>CM028136.1:885411875-886872500 GCA_016271365.2 Neoceratodus forsteri
ACAATGTCAAGCCGTGGTTCATGTTTGACTTATTGTATTTTTGTTGTTATATGTTGGTATATGATGAAAGCATAAAGCGTATTGAATTCAAAAAGAATTGAGATACTGTCCTTTAACATGTAACTACAAAATAATTTATTTCTATAAAGGCTAGTGGATCTTTATTTCAAGATAAGTGAGACAGGTATATGGGTCCAGGAAGGTGTAAATATCCCACTGTAGCCTAACATGAGGTCAGGGGATGATCTAGGTCAGGAGTTGCTTAAATGCAGGACTAGATGTCACTGGGATTGTCGTGGAACCACAGTGACACCTACAGGGAAAGATACACTGTTACACTTCATCACACTGTAGGTGGCTTAAGACCACCAGCCTGTATGAATAGGACACATTTTGAACTCAGGCAGTTGAAACCAGTAGTTGGAAGGCAGATTGCCTGTTTGTGGGCTGGCCCGTGGTGCTGAGGGTTGGCACTGACACTACACTGGTGCATTCCAGCTACCCAGGTCGAAATGAGCCCGTTGCTGTAGGCAGGAGGGAGAGGATTACACCTGAGAACAGCTCCTCTCCGGAGGGCCAGTGGTTCCTAGTCGGGTTCGGCTGACCTCTGCAGAGGCCATACAGCAGGCATTGATGATAGACATGTGGGGAGGCACTTGGTTTCATGCCTGACATAAGGGTGCTAGTCACTCCCCAAGAAACAATGCTCTTCAGTTCGCAGACAGAGCACTGGAGCTGTCTTCACCCAGGCTACCTCCTGGCACCCACTGACCGACACCAGAGACTGCTTGGGATGTTCCCACCCCCACCTCATCCACCCAGGGTAATCTGAGGCCGCTTTGTGATGGAGGACTAACCAGGGTGGACCACAGGGATGACCTTGGGGCCTGAGGAGACTGCAGGAGGGGGAAGAGGAGGAAAATGCGAAAATATAAAAAAAAAGACTGCCTGTTTGCAGCTGGTATAAACTTAGACCAGAAGTATGTAGGCCTGAAAATCTCTAAACCAGACCTGAGTGTGTGAGAATTAAACTTCACCAACAGAAGTTGATTTTAAGTCAGAATTTTGCAACCAAGACTTTGCACTTAGGAAGCACCTGAAAACCTTTTTAAAAGGACATTAGAGAACTGATTGGAAATACACTTGCTACACAACTGTTGCTTAAGGACTCATCTCTACAAAGACATTTGAAGTCTTGTCTGAACTTTTAACATCAAACCAGGTATAGTTTAGAATACAGTATCTAGTGTTTCTAGAAATCCAGTTTACTTTGTTATTGATACAAGAGCAAGATACTGGGGAATGGTGTACTGATACTACTGGATACCACTTTGGGCTGTGTAAGTCTGCTTATTCACACTTGTTGGCATCAAATAGGTAACTGCAAAGAGATCACTACAGACAAGAGAACGATGAGTTCTGAGGTTATTAGCACCTAGGCAAACCATGACTTATAAGGTTTCGAGAGTCTGATGGTGGCAGAATTAAGAGAGTGGCCAGTATGTAGAATTGAATGGCCATGAGGTTCGTGGGGGTATACAGCTTGAGCTAGCAGGCATATAGTGTGAGGCAGCCCAATTGATGGTGAGACTGGGTGTATTGCTGGACACTCAGTAGAGATATGAGTTCACTGTGAATTAGGTTAATTAGTGTCCGTGGGTCAATTTGCTATGAGCCCAGAGCTAAATTAGAGGAAGGTGTCTGAGAGGGATTGGGTAGGATAAGAATGGAGGTGAATTTGTTGAGCACTAGCCATAGGTGCAGGTCTATTGGAGTGCTTGTCGATGAGAACTTGTTAGTATAAAAGGATATTGCTGGGCTAGGTGGGGGGGGTGGTTAATTGTCTAGCATGCACCAAGGCACCCAGAGAACTGAGAGGAGAGAGAAACAATCAGGATGCCTTGTTTACAGAAATCCTGCAGTATGGCTAGAGTCCCATACGCTGTAGCAGCTATGTAGAGTGCCAATGTATAGGTTAAGGGACTGGGGCAATGCAGGAAGAGTGAACGCCCAAAGAGCTTCTCCAAAGAAGGAAGAACAGCAGGAACAGGACTGCAGTCGCAGTCCTGAGGGCACTTCCACGCTGGGGTCTAGACAGCTAACACCACCAGCCATGCTTACAGTGGGCATTTTGCCAACATCCCACTCTGGAGTGGCACCCACTGCAACGTGCCCACAGGATGGCAGACAGAGGAACAGTTGTCACTGTGGTGACAGTTCCCAGCCGTCCCTTTTGCTCAATATCTCCTGCCACTCCCTGACCAGTTTGCTGTGCACCATATGACAACCCAGCTGCACCAGTGTGTAGCATGACTATGCTGCCTCTGCCCGTGCCAGTGGGGAGATGTACCAGTGGACTGCGGCTGTGCGGCAGTGCTCGACGCTGGGGTGCATTTCTCTCTGTGTGTGCTGTGATGCCTGTGGCTCATGGCCACTGCCATCATATGCCACCCAGTGGCATGCACCATGCCATGTCAGCCTTCCTGTTGCCATTGTTCCATTGCCTAGTTTCACTTCTTGCCTGCCTGTCACCATGTTCATGTAACCTTGGTCCCTGGCCTGCCATCATCATTGACTGTCGTCACCCTGCTGCCCTGTTGCCTGTGTATTTGCTGTAGCATTCACCATTTTGGGACTCATGCTGAGGTTCACTTCAATCACTAAAACCCATACAATGCTTTGGTACCAAAACCCAAGGGTTCCTTTACATCAGTGAACCTGTGGGGGTCTGTAATGTTCAGGTTCCATGGGAGGGCAGTATTCTTTAGCTCATGACTTTTGTGTCAGCATCTGGGGAGCAGGCACAGGATGGGATGAGGGCTGGGGGTCCATCCAAGGCAATGGTCAGCTGAGTCCAGGAGGGAGGCAGTATTCCTTTAGCCATCATAACCTTGCAGTTAGCATCTGGGACAGAGAAAATTCCAGTGCAGGTGGGGTCCCAGTGATAAAGGCAGGATTTTTGATCAACCCTATGCACTGAACAAGAGGTGCATTGAGAGGTTTGACAGGCAGGCGCAGGAGCATGGTGCCAGCAAGGGCATCAGAGGCCAGAAGGTGCAAAAGTGGAGGTTGTTGACGGTGCTGTCCCACTGAAAGGGACAGTCAGCATGTTGTTGACCCATGTACCTACCTCCAGTGGTGCTGGCCATATCGGTGGCAGCACAGTCATGCAGACATGGGACAGTGCCACCACAGTCCCTCAGGTGCACCAGTGCACCGCCCTGGCTGGCCATAGTGGTTAGCAGCCACATCAGCGGGGACCTCAGCTTCTGTAGAGGGGCACCACAGAACAGAGTATATGGCTGGATGTCATGGTGCACTGCACTCGACACTGTGGTCCACCCTGAAGGACATGCCCCAGGACAGGCCCACTATGATACCCAGAGTGGATGCCTGGTGCACCACTCATGGAAGGTATCTCCATGGCTTCCCACCCCCAACATCCATGAACCTTGGTTCCCATGCTGTGCCCAGACATCACCTGCTACGGTAGAATTTTTAGCGTGGAACCAGCATGAGTACCAAACAGGTCCAAGTCCATGTCCTCCTCCATGTAGCAACAATGGTGGCCTGTTGGTGCTGATTTGTGTAATGAACCATTGGCAGGGTATTGCCAGATGAGGGCACAAGGTCTTAGACCAGTCCTGCTAGTCATGCCTGAGGGAATACAACCGCATCTGAATACCCAAAGGGATGGTGCAGCAGCTTCCTGGTGCGAGCACGCCTTGTGCCATGCCACAGCAGGTTGCAGCACGCCACTTTGCACATGCCAACCCCTTGTTGATGCTGTTCCACTTCTAAATCAGATGCAAGGTAGCGCAGACCTACTTGCATCATTTCTTTTCATGGGCACTCGAAGTATTCCTGAGTTTTGAAATCAGACACTGGTGTTAACCACTGACTCTGTGCAACAGCTCCTGCAAAAGGAACTTGTAACCTTCCCGTTGTTAGAAAAGAGAGTGTTGAAATTAAGGATAGTTTTGTCAAGCTAAATAAGAACATATGAACATACGAAATTTGCCAGCAGATAAGGCTTAGAGGTCTACTGTCTGCTGAATGCAGCTAGCACCCTTATCCTGCAGCTGCCTCCTTCCACCCCTTGCCCTTCATTAACCCTACCCTTTGTCCTGTCCCATCCTCATTTGAACAGTCCACTGTTCTACTGCATACTCAGGAGGTAACGATCCAACCCCCAAAAAGTGTCTCCTCATCTCCTCCTGAACCTTCTCGCTCCAGTCTCATATCATGTTCTGGTGGCCCTCCTCCCTTACTTTGAACAGCCTCTGTACCCATCTTGTTTATTCCTTTCTTGTATTTAAAGGTTTCAACATGTCACCCCTGCC
Organism: Neoceratodus forsteri; assembly: GCA_016271365.2. Lineage (NCBI taxonomy): Eukaryota > Metazoa > Chordata > Ceratodontiformes > Ceratodontidae > Neoceratodus > Neoceratodus forsteri. The sequence continues at coordinate 885,416,219 of CM028136.1, forward strand.
CTCCTCTCCTCCAGTGAGTACATGTTCAACCTTCAACCTCCTCTTATGATAAGTCCCCAGCCCCTGATTATCTTTGTCGCTTCATGCTGCACCCTCCAGTAACTTAATGTCCTTTTCAGATACGGACGCCAGTACTGTATGCAGTACCTGTGGTCTAACTAATGACCTATACAGTGGCAGAATCACTCTCGAGGATATATCTCAATACAACCCAGCATTTTGTTAGCCTTGCAGCTGCCTTCCTACATTGTGCCGAGTTGTTCATTGACCCTAATGAGCACCATCCTTCTCCTCCTGTCTGGCTAGCTGCACTCCCCTTGCTGGTAACCTCCTTGGGTTCTTCATCCCAAAAATGCAGCACCTTTGTTCTTTGGCATTAAAGTCAGTTGCCAGGTGTCTGACCAGGTTTTAAGCTTTGCCAGATCATCCTGCAACCCCTCCATCCCCTAGGTCATCCACCACCACTTCTACCTTGGTATCACAACAAACAGACTGATCTTTGCTCTTGATGTCCCATGATATGTCTGCAATGAATATCCAACAACACTGGTCCCAACACCGTGTCTGTGGAACACCACTGTCACTGCCCTTGGGTGTGAGAGCCCCACCCACCATCACCCTCTGTTGCCTTCCTGCAGCCAGTTTCTACCCATCTCACCAGCTTTGCACCCTGCCTGTGCCTACTAACCTCTTCCAGCTCCATGTGGCACTGAGTTGAATGTCTTACTGAAGTCCAGATACAGGACATTCACTGCATGGCCCTGTCCAGTTGCCTAGTTACCCAGTCATAGAACTCCACCAGGTTGGTTTGCAGGATCTGTTACGTATAGCCATGCTGTTCGTTGTCCTGTAGTCCTTGGTCTCTAGGAGGGCCACCAGCCTCCTTCAGGATAGTCTCCATTAGCTACCCACTATGATGTGAGGCTCACTGGTGTGTAGTTTCCGTTCATCCTTGGCTACTCTTGTGTAGGGCACCATATTATTTATCCTCCATCCTGAGGTACACACTGAATGTAGTGAGGCATTAAATAGGTCTGCCAAAGGTCCTGCAAGACCTCTACCAGCTCTTTCAGTATTCCTGGATGCCATCTGCCTGGCGCCTGTCCACCCTCAGTGCCTTCCAACCCTCCTAACCTGCTCATGATTTCCCCATCTGTCACCACTTCCACCCTGTTTCGCCATTTCTCCCACCTGTCACCCCTCTCTTTGGTAATACTGAGCAGCATTTATTTAGCTCACCTTATCGCACCGTTTCCACCTAACCCTCCTTCCTAATCCTACTATGGTTCTATAGCTCCTTTTCTCCTGATGTACTTGTTGAAGTCCTTTCCTCTAATGCCTTGTGCGTGTCTGAGTTCTGTAGATGTTTGTCCCTTACTGTCTTTGTCACCTCCTTAGATTCTGCACTCCTCCTGTCCTCCCCCCTCCTCTGTTTCTTGTACTTCCTAAAGACAGCCTTTTCCTCCTCACCTTCCATGACCTCCTTGTTAACCAGTTTGGTTTCTTAGCCCTGCTTTCTTGCTCTGGTTTTTGCAGGTTGGTTGCTCACTATCCCAGCTTTATGAGCTCCCACTCTGGTTAGTGTCCATACTAGATTGGCTTCTGGCCAGGTATCCTTTTACCACTTCCCATCCTCCAAAGTCGGCCCTCCTGAAGTCCAGCACTATTGTGCCAGATTCCACTCCTTGCCCATATCCAATGTGAGCCATACTGAGTGGTATCCCCTGACAGCGGTTCCTCCACTATAAGTTCTCTCACAAAGTCCCCTTGCCAGCACAAGGTCAAGGGTGTTCTCAACCTGTTGGTTCACTGACCATTTGCAGCAGAAGTTATCCTGAGGCATCCAGTACTCTCCCTTCTGTTCGGTTGTTGGTGCTCCAGTCCACCCTGGCATGTTGGTCCTCACAATCACCACACTACTTTTCGCAGGTCGTCCTGATCTGTCCCGGTCGTTCCCTGTCTAACTCTCCGTCTGAGATGGGGCCTGTACATCACTCCCATTCTAAGAATCCTATTCTTTGGAATCCTGGATTTGCACCAAAGTGACCTGCGTTACCCTCCTCCCCGCCCTCCCTCATACTTCAGTCCTCCTTCACATATAGTGCACCTCCTTTCCCAATCACCCTGTCCCTACGAAATAACCTGCACTTGGTACAGACAGGTCCCAGTCATTGTATTGGGTGGCCTATGTTTGCTGGTGGCTGTAATGTCCACCTCTCCCTCTGCATGAGAACCTGTAACCTGCAGTTCTCCCGTGTTCCTAGCATTAAGGGTAACCCACCTTCCACCCTTCCCCCCATCCTGCCCCTCCTTTCCTAGTATCACCACTAGTATTTCCATTTGTCCTTTGTCATCGTTATGGGGTGTAAGTTCATATGATTTCAACCTGTGGTCTCTGCATATTCTTCCCCAACTGCCACCCCCCACTCTGGTTTAAATTCCCAACTTCTATGTAATTCCTCCATGCTCTGTTTCAACACTTTCTTCCCTCTCACTCAAGTGTAGTCTGTCCTTGTATGTTGTGACTACTGTCATCTCAGGTCCTCCCACCCCCCAACAGCCCATACCCTTTAGCACACCAGGTTCTTAGCCATCCGTAATTTTCTTTCAGCTTTTGTTGCTTGCCTTTGCACTGGAAGTATCTCGGTTACTGATCTCCAGCTGCCGCCATAATTGTGCTGTTCCTCAAACCTCCTTCGACTGGTCCTACCTTCTTTCAGCTGTGTCGTTTGTCCCAAGATGTATAATTAAATGAGGCTTGTCCACCCTTTTCTAGCATATTTCAGACACTGTCCCATTCTTCGTTGTCATTCCTGGTATGGTCTCCACCAAACGTGATCATGCCTCTCCCTTCACCCCACTAACTCTCTTAGTATTGAGTCCCAGCACTATATTTTCCCTCTTTCCCTGCTTGCTTCGTTTATCTTCCTCCTCTCATTTCCAGCTCCTCTTCTTCCTCCTGCACATTATTTCCCCTACCTCTTTGCAATTCTCCCAGAACTTCTCCAGTTTGGTTCAGGCATTTATCACTACTCCTCTAATTTCATCATTTCCTCCTCCACCTTCTTCCCTCTCTAGCAGTGCCCAACTATTTGAAGGCCCTCTATATTCTTCCTCTCTCTTCATAGTAACCTGTTCTGTCCTTTCCTCCATGTTTTGCCACTTCTTCTCCCCTCACAAGTCTTCTCCTCCTTCCATTTGTCTTTTGTCTCCTGACCTGGTTTCCGGCAATTGTTCTTCTGGCCTGGGCCTCTTGTCTCTCTTCCCTTCTTCTGCCTCTCTCACCACTGTTGGCTTCAATCGCCTCCCTCATCTCCCCTTCTTCGTCCCTCCTGTATTGGGCTAAACCCACCCCAATCTGCCTTGCCTGTCTTAGTGTTCTCCTGCAGACCTCAATCTCCTTTCTAAGTTTTTCTATGTGGTTTGCACACTAAACATCCTCCACACTCCAGGCAATTTTTAGAAAGATTGGTGCACCTAGTTGTTTGCATCTCACTACCCTACCCTGTCGTTGCCCACCGAGCTACTCCCCTCCTTCCAGATGCAGGATACCAAACACCCCTAAGTCTCCCTCTCCCTCCTCTATCAGTGCAAACATTTTCTTTTCTCGTGCTCCTTTGTTGCACATGTTTAGATATATTGAGCAACTGCTTTTATATTCCTATCCTTCCTATCCACACTCAAAACAGGCTTTAAGTAGCCATTGCAAAACTCTTTTTCAAACTCCTACTCCTCCTTTCCCAATGCAATGATCAATGCTGAGCAGTACAATGAGTTCTTGATTTGCATTTACTTCCTTCCACTGCGAGAGCAGTCACCTCTTCACTTTGCTGCTGTTCCTTTCCTGGTATGCCCCTCCGCTCAACACCCCTTACTATACCCAGTGTTTAACTCTCAATTTTGAAATCTGAACAGCAGCTGTCTGTGATGTAATCCCAAGGTCAGAGTAGCAGTCCACTCTCTGTAAAGAGAATCCTAAATTGAAACCAAACAGCAGCAGCTCTGTGATGTAATCCCAAGGTCAGAGCAGCAGTCCCACTCTCTGTAAAGAGAATCCTGAATTGAAACCAAACAGCAGCAGCTCTGTGATGTAATCCCAAGGTCAGAGCAGCAGTCCACTCTCTGTAAAGAGAATCCTGAATTGAAACTAGGGTTGTCAGAACCCTCTGAAGTTCTGGGTTCTAGTTCTAGTCTAGAACTTTTGAAAAGTTCTAGGTTCTAATTTTTTGGGAACTTTTTAGAACTCAAACCTACTTCTTTCAATTATTGTGCTGCCAGTAATGAAGATAGTAATGAAATCCATGTAAAGGAAAACTGTTTGTAATATAAGGGGAGAAATGATCATGTGTGACATTGATAGGAATACAACTAGGTTTATCTATGGTTTCTTCTGTTTCAGAGCCAGCAACTTAATACATAACAGGCCCACCCATATGTTAGAGTTTCCTGCTGCAGCTGCATCATAGTTCCTTAGTGAAAGAAAGAGGCTATTAGCCATTTATGTACTCAGTTATATATGCTACTATCCTCATGAATTATTAGAAAACATATTGATATTACCTAATCTCAGCCTAGTTTGTTGCTTTGTGTTTTAAATGAGTAAATCAAAAGTTGCTATGTTTAAAAGAAAGCTTTTATACTAAAGTCAAGCTAAGGTACTGCAGCCACAGCACATGGAACTGTTGGGAAACATATTATGTCATACTGTTGTCAGTCAAGACATTTGAATAAAAATAATATGCCAGTCATTGTTGCTGGCAAAACTGCATGCAGTTTTCTAAGATAATGCATACATATACCAACATTCTTGTTGGAAATTCATAATACATACAACTTTCTAAGATGATGCATTTTTCCAGCTGATATGTCAATAAAATCTATATTTCAGTCACATAAATAAAAAGTGGTTTCCACCACATACTAACTTAAGGAACATTTAATGTAGCTGCAGCAGTTGGCATGTGATGTTTAAGGGACAGTGTCTGTCAACCCCATTATGTATCAAATTATCAGTACTTGTAAAGCAAAAACACTTAATGATAGGTCACATTCTGTGAAAACTGCTGATGCAGATTTTCTTTTATTTCTGATTCCTTTATTCTTTTTTTAAAGGGGACAGGACACTTGTGTTAGGTGGCAGCAGTTTGCAATGTATTTAATAAGAAAAAAGATACATATATATATATAATGGTAGCACGGTAGTGCTACCATAGTTAGGGTTGAGGAGCCATTTCTGTGTTAAACCCCAAAACTTTGCACCTTAATAACTTTGCAACCATTTGACAGATTTGCCTGAAATTTGGAATACATGATCAAGAACCATAGGCCTTGGGATCTGCTAAGTTTTGTACCAGTCAGATACGCGGCAAGGGTTATTAGCGTGATCTCTTGGCGCCGCGTTCGCTTTTCTGGAATTCTCGCTGGCGCCTACAGGTCATACGGTTCTTGTGAAGGCCCAAAATCTTCAGGGAACATGCGGCTGGGGTCCCCAATGTGCCTTTGAAGATTTCATGAAAAATATTAAACAGTTTAAAAGTTATTCAAAAACAATTTCCATTATAAGTCAATGGAAAAGTTAACAAAAGTTCGACAGTGTCGCCAAATGCACTTTTACTGTTGTAAATGCCCCTGTTACTGTCGCAAATCCGCCATCTTGTTTTCAGTTAGTGATCAGAAAATGTTTGGCATTTAAAATTGAGACCTCTAGCAACCTAATTCTTTTGTATTCACTAGTCGGCCCTGAGGATGCTAGCCTATGTCTTTATTTGGGGTAAAACACCCCAGAAATATGTTTTTCAAATTTCTGGAAAAGTATCTTTCATAAAGTAGTGTCACACTCATGAAAGTGTCGCAAATTTTTTTGCGACACTTTCGCAAATTGCGACACTACTTTGCGACACTATGCCCAAAATAACAGTAATTCTTTGGCACTCCACTGCAAAAGAACGGTTGGGAGTTTTTGCTGAAATTTGAGGGAACGAGATGACATCTCATAGATGCGTCTTCAGTGTTGTATTGAAAAATATTACATGGCGGCAAAGCTTAGCACTCCAAAGTTGACGTTTTTCCATAGGAACATTAGTGTGCCCGGCGCATTACAGGAACTTTAGCACCCTGCTGCAAAATAACGGTTTTAGTCTTTTTCCTGAAATTTGAGGGAACACAGCCAACAGCCCACAGATGCCTTTTCAGTGGTTTAAAGAAAAATATTACAGGAGGAAAAGTTATGGCATCGAACTTTCTTTTTTCCCATAGGATAACATTACTGTATCGCGCGGCATTTCTAGCCCGATATCTCGAAGCAGGTGCGAGATATGGACTTTTCGTCAAAAGCACTAAGTGCAAAATTAGCCAGGACAGTTGTAAATCATTCGACTTTAAATTTTTTTTCACGCCATACGGTCTCTGAGATATAATGTATTTAGTATTCCAAGTTCTCATTTTCTGTCTGATACTCATTATTATGCATACATTATTTGTATTCACTGTTTACTCTATGCAGGTTTTGGGAAAACCAGCCTGTGCACTTACATTACTGTTACTGTTGTCCTTCCGCTTGCAGTTCCGTTATCTGCTTCACTTACTGCTGGACGCCACCATGTGCGTTATACTTCTATGCTTTTCATTTGCGCTTATGCTTTGTTATTTTTGCCATTTGTGTCTACAGTACTGTTTCTCTTTCTGTTTCATTTTGCGTCACCATGCCCATTGACATTTCCATTTGCAGGCACCATATTTTATGTGACAACACATCACGTGGCAGACCGTTCCCGTCCCTGCGCCACCATATGCGTTACCTTTCTGTTCTCATTCGGCGACGTACTTACCATGTGTGCCACTGTTAGCACTTATGTTTTGCGTTGCTGTTCCTGTTACTATGCCACCAAGACGTGTGCAGGGTAGCGAGCCCAAGGCCCACAAGGCCCGCGCCCGCTGCATTACATTCACTATTTCTTGCTATCATTCTCAAAAGAAGGGAAATTAGAGGAAAAAACTCCATTTAATGCATTAGTTAGGGTTGTTCCACAGCGACAAAAGTGAGGAAATTCGGTGTTAGGGTTGAAAATCTCCCTTGGACCCCCCCACCCACTCCCCCAATCGGCATTGGGGTGCGCATTGGGATCGTTGGTTCTAACTCTCACCCCATTCTCCTATACTTCGCTGCTTTACACATGTCATGGGTGAGAGTTAGGCTGATGATCCCAATGTGCACCCCAATGCCGATTGGAGGGGTGGGTGGGGTCCAAGGGGTTTTCAACCCTAACACTGAATTTCCTCACTTTTGTCGCTGTGGAACAACCCTAACTAATGCATTAAATGGAGTTTTTTGCCTCTAATATATATATATATATATATTGTTTCTATAGTAGGTTCCACAGTGGGCAATCAGTACAGCCCTCCCATATCATCGGTCTGTCATAATCTTTTTCCTCACCATCCCCAGCTGATCATGAATCTGTAAATGAAAGGACTAAAACAGCACCCACCTTTCACTGCAGCACCCATTCCACTTTTCTTCCACCACCCTCATCTATGCAGTAGCACCCATACCACCCTTACACCCATGTTAAAACCAACCCACAACCCTCACCCCCCTCAAGCACGTATTCCACCCTCCTCCCTCACCCAAATGTTTATACTACCCCCACCCTTAGTCATGAATGACCATTCATGTCACCCTTCTCCGTCCCTCACCCATGTTAAAACCCACTCCCCCAACCATCACCCATGTACTAACAACTATGCCATGTTTCTCCCTCCTGCATCCATGTTAAAACCAACCCCCAACCCTCACCCATGCACTAGCATTCATGCCATCTTTCTCCATCCTGTTTCCATGTTAAACCAACCTCCAGCACTTTTCCATCCTCCAGCACCCATTCTACCCTCTTCCCCCTCTCAAATGCTAAAACTACCACATGCTTACTCAAGAAAAATGAAACTCTTACCTCCAAATGAGCCATACTTAACTGTTCCTTAATAAACAACACTTATGTGAAAAAAATGTCTTTTCAATTACTTTCTTCTTATGGACAACATTCTGTACAGTCCTCTTCATGGAACCAGTAATTTGAGAGTTGTTACTATTATGCCATGGTCTGTGTACAACAGAATGTTAAACACGAGTTATTGTGGTATGAGACCTATGCTTACAGAATATGTGCTCAACCATGACATAGGTAAAACTCCAGATGACTCTGTTTCCCAGAAGAGACTTGTAACAGGCTGCTGCCCACAGAAACATAACAATACAAAACACAGTTTTTCCCATTTTTTTTATTCAGTAAGATAAGTTACATATGGATCATTCTGGTTTATGGCTAACATTTCTGTAATTGAAAAAATAATAAACAGCTACCAATTAGAACTCATTGTTTTGTCCTCTTTAAAATTGAAAAATGGACCACCCCCGGTCCCAGCCCATACTGATGCACCACAAAGTCACAGAAGGTAAATCCAAAAATATATGTTTGCACTTTAACTATAAATAATATGATACAGAAAGGACTGACGTGACAGTGTCCCTTTTATGCCAAATTTGGGCCTGTTCCCACTGATGTTAAAATTGCCCTTTATATGAAACTTGTTGACTTTAGTTTAGACCATAGCTACAAAGCAGTTTGCCATGAAATGGTGAAAGTTTTTGGGGGTATATAGTCCAAGGTAGTAGATCAAGAAAGGAGAGAGACAACCAAAGTCATCACAGTCTGTAAAAGTTTCCTTTTTGGTGCAGAGAGACTCTGTCCCACACAGTATTTACCAGCCACCACCATCTGAGTTGTCATCACCATCAACATCCACATCAATCACTTCAGGATCAGTTTGTATACTCTTGTAGGGATATGAAAATCTTGACTTATTAACTTTAATAAAAGTTAACGTGTGTACATTTTCCGGCAGCGACCTATTTCTGATGTCTGTCACAATATTGCCAGCTGTACTAAACATGCATTCTGAAGAGACACTTGTTGCAGGACAACCAAGATATTTACAGGCTTCATCATACAGCTCTGTCCAAATCAACTTTTTTGATCTCCAGTATTCAAAAGGGCATGCATCAATAGGAATAGGCAGTTCTTGCAGGTAACTGTCTACCATGATGGACAGAAACTGCTCAGAAGAAGAAGCAGCATAAGCTGGTATGGCAGCAATTTGGGAAAGGTTTTGCCACAGATTTAGCTTGATACTAAGGGTTGAAGAAGTGGCAGTTGTGGAACAACTACTGTTAATGTTTGGTGACTTTTCCAGTTCTGTATCCCTTTGTGAAGATGAACCTGCATGTTGTGGTGATGACAACCTGAGGGTACTGTGCGTGTCTGTGTTTGACTCCTGTGAGTGCTGCAGCTCATCCAGCAACAGACATTTGTACTGCTCTATATCATCTGTTTTTGGAAGATGTATAGCCTTGAACCTGGGATCTAAGAGAGTTGCAAGGATGTAGTGTTTTGATTTCGTCATTGCAACTAATTTGTCATTGGTTTTGAGCGCCATTCTCTTTACTAGATTCCCATGATACAGGCAACGTTGTCTGAGCTTCAGATCTGCTTTTTCATTTGTAGATTTAGAACACTAAGATGATGTGAAATTAGCATTATGAGAGGATAACCTGACTCACAGATGCACCTTCAGAAGACAAGTCCCTTGTAGCTGTCTCTCAAAAGGAGCTAGGATGCAGCACACTGTCTCTATTAATTTCCACTGCAGCACAGACAGCATAATGCCATCTCCAATAATGTAACTGGAGCAATACTCATGTACAGCTTGCTTTTGCTCCAAAAGGTGCTGCAGCATATAAAGCATTGAGTTCCAATGAGTGGAAACATTTTGAATCAGCTTTTGCTGGGGCAGCTTGTGTTTTTTTTGCAGTTCAGACAATGTCCGTATAGCCTTGGTTGAATGTGAAAAGTGAGTCACAATTTTTTTGCAAACAGCAATCATACCATCCACTTGTGTTTCATTGCTGAGAAATTCCATGACAATTAAATATAAGCAATGTGCAAAGCAAGAAGCATGCAGAAATCCTCTATCCTGTACTGCTTTCAAGATGTTGGCTCCATTGTCACTTACTATGAAGCCACATTTTAGACCATGAGAATAAACCCATTCATCAAGGAGGTCATTTAGTTCCTGCAAGATGTTTGCAGCTGTATGACTTTGCCCAAACCTCTTTATATGCAGCAACACCATCTTTTGGGTGTCTTTGTTTTTGAAGAAGCACAAGAAAATGTGACCCAATGAGCGGTAACGGACATGTAATCTATGTTTTGAGTGCTGGTCCACATATCTGTTGTGACATGAATAACCCCACCCTCTACAGTTTTAAGTGCAAGCATCACTGTCACTTTTAAAGCCTGATAAATGTTTGGTATTTCAACATAGGAAAAGTACCTTCGATGAGGAACATTGTATGTGAGGCTCTGCTAATGTCATGAGCTCCTAAAATCCTCATGATCTACCAAAGAGTATGGGAGAAGGGTCCGCCAACAGTTCACCAATTCTGTGATAAAGATGAAGGGTCTTTGGATGATTTTTAGTAAAGGTATTCTTCCTTTCAAATGCCTGAGACAGTGTTAGCTGTTTTCAACATGTCCCTGCTGGTTTATTATACACCATGCTTCGATGGGCAGATGGACGCTGGGATGGTGGACTAGGACTTATACATTCAGTGCCATCACTGGATGTGCAGCTAATGGTGCTGGCATTGGTGGTAACAGTGATCCTAGGGCTGGCAGTGGTTCTGTCCGCATCAAGTTCAGACAATTCAGTATCCATTTCAGATTCCTGACCCTTCTCACGTGTGGTCTGGAAGATGGAGAACATGGGTTTTGGACGATCAAGCAAAACTGAATGCTTTTTCAGATGGTGTTTAAGAGCTGTAGTGCCAAGGCATGACACAACTTTACCACGGCTTACACTCTGTTTACACAGGGAACAAATTGCTCTGCATGGATCAGTTTTACTGACAGAGAAATAATTCCACACCTCAGATGTGACAGATTTTGTTCAAGTGCTAGGAAGATAGCTAAAGACTGTTTGTGTCTTTTCACCTGTCCTAACAGAACCTAGGATATGCTCCTTGTTGCTAGAAGAGTGGGCAGAGGACTTTGATGGATTTTCATTGCTGTCCGACACAGAGTGGTGGATTCAATAGATATGTCCTTTTCATTGCCAACAGTGCTGGATGTATTTGCAAGTGCACCACCTGATTCATTGTCAGCAGACTTGCTCATTTTACTTTGTTGAGGAAGTAATGATATGTCACAAGACACAGCAGTGTCAGACTGAGACGATGAGCTACTGTTTGAGTCAGAGAGGGACTCACTGTCACTTGCATTATTACTGCTAGTCACAGGGATTTTAACAGCACGAACGGCATACCTTAAGGTGCCTCTCCATGTGACCCCAGCAGCTGCACAGGTTTTCTTAAAAGGTCCCCCTTTACCACACTTCGCTGTTGCTCTTTTGCTGTTTGTTGAATTTTTATCACGTGAAACATTTTGGTTATTTCTGCTAGCACCAGGATTACCACTACCACCAACACCTGCTCCAACACCAGCACTAGATGCTTCATCTATGTTGGTGTCAGCCATAACAGAACCAGTATACTGCAGTTAATATACCCACACAGATCCTGTGTAAGAAAGCAATGTGATCTATGATCACTGGCTACAACTCCAAAATTTTATTTTGGCTGTGTGACACTGTGATGCAGTGGACTGAAAGTAATTAAAGAATATGATGGTTTGCAACTAAAGGATCCCAGGTTCAAGGCTTACAGAATGATTGAGCTGCTGGGCATAGGCATACGCATAGCAGTGAAGGGGCGCACAGCAGCAGGGTGATGGGCTGACCACAAGAGACGGAGTTACACACACAAACCGAGGAAAGAGATTTTTCTGTCTCTCCTCCCAACAGGGAAATATATTTTTTGGCTTCTGTCATGTATTTAAGGATAATGACACCACACAACTGCCCACTGGGCTTCACACGGTAACACACACTGGGTAAGGTACAGTGCAGTGAAGGGGTGCACAGCAGCAGGGTGATGGGCTGACCACAAGAGACTGAGTTACACACACAAACCGGGGAAAGAGATTTTTCTGTCTCTCCTCCCAACAGGGAAATACATTTCTAGGCTTCTGTCATGTATTTAAGGATAATGCCACCACATAACAACTGGCCACTGGGCCTCTCTCGGTAACACACACTGGGTAGGGTACAGTGCAGTCAAAAGGCACACGCCAGATGGGCTGACCACAGGAGATGGAGTCACACACACATATACAACCCAAGGAAAGAAATTTTTCTGTCTTTTCTCCCAACAGGGAAATATATTTCTAGGCTTCTGTCATGTATTTAAGGATAATGCCACCACACGACTGCCCAACAATGGGCTTCTCGGAGTAACATGCAATGGTAGGGTACACAGTCAGCAGCCACAGCAGGGTGATGGGAACACCACAGGAGAGCAGAGAGATACAGTGTAGTGAAGTCACACACACAACACACAAGTAGGGAGTACTGTGTAAAAAAAAAAAAAAAAAAAAAAAATAAATAAATAAATAAATAAATAAATAAAAACAGCCTGGTGTTGTTCTATCAGGAATATTATAGGGTGGAATAGAAGAACGCTCAGCAGCACAGTACTAAAGAATCCCTCCTGTCCTGATTATTTTACTTTGTTTTGTGGAGTAGGGTATAAAGTAGTAAGTAAAAATGCCATCAAATTCAAATGTTTCAACTTCTCACAGACACACATTAAAGCTAAACTTAATTTTCCTCGCAATCTGTTTGTTTTAATTTCTTCACCCCTTCCCCAGCCATCTGATGATCACTCCTTCTTGCCAGTGTGAAACAACTACACCAGGCAGAAATGAAGTTTGAACTGTTGTTTGAGACTACAATAAATTCTCTCAGTTTCTCAGTTTTACTCAAATACTCAGCAAATACTCAGCAACTTTAACTTCCCTGGCTCTGTCCATCTCATCCTGAGGCTGAGCCTCTCACCAACTGTTCCTTCGGGCCCTTTCTTTTCCTCGGTTCCCATTCCCTACCCCGAGTCCCCCCCCACCTTTAGTTCCCCCCTACCCACCCCTTAGCTTTTTCATTTTTTTAGGTTTGCAATAAATCAACACACACAACGATTTCACAATTAGCAAGCAATTGCCAGAGCCAGAGAGCACAGCTAGCCCAGACAGAGAGAGTAGCACAAGGTGATGCAGCCTGCAACTCCTTATGGCACTGGGACTTCACTAAATGAACGGAGCTGCAACCACGCAGTTTACGTATTCTACCACCACCTGACCGCAGAGCAGATGGTCAGGTGGTAACATGGACTGAGGATGAAGTACCCTACCCTTACATGCAATATGCAGGTGCGCAGTCCAAATCCACACCATTCAGCTCCCACAAGTTTGTGCATGCCATCATGCACCCTTCATTCCACCCTCTTCATCTGCTCCACCTCAGACTTTCTGCCTCCTGTGGCACTGTGCTGCCTCCCTATCCTGCTTCAACCTCTCTCCTGTTCCTTCACGATCATACTGGAGCTGAAGCGGGACTGGAGAGAGCTGACACTATAGGCAAGCTTGCATTGCAGCTTCTTAATGCATTTAAAAAAAAGGACTGATTTGAACCCCTTTGCGAACCCTCTAGTGTTCGAGTTCTGAATTAGCACTCGAACACCAGGGTTCGTGATGGGTTCAAATATTTCCCGAACTAGTTCTGACAACCCTAATTGAAACCAAACAGCAGCAGCTCTGTGATGTAATCCCAAGGTCAGAGCAGCAGTCCCACTCTCTCTCTAATATTTCACTTAGGAGTAGAAGGCAGTCTAATTAAATGTTAAAGAACAGGGGATTCTTTGTAAATTCAAAGGTACCAAGAACTCAAAATCTAGGGGCAATTGGATCAAGTGTGTGCAGACTTGACAGGGATTAAAGGGCCACCTGTAGCCAGGTTCTTGAAGCCAAGGCTATTGTGCTGAGGCAACCAGTTTCAACTAGGTGTTAACTCGGATGTGGCGCTTATTGCCTTATCAGTTAGACACTGAGTGAGCCGGTGGCAAGGGGTCCCTGTGGCAAATGGTCATGAGTAAATAAAAACAGAGTTGACTTAGTGGGAGTTGGGCTGAGGGGATGTAAGTACTGTTTCTAACAGTGTTTAACAGCGAGGATAAAAGCAGACATGGAGCACTAAGAGAGCTGCATGATTTACACCAATCTTTTTTTTTGTTTGCTGCCAGCTGCTCCTGCTTCAATCCACCTTCCGCCACCTGCCCATCCCCCAGGACTTACCTGCTGCCTCCGGAGTGTACCCTGGCTTGCCCCCCCGAGGAGGGGCAATTGGGGAGGCTCTCCTACTCCCTAGCAGAGACTGGTTAGTGATCTGGAAGCACAGAGCTCTGGTTAGCTGTGTGGGGCTCGGTGGGGGCGGACATCCTGCCAACTCAGCCTGGTGATATTTCTTGTGTTTCTTTGGTGGAAGGTGTGGCAATGAAATGTGGCAGATATGCACCAACATCTGGCATGCCTCCCTAACCATGCAAGCTTTGGTTGCTGCTCCCTTTGGCCTCCACCAAGGGTTAGTCAAGGACCAAATGTTTCTCTGCCCTGCCCCCCTGGAGGAGGAAAGTAGTGCATCAGATGCTCAACCCTCCTCCCCCCATCCAGCCCTTTGACTCCCCAAGCTCACATCGGAACGTGGGTTGTCAGTGTGCTGCCCCAGTGAGCCAGTGAGGTACACCATTCTGCATGCATAGTGCAGGAAGGGGGTAACATGTTCAGTCACTGTCAGCTGGTTGCTGCTGTGGAAGGGCATCTTGCCAGTCTGTAATGGTACCTGGTTACACCATTGGAACACAAAAAGAGGGATGTCAGCTGGCAGGGACTGGTCTGGGGTGCATAGGCTAATGTCCACCACTCTAAGAGGGAGGCACACCTTAAACATAGAATTTGACAGCAGATAAGGACCTCTTGGCCCACCTAGTCTGCCCATTTCCCTACCTAACGGATAAGCTGCAGATCCTAGTTAACCAACGGCCTACTTCCTCCTACCCCCCACTAGAATTGCCTTATGTCTGTCCCATGCATTATTCAATTCTCCCACTGTTTTTGACTCTACGACCTCCTCAGGAAGGCTGTTCCATGTATCCACAACCCTTTCTGCGAAGAAATACTTCCTCACATTACCTCTGAGCCGTCCACCCTCTATCTTCAAATTTTGCCCCCTTGTTTTTGCACATCTCTTTTTCTGAAAGATGCTACCCTCTTGGACTTTGTTGATTCCCTTGAGGTATTTGAAAGTTTCTATCATGTCCCCCCCTCCCTCCGTTCCTCGAGGCTATACATCTTTAATTCCTTTAGTCTTTCTTCATATGTCTTCAGATGCAGACCCTGCATCATTTTGGTTGCTCTCCTCTGGACTGCCTCCACCCTGTCTATGTCTTTGCGGAGATGGGGTCTCCAGAACTGTACACAGTACTCCAGATGTGGTCTTATCAACTGTCTGTACAGAGGGCCGACAACTTCCTGTTTTCTACTGGTGATGCCTCTCCCTATGCATCCCAGTATCCCCCCAGCCCTCCTTACTGCCTTCTCACATTGCTGGCCCACCTTTAGGTCATCTGATATAACTACCCCCAGGTCCCTTTCCATTTTTGTTGTTGTCAGTATCTCACCCTCCATTGTGTACTCTTCCCCCTGGGTTTTTGTTTCCCTGGTGCATTACTTTACACTTCTTTGCATTGAATCTAAGCTGCCATACATTTGACCATTCCTCCAACCTTGCCAAGTCCCTTTTCATTCTTTCCACCCCACCTTGTGTATCAACCCTGTTGCTGATCTTTGTGTCATCTGCAAAGAGACATACTTTCCCTTCCAGTCCCTCTGCAATGTCACTTATAAAGACAGTGAAAAGGACCGGCCCCAGTACTGAACCCTGCGGTACCCCACTAGTAACCCTCCTTTCTTCACTGTGGGCTCCATTTACTATTACCCATTGTGTCCTGTTTTCCAACCTGTGTTTTACCCAGGCTACCACCCTGGGACCCACTCCCAGGTTGGCTAATTTGTTTATTAATCTTTTGTGCGGGACTGTGTCAAATGCCTTGCTAAAGTCTAGGTAGACCATGTCCACAGCCCCTCCCTGGTCTACTGCTTTGGTCAGCCAGTCAAAGAAATCATTAGATTTGTCTGACATGACCTCCCTGCTGTGAATCCATGCTGCCTTAGGTCCTGTGCCCCACTGGCCTCTAGGTACTCAACAATTCTTTCCTTCAGAAGTGATTCCATCATTTTCCCTACCACTGAGGTCAAACTGACAGGTCTGTAATTTCCTGCCTCTGTCTTGCTCCCACTTTTGTGAAGAGGAATCACATCCGCCCCTCCTCCAGTCCTCAGGTACCACCCCATCCTCCTATGATTTATTAAAAAGGGTAGTCAGTGGTGTTACTAGTTCTTCCCCTAGTTCTTTTAAAATTCTGGAGCGAATCCCATCAGGCCCCATTGCTTTATCCACCTTCAGTTTTAAGAGTTCTTTCAGAACTCTTTCTTCTGTGAAAGGACTAATATCAACTCCCCTATCCAGAGTGCTTCTATTGACCGGAGTAGGTATTTCTCCCTACTCTTCCATTGTGAATACTGAGCAGAAGTATTCATTCAGTATCCCTGCTTTTTCACTGTCGCTCTCTGCCCCACCACCTTCCTCTTTGTTCAGCCTCAGTATCCCTGCCTTAGTCTTTCTTTGCTCCCTAATGTACCTATAAAAGGTTTTATCCCCATTCTTAACCGGGGTTGGCTATCTTTCCTCGGTTTGGGCCTTTGCTATTCTGACTGCCTTACTCACTTCCTTCTGCTTTAACTGGTCAGTTCTCTGTCCTGCTCCTTCTGTTTCCTTATACTTCCTGAATGCTATCTTTTTTCCCTTACCTTCCCCACCACTTCTTTTGAGAACCATAGTGTTTTTTTCTTTCATTTTGATTTGTTTATTTGCTTCACACAGACTTGTTGCCTCTGTGATGGTGGTTTTGATGTTTTCCCATTGTTGCTCCACCCTACCCTCTTGCCTGTTTGCTAGTGCTTTTCTGAGGCACTCTCCCATTTTGACAGAATCAGCCCTCCTGAAGTCCAGTACCGTCACTTTTGTGTGGCTTGACTCTATAGCTAAGTTTATCGTGAACCACACTGTTTGGTGGTCGCTTGTTCACAGATGGCTACCCACTTCAAGATCAGAGATCCTCTCTCCATCCCCATTTGAGAATACTAGGTCTAAGATTGCTCTCTCCCGAGTGGGTTCCAAAAGTAGCTGTCTGAGGCATGCCCCCTGTAGGGCATCGAGAATGGCCCTGCTCTTGGATGTGGCTGCAGCAAAGGTGCTCCAGTCAACATCTGGAATATTCAGGTCCCCCATCAGCAATATCTCCCCTTTCTCTGCCATCCCAAGGATGCCATCTATCATTCTATCATCATCACCTTGTGCACTGCCAGGGGTTTGCAGTGTTCAACATCCTGTCTATGGATGGCAGAAGGGGATACATCTGCATCCCTTGTGGGATGGTTGACTTTCCCAGGAGGTATGTTGCTAGGCTCAAGTGGAAAAATGAGGCTCACAGAATGGAAGAAGAAGAGACTATGGTATTGGACACTAGACCTGGAGTTCATTGGCTGGAGCAGGTTTGGTGGGGGGATGCTGGTTGGGAATGTGATCTCTAGTAGATGGGATGGGACTATACGAACATACGAACATACGAAATTTGCCAGCAGATAAAGGCCTAGAGGTCTATCAAGTCTGCTCAAATGTGCAGCTAGCACCTCTTATTCTGCAGCTGCCCCTCACTTCCACCCTTCCCCTTCATTAACCCTCCCCATTGTCCTGTCCCATCCTCGTTTGAAGCAGTCCACTGTTCTACTGCATACCACTTCTGCAGGTAACGCATTCCACCCAGCCACCACCCTCTCTGTAAAAAAGTGTCTCCTCATCTCCCTCCTGAACCTTCCTTGCTCCAGTCTCATATCATGGCCCCTGGTGACCCTCCCCTCCCTTACTTTGAACAGCCCCTCTGTACCTGTCTTGTTTATTCCTTTCATGTATTTAAAGGTTTCAATCATGTCCCCCCTGTCTCTCCTCTCCTCCAGTGAGTACATGTTCAACTCCTTCAACCTCCTCTCGTATGATAAGTCCCCCAGACCCTTGATCATCTCTGTCACCCCACGCTGCACTCCCTCCAGTAACTTAATGTCCCTCTTCAGATACGGATGCCAGTACTGCACGCAGTACTCCAGGTGTGGTCTAACTAATGACCTATACAGTGGCAGAATCACCTCCCTCCTCGAGGATATACCCCTTGCAATACAACCCAGCATTTTGTTGGCCTTTGCAGCTGCCTTCCTACACTGTGCCGAGTTGTTCATTGACCCTGTGATGAGCACGCCCAGTTCCTTCTCCTCCTCTGTTTGGGCTAGCTGCACTCCCCTTACCTGGTAAGTCCTCCTTGGGTTCTTCATCCCAAAATGCATCACCTTGCACTTTTTGGCATTAAAGCCCAGTTGCCAGGTGTCTGACCAGGTTTCAAGCTTTGCCAGATCATCCTGCAACCCCTGCCATCCCCTTAGGTCATCCACCACCGCGCCAACCTTGGTATCATCAGCAAACAGACTGATCTTGCTCTTGATGTCCCATGATATGTCTGCAATGAATATCCCAAACAACACTGGTCCCAACACCAAGCCTGTGGGACACCGCTGTCACTGCCCTTGGGTGTGAGAGCTCCCCACCCACCACCACCCTCTGTTGCCTTCCCTGCAGCCAGTTTCCTACCCATCTCACCAGCATTGCACCTGCCCCTGTGCCTACTAACTTCCTTCCCAGCCTTCCATGTGGCACTGAGTTGAATGCCTTACTGAAGTCCAGATACAGGACATCCACTGCATGTCCCCTGTCCAGTTGCCTAGTTACCCAGTCATAGAACTCAACCAGGTTGGTTTGGCAGGATCGGCCATGTATGAAGCCATGCTGTCTGCTGTCCTGTAGTCCTTTGGCCTCTAGGAGGGCCACCAGCCTCTCCTTCAGGATAGTCTCCATTAGCTTACCCACGATGGATGTGAGGCTCACTCTTCTGTAGTTTCCCGGTTCATCCTTGGGGCCACTCTTGTGGAGGGGCACCACATGAGCCATCCTCCAGTCCTGAGGTACACACTCCGAATGTAGTGAGGCATTAAATAGGTCTGCCAAAGGTCCTGCAAGGACCTCTGCCAGCTCCTTCAGTACCCTGGGGTGGATGCCATCTGGGCCTGACGCCTTGTCCACTCTCAGTGCCTTCAAACCCTCTCAAACTCTGCCCTCCATGATTTCCCCATCTGTCACCACTTCCCCCCCTGTGTCTGCCATTTCTCCCATCTTGGGTGTCACCCCCCTCTTCTCTTTAGTAAATACTGAGCAGAAGTACTCATTTAGTGTTTCCGCCTTATCGTATCCTGCTTCCACCCAACCCCCCTCCTTCCTAATCCTTACTATGTGGTCCTTACAGCTCCTTTTCTCCCTGATGTACTTAAAGAAGTCCTTCTCCCACTTCTTAATGCCTTGTGCCAGCCTGAGTTCCATAGATACTTTGGCTCCCCTTACTGCCCTTGTCACCTCCTTCGATTCTGTCAAGTACTCCTCTCTGTCCTCCCCCCTCCCTGTTTTCTTGTACTTCCTAAAGGCAGCTCTTTTCCTCCTTACCTTTTCCATGACCTCCTTGCTCAACTAGCTCGGTTTCTTAGACCTAGCCTTCTTGCTCTGGGCTTTGCAGCAGGTTTTGGTTGCCTCCACTATACCCAGCTTTATGAGCTCCCTTCTCTGGTTAGTATCCATACTAGATTGAATTCTGGCCAGGTACCCTTTTACCACTTCCCCCATCCTCCCAAAGTCAGCCCTCCTGAAGTCCAGCACTCTTGTGCCAGATTCCACTCTTCCTTGCCCATATCCAATGTGAGCCATACTGAGTGGTGGTCACTCCCTGACAGCGGTTCCTCCACTGTGTGTTCTCTCACAAAGTCCCCATTTGCCAGCACAAGGTCAAGGGTATTCCCTAACCTGGTTGGTTCACTGACCATTTGCAGCAGGAAGCTGTCCTGGAAGGCATCCAGCAGTACCTGCTCCCTTCTGTTCCTGGTTGTTGGGGTGCTCCAGTCCACTCCTGGCATGTTGAAGTCCCCCACAATCACCACACTACCCTTCTCACAGGTCCTCCTGATCTGTCCCGCTAGTTCTCTGTCTAACTCCTCCATCTGAGATGGTGGCCTGTACACCACTCCCATTCTAAGAATCCTATTCTTGGAATCCTGGATTTGCACCCAAAGTGACTCTGTACTACCCTCCTCCCCTTCCTCCCTTACACACTTCAGTCCTTCCTTCACATATAGTGCCACCCCCCCCTTTCCCAGTCACCCTGTCCCTACAAAATAACCTGTACCCTGGTACAGACAGGTCCCAGTCATTATATTGGGTGGCCCATGTTTCCGTGATGGCTGCAATGTCCACCTCTCCCTCTGCCATGAGAACCTGCAACTCTGCAGTTTTCCTCCCAAGGCTCCTAGCATTAAGGGTAACCACATTCCACCTTTCCCCTCCTCCCATCCTGCCCCTCCTTTCCTAGCATCACCAATAGTACTTGCCATTTGTCCTTTGTCACTGTTATGGGGGGTAAGCTCATATGATTTCCCAACCTGCGGTCTCTGCATATCTCTTCCCCAACTGCCACCCCCCACTCCTAGTTTAAACTCCCAACTTCCTCTATATATTCTTCTATCCTCTGTTTCAACACTTTCTTTCCTCCTCACTCAAGTGTAGTCTGTCCTTGGCATAAAGACTACTGTCCTCCCAGGTCCCTCCCACCCCCCAACAGCCCTACCCTTTAGCACAACACCAGGTTCTTAGCCATCTGTTAAATTCCTCTATTCTCAGCTTTCTTGTTGTGCTTGCCTTTGGCACGAGTATCTCAGAAAAAGTTACTGATCTTCCTGCCCCTCACATAATTGTGCTAGTTCCTCAAACCTCCTCTGGACTATATCCACTGTCTTGTCAGCCAGGTCGTTTGTCCCAAGATGTATAATTAAATGAGGCTTGTCCCACCCTTCTAGCATATTTCAGAACAGACTGTCCCACCCTTTCCGCTGTCATTCCTGGCATGGCCTCCACCCAAATGCGACTATGCCTCTCCGCCTTGCTACCCACCTAACTCCTCTTAGTATTGAGTCCCCAGCACTAGATTCCACCCTCTTACTCCCTGCTTGCTTCCTTTCATCTCCCTCCCTCATTTCCAGCTCCTCTTCCTCCTCCTGCACATTATTACGCCCTTTTACCCCTGTTGCAGTTCTCCCAGCAGAACTTCCCCCCGCTCCAGTTTGGTCCAGGCATTTATCAATTACTCCTCTAATTTCATCACTTCCCTCCTCCACCTTCTTCCTCTCTAGCAGTGCAAAACTATTTTCTGAAGATTCTTCACAAATGCCTGCTCCCTCTCTCTGCATAGTAATCTGTTCTCTCCTTTCCACTCCACGACTTTTGCCACTTCTTCGCCTCCCCTCACAAGTCCCTATTGCCTCCTTCCATTTGACTTTTGTCTCCTGACCTGGTTTCCCCGGCAATCGTTCTTCCTGGCCTGGGCCCCTTATAGAGCAATATGAGGAAGGGAGGCAGCAAACATCATAAGGATGCACTATCACCAGTGAACACCAGCAACAGGAGTCAGCTTCTTGCTGTGCAGTTTGAGGCAGAAACAGGTGTCTGCTGGTGAAGGCAGTCTGGGTGCTAGGACATCACACCTAACAAGAAGAATAAAGGGAAAGGCTGTAGGAGAAGCATAAAGGTAATAGTCTTGTGTGATTCCATTGTTCTGTCAGTGTGTGAGGTAAAAGGGCTACTGCTGGACCAGAATGGTAGCTGGGTCAGCTAGTTCACCTGCCTGGAGTATGGGTCAAACAAATGTTACCCAGGGCCAAGCAAAATGGCTGGGTAGAGGAGCAGACTATCATTCTTGGAATGAACAAAAGAAGGAGTACAAGTCTGAGGACATAAGGAAGTCATTCATGGAACTGCCATGTTTCTGAAAAGAAATGTGTCCATGGTGATCTGTTTTAGATCCTCCTAATCCTGAAGACTGGCAAGGAGTGGTAGTGGACCATTAGACAGTCCTAGGGCCACTACTGTTCTCCATTTTCCTCAATGACTTGCCCTTGACCTGCCCACATACATACATTCACACGTATGCGGACGACACAGTCCTGTATACCTCAAGCCCCTCTCCTGCTGATGTTGAATCCAGACTACAGCTAGATTTCAACAATGTCCAACTCTAGTTTCTCTCAAATCAACTATTCCTAAACACCAAGAAAACAGTCTCCATGATCTTTGGCACAAGGCAGAGACTATCTCGGCTCCCCTCCCTACCCACCTTCCACATCCTGGATGGGACAAAGCTGGAGAATTGCTCCTCCTTTAGATACCTCAGGGTATGGCTAGTCCAACACCTCAATTTTTCTGTACATGTTGATGCACTCTACAAGAAGCTACTCGCCAAGCTTGGTGCACTGTATCGTAACCGTGGGTGCATCCCGCTACCAGCCCGGCGGGAAATTGTACAGAAAATGATCCCCCTATCCTTGACTACAGTGATGTAGTCTATTGTGCCACTCCCAAAACTACCAGAACCAGACTGGACACCCTATTCCACTCCTGTCATTTCATCCTTGACTGTCCTCCTTGCACACACCACTTCAGCCTCTACCAGGAGTTGCACCTCCCCTCACTGCAAGATATGAGGTGTCTCACTGCACCAGGCTCATGGCCAAGTTCTGATCCAGGTCTCTACCCCCGTACCTCTATGATGCCCTGTCCTCACTCCCCCCACCTTTGCACTCCCCCCATCCAAAATGTTGACAAATACTTCCTGAGTGTCCCACGTATGACCACCACTGCAGGACAGGCAGCTTTCTCATATTGCATGCCTAAACTGTGGAATTCCCTACCACTGGCCATCTGGCAAACCTGCTCTGCTATCTAGCTAAACTTCCTCCTCAAAGCCCATTTCTGCACCTCCTGTGCATGCACCTAGACGACTGGTAACTCTAAAAAGTGACTAGTCTATGATGGCTGACCCTGCTATTGGTGTGCAGCTATGGTCCAACAGTTTGACTGACCATCTCCCTCCTCCTGGCTAATACCCCAAATATACCTTTTTTGAAGGCTAATTTTTTTTTAACCACATTCCTGATTATAGCTGTGCTGTACCTACTCATCTTAGCAGTTGTGTACTGGCTGTATTGTTATATTCTGATTGCCCCCCCCACTCTCATACATGACTGTACTCCACCAGGAATTCCTTCCACGATGTAACAGGCTACCTGTATTCTAATCCTCTGGCTGTGCTTTCTGTACTTGATGTGCTTGCACTCATACATTACTAATGACTTTACATTCTGTGTTGACTCCCCTGCTCCCCACCCCCCCGATTTCTGTACATAATGTGTTTTGTAATCATGCATTTTACTGTTGTATTCTGCTCTGTGATGCCTCCCTTGCTCCCCACTCCCCAGGGCATGTCTGGAATCGAGCGGTAGTCTGCTCAGCATGCCTTCCTGGTAAAAAAATAAATAAATAAAGACAGGCTAATGCTTGGCTTATGGTTTGGTACAAGATGGAGTGTTTGTATTTCTTACCTATTGGAGGGCCTTTTGAGAAAAGGGATGCTTGCATGCCAAGGATGGGTGGCATCCATACCAGGAGGGAGTAGGTACTGGCCAGGAGATTGAACCAGGCGATCAGAGAGGATTTAAACTAGAGGATGGGGGGCAGTTCAGGGAATCCACAAGGGTGGTATGAAAATGCAGGGAAACCATAGGAGGAAGGACATCAAAAAATGTCAAGAAAAGAGAACTCCTAAGGACCAGAAAGTATAAAGGGGTAGCTATCCTTACTTGTACGCAGGCCATTATAAGGAGTACACCCAGCAAAATGGATGTGCTTGAGTGCCTAATGCACTTCAAAGTAGGGCTGTGAGAATACCTTTTTTTGAATATTTGGCTAAATATTAGGTATTACATTCTCAGATATTCATTATTCAGTATTCGTTATTCGGCTAGAGAAAATGCCTTCTTAGAGAATTGCCATGGAAGTCCTTCAAATGGCTTCAGGAAGAGCAGGATGAGCTGTCATGGCACTTTGGATTGTACACTGGTGCCACAGGCTGTTGTTTGGCACTGCTGCTTCAATAGGAGGATGCAGAGGTCACGGCACTTTGGCGTGTACACTGGTGCCAGTGCCACACAGGCTGTCTTGTGCTGCTGATGCTTCAGGAGGAGGATGCAGATGTCACGGCACTTTGGCTTGTACACTGGTGCCACAGGCTGCCTTGTCCCATTGCTGCTTCCGGAGGAGGATGCAGAGGTTATGGCACTTTGGCTTGTACACTGGTGTCACAGGCTGTCTTGTCCCACCGCTGTTTCAGGAGGATGATGTAGATGTCATGGCACTTTGTCCTGGTGCCACAGGCTGCCTTGTCCCACTACTGCTTCTGCAGGAGTATGCAGATGTCATGTCACTTTGGCTTGTACACTGGTGCCACTGCCACATAGGCTGTCTTGTGATGCTGATGCTTCAGGAGGAGGAGGATGCAGATGTCACGCACTTTTGCTTGTACACTGGTGCCACAGGCTGCCTTGCTGGGTACATTTCTGTTTTGGAGGAGGATGCAGAATTCACGGCACTTTGGCTTGTGCCCTGGTGCCACTGCTACAGGCTGTCTTGTGCTGCTGATACTTCAGGAGGAGGATGCAAATGTCATGGAAGTTTGGCTTGTACACTGGGGCCACAGGCTGTCTTATTGGGTATGGTTCTGTTGTCAAGGAGGATGCAAATGTCATGGCACTTTGGCTTGTACACTGGGGCAGAAGGGCAGCTACCATGTCCTGCTGCTGGTTCTGGAGGAGGATGCACAGGAAAATAGTTCATCATAGGCATTCCATTTGGTTTCCCATAGGATTCAACTAGAAGTATAAGAAGACATAACTGTAATTTATTGTACTTGGGTGAAAAAAAAACAATGTGTACAACAAGAATAAAATATGCCACACCCTAAAATGATTGTGACCTTTAAAAAAAACAACTAATAAAATATAATTATGCCCACAGGAGAACAGTATAACTTCAATAGGCTTAACTCAGTCAATACTGGTATTTAATTGACAATCTGTATATGGGCACACTCCTCTTAATGGGGTTGGGTATTACAGGAAACACACATGACAGATCATTAATTAATTCTGTCCTTAAAACAAACTAAGAAAACATAATTATGTCCCTAGAACACTATAACTTTACTTCATCAGGCTAATATACAAATTCAAATCTTACCTTCATAGCTGAGAGGGACGTCTGTGAGGACAGCACTCTTGCATGATGCCCATTCTGCCATGATGTGTGGCCACAAATATGCCTTTTAATAAATGCTACCTGTTAGGGACACATAATGAAATGAAGTGCTTCCAAATGGCCTGTACACATCCATGAAGTCTCCCCTTCTCATGTGGTCATCAGATGATTCAAAATCAATGGTCACTGATCAGACAGCTCTATTTCGTCCTCTTTTCTTTATGTACTGCTTCTTTTTTTTTCTTCCATCCTATACCCTGCCCCCATGCCCCTGATGTGATATGCACATGTGGAGGCCTCTGCATGCATGCCTTGGAGACACCCCCACCCTGCAAGTTGCCAGGTTTCACCTACGTTCATTGCTGGGCCTTCACTCAACCACAGCAGGACTACAGATGGGAGCCCCCTACCCACCCAGGAGAGGACAGCAGGTGCTCATTCCTACTCCAACCCCCCCACTGGTCCAGCACCCTGTGGTGATCAGAGGTCATTCCCAAACCCATGTTGTCAGCGCAGCATGAGATAAGGTGTCCAGTGCCTCAGCCCTCAGTGCCACTGGGCCAGCCTACACTGGTTTTTATTTCAGTAATTCCCACACAAATACCACCAAACAGAAAGAAAACAATGAAATGACTGAATACTTACCCTCACAAATCATACACGCAGTGTTTTTCAAAGAGTCCATCAGGCTCGTGATAAAATTCCTGCAGGGTAAAAAAAATAAAATGAAATAAACATGATTAATTTCCATCCAAGATTTACATTTTTACAGAAATACAGATGCACTGTTCAATCATAATTCCCAAACCCCTTCACCCAAACAAACATAAAACAATTAAAAGATTTCATACAGTTTACTTACTTTTGCTGGTAGCACACAATATGGTACTTGAAAATGAGCAACATCACTCTGGCTTGGGCGGTCAACATCATCATCCAGACTTCTTCATAATTACTGGTGATTTGACATGGTAAATGCATACGGGAGTGGAGACTGGTGATGCCACGCTGGTATCTGGCATATTTCAGTTATGGGGAATACTGGAGAGCAAATCTCAGGCATGGGCAATACTGGAGACTGGTGATGCCACACTGGTATTCAGCAAATTTCAGGCTTGGGCAATACTGGAGACTGGTGATGTCTCATTGGTTTCTGTCAAATTTCAGGCATGGTCAATATTGGAGACTGGTGATGTCACACTGGTACTCAGCAAATTTTAGGCTTGGGCAATACTGGAGACTGGTGATGCCACATTGGTATCCAGCTTATTTCAGGCTTGGGAAATACTGGAGAATGGAAACTGATGATGGCAAATCAAGTCTTACACTTAGCTGGTGGTGCTCTAAGAAACTACTTAGAATATTTGTGCAAAATTATGCTGAGCACCCACCACCTCACATTTCATGGACACCATAAGTGGCTTACAAATTCATGTGATTATTAAAAAAGCACAGTGCGTGACACATTTCAGATCTTAAAAGATCCTTTTTTCAAAGGCAATTACAGCAAGACTGAACACTATTATATATACATAAGTGTTGTGACATCACAGTGACATCATAATACAAACAACCTTCAAAGTCATAGGATGTAATACACCCTGACCACATGATGTGCCCATGTGAAACATCCATTACCCACCCTTAGGTGCTACATATTGTTAAACAGACAATTCCAAAGGTAACACAACACAGTGTTACTAAACTGCAGTGCATAACCATTGAAAGTGCAGATGTTGAAAACATATAATATTGTAAATATACAACAGCATAGCCAAATAATCACCTGTATCATAATGTACAGAAAACAGTGGAATGGAAAGGAGGAATAAAATAAGTAAGAAAGACACAAAAGACTAACGAAAAATTAA
This sequence comes from Neoceratodus forsteri, assembly GCA_016271365.2. NCBI lineage: Eukaryota > Metazoa > Chordata > Ceratodontiformes > Ceratodontidae > Neoceratodus > Neoceratodus forsteri. The sequence continues at coordinate 885,443,497 of CM028136.1, forward strand.
AATGGAGAAAATAAAGGGGAGGGGAATTTAAGATTTTCACTGCCAGAATCCAAAAAATAATGTAGCAGCAGCAAGCAAGTCATCAATGTGTAACACTTAATTTTGGAAGCAAAATGGCACTGAAGAAGAATAAGCCATCAAAGGAGGAAGCATACAAGGCGATAGTGGAGTTGGTGGAGAAGGCCAACAGGATGTGGCAGCTGGTAGAGAGGGAGGAACCGGGGAGATCAGGGGAGAAACAGAAAGTGAAAAAAGGTAAAGGGGTGATGGGAAATGACCTGCAGGGAGGCCACATAGCCCAAAAAGGCTGCAGCTGCCATGGGTGGTGCCTCCTCGAGCAGGTAGCCCAGTACCACTGCAGCTCTCTCTACCTGAACCATTACTACCTCCCCTGGAGCCAATCACGGTACCAATGCAGGAACCCAGACTGGAACTCCCTGCTGTAATGGCTCCACCGCCCCTGATGCCGCCTTCAGTGGTCCCACCACAAGAAACTGGAACGGTGCAGATGGGCGACAGCAGGTTGCATGGAGTGGACAAGCTGGCAGGTAGTGTATCAGGTTCCATTGAAGAGAATATTAAAGATTACATTGGGCAAATTATAGTGGCCCTGGAGGCGGGCGATCTTGGGCAGATGGAAAATGCACTGGCAGAGATTAGGTCAGATAAAGAGACGGTTGGGGGGGAATGTGGTAGAGGAAACGGGAAAAGGGACAAGGGATATAGGAGCCCCAGGGATGACAATAGGGGAACATGTGCCACTGGCCACAAAGGAGAAGATATAGAAAGGGGAGTATGTGTACATATTTGCCTTAGTAAGTAGAGAGGTGGCAGCAAAATATGAAGAGACTGAGAACATAGGGAAGAGTGAGATGGCAGTGGCCATGGTTTTATAGGGTAAGAAAGAGGAGGATAAGTTTACAAAAGGAAAGACATGGGATGGGTGGTTCGTGGGGTTCGCCACATATTTGGCCATAGTGATGGAAAAGAAACCAGAACTGTGCATCCCACTTATTACATATTCCCTGATCATACAAAGGGAAAAAGCGGGGGTGGGGTGGATATATTATGACAAGTTTTTCCACCAAAGGATGGCTACATACGGGGATGTGAGATGGGACACAAAAACAACTAGACCTGTGGACAGACAATGTTACTGATCAATCCACACTGAAGGAAGAAATAGGTAAAAGGGGGGGGATACCTCAGAAGTGCTGCTGGGGATACAACAGGGCATTTTGTTAATGGCTGCAATGCTGTTTTCAGAGCCTGCTTTCGAGATGTGGTGGACCCACCAGTGACCCGAGATGTAGGAATACCTGGACCCATGGGCCCCGGTGGGTGAGCCCAGGGACAGGCCACCAGCCTTTTGGGAGGCCAGGGTTTAACAGGCAGACACATGGAGCAGGGGCAAGGAGGCAGAGGTTATGGGGGTAGGGAGCCCAAGCGTATTGAAAGGAGTGACAGGGAAAAAACAGTCAGGGAAGGTGGAGGGGATTGGAGGGGGAAGGGCATTGGGGGAAGTGAGCAATTTCAGATGGCAAAACCCCCCATCAAGATAAAGGTCTGGGAAAAGTGTCTCAAGGAGCATCCAGATAGGGGGATGGCAGAAACCATAAGGAGAGGTTTTAGAACTGGTTTCCCTCTACAGTGCGAAGGCCCAAGACAGGCAAGGGAGGCTAAGAAGACATCTTGAGACAAAAAATAGAAAAAGAAAAAGCAGCAGCGAGGGTGGAAGGGCCGTATCCATTTCCCCCTTTACACAATTTGAGAATTTCCCCACTGGGTCTGGTCCCTAAAGAACAAACAGGGGAATACAGGGTGATCCACCATTTGTCATTTCCAGAGGGAGAGTCAGTTAATGATTTTATAGGGGAAGAGCATAGTAGAGTCACCTATGTCACATTGGAAGAGGCAGTAAAGATTATCCGGGTGACCCCCAATGCATGGATGGCCAAGACAGATATAGAATCTGCCTTCCAGTTGCTCCCAGTGAGGAGGGATGGCTGGGACCTATTAGGTTTTAAAGTAGGGGACCAGTATTACTTCGACAAGGCTATGCCTATGGGTTGTTCCATAACTTGCTTCACTTTTGAAACCTTCAGCACCTGCCTACAATGGATATTCCAGGAACGAACAGGATACAAGACAGTCATACACTATTTGGATGACTTTCTGTTAATAGGCAGTGGATGCACTGAGGCTGAGAGGATGTTGGCTAGTCTCCAAGAGCTGTGTGGGGAGCTCAGGGTGCCACTGGCACCAGACAAAACAGAAGGCCCCAGCAAGGTCCTAGAGTTTTTAGGGATCAAGATAGATGCACATGGGGAAGTGTTTAGGTTACCAGACAAGAAAGTGCAAAAGCTAAGGGAACTGATTCAGGTGCACATGAGCAGGAGGCGGGTACAGTTAAGGCACGTGCAACAGGTAGTGGGGCATTTGAACTTTGTCTGCAGGTCAATTGGGCCAGGTAGGATGATTACAAGGTGACTTGTGAGGGCCACATCAGGGGTGACAAGGCCACACTACTGAGTGGATATAACAAAAGAGGTAAAGGAAGAATGGGTCTATAACATGGATCTAGAATTATATACGGATGTAACAGGAGGGTTAGGAATGGGGGGATATCTAAGAGGAAAATGGTTTTCGGAGCCATGGCCAGCAGACTGGGTAAGAGAAGGAAGGGTGAGGGACATCACATTATTGGAAATCATGCCAATTTGGGCCTGCTCCCTGGTATGGGGAGAGGACTTGCAGAATCAGAAGGTTACATTTTGGTGCGACAACAAGGCAGTGGTGGATGTTCTGAACAACAGGGGAGCTAGGTCTGAAACAGTGATGCAAGTGTTGAGACAGTTAGTATTAAGAGGCTTGCAACTGAATATGTCATTCAGGGTCAGGCACATAGATGGGGTAAACAATATCCTGACTGACAGCCTTTCCCATCTGCAGCTGGACCAGTTCCGGATGCTGGCACCTACAGCAGAGGAGCAGAAAATGAACATCTGGGACATTGGCAAGAGGGAGACAAAATGCTGTTCCGTACTGAATGGGTGCCACGGACCTTGAGGGCCTATGAAGGGGCATGGTGGGCATTGCAAACATTCAGGGAAGCACACCACATGGAGGTAAGGGGGCCAGTTATGGAGGAACCGTTAGGAAAATTTACAGTAGAACAGTGGCAGAAAGGGATGGCTCACATCACAATGGGGATGTACCTAGCAGGGATCAGATTAGTTTGTAATTTGAGAAAATGGAAGGATTCTACAGAGTCAATGCTGATACGGAGGATGATGCAGGGTTGGAGTAGACTGAAGCATACGGACAAGGATGGGAGGTGTCTGATAGCAGATCAGTGGTTAGCCAGATTTGGGGAGATACTGCCTGCAATTTATAAATCCAAGGACGAGGTGCAGCTGTTCCATACAATTTATTTAGTGATGTTCGCGGGGGCCTTGGGGGTGAGCGAGGCAGTGGGGCACGGCAGGAAGAATGAAGAAGGAGGTTTGGAATGGGAAGATATAACCTGGGGGACAAAGGAACTAAAGCTTCTAATTAGAAGGTCCAAGATGGATCAGGAGGGGAAGGGATGTGTCATAGCCATTAAGGCTCATCCAGACAGGGCCTTGTGCCCTGTGAAGGCTCTGTGGGCTTACGCCACAGAGCATTATAACAAAGTAGGGAGACTGTGCATGGAGACGGGAAGCAGGTGTCAAGTTACCAGGTAACAGCCTTACTCAAAAAAGGTAAGGAGTTCCTGGGTGAAGACCCAGGTAGTTATTCTTCCCATTCGTTTCAAATGGGGCTGCTTCAAAATGGGCAGCAGAGGGGGATTCAGTGACCAGTATGCTGGAAAGGGGACAGTGGCAGTCTGCCAGCTACAAGAGATACATTCGGGTCTTTAAAGATGGAGATTAATTTGTTGTCATGTGTTTTGTCATACAGGAACAGAACCCAAGAGGGGGGGTATATTAAAAAATATTAAAAAAAGAACAGAATAAGAGCAATCAGGAAAAGATGATTTTGAGGTTTAAGACATGTTTTGCTTGATTTACTAGGTAAAGGGAGGATTCCGGAAGTATGGATCTGCAGGCACTCCTACATTAACTGGGTGGAAAGGAGAACAGAAAAGAAGGCCGGGGGAACGCAGCCATACCAGGATGTCAGAAAATGTAGACTGGTATGGTATGGCATTCGAGGGATGAGATGGGCACAGTTACAGCACTCCTGACTTTGATAGAGATGAGAGTGCGGCGTCCCACCCCAGATTTGATCATTATTCACCTCAGGAGTAATGATATTGGAGGAAAGCCATGGGTTGACACATATTTGTGGGTGAAACAGGACTTGGAGAAAATAAAGCAATGGTGGCCAGGGGTGAGCATGACGTGGTCAGATATGATACCAAGGAGGGTATGGAAACACAAACACAGCCATGTAGCAGTGGATAGGGCCAGAAGGAAGATGAATAGAAGGGTGGGGATGCTGATAAGGAGCTTGGGAGGGCATATAATATTGAGAGGGGTGAAAGAGTTGGTAGAGGATTTTTACAGATCAGATGGGGTCCATTTGTTGGACTTAGCAATAGATATGTTTAATATGGAAATGATGGGCTTTATTGAAGCTTGGAGGAGACAGGAAGGAAGATGGGGGGAGGGGTTGGGGCTGAGAAAGGGGAAGACCAGTCATCCAACGCGACCTGGAGACAGGCTATGGGAAAAAGGGAAGGGAGAAGAGAATGATAAAGGAATATGAGGAGAAGAAGAAGCAACAGAAGGAGAGAAGAGCAGTCTCAGTTTTCACCGTTACCTATAGGAAAAAGAGAAGAAGGCACCCAGGTTTTCACCTGGGGAGGCAAGAAGAAGAGGAAGAAAGAAAAGGGGGGATCAGAGATGAATATTTTAATGCAATATAAACAAGGAATTGTGGAAAGACAATAATGGAAACTGGTGATGGCATTTGTAAATATGACTGTGAAATATAAATGAATTGCCAATTTGAGTAGAACAACACACAAGTGGTCTGTCTTTTTGTGGAGTAAAGGGGGGGGGAATCTGGGACAATGAAACAGCTAGAAAAATGAATAATAAACATGCACCAAATACAATGGGCTGGCAGTGCAGCATAAAGGATAGAGTAAGGAGTTGTCAATGAACTTGGTACATGCAGCAGATGTGGGTTTGATTCCCACAACCTCAATTTGCATATTCTGTGACTGAACAAGTCACTTAATCCCTGCTTCAAGCTGGTTTTAGAGCAAAATTCTCAACAATAGATAATTGCTTTATACTATAACACCTATATGAAAAATATGTTACCTTAAGGCAGCATAAAGTCTATGCTGCATTCATAGATTTGTCATTGGTCTTTTTTTTTAATTTAGCATTTTTTATTGTTTCCAATCATGACAATTACAATTATACAAATCCATAAAAAAACAACAGTGAACTATCCTAAAGCAGCAGTTACAAAGCAATATACCTAATGGCTTCAAGAATTAACAGAGCAACAAATTACAGATTAGTGAAGTTACAGAAAGAGGAGAAAAAAATATATATACAGTATATATCTGGGGAGAGAAGGATTAAGACTGATACAATATAACCTTCCGTGGACATGTAATACTATACACCTACGGATCCAAAGGAAGCAATGGGGATTACTTCTGCACTCAAGTTGTTAGCTCTAAGAAGGGTGACCATATTTCAAGAAACCTTGGTGTCTGGTTAAGCAGTAAATGACAAATCCTTTCATTCTGCGCTATGTCAGACATATTATTAAACCATTCCAATAAAGAGGGTACTGACTGTTCTTTCCAATTTGCCAGTAGTAATCTTTTGGGAGCCAAGGAAGCTGACAGAATCCAGTAGAACTGACATTTAGAGAGCACATTTCTTTGGGAGAAAAAACCCAGTATGAAAGTCTGAGGGGACAACAAGATCTTTTTCCCCATAATGAACTCACAAATCCCATGAATTTGCTCCCACAGTTTATATACTCGAGGGCATCCCCATATCATGTGTAGTAGGTCCGCGTGAGGATCACCACACTTCCAACAGATACCCCCCGGACAGAATCCCATCTTTTCCAGCCTGTCAGGAGAATAGTAATACCGATGGAGAATCTTAAATTACAGAGTTCTGCCTCGCACCTCTTTACATGCATGATAAGCATTGCCCCAAGAAGAGGACCAATCTGCTGCAGAAACACTCAACCCCAATTCAGATTCCCATTTGGATTTTACAGCCTCACATGCTAGAGAGTGGTCAGGGTTGTTAGATATTAACTTATACAGCTTGGAGACACCCCCTTTGGAACTAACCACACTACAAATGGGATTCCATTCCAACCCCTCATTGGGGAGTTTAAAATCTGGGCCAAGAATTGAATCTTCTAGGGTTTTCCAGATTTGCAGAAAGAAAACAAAAAGAAACTTTGGAAGTCTGAATTCCCAACAGACCTCCCCAAAGGATTTTAATATTTTAGAACTTGGATCTATCAGGTCCCCCACATTGGAAATACCAAGTATGAGCCAATCCATATTTGACAGGGGTTTACCTCCCAACTGAATTCTACGGTTAGACCACAGACCTTCCAGACTTGATGGAAAAGTATCCAAATGGAGTTTGGTTTGTAGTAACTTAATCGATTTAAGAGAACTAAGAATATAAGGATTAGTCCCAGCTCCCAACCCCATGTTGAATAACAGATCTGACGGCTTAGCAGGCTTACAGAGCTGTCTCTCCACTTCAAACCATAGTGGAGAAGTCCCGGATGGGGAAGAGAGGTAATAAACAGATTGTTTAAAAAGGAAGGCTAGCTGATACATCTCCCACCAAGGGAGCCCAAAACCTCCTTGAGACCAGTGGGCTCTGAGTTTGGGTAGAGATAGCCTGGGTGGTTTGGTGCCCCACAAGAATAACCTAACCATGCTGGTAATTTTCCTAAAGTTTGCTGTACCAAACATCAGTGGGATGTTTTGAAAAAGGTAGAAGAGTTTAGGGGCCACTATCATTTTAACAGAATTAATTTTTCCCCATAGTGGCATAGATAAGTTAACCCATTTCACCAGGTCTGCATTTATTTCTTCCAAAAGAATTTTCAACCCCAGATACAAAATCAAATCCTTCTGCCAGCAACTCTTTTCCAGAAGGTTGGTCTCTGGGTCACCCCAACTGAATACCAGCGTAACCTGTTTTTTCCAATTTACTGTAAGGCCTGAAACATCAGCAGAAGAATTGAGACAGGCACTAAGCAGGATGACAGAGTAGTGTGATAGCTCTCTGTACACCACATTCATTTATTAGTATTTTATTTTCTGCTTTAAAAAAATCTGCCGTAAGTTAGTAATGTACCAAAAACTTTACTCAGCTGTTCTTCCGATACCAAAAGCATGACGATTGAAGAAGGATAAAGCCTTTAAATGACTCTAATAATTTCTTCAAGTAATTCTGACCGAAACGGCCGTTTCTTGATGGTGCCCCTAAGTGACAAAGCTGCTGCAAGTTCGAAGTGCTCAGTAAATACTGACCCCGATACCAACACTCACAGTAAAAATGATATTACTGAAATTAAGCAGATGTTGGCTAGAATACAGCTAGATATCATGGACATGAAACAAGTCATACAATGTATTAGCTCTTAATCTACTGAAGTAAAGGAGAAAGTGGACCACTTGGAAAGCAGGTTGGGGACAGTAGAGGATGCTATGTTTTTCATGGGAGGCACTACAGAAACACATAAACAAATTGCCTTCCTTCTTGGAAAGACAGAGGATTTGGAGAACCAGGAGAGGAGGAATAACCTAAGGATAATCTGGCTCCCTAAGGGTGTGGAAGGGAATGACATGATTCAGTTTATGCAGCAGTTCCTGCCCGAGTTTTTTTAAAAATAGTTGCAATGGCCGTTAGATGTCGAAAGGGCCCATAGATCCTTAGCCCCCTGCCCCCCCTCCTGGGAGCAGACTCCGTCCCATTATAGTTTCTTTTCTTTGATACACTACTAAAGAAGAAATTCTTCACCTTTCAAGGGAGAGAGGAGAGTTACTATGGAGGGGGAACAAAATTTCTAATTACCAAGACTTCGCCTCAAAAACTGTATCAAAACGTAAAGAATTTGTGGAGGTCAAGAAGGCTTTACAGAGGGAGGGGTGGAGCTATTATATGAAATTTTCTGCCTCTCTGATGGTATCGTATAAGGGGGTCCTAATACCTTGTGTAATTCCCCAAGTGAAACTTGACAAATACTACCCACCAGAAATAAAGAACTGTCAGTTGGCCAGCAACATTCTGAGATCCTTTCAAATACTGTGTTTCGTCAGCCTCCTGCGCCATCAACAGCTCCAGTAAAACCCTCAAGACCACAAAAATCAAGTACAACTTCTGCACCTGTACAAATCACAGTCTTGGCAAATAATCTTAGACAATATAGAGTCAAACACATTCCCAGCTCTAACACCAGAAATCTGCCTACTAATACCAAGTGCAATCACTATGATACACCGGCTAATCCATCTAACGAGTGGGGTTCTGACTTGGCCAAGAAGACAAAACCTACTGCATACACAGAAGCTACTTGCCTAGGAGAGTACAGAATCCTAGGAAGCACTCCCGTAGTCATAGCAGGGAAGGCAGACCGACCTTCAGCATTGGATCCTCCTTTGAGAATGATGGTGAAGAGACTACTGATTTCCATACAGAGATGTTGCTCTAGATTGGATGCTGCTTATGCCAGTGTTTTCTGTTACTGTACTGGGCTGTACTCATGACTCGAGGTCATTTGTGAGGTTATGTCTAACTTCTGCCTGCAGTTCTATGTGGCTTATGATGCCTGCACAGCTGGGACTGTCCTTTTAGCTTTATTAATGCACTTCACAGTGTTTTGATATTTGTTTAGTCATATCTCATTTATTTACTTATTTATTTATTTATTTTTTACAAGTTTTTCTGAAGTGTTCTATCACTGCAGTAAATGTTGGTAACACCTCGGTTCCACTGCATGGGGTCGCTGTGGTATGCAGGAACCTGAAATCTGATTACTGGTGAGTGCTTTTAAATGTTATGCTATTATCTTTGATTCTTTCTGGTCCTCCAGCTGCTAGGATGTTAGTCACATTATGTGATGGACATTGGTTTAATCACTTTCCCCCATTGTGAAAAATGTCTGCACTACTCAATTTTGGTCAGGAACATGCTGAGCTTTCATAGCCCTAGTTCTCATGTTTACCTACATATAGTGATGGCTTCAGTACTGCAGATGGATTTGTTCAGTTGCTACTTTGGCAAAACTGGATCTTAATCTTTAGCCCTCCCCTTATCACTCTGCCCTTGAGCCTAGAATACTTCCCCTTAATTTTCTATTTTAGAACTAGAATTGTGCTCTTTACCTCTCCCCCATCTCCCTCCCTTTTTTTTCCTCAACATCTTAGTTGGTCATCCTGTGGGAGGGGCTCTACTTAGCCTCTATTTGGGGCTTTTGGCTGAATTATTGGGCAGTCATGCAATTCCATTGCCTCCTTTTCCTTAATGAGATCAGGTCTGGCTGTTACATACAGGTAAGTTGGTAGTTTATACCTTTTCGCAAAGCATTGAGTGATAAATGTTGCAGGGTTCCTGCTGTGGTCACAAAGTATGCTAAACTGGTCTGGTCTGGCAGGTAGATGCTTTTTGGTGCCTGGTCTGAGCTGAATTTTGGAATTACTCTGGTACATGTTTATCAACTTTGCTTCAATTCAATAGTGTTGATCCTGTGATTTGAGCAGGCATTCTAGACAGCCCTCCCACTAAGGTGTTGAACCCAATTGTTACTAACACCCTTTCCACACCTCTTCCTTACACCCATCTATTTTAGATGTCCTCCAAGATTTGTTCTAAAGTTAAGTGGCTTCTCAAATCCTGATTCAGTGCAGAATTACTATATTGCGGTAACAGACTATGTCTTAGCTCTTGCTCTATTTACTATAGTGCATGCTCTGCTGGCGCATTGGTCATTTTCGGCACATCAGCAACTCAGTCATCACACTAGTTGTGATTGGCTGTCTATTTTCCTTCCCTAGCCTTGAATTTAGGGTAAGTTTTAGTTATTGTTTAGACTATTTCATCAATTTCAAATATTCTTGTTATTCTAGTTTAGTAACTGTTTTTTTCTGTAAAGCTTTGAACTTCATTTTACTGTGTACAATCTGAGATAGTTTTTTTATTTGTACTGGGTTCGGCCCCCCCTCCCCTGCACCATGTCTTCTACTACCTTATGAATTGCCTCCTGGAATGTCAAACGTTTAGGTACCCCAATTAAGAGGAAAAAAGTATTAATTATCTACAAAAAGAGGGAGTGGATATAGTCCTCCTCTAGGGGACACACCTTTTACCTGAGGAAGCAGCTAAACTAGCAAGGGGTTGGGTAGGTCAAACTGAGTATGCCTGCTTTTCCTCAAAAAAAAAAGAGGAATATCAATCCTAATTTGGAAGAGATTATCCTTTTTCAGGAGTAGTCATGTGGCTGACCCTAAGGGACACTTCCAGTTTCTAGAAGGTACTCTTAATGGAAAACAACTGGTCATTTGCAATGCCCCCAGTAAAGACCAGAGTCACTTCTTTGATGAAATTTCTATTTGGCTAAGTACCTACTCTAACTCTGAGATTATATGTGGAGACGATTTCAATGAGGTTCTTTACTCCTTTTTTGACAGATCTAATGTGTGATGCCAGCATCCGGTACCTAAACCCAGGACAGCTTTTGTTAACTTGAAGGGGGATTTAGGACTGTTTGATACATGGAGAGCTCTACATCTGATGGAAAGGACTACTCCTTCTATTCCAACAGGCATCTCTGCTATAGCAGACTGGACTACATGCTGGTTTCTAAGGGATTGTGTTCTGCCCTATCCTCAACTGATATCAAAAGCAGTGTGATCTCAGATCATGGTTTGGTATCAGCTCACCTTAGCATTGAAAGAGACTAAAGTGCAGACAGACATTGGAAGTTTAACACTTCTCTCCTTCAAGATAAGTCCTTTAAAGTTTACTCGGAGAGACCTGTGTCAGACTACTTCATTATGAATGATGATGGGCAAACATCTTATGCAACCTTATGGGATGCCTTTAAGGCTTATCTCAGAGAGAGAATACTCTCCTTTGCTACTAATAAAAAAAAAAACTGTGATCAGTCTTCGATACCATAGACCGAGATAAATTATGGATCAGAATGTCTTCTTGGGATATCTGTCCAGTCCTTATTAACATCATTAGTTTATTATATTCAGAAACATGGGCTCAAATAAGAGTTAATTCCTTCAATAGCATCTCTGAAAAATTCCCAACTAACATTGGCTTAAGACAGGGCTGTATTCTTGTACCCACCTTGTTTTTCATATATATAAATAAACTATTATTAAAAATTGGAGAGAGCCAAACAGACTCCCCAAAAATTGGTGCCACAAATTGTCCAGCATTAACTTATGCCACTGATGTGGTTATACTGTCCCTGACTCCATCAGGTTTACAAAAATATACACATTATAGTGGCACAGTAGTGCCACTACAGTTAGGGTTGAGTACCCCATTTAAGGTTAAACTCTGAAATTTGGCAGCTTAATAACTTTGCCACCACATGACAGATTTGCCTGAAGTTTGGTATGCATGGTGTGGTACCATAGACCTCTGGATCTGCCAAGTTTCGTAATGGTCGGATATACGATTGAGGAGAATGCAGTAATTACACATTTTTGTGCATTCTTTGGTCACACCTACAGGTCGCACTGGCTGTGCGATCAGTTCAAAATCTTCAGGGAACATGCATCCAGGGCCACCGATGTGCCTTTCGAAGATTTCATAAAAAAATATTGAACGGTTCAAAAGTTATTCAAAAAACAAGTTTCCCATTATGGGCAATGGGAAAAGTTTACAAAAAGTTTGAAAATGTCACAAATGCAGTTTTTAGTGTCGCAAATGACCCCTGTAGTGTCGCAAATCCACCATCTTGTTTTCAGTTGGTAGTCACAGAGATGCTTGGTATTTAAATTTGGGACCCGCTAGGGACACAATTCTTGCTGTGTTCACCTAGTCAAGTCCTGAGGATGCTAGCCATGGCTTTTTTTGGGGGGGTTAACAACCCAGAAATATATTTGAAAAATGTTAGTAAACAGTAGTGCCGCAAAGTACTGTCACACATTCGACACTTTCGTGATTTTTTTTTGCGAAAGTGTCACAAATTATGACACTACTTTGCAACATTATGCAAAAAACAATAGGAAATCTTTGCCACTCTGCTGCAAAAGAACAGTTTGGTCTTTTTGTCTGAAATGTGGAGGAAAGAAAGCCAATATCCCACAGACATGCCTTTTAGTGGTTTGGTGACAAATTATTACAGGCCTGCAAAGTTACGCCACTCCAAATTTTCCAATTTTTCCCATAGGCTAACATTACAGTCTCGCCCGGCCCCCTCCCTTTCAGGGCACATATCTCAAAAACGCTTCAGGATATGGACTTCTCTTCAGAAAAATGCTTAGCCTCCTGTTAGGGGGCTAAGTATAAAACTAGACAGGAAAGTCATAAATAATATGAGATTTTAATTTTTTTCTACATCTTATGGTTCCTGAGATATAACCAATTTAGTATTTCAAGTGTTCATTTTCTGCTCCGAGGGCCATTATTATGCATACATTCTTTGTATTCACTGTGCTTTTGAATGCACCTTTTTGGGGAAAAAAGTGCGTGCTTTTGCAGTACTGTTAGAGTCAGCATTTCTGCTTGTGTTTCCGTTACCATTTGCATTAGTGTTTCCGTCTACACCATCATGTGTGATACACTTTGCATTTGCACTTCCATTTGTGTTACTGTTACCATTTGCATTTTCCATTACTGGTTTTGTTTGCATTTCCTTTTGCGTCACTGTGTGCATTATCATTTTCGTTTGCATATGCTCTTCCGTTTGCGTTTCTGTTTGCACGTCTCTTTCCTTTGGCATCATCGTTGGTGTTACTGTAAGCGTTTGCATTTCTAATTGCGTTACCATGACCATTTGAGTATGCACTTCCATTTGCGTTTGCATTTCTGTTGCTCTTCATTTTGGCGTCATTGTTGCTATTACCATAACCATTCGCATTTCCAATTGCGTTACCATTCCTGTTTGCGTATTCGTCACCATTTTCGGTTCTGTTGGCCTTAGCATTTGTGTTTTCAATAGCTTTTCCATCGTTGATTGCATTACTGTTTCCTTCTGTGTCCCTGTTGCCTTTACCATTTGCATTTCTGTTTGTGTTTCTCTTACCATTTGCATTTTCGTTACTGTTTGCATTTCCATTGGCGTTAGCGTTTGAGTTACTGTTTTTGTTACCATTTACATTTCTGTTGCCGTTAGCGTTTGTGATATCATTTGCATTACCATTTCTGTTTTTATTAATGTTTGCACTTGCGTTTCTCTTACCATTCACGTTTGTGTCACCATGTGCATTACCATTTGCACTTGCATTTGAGTTACCGTTACTACTTTCCACCCACTATTTATAGTGCACATTCTCAAAAAATAAGGGAAATTCATGGCAAAAAACTCTGTTTAATGCATCAGTTAGGGTTGTTCCACAGCGGCAAAAGTGAGAAAATTCAGTGTTAGGGTTCAAAACCCTAACTGAGCGTTCCCTCACCCCCACCACACACACACATACATGCAAGTAGGGGAAGGACCAAGGCAACACAACCAATCACACACAACCAACAGCAGGTCACAGAACTAACATATAACTATCCAAACCACAAAATCACACACCCATGCTCCTGTCGGGCTCCAGCATGGGGTTGTCACTGCTAACTCTGATCCCAGACGTTCCACGCACCGCAAAACACAAATCACTATGCACAACTAGGCATCTTCTGCCTTACGCTGCCACCAACACATAACTCACACAACACATATGGTATTTTGGGGTTCACAAGATCCAACACAGGATTTTGCACATTCCCTGATATACTTTCGAAAATCACTTTTGCTAATGTCACATTGTTGTGATATGCATTTGTGACACTTCCATCTTTGCGACAGTATTTTGAGACAGTATTTTCCATGCTTTTGCAAATGCGACACTGTTGTATTTTCTGTTGGTGACAGTATTTTGCGATACTATTTTATATGCTTTTGCAAATGCAACACTTTCTTCTCTTCCATTTGCTACACTTTCATGTTTGAGGAAGTATTTTGCGACAGTATGCTCCTGATGACTGCACATCTTTGCCATCATCCTGCAAGCAAATGGCTGGGTCCTTGGGCTGAAATTTGCAGGGTGGCAAGCCCCAGTCAAACAGATCTGCCTTTCCCTGCTTTGGTGCTAAAATACTTAAGCATGACAAACTTACACTCTTCCAAAATTGAGCAATTTGCCATAGATTAACATTGCGATACCTATGATGGCTTTTCACCACCCATATCTTGAAAACAAAATGAGATACACCATTTTCGCTACTGCCAGATGAAGTTAGATTTCTTACCTACTTGCTCTAGTAACAGAGGTATACACCTTCTGCTGGTTGTGTGTGATTGCTTGTGTTGCCTTGGTCCTTCTCCTACTTGCATGTATGTGGTGTGTGGTAGTGGTGGGTTGGTGGGGGGGGATGCTCAGTTAGGGTTTTGAAACCTAACACCAAATATCCTCTCTTTTGTTGCTGTGGAACAACCCTAACTGATGCATTAAATGGAGTATTTTGCCATGAATATGTATAGGAAAATTTCTTGAAGGATACTTCCTTAAATGTTAATCTGGAAAAAACTAAAATTATGGGGCCCATACTGAAAGGCTTGGCATAAGTCACACCAAAGGTTACTTGCCCCAAATGCTGATGCACCAGGGACCCTGTGCCTGATTCTATATCAGGCATGGTCTCCATGGCTAAGACTCATGACTTGTGGCAACCCAAGCAGTGCACCAAATGGAGGGTGCACCTGAACAGGTTGCTGCAAGCCTGCAGCAATGCCCACTAAAAGGGCACAGGTGCCCCCCAGCCCCAATCCTGATAGAAATATTAATGCAGCCCCAATGTGCTAGCACCCCCCAGCCCAGATCCCCAAAATAATACTATTACTGCAGCCCCAATCCTCATAATAATAATTGTTTCTGCAGCCCTGATCCCCAAAATAACAAGTACTCCTGCAGTCCCTATCCCTGAAATAGTAATTAATTCAGGAGCTCCAATCCCCAAAATAATAAGTAAGTCTGCAGCCCCAATCCCTGAAATAATACTTATTTCTGTCCCACTGGACTAGTGACCCCCCCCAACCCGATCCTGATCTCCAAGGTACTTTCCTGTTGAATTTTGTAAATTGATAGGTTCATTTATTAATGTTGCCCTGGTGGTCTAGTGGACTCCCACCTCCACACCTGGCAGTGCTCTACCACCATGTTCCCCCCTCGATCTCTACCCAACCAGCGACTGGCATAGCCCACCTCTTGCCATCATGGCCAGCCACCAACTGAGCTCTGAATGAGCATGTACTGTAAATAGTATGTGCTCAGTGAATGACAGCAGCTGACCCCATCTCCACAAATACATAGACAGAGTGGAGGCTGTTCAGTGGAGGGCAACCAAAATGGTGTAGGGTCTGCACCAGAAGACATACAAAGAGAGAGTAAAGCAGCTTGATATGTATACCCTTGAGGAAAGGAGGGAGAGGGGGGACATGATAGAAACTTTCAAGTACCTCAATGGAATTAACAAAGTCCAAGTGGGTAGCATCTTTCAGAAAAAGAGATGTGCAAGAGCAAGGGGGCACAATTTGAAGATAGAGGGGGATGGCTCAGATGCAATGTTAGAAAGTATTTTTTCATGGAGAGGGCTGTGGATGCATGGAACAACCTTCCTGAGGAGGTTGTGGAGCCAAGGACAGTGGGAGAATTCAAAAATGCATGGGACAGGCATAAGGCAATTCTAGTGGGGGGCAGGAGGAAGTAAGCTGTTGGTTAACTCGGATCTGCAGCTTATCCATTAGATAGGGAAATGGGCAGACTAGATGGTCCAAGCGGTCCTTATCTGCCATCAAATTCTGTGTTTCTATGGTAAGTACGTGCTCGTGCAAAGCTCAGTCGGCAGCTGGCTGCAGTGGTGAGAGGTGGGCTGTGCCAGTCAGTGGCTGGGTATGGGTGGGAGCAGCAGGGTTGTAGGGCACTGCCAGATGGGGAGTGGGGATTCAATAGCCCACCAGAGCAATATTAATCAATGAACATATCAATATACAAAATTTAAAAGGGCATACCTTGGGGATCAGGATCTGGGTTGGGAGGGTGCACTAGCCCACCAGTGCAGAAATAAGTATTATTTCAGGGATCAGGGCTGCAGACTTACTTATTTTGGGGCTTGGGGCTGCAGAATTAATTATTATTTTTAGGGTTTGGGGCTGCAGAATTAAATATTATTTTGGGGATCGGGGCTGCAGAATTAAATATTCTGGGGATTGGGGCTGCAGAATTAATTATTATGTCGAGGATCAGGGCTGGGGGTGGGGTCACTTGCCCTCCAGGGCTATATATTACTTATTATTGAGGATCAGGCTGGGGGGCCTACATGAACTAGGGGGATGGGCTGGTGGCATATTTGCTCAACCCCTAGTGGACAGCAAAGTACACTTACACCAGCTCCTAGCTGGTGTAAATATGCTTTGAGGGATGTCCTCCAGGGGTTGTTTGAGAATGCCAAATTAGGGTATGTGGCAGCCACCCTTTGTGAATAGGGTGCTGCTGCTGCCATAAACCCCCTTGCACCATGTCGCATATCAGCTTATGGTGCAGCAATGGTGCAAGTCCAGTTTGGTGCAAGCAGCCTGCATGTTGTCACAGGCTGCTTTTGAGAATCCTGCATGACGCAACTAGTGGTGCAAATTGCTACTTGCATCCTTCATGTTAGATGCAAATCACTTTGTGCCATGTGTATCCTTTTGAGAATAGGCCCCGTGATCCTTGGGGGTAAAAATAGAAATCACAAATGGTATATTAACACATTATCAGTGGAAGTAATGAGAAAATACAGTACCAATATTTAGGCTTATTGCTTTCTCCATCCCTCTCTTTGAAATCTCACTGTAATGCCATGTTGGAAATGGTTAATATTACAATCAATGCCCTAAGTGGTAGCTTGGATAAAAAATTGGCTAGACAACAGGACACAAAGGGTAGTAGTAAACAAGAGAAACACTCTGAAGACGAGGGTCGATACCAGTCCATTTACAGAAGAAAGGGTTCTGAAAGAACTAATAAAATTGAAGGTGGACAAAGCAAAGGGGCCTGATGGGATTCACCAAAGAATTCTAAAAGAACAAAGGGTAGAACTAATGACACCGCTGACTACTCTCTTTAACAAATCATTGGAGGATGGGGTGGTACCTGAGGACTGGAGGAGGGCGGATGTGATTCCTCTTCACAAAAATGGGAGCAGGACAGAGGCAGGAAACTGCAGACCAGTTAGTTTGACCTCAGTGGTAGAGAAAATGATGGAATCACTTCTGAAGGAAATAATTATTAAGTACCTAGAGGCCAGTGAGGCACAGGACCCAAGGCAGCATGGATTCACGATGGGAAGGTTGTGTCAGATGAATCTAATAGATTTCTTTGACTGGGTGACCAAAGTAGTAGACCAGGGAGGGGCTGTGGACATGGCTTACCTAGATTTTAGCAAAGCATTTGATACAGTCCCACACAAAAGATTAATACACAAGTTAGCCAGCCTTGGAGTGGGTCCCAAGGTGGTAGCCTGGATAAAAAATTGGCTAGACAACAGGACACAAAGGGTAGTAGTACATAGAGTCCACAGTGAAGATAGGAGGGTTACTAGTGGGGTACCGCAGGGTTCAATACTGGGACTTTTAATGTGTTTATAAGTGACATTGCAGAGGAACTGGAAGGAAAAGTATGTCTCTTTGCAGATGACACAAAGATCTGCAACAGGGTTGATACACCAGATGGAGTGGATAGGATGAGAAGGGACTTGGCAAGGTTGGAGGAATGGTCAAATGTATGGCAGCTCAGATTCAATGCATAGAAGTGCAAGATAATGCACCTGGGAAAGCAAAACCCAGGGCAAGAGTACACAATGGGGGGTGAGATACTGACAACTGCAAAAATGGAAAGGGACCTGGGGTAATTATATCAGATGACCTAAAGGTTGGCAAGCAATGTGAGAAGGCAGTAAGGAAGGCTGGGGGGATACTGGGATGCATAGGGAAAGGCTTCAATAGTAGAAAACAGAAAGTTGTTATCCCTCTGTACAGACAGTTGGTGAGACCCCATCTGGAATACTGTGTCCAGTTCTGGAGACCCCATCTCTGCAAAGACATAGACAGAGTGGAGGCTGTCCAGAGGAGGGCAACCAAAATGGTGCAGGGTCTGCACCAGAAGACATACGAAGAAAGACTAAAGGAGATTAATATGTATACCCTTGAGGAAAGGAGGGAGAGAGGGAACATGATAGAAACTTTCAAGTACCTCAAGGGAATCAACAAAGTCCAAGAGGGTGGCATCTTTCAGAAAAAGAGATGTGCAAGAACAAGGGGGCACAATTTGAAGATGGGGGGACGACTCAGAGGTAATGTGAGAAAGTATTTTTTCACAGAGAGGGTTGTGGATGCATGGAACAGCCTCCCTGAGGAGGTCGTGGAGTTAAGAACAGTGGGGGAATTCAAGAATGCATGGGACAGACATAAGGCAGTCCTAGTGGATGGTAGGAGGAAGTAAGCTGTTGGTTAATTAGGATCTGCAGCTTATCTGTAAGGTAGGAAAAAGGGGCAGACTAGGTGGGCCAAGCAGTCCTTATCTGCCATCAAATTATATGTTTCTATGTTAAGAAGATTTAATGCAATTTATGGGGGGGCATTCATCCCTTTATGAGGGCAGTCAAAGTAAAATTTAATGCACAAGTACTCTATGGTGCTGAACTATGTGATCTAAAATATATGGAACAATTGGAAAAACTGGCTATGTAGATTCTCTGATCTGCATTAAGTTTCCCGAAGTCCACCCCTACATATTTTGTTTGAGCAGAGGTGGGATTAGCTAACCTAAAAGCTTCGGAAGAATCTCACAGGATTAATTTTTGGATGAAAGTTAGCAAACAATCAAAAAGATTAACAAGGCAGTGTTGGGAAGAAAAATTGTGATGGGATCAAGAAGGATGTTGGAGATCAACCTAGTTGCTGGCACTGAAGACAATTCTAAAGTTGATGGGTTAAGTGGAGCTTTTGGATCTGGCTTCTAGTAATAGCAAGATAGCCAACCAATATAAAGCCTATATTAAAAAAATTGCTTGTTGAAAAATATAAATATTATGATTTGGAAAAGATATCCATCTCCAAATTTGTGACATGGTATACAGTCAATGATTGAGTACATATGTAGAGATATTACTTAGACATTTTGGAAAATCCACTTCAATGTAAACTATATGCAAGATTTAGAATTGAATTTTTTGAATTGAATAACTTAACAGCCAGATTCAATAGATCTATAGACCCTGCATTAGCTGAATGTTATTGAGGAGGAGGGGAAAAAATAAAATCTATTACATGTTGAGTGGTTCTTAGATGTCTTTGGTACAAAAGAGATAGAAATAGATGGCTAGGTTCAATTTTCTATGCAATTCTTGGAGCTGATGAAAATGAATTGTTGTTGATATTATGTACTGTAGAGGATGATTTTATAATTAGGAGAACAGCTAATGTCCTTATGTCATTACAAAAAGTTGGGAAAAGGATAACTAGAACGATTATAATATAAGGGTGGTTAAAATATTAAAGAGCTACTGACACCTCGAAGAAAACATTAAAAAAACATAATAGCTAAGTACAATTCTGCATGCATTCCATTTATGTTTGATATATTTCTCCACCACATAATTTATAACTAAGGAAATATATATGAATATATGATCATTATCCCTTAGAGTTTATTTTGAGTTCATCTGCCTCTATAGCTTACTCCCTACTCCAAGTCATAATCCTCTGTTGTGACATAAGTCTCTTGCCATGAGAGTAACTGTGAGGTCACAAGCAGTGCTGTATGACTTCAGACAGGGAGAAAGCAGCAGAAATAGATTAACTCTTCTGGCCGGATATTCAAACTGCGCCCAAAATGTGCGCAATAGCAGGAGCAAGCACAAGTCCATTGCGCACGTGCGCAATAGACGCGATATTCAAACATGGAGCAAGGCAAATTGCACAACCAGCCAACATCTGAATATCGCACAACCTGTGCCATAGCGCAACCAGGAAGGGGAAGCTGAGCAGATACGATGCACTATAGAGCAACAAGGGCAGCCCAGCTGAGCAGTCCAGAGGCACCATAGCACAAGCAGGGAGCCCCCCAGCAGCAGAGCAATGGAACTGCACAACCAGGGAGGTAGGCAGGGGCCCACCACCCATGCCACAGATGGGCACAGGAACACACTGCAGAACTAACAATGCATCCCCACACCCCAAGCACAGCATAAGTGGGGGAGGGACAGAATATCCACCTGCCCATGGGGACAAGCCACCAAAGCACAGCCGGGCCATGTTGCCCCAGCACACCCACTGGCAAGCTGAGACTGCCACACAAAGGGGCCGGACCACCCTAGTGTACATCAGCCCCCCCTTGTGCACAGCACACCCTGCACTGTGACCCCAAGACACCACCCATGAGCAGTGACCATCACTGCAGGAATCCCCATGCATCCCCCCCATCACACTGCAACCTCGTGTACCACAGAACCATACAAGCCAGACCCACCATGAGCACCCAGCAGTGGGTAGCAGCACACGGCAATACCGACTGAAAGCCACTCCCACACCAGAGACACCTCCCCACATACAGACACATACCCATGACAATACCACCCCAGATGCCATGCACACCACTGCAACTGAGCACCTATAGCCAGCTGCAAATCAGAGACCCCCAGTATTCATATCAAAATATATATTTCAAATATAACAACAATAACAATAGGAACAACCATAACTATATACAAATATACAATACAGGGTGGGGGTGGTACAAGGTAGGGGTGGGTAAGGGGCAGGGGTGAACAACTGGGAGAGGGAAGGCAGGGTGTGAGGGATAGGTAAAGGGGGGAGGTGATGGGCAGCTACTGCCTGCCAGCCTGCTCTCCATCCGCCTGGTGCTGGTCCTGGGGCCTCCTCCTGTGCCTAATGCCATGTTGTTGCAGGTCCCGCAGGATGGCGAGCGAATCCATCGCCACCTGAATCAGCTGCTGAACTGACCGCTCTATGCGCTGCAGGATCCGGACACCTAGGACAAGGGATCAGAGTCAATGGCTGGTGCACTGTCCATATCCCTGAAGCTCACCCATCAAGCATGGCATACAGCTGTGCCCCGCTCCTGTGATGGACTGCACCCACCCACAGTGACCGTGCACAAGACATGCCCAACCAGGCAGCAACAGCCATGTGTGTGCCACTGCACACACACTCATCCATGTCCAGCACAGCACAACCAAGGCTTCAGTGACGTGGCTATGCAGTGGGAGGAAAGTGCCACAGCCATGTGCCCAGTGCACTACGGACCACCATTGACGCACTCCCAGACATGCAGTGCCACTGGACAGTGCTGACTGTCACATGTCGCGTGCATGGCAGTGTTGTCCATGGATGGTGGCCATGCCCTGCCCCCCCCACACAGCATGCAATAGCATTCATGATGTCATGGCACTCACCCTCATCGTGCTGCTGCTGCTGTCGTGGTTTGCCACTACCACTACCACGCACAGCCACCTCTCGCTGCACCTCAGCCCTTGCCCTCCTCCGCTCCGCCATGCCAGTGGGAAACAAAAGGTGAGAAACACATCAGTGAAATCCTAAAGCAGACATCCCCCTGCCCCAATGAGTGTGCCCGCCCACCCAGCCAGATCCATACATCACATATCCTGTAAACACCGCCACAGCCAACCATAGACCAACCCTCCCCCATGTGCTGGACACAATAGACAGTGTTACCCATACGGACCATACAGGTGAATAGACGGTGCACCCACCTGGCCAAGGCACCATGCCCCTCCTGGCATGTGACCGAAGACGTGCCAGTAGTGCCAGCTCCCTCCTCTGCAGGTCCCCGTACCGGTGCCTGCACTGCTCTGCGGACCTCCGCCAGCCAGTGGCCTCCTCAAGGTCAGTGGCCACCTGCTGCCACACATGGGTCCTGGCCATGTTGAGGGGTTCATCCCCAAATAGTGGGCCATGGTGAGGCTCCACTATGGCCACCAAGTTGGCGAGTTTGAGTGAACTCCACTGGGGGGCTCTTCTGTGTGCCATCCCTGCATGTATAGTAGGCAATATGGCGCTCCGCAGTGCGGCAACCCCACGTGGAATTGTTGGCGCATACAACTCCACTATTCCCTATCGCTGTTGATATAGAGTCATTTACCTATCGCGCTGTTACCGAACAGCGCGATAGAGCTGCAGACATGCCATGCGTACAGCGCCAAGGGGGCAAAGGTCGGGTACAGGGTCATGGGTCTCTGGCACAAGGTCACGCACAGCGCCATCAGACATCTATGCGTCCAGCGCGATTGGTCACCTGTGTGCCATTGCCACAGCGGACTATTGCGCAGTTGTGCCACAGTGCCATGTAGTGACCATCACTGTAGCACCACTGGCACAATGGTGGCCATGTTCTGAATTGCCTACCGTGCTCAGCACATCATCAGCACGGCACACACCTGTGTAAGCTACCTGGGCATGTGCAGTGCGGTGTACTACGCAGTCACAGAACTGCGCCATTGGCTCAGCCGGTTCAACCGTATTGTGCAAAGCGCAACAGCGCAATATTCAGCCATCATATGCAAATCATCCGATCAGCCATTCAATGGCGCAGCGGCGCGATTTGCATCTCATTAAAGTTACTCCAGTCCTAATTTGCATGGATTGTGCTATAAATATGCAACACTGTTCTGCAGTGGCCATGTCCGGTTACTGCAGTTGATAGGTGAGTTGCATGCATTGTGCTGTTCTGGACCATGGCCTCAGAGAAGTTGTGTACTGCACAGTCACAGGTGACCACTCTCACCCATACAGGCTGTGAAATGACCGAGCAAGGACTGGGTGAGGAGGATGATGGTGGGTGGAAGAGGAGGCCCAACTTTACGAAGGCTGAGACGGAGGCACTGTTCGAGGCCTACCTGGATGAGGAGCCACTTCTCAGTGGACGGCGGGGCACCCCTCAGGCCTGTGCTGCTGCATGGAAGGGGGTGGCACGTGCCGTCAACCTGCACGGCAGCCACCAGCACTCTGTGCAGGAGTGTAAAAAGAAGATGGGGACAGACAGGAGGAGGGTGAAGGAGAAGGTTGCAGCCATCAGGGTGGCATGTGCTGCAACAGGCGGGGGGCAGCTGGAGGTGGTGCAGCTGACTCCGGCAGAGGACATGCTCACTGCAAGCATGCAGCACAGTGCCATTGAGGGTGTTCCTGGAGGTGGCTTCCAGACAGGTGGTAGCCCATCACTGCATGGTATGTCATGGTCGGGGGGGAAGGTAGATCACATGCACTAATGTGTCCTACCTTTCTGTTACAGATCCTGTACATCTTCTGGGGTCAGCAGTGGAGGGCCTGTCCACTGCGGACAGCCATCCGGAGTTGGAGGAGGGACCATCCACCTCCACAGATTGCCAGCGTGCACTGCGCCAGTGTGCACGCCTGGCTACCTTCACTGATGTTGTTGAGACAGGTGTGGGGAGTGCCCTTCCTGTGTCTCAGCGGTCTGGCATGTAAGCATGCCAACACGCTGCAGCTGAGGCTGTGGCACAGACCTGCACCATTGATGATGCACTGACCACTATGGGAATTGACATATGTGTGTCACAGAATGGACACACAGCAGGACAGCTAATGCCCATGGACCTAGCTGGTTCTGATGTGTGTGCCAGCATGTCAGCACAGTCCCAGGCTGTGCCTGTCAGCACCGGTGGGGCAGCACCGGTGGCTGTGCAGGTCACTGGCACTGTTGTGGCCACAGCAGTGGAACAACTGATCCCTTGGGCACAGCAGGTGGAGGGGCAGCAGCAGCAGTCACCCACCGGGACTGGGGGTACAGGGCTCAGCGGTGATGTAAGTGCACCACCTGTGGACATGCCCATATCTGGTCCTGGGAGCTAGCCCACCCTCAAGGGTGCTGTACATCAGGCCCTTCCATACCCTGAGGGACAGGTTGTCGATGTGGCAGGCGACCTCTTTGATGAGCACACCCGCCTGCTGCAGGCATCAGTACAGCAGCAGGCGGGTTGCAACATCCGTGGAGGCACTGTGTGTGGCTCTGCAGTGGCACAGCAGGGACAATGAGAGGATCCTGTCCCGGATTGACCATTTGCGGGTGGATGTGACCACTGCCATCGACAGGCTGACACAGGCATTGGTCGCTGTCGTGGCCACATTGGGCACACAGTCAGGTGCCCTGTGCCGCTCACCACGCACAGTATGCTATCACTACCCATTCCGGCGTCATGCGACACCCACCCTGTCGATGCCGGGTTCAGCTGTGGGCATCCCGAGCACCCCTGTTGCAGGTATGTTCGGTATGCTGCAGACCCCTGTGTGGGCAAGGTCGCGTTCGCGCAGTGGGATCCCTGGTGGTCCATCGGTGCCACCCCATGTGGCCCGTGCTCAGTCTGCCAGTGCTGCTGGGTCTCGGCGGGGCAACCCACACATCCAAGGTGGCCGTGGCACTGTGCCACATAACTGAGCTGTCTCCCAGTGTGGGCCCTGTCTGGTGCTGCCCTGTGTGCAATGTTTTTTCGGTGGGCAGTGCACCAGTGGGTGCCCTGCCCTACACGCAGACACACGGACCACCTGCACACCCTCCCCTCTGCTGTCCACAGGTGCGTGTGCATGATGATGCCTGCATTGCACTGTACACCAAAGTGCAAAGGTGCCCAGCATCGGCCACGTGCACATGGACAGTAAAAGTAGTGGTGGTGGCCTGTGGATGTGTGTGTTTTTAGTGTCTGTGTTACTGCTCTGTTGTGCACCTGACCCCTGTGCACTTTGTGCCTGTTGTGTGTGTGTGTGTGTGTGTGTGTGTGTGTGTCTGTCCATGTGGCGTGTTACTGTTCACCCCTCCCTGGTTGTATGTGTGTGCTTCTGTACCCTGCCACTTCCCTTGCTGTCATGCACCCCTGGTGTGTTTCCCTGTGTGTATGTGGGTTGTGCGCTAGCCACTGTTGGTTGCACATGGCCCCATGACTTACCTGTGTTGGAGTGCGTCCTCTGTGATGGTGTCCCGTGCAGCTGAGCCAGCCGGATTAGTCCGGGGGTCACGCCCGTCCAAGGAGGGGCTCATCCCCATCATCATCGGGCGTCACCGGGCGTCCCCATCACTGTCCTCTCCTCGACCTGTATGGCTATCCACAGTCTTTGGCCATGTTGTGCAGGATACAACAGGCCGGGGAATATCCCACAGGCCTTTGAGGGCTATACTGTGGGCACTGCCGGAGGTGTCTAGGCATCGGAGGCGTCCTTCAGCATCCCAAACACCCACTCAATGATGTTGCATGTGGCGGCATGTGCCTCATTGAAGCATTGCTGCAATGGGGTTGGGGGACCGCGGTGGGAGTGTTGAGCAGCCAGGGACGGAGTGGGTATCCACTGTCACCTGTGTGTGGAGATAGTGGAGGTTAGTGTCTTGTTCAGGCTCATATTGCTCCTGACCCTGTGTGCTCACACCCATGGCACCTGTGGCTCACCCAGCCCTTGCCCCGATTGCCAATCCTACATGCATACTCACCCACTAGATGTCCTGTGAGGATGTCCTCACTCTTGAATTGATGGCACAGTGCTGATTGGTACCATATGAATGATCGTGTGCTCCGCCAGGTGCGTGGCACAGACATTGATGATGCGCCCACTGGCATCACACACCACCTGACAGTTGACACTGGAAAATCCCTTCTGATTCCGATAGGCAGCCCCATCGGGGCCAGGTGGTATGCGAATGGCCACATGGGTGCAGTCTATCACCCCTAGCATGCCAGGCATACGTGCTACCCTGTGGAACTCCTGTATGTTTGCTGTACGCTCCGCCGCAGTGCTGGAGAAATGGATGTACTCTGCAGCATGTGGCAGCAGTGCGCTGAAGAAATGGGTGAGGATGCGTGATGTAGCTGACTGTGTTATGCCTGTGGTGTCCCCTGTTGGTCTCTGGAAGGTACCCGTGGCGAGCAAGCACATGCAGGCTGTTACCTTTGTCTCCACTGACAGAGCGTGACTCCGCCGTGAGGGTGCCTGCATCACATCACTGCACAGCTCACAGAGCCGCCTCAGTATTGCCCTGTTCAGGCATTACCGGCCCACAATCTTTACATCTGAATAGAGCTCAAAGCTGATGCGGGCTCGGTACTACCTGTTGGGGGCGTACCACTGATGAGCCCTTCCACGGCCACATCCCCCTGCAGCATGCCTTCTCACACCCCTCATTACAGCTTCCATGTGGAAGCTGGCACTGTCCATGTCCCTGGTTTGTGTTCCCCCCCTAGCTGTTGTTGCTCTGTTACCCTCGCTGTCCTGACTGCTACCTCCACTGCACTGGGTACACCTACTGGCCTCTGCACTCTGTGGCCCCACACACCTTCCCTTGCCCCTCTTCTGTTCTGTGCTCTCCCTGGCCTGCACTGTTTCTCACTCTAGCCTTCTTTGTCTCCCTGCCTCATGTGGCTTCCCTGTAGTGTTCTTGCGCCTCTTTCTTGAGCCTTTTTATTTTGGCTCATTTCCGCTATGGCGCAACTTCCGCCTGATCCACTGTTGCGCATTGTGCAAGCCTTTGAATATCGCATTGCGCACTTTATGCATGGTTCCACCCCCTTCGGTTGTGCATGTCTTCATTAGCATTGCGCTGTTGCTCAGCTTGTTTTCAGTGGTGCAACTGCCTCCTGCTGAATATCGCACAATGGCGCAATTTCGGACTTGGCGCCATTTCGACTTAGCGCGTATGGGCAACCCTTTTGAATATCCCACCCTTCAGGAGCAGAAATCCTGTCTTCCTACAAATGACCTCAGTAATAAATAATGGGGAGGAGAAATACTGAACTAATGGGAAATACAAGCTGCACTTTGTCTAAATATTATGTTTTATTAAAGTTCACCTGAATGTGTCTCCAGCTCTTTAAGTGTATTCCTGCAAGGATATATAATGTGGAATAACTTATTGTATTGCACCGTATTGTATTGTGTTCTATTAAAATATAAATGCCTTTTAAGTATTTTCACAACTGTGTATTGTAAAGATCTTTCTTTTTATGATTGAACAATACTACTACTACTACTAAAGTCACTTAACCTCCCCAGTGCTCCGATATCACCTCTGACAACTGGGACTTGTATTGTTACATAGTGGGTTTTACACAGTTACTGAAGAATTAAAAATAATCTGCAGGAAGTGGGGACAAAGCCCAGCAAACAAAAATATAAAAACCCATATTAAAATACTTTAAAATACTTAGGAGTCACCATTGACGATACACTCTCCTTCAAACCATACATTGACATTGACATCACGGTCAACTCAGTTAACAGAAAACTGGGAGCACTGTACAGAAATAGGCACAACCTCACTCCTGCAGCTAAGCGCATCGTCGTAACCAGCACTGTCCTACCCATAATTAGCTATGGCCTCACAGTGTACAGATCGGCCACTGACAGTATTCTCAACAAGGCCAAGTTGGTCCTCAATAAGGCATGCCAATTTGTAATGGGGCAGATAGGCTCACCCATACTTGCTCCATATGCCGACTGGGGAAAAAACAGCCCTGGTCATCACTCTCCCTACAATCAGATACATGCTCAATCCTGTTAATAACCAATATACCACTAGGAGCATGACCAGAAATGCTCTCTCCATCCCTTACTGCTGAACAAGTTTGGCCATATGTTCCTTCACTGTCAGAGTCCCGCAATGGCTAAATGAGCTGCCTGTCTCCTTACTGGATTTCCCCCAATATATTGTTATTCCAGAGAGAGAGAGCAAGAGCTAAGAAATGCTGTTATACCTAGCCCCCCATGTGACTGCCCCAACTGATCTCTACTTATCCCACCTGCTTTACTACTCTTTGACAACGCTTCTTTGAACTGCCCTGCTATTGCTTTTATATTTTGCTACTGCTTTACATTATTATTTTGACAATGCTCTTTATGTGCTGCCTATGTTTATGTCTTGATTGGTAATGCCTTATCATGAATACCTTGTGCCATCTAAGTATATGTTTTGAATGTTGTCTTATCTTGTAAGCTTTGTATCCTACCTATGATGAAGGAACTTTTGTAAAAGATCACTTGTGCTCAAAGGTGTATTCCAAGGTGTATTCCAAATAATTTTTTTGCAAAAACATCTTAATGCACTAGTTAGGGGTGAAGCCATAAAAGTATGGAAATGTGGCATTAGGTTTTCCAAACCTAACACCCCACCTGTATCCTGCAGGCAGCAACAGACATGGGGTGTGCCTTGGTGTTGTCAACCCTCACCCCATCCTCATACACTGTACCCATCTCATCCTTTTTACTCATGGAGTGTGGTAAATGAAAATGTTGATATCCCCACCAAAACATGATTCTGCTCCACTGCAATGCCACTAAATGCCACAGGTGTGAAAACACAATTTGGACAGGATTTGAAAAAAAAAACAGCTGTCACATGCATGAGGTGGTGTAAAAAAATGTTTACCGTATGTTGAAAATGTTGAGTCAAAATATTTAAAATTGCCAAAGTTACGAGGGAGTGTAGCAAAATTTCAACATATGCACTTAACTTTGGCCTTTTTATATATTTTGACCTCAAAATTTCAACATAGCCTTCTTATGACCCCATCTGATGAACAATGGTGGTGAGAATTTTTAAATCCTGCCCAAAATGTGATTTCACCAAGTGACCACAAAATTGCCTTTCTGGACAGATTTGCACAATCCCAGTGAAATTGTCCCTGAGGTGGGGTCCCCAAAAGGCCATATTGAAAATCTGAGCTCATAGTATTCAAAGATGGCAAAGTTATGCCACAGAGTTGAAAACCCCATTGTAATACGTTGAAGCCCCATACGAAAAAGGATTTTCCTCTCATGAAAAAGGATGACGTCTTATGAAAAAATTATTCTTTTCATATCATAAGTCATGAAAAAAGATTTCTAATGTTACAAAAATAACATTTTAAGGGCATTTCTCCAACAGTTAAGTGCAGAATCCAGCTAAGGGGGTCCTAGTAAGCAAGATACATGTGTTGATTGCTGTCCAGCATGTCATTTTTGTGGCTTTTGAAATTTTAATTTTCTCTAGGGAAAACCAGAAATCAAGATGGTGGCCAAATGAAAAAGGATTTTCCCCTCATGAAAAAGGGTGATGTTAATACAAGAAAATTATTATTTTTTCATTTTATACAGCTTTTTTTGGTGCTTACTGAGCATGCTCAGAAGCAGTGATTAAAAATTTCAAAATTTAATAACTTTGGAAGAGATTAATATTTTTTCACCAAACAAGAAAAAGGCACATCTGTGGGCCAGCCCATTTCCACCCCAAAACATTTCAGACCAAAATTCAAAACCATCTGGGCCCTAGCAAAGTTGACAGAAAACCAGTTCCAAGCAATGGGAAAAAATCCCCAAAATGCACTTTTTGCACTGGCTGGGATATTCAAAGGGGTTACGCATGGCACAACTGCGTTGCACCATGCACAACCCACTGATGTGCTCTGGTGCAATACTCAAAAGGGGATGTTGCGCTGCACAAATCCCTATGCACCAGGGTGTATCAGTCATGTGTGCAGTGCAAGTGTGGGGGGGTGCTCAGGCATATTCAGCACGCCCCGATAATCAGCCTGGGATGTGCAGTGCATATGCAGGTACACACCCACTTTGTGCCACAGAGGGGGGCGCGAAGATCTGCTGAAAAAAAAAAGGAGGAAGGCTTGGCCACCCACAGGTGAGCTGCCATATTGCAGGGCACAACACGGCTTCCCCCAGTTGTGGGTGGCCACCGGACCTCCAGAGCCATAGTCCATCATCATCACACACCCCTGCCTGCTCATGGGCATTGTAACCCCTAAAGGAACCCTGGTGGTACAGTGGACCTGCACCCCCACCCGATCGTGGGTGTAGTAAAAATAATCTTAGTCCTGGTGGACCAGTGGACCAGTTCCCTCGCCTGATTATGGATGTAGTAAAAACAGTCCTACCCTGGTGGTCCAGTGGACCTGCTCCCCCACCCGATCGTGGGCGTAGTAAAAATGATCTTAACCCTGGTGGTCCATTGGACCGAATCCAGCCCAATCATGGGCTTTGTAATGGAAGAAATCCTTGGTGGTCCAGTGGTACCCCCCCTCCCCACCTGCCCCCGCAGACCCACCACCCCTCTTCTCCCCAGTCAGCAGCAGGTGGCAGCTCCCCACCTGAAAGCCATCCGTCCACCTGCCGACTGACAGCGTACAGTACGGCTGTATGCCCATTGGTCCTCAGCGTGGGCCAATGGGCGTGCAGACTGTACTGTACTACACAATCCCGATATGTGAATGAATTCCATTCACTAGAGATTTCTTCCATTACAAAGCCCGCTACTGGGCTGGAGTCAGTCCACTGGACCACCAGGGATACACTTTCTTTTACAAAGCCCGCGATCAGGCTGGATTTGGTCCACTGGACCACCAGGGTTAAGATTATTTTTACTACACCTGCGATTGGATGGGGGAGCAGCTCCACTGGACAACCAGGAAGTTTACACTTGTACAAAGCCCATGATTGGGCATTGGGGCATGTTGCCACTGAGGAGCAGGGGGGCATTGGTCCCTGATGGCTGCAGCCTGGCAGGGCACCACGAGCAAGTCACCAGGGATCGGTGCACCTGCCCTATTTGTGCCTTGCATGCATAATGGCCCCATTTGCATACACACCATTGAATATCATGGTTCCTGTGCCTAGCGCAACTGCACTTGCACTGGCACATCCCCCTGTTCCTCTCTTGCCACTTATGCTGATGCAGTGCCACTGTGCCATCCATGCACAATGCAGGTGGCCATTGTGCCATATTCAACAGTGCTGAGCCATGGCACAGCACCATTGAATATCATCCAGTCCACAGCCTGGCACATCCCAGTTGTGCTGCACCCAGGCTTGTGCCCACTATCTGTATCTCGGAATCTGCACATCTGACCAAAACAAAACCTGGTACATCCAGAGATTTGCCACGCGAGACCTTGCATGCAAAGTTTTGTGGAAATCTATTGAACAGTTGCAGTTATTAAAGTGCAAAAAGTGGGGTTTAACATTGAAGTGCCCCTATAACCCTAACTATAAGGGAGCGATCGAACCCCTATAATAAATAAATAAAATAGATGGCTACACGCAGTCATATTTTGTAGCAGGCTGTGCCCTTATTTCTGAGGAACACGTTTTGCTGGGTTAAACATAATTTAAACCATATATTGTCTGCTTGCTATGTGTGTCAAACACAGTCATTGCAGCTGCATAGTGAGAGCTATGCTGATGTAGTGCTATTACATTGAAAAGGAGGATCTGGAAGCATGTGACTGTGAATGCATCACAGCTGTCTCCTTACACCAAGTGGAGCTGAAGCACATCTCTCTGCATCCTCTTCATTTAGTACAGTGGGCTTCCTTCCTTTCCCCCGCCACACTATTGTTTTGCTTCCGACATTGCTGGTCATACCTCTTTAGTGACTGCCAGTAGCGCTGGCCCTCATCACACACAGAACCATGTAGCAGAGCTCAACAGGATACCAAGAGGTGTACTTCAGCTTTACATAGTGTTGGCACAAAACAGGAGAGAAGGGGAAGAGGCACTTCATAAGGGTCCACCAAACCCTATCAAAACACTGATGAATGTTTCTGAAAGGGGTGGTATGCACTTGGAGGCAGTTACAGTATATGTTTTACTTACTAACTGGCATAAATATGGCTGAATTATTGGAGCTCACCACATCCCATGGAAAACTACAATAATTTATTCTTGCATCCTGCAATCATGCATGAAGCAAAGCTGTCAGCATGAAAAAGGTGCAATGTTAGCTGGCAAGGCTTCATCATGAAAACATAAAGCACAACCAACCTCTCCCTCTCACTGCTAGCAGGAACATCTGCTATTATTGCACATTTTTTTGCAGACAGCTTTGATGTATGCATGACTGCACAAATGCAGGATTACATTATTTTACATTGCCTAATATGCCGTCAGCTCCACTAATTCAGCTATATTTATGCCACTTAAGTATTAATACATAATATAACCACTTTCAAGTGATTATCATGCCCTTTTTGGAAACATTCAACAGTGTCTTGATAGGGTTTAACTGACCCTTTTCAAGTGCACTGTCCCTTTTCCTGTTTTGTACCAACACATCTTTTTTCTGGCAACCTGTTACATAGACCTTCATATGCTGAAAAATACATTCTTTAAATAAACAATGATCAGTTTATGCTTGCATATGTATTTGATGAATCTGGATATAGGGTGACTGTGGCTACCCATCAAGATTTGCGACTATGTCATATTGCAGCACTAGATGGTTTTACCCAGTCTTGAACCCAGGGACATGAGACATATAAATTATGTTCTCAAAAGCTACACCCTCATGATTAAAGAAATTCAATCAGTACTACATGTTGCATGATTGCCCTCCAACACACACACACACACACACACACACACACACACACACACACACACACTGCCCATTTACTTTGAAGGGTGTTTGGTACTTACAGCATGAAATACATATAAAATCCAGCTGCCACAGTAATCCTTTTGCTTATGGACAAGGAGGGGAGATGAAGGGAGTTATATTTGGGGAACATCTGATGAGTAGGAAATTCACAGCAAATGGATATCATTGTATCACTGGTACCAAGATACAGCATACTTAGAGAATGTTTGTTCAAGATCTCCATTTTACACTTTCCTTTACAAAGCACAATTAAAAAAAACTCTGGTCAGAGTCAGTATGGCTGCAATATCATGTTTTTTATGGTGGTTGCATCCTAGCTTATATCCTTTGTAAATGAATTTAAAAAATCATGTGCATGTGGGAGGTACCAACTGATTTATTTAAAGGAGCACACAGCAGTCCATTTTAAAGTGAGTGCCACTAGAAGATTTACCCCTGGAGCCTTCAGTGACAGATATGGGAATGTGCACAAAGGATATAACAGCTAGGATACAACCACCATGTAGAATATAATTTTGCAGCTGTACTGGCTCTGACCAGAGTTTGTTCTTAGGAGCCATATTCTCTATCACTCTATGCAGTGCTCGTCAATGCACACTGCCTCTTTCTGTGTGCTACTGCTGAGTGAACTAAATGCCCAATTTCCTTGGAGATGACCTGTTACTTAGCTACTTAGCTAAGACAGTGACTGCACTGTGCTGATGAGTCCCAACAAGAGAAAATCCATCTCTGTAGTTTGTTGTTCACATCCTATACAGGATCAGATGTACAAACCTAAGTGAAGCCTGCAAAGGCAGTTGCGTGTACTGCTTTTACTCCCCATCTGCAGTGGGCTTGTGAAGGAAGGGAAGGGTGTCTGGAAATAGCTATCTGGGGTAAGCCACAGAGGTGAGGTTGTTGGGTGTGCTATTTTATAATACTCCCTATCTGGAGAAGGAAGGTGGGGGAGGTGTACACTGGATCTACAAATCTGAGGTAGATCTGCAGATACAGGGTGTGCAACAAGTGTAAAAAAATATCAGGCAGGAGGCAGGAAGGGAAAGAGTGTTGTAATATAGAGGTCTGGGCTTGCAGTGTTTCTGGAAACAATGTGGGAGCAAAGGGTTTGCAAGGTATAAAGAAGGCCACATTGTTTAATGGCTGAGGGGAATCTGTTAAGAAGGGAGTTATGAATGCTGGAGGAGAGATATAGACAGAGGGAAGCTGGAACAGGCCAGGGGAAGGAACAAGGAGTGAAAGTGGGGCAGACAAATTGGAGGTACAGTTGTGGTGTGGACCCACTAACCCAGAGGGAGAGGAAGCATACAGAGGAGTGATGGAGGTCTGTAGGGAGGAGTGTATGGGCTCAGCCAGGTGAGAGAGAGGCAGGTGCATCTGCAGGGGTAACAGTAAGGAAGTGCGTCCAACCACTGAGTAATGTAGGGGTGAGGGTGACTTATGTGTGACACAGAGAGCAGAGTGATAGCTAGGTCATATCGTGCGTTCTCATCAGGCTGAAAAAAGATGGTGGGGAGAGAGGGCTGGGTAATGGAAAAGGGGGAATATTGGGAGAATCATGAGGAGGTGAGAGTGTAGAGACAGGGTGGTCAACATTCAACAGGAACTAGGGAGGCAGTGTTGCTGGTAGAGAAGGGGAGGACAAGCAGCAGAGAGCTGTTGGGTGTAATGAGAGGTGGGGGAAGGTAGCAGGAAGGAAAGGGGTAGTAGGGTGGTAGGGATGGGAAGGGGGAGGTGCAGGCAGCAGTACAGTAGTAGTAATAGATTCTATTGTAAAGGGATTAGGTGGAATAGGAGAGAGGGGAAGCAGCAAAATAGGAAAGTGGTGTGTTTCATGGGAATGACAGAAGAGCACATAGGCCCAGTGATATGCCCAATTGCATAGAGTTTAAGGGGAAGCCGCATGTGGTCATCCACCTACTGTAGGTATCTCTGACCTAGGTGAATGTGAGGTAAGGGTATCGCAACAGAGGTTTAGAGTGGTGGGACAAATTTGTAGGGGAAGAGGCTAGGCTTGTAGCCTTCATGAATGTGCTGCCAGTACCTAAAGCCAGCTCAACTAGAAAACATAGGCTAGAAGAGTTTAATGACTGGCTCTGGGAATGGTGCAGGGAAGAAGGATATCTGTACATAGGAAAATGGAAGAAAATCTGTGATGATAGATCCCACTATGCACCTGCCAGGTTGCAACTAAATTGGGGAGAGGGATTAAAGCTTCTCAAAGAATGGATAGGGGATTGTATCCACAGTCCACTGAATTTAAAGTGAATCTGGGGTGGCAAGAATGGGTTTAAGCACCAAGGGATTCCAGGAAAAGGGTGAAGTCAGGCCCACCCCAGATTGAAAAACACAAAGGGGCTAGTAAGAGGAGGGATTAGGGTCAGTGGAAGAGGGCAATAGGTGGGGAATATCTGAAAGAGGGGGTAGTCAGACAGAAAGAATAGTGGGATCAGGAAGGGACACAACTGGGAGGAACAGAAGAGGAGTGGGGTAGGTGAAAAAGAAGAGAATTAGATGGTGGAAAGGCTGAGGAGGGTAAGGAATCTGGGTCAGCAAAGAAGGGAAGGGAGGAATGAGGAGTGGAGGAGAGTAGTGTCCCTAAATGCTAGAAGTCTCAGGAACAAGATGGATGACCTGCAGGCAATGATGGCAGAGGGGAAAGTTGATCTGGCGGTGGTCACAGAGACTTGGGCAACCCCAAATCATGACTGGGACCTCACCATATCAAGATATACTCTGTATAAATGGGACAGGGAGAAAGGGAAAGGGATGTGGAACTTTATGTCCTGGAGGACATCACTATCAGAAAGGCAGGAGATATGGCAAGGGAATATATATGCTTTGTGGGTAAGATACAGACAGCAACAGGAAAGAAAGTGAGTCAGGGAGTAATCCATTTGCCATCAAATGAAGACAAGTTTAAAGACAGAGAATTGGGAACTACTCTAAGGATGGCAGTTTGAAGTGGTGAGGTAATGATTATGGGAGACTTTAATCTTCCTGAGGTAAAATAGAGAGTCCATTCCATCTCCTACATCAGGAATCAAGTGATCCTGGATGCAGTACTGGATGGGTTCTTGATCCAGGGAGTGACTGAAACTACCACAGAGGATACTATTCTGGATCTGACACTCGCAAATAACCATGTAAGGGAGATCAAGGTAGAGGAGCCCTGAGGGAGTGGTGAGAACCACATGATATGGTTCTAGGTGAATATGGGGAGGAAACAGCATGCACTAAAACTAAAGTGCTAGACTTTAGGAAAGCAAATTATAAAATGAGGGAGATACTGAAGGTACACCTAGCCAGTATTAAGAATAGCATGGGAGTAGATCAAAAGTGAGCACTGATCAAGGAGGGTATAGTGACTGCCTTTAAAATCTGCCTTAGATATAAAGGCAAAAATTACAATGTCAGAAAGCCAAACTTGCTTATTAGAGTTGAGCCAGGTCATGAGTGTGTATAAAGGGCCACCTTTCCAGTTGGAGCGAGGTTACCAGTGGGGTTCCACAGAGTTTTGTCCTGGGACCGGTGTTATTTAACATCATTGTGTAACCCCCAGGCCACTTTTTAACTAGTGTGCACCCTCCTCCCCATTAAAATTTGGAAACACTGGTGCCCAAGTTATTTTACAAACAGATAGGTACCACCCTTGGCATTAGGATGTATATCTGGCTCATTTTCTAGAGGAAGAGACAGGTAGGGGTACAGAAACAAACAACATGAACCTTGTGCAAATAAACATTCCAGGTCCTGGGTGGAGGCTGCTAGGCATATGCCAGCTCTAATTTGTCTGAGGGGCCCTATTAACTCCACACAACCAGAAGCAATAATCAGAATGTCCATAACAGAGACTGGAATTATGCAGACTTCATTAAACAGATGGAAGGTAAAGCAGAAGTGGATCCTCAAGGGTTGGTCCATGCTGGACAGGTACAATCTAAACTCTTCTTGCATGCAGTATAGTGCATGAACAACAAACGAACATCTTCTTCCCAAATTCCCAAAAGGTGCATTAGTGGACACCTGGTCATGTACATTTTCCTTCCAATTTCACAAAAGGTCCATTAGTGGACACCTGGCCATGCACATGAACATTCCCTTCCATGAGTGTTGTTTCAGTGGTTAAAAGCCACACTCTCAGAACTCCTCTTTCCATATCAGGTGCATTTTAATGAAACTCAAGTCACTATCTCAATCTGCAGCTTGGCCACTTGCTCAGGTAAAAATACTGGTGCCCTTTACAAACCAGGAAGCCCTGTCTTGTAAGCACTTAGATGGCATTCCTCCCACCCTTAGCCCCAAGCAACAGTCTCTGCCATTCTTCATAGTTGCACCATTCATAGCTGAAATGCTAGAGGTCCCATTCTTTAAATTGTCACTCACTGGGGTGACCAGAGAATAAACTTCACTCACTTGGGTCCACAGTTTAAACAGTACTTCACTAACTTGGGTGAAACTAGGGGCACTGACA
Organism: Neoceratodus forsteri; assembly: GCA_016271365.2. Lineage (NCBI taxonomy): Eukaryota > Metazoa > Chordata > Ceratodontiformes > Ceratodontidae > Neoceratodus > Neoceratodus forsteri. Next base: position 885,480,633 of record CM028136.1, read on the forward strand.
GATGCGATCCAAACTTATCTATGGGTACACGCACCACAGACTATCGAATCTCCGAAGAAATGTGGATAATATGGTGTTCTATAACAGTACTCACAGAAATTGTCCCATCCAACAGGGCATAGAACAAACAAAGAACAGAAAGGCACTTGCCTGGGTAGCTGAACATAACAGTTTCTTTCAGGTACTATTCAAGGTAGCTGGAAATACCTTAGAACATTCAGGGGATTGCCCCTTGAGTCCACAGAGAACAAGAAGTTCCTTCTGCTTCACAGGGAGTAGAAATCAGGAAATCCTGCTGTAACCCTTGTCTCCACCACTTCTCCGGAAACTGGAAATGACACTTCATTAGGGTGAGAAATCCTGGGCCCTCTCCTCAGATCCCACTGGTAGTCCTTCTGCCACTCTCACCTCCTCACTCAATCTCACACTCACTCAAGACAGAGCATTCTAAGCTCCCCAGAGCAGCTATCCACAGAGTGTGGCTTATTCTGCTGCAAAAGTTCTAAATGACCTAATCATTCTTCCCTCAGGCTAACTGAGTAAATAATGATGTTATTATGTAAGGAGCCCCTAATGAACTCCCTAACAGCTGCCTGCTACCTTCCTAACAATAATACTGATAGGATTCTAGTAACCCCACGGGACAGGGTGGTTACCCTTGTATCATCTATGAGATGCACAAACAAGGAGTGGTTGTGCAGATTAGTGGATGATGTAAAAATGGGAGCCATCATAAATAGCAAGGAGGATGCTGAATTATTCCAACACCAAATTAATAGCATAGCAGATTGGGCAGACCATAAGAAATTGAGTCCCATTATTGAAAAATGCAAGATTATGCATTTTAGAGCAAAGTATACTAAAGTAACCTGTTACTTGCAAGAGATGGAATAACAACATTAGAATTAGAAAGGGATTTGGGTGTACTAGTATCAAATAGACTATCCTTTGAAGACCAGATTAAGAGTGTGGTCAGTATGGTTAATAGAATATTGAGGTGCATGGGAGGCATGTCAGGAAGCAGGCAGAGGAAGGTGGTGATTCTCTTGTATTCATCATTGGTGAGGCTGCATGGAGTACTGTGTTCAGTTTTGGGCTCCATATAAGAGGGAAGATTTGAGGAGGCTGGAAAGTGTGCAGAGGAGGGCAACCAAACTAACTGCTAATGTCAGGCATGAGACATATGAGGAGAGGTTGAGAAAACTGGACCTCTTCTCCCTGGAGTACAATAGGATGAGAGGAGATATATGCCTAGTACATAAAGCTTATAATAACAGTGATGTGTGTGAATGTGTTGGACTTGACAAAAGAGAACAGTATAGAGCTACTAGAACACATGGATTGAGTCTTAAAGGGGAACATTTCAAAAGAAATTGTGGGGGGATGGATAAATCAGAGACTGGGCTCAATGTGGACTTAACTACCAAGGGAGGTTGCACAAAGCCCAAACATGAATCAATTTAAGAATTCTTTGGACCAGTTCTTAATTAGTCAGGGTCTATCAGGATATGCTTATATATCTCAAGTCACCATGGCCAACACTGATGACATGTAAACTCATATGATCCTATGATCATTTCGTTTCATTTTTGTTTTGTTTTTATTTTATACTGAAAGGCCTGTGGGGATATTGCCCATTTTCACAGGTGTCCAGATACAAGCATAAAAATCTTACAAATACAAAAACATTAATATTCAGAAGCAACAAACATGTACGTTGAATGAATAGAGCAATAAAATCAATTGAAACATTTGCAAACAGTGTTGGTCAACATGTAGTTTTGAAGGATCTCTTAAAACTGATATATCTGAGCAACAGACCAATGAGTTTGGTAGCTTATTATATGGTTGAGTTGCCATGACGTTCAATGACTTTCAAGCAAATGATGTATGAAAAGGGACTTGAAATTAATTTCTGCTGTATGTTCTTGTAGTAATAGTGCTAATGTTTTTTGGAAAAAGTTTAAGAATATAGTCGGGTATGAGACTCAAATGTATTTTGTGCAAAAAATAAGAAAAGATCTAAAGTTAAATCTTTCAAGCATTGGCAAACAACCAAAAGACCTGTAATGATGACAATGGTGTGTCTTTCTGGTAAGTCAGGTGGCAAAACAAATAATGTTATTAAAAGAAGACTGTAGCTTTTTGAGCATTTTTTCAGTTAAATAGGAATAGATTATGGAACCATAGTCCATAATTGATAATAACAGACTATGCATAAGAATTTGCTTAATTTCAGATGTAAGATGTCTGTTAATTTGTCACAACATCCTCAGTCTCTTGAGAAGTTTGCCAATTAGTTTAATGATATATGTTGCCCAAAAGTCAAATGATAATTCATGAATCAGGCTTAGATATTTAAATTCTGATACCTTTTCAATGAGATTTCCAGCATTGTCATGTAATACAAAGTCATTAATAGGAACTTTTCTCAGACTAGAGAAAACCATTAGCTTTGTTTTATAAGAATTTAAGACCAGTTTCTAAAATTCAAACCAGGTGTGTAAAAGACTGAAATCCTTATGAAGAATTTTCTGAAGATTTGAACACTAGTCCCAGAACAGAACAGGACAGCGCTGACTGTGTATAATATTAATTCTGTGCATCTAAAAATGTCTGAGAGCCAGTTTACAAAAATAGAAAAAAAGGGTTCCAAGAATGGACCCTTGGGGAACTCCACATCTCCAAAAAGATTAATTAGAGGAGAAGCATTTATTAAAATTCTTTGCATCCTGTTTTACAACTAATGTTCCAGCCAAAGGATAACCTCTTTAGAAAGATTAACCTTTGGCAGCATCTCTAAAAGTTCATCATGGTCCACTAAATCAAATGCCTTGGTGAGGTCCACGAAATCCAATGCAACCATGTTTTCCCTAATCATGTGCTTTATAAGTTTGGCTAGTGAACCTCACCAAGGCAGTTTCAGTGTTATGTTTAGCTTGAAAAGCATGTTGAGCATCTGACCAGAGACTGTGTCTTTCAAGATGTTCAATAATCTGATCAGAGACGACTTTCTCCAGTATTTTCGATAGCGGTGGTAAAAGAGAAATGGGATGATAATTATTCAGATCTGACCTTGAACTTGATTTATGTATTGGTCTGACAATAGCATATTTCCACTTAATTGGAAAAACACCATGACAAAGAAAGTAATTAAATAATTTTGATTGAGGAGTATCTATTAAATGACTAGCACTTAAAAATATCCTGAAATTGATATTGTCAAGACCAATACATGGTCTCAGATTCATTTTAGTAATGTGTTGATGTACATTATTAGGGGAAAGAATGCAAAAATAAAATTGAGAGACATCAGTAGCTATGGATTTTAAGGGGAGATTTTCCTGTGTTGCAGTATTAGTGTCATTAGAAATACCTGTATGAATTTGTGTCGATGGTCTATACTTCTCTAAATTAGAATGTAAATTAAAAGCATTAGTAACTGTGATTGGATCATTAATGACAGAACCATACAGATCAACTGAAAATTATCAGCCCTTTTAGTCCTTTTCATTAATCAGTTTGGAGTATCACATGTTGATCTTATGATCCTATGAGGGATAAAAGGACTGCACACAAAATGTTTAAGAAATCTGTAAGAATTCAGGAAGAGAGAGAATTCCTTGGGAAGGCTAGGGAAGCTAATAGGGTATCAAGCAGGTCAAGGCTAGGAGGGAGCTACAAACTGCAGATGAGATAAAGGAGAGAGAGAAACTTTTTCCATTACAGCAGAGAAAGGAGAGATGCAAAAGTAGGTACAGTAAAGATAAAAAGTGGGGAGGGTTGGTGGGGATCATAGAGGGAAAGCAGAAGTGTTGAACAAATTCTCCTGCTGTCTTCACTATAGGAAAAGGATGGACCCGTGCTGCAAGGGAGGATGGGAATGGGGAGGAGGGTAAATGGATGATGATAAAATGACAGAAAACAGTGTTAGGGAAGGGCTGCTCTTTCTAAAATCAAACAAATCAGCAGGACCACATGGAATTCACCCAAAGGGGATAAAGGAGATGGTGACAGTACTGACTGGCCACTGGCAGATCTATTCAATACCTCCCTAGACATGGGGATAATATTGCAGTCATGAAGAACTGCATGGGTGGAACCACTGCACAACAGTTGTCTAAGGACAACCCTTGTTTGTAAGCTGATGGAGTCTATTCTGAAAGAAAGGCTGGTAAGATCTCTTGAGAAACTGGCTACCGGACAAGAGACAGCACTGGTTCACATAAGGGAGATCCTGTCAGACAAACCTGATCAGCTTCTTTGATTGGGTAATGAAGGCATCAGACAAGGGACAGGCAGTTGATATTATATACTTAGATTTAAGCAAAGCAGTTGACTCGATACCCCACAAGAGATTTAGCAGGAAAATGGGGGGACCTAGGGGTGGTAAACAAATTAACATGGGTTGGAGAATTGGCTCAGTAGTAAGACACAAAAGGTGGTGGGGGGAAGAGCTACTGGCTATAAGAGCAGTCACAAGCAGAATCCCACAGGGGTCAGGGCTAGGCTTGGTGTTGTTTACTACATTCATAGATAACATTGGTGAAGGCCTTAAAGGCAAAGGTTGCCCTTTTGCAGATGATACCAAGCTCTGTGGGAGGGTGGATGCAGTTAAAGGAGGCAGAACCTAAAGGAAGACCTGTCAAGCTGGAAAGGTGGTCAGTAAGGCAACTCAGGTTTAATGAAGAAGTGCAAGGTTACACATATAGGAAGAAAGAACTTGAGGACCGGGTAGAGTTTGGGAGTTAGAGGTTACTGAATCTGAGGAGGAAAGGAGCTTGGGGATAACCATCACCAGTGACCTTAAGTGAGCTACACAGTGCAGGAAGGCAGCAGGCAAAGTGAATAGAATGCAGGGTTATATTGCTAGAGGGTTCATGAGGAGGCTATACTGCCACTATACAGATCCTTTGTAAGGCCTCACCTGGAGTATGGCATGCAATGCTGGAGAGTCTACCTATCCAACACTGGAGAGCCTACCTAAAAGGGATATGAACTAACTCAAGGCAGTTCAGAGGAGGGCAGTAAAGATGGTTCAGGGTCAGCAGGGCAGACCATAGGAGGATAAACTGAAATAACTTAACATGCTTTCATTGGAGAAGATGAGGGGGGCATGACTGAGTCCTTCAAATACATGAAGGGCATAAACAAGATGGATATCAGGGGACTTTTTTGTTTCAGTGATAATAAAACAGCCAGGGGGCACTGTTATAAGTTGGAGGGGGAAGGTTTAAGGAAGAAGTCTTTTAAGGGAGGGACAGTTTCCTTCTAGTTGGAAACTTGCCAGAGCGATTCCGATAGATAAAGGAGGAGATCCTATGAAGCCTCAAACTATCGCCCAATACTTTTACTGTCCACGGTATCCAAGTTGTTTAAAAATTGTTCACGATCAGTTGATGGAGTATTTGAGATAGTATAACAAATTAATACAATATCAATATGGTTTTAGGCTGGTAGGTCCACGACTACCGCACTCATGGACTTCTTAGATCTTATAGCTACCCCTCTTGGGGAAGCAAAGTCCATGGGTGCGGTATACATGGCCCTATCCAAAACTTTTGATTTAGTAAATCACAGTATTTTGATTAATACATTGGAGAAAGTAGGAGTTGAGGAAGAAACCTGCAGATGGTTTACATCATATCTTGACAGACGGTCTCAGTTTGTTGTTTTGAATGGTCAACAGTCAAGAATGGACTATGTGACAAGAGGAGGTTCCCCAGGGATCTATCCTGGGTCCTCTCCTGTTCATAGTCTATTTAAATGACTTGCCAAACAATATTAAACATTCACAAATTGTCCTCTATGCAGACGATACTGTATTAGTAGAGTAGGAAACACTCCAGGAGAAGTAGAGCAGAAATTACAAGTGATTTTTGCATAATGCATGGTCATTTTTCATCTCTGGGTTTATTAGTAAATAATAAAAAGACACAGACTATGTTTTTTTGCATCAGAAAAGAAGGGTGTTTCATAATTAAAAATAATGACTCAGGAAGGTAAGATCTTGGAACAAATTGAGATGTACAAGTACTTAGGGATACAAATAGATCAGCATTTAACATTCCAACAGCATATAACAAATTTAATAAAGAAAATGAATGCAAAAATTGGAACAATAAGACACATATCAAACTGTATAACAAAAGAAACAAGACTGATCATGATAAACCAATTAGTATTACCAGTAATTGTGTATGGAAGTCATATTTATAGACATATAACAAAAACACAGTTAAATAACTTAGATACACTTTACAATAAGCTTGCAAGATTTGTGTTAAGGTGCAACCTTAAAACCCATCACTGTACAATGTATATAGACTTAGGTTGAACTTCGTTAAACCTACGGGCTAAGGGTATTTGAACCAGGTCTGGGGCATATTTAAAAATAAATCTTTAAATAACTTAAAAATTCAACTATAAAAACCCAAACACAGTTTAAACTTAAGAAAAACTGGTGCTAGGGATTTAATCATACCAAAATTAACTAACCGGTTTAGTGTAATGACCTTTCAGTACCAGGTCGCCTCTAGCTGGAACTGCTTCCCCCCTCTCTACGAGAATTAACTATTACTGACACTGTTTTTAAAACTGCAATGAGCCATGAACTCTGCTTTCATTGTTACTGCAATAGGTGAAAAGAATGTAATGGTTAAATGACCATTAGCCTGTTTAGATGTTTTTGTAATATTTTGTAATTTACTTGTATGTTTTGTATTTTTGTATCTATGTTAAATATTTGTAATGTCGTAACTACTTAGTTTTATATAAACAGGTAAGCCTTGTAAATAGGGATTTTCAGAACCCTAATGGCTGTATCACTGTATAAGTAAAATGTTACCTACCTACCTACCTTACCAAGAGGGTGGTGTCAGGATGGAATGAACTCATACTGAAGACCACGGGGTTGGGTGGGTTCAAGAGAGGATAGGACAGGGTGAAGGGGAAGGTCAGGACTGGAGGGGAAGAGGTGGGACCTTCTGTAATCTCTGGGTTAGGGCCTTTGCAATTGATCAGATTTGATGGACCATAAGGCCTTTTTCTGCTTACTACTTCGTATGTTTGTATGTTCGTGTGTTTGATGAAGCCTTCAAAGCCTGCCCTGCAAAAGGATTTCTGTACTCTATGATGCCTTGCACTGGTATAGAAGCTTTATTATGCGTGTGGTTTGGATAGAACCACAGAAACCAGCTAATCTGGATATTTTCCTAGGGTTTACTAAGGTATTACAGACAGCAGTAGACCAGAAAAACACCGCCGAGGCTGCCTACCCACGTCTCAGTAGTAAACCTGTTGAATTTGTCCTGATAAAATTAATGGATCGAGCCTTTAAAGATCAACTTGTTAGGTGAGCCAATAACATATTTTGGCATGGCAATTCAATGACCTGTTATTCACTGTGTAAAAAAAATATATATACTGTATATATTCTTTATGTTGTTTAAAGTCAGGCTGCATTAAGTACTTGGAATGTCCCCTGCTGACTTGTTCTTTCAGCCTTTATCTAAACCCCCTCAATTCCATATTTCTTCTTCCCCAGTATCCTTTTTCAGATCCCATGCACTGCCCTTCCTGCAAACTGCATCTTTGGTATACTATTTCCAAGTGTACTAAATACCACCAGTCTGTGGCCATTTGAGAAGTACAGTAGTCTTGACATGGCTTTTAAAAGTTTGAGCAATAACATGTATTGGTTAATTGGGAGGTACTCTTTTACCCATCTAGTTGTTCCACAGTTTTTTTTAATTCATCTGATGACATTCTATGGTCTACAAACCTGAAGGCTACACACAAATATTCAAGTCCCTGACTCACTGGTCACATTTAAAGAAGTTCTAGAAACTGAGGTCAGGATTTTCAAACAACTGCATCCATTTTTCAGAGACCCCCAATGTCCAGATCAGAATCTTGATTATTATTTACTCACAATGTCTAACTTTTCTAAAAAGTTCATTACTTGGGCATGCACCACCCTTTTCAATAGTTTTTAGATGATGTGGAATACACAGAATGGTCATGCATGGCTTGCATTGTCAGACTGAGTACATCTATACATTGTACACTATGGTGAACTGGTAGCGCAAAACCCTTTCAATTACATTTTGCAATCCATCATAAAATTACAAGAAAAAAATCTAGAAATTTCTTTGGCTGAGAGACGTCAGCTAACCATGCATTGAATCTATAAACTCACAAAAAAACATATTTAGAGCCATTTTATAAGTGTAATAAGCCACTTCAGGGTGTGAATCATAGCATTTTAATGCACTTCCCAAGGCCATAAGGACACTCAGTCTTCAGCCTCATGCCTTACTACACCCCTAGCATACATTAAGATCCCATAATACACACCCTGTTGTGGCTTATTACTTACATACTTACACCTGACGTAATGTTCATCTTACTATTAAATCAACAGTCCTTTCTTCATGCTCTTCTGCTTCTGGTGATTCCATCACATTTCCTGTGATCTATCATTAAAGAAGAGGTATCTACTGGTGACACACGAAAAAGATGCAGGAATAGCAGGCCAAGCTCTGCGACTGTACCAGTTATTAGAAAAAATAAAGTTAGTAATTATTATATGACTTGGGTATTATGGTGAATGACAAACTAGATTTTAAGCAACAATGCTCCAGCACTGTTGTTAAAGCTAATAGAACAGTACTAGCTATCAAAAGAAATATTAAAAATAGATCACCCACAGTACTATTACCATTGAATCTGTCATATGTTAGACCCCAACAGGACTATGGGAGCCAACTATGGAAGCCATACTCAAGGAATGAAATTAATAGATTAGAGAAGGTACAGCAGGCATTCACAAAGCCATTTAATACATTGAACGGCCACACCTACAAAGAGAGATTGAAACATTTGGGTCTACACAGTCTTGAACTAAGAAGAAGAAGGAGGGACATTATGTTTTACTACAACATCATGAATGACCCTACTTTTAAGACTGAATTAAACATTGATTATAAATCTGATCACTTTGATAGACAAGGTCATCCCTTACAGGTTAAATTGCAAAAGTACATATCTAGGAAATGGAAATTCTTCTATACAGTAAGATCTGCAAACCTATGGAACCAACTGTCGGAAGATTTTGTAATAAGTAGAAACAAAGCATTATTTAAAAGAAACCTTGACAGATATATAAGTAATGGGGGCAACATGGAATACAATGTCCTGTTTTAAATTAAGCTATTCATGGGCTTCGGCCATTTCTGCTCCACAACTTTCTAGTGAACTTCTAGTAAGCTGAGCTATTAGAAACACTGTGCTAACAAATTAACAGACACATCTGGTGTGCATCTTATAGTATCACATCAAAACAGCGAACCAAACTGAGCGACTCATAAATGAGCGACTCAGTTTGGTTGAAAGGAGGTACAGCGATGGGGAGGATTTAGCGAGGGTTGGAAATAGTGATAGTGGTGGGGAATAAGGGCAATGAAAGGCAAGAGCAATACTTTATACGATTGCTATTTACTGCATGTAACTTTATTCCATAAACCACTGTTATATTGTGTTCTTTTGTCATCTGTATTGCACCTGTATGTTACCACTATTGTATCTCACACTGTAACCATGTCTACCTTCCCTGCGACAAGGTGGCTTTTTAAATGAGTCCCTGACTCAAAGGTTGTAAATGCAACTTTCAAAATAAATAAATAAATAGCGACGGATGAAGGAGGGATTAGGGAGGGAAGGAGGGAGGGACTAGGGAAGATAAGCCAGGAAGTGGAGCCTGCTGCTGTCAAGCTGACTGTCTAGCATGGTGGGTAAGGATGCTGCCTGTGGTGTTGGTGGTCCTGGGTTCAGGACTGCTAGCAGGTACACTTTTCTTTACTTTTACTGGGTGTTGTGTTTTTTTTTATAGCATTCCCGCTGTTGGCCCCCCTTCTCTGTATTCTTTTTTCCCCAGTGTCTGCCCCAACTCGGAGATGGTTATTGTAGTATGGAAGGTGTGGGGGGGCTTGCTCCTCACAAAGAAGGGTGCGGGGGCATAGCTCCCTGCATTAAACATTACTTTATATTGAGTTTGTGTTTGGCATGGTGTCCTATGTGCTGATTTGGTTTTTGGCAAAATCCACTTGCTGTTTTGAGAGATGCTGAAATATATTCGCTATTATGACATGGAACCCCTCTTACGGTTCGGAAAATGTCATCCTACATATCCTTAGAACATGGCAGGCAAAGCTAAATGGTTGTATACTTAGAATACAAAATGTGATGTTCCTTTTCCTATATGAGATTTACCATGAGTCTACTAATAATTTGTTTTCGATCTATTTATTGGAAAGCAGACTGAGCACTGATCTCATTTACCATGCATTCAGTACAGTTGAGAAAAATTACAGCAGGCTGTCACAATTACAGGTAAAGGATAAGCAGGGTAACAATAACACCTGTTGCCATCACAAGGTATTCACTTAAAACATTAGCAAAGATTAAACTAGGTGTCATTGATCAGACTTAAATCTGGCATAGTAGATGTCATAAATTATATAATGGCATATTATATAAACGGATATTTTCATTTCATTTTTTTTTAAACTGGAGAGCAGATTAGCAAAAATGCCATTCTTCACAGCGACCAGCACAAAAATATATAAAATACATTTGACATCATACGAAACAGACACAATTGGACTCCAACAACAAATAATTGTACAGACCAAATTTCAATGAAGACAGAGCTATAACATTAGTAAAGATAATGTTGTGACATATAGATTATGTCATCCAATGTTGTGCTTGTTTTTTTGTTTACTGATAATTGCTTCCATCAGTGCTGTGATGGCATGAGCTGCTTTCTTTTTGTTCTTTAGTTAGAGTACGACCACATTCTTTAACATTATCTGCAAGATCTGCATGAAAACTAGCAGACAAACATCTAAACCACTCTTATGGAGATACAAGTTCATTACATGACACTGAACAACAGTGCTTAGAATATTTGTTTTTTTATCCATATGTATTCTGTTCTCCCATGCTGCTGTCCCCCTTAAGACTTCCATTCACCATGCCTCATCACACACCATCTCAGAGACTTACCTGGGCATAAAATCTCCAATGAAGGGGCCAGGAGAGGAAGGGCCATCTTCCACTCCTCTGAAACACAATCCAGATAGTCAGCCAATGGGCCCTGTTAGCGGTACAGGACCTGAGCCATCACCCTGCTGTCAGCTGATTTTTCCTGTTTTTCTACAGTCCCACCTTCCCTGACATCAGGCACAGCCCACAGTATGCCTCAAATCCTGCTGATGTCCCCTGCAGGGAAGGACGTTCCCAGCCCACTACAGGGATCACCAGGGCAGCAGAAACTGATGCTATTCCTCCATGGGTTGGGGATGCTGCCACACAGCAGTGACTCTCAGCCCTCTGGCTGCATGACTGGCTCCCAAAGCATGTTTCTAAACTCCAACCACCAGCATGGGAGCACAGAGAGCAACCTACTGTGCCACAGGATGTCCCAATGCTTAGAACCTTAACTGATGCTATGATAATTTATAATAAAAAATAGACAGCTGGAGGCATGTACTGTACTTCGGTGTAAAGGAAAGCACTTCTGTATTGTACAGTATATGCATACAATACTTCAATTCACAAGCTACTTTCTAGCTTATGAACATACAAAATTGCCAGCAGATAAAGGTCTTATGGTCTATCAAGTCTGCTCGACTGTGCAGCTAGCAGCCCTTATACTGCAGCTGCCCCTCCCTCCCCTCCCCCTCTAGTGACCTTCCCCTTACCCTATCCCATCCCCTTTTAAAGCAGCCCACTGTTCTACATACCACCACTTACTCTGGCAATGCATTCCACCCAGACACCACCCTCTCCATAAAAAAGTGTCTCCTCATTTCCCTCCTGAATCTTCCCCCTTCCAATCTCAGATCATGCCCTTGAGTGTCCCTCCCCCCTCTTTAATTTGAAAATCCCCTCCATGCCCATCTTATTTATTCCCTTCATGTACTTGAAAGTTTCAATCATGTCCCCCCTCTCCCTTCTCTTCTCCAGGGAGTACATGTTCAACCCCCTCAGCCTGCTCTCGTATGGTAAGTCCCCTAGCCACTGAATCATTTTTGTTGCCCTGCATTGCACCCTGTGCAGTAACCTAATGGCCTACTTCAGGTACGGACACCAAAACTGCATGCAGTACTCCAGGTGTGTCTAGCCAGTGATCTGTATAGTGGCAGGATCACTTTCCCCCTCCTGGAGAATATACCTCTGGCAATACAACCCAGCATCCTATTGGCCTTTGCAGCTGCCTTTCTACACTGTGCTGAGTTGTTCATTGCTTTCATTATGATCACCCCCAGATCCTTCTCCTCTTCTGTCTTGGCTAGTTGAAGCCCCCCTAGATGGTAGCTCCCCCTTGTTTTTTTTTGTGTGGAAATGTAGTACCTTGCATTTCTTGGCATTGACCCCCCCCCCTTGGCTTACCTCCACTCTGCATGTACCTTCACAAGACATGGACTAATGATGGGGCTGAAAAGCCTGCTGTTACCAGTGGCCATTAACCTGTGCAAAGGTCAACAGGGATTAGTTGAAGAAAGACAAGGAATTTGCCCCACATATCCCATGCCATATGCACTGCATCCCAAAAGGTAGGATAGGAAGGATTTATGGACTTCTGTTTTCTAAGCACAGCAGTCCTCCTCACTCTTTGACTGCTGAGAGTGAGGAGGATGACTGCACTCAAGAAACAGAAGTCTATAAATCCTATATGGATTAAAATAGTGAGACAGAAGAGCGTGAGGGTCAAGCAAGCTAACTCAAGAGACAAACATTATGATATGGAGAGTTCTCAGTGTCTTACGAGACAGCTATGTAAAGATACAGTGACCCCAGTAGTTTGCTTTGGTGAAGTGGCAATAATGGCTATGAAACTGCAACATTCATATGGTGGAAATTAAGATAATATATGTTGGAATCCATAGGAGTTGATCCTTTTTTCTTTGTAGTTCCAGAGTGTTTCTAAGAAGGATCCTCCAAACTGCCGGACCCACAATAGGTTTTATAATGGCATCCTGAGCATCTTTCTCAAGAGATATATTTGAAATATACCAGAAAGGGATGTGTTTTTGAACATTAAAAATGCATTTTGGCTATATACAGAAATATATGTTTTGTTGTGAGTGCATTGGATGGGTAAGGAATTGCATGCTAGCCCTGATTCATGAGACAGAAATCCACCACTAAGGGGCCAAGTTTACAAATCTGCATCCACATTCTCAGTTGTAGGGTAGAGATACATACCATTATGGATTGCTGGTCCCCATTTTTCTTTTATTAATCGTTATAGCTCTCCTTCTCCTCTGCTACTGTTCCTGATGTCTGGAAACAGGCTATTGTCATACCTATTCACAAAGGTGGTGATCCCACTTCTTCTGGCAACTTCCATCTAATTTTTCTCCTTCCAACCTTGGCTAAGTTACAGGAATGCATTGTTCTATCTCAGCTTACTTTCTTTCTTGACAACTTCTCCTTTTTCACTCTCTTCCAGTCTGGCTTTAGGAATTCCCACTATACTTCTACTGTATCTCCCTCCTTTGGCTCTCTGATTCTATACTTACAGGCATGGATAAAGGACTGACTTCTGCCATTTTTGTTGATCTTGCTGAGACTTTTGACACTGTGGCACATCCTCTCCTACTGGGAAAACTTAAAGCTGCGGGCCTTTCTGACTCTTCATTCAATTGGTTTTGTTCTTACCTTAAAGGCAGGTCTCAAGCTGTCTGGATAGGAAAATCCATGTCTCCTTCACTTCCCACTAGCTTAGGTGTCCCTCAAGGGTCTGCCCTGGGTACTAGTCTCATTTCAATATTCCTAAATGACCTTCACTTTGCCTGTTCCTCTGCATCCATTCATATGTATGCTGATGACACAGTTCTTTTTGCATCTGGCTCCTCTCCCCGAGACCTTACCTCCCAACTACAGTTGGATTTTGACAACATTCAGCACTGGTTCAAGGTTACCCAACTGTCCCTTAATGCCAAAAAACAGTCTCTATGACATTTGGTACCCATCAAAGGCTTGCCAAACTTACTTCTCCTCCACTGTTTAATACCCTTAATGTTGCTAAAATTGAAGATATCTCCTCCTTTAAGTACCTTGGGGTCTCCCTTTACTGGCATCTTGATTCCTCTGTGCACTTTGATGCTATTCACCATAAGCTTCACCCTAAGCTTGGTGCTCTGTACAGGAACAAAGTGAGTATACTGCTCCCTGCCTGCCATGAAATTGTACTAAAAATGATCCTTCCAATCTTTGACTATGGTGACTTAGTCTATACTAGTGCCCTTAAAACCTTCCTTGCCAGATTCAACCCCCTTTTTTATTCTTTCTGCTGCTTTGCTTTAGATTGCTTCTCTTGTACTCACCACTGCTCTCTTTACTCAGCTCTTTCTCTCCCCGCTCATGATACTAGGTGCCTTTCCCATTGTGTCTCTTTTTTGTCTAAATTCTGGTTTGGCACTCTTCACTATTACCTCAAAGAACTTCCCCTCTTCCTTCTCCCTCCTTCCTCCTACTCTCTTCACAACAATACTTTCCTTTCTCTCACCATCCCTTCTAGAAAATCTGCTGTTGGTCAATCTGCTTTTTTCTTACAACTTTCCAAAATGTTGGTCCTCCCTTCCCCTTTCTATTCATTCTGCCTCTTCTCCTTCCTCCCTAAAGTCTATTCTTTCTGACCTATGTTGTCCTACTTCTTACTGCCTCTGACCCTTCCTCTTTTTCTTTATTCGCTAGTCTTGCCCTCTTCTTGCTGTTCTGTTATTTTCTTTCTTTGTATTCAGTGAGTCTCCTATTTGCTAGTTTCCTTCACATACTGTTTTGACTTTTTTATTTATACTACTTGTAATTACTATATTATTATTTTTTACCTTGTTATTTTATTGTTAGTTTTCTCCTTCTCCCCTCTCCCCCAGGACTCATCTGGAAATGAGCTGTTATCAGTTCAGTATGTACTTCCTGGTTAAACTTTTTTAAATAAATAAATGGCTTGTATCTCCATCTTAGTACCCCTCATGAAGTGTCACCTGTCCCACCATGCTGCCAGAGAGCAGCTTCTTCTGTAGCATTCATATGCAGCATCCTTCCTGCCCCATGGCTGATCATCGTTATGTTGGAAAATGATCTGTCTAGGGAGGGCTTGTATGGGAAGGCATATGTCAGGAGGTTCTACTTCAGAAATCTCATCTAGTCCAAGAGCAGGCATAGAGGAGGCACACTGCTATACAGCTATCCCAACACAGCCGTAGCCAGAGAGTTAAGTTTCCCTGGGAGGAGTTTCCATGTTGCATGTCCTCCTGTGTTACCAGGGGTGACCATACAGAGTGAAATGACTTCCTTCACTCCCGGAGAACCTAACACTTCTACTCAGTCCAACTAGGATCACAAATCCTGGGCAGTGAACACAGATCCCCATCATCATAGAGACATACCAGCACCCACTTGGCCAGGCAGATACTTTTTTTTCTTTTTAAACTGTCATATTTCCTATTCTTGGTGGTGGGTCAGTTCCAGAAAAGTAAAAAAAAAGTTTATTTCAGTGCAGATATGAAAAAAGAAGTAACCACAGGAAATTCAGGTGATCTGTCGGTCCCTGTGGCTGAGCTGGTAAAAGCAATGAATAAACTTCAGGGTCCTGGGAATACATGTCAGCATGCTCACATTATTTCAAAGGTCTAGGTCTGAAGTAAGGGGAGAGAAATGCTGGCCGATACCAATTAGAAGGCTGTTGTGTGTCCACATATATATTAGTGGAGAGTGATGTCCAAGTTAGTGAACTTTCTTACCATTTCCATAAGTGTTTTAAAAAAATGGTTAAAATCAGTATTAAACAGGACTGAGTAACTAGGCCCAGGTGAGCCTGGCTACAGTGGGTGTGATGGAGTTGTCAGCTACCATTTCTGACTCTGGGGTTCATGACTGCACTGGCAGCAAGGCACCACTCAGGGAACTGCAGTGTAAAAGATTCTTGCCTTCCACCATGACAAAAGCAAAACAGCCATCAAATAAGAGAAAAACAGGCACCAGAAAGAAAATGCAAATACATTATTTATTTATTTATTATTTATTTCAATCTAGGATTACAATACCTTTGATCCGATGTCAGCGCGTGTAACAGTCATCATTTTTAGTTATAAACATATAGTCATTGACTTACAGATATGTAATAACCAGTACAAAGACTTGAGCTATGAGCAAGACAAGGGAAGGGGGGGGTGGGGGCGGGAGTGACCTACATACCATCCCTACCTTATGGAACGATCTACAAAAAATCCTCAAATTAAGCACTCTAATCAGTATAAATGTCTTCAAGATGCCTTATTTCCATACAATCAGAGAAGTATATAACTGCTTCACCCACTCAGACCCAGTACCATTGTCTGCACTGGTATACAGCCCTGCCTAGACCCAATTTTAGCTGCTGACCCCCTGTTTCATCAACACTAGGCCAGTCCATCCCCTAATCCTTCCCCCCCCACCTCGGATAAGAGCTCACTACTCCTGGGTTGTGACATCCTCGATGTCTGTACTTTATAGCAGTCGATGCTGGGGCCCTCACATACTTCTTCCTCCATCTACTCCTCCACTTCCTGATCCTCCAACTCCTCTCTGTGCACTGTCCTTCCTAGCCTTCCACCCCCACCTCCTTCTCTTTCCCCCTACTGCCGCCTCTACTGGGTGTGCATTTTTTCACCTATTTTTCCTCCATTAGTTCCTCCAGCATCCTTAGATATCCTGCTTTATCTTCCTATAGACACTTAGATGTATGTAAATACCCTATAATATGTACAATGTCTGTATAATTCTATGTACATATGAGCTTCTTTTCTCCTCTCTGTAAACAGTATCTATCTGTATTGCCTTGTAAATATCTCTGTTGACCTGTATATATATATATATATATATATATATATATATATATATATATATTTGTTCATGCTCCACCCAGGTCCATCTTGCAAAGGAGTTTTTGCTCAATGATGAACGCCTGGTTAAATAAAGACTTGATTGATTGATTGAAGTGAGGATAGGAGATCGAGGGGAGGAAGGAGATGCAGGGAGTAAGAGGGAGTATGGGAGGTGGTTGGGGCAGGGGCAGGAGTGGAGATACGGGGGAGAAGTGGGCGAGGGCAGGAGATAGTGCAGCCAGGGGGCCTTGTCGAGGGAATATGACAGATAAGGTGCTAGGGGTGCAAAGACTGATTGTAAGTGCTGGGGCATGTGCAACCGGAATGGTGGAAATGTTAAGATGAGCAATTGCAGGATACAAGCAGTGAGAGGCGCAGCTTGGACTTCAAGAGGCTGAGTGTTGGAGCGGTCGCCATGTCGCTGCCAAGAGAGTTGAGCCAGTTGGATGCCCGATAGGTGAATGATCTTTGTCCTTGGGTCGTGCGACATTGTGGGATATGTAATAGATGGGAATTGGATCTTCTTGTAGTGATGTTCCTATGTCTAGGCTTAAGGAGGGCACAGACACCAGGTGGGGCAAGCTCCATTATAATTTTCTTGGCCGTGATGCAGGTTTGGTATTTTATGCGTTTGTCCAGTTAAAGCCATCCCGATTGGGAATAAAGGTCACATGTGTGGGTACGGCGATGTGAGCCAGTGAAGAGATGACAGGCCTTATTTAGGGAGATCGCAATACGTTTGAGAGCAGTGGTAGTTGCAGAACCATATATGATAAGACCATAGTCTATGATGCTGACGATGGAGCTTTGGACGGGCGGTGCTTTTAGGGTTAGGTGTTTCCTGTGCCGGAGTAATGTGCCTAATCTCACATTGGCAGACTTTGCAACATTGCTGATATGGACAGTGAATGAGAGGTGGGGATCAAGGGTGATGCCGAGGTACTTGAATGATTGTGTTTGCTCTAGGATGGCTCCTTGTTCGGTTGCAATGGAGAGGTGAAGTTGTTTGTTTTTGTTGTGAGGGCTCAGAAGACCATAGACTTGTTTTTTTTCTGATTGAGAAGCAGTTCAGGATTTAGGAACCAGGATTCAATGGAGGAGAAGGCCCGCTGAAGTTTATTTTGTAATTGGATTGGAGCAGGGTCCGAGGTGAGGATCACAGCATTGTCGGTGTAGAGAATTATTTGTTCTGGGCAGCTGTCCGGTAGTGAGTTTAAGAATAGGCTGAAGAGGAGGGGTCCCAGAATGGAGCCCTGGGGGACTCCTGAGTGGACCGGTCTAGGGTCCAAGAGTGCATCAGCGATTCTTACTGTTTGGGACCGTTCTTCAAGGTAGTTCTTAAACCAGCCAATGGAGTCAGTTGACAGCCCAGTGTTCTGAAGCTGGACAAGCAGGAAGCGGTGATTGACGGTGTCGAAGGCTTTAGTTAAGTCAATGTAGATTGAGCCTAGACGTTCACTGGAATCAACTGCATTGTGGATTGCACCGGTGAATTCAAGTAGGGCTGTGGAGGTGCTGTGACCTTTGTGGAACCCGTATTGTTGCTTGCACAGGATGTTGTACGTATCTAGGCATTCTGTGAGCTGGTCCAAGACGATGCATTCTAGTGCCTTGGAGAGCAGGGGTAGTAGGGAGATAGGTCTGTAGTTATCGTGGGCAGTTTTGTCACCACTTTTATGGATTGGGGTGACAGTGGCAGGTTTCCATCTGTCCAGGAACTGGCTAAGGCTGAGGGAGAGTTTGAAAATTCTGGTCAGAGGACTAAGCACTTCATCAAGTGTGAGAGACAGGATTTTGAGATCGAGGGAGTCATTACTGAATCTTGATTTACCAAGGGCTTTGGTAACATATTTGCATACTTGGTGAGCCTTGACTGCTTTGAAGTAGAAGCAGAGGGAGCTGGTAGGAGTAGTGTTCATTACGGACAGAGGGGCTCACCATCTTTGAAGTAGTCCTGGGGTAGGACAACGCTGAGGTCGGTAAAGGCTTTGTTAAAGGTATCCACAATGGTTTTTAGGTTGAGGGTTGTGGTTCCGTTGATGTTGAGTGTTGATGGGGGGGGGGTTTGGATGGATTCCCGGTGAGTTCCTTTATGTTCTTCCAGAATTCTTGACCATTGCCCCAGGAGTTTGTGAGGGCATGCTTATAGTAGGTGGACTTCGTTTGCCGGATGGTTTTGATGCAGTCATTGCGAGCATGTTTGTAGTTTTGGATGTCGTTTTGCCTTCCAGAGTTTCTGGGCAGCTCCCATAGGTGGTCTCTTGTTTTTAGCATCCTGAGGAGGTCACCTGTGAGCCAAGGGTTACTGAGTGATTTGACTTTGTGTTTCTTAATAGGAGCATACGTGTCACAGGCCACAGTGAAGATGTTTATGAAGTGGTCAAGGGTAGTGTTTACGTTGGTTACATTGAAGATAGGGGACCAGTCTTGATGGAGGAGGTGGGATTTGAGTCGAGGAAGGTGACCACGGGGTAGAACCCTGCTGGTGATAGTTTTTGGCAGTTGTTTGATGAATTTATTTGACCAGGTGCAGCTAACAGGGGAGTGGTCGCTGAGAGAGTCAGGGAGGACATTAGTGTTAGATATCCGCAATGGGTAACTGGTAAGAATCCAGTCCAAGAGTGTGCTGGTGCCGGTCCTGTAATTTTTCCTGGTTGGTGAGTCAACCATTTGTGTGAGGTTCACCGCAGCAATGGTATCCCTATGTGCACCAGCATCGGCCGCAGGCCAGTTGATGCTGAAGTCACCTAGGAGGATGGATTTGGTGTCCAGTGGGAATGACTTTACAAAGTCAAGAAGAGATGTTAGACCAGTTTCCTGTTCTTTGGGAGGGATGTAGATGGTAGCAACAGTGAGGGTTTTGTTTTGGGCTCTGAGGAGGATTCTCACTGGCAGTATCTGAGCAGTTGTGGGTTGGAGTGAGCTAATGATGTGGTGCCCCTGTATGGAGTCTTTTAGGTAGAGAGCGCAGCCACCGCCTCTTTCAGAGAGGCGATCCAGCCTAAAGATGTTATAGCCAGGAAGGCTGATTGCATGGTTCAGTACTGATGGCATGAGCCAGGTTTTGACAACTGCCAGGATGTCAATGCAGTGTTGGCTGGTGAAGGCCTGTAGGGCATCCATTTTAGGAAGGAGGCTGCAGATGTTGATTGATATGAATGAGAGAGCACCCGAAGGCTTGCTCAGATTAGTGGCTTTAGAGCAGAATGGGCCAGGGTTTGGGTGCACATTGCCTGACAGCATTAGGAGGAGGAGGAGGACTAGCCTCAAGGAGCTGTGGCATATTTCTTTAAGGGAATGCTTTCGCCTGCTAGCATCTTGGGAAATTGCTCAGCATCGACGATATTGGGTGAGGGTAAACATAGACAGGGGGGACCAGAATGGAGGGCTAGGACCAGTGTGGGTGTAGGACAGTTTTATGGTGGTAGGATGGACCCTGGGCAAGGGGCAGTGACCAGTGTGCAGCGTGCCTATGTGGAGGAAGGAGGTAGGAATGTGGAAGCTGTGGGGGAGTAAAAATACAGTAAAGGAAATACAAATATTGCCTCTCTCCTACCCCCCTTTAGCTTCCCCCCTGCCACCTAATGAAGCAGAGGCCCTTCCCTAGCTATAAGCCCATCTTAACAACTGCTAAACTTTATCCTTAAGCCAGGGACTGCCCTGCAGCAGAAAACCTTAAACCTGCAGCGAGTGCCGCCCCCCCGACAGACCTAAGGGAGATAGACTCTGAGCACCCTACTCCAACTGATTCTGTGCAGAGATCATTTAATTATGCCTTACAAAGCATATGCTCCCCCCCTTGCACCTCAGAGTGCTCGAAACCAAGGTGTCCTTCTCCCTAACAGGGGTGTACTCCTTGCCATAATCTACTTACTGACCCTCCTCTGGGTGGACAGGCTCATTGACCCATGCCACCCTGAACCAGTGAGCAATCTGCATAGTGACCCCCCCCCCACGATTTTCATAGTAGTAGCCCTATCTCAAGTATGACTTCTCTCTTAGCGGAGCACAAGATGGTAAAAAAGGGTGCATGCTATGATCTGCTCTATTACATGAGCAGGATGCATCTAAGGAACCTCATCTCCATACCCTGCACTAAACTGCTTAGGTTACTAGTTGTGCTACTACTCCTGTCAGGAGATATTCAGCCCAACCCTGGCCCCCACACCTCTAATACCTTGGTAGCATCCCCCCAGGACCCTCGCTGGGCATCTACCAAGGGTCTGAAGATAGCACATATGAATGTATGTAGCCTCAGACCAAACATACATGAAGTCCAAGCCTGGCTGGACCTCTACAAACCCGATGTCCTAGCCATCTCGGAAACCTGGTTAATAGAACTCTGAGCACCCTATTCTTACCTACGCTATGCACAATCCCCCATTGGCTACTGGTCGACTGTGACACTCTCACTTTGCTCCTGAAAAGGAGAACTGTCCCACCGACCAGCAACACAGCTGACGCCGCACGAAGGGGAGGCGAGGGTTGACCTGCTCCAAAAGGTCTTCTCCCCTCGCGCCACCCAGAGGACCGGAGAATTGCCGAGTGGAAGTGCCATGGGCTACTGCTGCTCCGGCGGGCCTCCTCGGCTGATGACTTTGCATCGCATAAGCTCCCGGCCCCTGCTCCGGTGCAGGAGAAAGCTGAACAGGTTTCTGCCCACCCGCCCACCGCATTCCCTACTCCCATTAAATGCTCACTGGCTCCGCCCCTAATGTACTGTCTCACCCAACTGGCTAATAGGGGAGGTATCTGTTTCATTGTTAGTGGTAACTAGCTTGATTTCTATTTTGGAAAGCCAGTATCACCCAAGCGACGGGAAGTGTCTGCTTAATTATCAGTGGTAATTAGTTTGTTTCTCCTACCCTGGTTAATTGCCCTTCCTACTCTCTGATACTAAATAGAGTCAATGACATTTTTTTTTACATGTTGGTATATGCTAAATAGAGTCAAATAAATTTTTTATGCTAGTATATGCCTACTGACCGCACTACTGTCTACTGCCTGTCAACATTATCCTGATGGCCTACTTCTCTGCCACTACTGTCTGCTAAACTGCCCTGATCTGTCTTGTGTCAGAACCCAAGTCTTGTACAGGTGTTGCTCATCCTGCTGGCTCTCCTGTCTCAGCCTCTGCTAATAGAGACCTTAACAAAAGGAGTAGGGCCTCATTATACCAGACTCCCGACAAAAGGTGTAGGGCCAAACTATCCCAGTCCTGCTACACTGTCTGCTCAAAACAACCTTGCTAGTATTTACTATTATACCAATCCTAACCCCACTTGCACTGCTTGGTTGTTGGCTGTCTAAACTCTGTCCTCATATAACTGTCGACAGGTGGTAAGTGTGCTTACAAAGGGTGAGGGCAGGAACTCCTTCCCAGAAATAAACCTCAGCCCCTGCGTCCATAGCTGGTAGCAATTGCACTGTGCAGGCCTTATTTTATTTACTTGGCACATACCAATAACAAATCTCACTAACTTCCTTCCAGCCTTAGTACATCCATCTCTCCTTCCTTCACAGCAGTTCTTGTTAGCTGACTGATAATTATCTCACACGCTAGTGCTATGCCTCCAGCCAAGATGTGGACGTGGTTCCCCTCCCATCCATCTAGTGAGGATAGGGATACTCAAATATTAAAGGTAGAGAGGGTGCTGGCTGTCATCCGCAGGGATATAGGCCTTGTAGGTCTTATAGTGGGACTCTCCTTGTTGCATATGGTCACCTCCCCCCAAATAACACTGGGTGACAACTGGGGATGGTCGTCCACCTACGAGGTCCCTGACTACACCTTCTCCAATATCCTTGTGATCTCCGAAGCACACTGCAGTGTTACTTGCTGTCTAGATCTTCGGTGCCTTATGTATACAAGCAGGGTAAAGTGTACCCGTGCTAAAAAACTCCCAGGTTGTCAAGCGCATAGGAGGTGGTATCTCCCCTGGCTCCTCCTACTTGCACTACTACTGGCCGGTGATATTGAAACCAACCCTGGCCCATTAAATCTGACCCACAAAATCCCTCCCATATGGGGCATGGGTAAGGGGCTAAAAATAGCTCATCTTAACATTAGGAGCCTGCTACCTAATCGTGATGAGCTATTAGCATGGGTTGCACTCTACAAACCCGACATCCTAGGAGTGACGGAGACCTGGCTGAAACCCTCTGTCCCTGACTCTGCCTGTGAACTCACTGGGTATGAATTCATCCGACTGGACAGAACTGGGGGCAAGGGGGGTTGGCATACTAATCTACCATAAGAGCCACTTAAAAATCTCCCAAATTGCACACCAGGATTCAAACGTGTCCCCCTGTGAGTTGCTACATGTGCTACTGCTACTTGGGAACACAAAGAAACTGCACCTGGTGTGCACCTATAATCCTCCAAGAGGTGGGCTACCTGGATTAACTCACCTCATGGACAAAATTGGTCCCAGAGTCGGGGATAATGAACTCATAATCCTGGGGGATGTAAACCTTAACTGGGATAGTGGTAATGTTAAGCAGTTTGAGCCTCTGCTTGCTAACCTTGCCCTGACCCAGCTCATCCAGGAGCCAACTAGGTGGACAACAAAATGGATCCTCCAGCACCTTACTGGACTGGCTCTATCATGTCTAACCGTCCTGACAGGATCTCATCAGCGGGTACATTATCTGACTCCATCTCTGACCACTCACCGGTTTTCTGTGTATGTAAAATTCCCACCCCCAAAATTCCACACAAAATTGTGCATGTCAGAAACTACTCTAGATTCGATACGGAGGAGTTCCTGGAGGACCTAAGAGTTACTGACTGGTCTGGGGTGTATGGTGCCACTGACCCCTCAGCAGCAACCTCTTACTTCCTCTCCACCTTTGGGGCCTTGCAAGACAAGCATGCTCCCAAGGTCACCCGTAGGGTGAGGGGGTCCGCTACCCTCTGGTTAAATGGGAATCTCCTAGCCCAGATGTGGGAGAGAGAGATAAGTGTTGGGCTCGTTCCAAAGGTACCAGTGATCCCATGATTATTCAAAGGTACAGACACCTCAGGAACAAGTGCAAAAAGGCCATCAGGGCTGCAAACAGTGACTTTTGCAAGTCTGTCCTACTAAGCTCTGCCAGTAATCCCAGGAGGTTCTGGAGAGATATTAAGTCCCTTGTCAGTGGATCCTCCCATCCGGGGGTTACGGACATGGTCATAAATGGAGTCTCCGGCAATAATCCCCATACTATTGCCAACTCCCTAAATAATCACTTCTCTGACCTCTCTGCCTTCACAACCCTCTTCTCACCTGATGAGGCTCTGTCCCACCCCCTTCCCTCCACTCTGTTGGAGGGTCACCCTCTTCGTCAAATGTTCCACCTCAGGGCTGTATCAGTTCAGGACTTGCAGAAATGCCTAGCTGGCCTCTCCCAGTACTCCAGTCCTGGCCTAGACAACCTGGAGCCTAAACTCCTTAAGCTTGGTGCTGCACACATTGCCTCACCAGTAGCCTTTATCTTCAACCTATCCCTTGGTCTAGGGACCATCCCAGACATCTGGAAAGAGGCGAGGATTGTCCCTGTACTGAAGCAAGGAAATCCCAAACTGCCTGACAATTATTGACCGATTGCCATTCTCCCAACCCTTAGCAAGCTCCTTGAAAAGGTAGTGGCTGAGCAGCTTTGGGAATATATCCACTCTCATGAACTTCTGTCCCCAGCCCAGCACGGCTTTCATAAGGGACACAGCACCACCACAGCCTTAATCTCAGTTACATCAAGTATCCGGACAGCCATGGACCAGGGCAAACTCTCTGGTGCAATATTTATTGACCTGTCCAAAGTCTTTGACCTCGTTGACCACAAACTGCTTGGTGCACAGTTGTGGTCACATGGCCTCTCCCCCCATGCTATGAAATGGCTAATGGGTTATCTACATGGCAGAAAGCAGCGTACCTGCTTCAATAACGTCCTCTCCGAGCCCCTACCAGTGACCTCCAGAGTGCCTCAAGGCTCGGTACTGGGTCCCCTCCTCTTCTCCCTCTTCAACAATCAACTACCTGTGGTTACTACCAGCTGTAGCGCCACCATGTATGCAGATGATCTGATAATCCTGGCTCACTCCCAGAATGTTACTACCCTAAACCAGAACCTGACCGATAACTTTAACAGGGTATTGTCATGGGTTACTAGTCACAAGCTGGTCCTGAACCTGAAAAAGACACAGGCTATGCTCTTTGGCTCAATGGCTAAAATCAAAGCCTCATCGGCCTGCTTACACATCACCAGTGCTGATGGATCCTCACTACCCATAGTGAGCTCCATCAAATATCTGGGGGTAACACTTGACCCCCAACTTGTCATGGGTAATCATATCCCTAACATCTGCAGGGCAGCAAACTGCAAACTGGGTCTGGCCTATAGGGCCAAGTATAACCTTACACCGGCAGCCAGGCTTGCCCTAGCGAAGGGTGTACTCCTTCCCTCCCTCAGCTATGGGCTGCACCTATTTGCTCGCTCTCCAAAGACACATCTCACCCAGTGGTACACTGCTTACAATAACATTTGTTGTTTTGCCTTGGCTGCCCCCCCCGACTCACCCACCAATGTGAGCTATATGAGAAACTCTGCTGGCTCTCACCAGCTAGATACCTTGATTTTGGTTTGGGTTGCCTCTCTGGGAAAGTGATCAGAACTAGCACCGCCTAGGGGCTGGCCCGGCTTCTGCCTAAACTGAATCCCACCCCCTACCAACTGAAGTCTCTCACATCAGGGATGCTCAAAGTCCCTCCTACCCAGACCCTCATGGGGGATCGGGACATTGCCATAAGTGCGCCCAGACTCTGGAATTCACTGCCTGTGGATATCTGAGCTGCCCCCTCCTATCTGAGTTTTTGAAATTCCCTGTGGGGTTTCCTGAAACTAGCATCAGAGTGTGACTGCCCCAAACCTCCCTAGAGTAAAGTCTCAAATTGTTTTGTCTGAACCTCCCCAGGGTGTCTCCATTGAATTCCTGGAGATATTTTCCCCACTGTATCAATGACTTCTGACTACTCCTGCCTAAAAAGCCTTGGGCATTTTTTACACCCATTATTGCTCCACGGTCATAGGCTAACCATGACATACTGCACCTTGGTCACTTGGTAGAAACTTGTACTACCAAATGTTTCTGTTTCTGTCTAACGTGCATATTTAGAAAAATGTGATGAGCTGTATATACCTGTCCTCGATCCAACTAGCCTAGGGGGTATATACAACAATGTTATAAGTTATATTATGACCAATCCAGTCCTTGAGCTATGCTCCACTCCTATGTATGATGACCTGTATATATCTGTCAGTTGAACTAGCTAGTCTAGAGTGTATAATCTGAAATGTGCTTACTACTATATGTTTCCCCTAGTGTCAAATGATGTATTTCCCACATGTTTGTTTACTGTGACAAAAAACTGTACTGTCTTTGCCATGTCTTCTTGACTGTTGTTCCTCATGTTGTATTCTCCTGGGTCGTTCCTGAAAATAGGCATAATACTTGTCTAGTGTACTTACCAGGTAAACAAAAGCTAAATAAATAAACAAGTACCGAGCTACAATAGCTACCACAAGGACAGAGAATCCAAAAAAGGGGGTGGGGTTCTAATCTATACAAAGGCTCCGTGTCACCTCTAACCCTGCAGACAAATCTCCCTGCTGAGGGAGAAAGTATATTCATCCGGATAACCCTAGGACACGCCAAACAACTAACAATTGGTTGTGTCTACCACTCACCAAAACCCCCTTCCAATTCCTTGAAGCCATCACAAATGCACTGGCCCTCGAGGTAGCTATGGAGCAACTTATTTTGGGTGACTTCAACCTCAACTGGGCCCAGGACCCCGGTCAGGCCTCAATGTCCCTGACCCATGAAGTAGGTGTTACGCAGGTCATCTCTGAACCAACCAAACTGAATTACAAAACTGGGAACCACACCACCCTGGACTGGGCTCTGGTGTCAAACCCCACTAATATACAGTGTGCAGACACAATGGCAGACTCCTTGAGTGACCATTCCCCGATTTTCTGTATATGGAAGAACAGACCACCCACGGTCCAGCCAAGAACCCTTTCTGCCCGTGACTTCTCCAGATTCTCAGAAGTACAATTCAGTCGCTACCTAAGTAGCCGGGACTGGAGCCCCATAAACCTCCTCCCAACTCTTACCGAGGCCTTGCAATACTTCCAGGACGAACTAAGTACAGCTGCCAACCTCTTCGCTCCTATGAAGAGACTGAGGGCAAAAGGCAGCTGTTACAAGTGGATCTCTCCTTCCCTCAAAGCCCTAATGGCTACTAGGGAAAAAGCCTGGAAAAAGTTTAGGCTTTCCACCTCACCGGCAAATCTTGCGGAATACAAAGCCCTAAGAAACAAAGCCAAGAGAGCCATTAAACTTGCTAAAAGAGAGTACATCACACACCTCCAGAAAACTAGCCTAGGCAACCCTAAGCAATTCTGGAATCATGTTAACAACTTGAACAAGGGCAGCAAAAAGCCTGAATCCTGCCCCATGGAGATTAACGGTCAGCTCACTACTGACTCTTTTCTAATATCGGCTGCCCTTAACAGGCACTTCTCAGATCTGGGGGTCTACAAGACATGCCAGTCTCTCCTGCCTTTGTCCCAAAGCCCAGCTGAAGCACCTCACATGGAACGACCCTCTTTCCACCTGAGACTGGCTAAGCACACTGAGGTCCTAACCCTCCTAAGGACCCTGAAACCTAAAGGATCAGGGGGACCGGATGGGATCAACCCTCAGCTACTCAAGGCATGCGCTACCTCCTTATCCTGGCCCTTAACCATGCTCCTTAACAGATCACTGAGGGAAGGAGCTGTCCCTGACCAGTGGAAACATGCCAATGTAGTCCCTATCCACAAAGGGGGACTCAAGGAAAAACTAAACAACGATAGGCCAATCTCCCTCCCTCCTCTGCACACTTGCCAAGGTGCAAGAAAGGGTAATCTACAATCAACTCAGGGACTACCTGGAAGCACATGGTAGGCAGTATAGCGCAGTGGTCTAAGGCTCTGAGCTGCAAATCTGGTGACATCCAGCAGACCAGACCTGGGTTTGAATCCCACAGCTTCCACTTGCATACTGTGTGACCCTGAGCAAGTCACTTAACCTCCTTGTGCTCCCAGGTCGCTCCTGTAAAAAAGCTTTCAGCTTAGTGTGCTATACCTGGTTAAACAACCAAATAAAAAAAAACAAATAAAAAAATTTAAAAAAAAACATCAGCTCCTTGCCCTCTCCCAACACGGATTCAGAACAAACCGTGGTACTGACACCGCCCTCATTAACTTCTCGGACGAAGTGCTCAGGGCAATGGACAAAGGGATACCCACAGGTGCAGTATTTATAGACTTATCCAAGGTGTTCAACCTCGTCGACCACAATCTACTGCTACAGAAGCTGCCAAATGTTGGCCTAGACAATCATGCCCTTAAGTGGTTTGGGAGTTACTTATCAAGCCGGGCACAGAGGGTCACATGTAAAGGGGCCATGTTAGACCCACTACGCCTAAAACAGGGAGTACTTCAGGGGTCAATACTAGGCCCCCTCCTATGTTCCCTTTTTACCAATGACTTAAGCACCTACTGCGGGGAGAGCTCGGTTGTTCAGTACGCTGATGATACTGTCATCTTCCGACCCCTGTGTGATGTGGCTGGACTAGGCCCACTCCTCCAAAAGGACCTCACATCCCTAGAGACATGGCTATGCGAGAACAAAATGGTACTCAATGCTGACAAGACCAAGGCAATGCTATTTGGGCCAAGATCCTTTGGACTTGACAGGTCCTCATCCCTCCATCTGACCACACTCTCTGGCAAAAGCATTAATGTAGTTCCCTCCCTAAAATACTTAGGCCTAATGCTGAATCAGAATATCACCTACAAGGACCACGTGGACCAGGTCACCAGGACCCTACATCGCAAACTCGGTACCTTGTACCGACTCAGGGACCAGCTCATCCCTGAGGCCAGGCTCTCCATTGCTACAAGTGTCCTGCTTCCTACCCTGACCTTTGCAGCCCCAATAATACAGGGCATGGCAAAGCAAGAGATAACCAGGATGCAAACCCTATATAATAAAATAGCTTGCTTCGCTACCCAAGACCACCCTCAACATCACCACTGTGACACTCTGGCCCAGCTCCGTTACCCTCATTGGTCGCTCGCCTCCAATACCCTTTGCTTGTCCAGGCCTACAAGCTTCTCAAACCCCATGCTCCACCAAGCATAGCTGGAACCATAACCATCAAGCACAACCCAAGGAACCTAAGGACTTCAGAAAGAACACTATTAGAAGTCCCAAGAGTAAGGACCAATGCTGGCGGTAGATCCTTTTCTTCCCAAGCCCCCTGCCAATGGAACAAGCTCCCTCCCCCTGTCCAGGACTCCTCCTCACTCATGAACTTCCACACCAGGCTCAAGTCCCATATACTGGCCTCAAGTGCATGCCACTGCCACGGCACATAAAGCTTTAAGCTATTCCTTTCCTCTGCAACACACCTTCTCATAGCGGAGCCTACTAAGTACCCCCTTCTACTGTCTGATCACCTGGGGTCATATGCTACCTCCTGTATAACAATATGCTAAGTAGTACCAATTCAAACTGTGTCATGATGATAACCATGCCTGTATCCACTGTTCCTGTAACCACCTCATGATGTAACAGACAAAGTATACAAAAGTTCTTTTTTGTCTTTTTTCTGTATCACATCTAGTATTGTTATCCTGGCTTGCCCCTGAAAAAGGGACCTTCGGGGCTCAGTGCGCCTACCCGGTCACCAAAATTTAACAAATAAATAAATAAATAAATAAACTACATGCAAAGTGGTGAGCAGGTATATGAGATGGCAGGATAGGGTCACTCTAAGTAACGTAAACAAATCTATAGTAACTGCAGATATACATTGTACCCATTTTGTCATAAGATACTGTATGTCTTTTTTTCTGCAAGGCCTGCATTCTGTGCATGAGTACATCAATAAATCGCAAATTATTCTTTCACTTTCTTAATCAGGCACTAGAACTGAGTTCTAATATCGTATTTCTTCATGGTTCTTAGGGACGGCAAGAAAGCGCTTCTTTTTTTCAAGATTGGCAGATCTTCCATACTATTATCCCAGATGTACTCAGGAGAAAGTACTTTGGTGGGCTTATGATACACCAAATATTTGTTAAAATGGCTCTCTTCATGCCATGCTGCCTCAATATCTTTCTTCCTATCTTTCTCAATGGCTTCATGGCATGTTTTGGTCAGTTTGTAAATTTCTTCCACAGTTCCGGCATAGAATGCTGCCATATAGTAAAAATCCCCCTGATCAAAAGATATGTAAGCTTGGGAACTTTGCCTTCGTTCGTATGGGAAATTGAAACGTTCTGCACTGAAGAAACCTGGATGAAGCGTGGCAACCAACTTGTCCAGAATTTCCACTCCTACATGATCATTAAATACCATATCAGAATCTGCACAGACAAGGTAATCCACTTCTTTGTGGAATCGTTTTGATATGTGAATCTGGATGTGCTCCATCCTCCGCATTGAAATATCCTGCCAGGGTACGTAAGGCTCTGTTCTTATGATATGAAGAAATCGGTGTGTCTGGAGGTTAATATCAGGAACAGCCTCAGGTCTGTCAGTAAAGACATAGTAGTTCACCTGGTGTCCCACCATGAAATATTTCTCTGCAGATCTCAGGAAATTGTCAAGGAACTGCACATACCTGTAGAAGAGAGAATGTTGTTTCACTTTGGTCTTTAATCAACGGATATCACACTTTGCTAGCTATATAAGAGCAACAAAAATGGTACTGAAGCAGGTTGCGGGTTATAAAAAATAAAAGTGTTTATATAAATGCAAGATGAAAATAGAAACAAAGATAAAAATCAACATATTGACCATTATGTTCTGTAGCAAGAATAATCTATAAAGAAAATAGTAAGCATAATTGTACATATTATTTTGCATTGATTGGTCCTGAAGCAGAAAGCTACAGTACGTTACTGAAACAAGCAAGTACAAAATAGCACTGCTGCCCTGTACTGTGGCAGTAATGTTCCCAGACCTGTGTTACCTGCAGAGTTAATGCCCCTTGAAGCAAGATAAAAGCATATATATGCACAGTATGAGGATCATCTGCACTTCTGTAAAGAACTTGAGGGGGAACCTTTATGGAAAGTGCCCCACATTGTTTGGAAGTTCATGTGAAATGAGGTACCAGCTTTACCTGAAGCTGGCAGAAGTCTAGAGATATCCCTGTTTTAGTCTGTTCTAATTTAATACCACATTGCCACAATTTTTGGAACTGTAATTAGGTGGGTGAAGTCAGGGAACTTCATTTTGCTTCTGCTTCATGGAGTCTGCCCAGATTTTCTTAGTGCAAAGTGCTTACTTCATGTAGGATTTGCCAGGTGAAGTGCCAGTCTTTACCTAGCAAAGACAACGGGCGTTATTCACTAAGATGCATGCATAAAGGTGTGCACAGCTCCGCACCCATGGGTTTTCCATGAGAGGACCTCATTCATGAAGCAGCGGTCCCCACCCAGCACCTGGCCATGTCTCTGCCCCCACCGGGCATGCAGCTACATGGGGGTGGGTGTGTGGACCTGGGTCAGCGGCCAATCAGCTGCCCTACCCAGGTCCACAGTGGATCCCTTGCACCGGTCTGGTGCCATCTTGGGGGTAACACATAGGGTGCCATTACTGCCATGGGGGGGGCTTGTGCTGTCCACCTGCCCCTGGCCTGATCACCATCCCCCGACCACAGGGGTACACTCCTGCAGGGGTCCGCTGACCCCCTGCCTGTACTGGCGGGTCCAGTGACAGCACCTGCAGGGGGCATGTAGTCACTATGGCTGCCCTCCAGATGCATACCCACCAGTACCTGCGTATGGTACTCCACACATTTGTGAATAGAGCGTAGTGCCGGAATGCCTCCCTGCAGAGACCCAGGCCTGCCCACTGCTGGCAAGGTGCCAGCAAAGTGCTGCTATGTATAATGTTTCTCCAAGTTAAGTGGCACTTCACTCATGAAGAACTATACTTGTTGCCTTTTTTTTGTTACACCATTTTGTCTTAATTCCAGCTCCTCCACCAACTGTGCTATAAATAACAATCCCACTCCCCATTCCATCTAGAGGACAGTGGCTACCTTAGTGGTACCCTAGATAATGTAGCATTGATGCTTCACTTTGCCAGAGGCACTTTGGAAGGTTACCTGAAAGAATGGGCACCCTTTTTTGCTCTACATATGCCACAGAGGATCTACATTATGCTGTCTTCATGGCAAGTAAGGAGAACAACCCCCCAGGACTCAGAGATCATCTCAGTGCCACTTCCTTGCAACCACTGTACTTGGTTTATATCTTCCATATGGAATGCACACTGATCTTTGTAGCACACTTATAGAATGTCTTACAATGTATATTACTTGCCTGATATGTTTGGATGCATCTTATGTCGAGTTGAGAAACTACTGTTTTGGATGTTATGATGTTTTGAAAAAATTAATAAAAATAATTGACTGCAAAAAACATGCCCCTCCCCAACACAGAACCTTCCTAGTGTATTTACTCCCACCCTGCTACTTGCTGCAATAAAACCCCTCCTCCTCCTCCTCCTCCTCCTCCTCTCCCCCTGTGAAGTTGGCTGCCAAGGAGCACCTGAGCGATAACAATAAATCTTCCCTCAACCTACCCATCAAAAACAACTTTCCCCACCTATCACCATATGACCTGACTCCAATCATTCATTGGAATCCACCTTACAAACCCTCCTCTAGCCCCACCTCCCTCTTCCCCTCTTGAGAACTCCAAAAAGATCTGGCACCTGTAACAAAGAAAACCATTTCCTTGTGCTGAGATGTCTGCTTTGTTCAGTGTTGCAATGAATGAATAAAAGAATGCTGACATCTGTGCCTATAGTGATACCTGATTGGCTGAGCTTCAGCCATCATATAGATTCTGGTGGGGTTCTTGAGTCCTATTTTTATCCCAGTCTTAGCCCCACATGCCTCCTCATTGGTACTGTCTTGAATCTATATCACCACTGTGGAGAACACATAGTCCTCTGTGGGCAAAGGTAAACCCTCAATTGCCCACAGCAGGAGTCACTGTACCTGCAGAAGTGCAACACCCCACTCCCTGGTTGAGGAAGCACTGCCACTGACAGAATCCTTGACTATAGCCATCCTGTTACTGACAACCAAAGCCCACTTCAAAACCAAGGACTCCTGCATCACTGTACAAAGTGCTAGAACTGGGCCATTTTATACCCCGTAATAAGAAATGACACAATGTAGTAATGATATTTCTTCTGGAGGGTGCATCAGTGCACTAAACTAACATATGCTACATATTCTTATAAACATAATTTATTAAAATTGCAATGTTTGAAAATTGCAAAATGCTTAAGCAAGCACATTTTTAAAGAATATCTGATTTGACTTGTGCAGAACAACCTGTTTATACTGAGGTTCTAGAACGTGAGATAAGGAGAGGTTGTATTACTCATTAATACACCATCTAGAAGAAACATCATTACTATAATGAATACATTTTATGGCTGCGGGGTGGAGCTCTGCTGCTGTCATGCTTTCGAGGGAAAAGCAGCTCACCTCACTGGATCTGACTTAACAACAATGTTAGAGTTGCAGCACTGTCACTCCACCAGCTGAATGAAGCACTCCACTGTCTCTGTTCAGCAGACCAGTTCCAGCACTATGTTTTTCAACTTGTTTGCCTCTTGTCATGCCTGCTTTAAGTGACCTGACAACTAGTGTTCCCAAGAAGTCACAAAGGCAAGTTATACCACTCCACTGAATCAGTTAAACTGTCTGCAGCAGTGCAATTAGAAATGTTTCCTAAACAAAAAAACAACAGCAGCCTCCCTCCCCCAGCCTAAAGTGAAAGCTAGCACAGAAGTGATTCCTTCTCCAGATTCAACAGCCAACACAACCCACGCTGGAAGAGGCAAACACTTCAGTTAGTTTACTGCCTTTTTTTGCATACTAGTGTCAAAAAAGCATTGCTTGAATACTGCCAACTACTTATCTATTGACGAGAGAGAGAGCGAGAGAGAGATTATATGAAAAGGACGGGATAAAGGCCATCACAGTAGACAGCAACAAAAAGCAGTTTGTGGAATCCCTGTTGATGATACTCAGCTTGGCAAGGGAGGGAGGATCCACATAGGAGTGGTATACCGGCCTCCAGGGCAGGCTGAGATCAGGGACAAGGAGCTCCTAGAGGATATCAGGGGTATAGCACAAAAAGGGGATATAGTAGTGGTATGTGACTTGAATATGCCTGATGTTAACTGGAAAATCCCAGTGGCAGGTTCTAATAGGGGTCAAAAAGTGGGTTGATGCCCTTCAGGCTTGTCTATTTACACAACCAGTTAGTGCCACGACTAGGCTGAACACCATACTGGATATAGTTCTTGCTGATTCAGAGGGAGTCAGTGTTAGAAGGGTTGGGGAGCCCTGGCCAACAGTGACTACAGCTCTGTGTGGTTTGAGGTAGCCTAAGGGGTAGAAAAATTACAATTAAAACTGAGGTTTTAAACTTTAGAGGAGCCAATTTTGACAAAATGAGGGAATAGTTAGATGCAGGCTATTCAGGATGCAGGAGCAGTTAGATGTGGAAGAAATAGGGGGCTGGTTAAGTTAGCCATTTTAGAGGCTACCCGGATGTGCGTAAGAACAGTGACGAAAAGAAGAAACATGAAAAAACAATATGGTTCTGTAGCCAGGTAGAGTCCGCAATTAGGGCCAAAGGGAGGCCTATAGGAATAATGAAAGAACTCAGGAAGACAACACATGGGAAGCTTAGGTTCAGAAGGACAAAGAAGCAAAGAGTGTGATGAAATCAGATAAGGCCACAACCGAGCTTTGGATGGCAGAAGGGTTTAAAGAAGGGAACAAACAGTTTTCTTTTTGATATATACAAGAAAAAAGAAAAAAAGTGGAGGAATACTTAGGCTCAAAGACAATGATAGGATAGTGGAGGAGGACAGTCAAAAGGCCACTGTTCTGAATAACTTTGTTTGCTCAGTGTTCACCATGGAACACACAGGCCCTGTACCAGACAATAGTATCAAGACTACTGACAAAGAAGTCTCACAAACGGAAACACCACCAGTCACCAGCAATAGAGTTAGGGAGACCCTGAATCAACTCAGAGAGGACAAGCCACCAGGGCCTGATGGAAAACACCTGAGGGTGCTAAAGGTGCTAGCAAGCAAATTGGCAAATCCCTTAGTACATTCATTCAGCAGATTACTTCAGATAGGGGGTAGTACCAGGGGACTGGAAAAAAGCTGATGTGGTGCCTTTCTACAAGGGAGGGAGTTGGGAGGATGCAGACAACTACCGACCAGTTAGTCTTAAATTGGTAGCAGGGAAACTGATGGAAACCTTAATAAAACAGGACTTGGTGGAATACCTAGACAAGAATGGTCTGCAGGATGTCAGGCAGCATGGGTTTATGGCAGGAAGGTCATGCAAAATGAACCTAATCACATTTTTACTGGGTCACTAGAAACTAAACAGAGGCCACCTAGTGGACCTTTCTACTTTGATTTCAGAAAGACCTTTGATTCAGTACTGCACAAGTGCCTGCTAAAAAGTTGGAGGATCTGGGTGTAGCCAAGATCATAGTCAGCTGGGTAGATCCACAATGGAAGACTGGGAACTGGGTGTCATCATAAGCAACACCCTTAAAAAGACCAGTCAATGCAACACAGCTTATAGGAAGGCCAACAAAATGCTAGGGTGCACAGGGTGGTGATTCGACAACAAGAAAAGAGAGGTGATACTGCCATTGTACTGGTCCCTTGCAAGAACCCATCTGGAGTACTGTGTCCAGTTTTAGGAGTCCACATCTGAAAAAAGATAAAATCAGGTTGGAGGCTGTTAATTGAGAAGAGTGACCAAAATCATTCAGGACCTTCAAGGGCACTCATATGAGAAGCATCTGGAAGCGTTAAATATGTTCTCACTGGAGACGGTGGGGGAAGGGGTGGACATTATGCAAGTTCCTGAGAGGAAAAAATAAGGTGCCATTCTCTGACTTGTTCAACAGAGTCTCCAACTCAAATACTAGAGGGCATAAGTGGAAGTTAAGGGAAGGGGGAGCTTTAAGAGGGAGCCTAGGAAACACTATTTTACAGAAAGAGTTGTGGCACCATGGAATAAACTACTAGCTGAAGTAGTGGAAGCAAAGTCCATGACATCATTCAAACTGGGGTGGGACAGGACTAATGCAAGATCAAAAGCAACAGGATGGCGGCATTAGGCAGAAGGGGGGTTAGGTCCTGGGATCTCAGTAGGTCAAAGGAATACATGGGCAGACTAGATGGACCCTTGGTCTCCTTTTGGCATCTCTTTTTCTATGTTTCTATGTTTCTATGAGAGACAACTCTTCTGTACTCCATTTTCTAGTTAATCCTTGTTGTGCCTCAGACTGATATATTGTTATCAGTCCAGATTTCTACTAGGCTATAACGCTTCCTGCAGCCCAAGGGTTAATTCTCCCTCCCTCATTTGTTCTTCAGCCAGTTTGTAGCCCGATGTACCAGGCATTTGTAAAATGAAAACATTGACAGTCTATTTGACCTGTTTTAACACAGGATTTAGTATGTTCTCCTGCTGGATTGTTAATTTTATTTATCATTGAAATGTGATTTGCTAGTCTTTGGAGGGTAAATAATTTACTACCATAACTTTCAACAGACAAGGCATGCAAGTTTTAAAATGCATAGCACTATGCTACAATATTTAGAGGAAATAACTCCAGAGGAGGTTCAAATTACATTTCTTTCTCTCTCTCTCTCTCTCTCTCTGGTCCATGCCCGTGTGTGGCAATGATTTACTCTCATCTGGAGAGTTGGTTCATGTTAACCTTTTTCAGGGCATATCTAATTTTTAGTGGCATTGGAATGCTCAAGACTTTATAATTATAGGAGGGTAGCTGCCCTCTACAGGAAGGGGCTACCTTACTAATATCAGAGTATGGTTTCTTCAGAATCATTGGGGTTGCAAAGCTCCTCCACCTATCACATTCTATATAAATAAATGCTAGATAAGCAATGTTACAGGGGTTTTCAGCAGTTGCAAGGGGCATCATAGGGGACTGCAAAGAAATCAATGGGATATCAACTGCAACACCTGGCTACCCCAGCATGCATATCTCTCACCCTGCCAGAACCAAAATGAGGGACACTGACCATTAAAATCAGGAACAAATGCTCAGTATCAGGGACACCATTTTTACTTGACATATAGTGTAGCGTCACAATTTTTGCATCTATTCAAATGCACACCACAACCTGTCCTAAGGGTAACATTGTGCCACTGCCATTAATACATATAGTACTCTCTCATAAAAGGCATGCATAGGTAACCCAAAAGTTAACTGACTGAACAGAATTGCTGCCACATTGCAAGTGATTTCCCAAAAATGAATGAAGTGGTTAAAGAAAATGTCACAAATTGTAAGGAGCATCCTTGGCTGTGTCATTACTGTGTAGACAATGTCTGGATTAGTAAAATAAATAAGTAAAATCTCATACTGTAGCTAACTCAATATTGGTATACAGCTGGGTGCCTTCATAATACAGTAATGTCATAACCTATCATGGTGTCACTACTCTGTGAGTAGTATATTGCTTTACACATGTTCACCTTGATTTTTTTCTCCCTTCCTTAATGCATATATTATTACCAATTTGATTATCGTGCCTGCATGAATTATGTGTGCCACACAGTTAACAGTATCAATGTTGCACATTTTAATAATTTTACACTGTATCCATTTGAATTACATAACCTGTCATACATAGAAACTAATGGCAGATAATGACTGCTGGGCCCATCTAGTCTGTCCATTTTAATTATGATCACTTTTGCTGCAGACCCAACTTGATTTACAGCACTGTCTGTTCCACCCCCTTCCTTTCTTCCTTCCTCCTAGGATTCCTTTGTGCCTATCTGAGGCATTTTTGAAACCCACCACTGGTTTCACCTCCACTGGAGGGCTGTTCCAGGATCCACCACCCTTTCTGTGAAGAAGTACTTTCTCACGTTTCTCCTGAATCTACCTCCTTCCAGCATCATATCATGATCCCTTGTTCTACAGCACTTTTTTTCTGAACTATATCTCCCTCCTATATCTTAGTAACCCCTGTGAGGTATTTAAATGGCTACATCATATCCCAACTCTCCCTCCTCTCCTCCAGGGAGTACATATTAAACTCTTTCAGTCCCCTCTCATCGGGCTTCTGATGCAGACCTTGCACCATTTTGACATCCCTCAAGTTTCTTCTTTTCACGCTCTACTTTTTCCAATTGTTCCTCCTTCCTCACCTTTCTCCTTTGAGTGCCCCTTCCCCTTTTCTCCTTTGCTAACCCCCTGTTTCCTTGAATAACTTATATCCTGGTGGGACTCTCCACTTGGGATCTCTCTACTTTCTATCTCAGCCTGTTGAGGCCCACTTTCTGCCTTCCTTATTTCTTCTGTCACCCCCTCGGCTACTTTAAATGTCCATCAAAGTAACATTCAAACCAACCACTGAGGACTATGGTTCCCTCCTTGATGGAAGCAGGCTAGCATCTTGGTATAGGCTGTTATCTTTCCAGGTTGACTCACAGTCCCCAGTGTAGCCATGCCTCTCTTCTCCTCTCTGCACCATTCTTTCTACCATTACTTGAAGGCCTTGGTGCAGGGCTCCCCTCCTTCCCCATATAGTACAAGACACACTCAACACTCACAATTTAAACACATGGAAAACACAAGATTAACCAGGTAAATTATCTAACTTTACCAAAAATGACATTTACACTTGGAGCCAATAACGGCAATTCATCTTTACATTTAAGCCCATGAAACACTCTTATCAAATTAATACATTAGTAGCTGTAGTGGCTCTGACCAGATTATGTTCTTCTAGCAATGAGAGTCTATTATTGGTGAAATATATATGCAAGCTGCAACAGTAGCATGGGAGAAAGTGTTTAGAACCTGTTCAGGTAAAAGGTTCTGAAACAGTGGAGTGTGAAATCTGGCATACCTCTTCAACTTAATGCCCAGACTTTGGCATGAAGGGAAAGTGTGTATTGTCAACCAAGTGTTTACTTTACACACTTCTGAGAGGGGTGCACTTATCAGTGCTGTCACAGTCACAGATGTAGCTCTACTGAAGTATGCACTTAAACCTTTAGGTTGCTCTTTGTCAGCCTTCTCATAGAAGAACTGTATTTAAAAGACAGTACAAGAGATATTGTCTTTTTAGCTGCTGGTTTACCTTTTCCTACCTCACCTTGTGTGTTGTCAAATCTGTTTATTTCTGCCTTTGCAAGTAGAAGCCCACATCCCTTTTGGTATTTAGGCTGTGCAGTTTAATCTGATCTATACTGGAGTGAGGTTTTGGGGAAAACACAGACAATGTTCATGTGCAAGATCATGGAGACCATACTTAGGGAAAGGTTGGGAGAGGAGTATGGTCTCCAGGATGTGAGGCAACACAGGTTTATGGGAGGGAGATTGTGTAAAATGAATCTGAGTGACTTTTTTGACTGGGTCATAAAGGCAGTAGATGGGGGCCTAGCTGTGGACATCCTTTATCTGGATTTCAGCAAGGCCTTTGACTCTGTACCATACAAGAGATTGATCAGGAAGCTGGGAGATCTCGGAGTTGGGGAGAAGATGACCAGATGGGTAGAAAGCTGGCTGGGGAGCAGGAGTCAGAGGGTGGTGGTGGTGGAGTTAGCTAGCACCAGGGAGGTCACCAGTGGAGTCCCACAGTGCTCAGTTCTATGACAAGTGTTGTTCAGTGTCTTCATCAGTGATACTGGGGATTACATTACGTGCAAAATGTGCCTATTCACAGATGACACCAAGCTCTGTGGGAGGATGGACACAGCTGAAGGGATAGAGGGCCTACAGGACAATCTGAAAAAACTTGAGAAGTGGTCTGGGATTTGGCAGCATGGCTTCAATGCCAAGAAATGCAAAGTTATACACACTGGAGCCATGAATCCCAGGACAGATTACTAACTGGATGGAGTCCGGGTATCTGCAATATAGGAGGAGAAGGATCTAGGAGTGATGATCTCTAGTGACCTGAAACATTCCACTCAGTGCAAGAAATCTTTAGCAAGGCCAAGCAAGATGTTGGGATGCATAGCCCAAGGGATCAGCAGTAGGTGAGAGGAGGTTATACTGCCCTTGTACAGGTCACTGGTGAGGCCACATCTTCAGTACGGAGAACGGTACTGGTGCCCACACCTTAAAAAG
The DNA here is from genome assembly GCA_016271365.2 of Neoceratodus forsteri. Classification (NCBI taxonomy): domain Eukaryota; kingdom Metazoa; phylum Chordata; order Ceratodontiformes; family Ceratodontidae; genus Neoceratodus; species Neoceratodus forsteri. The sequence continues at coordinate 885,520,865 of CM028136.1, forward strand.
ACATTAACCTGATGGAAATGGTCTAGAGGAGAGCAATGAAGATGATAATGGATCTGCAGGGTAGGTCATATGAGTAGAGGTTGGGGACCCTGAACGTGTACTCCCTGGAGGAGAGGAGGGAGGAGGGGACTTGAACAAGATCTTCAAATACTTGAAAAGGATAAATAGGGAGGATACGAAGGCTCTGTTTAAGCTAAGTTGGCAGTTGAAGCACAAGGGGACATAGACTTAAATGTAACCTACACCCTCATATCTTGTAAATTGTATTTGCTTTCATGTCAACAGACAACTCTTTTCCTGTATCTGTTAGTGATATATGTGTTTGCTTGTGTTTGTTTTCACCGTTCATGCTATTCCCTGTAACTATGCTGGGGGGTCTTCATTTTATAGTTGTTGAAATCTCATTGACTACGAAAGCTGCATTATTTATTTATTTATTTAGTTTTTGTTTACCGGGTAGGTGCCCTAGCCATAGAAATGACTATTTTCAGGCATGACCTGGGAGGTTACAGAGTGGAATTACATAAAACACAGAAACAAAACAAGGTTTTACAGTAAAAATACAAGCAAGATGATGAAAGCAAGATACAAAACAATGTGATCCATGACAAAACATGCGATAAGGCTATTTGTTGGCAAGTGCAGGACATAGCTCACATATTTGCAAGGAATTACCATGATGCAAAGTTCAGCAAGAGGCTCACTGAAAACAAACAACCACATACTTGCAAGTAACTATCAACTATAATGAGCAGGGAAAATTACAAAATAACATATGGTAGGCAGATCCTTAGGGGAGAAACATTGACATGGTTTGGAAGATAGGGCACAGGGTATTGCAAGTAGAGCTTTATGGCAATGATTACAAAATTCTAAGGAGTTGAGAAATAATTATAGCAAGACAGGGCAAAGAGTTTGAGATAACAAGCCAAAGAGGAGAAGCACATCAAGTTGGGAGGACAGCCAAGTAGACAGGTAGTGGGAGAATTAAGTGCAAGGCATTAGGTAGAAAGCCGATCAAGTGCACAGTGGTGAGAGTAGAAGTGGTGCTAAGTGGGGTTGAAGCAAGGGCATCGATTAGAGGAGATGAGGTAGCTATGTAGCTCCTTTTTAGAGGCATTATGGGAGGGTGCTTGGTGGATCCCTAAAGGAAGGGAGCTCCATAGCTAAGGAGCATTGTGGGTGTAAGCACTGGTGTTATTTTTTGGGACACATAGAAGGGACATCTGAGGAACAAGTAGATCAGCTAGGCTTTTGGAGTTTGAGACTGCATAATACTGTTGACAGTTGACCCAAGGGAATAAAGTCTTGCAGCATTTGGTGACAACCACTTTAGATCTGAGTAGAGGAGGCAGTGGTGTTTCCGCTGATGGGAGAAGGAGGCATAGAAACAGATATTATTATACGTGACATCCCATCTATGGTGATTGGATTTAGGTAAGGCAGTATAGGTTGAAACTCCATATGTAAGGGTGGGTAGAAGAATACCACCAGCAATGGCAAGCCTCACTGCAGGAGCTAGTACAAATATGGTCCGGTACACTATACCTAATTTAGTTGACAGATTTACACACATTCTGGATGTGAAGATCGAAGTTTAGGGATTGGCCCAGTGTTATCCCTAGGTACTTAAATGAGGTCACCGAACCAATAGGGGAGCCATCCAGACAAGAGACCATGAAATGCATTTTGGCAGGTTTTTAGTTTAGAATTTGTCCCAAATAGCATGGACTGGGTTTTGACCTCATTAAGGACTAGTTAGTGATGTGAGAGCCAGGCTTGATTGCGGCAAAAGTCAGTGGAGAGCCACAGATTGATGTCAGAGATGTTTTTTTGCACTGGTTTATAGGACTATATTGTCAGCGAAGAGGGGGGAGGAGGTAGAAGTAAAATTGGAGGTGATGTTATTGATAAATATAGAAAATAGCAGTGACCCCAAAATTGAGCCTCACCGGTATTCACTGTTGCCAGGTCAGAATAGGTTGAATTGTATTTTACAACTTGGACCCTGTTTGACAGGTAACTATTGAAACAGTTGACAACATTATGCATGAAGCTCAAAGACTTCAGGGTGGCAAGGAGAATGGAGTGGTTCACCAAGTTGAAGGCCTTTGTCATGTCTATGAAAACAGCTCCAGTTAGAAGGCTTGAGTTCATAGCAGTGCATGCCTCAGTAGTAAACTTAAGCAGTGCCGTGGAGGTGCTATGGCCCTTGTGGAAACCATGCTGGTCCGTTATCAGAAGGTAATTTTTGAGAAGGAATTTGATGGTTTGAGTAGCAACTAATTTTTCTAGGATTTTGCTCAGAAATGAGAGGATGCCAATGGGTCTGTAGTTAGATGGGTCTTTTGGGTTACCCTTTTTGAAGACACGAGTGACCCTGCCTATCTTCCATATGTCAGGGACACTACTTTGACATAGAGAGAGCATGAAACTTCTGGCTAAGGGAGCAGCAATGAAGTGGGGATGCTATTTTTAGTATTCTGGGTTCAAGACTGTCTGAGCCTGTGGCTGTGCTGTCTAAGATTGAGTTAAGTAGTTTAGAGACCTCCTGTCGAGTGATAGCCTTAAAGTAGAAGGAGGGGCCAATGACTTCTTGGCTGGAGGTCGCAGGAGGGTAGTGGTGTTGTGAGGCAGGGAAGGAAGATGTGTATTTATTTAGATCTGAGAATTGATTATTAAAAAAGTTAGCTATGGTCAGAGGACAGTGAGTACCGTTGAGGACCAGGTCATTTGGGGTGGCAGAGTGGGTAGACCCCAGGAAGGTTTTTAAGTATGACCTGAATTTTGGGGGTTTACCCAAGGCATTCACTAGTAAGCTTTTGCAGTATGATCCTTTGGCCATTCTTATTTCTTTTTTGCAGGCATTCTGCTGCTGCCTGTAGGTGTTATAATCTGCTGGCAGGCCAGAAGACTTAAAGCAACTCCAGCTCTTGTCCCTTGCTCATAGCCTAGCAAGAAGTTCCTTTTTTTGCCATCTGGTTTGTTTCCCCTTAATTCTGTGGGTAATGAGAGGGGAGTGTAGGTTTTGAAGTGCCATGAATTCTGTCAGAAAAATGTCAAGGGCAGACTGTACCTCATTGGTATTGTAAAGATTGGACCCGTCAATGTTAGATATGTCACATAGAAATTGTTGTGTTTCTAAGTTAGCATAATCCCAGAAAGTGGTGTAATGAGGTAGTGAAGAGTGTGTGGAGCCGAGCCCCTGATGCAAAAGATAGGGGAATGGTCAGTGATAGCATCTGCTAGTGTGCTAGCAGCGGATGTGTTCAGTACAATTTGCTAGTACCCAGCCGATCAAGGTGCTAGAGGTTGAGTGGAGAGTAACTCTAGTGGGTGTAGTGATCCGTTTATGCAGATTATGGCTCTGAATTTTGGAGACAGATGAGGTTTGGCACTTCCCTAACCAGTTTAGGTTAATGTTGCCGAGAATGATAACTTAATTTTTACCAGAGAGTTTGGACGTATGGTTCAGTAGTTTGTCCAGGCTGGCATGGCCACTGTTTGGGGGGTTGTCAGTGTCAGTGGCTCAGTAGGTAGCACACTCGCCTCAGAGGCTGGGAGATCAGAGGACTGTGGGTTCAGTTCCCACATCTGGCACTTGGGTCAATATTCCATTACTGACACTGTAGTGCAGCATGAGAGGGGTGCTGCACTTCTGAGGTGCCGTCTTTCAGATGAGATGTTAAACTGAGGTCCCATCTGCCTGGATTGGTGGTAGTTCAGGTGGATGTTAAAGATCCCATGGCACTTATCAAAAAGAGTAGGGTAATTTCCCCAGTGTCCTGACCAAATTTCTCTCATTCACTAAAATACCACCAACAGTTTCATCTGGTTCAAGGTCAGTTGGCATTCATCTGTATCCCCTTCCCCCAGGTTGTGCCTGAAAATAGGCAGGATTTGTCTAGTGCACTTGCCCGGTCAACAAAAACTAAATAAATAAATACAATGTGTAGCTTTTTAGCTCCTAGGCTTAGAACTGCATGTAGAGATTTGCAGTAGATCAGGGGTCTATTCTTATGGTGGTGAGGTGTAGGTGTTCTTTCAAGTAGATGGCAACCCCCTCCTCTTTTGGGGAATGGTCTTTCAGGAGACCATAATTGGATATGGAATACAAGGCATCAGAGTTAGAGGATTTTAGCCATGTTTCTGATAGGCAGAGTATGTCCGGGTAGTAGAGGGTAATCCAAGCCTCAAGTTCAGCAAGGTTGTGCTCAAGGCTTCTATTGTTGTGATGTACAATAAGAAGGCCTTGAGAGTCGACTAGTAGGGAGTTTGATTGAGAGAGATGGTGTGTCAAGCCTGGATTGGTTTTGATATCACCAGAGAGAAGGATTGCCACGAGCAGAATATACCAGAGTTTCCGGTGTATAAAAGGGGAAGTGGTCAAGCGATGAAGGAAACATTGTTTGGGATCACAAGCAGTTAGATACATAAAGCCCTTGTGCACTAGCAATAGAGTCAAGTCAAGCTGTGTGGGAAAGAGTAGGAGGAGGTTGGAGAAATGGAAGTCGTCCAGAGTTGGCTGTGTAGCAGAGTGATCCATTAGCATATGGGGACATGATGTCACATCACCCATTTATACCATGTATCTCCACACTAAAAGTACAAATACCCTGAAACAAACTACACGGAAAAAAACAGACTGAATGCAATTTAAAAGGAAAACCCTGCATTACAACTCAGACAGTTTGCAAAGCTATCCGAAGGTAAATGTGGCATTTCTCAGCTTGCTGCAACTTGTTTTGTGGAACCCTAATTAAGCAGACAAGCTTACTAAAGGGTGCTGACACATCATTTTATTATTTGCTAATGCAGCTCTCAGGGAGAATGAGAGTCCAACAACCAGAAAATGGAGACCCCCAGGATAGTTACAGGGACTAGTATCAACAGAGAAAATAGACTAAAACAATCACATATATCTCTAACAGCTACATGGAAAGAGTTGTATGTTGACATGGAAACAAAATTTACGAGATATGAGGGTGTCATTTTTATGTAAACTGGAGGAGAAAAGGTTTAGGAGGGAGACTAGGAAGTACTTTTTCATGGAGAGGGTGGTGGCCGGTTGGAATGTCCTGTCGGAAGAGGTGGTGTCATTGAAGAGAGTGGGCAGCTTCAAGAGAGCTGGGATAGACATAAAGGGAAAGTATAAGCCATGGGAGGGGCGGATGGAAAGGATGGGAGAATTGGGAAGGGGACAGGTTCAGTAGCTTAATTCTGTGGACCCTGCAATATGAGCTGATTAGATAGACCAAATGTTTCATTCTGCTGGCTTTTTCATGTTACAGACTGGTTCATGTGAAATGCAGAGATTTCTTTTGGCAAACATTTCACATTTGTTCTAAGCACCAGCTTATCCCTCAAGAACACTGTAAAGTACAGAGTGCTTGCAACTCACTGACCTTGCTTGCAAAAGGGATGGCATAGAACATAGAATCTGTCTGCAGATAAGGACCATACGACCCACCTAGTCTGCCCATTTTCCTACTCACTGCTGCAGCCCCAGATCCTATTTGATATAGGATGACTGCTAAGGACACTATTGTACAAGTGTAACAATGGGCTGTGCCAGTTCAGAACACCAAGGACAGTCACTTCAGGGTATACAAGTGATGAAATTGTTGTGTTTTGACAAAATAACATTTATTGAATCCTTCCTGATCTGACACCTGGCAGGCAAGCCAAAGAGCTATTGAAGCATACAAAGTAGTGAAGTTACAGCAGCATTTAGGCATAAAAGTATACATAGAATTCCCATGAAGAAGTCATTATTTGTCTGGTGAAACATTGGGGTATTATAAATATAGAAGACTTTTAAGACAAGCAATTGTGTTGTGGTTTCATTAAGCCCAGAGTGGTCCAACCCCTCTCCCCAGTTGTGACAAGCCGAGTTCTGCCTGGACCAGCTCCATGTCGAAATTACTTTTATGTAGCAGTGATTTCCTGACAGCACCTCCCCTTTTGGATTCCAGTAATCAACCCACTTCCTCTTGCTGGAAGGAAGGTATTGTTACACAAGTTAAGTGTCTGAGCTCTGCAGAAAACATGGGTTCAAAGGGAGAATTCATTTGTAGTGAGAGAATCAAGTTTATAAACCATGAGGGTACTGGTTCCCCAGAGAGCAAGACAAGAGACTCAAACCTTTGAAAATATCTATTGAACACTAGCTGTGTAGCAAAGGTTTTTTGTTTGCCTGCAGATTGGAAAGCTGAAATAGCTGCCAAATGCACCTTCAGAGAAAGAGATTTTAGGCCCTGGCTCAGTAATGTATCCAAAACCACTGATAAATCCAGTTATTCAAGAGATATGGTGAGCATCATACCAAATAATGAGTCTTTTTCATTTGGATATCTACTTTTTCCTGGTTTCTGGCTTTCTACTATCCTTCAAAACTCCCAGGACCTAAAATATTGTACAGGACATTCACAGGATGGAAACGTTAATAGCAGATATCCACAATGGGTCAAAACAGTTCAGTTTCAAGTGGCAATGCTGGATGTGATATATCTTCAGTACTGATGCAGGTGTTGTCCTATAGGGCACTAAAGATATAAATATTTTCATTTGCTCTAATAGCAAGGCAGAGATGAGGTCAGAAAACTCTTGAATTACAGCAACTGCCATTGAAGGACCTCAGATTGCAGTTGCGGGGGATGGGGGGGTGATGTGGCCCAAAGGCAGGGATATTGAAGATTATTTTGTAGTTCTTAGAGATGAAACAAAGAGAAGTGACTACTATGTAACAATGTCAATGTAATAATCTCTCTGCCCTGAGACAATGTCAGGAGATCCGGTCTCAGCTGCCTATTTATTGGCATCCTCTGTGACACTGCCACCAGGAGTACCAGGACAGCTTTGCCTAGTCTGATGCTATTAAGATCATTGTTGTTGACTCCCTTCTCAAGTTCAGCAAAACATCGTGGATTTGTGGACTTGGCTAGAATGCATTAATGAACTCATCCCTCCATGGACGAGTTAGAGCATCCCATGGAAATCTTCCCACCAAAAGTGACCTGCAACAAAATTGTGGCAGCTTTTTGTTCTCCCATGAGGGGAACAGATTCACCTCTATGACACCCCATATCTGTAACACTGAATGTATTACTTCTTGGTTTAGAGACCATTGCTAGGTAACATAACCCATCCTGCTGAATGCCTGAACGGTGTACTGCAGATAGGCATGCGTTCACTGTATATGCAAGGTTTCATAGTTTCATCGACTCTATACAGAGTTTTGATGATAGGGTGCCCCCTTGCTTGTTTATGTAATACATTGTAATTGGTGGATTTACCTTTATAAGGACTGATTGGTCCTGTAACAGCGAGGAGAAAGGCATATAGGTAAAAGTACAGCCCTAGGTTCTAACAGATTTTTTTTTTAATTGTAGTTTTTATTGATTATTTCATTACATAAAGACAGGTGCATTACATTAACAACACAGCATATTATACAACTATATACTGACCAATTACAGCAAAGATCCTTACATTAAGCAACTTTAAGTCTAGTCCCCTGGTTCCGATAACTCACTGCAATTCATTCATACCTGAACTACTCAAGTGACCTGTAAACCACCTGTATTATCTAAACACACACATACACCCCCAAAAGATATGCATCCCATTGTTTCAACTCAGTATTGTTTGGTCAATATCTAACAAAGACTTGTCTATATTGTACCGATTATGTAAAATAGTTTCATCAATGTGCAAACAGTTTTGTGTGTTTGCTTCTTTTAAATGTTATCTTGATGAGGAACCTTTGTAAATGAGCACCTGTACTCAAAGGTGTTAATCCGAAAGTACAAATTAATAACTAACTAAATAAATAAATAATGGGTTGGGGCTGGCTCGGTTGAATGGAGGTTTACTTGTGCTTCCCTTGCCAGGAGTTCCAAAAGTTGTATACCCTCTCTGTCACTCCAGAATTCATTAAAAGGCAGTCACCTTGTTGCAAACTCTCCTTTTTGCAGACAAAGGTGTGCTGTTAACCTCTGCATCGCTTTTACCTGTATGCAGCAGGCTAGCCATTGCGACTCCTCTGGAGGTTTAATAGAGAGTCAGTTTCTGGTAATGGTTTTTGCTGCCTCTGGGATCAATATATTGAACAGTTATGACAGGGGTAGAAAGAATGCTGGCTCCTGACTGGCCAAGAGCAGCTTTCAGCAGGGCCATTATCCCAGCACAATAGCCCAGTTGAAAGTTATATGTTTAAAAAAAGCATAACATTTATTAAACATTACCCTTTTCGTAAGCGCAATAAGGCACTCCAGGGGGTGCATTATGGTGGGCTAACTGCCCTTCTCAGGTGGTGGAAGCACTCGGCTATGCCTCGTGCATCAATGCACCCAAGGCGGGCTGTTATCCCACCATAATGCACCCCCCGTCATGCCTTATTGCTTAAATATTTCCTCCCAGGGCTGTTTAGCCCTGCTGTGAATCTTCCTAGTATTAATGTCTCACAACTATCAAGGATTGGGGTATGTAATAGAGTAGTAATGTTCTGGTAGATAGTGTCCTAAAAGGTCTTGATTCTCAGGCAGCTCCAGAAAATGTATTTCTGACTGCCCACTTGACCACATTCTCTGCAACACATATCCATTGAGTGGTTCCCATAATGCTTGGTGATTAAAGGTGTTTTGAAACACATTGAGATTACCTGCCATCTAAATTTCCTCCATGATGGTGGAGCTGTTATCTTATTAACTCTTTCCCAGAGCTGGTTCCAGGCCTTCTCTGAGATTGTGACCCCTAACTCTGTTTCCCATTTAGTTTGAATATGTAATCTAGGTTGGATAGTGTTACCCTTGCAAATCTTGTATAATTTAGAAATTAACTTTCCTTCATTTTCTTTTCATGCAGCTCCTCCACAGAATGACAACAGTGTATACTCTGTATTGTCTTTTAATAAATGTTTTTCTGGGTTCTATCATCGGTTCTAACAGATTTACGTGCCGCTGTCTCCCTTGTTGGTTCCACACATCATTTACTGTTTTGCCCTCCATATGCCCTTCCCATCCCAGAAGGGATTCATCTGTGGTTACGATTATGTAGGTAAGCACTGATGAAGGGATGCCTCTGAGATTGCTGACATCTTTACACTACTCCAAGGCTTGTAGCAACTTGTTTGATACTAGTACTGTACTTGCTGATGAAGTGTTGCACTTTTTGGCACCACCACCTTCTGAGGTGGTCTTGGATATATTTTAATCTTGCCCATGGTGGCTCCACTGCTGTGGCAGATGCCATGTGGCCTAAGATTCACCAGATTTCTTGTTCATCCTTTTTTCTTGACCTGCCTGGAATGTATTTTCATAATAAACCAGAGCTTTTACACACTGCAGAGGGAGGAACATTTTTTTATGTTGTGGTTAGTTTTTAACCCATAAACTGCAGCACTTGTTTGGGTGCATTTGGCAGTTTTCCAAATTTAGCAGGAAACCTAACTTCAGCATTGTGTCATTCACTTTGTAACATGAGTGCACTGCTTTTTCTTGCTTTTCCTACACACACTAACCAGTCATCTAGGTAAGGCAACAACCACTATTTCCTGCCTGTGCAGATGTGATGCCACTACTGACAAGTACTTTGGGCCCTATGCACAATGCCAATGTGCCTTAGAAACCGGGTGCATTGTCATCGATACACAGGAATGCCATGGAGTGGGGTCCTATGGACCCCGCATGGCATTCACAAACTAGACACATGTCAGTTACATGCCCTATGCCCTGGCCACACAGAGAGCAACACACTGGGAGAGGGCGGGGCATTTCAGCACTACACGCTATGCACTACGGTGTGTAGTGCCAGGTGAAGGTTACAGCAGGCAGAACCCTGCCATAACCTGGTGCATGACCCCATGGACTTCACCCTCCAGTTTCAGCAGGACCAGCAAACAACCCCCCCAAGTCTACCATGCCCACTGGACTGAATGGGAGGGGTGGCCATTTGGGTGAATGCACATCCACTTGTATATTGTTCACATTGCCATGGATATGCATTGCCAATTCACAAATGCCCCATGGGCATGAGAGAGCCACTGTGTGACCCAGGTCAGGCAACTGTAGGTCTGTGCCTGCACTGTAATTTAAAGCTTTCAGGCTAACCTACTCATCCAGACACACTGCATAGGCCCAAGTGTCTCCAGTCCAGAGAGGATTATGACAGTGGACCCCTGGTAGGTAAGTAATGGATAGGTAGGGGTGTGTTTTGGTAGGGGCTGGGGGGCTCAGGTGGGGGAGAGCAATGGCAGCAGAAGGGCAGTGGCAGCAACAGACATCAGACCATTTTCATTTTTACAGGGATTTAAAAAAATGAAAAAGTCTATGAGGAACAGTTTCCTTTATTTTGGATACTGACAGTGGAGATTGGGCACCCCAGTGTCAGTATCACGTCTGGCAGCACCAGGAGTGGGCTCCCAGTGTCAAACAGTGGAAACACTTGACCCAGACTCACCAGTGATGGCAACGGAACTGTTTGATGATTCAGGCAGGTCTGCGAACAAATCCATCCCAGCCACAGTCCTCTCAATCATTTCTGTCAGTCAGTGTATGAGAGAATGATTCAGGTCTCCTAGTGCCTCTTACTGTATGCTGCTTCTGCCTCACAGATGTCAGCACCACCACTCTCACTGCCTGTCAGATACTGATGTGAGATTTCAGATACATTCTACGGGAGGGGCTTTCACCATCGCCACCTGTCAAATCACACCAAAGCAAGAGACAGGTTTGTCCAGAAGGACAAGCTCACCCAGGTATGCCACCTTTGCTGGGGGGCAGAGATAAAGTGCTCTGAATGTTTGGGGCAGAGACTCCATTGCATGCCCTAACTTACAGCTGCCACTGCCACAGTTGGACAGATTTATGCAAATGAAAGGGGCCAGACACTCTGTGAATGGAGCACTTGGGTTCTTTCAACTATGAGAAGTCTCTGCCTTTCTAACAGAAAACCATGTCACGATGAGCCTGGCTGATCATTGGGCTACCACTGCTGAACCCATTGCAGCCTGAGCTGCACTGGACCTGAAAGTGACACATCACTAAAATGCAGTTCTTTATAACAAAAGAGCATAATAAACCACTCCAGGGCATGTGTTTCTTGATAATTACTGTACTTCCCATTTGAGTTGAAAGTCACTCCACTGGCATTGTACCTTCCAATTCACCTGAGGCATGCATTAATTCTTTAGAAAGGCATGGCATGTTATGAGCTGTTCTTCTTGTGTATTATATGAAATTATACAATGGCAAGAAAATTTCCTGGACTCTGATTGGTCAGTGTGTGCCTGGGACAGTGATGTTATTGAACGATAACATCACTGTATTGAGTTCAGGCACACAAACGACCACAGAGCATCAAAACAAATCCTTCCCTCCCCACAAAAATCATGAAGCCCACACTACTGTATCAGCTCCCTGACAAATAATTTAATTCCTCCCTCACTCCCGATTCTCTTCACTACCCTCGAAACAGCAACAGCTCGGCAAAAGCAGCCACACCACAACTGATAGTGCAACAAATTGAATTAATGCTGTTTTCCCTCAAAGCGAGCGGCTTCACTGAACCGCCGAAAGCGTAACTGCCGTTCGCGTGCAATTAAGTGATACCGCCCAATTTCGGCGGAAAAAAAGCCGGCATGAAAACAAACACATACTGTAATCCAAGCTGCTCTTGTACTCACCGGCACAATAACTGTTCAGCCATTTCAGGGAAGTCTTTTCCAACTCCTCCTCACGTCCCAAATAAAATGTTCTGCGCAGTCTCCGATCGCATCGCAAACTACAACCCCCCCCCACCCATAACGTTAATCAAAAGACTTGATCACGAATAAAACCTAAAAGTCAACTTCAGCAGTCAGTGAAAATGCCGGGGGGGGGAGGGGGGTGAGGTAGCTGACAATGCTGTAAACCATCACTGCAGCAAGCTTACAGGCTTCAAGATTACTCTTGGGAAACCAGCATCATTTACTGAGCAGCTCCACCTACTGGCTGAAATATATAGTGAACTTTTTTTTTAAAACATGTATCTCCACTCACAAATAATGGGGAAAAATGTTTTTAATTTTTTTTCCTTTTTTTAAGAATAAAAATAACGAGCCATTGTATAATAGCAATAAGGCACTCCAGGGATGTGTGTTATCATGTAATAACGTCACTCCTGGGGTGGTGGAAGCACTCGGCTTCACCTCGTGCTTCAACCCAACCCAGGAGTGTCGTTATTACACGATAACACACACCCTGTCGTGCCTTATTGCTTAAATAAATAGGAAACTGCTTTAAAATATTTTTTCCATTTCAAAATAAAAGCAAACTTCAGACATTTCAGTATAGCATTAGGCTATCCTTTTACTATTTTGCACTGCAGTTGCATGTCGGACATGTCCTCTGAGACCACAGTTCAATGAGAGCAAAAAAAAATATAATTGAGTAATGAAGTTCTTAAAGAGCAGCCGACAGCTTCAGGAGAACCTTACCAAAACATAATATTAGTGCAGTCCAGCTTAGATTTCACATTAGTTCTGTATCCCTCCTCCTCATTATTTATTACCGCGGTCATTTGCATGAAAAAAGGATCTTTGTTCCTGAAGAGTTCATCTGTTCCTGTTGCTGTCTCCCTACCTGAGATCATAATGCACTGCTTGTGACATCACAGTTACTCATATGGCAAAAAACTTTGGTGTCACAACAGAGGATTATGACTTGAAGTAGGGGGTCAGCTATAGAGGCAGATGAACCCTGAGGGAAGAAGATTGCATGTTCTTGTAAAATGTCTTAGTAATAAATACTGGGGAGGTGGAATCTTTAGAATATATATATGGAATGGAAGCTGAACTTTACCAAATTTTTTTTTTTTAATTTTTTTTTTAAAGCGTCAACAGTGCTTTAAAGAACCATATAGACCAAGGCATGTTAAAGAAAATATTTGGGCACCCAAAGGATCAGTAGCCAACACATATGTCTTGTCTTTTTTAACAGATTAATAAAAACTTACTTATGCATGTGCTTCACTGAATTAATGCAGTCTGCTTCAATAGCCCTTGACATCTCTGATCTGGGGACAGTTTGAAAAATCATAATATTGATGCACAGTTCAGCTCATATTTTGCACGTCCAGTATTTTAGCCTTTCACTCAGGCACACTTCTTCATAACTTTGTATATTACCATATAAATAAGATTGTTGTCCATTAGACATCATACAGTATGTCCTTGTAGCTTATCTATACTGTATATGATATTACACAACATTATGCTTGTGATATGCTAACTGCTGCTGTGGAAATAATTATGATGGCACAGGCAGTTAATTTTGATGTCAGGAGGCTAGCAGCTTGAGCAGATGAAACATTGAAACTGATGGCAGATAAGGACTGCTCAGCCATCCTAATCTGCCCATTTTCCCTACCTACTGCAAATACCACCGACTCTACCTGGTCTATGGCTTACCATACCTTACCTATCGCTAGGGTTCCCTTATGTCTATCTCATGCATTCTTGAATTCCCCCACCATCTTTGTTCCCACCATCTCCTCTGGAAGGCTATTCTGTGCATCCACCATCCTTTCCTTAAAAAATACTTCCTCACATTACTCCTGAGTCTACCTCCCCTCCAGCCTTTTATCATGACCCCTTCTTCTTGAGCATCTTTTTCTGAAAGGTGCTACCCTCATGTACTTATGCCTTGATGTATTTGAAAGTTTCTGTCATATCCTCCCTTTCTCTCTCCTCTCTTCTATGGTATGCATGTTGAGGTCCTCCAGCCTCTCCTTATATCATTTCTGGTGCAGACCCTGCACCATTTTGATTGCCCTTCTTTGAACTGCCTCATCCCTGTCTAAAAGGGAGGGTGAGGTGCTAAGGGGATGGGAAGGGGAATAGGTAGGTAGAGGTATGCCAAGGAGATGGGGTGGGGATCAGTTGCAGTTACAGGAGGGAGAGGTGATGTCAAGCAGATGAGAGGACAAAGAGTGAAGGGAGGGGGCCATGTGCCATTTATAAAACCGTGTCCAATATATAATTTTGCACCACAAGTGTGTCAGAACACATTTTGGCTAGGATTTGAGAAATAACAGCTGTCACATTCATGAGGTGGTGTGAAAAAAATGACTATGTTAAAATTCTGGGGCAAGATTACTTATAATTACCACAGTTACGAGCGTGTGTTGAAAACATTCAACGTACATTCGTAACTATTGCTTTTAAATATTTTTACCCCAGATTTTTAACATAACCTTCTTATGACCTCAGATAGCCTTCTTATGGTTCAATCTCATCAACAAGGGTAGAGAACATTTTCAAATCATACCCAAAAGTGATTTTGTGCCACAAGTGCAAAAACACATTTTGACTAGGATTTGAAAAATGACAGTTGATACGCTCATGAGGTGGCATAAAAAATAGCTTCGTTGAAATGTTGGGGTCAAAATTTAGCAATTGACCACACTTATGAGTGTACATTGAAAAATGTCAATGTATGTGCATAACCTTGTTGTTTTCTCATATTTGTAACCCAAAATTTCAACATAGCCTTCTTATGACTCCACATACTCTTCTTATGACCCTACCTCATGAAGAAGGGCAGAAAAAAAATTTAAATCCTGACTAAAAGGTGCTTTTGTACCACAAGTGTAAAACACATTTTGGCCAGGATTTCAAACTGACAGCTGTCACATTCATTAGGTGCTTAAATAAATGGCTATATTGAAAACTGGGGTCAAAATATTACAAATTACCAAAATTATGAGTGTGTGTTCAAAATATTTCAACGTACTACAGTAACTTTGCTTTTTGTTTTTTATATTTTTATCCCAAATTTCTAACATAGCCTTCTTATGAACCCACATCATGAACAAGGGTGGAGAAAATGTTCAAATCTTGCCTGAAAGGTGCTTTTACACAATGACCGCAAAATCATCTTTCAGGATAGATTTGCATAATTTCACTGTAATTGTTAATGCTGTGGGGTCCCATAAAAGCCATAATGAAACATAGAAAAATGGAAATTGATGGCAGATAAGGACTGCTAGGCCCATCCAGTCTGTCAATTTTCTCTACCTGCTGCAGAAATCATAGACCCTACTTGATCTCTGACTTTGTTCTCTGTCCTATTGCTAGGGTTCCTCTATGCCTATCCCATGCATTTCTCAGTCCTCACACTGAATTTTCCCCCACCACCTCCACTGGGAAGCTGCTCCATGCATCCACTGCCCTTTTTGTGAAGAAATAATTCCTCACGTTACTCTTTAGTCTATCCCCTTCCAGCCACATGTCATGACCTCTTGTTCTAGAACATCTCTTTTTCTGAAAGATGCTGCTCTCTTGTACCTTATTTATGCCCTTGAGATATTTGATGGTCTCTGTCATATTCCCCCTCTCTTTTCCCTCTCATCCAGGGTATAAATGTTGAGGTCCTCCAGGCTCTCCTCATATGACTTTTGGTGCAGGCCTTGCACCATTTTTGTTGCCCTTCTCTGAACCGCCTCTACCCTGTCTATGTCCTTACTGAGATGCAGCCTCCAGAACTGGACACAGTACTCCAGATGAGATCTCACTAATGATTTGTATGGAGGCATCACCACCTCCTTTCTTCTTTTTTTTCAAAATGAATATGCTTTATTGAGCTTTAAAATCAAAATGAAAATACACTTCAGTTACAACAGCAGTAGAAACTAACAACAGCAAACCAAATGCATATAGAACAGTTGAAAGCATGTATAATAAAGTAAATCAGGATACTGCAGTACAAAACCATAAATAACAAGTTCAGATAAAAAAGAAAACACAACAAACCCCCTCCCCCCTCCAACCCCACCCTCCTGCCTACCATCAGAGGCATAAATCATCAGGACCAAAAAAAAAACTGTATAAAGAGAACACAAGGTGTTGAAGTCCCAACCATCTATAATGTTAGCAGAGTGTACAATTGTTCCCAAATCCTCTGATAAGAATGAAGATGGTTTGACAAACTGGCTATAGTTCATTCCACCTACAAGGCAAAAATAATCTCCTGAAACCATTCAGTCACAGATGGGGTATTTTGATCAAGCCAGTGTCATATTATAACCTTCTTCACACAGAGATGAGGGTCATGTGTCTCCATTGGTTACCAATCAGGGTATCCCCGTAGTCCCCCAATTTACATATCTCAGGTAAGAAGGCTTCAGACACCCCAAAAGTGGGTATAAACTGTTTCGGATTGCCTCCCTAAAAGGGGTAACTTTTTCACAGAGCCAAAGAATGTGATACAGTATACCAGGAGCTTTATGACATCTGGAGCAGATATTCAAGGGGCCTACCCATTCTATGCAACTTGTCAGGGGGTGTAATAGAGGTTGTGCAGCACCTAGAATTATAGGAGATGGTATCAGTCCTATTTAATTTATTTGTACATGTGTTTCCAGAGTCACGCACAGTCATGGCACGAGTCAGTGGGAGGCAAAATCTGATCCCAGTAGTAATATAGCTGGCCCTCCAAATTGGCCACGAGGGAACCTAGCTGCTGGTAATAATAGGAAATAATGTAGGAAGACAGTGCTGAAAGAAACATAGAAAGAACCCATGTCTCATAGGAAGTGTTCCAATAGCCTCAGCCAAAATGAGACAGGAGCATGTGTGTAAGTTGGAAATATTTAAAACAGGCTGAAGAAGGCAGTTGGAATTTGGTCTGTGCCTCTTTGAAGGAGAGTAACATCTGCTCTTTGACCAAGTCTGCTACCGTTGTCACTGTAGTGAAAATCCAGAAGGATGTAATAAGTAGATTACCACAATCCTGAAATTGTGATTCTCTACTAAAGGTTAGGAAATACCTCTAAGTGGTGGAGTACATAGTACAGTGCACAACTGTGTACGCACTCGTATAGACTCTACAATTGGGGTGCTGTGTAATGACCTGGGAGCTTTCTTAAGAGGGTATATAAAGCACTGCTTGAATATTCAGGCCTTGCTGGAAACAGAGAAACCATTCAATTTCCAGCTCTAAAGGGACATAGGCATCTAAATTGTCCTTTGATGGGGGCTTGAGCCATTGGGAGAGTCTGGGACAGTTGATGGACAAGTAATAGAAATATAAATTAGGCACCTGCAGGCCACCCTGCTCCCTGGTACACAGAAGCTTGAAAAGAACTCTTCGGGGGTCTTGCCACATCACAGAAAGGAAGATATAAGTCTGTCAATATGAAAAACAAAGGATTTTGGAAGAAATGATTATACATCTGTAACGGGTATAGGAGGTGGGGCAAGACATTCATTTTCACAATATTCAAATGGCCCCAGAAGGAAATGGGCAGGAGGGACCAACGGTCTAAGTCAAGTTTGAGGTGAGCAATGACTGTATCAAATTTATATTGCTTCATCTTAGTTGGTGGTGAGGTGAGGTACATTCCCAAGTATTTTAGTTTGTCCCAGACCCAAACAAAACCCAAATGTTCTATATCAGACTGCAAAGTGCCAGTGTTATGTGGCATGACCTCCATTTTAGACAAATTTAATTTGTAGCTGGATATCTCTCCAAACTCCTTAATGATGTCTAGGGCAGCTGGCAAGGACGTGGCAGTAAATGTGACATGTACAAGGATGTTGTCTGCCTATACAGAAAGTTTATATTAATGAGGTCCCATAGAGATTCCTGAAAGATAAGGAGAAGTATTGATTTTCCTGATCAGTGGTTCGAGAAATAAATTAAAAAGGAAGGGCAAAATTGGACAGCCTTGCCTGGTGCCCTGGTGTAGAGTGAAGGGGTGGACAAAATGCAGGCTGAAGGGCAGGTATAAAGTACTTTTACCCATTAAATAAAGCTTGGGGGAATAAGGAATTTGGGCAATGAATTAAACAGGTAGTCCTAGGAGACCCTATCAAAAGCTCTCTCTGCATCCAGAGATGCCAGAACTGAAGGGACTCCGGAGTCCCAAGATGTAGAGATTAAGTGTGATAACTTCCACAAATGTTCTGTAGAAAGCCTACCGGCCATGAAGCCAACCTGCTCTTGATAAATGAGGCAGTGCCTAACATGGTTCAACCTGCCAGTCAATACCTTAGCAAGAATCTTAAGATCTACATTGATTAGAGAAATTGGCCAATAGTTTGAAACTGATAATGAATCACTACCAGGTTTCATAAGTACCACAATAGTGGCTTCCATAAAAAAAAAAAAAAAAAAAATCAGAGAGGCCCCATTGAAAAATGTAATTAAAAGTGTTAAGAAGCATAGGGGCTAACAACTGTTTGAATGCTTTGTAAAAATTAGAGGTGTAGCCATCTGGGCCCAGAGGTTGATCTGGAGGTAGGGTGTTAATATCCACCTGCCAGAACTTCCGATAAGGTCAAGGGGCCTGTAATAACTCTATTTGGGACTGGTCCAAATGGGGTAACTGAATGTCCTGCCAAAAGACTTTGTAGCAGTCCAATCAGAAAGGGACAGAGGGCAGATTATACAATGCCTGTTAATACTCCTAAAACTGGAAAGCAATTTCCTGGGGAGAAGTAATACGTTGACCAGAGGAATTACAGAGACAAGAGACTATTCTGTCCAAGGTCTGTGCTGGCAGACACAGGGCTAGAAGCTTACCTGCTTTCTTCCCTTGATCAAAATACTTAATCTTAGAATGTAGAATGAGATGTTTCACCTTTTCGCCCAGTAGGGAGTGGTAACATGACTGATGAGTTTCTGGGCATTCCCAGTCAGAGAGAGAGAAGGGGTTGGAGAGGTACACCTTTTCAATGCTCTAATCTGATCCAAAAGGGAAGACATCTCTTGGGAAGCAGCTTTTTTCCTGTTGGAGGCTAAACAAATAACTTCACCCCTTAGATAGCATATCAAAGCACACCATATAAGGTCTAACCTGGGCATAGAAGGAGAATTAATCTCCAAAAAGGAGGAGATGAAGGTTTGGATATGGTTGATCAGATAATCTGATTTGAGTAGTTGGCCATTAAATCTCTAAATCTTATCCCTCTCAGGAGAGGAGGAGAGAGCCAAATGGAGCAAATTGGGATGATGACCTGAAATAACTTTAGCAAGCAATTTTCATGGAAGTTAAATAACACTTTACTAAGCAATGAATATGTTGTCAAGAGTATTAACAAGGCTATCATGGATTTGTGGGAAGAAAATATTAACTCTGTGGAAAAAAAGGACTTAATTTGGGCAGCGTGTAAGTGTTTTATAACGGGTGAATTTATCAGGTTTGGTGCTAAACTGAAAAAACAGAAATTAGAAAGGTTGAATAATATCTCGAACAGACTGAGTCATTTAGAAACACTTAGCCCTGATGGATTAACTCTTCAGAATTTTCACAAGTTACAAGAACTCAGGGAGCAACTAGCTAAGCAAACCTTAGAACAAGGAGAGTTTATGATAACCAGATCCAAAGCTAAGTATGCTGATTTAGGGAATAAACCCAGCAAGCTTCTGACAATCAGATTTAAAAAAGAGAAATAACCATATTGACTCCATTATCTAGATAAAGACAACAAGGTCCTTACAAATCACAATTATATTTTGAAGGAATTCTATAGTTTTACACAGAACTGTACACCCCAATGCAGAATCCTCCTTCAATACAAAAGAATAGAAGATTTATTAAAGGTTTCTTATGACCCGTCTACATGAATCACAAAAGGATAAGTTGACAACACCTATTTCGCTTAAGGAAATGAGAGGCAATCAACAAGGCTCCTGGTCCAGCTGGCTTAACTGCAAATTTTTACAAAACTTTTTGTGACTCTCTCTGTCCTATTTTAGGAGATTTCTATACCTTCACACTTCACATAGGTTTTTTGGACCCCTCTCTTTTAGAAGCAACAATAATACTTCTCCCAAAACCCAATAAACCCAGGGACAGGGTTTCAAATTACAGACCAATATCATTAATAAATTATGATATTAAAATATTAACTTGCATCCTAGCTCAAAGAATTAAAGATTTGTGGCGACCACTTATCAGCAGGGAAGAAGTGGGATTTATAACCAGCAGACAAGCTTCAGATCAAATGAGAAAGTTGTCTCATGTTCTCTCCACATCCAGGGACTCCAGATATCCAATGGTGTTGGTCTCCCTGGATGTGGAGAAAGCTTTCAACAGGGTCAGTTTAGACTTCCTGTTTGCCACACTTATCAAATTTTGTTTCACAGACAAATTTATAAACTTGATCAAAATACTGTATGCATGCCCCTCAGTTAGAATTTATTGTAATAAAGCTTTCTCTCCCCCTTTTAGACTATTCTTAGGAACCTGTCAAGGTTGCCCTTTGTCCCCAATTATTTTCAATTTTTATTTAGAACCATTATTATTCTATATAAACAACAACACTGCTATTTCAGGTATTCCCATTCTAAATCACAACATTAAACTGTTGGCATTTGATGAGGATATTCCTATTCACCTTTTGAATCCACTCCCCTCAATTAAAGTGATATTAGAAACGATTGAGAAATTTATCTCAGTTTCCAATTACAGAATCAATAAGAAAAAACTGAGGTGATGCCATTAAATAAGATTTATTCTGAAAGGAAATTCATGATATCGACTTTCTCTGGAAACCTACAGGGCTTAAATACCTGGGTATTTATCTATGTAGCAGAGAACAAGATTTAATTAAGAGAAAATTGGAAGAGGTAGTCCATAATATAATTCAAGATCTTAAAATGTGTAATTCCCTACCCTTATCTTTTTTTGGTAGAATTAATGTCACAAAAATGAATATTTCTCCTCAAATTTTCTTTCCAATTAAAATGCTAAACATTTTTGTTTGCCCCATCTTAGTTCTATAAGCTCAGTCCAATCATAAATGAATTCATGTGGGCAAGTAGGTCTCCGAGAATAGCCTTAAATAAATTAATGTTACCAAAACTACAGGGGGGTTAAAATGTCCTAACTTTGCTCTATATTATATGGCATCACAAGCCAATAAATATTTAAAGTGGATTAATTAGGAAAACAGTCCTAACCATTATTTCCAATTTGGGCTCAGATAGAACAGGAAATATTTAAAAATGCAGTTTATCTCCTACTGTGGTAATCTATATTTAATTCAAACATTACCTAAAACATAGAGCATACACTAATAGACACCTCCCTAAAGATCTATATTCAAACATGTAGGTATCTAAAGATCTATATTCAAACATGTAGGTATCTCAGTATTAATCTAGAAGCTAGCAGTAACCAACCTCTTATCAACAATCCAAACTTTAAAACAGGAATACCCCATTTATACTCAAACTATTACCATCTAATTTAAACAGTAAAGTAGCAGATCTGTTGACCGGTGGTTTTCTTTCTCCTCTATCTGAGGCATGCAACATTTTATCTTTAAGTAAGAAACATATACAAAGTGTTTTTATGCTAATTTTGTCCTTGAAAACGTGTTTTGGCCCATAACCATGGTTCCATGATAAAAATGATTTTATATCAAATCTAATAAATCTAGGATCTAAAAAACACCCAGTAGCTAACTTATAATATTACCTGTCCAAAATTAAGGATACCTGATTAACTATCAAGATCCATTTTAGAAATCATCAATTTGGAAAACCTGAACTGGAAGGATATATGGTAAATACAAGTAAATTTCTTACATTAGACAACCTAAGAGCTATTCAGATTAAAACCTTTACAATGCATAACTAACCCCTTATAGATTATATAAAATGGGGCTAAGTGAAAATGATAAATGTGCAAAATGTTACAATGGCAGAAGCTCCCTAGACCATATGTTGTGGCACTGCACACCCATTCAAAACCTATGGCTTTTAATTAAAATTAAAGTAATTGATTACCTTAATATAAGGTAATCATGGGATATGAGAACTTTAATGTTGGGTGATTATTCAGAGGCACTATTGAACAAACATATATTAGCATTGATTGGAGTTTTGGTTAAACAAACCACTTTGAAACATTGGTTGGACCCGAACCCACCTACTTTTAAAGAATGGTTAGAACAGATTACACAAAATCTAGTACTTATCAAGACAAGTAACTGTTACAGAGTAAGATACAACTTAAAGAGAAAGTATAGAGCAGAATATCAACTATGTTATATTCTCTAAGGCCAAAATAAGTGAACGCTTTCATTAGAATCATTTTATAGTGTATGTTAGAAAGCTATATTGCTTGAAAATCTAGCGTTCCCTAATCTTGTTGTACCATTGATGTGATGTCATGATGTTGTTGTACCATCATGAGGTACGTCACATCGATGGTACAACAGCTCTCCCACGTTTGTGCATGTGCACGCCGGTATTTGTCTTCAAAATGGCCACTGCACTTCAGCGAGGCACCGGAGCACATCTTAATTTAAAAGTAAGTGCCATTTTGTTTTGTTAGCTGGCACAGCAGAGCCAAATTATTTAATTTAAAATGTGGACCAGAGTAAGAGCTCAGTTGTCACCGACACAGTCTCTGGGTGATTCTCCGACATCTGGCGTGACATAAAAAATCCATGAGTTGTTTTGTTGTTACTTTTGCACATACACTATAAAGACAGTGTATGAGCAACAGTAAACAACAACACTGGTTCACTTCTGAGGTTTTCATGCCAACTGAAAACCTCTGACTCGCTCTCAAGGGTTTCTTGGTTGTCATGACAACCTCTCAAGTGAACAACAGTGTTGTTCACTGTTATATACACTGTCCTCTATGTTATGTGTGTTCCAACATATTTTTCTATCTAGTATTACTACTGTCCTTAACTTTATCAAAGAACATCTTATATGCTTATATATCTTATATGCAGATGTAATGTCTTGATGCAATTACCTATCTCTCCTGCCCTACTCTGTTTCACTGTTGAAATTGTTACCCCCAAAGATATTTTTTTTAATTGTTATGTTTTGTTGTCGTATTGTACTGTATCCTCCCGGGTCATGCCTGAAAATAGTCATGGTTATGGCTAGTGCACCTACCCGGTAAACAAAAACTAAATAAATAAAAATAAGTAAATATACCTTCATGATATTTTGGTGTATTAATGGAGGCTTTGTTTATTTTCTTCCTTATGTACTATACCTAATATTACCCTGGGGTTGGGGTACACAATATATTTTTCTTAAAGGTCGATGTTGCATAAATGGTTAGTAAACTGTATCCAACTATCTCTTAAATATTATATTGTTGGGGAGGGGTAATATACACCTATCATTATACATTATTACTCAACTAAGTAATGTAGTATAGTTTGTTGAGGTTATCTGGTTGTTTGTTATTGCTTGTTATGTTAGTTGGAAATGTAATAAAGAATGGAAAGTTAAAAAAATAAAATAACTTTAGCCAGGTAATGACATGACATTACACCTGGAAGAAGTTCAATCCCGAACATAAAGTAGTCAATCCTGGAAACGTATAAAAAGGAAGCAAATTAAATTAAAACTCCCACTGGGCAGTGTGGCATGCCCACCAGGGATCCAGAGGGCCCAAAGAGTCCATCATATCATGAAGTGCTAGTTGAGTGGGGTGAGGGAAATGATGACTAACACTAGATCAAGGCTGTTGCAATAAACCAAGTTCCAATCTCCCTCTGAAAGGATGGATAAGGCAGTCCAGGGTGCTATATACGTCATTAACGTAGTAAAGAAATGGGGATCCTCAGATGTAGGGCTGTAAATAGCACCTAACATAACTTCTGAGTGACCAAGCAGAGTCCACAGCAATAGAAACCTACCCTGAGGGTTCAGAGTTTTGAAGCAGCCAGAAGGGCACCACCCAAGCCACTAGAATGGCCACACCTCTTTTACATGATCAACACCCACCCCAAAGGCTTCCCACCAGGAATGCCTAAACGGAGGACCAAATGGAGGAAAGTGGGTTTCTTGCAAAAGCGACTTCTACTTTGAGTTTATGAAGGTGAAAGCAGAACCGTGGCTCTTTTGTTGGGGACAGGGCACCTTTACATTCAAGCACAAAACTTAAAGGTTGACACCATGACATCAAAAGCAAATAGTAAAACAACCTCTATTGTATGAAAAGCTAAAATAACTATTCCCTTGAATAAGTTGTAAGCCTCCAGTGGTGACACCTCCCCTCACCCAACTCATCACCTCCTTTCTTCTGCTAGTGATACCCAGGGCTTCAGTTAACTCCATTTGGGTAGTATTTGACTACCAAAAATAAGGCAAAAACTTCAAAATAAAGAGGGAGGAAGTTATTGACTTCCAGATGTAAAACCAAAAATTAGATGAATTCTAAAATTGCAGGCATGGAAGTCAGAAATGATGGATTGTTCTGAAAGAAACTGTATTTTACCACTAACATATTATATTAGCATCCATAAATGTGTCTTTCCAAGAATATTAACTTCCAAAAGTGGGATCCTGGAAGTATTTTGACTTCCAATAAATTGGAATGATTTCCAGATTTTGACTCCTGGAAGTTTTAGACTGCCACTGAAAATAAATTAACTGAACCCCTGGTGATAACTCTCCCTATGCACCCCAGTACCCAAATGGCTCTCCCCCCAGCCTTGGCACATTGTTTGGCCACCTTTACATCATCTGATATGAATACTCCCAGATCCCTTTCCTGTTTGGTGGCCATCAGTATCTCTCCTCCATCATGTAAGCCTTCACTGGGTTCATATGCCCCAAATACATGATTTTGCACTTCTTTGCATTGAATCTTAGCTGCCACACTCTTGACCTTTCCTTTAGTTTACCTAGGTCACTCCTCATTTTTTCCACCCCTCTGGGAGTGTGTACACTGCTGCAGATCTTAGTGTCATCTGCAAAGAGGTATACCTTTCCTTCCAGACCCTCCACAATGTCACTTATGAAGACATAGAATAGGACTGGCCTCAGAACTGATCCCTGTGGCACCCCACTGATAATCCTCCTTTCCTCAAATTTAGCTCAGTTTACTACCACCCTGTGTTCTATCCATCAACCAATGTTTAACCCAGTTTACCATCTTGGGACTCATCCCCAGGCTGCCTAACTTGTTGACAAGACTCTTATGTGGAACAGTGTCAAAAGCCTTGCTGAAATCTAGCTGGCCACATCCACTGTTCTTCCCTGATCCACTTCCCTTTTCAAGTTACTTGAAGTAATTGCTCCTAATCTAGATATTTACTATATAATTGATTGGCGTATATTTGGGTAAAGATTTGTTGCTTTACTTTTATACATAATTAGAAATTTTGTTAGCATAAGTCCATGTATCAATTGTATGCATGTAATGTATTTTTTTATGTATTTTGTACCACTGGGATGTTTCCCCTTGGGTCAAACCTGTAAAAGGACCATGTGGTCCAGCACTTTGTTCACTTGGTTAACAAATAAAATTAATTCATTGACCCAGTCAAAATCTATCAGACTTGTTTGACATGACTTTCCCCTCTACGAATCCATGCCGTCTTGGATCCTGTTATCTGCTGGATTCGAGATGTTCCATAATCCTTTCTTTTAGCAGTGATTCCATTATTTTCCCCACCACCCAGATCAAGCTGACTGGGCTACAGTTTCCAGCCTCTTCCCTGTTTCCACTTTAGTGTAGTGGGACTACCTCTGCTCTTCTCCAGTGTTCTGGAAACACTCCTGTTTCCAGCAATTCATTGAACAGGGCTGCCAGTGGTGCTGCCAACACCTCCCTCAGCTCCTTTAATATTCCAAGGTGTATCCCATCTGGTCCCATTGCCATGTCCACTTTCAGTTTTGCTAGTTCCATTAGAACTCTCTCCACCATAAGTATTGGGGAAAAAAAATCTGAATAAATGACCAAGCTATAATGACAAATTCAAAAAACTCATTGAAATACATTGAACCATATGCCTGATTTCCTCATTTCACAGTCCAGTGTGGAAAACTGCAAATGTGTCTCCGGTCCAGAGATGACTGCGGTGTTGGACCCCTGCTAAGTAAGCAAGGGCTTGGGGATGTGGGGTGGTGGGTGGTGAGTGGAAGAGTGGGGTGGGGAGATGGTAACGGCAGGGATAATAGACATTTATAGACAGTTTTCTTTTTTGCAAGTTGTATTTTACAAAAACAAGCCAAAACCTACAAGGGATGGTGTTCTTTATTTCAGGTACTGACAATGGGGATTGTTTGCCCCAGTGTTGGTGTTATGTTTGTCAGCACTGGGGGTGGGCTTCCCGGTGTCACACAATCAAAAGGAGCAGGGCTAGGGTAGCAGCTGGCACCAGGGATTGGGCACCCCAGTCTCAGAAAATTAACATGAAAGCAGTAGGAGGAATGAGGGAGTTTTCTTTATGTTTGGTGACATGGGGGCAGGGCCCCAGTGTCCCATAATGAAAATGGATTGGGTGGGGAGTTTAGTCGGCAGTGAGGATTGTGCACCCCAATGTCAGAAAGCGTAAAAGGATAGTTTTATTATGCTTGGTGGCACTGGGGTGGGCTCCCAGTGCCACACAGTGATGCTTGTTAGAGATGAGGTTATATGGATAGCTGACAATGTCAGTTTCAGATTCTGGACAGTTAGAGCCATCCCATCTCCTAGACTCAAATCTGAAGGATAATAGTTGTCTGAGAACCATGGTTCCGGTCAATCTTGTCTGCAAACACATCTGTCACTGACAAACTTGACATTTCAGCAGATGGTACATTTAATGCATAGTGCCAAGATGAATGTCACTTTTGTCCTGAGTTGTGTTGAACAGGGATACAGTGAGTGCAGCATGAGGACACAGAAAGTGGTAACAACTACAAGAAAAACACTCACACACACACACACACATTGGAACAAAATCAGTGCCTTTATTGAGAACAACCAAAACCTTTCATTTGTAATCATCAAACAATCAGAATCATAACAGTTTCTTTATTTTATGTAACATGGGAAGAGGCGACAGCAGGTGGATCGTGACAGATCAGCTGCATTAATGGATAGCGTTATGGATCAAAGGAAAGAGCTGCCCTATGGTTGGGTCATAGAAACATCAAAGTTAATGGCAGATAAGGACTGCAGGAGCCCATCCAGTCTGCCCATTTTTTTTCTACTTTATGAATGTGCCATTGGCCTTTGCTCTATCAGTGGCCTATCTACAGGTATTCGTACTCATCTGTATTGTTCCCTTATGCCTATCCCATACCTGTTTGAAGCCCTTTGTATTCATATCTTCCACTTCCTGAGGTAGGCCATTCCATGCACCCACCACCCTTTCTGTGAAAAAGAAATTCCTCACATTACCCCTTAATCGGCCTCCCTCTAATCTCATGCTGTGTCCTCTTGTCCTGCTATTTTCCTTATATTGAAACATGTTAGACTCTTTCACCTTGTTAATGCCCTTAAGGTGTTTGAATGTTTCAATCATATCACCTCTCTCCCTCCTTTGCTTAAGGGTATACATATTGAGGTCCATTAATCTGTCCTCATATGTTTTCTGATGCAGTCCCTGCACCATGTTGGTTGCCCTTCTCTGGACTGCCTCAATTTGGTTAGTATCCTTGTGAAGGTGTGGCCTCCAGTACTGCACACAGTACTCCAGATGGGACCTAAACAGTGTCTTGTAAAGAGGGATTATTACCTCCATCTTACGACTTGTGATACCACTACTAATACACCCCAACATCCCCCTAGCCTTACCTACTGCTTTAGTGGTCTGCTTGGATGATTTCAGGTCTCTGTGATGATGATGTCCAAGTCGCTTTCTTGCCTTGTGACTGCCAGGAACTCCTCTCCCAACCTATAGGTGGCTTTAGGGTTTCTCTTCACTATGTGCATGATCTTGCACTTCTTTGCATTAAACCCCAATTTCCACTCTTCCGACCATTTTGCCGGTTTATCCAGCTCTCTTCTCATTCTGCCCACCCCATCTGGATCATCTACTCTGTTGCAGATCTTGGTGTCATCTGCAAACAGACAAACCTTATGCTCTAGTCTATCTTCAATGTCACTGATGAAGATATTGAAGAGGACTGGCTCCAGGACTGATCCCTGAGGTACCCACTTGTGACTTGCATCTCTTCTGACTGTATACCGTTTATCACCACTTTCTGTTTTCTGCCTGTCAACCAGTTTGCCACCCAGTTGACCAACTTCTGACCACCACCCGAGCCTACCCAGCTTATTAATCAATCTTCTATGTAGAATAGTATCGAACATTTTGCTGAAGTCAAGGTAGCTGACATCAACTGCTTCCCCTTGGTCCACCACTCTGGTTACCTAGTCAAAGAAATCTATGAGATTAGTTTGACAGGACCTTCCTGTTGTAAACCCATGCTGTCTTGGATCCTGTGCTTCTGTGGATTCCAGGTGTTGCACTATCCTTTCCTTAAGGATGCCTCCATAATCTTGACCACTACTGAGGTAAGACTGACTGGTCTGTAGTACCCTGCCTCCTGCCTGCTACCGCTCTTGTGGAGTGGGATCACATGAGCCCTTCTTCAGTCTTCTGGGACCTCTCCTGTGCTCAGAGACTCACTAAACAATTCTGATAATGGCTCTGCTAGTTCCACCCTTAGCTTCTTTAGTACCCTGGGATGTATGCCATCAGGTCCCATTGCCTTGTCCACCGTGAGCTTATCAAGCACTTGTTGGACCCTTACTTTTGTGAAGAGACTAGTGCACACCTCCTTCCCCCCTGTGTCCATGGCACTGAACTGTGGGCCCTGCCCTACCTTCTCCTCAGTAAATACTGAGCAGAAGTATCTACAGTATTTAGGATAGATGCTTTTACATGGTCCTCCTCCTCACATGCCCCCTTATCCCCTTTGATCTTAGCAATACCCCCTCTGGACTTTCTCCTTTCACTAATGTATCTATGGAAAGTCTTGTCACCTTCTTTTACTGCTTGTGCTAGTGTTTCCACAGTTTGGGCCTTAGCCTGCCTTACTGCCTTTCCGTCTTCCCTCAGGGAAGTTTGATATGCATCCCTATCTTCATCCTGCTGCATTCCCTTATATTTCCTGAAAGCCAGCCTTTTGGCTCTGACCTTTTCTGCTACTGTTTTTGAAAACCAAAGTGGTTTCCTTCTTCTTTTGCACTTCCTTTTCTCTCTAACACAGTGAGATGATGCTTCAAGTATTGCATCCTTAATTCTTACCCACTTTGCCAGTATCCGCTCACCTGTATTTCGTCTTGCCAGGTCTAGCTTAACTCTGTTGGCCATCTTATCAAAGTCAGCTCCTCTGAAGTCCCATATTTTTGCCTTGGAATGGGCTGATTTAGTTCTAGTGGCCAAACTGAACCATACCATGTGATGGTCACTGGACCCCAGGTGACCTTCTACCTGGAGATCTGTGATCCTTTCCCTGTTAGTCAGTACTAGATCTAGGATAGCCCTGTCTCTTGTGGGTTGTTGTACCAGTTGTTTGAGGCCCTCCTCCTGCAGGGAATCCACTATGTGTCTAGTTCTGGCAGATGTTCCTGCTGGTATTGACCAATCTGTATCTGGCATGTTGAAGTCTCCCATTATCAGAATCTCCCCTTTAGCTGTCATGTTTTGTATATCTTCTAACAGTTATGTGTCTATGTCCTCCCCCTGGTCTGGAGTCCTGTAGACAACCCCAGTTCGTATGGCTGTCCCATTTCCTGTTTCCAGGGTGACCCACAGTTCTTCTGGCTCCTTATGTGTATTCTGAATTTCTGTAGCTTTGATGTTTTCATTGACATAAAGGGCCACTCAACCCCTTCCCCCCTTTTTGCACCTCGGTGTCTTCTGAACAGTACATAGCCGGGTACTGAAGTCTCCCAAGTGTGGTTACTGATGAACCATGTCTCGCTAATGGCTACTATGTCCCATTTAGCCTCTGTCATTCTTGCCTGCAGGTCTGTGATCTTGTTTCCCAGACTGTATGCATTTGTGTACATCATTTTCTATTGACTAGATTTCAGTACATTAGTTGTTGGGCGAGGTCCAGCATTTCCCCAGCGTGTCGTATGGGGGGCTGGACCTTTTTCCTTACCTGGTGATGCAAATGAACTACAAACATGCTGAACTACTGTTTGATCACTAGTTGAGGGGAAGGGTGTTCTTCCATTTGATGTATCGGTGCTGCACCTCTCCCTCATTTGCTAGTTTAAATATTCTACAAAGATATCAAAGTTATGCCCCAAAGCACTGACTCCCTGGTTAGTCAAATGCAGTCTATCGAATTTAAAGAACTTTTGCTCCTAAAACTGTTGCCAGTTACCTACAAATCTGCGTCCTTTTTCCAGGCACCATCCCTTGAGCCACATGTTTAGCTCCCCTATCTTCCCTTCTCTGACCTTCCATCCATCTGCTCCCCTCTCCCAACTGGCAGCATCTCAGAGAAGGAGATGCTAAATGAAATGGAAAGCAGTTTGTCTCCAACTAGTCAGGTGTTCCTTGGTCTCCACAACTGGCTGGCTGGTGAGATCGTTAGTCTGTATGTGTACCAGGACGTTGATGGTTTGTCCTGCTTCCTGCACAATTTTAGCAATGCGGTCAGTGTCACTGTCAGGAAAGTCCTGTCAAACTAATCTCATAGATTTCGTTGACTGGGTAACCAGAGTGGTGGACCAAGGGGATGCAGTTCATGTCACCTACCTTGACTTCAGCAAAGCTTTCAATACTGTTCCACATAGAAGATTAATTAGTGAGTTGGGTAGGCTTGAGGGGGGTCAGAGGTTGGTCAACTGGGTGGTAAATTGGTTGACGAGCAGAAAACAGAGAGCGGTGGTAAACGGTATACAGTGAGAAGAGATGCAAGTCATAAGTGGGGTACCTCAGGGATCAATCCTGGGGCCAGTCCTCTTCAACATCTTCATCAATGACATTGTAGATGGACTGGAGGGTAAGATTTGTCTGTTTGCAGATGACACCAAGATCTGCAACAGATTAGATGATCTCTGGGATTTGGCAGCAGCTTCAATGCCAAGAAATGCCAAGTTATACACACTGGAGCCATGAATCCCTTGGACAGATTACTAACTGGATGGAGTCCGGGTATCTGCAATATAGGAGGAGAAGGATCTAGGAGTGATGACTCTAGTGACCTGAAACATTCCACTCAGTGCAAGAAATCTTTAGCAAGGCTAGCAAGATGTTGGGATGTTAGCCCAAGGGATCAGCAGTAGGTAGAGAGGAGGTTATACTGCTCTTGTACAGGTCACTGGTGAGGCCACATCTTCAGTAATGGAGAACGGTACTGGTGCTCACTTTAAAAAAAGACATTAACCTGATGGAAATGGTTCTAGAGGAGAGCAAATGAAGATGATAATGGATCTGTAGGGTAGGTCATGGAGTAGAGGTTGGGGACCCTGAACGTGTACTCCCTGGAGGAGAGGAGGGAGGAGGGACTTGAAACAAGATCTTCAAATACTTGAAAAGGATAAATAGGGAGGATACGTAGGCTCTGTTTTTAAGTGGCAGTGGAAGCTAATAAGGGAGTTAGACTTGTACGTAACTCTACACCCTCATATCTTGTAAATTGTATTTGCTTTCATGTCAACAGACAACTCTCTTTCCTGTATTCTAGTGATATATGTGTTTGCTTGTGTTTGTTTCTCACTGCTCTATGCTATTCCCTGTAACTATGCTGGGGGGTCTTCATTTTATATAGTTGTTGAAATCTCATTGACTATGAAAAGCTGTATTATTTATTTATTTATTTAGTTTTTGTTTACTGGTAGGTGCCCTAGCCATAGAAATGACTATTTTCAGGCATGACCTGGAGGGTTACAGAGTGGAATTATATAAAACACAGAAACACAAAACAAGGTTTTACAGTAAAATACAAGCAAGATGATGAAAGCAAGATACAAAACAATGTGATCCATGACAAAACATGCGATAAGGCTATTTGTTGTCAAGTGCAGGACATAGCCACATATTTGCAAGGAATTACCATGATGCAAAGTTCAGCAAGAGGCTCACTGAAAAACAAACAACCACATACTTGCAAGTAACTATCAACTATAATGAGTAGGAAAATTACAAAATAACTATATGGTAGGTAGATCCTTAGGGAGAAACATTGACATGGTTTGGAAGATAGGGCACAGGGTATTGCAAGTAGTAAGCTTTATGGCAATGATTACAAAATTTCTAAGGAGTTGAGAAATAATTATGACAAGACAGGGCAAAGAGTTTGAGATAACAAGCCAAAGAGGAGAAGCACATCAAGTTGGGAGGACAGCTAAGTAGACAGGTAGTGGGAGAATTAAGTGCAAGGCATTAGGTAGAAAGCCGATCAAGTGCCAGTGGTGAGAGTAGAAGTGGTGCTAAGGGGGTTGAAGCAAGGGTAGCATCGATTAGAGGAGATGAGGTAGCTATGTAGCTCTTTTAGAGGCATTATGGAGGGTGCTTGGTGGATCCCTTAGGGAGGGAGCTCCATAGCTAAGGAGCATTGTGGGTGTAAGCACTGGTGTTATTTTTTTTGGGACACATAGAAGGGACATCTGAGGAACAAGTAGATCAGCTAGGCTTTTGGAGTTTGAGACTCCATATCAATACTGTTGACAGTTGACCCAAGGAATAAAGTCTTGCAGCATTTGGTGACAAACCACTTTAGATCTGAGTAGAGGAGGCAGTAGGTGTTTCCGCTGATGGGAGAAGGAGGCATAGAAACAGATATTATTATACATGGACATCCCATCTATGGTGATTGGATTTAGGGGTAAGGCAGTATAGGTTGAAAACTCCATATGTGTGGGTAGAAGAATACCACCAGCAATGGCAAGCCTCACTGCAGGAGCTAGTACAAATATGTCCGTACACTATACCTAATTTAGTTGATAGATTTACACACATTCTGGATGTGAAGATCGAGGTTTAGGATTGGCCCAGTGTTATCCCTCAGGTACTTAAATGAGGTCACCGAACCAATAGGGAGCTATCCAGACAAGAGACCATGAAATGCATTTTGGCAGTTTTTAGTTTAGAATTTGTCCCAAATAGCTATGGACTGGGTTTTGACCTCATTAAGGACTAGTTAGTGATGTGAGAGCCAGGCTTGATTTGTGCAAAGTCTGTGGAGAGCCACAGATTGATGTCAGAGATGTTTTTGCACTGGTTTATGAGGACTATATTGTCAGCGTAGAGGGAGGAGGTAGAAGTAAAATTGAAGGTGATGTTATTGATAAATATAGAAAATACAGAAGTGACTCCAAAATTGAGCCTCACCGTATTCACTGTTGCCAGGTCAGAATAGGTTGAATTGTATTTATAACTTGGACCCTGTTTGACAGGTAACTATTGAAACAGTTGATAACATTATGCATGAAGCCTCAAGACTCTAGGGTGGTAAGGAGAATGGAGTGGTTCACCAAGTTGAAGGCTTATTGTCATGTCTATGAAAACAGCTCCAGTTAGAAGGCTTGAGTTCTAGCAGTGCATGCGCCAGTAGTAAACTTAGCAGTGCCGTGGAGGTGCTATGGCCTTGTGGAAACCATGCTGGTCCGTTATCAGAAGGTAATTTTTAGAAGGAATTTGATGGTTTGAGTAGCAACTATTTTTTCCAGGATTTTGCTCAGAAATGAGAGGATGCCAATGGGTCTGTAGTTAGATGGGTCTTTGGGTTACCTTTTTGAAGACACGAGTGACCCTGCCTATCTTCATATGTCAGGGACACTACTTTGACATAGAGAGAGGTGAAACTTCTGGCTAAGGGCAGCAATGAAGTGGGGTGCTATTTTAGTATTCTGGGTTCAAGACTGTCTGAGCCTGTGGCTGTGCTGTCTAAGATTGAGTTAAGTAGTTTAGAGACCTCCTGTCAGTGATAGCCTTAAAGTAGAAGGAGGGGGCCAATGACTTCTTGGCTGGAGGTCGCAGGAGGGTAGTGGTGTTGTGAGGCAGGGAAGGAAGATGTGTATTTATTTAGATCTGAGAATT
Organism: Neoceratodus forsteri; assembly: GCA_016271365.2. Taxonomy (NCBI): domain Eukaryota; kingdom Metazoa; phylum Chordata; order Ceratodontiformes; family Ceratodontidae; genus Neoceratodus; species Neoceratodus forsteri. The sequence continues at coordinate 885,554,607 of CM028136.1, forward strand.
GATTATTAAAAAAGTTAGCTATGGTCAGAGGACAGTGAGTACCGTTGAGGACCAGGTCATTTGGGGTGGCAGAGTGGGTAGACCCCAGGAAGGTTTTTAAGTATGACCTGAATTTTGGGGGTTTACCCAAGGCATTCACTAGTAAGCTTTTGCAGTATGATCCTTTGGCCATTCTTATTTCTTTTTTGCAGGCATTCTGCTGCTGCCTGTAGGTGTTATAATCTGCTGGCAGGCCAGAAGACTTAAAGCAACTCCAGCTCTTGTCCCTTGCTCATAGCCTAGCAAGAAGTTCCTTTTTTTGCCATCTGGTTTGTTTCCCCTTAATTCTGTGGGTAATGAGAGGGGAGTGTAGGTTTTGAAGTGCCATGAATTCTGTCAGAAAAATGTCAAGGGCAGACTGTACCTCATTGGTATTGTAAAGATTGGACCCGTCAATGTTAGATATGTCACATAGAAATTGTTGTGTTTCTAAGTTAGCATAATCCCAGAAAGTGGTGTAATGAGGTAGTGAAGAGTGTGTGTAGCTGGAGCCCTGATGCAAAGATAGGGAATGGTCAGTGATAGCATCTGCTCAGTGTGCTAGAGCGGATGTGTTCAGTACAATTTGCTAGTACCCAGCCGATCAAGGTGCTAGAGGTTGAGTGAGAGTAACTCTAGTGGGTGTAGTGATCAGTTGATGCAGATTATGGCTCTGAATTTTGGAGACAGATGAGGCTTGGCACTTCCCTAACCAGTTTAGGTTAATGTTGCGAGAATGATAACTTAATTTTTACCAGAGAGTTTGGACGTATGGTTCAGTAGTTTGTCCAGGCTGGCATGGCCACTGTTTGGGGGGTTGTCAGTGTCAGTGGCTCAGTAGGTAGCACACTCGCCTCAGAGGCTGGGAGATCAGAGGACTGTGGGTTCAGTTCCCACATCTGGCACTTGGGTCAATATTCCATTACTGACACTGTAGTGCAGCATGAGAGGGGTGCTGCACTTCTGAGGTGCCGTCTTTCAGATGAGATGTTAAACTGAGGTCCCATCTGCCTGGATTGGTGGTAGTTCAGGTGGATGTTAAAGATCCCATGGCACTTATCAAAAAGAGTAGGGTAATTTCCCCAGTGTCCTGACCAAATTTCTCTCATTCACTAAAATACCACCAACAGTTTCATCTGGTTCAAGGTCAGTTGGCATTCATCTGTATCCCCTCCCCAGGTTGTGCCTGAAAATAGGCAGGATTTGTCTAGTGCACTTGCCCGTCAACAAAAAACTAAATAAATAAATACAATGTGTAGCTTTTAGCTCCTAGGCTTAGAACTGCATGTAGAGATTTGCAGTAGATCAGGGGTCTATTCTTATGGTGGTGAGGTGTAGGTGTTCTTTCAAGTAGATGGACCCCCTCCTTTTGGGGAATGGTCTTTCAGGAGACCATAATTGGATATGGAATACAAGGCATCAGAGTTAGAGGATTTTAGCCATGTTTCTGATAGGCAGAGTATGTCCGGGTAGTAGAGGGTAATCCAAGCCTCAAGTTCAGCAAGGTTGTGCTCAAGGCTTCTATTGTTGTGATGTACAATAAGAAGGCCTTGAGAGTCGACTAGTAGGGAGTTTGATTGAGAGAGATGGTGTGTCAAGCCTGGATTGGTTTTGATATCACCAGAGAGAAGGATTGCCACGAGCAGAATATACCAGAGTTTCCGGTGTATAAAAGGGGAAGTGGTCAAGCGATGAAGGAAACATTGTTTGGGATCACAAGCAGTTAGATACACAGTCTTTGTGTACCAGCACTAGAGTCAAGTCAAGCTGTGTGGGAAAGAGTAGGAGGAGGTTGGAGAAATGGAAGTCGTCCAGAGTTGGCTGTGTAGCAGAGTGATCCATTAGCATATGGGGACATGATGTCACATCACCCATTTATACATGTATCTCCACACTAAAAGTACAAATACCCTGAAACAAACTACACGGAAAAAACAGACTGAATGCAATTTAAAGGAAAACCCTGCATTACAACTCAGACAGTTTGCAAAGCTATCCGAAGGTAAATGTGGCATTTCTCAGCTTGCTGCAACTTGTTTTGTGGAACCTAATTAAGGAGACAAGCTTTACTAAAGGGTGCTGACACATCATTTTATTATTTGCTAATGCAGCTCTCAGGGAGAATGAGAGTCCAACAACCAGAAAATGGAGACCTCAGGATAGTTACAGGGACTAGTATCAACAGAGAAAATAGACTAAAACAATCACATATATCTCTAACAGCTACATGGAAAGAGTTGTATGTTGACATGAAACAAAATTCCGCAGATATGAGGGTGTCATTTTATGTAAACTGGAGGAGAAAAGGTTTGGGAGGAGATTAGGAAGTACTTTTCATGGAGAGGGTGGTGGCGGTTGGAATGTCCTGTCGGAAGAGGTGGTGTCATTGAAGAGAGTGGGCAGCTTCAAGAGAGCTGGGATAGACATAAAGGGAAAGTATAAGCCATGGGAGGGGCGGATGGAAAGGATGGGAGAATTGGGAAGGGGACAGGTTCAGTAGCTTAATTCTGTGGACCCTGCAATATGAGCTGATTAGATAGACCAAATGTTTCATTCTGCTGGCTTTTTCATGTTACAGACTGGTTCATGTGAAATGCAGAGATTTCTTTTGGCAAACATTTCACATTTGTTCTAAGCACCAGCTTATCCCTCAAGAACACTGTAAAGTACAGAGTGCTTGCAACTCACTGACCTTGCTTGCAAAAGGGATGGCATAGAACATAGAATCTGTCTGCAGATAAGGACCCCATCGACCCACCTAGTCTGCCCATTTTCCTACTCACTGCTGCAGCCCCAGATCCTATTTGATATAGGATGACTCGCTAGGACACTATTGGTACAAGTGTAACAATGGCTGTGCCAGTTCAGAACACTCAAGGACAGTCACTTCAGGGTATAAGGTGATGAAATTGTTGTGTTTTGACAAAATAACATTTATTGAATCCTTCCTGATCTGACACCTGGCAGGCAAGCCAAAGAGCTATTGAAGCATACAAAGTAGTGAAGTTACAGCAGCATTTAGGCATAAAAGTATACATAGAATTCCCATGAAGAAGTCATTATTTGTCTGGTGAAACATTGGGGTATTATAAATATAGAAGACTTTTTTAAGACAAGCAATTGTGTTGTGGTTTCATTAAGCCCAGAGTGGTCCAACCCCTCTCCCCAGTTGTGACAAGTCGAGTTCTGCCTGGACCAGCTCCATGTCAAATTACTTTTATGTAGCAGTGATTTCCTGACAGCACCTCCCCTTTTGGATTCCAGTAATCAACCCACTTCCTCTTGCTGGAAGGAAGGTATTGTTACACAAGTTAAGTGTCTGAGCTCTGCAGAAAACATGGGTTCAAAGGGAGAATTCATTTGTAGTGAGAGAATCAAGTTTATAAACCATGAGGGTACTGGTTCCCCAGAGAGCAAGACAAGAGACTCAAACCTTTGAAAATATCTATTGAACACTAGCTGTGTAGCAAAGGTTTTTGTTTGGCCTGCAGATTGAAAGCTGAAATAGCTGCCAAATGCACCTTCAGAGAAAGATTTTAGGCCCTGGCTCAGTAATGTATCCAAAACCACTGATAAATCCAGTTATTCAAGAGATATGGTGAGCATCATACCAAATAATGAGTCTTTTTCATTTGATATCTACTTTTCCTGGTTTCTGGCTTTCTACTATCCTTCAAAACTCCCAGGACCTAAAAATATTGTACAGGACATTCACAGGATGGAAAAGTTAATAGTAGATATCCACAATGGGTCAAAACAGTTCAGTTTCAAGTGGCAATGTTGGATGGATATATCTTCAGTACTGATGCAGGTGTTGTCCTATAGGGCACTAAAGATATAAATATTTTCATTTGCTCTAATAGCAAGGCAGAGATGAGGTCAGAAAAATTCTTGAATTACAGCAACTGCCATTGAAGGACCTCAGGATTGCAGTTATGGGGGATGAAGATGTGGCCCAAAGGCAGGGATATTGAAGATTATTTTGTAGTTCTTAGAGATGAAACAAAGAGAAGTGACTACTATGTAACAATGTCAATGTAATAATCTTCTGCCCTGAGACAATGTCAGGAGATCCGGTCTCAGCTGCCTATTTATTGGCATCCTCTGGACACTGCCACCAGGAGTACCAGGACAGCTTTGCCTATAGTCTGATGCTATTAAGATCATTGTTGTTGACCTTCTCAAGTTCAGCAAAACATCGTGGATTTGTGGACTTGGCTAGAATGCATTAATGAACTCATCCCTCCATGGACGAAGTTAGAGCATCCCATGGAAATCTTCCACCAAAAGTGACCTGCAACAAAATTGTGGCAGCTTTTTGTTCTCCCATGAGGGGAACAGATTCACCTCTATGACACTTCATATCTGTAACACTGAATGTATTACTTTGGTTTAGAGACCATTGCTAGGTAACATAACCCATCCTGCTGAATGCCTGAGCGATTGTACTGCAGATAGGCATGCGCTCACTGTATATGCAAGGTTTCATAGTTTCATCGACTCTATATAGAGTTTTGATGATAGGGTGCCCCTTGCTTGTTTATGTAATACATTGTAATTGGTGGATTTACCTTTATATGGACTGATTGGTCCTGTAACAGCGAGGAGAAAGGCATATAGGTAAGAGTACAGCCCTAGGTTCTAAATAGATTTTTTTAATTGTAGTTTTATTGATTATTTCATTACATAAAGACAGGTGCATTACATTAACAACACAGCATATTATACAACTATATACTGACCAATTACAGCAAAGATCCTTACATTAAGCAACTTTAAGTCTAGTCCCCTGTTCCGAGTAATCACTGCAATTCATTCATACCTGAACTACTCAAGTGACCTGTAAACCACCTGTATTATCTAAACACACATACACCCCCCAAAAGATATGCATCCCATTGTTTCAACTCAGTATTGTTTGGTCAATATCTAACAAAGACTTGTCTATATTATACCGATTATGTAAATAGTTTCATCAATGTGCAAACAGTTTTGTGTGTTTGCTTCTTTTAAATGTTATCTTGATGAGGAACCTTTGTAAATGAGCACCTGTACTCAAAGGTGTTAATCCGAAAGTACAAATTAATAACTAACTAAATAAATAAATAATGGGTTGGGGCTTGGCTCGGTTGAATGGAGGTTTACTTGTGCTTCCCTGCCAGGAGTTCCAAAAGTTGTATACCCTCTGTCACTCCAGAATTCATTAAAAGGCAGTCACCTTGTTGCAAACTCTCCTTTTTGCAGACAAAGGTGTGCTGTTAACCTGCATCGCTTTTACCTGTATGCAGCAGGCTAGCCATTGCGACTCCTCTGGAGGTTTAATAGAGAGTCAGTTTCTGGTAATGGTTTTGCTGCCTCTGGGATCAATATATTGAACAGTTATGACAGGGGTAGAAGAATGCTGGCTCCTGACTCGGCAAGAGCAGCTTTCAGCAGGGCCATTATCCCAGCACAATAGCCCAGTTGAGTTATATGTTTAAAAAAAGCATAACATTTATTAAACATTACCCTTTTCGTAAGCTCAATAAGGCACTCCAGGGGGTGCATTATGGTGGGCTAACTGCCCTTCTCAGGTGGTGGAAGCACTCGGCTATGCCTCGTGCATCAATGCACCCAAGGCGGGCTGTTATCCCACCATAATGCACCCCCCGTCATGCCTTATTGCTTAAATATTTCCTCCCAGGGCTGTTTAGCCCTGCTGTGAATCTTCCTAGTATTAATGTCTCACAACTATCAAGGATTGGGGTATGTAATAGAGTAGTAATGTTCTGGTAGATAGTGTCCTAAAAGGTCTTGATTCTCAGGCAGCTCCAGAAAATGTATTTCTGACTGCCCACTTGACCACATTCTCTGCAACACATATCCATTGAGTGGTTCCCATAATGCTTGGTGATTAAAGGTGTTTGAAACACATTGAGATTACCTGCCATCTAAATTTCCTCCATGATGGTGGAGCTGTTATCTTATTAACTCTTTCCCAGAGCTGGTTCCAGGCCTTTCTGAGATTGTGACCCCTAACTCTGTTTCCTATTTAGTTTGAATATGTAATCTAGGTTGGATAGTGTTACCTTGCAAATCTTGTATAATTTAGAAATTAACTTTCCTTCATTTTCTTTTCATGCAGCTCCTCCACAGAATGACAACAGTGTATACTCTGTATTGTCTTTTAATAAATGTTTTTCTGGGTTCTATCGTCGGTTCTAACAGATTTACGTGCCGCTGTCTCCCTTGTTGGTTCCACACATCATTTACTGTTTTGCCCTCCATATGCCCTTCCCATCCCAGAAGGGATTCATCTGTGGTTACGATTATGTAGGTAAGCACTGATGAAGGGGATGCCTTTTCTGAGATTGCTGACATCTTTACACTACTCCAAGGCTTGTAGCAACTTGTTTGATACTAGTACTGTACTTGCTGATGAAGTGTTGCACTTTTTGGCACCACCACCTTCTGAGGTGGTCTTGGATATATTTTAATCTTGCCCATGGTGGCTCCACTGCTGTGGCAGATGCCATGTGGCCTAAGATTCACCAGATTTCTTGTTCATCCTTTTTTCTTGACCTGCCTGGAATGTATTTGCATAATAAACCAGAGCTTTTACACACTGCAGAGGGAGGAACATTTTTTTATGTTGTGGTTAGTTTTTAACCCATAAACTGCAGCACTTGTTTGGGTGCATTTGGCAGTTTTCCAAATTTAGCAGGAAACCTAACTTCAGCATTGTGTCATTCACTTTGTAACATGAGTGCACTGCTTTTTCTTGCTTTTCCTACACACACTAACCAGTCATCTAGTTAAGGCAACAACCACTATTTCCTGCCTGTGCAGATGTGATGCCACTACTGACAAGTACTTTGGGCCTTATGCACAATGCCAATGTGCCTTAGGAAGCAGGTGCATTGTCATCGATACACAGGAATGTTCCATGGAGTGGGGTCCTATGGACCCCATGGCGCTTCAAACTAGACACATGTCAGTTTACATGCCCTATGCCCTGGCCACACAGAGAGCAACACACTGGGAGAGGGCGGCATGTTCAGCACTACACGCTATGCACTACGGTGTGTGAGTGCCAGGTGAAGGTTACAGCAGGCAGAACCCTGCCATAACCTGGTGCATGACCCCATGGACTTCACCCTCCAGTTTCAGCAGGACCAGCAAACAACCCCCAAGTCTACCATGCCCACTGGACTGAATGGAGGGTGGCCATTTGGGTGAATGCACATCCACTTGTATATTGTTCACATTGCCATGGATATGCATTGCCAATTCACAAATGCCCCATGGGCATGAGAGAGCCACTGTGTGACCCAGGTCAGGCAACTGTAGGTCTGTGCCTGCACTGTAATTTAAAGCTTTCAGGCTAACCTACTCATCCAGACACACTGCATAGGCCCAAGTGTCTCCAGTCCAGAGAGGATTATGACAGTGGACCCCTGGTAGGTAAGTAATGGATAGGTAGGGGTGTGTTTTGGTAGGGGCTGGGGGGCTCAGGTGGGGGAGAGCAATGGCAGCAGAAGGGCAGTGGCAGCAACAGACATCAGACCATTTTCATTTTTACAGGGATTTTAAAAAAAATAGAAAAAGTCTATGAGGAACAGTTTCCTTTATTTTGGATACTGACAGTGGAGATTGGGCACCCCAGTGTCAGTATCACGTCTGGCAGCACCAGGAGTGGGCTCCCCAGTGTCAAACAGTGGAAACACTTGACCCAGACTCACCAGTGATGGCAACGGAACTGTTTGATGATTCAGGCAGGTCTGCGAACAAATCCATCCCAGCCACAGTCCTCTCAATCATTTCTGTCAGTCAGTGTATGAGAGAATGATTCAGGTCTCCTAGTGCCTCTTACTGTATGCTGCTTCTGCCTCACAGATGTCAGCACCACCACTCTCACTGCCTGTCAGATACTGATGTGAGATTTCAGATACATTCTACGGGAGGGGCTTTCTACCATCGCCACCTGTCAAATCACACCAAAGCAAGAGACAGTTTGTCCAGAAGGACAAGCTCACCCAGGTATGCTACCTTGCTGGGGGCAGAGATAAAGTGCTCTGAATGTTTGGGGCAGAGACTCCATTGCATGCCCTAACTTACAGCTGCCACTGCCACAGTTGGACAGATTTATGCAAATGAAAAGGGCCAGACACTCTGTGAATGGAGCACTTGGGTTCTTTCAACTATGAGAAGTCTCTGCCTTTCTAACAGAAAACCATGTCCACGATGAGCCTGGCTGATCATTGGGCTACCATTGTTGAACCCATTGCAGCCTGAGCTGCACTGGACCTGAAAGTGACACATCACTAAAATGCAGTTCTTTATAACAAAGAGCATAATAAACCACCCAGGGCATGTGTTTTTGATAATTACTGTACTTCCTATTTGAGTTGAAAGTCACTCCACTGGCATTGTACCTTCAATTCACCTGAGGCATGCATTAATTCTTTAGAAAGGCATGGCATGTTATGAGCTGTTCTTCTTGTGTATTATATGAAATTATACAATGGCAAGAAAATTTCCTGGACTCTGATTGGTCAGTGTGTTGGGACAGTGATGTTATTGAACGATAACATCACTGTATTGAGTTCAGGCACCAAACGACTCACAGAGCATCAAACAAATTCCTCCCTCCCCAAAAATCATGAAGCCCACACTACTGTATCAGCCCCTGACAAATAATTTAATTCCTCCTCACTCCCGATTCTCTTCACTACCTCAAACAGCAACAGCTCGGCAAAAGCAGCCACACCACAACTGATAGTGCAACAAATTGAATTAATGCTGTTTTCCTCAAAGCGAGCGGCTTCACTGAATCAGCAAAGCGAATCGCCGTCGCTGCGTAATTAAGGATACCGCCTATCTCAGCTGGAAAAAAGCCGGCATGAAAACAACACATACTGTAATCCAAGCTGCTCTTGTATCCACCGGCACAATAACTGTTCAGCCATTTCAGGGAAGTCTTTTTCCAACCTCTCACGTCCCAAATAAAATGTTCTACATGAGTCTCCGATGTATCGCAAACTACAACCCCCCCCCACCCATAACGTTAATCAAAAGACTTGATCACGAATAAAACCTAAAAGTCAACTTCAGCAGTCAGTGAAAATGCCGGGGGGGGGGTGAGGTAGCTGACAATGCTGTAAACCATCACTGCAGCAAGCTTACAGGCTTCAAGATTACTCTTGGGAAACCAGCATCATTTACTGAGCAGCTCCACCTACTGGCTGAAATATATAGTGAACTTTTTTTTTTTAAAACATGTATCTCCACTCACAAATAATGGGGAAAAAATGTTTTTTTAATTTTTTTTCCTTTTTTTAAGAATAAAAATAACGAGCCATTGTATAATAGCAATAAGGCACTCCAGGGATGTGTGTTATCATGTAATAACGTCACTCCTGGGGTGGTGGAAGCACTCGGCTTCACCTCGTGCTTCAACCCAACCCAGGAGTGTCGTTATTACACGATAACACACACCCTGTCGTGCCTTATTGCTTAAATAAATAGGAAACTGCTTTAAAATATTTTTTCCATTTCAAAATAAAAGCAAACTTCAGACATTTCAGTATAGCATTAGGCTATCCTTTTACTATTTTGCACTGCAGTTGCATGTCGGACATGTCCTCTGAGACCACAGTTCAATGAGCAACAAAAAAATATAATTGAGTAATGAAGTTCTTAAAGAGCAGCCGACAGCTTCAGGAGAACCTTACCAAAACATAATATTTAGTGCAGTCCAGCTTAGATTTCACATTAGTTCTGTATCCCTCCTCCTCATTATTTATTACTGCGGTCATTTGCATGAAAAAAGGATCTTTGTTCCTGAAGAGTTCATCTGTTCCTGTTGCTGTCTCCCTACCTGAGATCATAATGCACTGCTTGTGACATCACAGTTACTTCTATGGCAAAAAACTTTGGTGTCACAACAGAGGATTATGACTTGAAGTGGGGGTCAGCTATAGAGGCAGATGAACCCTGAGGAAGAAGATTGCATGTTCTTGTAAATGTCTTAGTAATAAATACTGGGAGGTGGAATCTTTAGAATATATATATGGAATGAAGCTGAACTTTTAAATTTTTTTTTAATTTTTTTTAAAGCGTCAACAGTGCTTTAAAGAACCATATAGACCAAGGCATGTTAAAGAAAATATTTGGGCACCCAAAGGATCAGTAGCCAACACATATGTCTTGTCTTTTTTAACAGATTAATAAAAACTTACTTATGCATGTGCTTCACTGAATTAATGCAGTCTGCTTCAATAGCCCTTGACATCTCTGATCTGGGGACAGTTTGAAAAATCATAATATTGATGCACAGTTCAGCTCATATTTTACTCCCAGTATTTTAGCCTTTCACTCAGGCACACTTCTTCATAACTTTGTATATTACCATATAAATAAGATTGTTGTCCATTAGACATCATACAGTATGTCCTTGTAGCTTATCTATACTGTATATGATATTACACAACATTATGCTTGTGATATGCTAACTGCTGCTGTGGAAATAATTATGATGGCACAGGCAGTTAATTTTGATGTCAGGAGGCTAGCAGCTTGAGCAGATGAAACATTGAAACTGATGGCAGATAAGGACTGCTCAGCCATCCTAATCTGCCCATTTTCCCTACCTACTGCAAATACCACCGACTCTACCTGGTCTATGGCTTACCATACCTTACCTATCGCTAGGGTTCCCTTATGTCTATCTCATGCATTCTTGAATTCCCCCACCATCTTTGTTCCCACCATCTCCTCTGGAAGGCTATTCTGTGCATCCACCATCCTTTCCTTAAAAAATACTTCCTCACATTACTCCTGAGTCTACCTCCCCTCCAGCCTTTTATCATGACCCCTTCTTCTTGAGCATCTTTTTCTGAAAGGTGCTACCCTCATGTACTTATGCCTTGATGTATTTGAAAGTTTCTGTCATATCCTCCCTTTCTCTCTCCTCTCTTCTATGGTATGCATGTTGAGGTCCTCCAGCCTCTCCTTATATCATTTCTGGTGCAGACCCTGCACCATTTTTATTGCCCTTCTTTGAACTGCCTCATCCCTGTCTAAAAGGGAGGGTGAGGTGCTAAGGGAATGGGAGGGAATAGGTAGGTAGAGGTATGCCAAGGAGATGGGGTGGGGATCAGTTGCAGTTACAGGAGGGAGAGGTGATGTCAAGCAGATGAGAGGACAAAGAGTGAAGGAGGGGCTATGTGCCATTTATAAAACGTGTCAATATATAATTTTGCACCACAAGTGTGTCAGAACACATTTTGCTAGGATTTGAGAAATAACAGCTGTCACATTCATGAGGTGGTGTGAAAAAAATGACTATGTTAAAATTCTGGGGCAAGATTACTTATAATTACCACAGTTACGAGCGTGTGTTGAAAACATTCAACGTACATTCGTAACTATTGCTTTTAAATATTTTTACCCCAGATTTTTAACATAACCTTCTTATGACCTCAGATAGCCTTCTTATGGTTCAATCTCATCAACAAGGGTAGAGAACATTTTCAAATCATACCCAAAAAGTGATTTTGTGCCACAAGTGCAAAAACACATTTTGACTAGGATTTGAAAAATGACAGTTGATACGCTCATGAGGTGGCATAAAAAATAGCTTCGTTGAAATGTTGGGGTCAAAATTTAGCAATTGACCACACTTATGAGTGTACATTGAAAAATGTCAATGTATGTGCATAACCTTGTTGTTTTCTCATATTTGTAACCCAAAATTTCAACATAGCCTTCTTATGACTCCACATACTCTTCTTATGACCCTACCTCATGAAGAAGGGCAGAAAAAAAATTTAAATCCTGACTAAAAGGTGCTTTTGCACCACAAGTGTGAAAACACATTTTGGCCAGGATTTCAAAACTGACAGCTGTCACATTCATTAGGTGCTGTAAATAAATGGCTATGTTGAAAACTGGGGGTCAAAATATTACAAATTACCAAAATTATGAGTGTGTGTTCAAAATATTTCAACGTACTACAGTAACTTTGCTTTTTGGTTTTTTTTATATTTTTATCCCAAATTTCTAACATAGCCTTCTTATGAACCCACATCATGAACAAGGGTGGAGAAAATGTTCAAATCTTGCCTGAAAGGTGCTTTTACACAATGACCGCAAAATCATCTTTCAGGATAGATTTGCATAATTTCACTGTAATTGTTAATGCTGTGGGGTCCCATAAAAGCCATAATGAAACATAGAAAATGGAAATTGATGGCAGATAAGGACTGCTAGGCCCATCCAGTCTGTCAATTTTCTACCTGCTGCAGAAATCATAGACCCTACTTGATCTCTGACTTTGTTCTCTGTCCTATTGCTAGGGTTCCTCTATGCCTATCCCATGCATTTCTCAGTCCTCACACTGAATTTTCCCCCACCACCTCCACTGGGAAGCTGCTCCATGCATCCACTGCCCTTTTTGTGAAGAAATACTTCCTCACGTTACTCTTTAGTCTATCCCCTTCCAGCCACATGTCATGACCTCTTGTTCTAGAACATCTCTTTTTCTGAAAGATGCTGCTCTCTTGTACCTTATTTATGCCCTTGAGATATTTGATGGTCTCTGTCATATTCCCCCTCTCTCTTCCCTCTCATCCAGGGTATAAATGTTGAGGTCCTCCAGGCTCTCCTCATATGACTTTTGGTGCAGGCCTTGCACCATTTTTGTTGCCCTTCTCTGAACCGCCTCTACCCTGTCTATGTCCTTACTAAGATGCACCTTCTAGAACTGGACACAGTACTCCAGATGAGATCTCACTAATGATTTGTTTGGAGGCATCACCACCTCCTTTCTTCTTTTTTTTTCAAAATGAATATGCTTTATTGAGCTTTAAAATCAAAATGAAAATACACTTCAGTTACAACAGCAGTAGAAACTAACAACAGCAAACCAAATGCATATAGAACAGTTGAAAGCATGTATAATAAAGTAAATCAGGATACTGCAGTACAAAACCATAAATAACAAGTTCAGATAAAAAGAAAACACAACAAACCCCTTCCCCCCTCCAACCCCACCCTCCTGCCTACCATCAGAGGCATAAATCATCAGGACCAAAAAAAAAACTGTATAAAGAGAACACAAGGTGTTGAAGTCCCAACCATCTATAATGTTAGCAGAGTGTACAATTGTTCCCAAATCCTCTGATAAGAATGAAGATGGTTTGACAAACTGGCTATAGTTCATTCCACCTGCAAGGCAAAATTAATCTCCTGAAACCATTCAGTCACAGATGGGGTATTTTGATCAAGCCAGTGTCATATTATAACCTTCTTCACACAGAGATGAGGGTCATGTGTCTCCATTGGTTACCAATCAGGGTATCCCCGTAGTCCCCCAATTTACATATCTCAGGTAAGAAGGCTTCAGACACCCCAAAAGTGGGTATAAACTGTTTCGGATTGCCTCCCTAAAAGGGGTAACTTTTTCACAGAGCCAAAGAATGTGATACAGTATACCAGGAGCTTTATGACATCTGGAGCAGATATTCAAGGGGAGCCTACCCATTCTATGCAACTTGGCAGGGGTGTAATAGAGGTTGTGCAGCACCTAGAATTATAGGAGATGGTATCAGTCCTATTTAATTTATTTGTACATGTGTTTCCAGAGTCACGCACAGTCATGGCACGAGTCAGTGGGAGGCAAAATCTGATCCCAGTAGTAATATAGCTGGCCCTCCAAATTGGCCACGAGGGAACCTAGCTGCTGGTAATAATAGGAAATAATGTAGGAAGACAGTGCTGAAAGAAACATAGAAAGAACCCATGTCTCATAGGAAGTGTTCCAATAGCCTCAGCCAAAATGAGACAGGAGCATGTGTGTAAGTTGAAAATATTTAAAACAGGTTGAAGAAGGCAGTTGGAATTTGGTCTGTGTCTCTTTGAAGGAGAGTAACATCTGATCTTTGACCAAGTCTGCTACTGTTGTCACTGTAGTGAAAATCCAGAAGGATGTAATAAGTAGATTACCACAATCCTGAAATTGTGATTCTCTACTAAAGGTTAGGAAATACCTCTAAGTGGTGGAGTACATAGTACAGTGCACAACTGTGTACGCACTGTGATAGACTCTACAATTGGGGTGCTGTGTAATGACCTGGGAGCTTCTTAAGAGGGTATATAAAGCACTGCTTGAATATTCAGGCCTTGCTGGAAACAGAGAAACCATTCAATTTCCAGCTCTAAAGGGACATAGGCATCTAAATTGTCCTTTGATGGGGGCTTGAGCCATTGGGAGAGTCTGGAACAGTTGATGGACAAGTAATAGAAATATAAATTAGGCACCTGCAGGCCACCCTGCTCCCTGGTACACAGAAGCTTGAAAAGAACTCTTCGGGGGTCTTGCCACATCACAGAAAGGAAGATATAAGTCTGTCAATATGAAAAAAACAGGATTTTGGAAGAAAATGATTATACATCTGTAACGGGTATAGGAGGTGGGGCAAGACATTCATTTTCACAATATTCAAATGGTCCCAGAAGGAAATGGGCAGGAGGGACCAACGGTCTAAGTCAAGTTTGAGGTGAGCAATGACTGTATCAAATTTATATTGCTTCATCTTAGTTGGTGGTGAGGTGAGGTACATTCCCAAGTATTTTAGTTTGTCCCAGACCCAAACAAAACCCAAATGTTCTATATCAGACTGCAAAGTGCCAGTGTTATGTGGCATGACCTCCATTTTAGACAAATTTAATTTGTAGCTGGATATCTCTCCAAACTCCTTAATGATGTCTAGGGCAGCTGGCAAGGACGTGGCAGTAAATGTGACATGTACAAGGATGTTGTCTGCCTATACAGAAAGTTTATATTAATGAGGTCCCATAGAGATTCCTGAAAGATAAGGAGAAGTATTGATTTTCCTGATCAGTGGTTCGAGAAATAAATTAAAAAGGAAGGGCAAAATTGGACAGCCTTGCCTGGTGCCCTGGTGTAGAGTGAAGGGGTGGACAAAATGCAGGCTGAAGGGCAGGTATAAAGTACTTTTACCCATTAAATAAAGCTTGGGGGAATAAGGAATTTGGGCAATGAATTAAACAGGTAGTCCTAGGAGACCCTATCAAAGACTCTCTCTGCATCCAGGGATGCCAGAACTGAAGGGACTCCAGAGTCCCAAGATGCAGAGATTAAGTGGGATAACTTCCACAAATGTTCTGTAGAAAGCCTACCGCCATGAAGCCAACCTGCTCTTAACAAATGAGGCAGTGCCAAACATGGTTCAACCTGCCAGTCAATACCTTAGCAAGAATCTTAAGATCTACATTGACTAGAGATATTGGCCAATAGTTTGAAACTGATAATGAATCACTGCTGGGTTTCGTAAGTACCACAATAGTGGCTTCCATAAAAAAAAAAAATGAGAGAGGCTCCATTGAAAAATGTAATTAAAAGTGTTATAAGCATAGGGCTAACAACTGTTTGAATGCTTTGTAAAAATTAGAGGTGTAGCCATCTGGGCCCAGAGGTTGATCTGGAGGTAGGGTGTTAATATCCACCTGCCAGAACTTCCGATAAGGTCAAGGGGCCTGTAATAACTCTATTTGGGACTGGTCCAAATGGGGTAACTGAATGTCCTGCCAAAAGACTTTGTAGCAGTCCAATCAGAAAGGGACAGAGGGCAGATTATACAATGCCTGTTAATACTCCTAAAACTGGAAAGCAATTTCCTGGGGAGAAGTAATACGTTGACCAGAGGAATTACAGAGACAAGAGACTATTCTGTCCAAGGTCTGTGCTGGCAGACACAGGGCTAGAAGCTTACCTGCTTTCTTCCCTTGATCAAAATACTTAATCTTAGAATGTAGAATGAGATGTTTCACCTTTTCGCCCAGTAGGGAGTGGTAACATGACTGATGAGTTTCTGGGCATTCCCAGTCAGAGAGAGAGAAGGGGTTGGAGAGGTACACCTTTTCAATGCTCTAATCTGATCCAAAAGGGAAGACATCTCTTGGGAAGCAGCTTTTTTCCTGTTGGAGGCTAAACAAATAACTTCACCCCTTAGATAGCATATCAAAGCACACCATATAAGGTCTAACCTGGGCATAGAAGGAGAATTAATCTCCAAAAAGGAGGAGATGAAGGTTTGGATATGGTTGATCAGATAATCTGATTTGAGTAGTTGGCCATTAAATCTCTAAATCTTATCCCTCTCAGGAGAGGAGGAGAGAGCCAAATGGAGCAAATTGGGATGATGACCTGAAATAACTTTAGCAAGCAATTTTCATGGAAGTTAAATAACACTTTACTAAGCAATGAATATGTTGTCAAGAGTATTAACAAGGCTATCATGGATTTGTGGGAAGAAAATATTAACTCTGTGGAAAAAAAAGGACTTAATTTGGGCAGCGTGTAAGTGTTTTATAACGGGTGAATTTATCAGGTTTGGTGCTAAACTGAAAAAACAGAAATTAGAAAGGTTGAATAATATCTCGAACAGACTGAGTCATTTAGAAACACTTAGCCCTGATGGATTAACTCTTCAGAATTTTCACAAGTTACAAGAACTCAGGGAGCAACTAGCTAAGCAAACCTTAGAACAAGGAGAGTTTATGATAACCAGATCCAAAGCTAAGTATGCTGATTTAGGGAATAAACCCAGCAAGCTTCTGACAATCAGATTTAAAAGAAGAGAAATAACCATATTGACTCCATTATCTCAGATAAAGACAACAAGGTCCTTACAAATCACAATTATATTTTGAAGGAATTCTATAGTTTTTACACAGAACTGTACACCCCAATGCAGAATCCTCCTTCAATACAAAGAATAGAAGATTTATTAAAAGGTTTCTTATGACCCCGTCTACATGAATCACAAAAGGATAAGTTGACAACACCTATTTCGCTTAAGGAAATGAGAGGCAATCAACAAGGCTCCTGGTCCAGCTGGCTTAACTGCAAATTTTTACAAAACTTTTTGTGACTCTCTCTGTCCTATTTTAGGAGATTTCTATACCTTCACACTTCACATAGGTTTTTTGGACCCCTCTCTTTTAGAAGCAACAATAATACTTCTCCCAAAACCCAATAAACCCAGGGACAGGGTTTCAAATTACAGACCAATATCATTAATAAATTATGATATTAAAATATTAACTTGCATCCTAGCTCAAAGAATTAAAGATTTGTGGCGACCACTTATCAGCAGGGAAGAAGTGGATTTATAACCAGCAGACAAGCTTCAGATCAAATGAGAAAGTTGTCTCATGTTCTCCACATCCAGGGACCTAGATATCCAATGGTGTTGGTCTCCTGGATGTGGAGAAAGCTTTCAACAGGGTCAGTTTAGACTTCCTGTTTGCTACACTTATCAAATTTTGTTTCACAGACAAATTTATAAACTTGATCAAAATACTGTATGCATGCCCTCAGTTAGAATTTATTGTAATAAAGCTTTCCCCTTTAGACTATTCTTAGGAACCTGTCAAGGTTGCCCTTTGTCCCCAATTATTTTCAATTTTTATTTAGAACCATTATTATTCTATATAAACAACAACACTGCTATTTCAGGTATTCCCATTCTAAATCACAACATTAAACTGTTGGCATTTGATGAGGATATTCCTATTCACCTTTTGAATCCACTCCCCTCAATTAAAGTGATATTAGAAACGATTGAGAAATTTATCTCAGTTTCCAATTACAGAATCAATAAGAAAAAAACTGAGGTGATGCCATTAAATAAGATTTATTTACGAAAGGAAATTCATGATATCGACTTTCTCTGGAAACCTACAGGGCTTAAATACCTGGGTATTTATCTATGTAGCAGAGAACAAGATTTAATTAAGAGAAAATTGGAAGAGGTAGTCCATAATATAATTCAAGATCTTAAAATGTGTAATTCTCTACCCTTATCTTTTTTTGGTAGAATTAATGTCACAAAAATGAATATTTCTCCTCAAATTTTCTTTCCAATTAAAATGCTAAACATTTTTGTTTGCCCCATCTTAGTTCTATAAGCTCAGTCCAATCATAAATGAATTCATGTGGGCAAGTAGGTCTCCGAGAATAGCCTTAAATAAATTAATGTTACCAAAACTACAGGGGGGTTAAAATGTCCTAACTTTGCTCTATATTATATGGCATCACAAGCCAATAAATATTTAAAGTGGATTAATTAGGAAAACAGTCCTAACCATTATTTCCCAATTTGGGCTCAGATAGAACAGGAAATATTTAAAAAATGCAGTTTATCTCCTACTGTGGTAATCTATATTTAATTCAAACATTACCTAAAAACATAGAGCATACACTAATAGGCACCTCCCTAAAGATCTATATTCAAACATGTAGGTATCTAAATATCTATATTCAAACATGTAGGTATCTCAGTATTAATCTAGAAGCTAGCAGTAACCAACCTCTTATCAGCAATCCAAACTTTAAAACAGGAATACCCCATTTATACTCAAACTATTACCATCTAATTTAAACAGTAAAGTAGCAGATCTGTTGACCGGTGGTTTTTTTCTCCTCTATCTGAGGCATGCAACATTTTATCTTTTAAGTAAGAAACATATACAAAGTGTTTTTATGCTAATTTTGTCCTTGAAAACGT
Source organism: Neoceratodus forsteri (assembly GCA_016271365.2). NCBI lineage: Eukaryota > Metazoa > Chordata > Ceratodontiformes > Ceratodontidae > Neoceratodus > Neoceratodus forsteri. The sequence continues at coordinate 885,573,200 of CM028136.1, forward strand.
GTTTTGGCCCATAACCATGGTTCCATGATAAAATGATTTTATATCAAATCTAATAAATCTAGGATCTAAAAACACCCAGTAGCTAACTTATAATATTACCTGTCCAAAATTAAGGATACCTGATTAACTATCAAGATCCATTTTAGAAATCATCAATTTGGAAAACCTGAACTGGAAGGATATATGGTAAATACAAGTAAATTTCTTACATTAGACAACCTAAGAGCTATTCAGATTAAACCTTTACAATGCATAACTAACCCTTATAGATTATATAAAATGGGGCTAAGGAAATGATAAATGTGCAAATGTTACAATGGCAGAAGCTCCCTAGACCATATGTTGTGGCACTGCACACCCATTCAAAACCTATGGCTTTTAATTAAAATTAAAGTAATTGATTACCTTAATATAAGGTAATCATGGGATATGAGAACTTTAATGTTGGGTGATTATTCAGAGGCACTATTGAACAAACATATATTAGCATTGATTGGAGTTTTGGTTAAACAAACCACTTTGAAACATTGGTTGGACCCGAACCCACCTACTTTTAAAGAATGGTTAGAACAGATTACACAAAATCTAGTACTTATCAAGACAAGTAACTGTTACAGAGTAAGATACAACTTAAAGAGAAAGTATAGAGCAGAATATCAACTATGTTATATTCTCTAAGGCCAAAATAAGTGAACGCTTTCATTAGAATCATTTTATAGTGTATGTTAGAAAGCTATATTGCTTGAAAATCTAGCGTTCCCTAATCTTGTTGTACCATTGATGTGATGTCATGATGTTGTTGTACCATCGTGGGTACGTCACATCGATGGTACAACAGCTCTTCCCACGTTTGTGCATGTGCAAGTCACGCTCGGTATTTGTCTTCAAAATGGCCACGGCACTTCAGCGTAGGCACCGGAGCACATCTTAATTTAAAAGTAAGTGCCATTTTGTTTTGTTAGCTGGCACACAGCAGAGCCAAATTATTTAATTTAAAATGTGGACCAGAGTAAGAGCTCAGTTGTCACCGACACAGTCTCTCCGGGTGATTCTCCGACATCACAGCGTGACCGCAAAAAAATCCATGAGTTGTTTTGTTGTTACTTTTGCACATACACTATATAAGACAGTGTATGAGCAACAGTAAACAACAACACTGGTTCACTTCTCGAGGTTTTCATGCCAACTGAAAACCTCTCGAGCTTCGCTCTCAAGGGTTTCTTGGTTGTCATGACAACCTCTCGAAGTGAACAACAGTGTTGTTCACTGTTGCCCATACACTGTCCTCTATGTTATGTGTGTTCCAACATATTTTTCTATCTAGTATTACTACTGTCCTTAACTTTATCAAAGAACATCTTATATGCTTATATATCTTATATGCAGATGTAATGTCTTGATGCAATTACCTATCTCTCCTGCCCTACTCTGTTTCACTGTTGAAATTGTTACCCCCAAAGATATTTTTTTTAATTGTTATGTTTTGTTGTCGTATTGTACTGTATCCTCCCGGGTCATGCCTGAAAATAGTCATGGTTATGGCTAGTGCACCTACCCGGTAAACAAAAACTAAATAAATAAAAATAAGTAAATATACCTTCATGATATTTTGGTGTATTAATGGAGGCTTTGTTTATTTTCTTCCTTATGTACTATACCTAATATTACCCTGGGGTTGGGGTACACAATATATTTTTCTTAAAGGTCGATGTTGCATAAATGGTTAGTAAACTGTATCCAACTATCTCTTAAATATTATATTGTTGGGGAGGGGTAATATACACCTATCATTATACATTATTACTCAACTAAGTAATGTAGTATAGTTTGTTGAGGTTATCTGGTTGTTTGTTATTGCTTGTTATGTTAGTTGGAAATGTAATAAAGAATGAAAGTTAAAAAATAAATAACTTTAGCCAGGTAATGACATGACATTACACCTGGAAGAAGTTCAATCCCGAACATAAAGTAGTCAATCCTGGAAACGGTAAAAGGAAGCAAATTAAATTAAAACTCCCACTGGGCAGTGTGGCAATGCCACCAGGGATCCAGAGGGCCCAAAGAGTCCATCATATCATGAAGTGCTAGTTGAGTGGGGTGAGGGAAATGATGACTAACACTAGATCAAGGCTGTTGCAATAAACCAAGTTCCAATCTCCCTCTGAAAGGATGGATAAGGCAGTCCAGGGTGCTATATACGTCATTAACGTAGTAAAGAAATGGGGATCCTCAGATGTAGGGCTGTAAATAGCACCTAACATAACTTCTGAGTGACCAAGCAGAGTCCACAGCAATAGAAACCTACCCTGAGGGTTCAGAGTTTTTGAAGCAGCCAGAAGGGCACCACCCAAGCCACTAGAATGGCCACACCTCTTTTACATGAGTCAACACCCACCCCAAAGGCTTGCCCCACCCAGGAATGCCTAAACCGGAGGACCTGAAATGGAGGAAAGTGGGTTTCTTGCAAAAAGGCGACTTCTACTTTGAGTTTATGAAGGTGAAGCAGAACCGTGGCTCTTTTTGTTGGGGACGGGGCACCTTTTACATTCCAAGCACAAAACTTAAAGGTTGACACCATGACATCAAAAAGCAAATAGTAAAAACAACCTCTATTGTATGAAAAGCTAAAATAACTATTCCCTTGAATAAGTTGTAAGCCTCCAGTGGTGACACCTCCCCTCACCCAACTCATCACCTCCTTTCTTCTGCTAGTGATACCCAGGGCTTCAGTTAACTCCATTTGGGTAGTATTTGACTACCAAAAATAAGGCAAAAACTTCAAAATAAAGAGGGAGGAAGTTATTGACTTCCAGATGTAAAACCAAAAATTAGATGAATTCTAAAATTGCAGGCATGGAAGTCAGAAATGATGGATTGTTCTGAAAGAAACTGTATTTTACCACTAACATATTATATTAGCATCCATAAATGTGTCTTTCCAAGAATATTAACTTCCAAAAGTGGGATCCTGGAAGTATTTTGACTTCCAATAAATTGGAATGATTTCCAGATTTTGACTCCTGGAAGTTTTAGACTGCCACTGAAAATAAATTAACTGAACCCCTGGTGATAACTCTCCCTATGCACCCCAGTACCCAAATGGCTCTCCCCCCAGCCTTGGCACATTGTTTGGCCACCTTTACATCATCTGATATGAATACTCCCAGATCCCTTTCCTGTTTGGTGGCCATCAGTATCTCTCCTCCATCATGTAAGCCTTCACTGGTCTATATGCCCCAAATACATGATTTTGCACTTCTTTGCATTGAATCTTAGCTGCCACACTCTTGACCTTTCCTTTAGTTTACCTAGGTCACTCTCATTTTTCCACCCTCTGGGATGTGTACACTGCTGCAGATCTTAGTGTCATCTGCAAAGAGGTATACCTTTCCTTCCAGACCCTCCACAATGTCACTTATGAAGACATAGAATAGGACTGGCCTCAGAACTGATCCCTGTGGCACCCCACTGATAATCCTCCTTTCCTCAAATTTAGCTCAGTTTACTACCACCCTGTGTTCTATCCATCAACCAATGTTTAACCCAGTTTACCATCTTGGGACTCATCCCCAGGCTGCCTAACTTGTTGACAAGACTCTTATGTGGAACAGTGTCAAAAGCCTTGCTGAAATCTAGCTGGCCACATCCACTGTTCTTCCCGATCCACTTTTCAAGTTACTTGAAGTAATTGCTCCTAATCTAGATATTTACTATATAATTGATTAGCGTATATTTGGGTAAAGATTTGTTGCTTTACTTTTATACATAATTAGAAATTTTGTTAGCATAAGTCCATGTATCAATTGTATGCATGTAATGTATTTTTTTATGTATTTTGTACCACTGGGATGTTTCCCCTTGGGTCAAACCTGTAAAAGGACCATGTGGCCCAGCACTTTGTTCACTTGGTTAACAAATAAAATTAATTCATTGACCCAGTCAAAGAAATCTATCAGACTTGTTTGACATGACTTTCCCACTACGAATCCATGCCGTCTTGGATCCTGTTATCTGCTGGATTCGAGATGTTCCATAATCCTTTCTTTTAGCAGTGATTCCATTATTTTCCCCACCACCCAGATCAAGCTGACTGGGCTACAGTTTCCAGCCTCTTCCCTGTTTCCACTTTAGTGTAGTGGGACTACCTCTGCTCTTCTCCAGTGTTCTGGAAACACTCCTGTTTCCAGCAATTCATTGAACAGGGCTGCCAGTGGTGCTGCCAACACCTCCCTCAGCTCCTTTAATATTCCAAGGTGTATCCCATCTGGTCCCATTGCCATGTCCACTTTCAGTTTTGCTAGTTCCATTAGAACTCTCTCCACCATAAGTATTGGGGAAAAAAAATCTGAATAAATGACCAAGCTATAATGACAAATTCAAAAACTCATTGAAATACATTGAACCATATGCCTGATTTCTCATTTCACAGTCCAGTGTGGAAAACTGCAAATGTGTCTCCGGTCCAGAGATGATCTATGTGTTGGACCCCTGCTAAGTAAGCAAGGGCTTGGGGATGTGGGGTGGTGGGTGGTGAGTGGAAGAGTGGGGTGGGAGATGGTAACGGCAGGGATAATAGACATTTATAGACAGTTTTCTTTTTTGCAAGTTGTATTTTACAAAAACAAGCCAAAACCTACAAGGGATGGTGTTCTTTATTTCAGGTACTGACAATGGGGATTGTTTGCCCCAGTGTTGGTGTTATGTTTGTCAGCACTGGGGGTGGGCTTCCCGGTGTCACACAATCAAAAGGAGCAGGGCTAGGGTAGCAGCTGGCACCAGGGATTGGGCACCCCAGTCTCAGAAAATTAACATGAAAACGGTAGGAGGGAATGAGGGAGTTTTCTTTATGTTTGGTGACATGGGGGGCAGGGCCCCCAGTGTCCCATAATGAAAATGGATTGGGTGGGGGAGTTTAGTCGGCAGTGAGGATTGTGCACCCCAATGTCAGAAACGTAAAAAGGATAGTTTTATTATGCTTGGTGGCACTGGGGGTGGGCTCCCCAGTGCCACACAGTGATGCTTGTTAGAGATGAGGTTATATGGATAGCTGACAATGTCAGTTTCAGATTCTGGACAGTTAGAGCCATCCCATCTCCTAGACTCAAATCTGAAGGGATAATAGTTGTCTGAGAACCATGGTTCCGGTCAATCTTGTCTGCAAACACATCTGTCACTGACAAACTTGACATTTCAGCAGATGGTACATTTAATGCATAGTGCCAAGATGAATGTCACTTTTGTCCTGAGTTTGTGTGAACAGGGATACAGTGAGTGCAGCATGAGGACACAGAAAGTGGTAACAACTACAAGAAAAAACACTCACACACACACACACACACATTGGAACAAAATCAGTGCCTTTATTGAGAACAACCAAAACCTTTCATTTGTAATCATCAAACAATCAGAATCATAACAGTTTCTTTATTTTATGTAACATGGGGAAGGGCGACAGCAGGTGGATCGTGACAGATCAGCTGCATTAATGGATAGCGTTATGGATCAAAGGAAAGAGCTGCCCTATGGTTGGGTCATAGAAACATCAAAGTTAATGGCAGATAAGGACTGCAGGGCCCATCCAGTCTGCCCATTTATTTTTCTACTTTATGAATGTGCCATTGGCCTTTGCTCTATCAGTGGCCTATCTACAGGTATTCGTACTCATCTGTATTGTTCCCTTATGCCTATCCCATACCTGTTTGAAGCCCCGCACTGTATTCATATCTTCCACTTCCTGAGGTAGGCCATTCCATGCACCCACCACCCTTTCTGTGAAAAAGAAATTCCTCACATTACCCCTTAATCGGCCTCCCTCTAATCTCATGCTGTGTCCTCTTGTCCTGCTATTTTCCTTATATTGAAACATGTTAGACTCTTTCACCTTGTTAATGCCCTTAAGGTGTTTGAATGTTTCAATCATATCACCTCTCTCCCTCCTTTGCTTAAGGGTATACATATTGAGGTCCATTAATCTGTCCTCATATGTTTTCTGATGCAGTCCCTGCACCATGTTGGTTGCCCTTCTGGACTGCCTCAATTTGGTTAGTATCCTTGTGAAGGTGTGGCCTCCAGTACTGCACACAGTACTCCAGATGGGACCTAAACAGTGTCTTGTAAAGAGGGATTATTACCTCCATCTTACGACTTGTGATACCACTACTAATACACCCCAACATCCCCCTAGCCTTACCTACTGCTTTAGTGGTCTGCTTGGATGATTTCAGGTCTCTGTGATGATGATGTCCAAGTCGCTTTCTTGCCTTGTGACTGCCAGGAACTCCTCTCCCAACCTATAGGTGGCTTTAGGGTTTCTCTTCACTATGTGCATGATCTTGCACTTCTTTGCATTAAACCCCAATTTCCACTCTTCCGACCATTTTGCCGGTTTATCCAGCTCTCTTCTCATTCTGCCCACCCCATCTGGATCATCTACTCTGTTGCAGATCTTGGTGTCATCTGCAAACAGACAAACCTTATGCTCTAGTCTATCTTCAATGTCACTGATGAAGATATTGAAGAGGACTGGCTCCAGGACTGATCCCTGAGGTACCCCACTTGTGACTTGCATCTCTTCTGACTGTATACCGTTTATCACCACTTTCTGTTTTCTGCCTGTCAACCAGTTTGCCACCCAGTTGACCAACTTCTGACCCACCCCGAGCCTACCCAGCTTATTAATCAATCTTCTATGTAGAATAGTATCGAACATTTTGCTGAAGTCAAGGTAGCTGACATCAACTGCTTCCCCTTGGTCCACCACTCTGGTTACCTAGTCAAAGAAATCTATGAGATTAGTTTGACAGGACCTTCCTGTTGTAAACCCATGCTGTCTTGGATCCTGTGCTTCTGTGGATTCCAGGTGTTGCACTATCCTTTCCTTAAGGATGCCTCCATAATCTTGACCACTACTGAGGTAAGACTGACTGGTCTGTAGTACCCTGCCTCCTGCCTGCTACCGCTCTTGTGGAGTGGGATCACATGAGCCCTTCTTCAGTCTTCTGGGACCTCTCCTGTGCTCAGAGACTCACTAAACAATTCTGATAATGGCTCTGCTAGTTCCACCCTTAGCTTCTTTAGTACCCTGGGATGTATGCCATCAGGTCCCATTGCCTTGTCCACCGTGAGCTTATCAAGCACTTGTTGGACCCTTACTTTTGTGAAGAGACTAGTGCACACCTCCTTCCCCCCTGTGTCCATGGCACTGAACTGTGGGCCCTGCCCTACCTTCTCCTCAGTAAATACTGAGCAGAAGTATCTACAGTATTTAGGATAGATGCTTTTACATGGTCCTCCTCCTCACATGCCCCCTTATCCCCTTTGATCTTAGCAATACCCCCTCTGGACTTTCTCCTTTCACTAATGTATCTATGGAAAGTCTTGTCACCTTCTTTTACTGCTTGTGCTAGTGTTTCCACAGTTTGGGCCTTAGCCTGCCTTACTGCCTTTCCGTCTTCCCTCAGGGAAGTTTGATATGCATCCCTATCTTCATCCTGCTGCATTCCCTTATATTTCCTGAAAGCCAGCCTTTTGGCTCTGACCTTTTCTGCTACTGTTTTTGAAAACCAAAGTGGTTTCCTTCTTCTTTTGCACTTCCTTTTCTCTCTAACACAGTGAGATGATGCTTCAAGTATTGCATCCTTAATTCTTACCCACTTTGCCAGTATCCGCTCACCTGTATTTCGTCTTGCCAGGTCTAGCTTAACTCTGTTGGCCATCTTATCAAAGTCAGCTCCTCTGAAGTCCCATATTTTTGCCTTGGAATGGGCTGATTTAGTTCTAGTGGCCAAACTGAACCATACCATGTGATGGTCACTGGACCCCAGGTGACCTTCTACCTGGAGATCTGTGATCCTTTCCCTGTTAGTCAGTACTAGATCTAGGATAGCCCTGTCTCTTGTGGGTTGTTGTACCAGTTGTTTGAGGCCCTCCTCCTGCAGGGAATCCACTATGTGTCTAGTTCTGGCAGATGTTCCTGCTGGTATTGACCAATCTGTATCTGGCATGTTGAAGTCTCCCATTATCAGAATCTCCCCTTTAGCTGTCATGTTTTGTATATCTTCTAACAGTTATGTGTCTATGTCCTCCCCCTGGTCTGGAGTCCTGTAGACAACCCCAGTTCGTATGGCTGTCCCATTTCCTGTTTCCAGGGTGACCCACAGTTCTTCTGGCTCCTTATGTGTATTCTGAATTTCTGTAGCTTTGATGTTTTCATTGACATAAAGGGCCACTCAACCCCTTCCCCCCTTTTTGCACCTCGGTGTCTTCTGAACAGTACATAGCCGGGTACTGAAGTCTCCCAAGTGTGGTTACTGATGAACCATGTCTCGCTAATGGCTACTATGTCCCATTTAGCCTCTGTCATTCTTGCCTGCAGGTCTGTGATCTTGTTTCCCAGACTGTATGCATTTGTGTACATCATTTTCTATTGACTAGATTTCAGTACATTAGTTGTTGGGCGAGGTCCAGCATTTCCCCAGCGTGTCGTATGGGGGGCTGGACCTTTTTCCTTACCTGGTGATGCAAATGAACTACAAACATGCTGAACTACTGTTTGATCACTAGTTGAGGGGGAAGGGGTGTTCTTCCCATTTGATGTATCAGGTGCTGCACCCCTCTCCCTCATTTGCTAGTTTAAATATTCTACAAAGATATCAAAGTTATGCCCCAAAGCACTGACTCCCTGGTTAGTCAAATGCAGTCTATCGAATTTAAAGAACTTTTGCTCCTAAAACTGTTGCCAGTTACCTACAAATCTGCGTCCTTTTTCCAGGCACCATCCCTTGAGCCACATGTTTAGCTCCCCTATCTTCCCTTCTCTGACCTTCCATCCATCTGCTCCCCTCTCCCAACTGGCAGCATCTCAGAGAAGGAGATGCTAAATGAAATGGAAAGCAGTTTGTCTCCCAGCTTGGTCAGGTGTTCCTTGGTCTCCACAACTGGCTGGCTGGTGAGATCGTTAGTCTGTATGTGTACCAGGACGTTGATGGTTTGTCCTGCTTCCTGCACAATTTTAGCAATGCGGTCAGTGTCACTGTCAGGAAAGTCCTGTCAAACTAATCTCATAGATTTCGTTGACTGGGTAACCAGAGTGGTGGACCAAGGGGATGCAGTTCATGTCACCTACCTTGACTTCAGCAAAGCTTTCAATACTGTTCCACATAGAAGATTAATTAGTGAGTTGGGTAGGCTTGAGGGGGGTCAGAGGTTGGTCAACTGGGTGGTAAATTGGTTGACGAGCAGAAAACAGAGAGCGGTGGTAAACGGTATACAGTGAGAAGAGATGCAAGTCATAAGTGGGGTACCTCAGGGATCAATCCTGGGGCCAGTCCTCTTCAACATCTTCATCAATGACATTGTAGATGGACTGGAGGGTAAGATTTGTCTGTTTGCAGATGACACCAAGATCTGCAACAGATTAGATGATCTAGATGGGGTGGGCAGAATGAGAAAAGATCTGGATAAAGATAGAGTGGCAGCCAGGTTTAATGCAGAGAAGTGCAAGCTCATGCACATAGGGAAGAGAAACCCTAAAGTTACCTGTAGGTTGTGAAGGGAGTTGCTGGCAATCACAAGGGAAAAAAGAAACTTGGGCACCACCATCACAGATGACTTGAAATCATCCAAACAGACCACTAAAGCAGCAGGTAAGGCTAGAGAGATGTTGGGGGTATATTAGTAGGGGTATCACAAGTCGTAAGAGGGAGTTAATAATCCCTCATTACAAGACACTGGTTAGGCCCCATCCGAAGTACTGCATGCAGTACTGGAGGCCGCACCATCAATAAGACATTAACAAAATGGAGGCAGTCCAAAGAAGGGCTACCAAAATTGTGCAGGGTCTGCATCAGAAAACACATGAGGCTAGCTTAAAGGAGCTCAATATGTATACCCTAAGGGAAAGGAGGGAGAGAGGTGATATGATCAAAACATTCAAACATCTTAAGTGCATTAACAAGGTGAAAGAGTCTGACGTTTCAATATAAGAAAAATAGTAGGATAAGAGGACACAGCATGACATTAGAGAGAGGCCAATTAAGGAGTAATGTGAGGAGGTTCTTTTTTACAGAAAGGGTGGTAGCTGCATGGAATGGCCTACCTCAGGAAGTGGAAGATATGAATACAGTGCATGGCTTCAAACATGCATGGGATAGGCATAGAGGAGCAATACAGATGAGTATGAATAGAGAAGCCATTGACAGAGTAAAGGCCTATGGCACATTCATAAGGTAGAAAAAATAGACAGTCTTGATGGGCCTTGCAGTCCTTATCTGCCATCAACTTCTATGTTTCTATGTCCTAGATTACTAGGATAGTTATGAGAGGCCGATGGTGAATATGAACACCATAGCTCAGCAGTGGGCCAACAGAAGCTGGGATGTGGGGAATGACTGAAGTAGTCATGCCTAAGCCCACTGCCTCTATTCATAGCATAATTCCAAGCAACTGGGCCGTGACATACACAGACGTCCATAGGTATTACATTTTATATGTCAACATACACAGACTTCATTTGCAAACACAAACATACTATATGTCACAAACGTATGTGACTGCCCCAGACACTGTCCTACAGCATGATGTCCTATACAGCCCCAAACTATTACCATTTTCTTGGTCTCATTATTCCCCCTATACAGCCTGTTCCAGTTTCTCCTGCAATGATGTGGCTGTGCTATAATGCTCTTCTTTACTATTTCCCATCTAATTGCCTCCTGCTGTTTCTTTCTGGGACTGCACGTACACTAACATAATGAAACATTTCTAGATCTGTACTGTACTGTTACCACCAGCTCTGCCTCAAATTACTCCCATTTACTGTAATGTAATGTTTATGTAATGTAATGTATCCTAACATGTACTGTACTGTACCTACAACTTCAATTAATGTTACTCTGTACATAGGAGCAAGGTTTATAAAATATTTGGTGGGGCCCAGGGGTCAGGGGTCAAGCCCCGCTCCTGACCCATTGGGTCAAGGCCATGCCCCCTGGCCCAGGGGTCAAGGCCACACCCCCTGCAGTTAACAAAGTCTCAAACAGAGCAGGATACACCAGGTTTTGAGATCTGTGGGCTAGTAGAGGAGCCAATAGTCATGAAAGAATCCTCACCCCAAACCCTCCAGCTTCCCCACATCAAGTCACTCACACAATTTCTTAGCACAGTGCATCCCCTTCCGGGCTGCCCTATGTGTTTAGCAGAGGACAGGAGAGACACAGTGTGGCATAAATCGAGTCAGTACTGCATTTCACTGTATACCGGTATATGCCATTATCACCAGGTAGGTAGGTTACAAAGAGTCAGACACTGTATGTGCCCATGGCCAGCCTTGTCCAGATAAAGTTTATATATATGAGTACTGTATCTTTCCTGGACAGATACTTTATATATGCTTTTTTGGACATGGCCATAAAGACATAGAAGACCAGGGTTAAAAATTAAGTTTTGCACCCAGTAGCCAAAAGGGCTAGTGACTGGGAAAACACACTGGCCCAACAGACATTTCCAATGGCACAGTTGTGTCCTAGCAATCCAAGAGCCATTATATACAGTAAACCTGCTTTTCAGTAGCCACAGGCCCACATAACAACAATGAAGTAAGAACCCTAGAAATAACTCAGATAACTGTCAGCTATTGCTTTTTAATGCTTCCCTGTGCAGTTTAACGAGGAATGCAGCTGCCTTTTTTATTTATTTATTTCTTTTTTACTTTCTCATTATGCTGCAATGGCTACACTCTCCAACTGGGTTTTCTGAGTCCTCTCAAGTCACATCTGTGCAACCCATCTCATCACCACACCACTTTCTTCTTTCACATAACTTAACTTGAGGGAGGCAGTATAGTGCAGTGGTTTAAGGCTCTGAGCTTGAAATCTGGAGACCTGGGTTTGATCCCATAGCCCCCACTTGCATACTGTGTGATCCTGAGCAAGTCACTGAACTTCCCTGTGCTCCCAGGTCGCACCTGTAAAAAAGCTTTCAGCTTTGTGGGCTACTCCTTGTTAAACCATTGCACCCCGAAATCTCTGCCAGTTAATGTTGACAAATGCTTTAGCAAAAAATGTTTACATCATAGAATTTTCAGCCCAACAGAAATATCACTGAACTGGGGTTTATTTCATCTCACTAGCACATGTCCCACTGGGAACAAGTCTGTCATGTTCGATTGTATCTTTAAGTGGATTCCCAAACTTTTTGTCAATCACAATCTGAAACAAGGGAAATACTTTTTTGTCAGGGCATGCATACTTCACATGTAACATATAAGCCTGCAACCTTTAATTAGAATTTTACTGTTTGTTTTCTGCCCCTTGAGGCTGACACCTTCAAAAAATAATCTTCATTCTTTATTGCTAATAAGCATTTTTCTTTTCCCCTGTGGTATTTTCAAGAAACTGATAAATATATATTAATCACAGTAGTGGTGGCAATAATTTGTTAGCTGAATAGGAAAACAGGTAGATGCAAAACAATGATCTGATTAGGGCTGTGACTGCACTGGCAGGAAAGGTAAAGGATGTTTGTATTTCAGAAATTAACTACTAGTACTACATGACTTTATTCTTGTATTTCCAGGAGAGAATAAACATGTCCCGGCTGTGTTGCTGCTTACCCCATAAGGCCTTTAGGATGGAAACAGACCTAGCGTACAGGCTACCTTACTAACTTGTTTGCTGAAGGCTTCAGCAAGACAGCAAGCAAGTTAGCAAGCTAGTCAGTAGGTTAGGTCTCTGTTCCCATCCTGAAGCTCCCCAGGCTGTTCCCCCCATGCATCATACATTGCAGAGCTGCCAGAGACAGAGTCCACCCCCATACCCATCAGAGTAGTCACACACTGCTGCAGAGACAGACCACCAGGTCCACTTCAGTCACTGGACTCAGCATCCCTCCCATCCGTCCCCACAGAACCAACATCAGCATCCCTCCCGTCAATCCCCACAAAGGCAACATCAGCAGACAATTCTGTTTTGTTATTGCCTCAGTGAGGTTGTTTGAGTTGTTTTTTTTTATATAATATGGTTTATCAACCATCAACATCTACTTAGTAAGAGAAATATTATAAATTTAATGTATCTGAAATATAGCAATCTGATTTGTCATTACAAACTTTTGGTTGATAAGCCCATTTTTAATATTACTTTTGGGAAGATTCTGAGTTTTAGTATGTGGTATATTCCTCCACTAGCTAACAGGAATAATTTTGCCTCAAAAATACTAAATTTTGTACCGGGCGATTTGATTGGCTGATGCAACTGACTTTACACTTTTGAAATATTTGATATGTAAAAGGGTTGCTACCATTATCAGGAACTAATTAACATTTTTTCTTAATTACCAAATATTTTACTTGAATATTTGCTAGCTTTTTTGGAAAGAAACAATCTGGTTAATAACTGTAATGTCACGGATTTTGAAACTAATTAGTATAAAAAGAGATTGAGTATTGCAAGATTCATCTCCCAGTGAAGCCTTAATTGTCGAAACGCAGGGGACCTTGCAAATACCTGGTGTGCCTTCTCATGTTTGTTCAATAAAACCAATATTTTTCTAAACAAACAGCAAACTGGACTTCTGGCAATTTGCGACTACCTTCATTGGAGGACTGCTCTCTTGGCTCTGGAATGCATAGTGTTTTTTTGTTTCTACTAACATCAACATCCCTTCCATCAATCCCCACAGAGGCAACATCAGCATCCCTCCCTGTCCATCTCCATGGATGCACCACCACCATCAGCATCCCTCCCATCAATTCCCACAGAGGCAATATCAACATCCCTCCCATCCATCCCCACAGAGGCACCGCCATAGTCAGCATCCTTCCCATCCATCCCCACAGAGGCAACATTAGCACCCCTCCCTTCCATCACCACAGAAGCAACATTAGCACCCCTCCCATCCATCCCCACAGAGGCAATATCAGCATCCATCCTGTCCATCCCCACAGAGACAACATTGGCATCCCTCCCATCCATCACCACAGGGGCAACATCAGCATCTTTCCCATCCTCCCCCATACAGGCATCAGCATCCCTCATGTCCAGCCCCACAAAAGCAACATCAGCATCTCTCCCGTCCATCACCACAGAGGCAACATCAGCATCCCTCCCATCCACCCCCAGAGAGGCAACATTGGAATCCCTCCCATCCATCCCTGGAGAGGCAGCATCTGCATCCCTTCCATCTATCCCCACAGAGGCAACACCTGCATCCCTCCCATCATCCCAAGAGAAGCAACATCTGCATCCTTCCCCTCCATCCCCACAGAAGGAACATCAGCATCCATCCCCACAGAGGAAACCTCAACATCCCTCCTAGAAAATAAGTATGAATGTGCCAGACCCTCCTCCAGCATGAGTTAAGCAGCTCAGAGTATACTATGAGCTGAAGTGCCTGAGGAGCAGGGTTGGTTTCCTAGCCTAACTGACAGGAGACACTACTGTGATTGAATGTGCACCCCATGAAACAGTTCTGCTGCTGCTAGCCTACCTTAGCTTGCTGGCTGACACTCTCCTCCTCTGCTGCTCCTCGAGATGACTTGCTCTGTGCTGCCACTGGCCTCCCAGACCGAAGGACCCCACCCGGCCACTTGTATTCCTGCCACCTGTTCAATAACCTCCCTAACCAGCATGCTCAGGTCGCCCACTCACTCTACTCCACAGAGAGAGACAGAACAAAGTTACCAACAGGCAACAACACAATAACAGTGACTCCGAGTACAAACCAAGTCCAGGACTACACCATGCCCTATTGCCTTCTGACACATACCACAAGTTAAACTAAGCACCAGCAGTCACCTCCACAGTCAGACCCAGTAGTTACCAACCCTGTGACACTCACCTCTTTTCTTGTCTGCACTGCAGTCTAGATTGCTGTTGTTGGATCTCTCTCACTGAGCCTCAGCCTGCTGCTCTCTTAGATCTCTTCACTCCCAAGTCCCAGTCCCAGAGACGGACTTCTCCCAACAGGCGGCAACTGCAAGTTCGCAACCTACCGGCGACGCCGACTGACACCACCGACACTTGCACCGTGACTCGCATGCTGCCCAGTAGGTGTGACACTGACTCCTCTCACTCTACCCTCCCAAATCTCACTGGCCAGGCAGCACTAGGGCAGGCAACTACACTACCCACCACCACCACTGAATGATCGGAAGCTCAAGAACCCACCCCCCGGCTCACTGGCTGCTGTTGCATCTAGCCAAAAAGGTAAGGTTGGTGCTGGAGCCTGTGCTGCCAGTGCTGCCTTTTGCTTTGTGCCTCACCACTGGTGCCCCAACTGTGACTCGCTCCCACTGAGTCCCTCCGCTCCTGAGACTCCCCAGTCCCGACTCCAAGTCCCCATGAGTGTCTACTCCCGCTCTCTCACTTGATGATCTTGTCGTCCAGCCCCGACTTGCCCGGACTACTCGGCAGAACTCTCTCTCTCACCGTTGTCTTAGTTGCGTATGCCACCTCGCTTCAGATTCACCCCACACACATATTGCGCCTATAATAAATCCTCCAGTGGACAATCACAAGCGGCAAGTGCTGGCAAATTGAAAAATGCCACCAACCGCCACCCAACCAGAAACAGTCATACAATGGGGGGGGTTCAAAGTTAACAAACCTAATTCTGGCGTGAATTTTAAATGATGCCAGCGCCAAGGCCACCACGGTAGTACCAGCAAATTAAGCGTCGGGGGGGCAGGTGAATCATGCTGGCATGGTGGGTCACAGGCAGCACCACAGGGGACGCACCGTGCGCACACAGTGAAAGAAATTTAAAGGGTCCAAAGGAGAGAAAAGCAGCAGCATAGCAAAATATTGCTGGGGCTCAGCCCAGCTCAATAAATATTGATGGGGCCATACAACCCGGCGCCTATGACTCTGTACCTAAATGTATGATGTGGAACCTTTGTAAATGAGTCTATGACTCAAAGGTCTTTCTGAACATCTCAAAAAAATAAAATATGGTGACTCCCACTTGCATTAACACTTATTTGCATGGAGAACTCCTATCAAATCACCGGTACCACCTGTTTCTTATTTTCATACTTTCTGACTGAGAATCAGGCACACCCAGCATTTATGTATGTAAATTCTTATTTTATGTTACGCATTGCTTTACAAAAATATAAAAAATATTCAGTACTGTACATTAACAGGAGAAAAGTAATTTTCAGAAATAACCATCGTTGTTAATAAGGAGGCAATAAGCCACAACAGGATGTACATTAAGTAAGCAATGACCCACAGTACGGTGTGGGGTTATGTAAGCAATAAGACACAACAAGGTGTGCATGAAACAGATTTTACCGCATGGCCAGGGGCGTAATAAGGCATGAGGCCTTGGCCGAGTGCCTTTAGCCCATGGCATGCGGTAAAATGTGTTACATGCATACACCTGGAGTGTCTTATTGCGCTTATAAAATGGGATCCTAGCTGTATTTTACTGTTTGCAGTTAGACAAATCTTGCTTGTATGTAGAAAAAAACATTTAATGCTGCTAATGTATGATAAAATAGTCCTTCTGCAGACATCCTGTTAATATTCACGAGGTCATTTGCATAATATTCATTTAGTCATTTGCATATAAGTCGGACTCAGTTACAGGTGCAAAATGAGAAAAGCTTACTCCTGTGTATAATGCACCCCTTAACAGCCATGTAACTGACCAGGTAAGCAAGTACAAAGTATAGTGTAAACAAGCACTACAGAATGGCGGCAGACTCTGACTGCTTCATGCACTTACCAATGCAACAGCACGCGCCACCTGCCAAAACCCACTTGGTCTTCACTCCGTCTTCCTCAACAGATGTGTACTAGCGCCCAATCGATCTTCTTGTGGGAGGGTGAGGTCTTGAGTCAGCCCAGACCCCTGGTTCTTTCATATTTCACAACCCTGCCCCCTGCTGCTTGACGTCAAATGAGAGAAGATCAAACACAATACTCACAATATCTCAGCCCACGCTCAAGGGGGGCCATTTCAGCTTTCAATGGGGAGGGTAACAACTAGTCAGAGGGACTGTGGGGGTGGAGCCAGGGGCTAAATAACAAAAAAAAACAACAATGGCCTGCAATGTTAGGGGCAACAACTGCCCCCATCCCCCCCAAATGGCATCCCTGCCCATGCTCCCGACCCCGTCCGAGAGCGCTGCTACTGCTACACCCTCTACTGCAGCATTTGCACTTTGCAGGTCCCGATGCCTGCTTTCACTCAACTCTTCAAATCAGGAACAGTGTCACGGTACAGGGTACACCTCCATCTTTTTAATCAACCACATCCACAATCTGTCAGATGAACATGTACGAAACGCAAATGAATGCAGCAGCCTGTGTGTATTTATAGTACACACACACAGGTTGCTGCATTCTTTTGCTTTTTGTGCAGGGGGAGACTGCTTTTAGTGTGGAAACAACAATGGCGGCATTTTTAAATGCCAATGTTCTAAGGCTTAGTGATTTTAGCCTTTTTGCTGCCGTCCTTTTTTTTAACCATGCATGGAACATATTTCATGCACGGTGAGCTTGCTCTCTGATTGGCTGGTTTAGCCTACTCATTTTATAGCAGGGTTTAATCCACACCCCAGAGGCATTGTGAGACATGAGGATGGCAGACTCGTGCCCTCACAGCACCCAGGATGTGGATTAAATCCCAAAACCCCATACCCAGAATTGGGTTAGTGTGTTTATATCATGGGTTATGTTTAAAAAAAAATTCCAGAAAGGTGTTTTTTTTTTAGTTTAAATAGGAAAGATTGTGCTGTATGCTACCACCTTAAAAAGCAGTCCACAGAAGTAATGCATATGTGAGTTATATTATGAATGTACAAATGCCAGACATGGAGTCCTGAAATTATTTGTGATATTTGTTGTTCATAAAATATGTCTTGTCTGTTTACTCTGTTTCTGTCCCGATGAGTTTTGCAGCAGCTCACTCTCCGTGTGTCTCTCTCTCTGCAGCGTGGTGTGCTGCACACTCTGTGTGTGTGTGTGTGTGTGTGTGTGTGTGTGTGTGTCTCTCTCTCTCTCTTTCTCTCTCAATCTCTCACTCTCTGTCTGTCACTCTCGACTGCACCATGAGCTGCTTGAGAGGACAGTACAGAGTAGAGCTATCTGGCCATGGTTGGCAGTTGTTTTTCATCCCTACCAAACAAAGTGACAGTTTATGAGGTTGTTTCTGGTGATGCAGCTCTTGTTAAATGTTCTCTGTGGTGCCAGCCAGAAAGAATACGAACCAGACTGGAGAGAGGGAAAAATCCCTTTCACTTACTGCATGGCTAATATGTTGACATAGAGAGAGAGAGAAGACTATAGGAATTCTGTATTAAATGTCCCTGTTTCTGTCTCTCTGTCTTTCTCGCTGTGTCTCTTTCTCTCCCTCTCACTGTCAGAGGAGGTGCAGGGATTGGTGCGGGGGTGGTCAGCAATGTGGAGGAACAGTTCCCTGCTCAGTTGTGGAGCTCCAGTCCCACCACCACCTGTAATTGACTAGGGAGGGGGGTGCCAAGGCTTCAATATACCAGCGGGGAGAAACATCTCATGGGATGGAACGTACAAGCCGGGACACATGTATCAGAGGGTGAAATGTACTGTCGGGGTCACTCCTGCTACTTCAGCTCACTGTCTCACGCTTCATGACCTTTAAATGGCTGCCTTTGTGTTTTGGTTTCTGCAGGTGAGAACGAGTTCTGATAGCACATTCCCTGAGCTGCTCTGCGAAACTGTGGATTAAATAGGGGATGTAACCCATGGGCACTCACTGCTAGTTGACCAATTGGGATACCCATTTTTGCCAACCAAAATTACAAAGGATTTTAATGCACACCATAGTGGCATGAGACATGAGGCAAAGGCTTGGTATTGTTACACCATAGAAAAGTGCATTCAAATGGCCTATAACTGATTCTAGCCCCCCCCCATCCTGCCCTTGATGTTCCAATGCATTTTCATGCAATATTGCCAACATGCCTAAGTCTGCATTAATTTATATTTACACTTATACTTTGATATTTTTTGCTTGAATTGTTGAACCGCTGTTTTTTGTGCTTCTCACACTGAATTGCTCCTTATATTTTGTTTCTGTCTAACATATGGAATTATTATGTTTTATTTTGTACCCTCCTGGGTTGTACCTGTAAATAGGAATTCAACAGTCTAGCGTACTTACCAGGTTAACAAAAAATAAACAAATAAATAAATACTTTAATGCGAACCTTAAAGTTGCATATTGCAATTATAAAATGGCTCGCAACTCTTTTGTATTATATGCAAAGGAAAACATTTTTAATATATGTATTTTTTTTTACATAAACCATTTCTTTAAAGATGCTTTGCAAAGGGAGATGATACATAAAACTGCTATAAATCCCCACTCTGACAGGTATGACAATACTAGTGTCTAGCCACCACCATGGCCACAGAAACTGCCTAACTATCATGGTCACTCCTCTGTGGCCAGTAATTGTGGGCTAGATGTCAGGATCACATGGTGAGGTGAAGGTTACTAAACTGCGTATAGCACCAGGCTGTGATTTGAGAAAGAATGAGAGTGTCCGAGAGTAACATATTTACAGTTTTGTGGTGGCACAGTTGGTAGCACTGCAGGATGGCATTCAGAGCAGCCTGGGTTCAAATTCCAGGTAGGGCACCTCATTTGTTCTCATTTCTGTCCATTTGAGATATATATATACATATACATACACACACATATATTCACATATATATATATATATACACAGTATATACCATATATATATATATATATATATGATACGATACATGATGGGCAGTAGGGGGATATGGACAATATTCTCACTCCTGCAGAGTGCTAAAGGCATGAGTGAGATATCCATGCCTTACGATGCAGGAGTGAGAATATTTGCCATATCCCATGATCTGCACATCATATGTGCAATTTATACAATAGGTGTGGAAGCTTTAATTTGTTTCATTTTATCTTATATCGTTCTGTTGCTGTGAGTTGTTGCTGTGAGTGAATGGGTATGAATGGAGTTTGTATATGTTGTGTGACTGGTCATTGTATGTGTGAGTGAGTGGTAATAGGTTGATAAGTGTGTGAGTATGATCAGAGGTTGGATGAAGTGTTTTGGTAGGCGGAACATGCCCAGGAGGCTTCCTGTATATGGTGTGGGTGAGTTTCCTTTTTTCCTGTGTGTAATGTTTAATTTTTGTTGTATGCTGCTGTGTGTAACTTTTCTTCTGTGGTTGGCT
The DNA here is from genome assembly GCA_016271365.2 of Neoceratodus forsteri. Lineage (NCBI taxonomy): Eukaryota > Metazoa > Chordata > Ceratodontiformes > Ceratodontidae > Neoceratodus > Neoceratodus forsteri. The sequence continues at coordinate 885,593,410 of CM028136.1, forward strand.
TATATGTTCTTTTGGAATGTCTGTGAGAAGCTCCATGGGAACTACAGGTAAGAGAGCAGTTTCGGTTGTGCAAGGTTCTTTAGTTGTCATTGAGATGCTAAGCTTTATTTTTGGCCGAGACCAACAGCAAGAATGATATAGTTTCAGAGTATATATCATGTAAATAACACCAGTTTAAAGAGGTAATGTTTAGGTTGCTGTAACGTGAAGAAATGAAATTAAGAACTGAAGGCATTGGTGTGGAAATATGTGTGCTGTGCAGTTCACTGGCATGTTAGTCAGAGTCGGAGTCTGTAGACAGATTTTCTTTATGTTTGTTATAATAGAGATCATAAATGGGACCCAATAGGTCTACAGTTTGGATGCAGTGTGGGAGACTGCACAACCATTCAGCAGTTTGTAGTACAGCAATGTGCTGTTTTCAGTGTGTGCCATTTGGTGCAGTGAGGGCTGTACTGCTGCAGGCTTCTGGCATTTGTGAAACTGCAAGCAAAGAACGAAGGATGCAGACCAGTTGCTTAATTAGGTGCTTCAAACATTTCAGTTTCACATTTAAAAGAAGTTTTAACTTACATTGGGGACATGTTGCTGGAGTGAGAATATTGGCTGATGACAGATATAGTACATATAAATGTAAATATGTTCACTGTAGCTATGTCATCAACCATTTATCTCACTGGGGTAACAATACATGATTTTATTGTCAATGAATACAACACACCTCTACTGAATACATATATATATATATATATATATATATATATATATAAAACGCAATGGAAGCAAGTGTAATAAATGATTTATCTGCACAAGAGCAGTTTGACCTTGAGTAACCTCATGAGTGGCGTAAGCCACGAGTGAGGTTTCCGTGGTCAAACTGTTGAAGTGTAGATCAATCATTTATTACATGAGTTTTCCATTGCATATTCCATTAATGCAATTCTTTTGTTTTGCTTTTATGGGGGCATTTGTTAGTCATAAAATGAACAAAAATTTAATTTTCTGCCAGTTTTTGCTGATTATAAAAAATCTAAAATGAATCTAGAAATGAAACACCTCTCATTTTGTAGATATTTTTAAGTGAACAACTTTTGCACTCAAAGTACCATACTACCATTTTTTGTTTAAGTTATTTGTTTGATGAAAAAGTGCACACAAATTTAAATTTCTGCTTTTTTTCGCAAATTCTGAAAAAACTAAAAAGTATCTATAAATGAAACACCACTAATTTTGTAGATATTTCTGTACTTGAATAAACGTGCTTACAGTACCATGCTATCATCTTTCATTTTAAAGTTATTTACATTTGTTTGCAGACAAAATGAAAATAAAAATGAATTTCTGCTGTTTTTTTGCTAATTATCAAACAATCTAAAAGGTATCAATAAATGAAACACCACTCATTTTGTACATAATTCCATGCTAAACAACTTTCATGCTCACAGTACCATGCTATCATTTTTCATTTTAAAGTTATTCGCATTTGAATATGGTTAATACTGCTGCTGAGGCTGAACATTCTAAATGGCATAAGCACTGTGTAGATAAATGGCTGATGACATAAGCACTGTGTAGATAAATGGCTGATGACATAAGCACTGTATGCATAAATGAAATTTATATACACAGTTACTCATTTAAACAAATTTATCACACACTGTTTATCTCCACCCCATTGCATGAATATAGATATAGATGATATATATATATATATATATATATATATATATATATATATGTATATGTGTATATATATATATATATATATATATATATATATATATATATATACAGTGTATATTATATACATATATATATATATATATATATATATATATATTCCTAAGTCTATATGTGTATATACAGGATTTATAAAATGGCAAGAAAAAATCTAGACATCTCATTGACCAACAGACATCAGCTGACTGTACATTAAATCTCTATATACACACATCCTGGTCCTAAACCACATCACACAATGAGCACATCAGTCCCCTTACAACTATCTTCCATAAGTTCTCCTGCAACCATAACTGATCTTCCATCACAAATATAGCTGCTACCTTTACACTGTAAAAACCTTCAACTGGGCCCAAAAAATAAAACTATCTTAAATAAAAAATGAAACAAATGAATTAAATGTTGTTTCCCTGATCATCACACTCTTCTCACACACATAAATTAGAAACATTGGCCCAGATATTCAAACTGCGCCATAAAGGTGTGCAACAGCAGAAGCAAGCGCAAGTCCACTGCACCCATGCGCCATAAGCACGATATTCAAACAGTGTGCAGGTCAAGATGCACCTGCGGGACACAACTGAATATCGTGCCAACTGCACCATAACGCAACCAGGGATGTGCAGTGGCGCAGTTCAGATGCGCAATAGCACAACCAGGGATGCTCAGTGGAGTAGGGCAGCAGCGCAACAGCACAACCAGGGATGTGCAGTGACAGGATGCACAGGTGAACCACCCATGCTAGAGATGGGCAGAGGAGCACACAACAGAACAGATATTGCCCCCCCACACCACCCTATGCACTGCACAACTGGGGGAGAGCTGGAATAATCACTGGCCCATGGATACCAGCAAGAAACCCACAGCCGGGGCATGGTGTACTAGCACACCCTCTGGCAAGCTGTGACTGGCACACAAGGAGGTCAGGCCACCCCATGCCACACCATCCCACCAATGCAGAGCACACTCTGCACCATGATCCCCAGACACCCTGCCCAGGAGCAGTGCGCACCAGTGCAGGACACCCCATGCATGCCACCACCCCCCACCATGACAATGCAACTCTGTGCACCACAGAACCATGCAAGGCAGCCCCACAGCCACCAATGACATGCCAGCAGACCATGCAGGTCACAGACATGCAAGGGTGTCAGCTGCACAGGGCATGGATGGTCTGACAGGTGCACCATGGACACAGTGCATGCACAGTGGACCACTGCACACAGTCATCCAGTGCACAGGGAATAACACACAAACCACAGACAGTGACTGATAGCTACACCCACACCATAGTTGCTTCCCCTATGGACACACACACACACACACACCCATGACTGCACAACCCCTGATGCCATGCACATCACTGCAGCTGAGCACCTGTAGCCCACTGCAAATCAGAGACCACCACAGTAGGCATAACAAAACAAATGTTTATTACAAGATATAATACAACTATTTACAAATATTTACAAAAATGTTGGGGGTGAGGGCCACAGACCAGGTGGGGGTGGGTAAGGGGCAGGGGTGAACAAATGGTAGAGCGGAGGAGGGGTGTGAGCGTGAGTCAAGGGGGGTAGGTGCAATCTTTGGTGTCATGCCGTTCAGCGGGAGCCCCACTCCCCACTCTGCTGGTGCCTCCCGCCATGCCTCCTGCGTACTCCTAACTGCTCCATCCACTGCAGGATTTCCAGGGAGGCCCTGGCCACCTGCAGAAGCTCCTGCAGTGCCCTCTCCATGTGCTGCATCTGCTGTCCACCTAGGACAAGGGAGCAGAGTCAATAGGTGTAAATGCACAGCCCCCTGCAGCCCATCCACTGTGCATGGCATATGGCCATGGGACATGCCTCTGTGATGGTGTGTGACCACCCACAGTGATTGTGTCCACAAGACCTGCCCACCCAGGTGCACACAGCCATGTGAAGCACTGCACACACCCACCACCTAAGTCCTGCACAGCACCACCGTGGCTATACAGTGACATGGCTGTGCGATTCGAAGGCAGTGGCATAGCCATGTACCCAGTGCATGCATGGACCACCAGCGATGCACGCCCACACATGCAGTGCCACTGGACAGTGCTGACTGTACTGTGTGGTGTTCACATCACTGGTGTCAATGGATGGTGGCCATGCCCCGCCACCTGCCCTGCAACACAGCATGCACAGAATATCCTGAAAGAAAGGCACTCACCATCATCGGCCTGATCCGGGTGCTGTAGTCCACTTCGACTGGCTTCCCATGGCTGTTGAACATCTCCACCACCCATGGCTCGGTGTCAGTCCTGTCTGGCTCTACGCTGCTCTTCAAGGCCTAGGGTGCAAAAATGGAGAGGGGATTATCAGTACAATCCAGTATAAAAGACCCCCCCACCCCTGGGTGTGTGCGATCCCGCTCAGCCCAGCCATGCCACAACCACCTCCACCACCACCAAAAACACCACTGCCCACACTGGAGAGCCAACCCCCCTTGTGTGGTGGACACATGCCCACCGCAATACCCGTACTGACGCAACCAGTGTATGGATGGGCACCTACCTGGTCGTGGCACTGAGCCTCTCCTGGCACGTGCCCGCAGGTGGGCATGCCTGTCCGGGTCCTTGCACTGGAGGTCTCCTGTATCTGTGGCAACACTGCTCAGCCATGCATCCGATTCCTGTGGCCTCCTCCAGCGCCACTGACACCTCCTCCCATACTGCACTCCTGGCCCTGTCCAGGGGTGCATCTCCAAAAAGTGCCCCAGCATGGGGCTCTACTATGGACACCAAATTGGCCAGCTCCACTTGGCTCCAAACAGCAGCCCTCCTTCTTGCCATCACTGAAGCTGGTCGGAGTCAAAATGGCACTCGGTAGCACAGTCCACCATGTGCAGAAGCCGCGCGGTACAGCGCTGCCATTCCACATTGCGCTGTCACTGAACAGCGCAATAGTGGTGCACCCATGCGAATGCATGGTGCCAAGGGGGGAAAGGTCAGGCACAGGGTCAAGGGTCTCCCGTGCATGGACCGCCACAGCGAGACTGGTACTCACTGCGTGTAGCACGATCGGGTGCCTGTGTGAGATGCCCTGTAGTGGCCTACCATACTGTGGCTCCATGGCACCCATGGTGTCCCAGTGCAAGAGCACTATACACATGTGAACAGCACAGTAGTGCCACTGGCACAATGGTGGCCATGCCCTGCATTGCCTCCTGTACACAGCATGTCAGCAGCGCGGCAGGTGGCAGCATCAGCACCCTGGGCATGTGCCATTCGGTGTCCACTGCACACGTCACAGAACTGCGCTCTTGCCTGAGCACGTTCAACACAATTGTGCAAGGTGCAACAGCACGATATTCAGCTGGGATATGCAAATCAGCTCATCAGCAATTCAATGGCACAGATACTGCATTAGCATCCACTTAAAATTGAGTCTCGCCTCATCTGCATGCGTTGCGCTATATAAATGTGACATTGGGCTGCAGAGACCATAGTCTGGTATTGCAGTCTATTGTGGTGAGTTGCATGCTGTTTGGGAGTGTGGACTGTGGTGTGTGGGAGATGCATGGGACTGCACAGTCAGAGGTAACACCTGTCATTCCCACAGGATCAATGATGAGCAACTGTGAGGTGGAGGAGGAGGAGGAACAGAGACGTGGGAAGAAGAGGAAGTCAAACTTTACCAAGGCAGAAACAGATGCCCTGTTTGAGGCCTACCTTGACCAGGAGCCGCTGCTCAGTGGACAGTGGGGAACACCACAGGCCCGTGCTGCTGCATGGGGAGAGGTGGCATGTGCTGTCAACCAGCATGGCAGCCTCCAGCGGTCTGTGCAGAAATACAAGAAGAAGGTGGGCATGGACAGGAGAAGGATTAATGATAAGGTGGCTGCCATCAGGGCAGCATGGGTTGTGACCGGTTGGGGACAGCTGGCCGTGCAACACCTGACCCCACAGGAAGAGCAGGTTGCTGGCAGCATACATCGTTGTGCCATCAAAGGTGTTCCAGGTGGTGGCTTCCAGACGGGTGATAGCCCGTCACTGCATGGTAGTTCCTGATCTGTCACTGTGGGGGGGGGATGCCACAGGGTAAGGCAGATACATTAATGCTACTGTGTTCCCTTACTGCTCCTGAGCATCTACATGGGTCAGCGGTGGTGGGCTCGTCCACTGAGGGTGATACCCTGGACACAAAGGAGGGCTCATCCACCTCCACAGGTGTCAGAGGGTCAGGACGACAGTGGACCCACCTGGCTGTCCAGACTAATGTTGGTGGAGCAGCTGTGGAGGAGGCCCTGCCCATGTCCCAGCATGCCAGCGTCCATGGATGCCAGCATGCTGAGACTCAGACTGGTGCTGGATCCATCACTGATGATGATGGAGCTCACATCATGGACAGTGATATGTGTGGGCCGCAGGACGGCCGCACAGCAGATTACAGCATGGGCATAGCCATGGGTGGTGCCACCGTGGAGGCCTGCGTGACATCACAGTCCCAGCCTGTGCCTTTCTTCACCAGTAGGGCAGCACTGGTGTGTGTCCAGGACAGTGGGGCTGTTGTGGCCACTGTGGCAGCACCATTGAGCCCTGAAGAGCGGCAGCTGGTGGGGCAGTGTCAGCAGTCAGCCAATGGCGATGAGGGGACAGTGTAGGGGGGTGGCATCAGTGCAGCGCCTGTGGACATGCCCAGGCCCTAGAGTGCAGCACCCAACCTCAAGGGGTGCTGCCCATCACAGCTGCGAACACCATGAGGGACATCATGCCGATCAGGAGGATGACCTCTTAGATGAGCACACCTGCATACTCCATGCATCAGTGGATCAGCAGTTGAGGCTTGTGGTGGCAGTGGATGCACTCAGTGTGGTCCTGTGTCAGGCAAAGGAGCAGCTCAGCAGGGACACCGGTCTGCTCCTGGCAGGGATGGACCGGCTGCGGGAGGATGTGACCGTCGCCATTGACAGGCAGACACAGGCATTTGCAGCTGTCATGGCCACAGTGGGCACACAGTTATTTGCCCATGCATCACAGACACTGTGCAGTGCAATGTCCACCCCCCATTCCCAGCGTCGTGCGACACCATCCTTGTCAACACTTGGTACAGCTGTGGGTATCCCAAACACGCCTGGCATAGGCGTGTACAGTGAGCTGCAGACCCCTGCTCAAGAACAGTCACGTTCTGCAATGGAACCCCTTGGGGACCATCAGTGCCACCCCATGAGTCCATTGGTCAGCCTGTCACTGCTGGCCGGTCTCAGCAGGGCCACCCATGCATCTGTGGCAGCCGTGGCACTGTGCTGCGTGACTGACCTGTCTCCCAGTATGGCTACTCTCTGACGCTGCCCTGTGTGCAGTGTGTTGTTCAACGTGCAATGCACAGGTGGGGTACCCGGCCCTGCACACACACACACACACACACACACACACACACACACGTTCCATCTGCACACCCTCCCGGCTGCTGGCCACTGTGGCGTGTGCATGATGATGCCTACGTTGCGCTGTCTGCCACTATGCAATGGTGCCCAGCGTCTGACACATGCACAATGACAGGCACTGGGCATGGCGGTCTGTGGACGTGTGTCTGGCTAGGGGTGGCAGTTGGGGTCGGCGTGCCTCCTACTCTTTGTGCATGTCATGTGGGAGGTGTGTGTGTGTGTGAGTGTGTGTGTGCGTGACCATGTGCCGTGTTAGGCCCTGCATATCCCTGACAGCATATGCGATTCTATGCTCAGCCAATTCCCTTTATGACATGCACCCCTGGGATTTGTCCATGCGTGTTTGTGGGTTGTGCCCTTGCCATTGGTGGTTGCACATGGCCCCATGACTTACCTGGGTTGGTTGAAGTGCTCCTCTGTGATGGTGTCCCAGTGCAGCTGCTCCATCTGGATCAGTCAGCGGTCCCTTCGACCAAGGGGGGGCTGCCCATCACCATCTGCACCAGCGTCCTCATCATCCCCATCGCTGTCCCCCTCTTCGACCTGTACAGCTATCCCACAGTCATTGGCCATGTTGTGTAGTATGCAATAGGCCAGGAATAGCCTACAGACCTCTGAGGGGCTGTACTGTAGGGCACCACCGGACATGTCCAGGCAACGGAAACGTGCCTTCAGCGTACCGAACACCAGCTCTATAACATCACGTGTGGTGGCATGTACCTCATTGTAGCATTGCTGCGATGGGGTCACTGGCCACCGGTATGGTGTGAGCAGCCAGGGACGGAGTGGGTATCCACTGTCACCTGTGTGTGGAGTGCTAACATTAGTTTGGTGATCAGCGTCACCCTGCCATGGGCCATCTAGGCCAGTACCCGTGTCATCTCTGCATATGCCTCTCCCAAGATCCATGTTTTTCTTCATGATTTGCATACTCACCCACTAGGTGGCTAGTGGGGATGTCCCCACTCTCGAACCTGTGGCACAGTGCAGACTGGTGCCAGATGAAGGCATCATGTGCTCCCACAGGGGGTGTGGCACAGACACTGGTTATGCACCCCCTAGCATCGCACACCACCTGGCAGTTGATGCTTGCATAGCCCTTCTGATTTATGTATGCTGCACCTTCGGGACCAGGTGGTGTGCAGATGGCCACATGGGTGCAATCAATGGCTCTGAGCATGCCAGGCATACGTGCTACCCTGTGGAACTCTTGTATGTGTGCTGTGCGCTCCACCGGTGTGCTGGGGAAATGGATGTACTCCGCAGCATGTGGCAGCAGTGCGCTGAGGAATTGTATGAGTAGGCGTGACGCAGCCAACTGGGTTATGCCTGTTGTGACCCCTGTTGGTCTCTGGAAGGTACCCATGGTGAGCAGGCACATGACAGCTGTCACTTGTGTCTCCACTGACAGAGCATGACTCTGTCGTGTGGGTGCCTGCATCACATCACTGCACAGCTCACAGAGCCGCCTCAGCATCGCCTGGTTCAGGCGGTACTGGCCCACTATCTCAGTGTCACTGTACAGCTCGAAGCTGGTGAGGACTTGGTACTGCCTGTTGGGGGCATACCGCCAATGGGCCCTTCCACGGTCACACCCCCCTGCTGCCTGCCTTCTCACACCCCTCATTACTGCCTCCATCTGAATGGTGGCACTGGCCATGTCCCTGGCTTGTGTTACCCCCCCCGGCAGCTGTATTCCCATTCCCCCCACTGTCCTTTCTGCTACTCCCCCTGCACCGGGAACACCTCCCAGATTTGGTCATCCTGCCCACTGTCAGTGCTTTCAGTCCAATGTGGCACTTCCCCTTTCCTCCTGCACAGTGGCACAAGCTCCCCACTCCTTCCCTGTTCCTGGTAGTTTCCAGGTGCTCTGTCCTGCTCCTGCACTGTTCTGCTCACTGCTACTGTGTGCCTGGTTGCTGTCACCTCACTCCCAAATCTGGCTTTCCTGTAGCGTTCTTGCGCCTCTCTCTTGTTCCTTTTTATTTTGGCTCATTTCCGCTATCGCACAACTTCCGTTTGCTCCCCTATTGCGCATGGTGCATGCTGTTGAATATCGCACTGCACCATTTATTCATGGTTCCTCCCCCTTCAGCTGCAGATGCATTCATTACCATTGCGCTCTTGTGCATTGCAATTTGGGGGGCGCAGCTGCCTCCCGCAGAATATCGCACAATGGCGCATTTTCGTACTTGCGCTGGTGCAACCGTTTTGAATATCTGGGCCATTGAGTATTGTTTATAGTTTTCATTACAACTGTTTCTTTACTAACAGTGAACAATCCCCCTTCTGTCTTTACCTGCTCATCAAGTAAATCTCTTCTGCTTGCCCTGACAGTGAGATAACTGAGTCACTGGCTCTAAAACAAACCTTTGTTGACTGTGTGTACAGTATGTTAGGAGAGTAACATTCTACCAGTGGAACTGAGCAGAATTTTGAATCTCTGTATTCCATGGTAAATATTTCATCATAAACATTTGGGGCAGGATATTCAAAGCAGCTGCGCAATGCACAACCGAGTTGTGCTGGCGCAACAGCCGAAATGCACTTTAGAGCGACATTCCAACACTGTGACTGTACAGCACAAATCCCACTGCACCAAGGCACAAATGTAATGTATGCAGCACAAATTAAGGGGGCATACCCATGAATAAGTGGCACAATGGCATATTCAACCACAAACCATGGTGTAACTGAGGAGCAAGACCCCAGATGCATCACCGCTGACTTGAGTCTATAAAATCCAGGCTCAAACACACAGACAGGGATGCGCAACACTGTGCAGGAGAGAGAAAGAGAGACAGACAGACAGTGACAGTGGGACATACACACACACACACACACACACACACACACTGACATCCAGGCAGAGAGTCAGTGGTGAGCCAGGGTGAGACTGACGGTGCCCATTCCACATGGAGGTGGTAATGAGGGTGTGTGAAGAGGCAGGAAAACCAGCAATGTGGCCAGTGAAGGGCCCGGTGGCAGTATGCCAGACACAGGTGGTACCGTGCCCACATCACATTCGAGAACTATAGTAATACAGTAATAGTGGGCTTGTACCACCCGAACAGGGCAATGCTGAGGCAGCTCTGTGAGCTGTGCAGTGACGAGATGCAGGCACCCACCAGATGGAGTCATGCCATGTCTGTGGAGACCAAGGTGACTGCAGTGATGTGCTTGCTCACCACAGGCACCTTCCAAAGACCAATCGGGGATGCAGCTAGGATCACCCAGTTGGCCACGTCCCGCTTTCTCACCCAGTTCCTCAATACTCTGCCACCACATGCTACGAAGTACATACATTTCCCCAGCACACAGGTAGAGAATACAGCAAACATGCAGGCCTTCCACAGGGTTGCATGTATGCCAGGTGCAATTGGGCCATTGACTGCACCCACGTGGGCATCCGCATACCACCTGGTCAACATCAACCATAAGGGTTACCAGTCAATGAACTGCCAGGTGGTGTGCAATGCCATGGGGTGCATCATCAATGTCTGCACCACACACCCTGGGAGTGCACATGATGCATTAAGCAGGCACAGGTCCATACTGTGCCAGAGGTTTGACTGTGGGGACATCCCCACGGGCCACCTAGTGGGTGACTATGGCATGCTGGAACCTACACAGTACTGCTGAGGGGGGGCATGTTGGAGCGAGCGGGGGGCGACCAAGACTAAGAAGTGACACAGCACAGCAAAGGGGTAACCATGTCCATTTTTTCACAGGTGATGGAGCATACCTGCTGCGGCCATGACTGCTCACCCTTTACCGGCAACCATTGTCCCCCACAGAGGAGTGATACAATGAGGCACACACCAGCACATGCTGTATAATCGAGCATGTCTTTGGCATGCTGAAAATGCATTTCTGATGCCTAGATGGGTCTGGCAGTGCCCCACTATACAGCCGATCGAAAACCTGTGGCCTATTCCTGGCCTGCTGCATTCTGCACAACATGGCCAGTGATCCTGGGATAGCTGTCGAGGCAGATGATGGAGACAGTAATGGGGATGATGGTGGTGATGTGCCAGGGGCGGTGGGCAGCCACCCCGTGGGAGACACAACCCGAGACTGGCTGTGCAGGCAAAGTGCCACCGTGACACCACTGCACATGAGCACTATGGCGAACGTAGATGAGTGCACAGAGACAGAGATGCACAGGCACACAGAGCAGCACACTACCCACAGACCTGGATGAGCACAGCTGGAGGCATGCATGGTATTGGGCACACAGCAGGCAGTGTGGTGGCACTACCACACATCTGCATGCACACTGCACATGCATGTGCACACACACAGACACACAGCAGTACATGGCATGGATCAGAGGCACAACACTGGTGCACAGGCACAACTGATGGCAACTGTCATGACCATCATCACACCCATGCCATGTGCCCCAGCGACACGGCCAGCATACACATGGGGCTTGCAGCACAGCATGTCAGCAACACACCACAGGCATGCCACACCAACACTCACACGAATAACACGAACACAGGGCAACAGCAGCAGATGGGGGTGCAGGACAGCAGACATCAGGCTAACCCCGCAGTACCCTGGCTGCTATGGCCACATGGATGGCCATGCCTAGGCTGATCATCAGCCGCAGGCTGGCCATTGGCCATGGGGGATGTGTTTAAGGCCACCCAAGGGGTGGATGTACGGGTCCGTGACTGTCTGCGCAGGGGTGTGGAGGTGCCCAAACAGGCCTGCCCCTGGTGTACCGGGAATGCCATTGTCCAGTCTTGGCATCCGCTGTGATGGGGTCACCAGACACTGGGACTGTGGGTTGGATAGTGCACTGTAGGGTGTCCTCTGCACAGGGCCAAGTCCAGTGGCAGCCAATGATGCCAGACCTGCCGTAAAGGCACCAGTAATGCAGTCCATTGCCACCACAATAGCACTGGACATGTGGTTCATCAATGCAGTAGCGGCCTCCCACGACTGGTGGAGCCAGTCCATAAGCTGTGCAATGCCCCTGTCCTACTGCTCTGTCAGTTGTTGCACCACTGCATGCAGTGCACACATCTCCATGGTGAGCAGCACCTCATTGTCCATGGATGCGAGCAGCAACCATGTGTGTTCAGCCAGGTAACTGGCATCCCACACACCCTGTCTGGGGTGCTAGGCTGCAGGGAGTGTTGCAGCACCATGGCCAGCCTCCTGCTCCAGTGGACACTGCACAGGGTGCTGTACATTGGGTCCAGGCTGTTCAGATGCACTGGCAGCAGACCCCGTGCCATGCTGCCCGACATCCCCCCGCAACCTACTGCATGACCGGCTGCTGTCCAGTGCCATGCCCGTGTGCCATGCAGTCACCACCTTCCCCACCAGGCACATCGGTAGCGCCACCCACCAATCTGTGGCCAGGGATCGGTGGCAGCCGTGCAGCTGCAAACACTGCGCTGTGCCCAGATGCCTCCTGTGATGCTTCCAGGGACATGTTGGGCACCATGTCATCCAATGATTTCCAGTATCAGTGTGATGTCATCATTGGAGCCAGATGTGTCCCCCAGTTGTGTCTCTGCACACTGATCACTCAGGCTATCATCGTGCATGAACCCAGCCAGGGTGACATCCAGCACCAGGTCAAAGGTGTCAGTTTGGCAGTGCTCACCCTTGGCCTGTCTGGCTCGTGCATGCCAGTCAAGGTGGATGGACTGCCCTCCTCAGCCATGGCTGGTGCCAACCCTACCCCCTCATCCACGTGTAGGTGTGATGGTGCTGCAATGAAGAAACAGTGCGTCAGTGCTCATACTGCTGACCCAAGTCCCCCTCCACCCTGTGGGCTTACATTGGATGCCACATGCCACCCTGTGGCTATGTAGACCCACATGATGCACGCAGGTGGCATGTCACACAGCGACAGGCACCACCACATGACCACACACATCAGATACGTTGGTAGGATGTCTACTCACCATGCAGGGATGGGCTGCCGCCCATCTCGAAACCGCCTCCAGGGACACCCTCCACTGCTGTGCATCTGAGGGTGGATGACACCAGTTCTTCTGTTGCCGTCAGGGTGGGCACGGTGGATGGGCCACCGCTGGCGGCACTGTGGGATGCATGTATGGCCACCACCTTCTCCTTAATGCATCTCCTATCCATCCCAGCCTTTTTCTTGTACTCCTGTGTGCTTCACTGGTGGTGTCCATGCTGGTTCACGTTGTCTGCCACCACACTCCACCCATCTGACCCCTCCTGAGGTGTGCCAGTGGCACCGCTGAAGAGCCCCTCCCTGTCGAGGTAGGCTTCGTACAGGGCATTGGTCTCAGCCTTTGTGAAATTGGGCCTTCTCTTCCAGGCAGGCATGCAGCCCTCCTCTCCCTCCTGTCCAGACATGTAGCTACGTGTGGACAAAGGCAGCATGTTGTGTAGCTGTCAGCATTTCCCATGCATGTCCCCATGGACATTGTTTATACAGGCTTCTGTTGCCCTGCACCAGCATACACCTACCTCTCGAGGTTGCAATACCAGTCCGTGGCCTGTGTTTTCCAATGGTGCTTTTCAGGCACATCACATGCAAATTAGTGGATGCGCAATGGTAATGAGATGCTAATGCACCCCACTGCACTGAGCATTGGCTGATGAGATGATTTGCATACAGTGGTTCAATATCGCAAACTTGCTCCATGTGCACTATGATTGCACTGGAGCAATCTTGTTGCACATGGCTGACGCATGTGCGGTGCACATTCCTGCTGTACACATGTGTGCATGGCATTGCAGAGGTCCATCATGCATCCTGCTTTATATGCACGTAGCAGTGCTATGGCACACCGGCTATGGTGTTGCATGGTGCATCAAATGCATCCCCGTCTGTCCCATATCACGCACATGCACAATCGTTTTGGTGCAGTCCACTGTGCATGTCGCACACATGTGCATTGGGTCACGACCCCTGACCCCACGCACCCAGCGGCTACCTGCATACTGCGCATGTCCGTGGATGTGCAATGCCACATCAGGCATCACCACCTTGTGTAATCATTGCATTCAGTTCCCCATCATGCAGTGCACACATGCTGTACCCACATGAGCGATCATACCACCATCCAGGCCACCATTTAGACCTGATGGTGGACATGGCTCAGGCATGGTCTAGAAAGGCCCTCAGCTGGTCAGAGGGTTGAGATAGTAAACCTTGTAGTAGTGATGATACCTTTTGAGGGCCAGCTGTATGGCACTGTACCACTGCAGCAGGCCAGGGGTGATGTCTGGGCACAGGTGGCCTCAGCCATGGAGAGACACACTGGGGTGGCACGCAGTGTGGAAGAGTGCCACCACAGGTATGGGGACCTATGGCGCAGGATGCAGGCACACATCCAGTGTGGTGCATGCCACAGCCAGGTAGGTGTCAGCAATAGTCATGCATACCCCTATACACCCCTGTGGCAATAGCTGGTCTATGGTACAGGGTCCACTGGGGGAGGCAGCACCTGGTTGGCTGCTGGATGCCATGCATGGCTGCTGCACATGTTGCAGTTGTGCAGGTGGTGTGTGATGCAGAACAGTCAGGGTCACACCTTGCTTCATGCTGGCTGTGCTGTGGGGGGTGCTATGCTTGCCTGTGTACTCTTGTCCACTCTCACCTTCATATCCACAGGACCCAAGGACCACAGGTGGGTTAGGGAGGCCATGGCAGGGGTGCAGAACCATGGTAGCCCACAGCGAGCTGCACCAGCAGGGTGTTGCATGGCAGGTAGGTGTGTCTACATTGCTGGTATCTTTCATGCTGTGAGTGCCATGTGTCATGGTTGGACAAGGGTGTCCATGCACTGTGACTGCTGGGCAGTGGTGGTGCACCTACTATTGTCTATGCCACTGTTGCATGTACTGTGGCGGTGTTGCACCACCTGGTGGAGGTGGGGATGCACGCAGCCTCCACACTGTGTGCTGCCACGGTGCCAGTGCTCCATGCCATGTGCCCATGGGTGTGCACACATGGGCACACTTGCACAGAACTGTCTGGCTGGCTGTGCCGTTGTGTTGTGCTGTGTGGCTCCCACGTGTGGGCCATCTATGGTCCACTAGTGGTGCATGCCCCCACAGTCCATGGCACACCATGGGTGGGATTGTGTTTGTGTGTCTTTGCACTGACTGGCTGTCCTGTCCCTTCCCCATGGTGGTAGCAGGACAGTGGCTGGGGGGGGCAGCACACCCACGTGTCCAGAACATTGGATGGATCCTTGCACTACAGAGGAGGCTCCTTGCCCTGCAGAGGCACCACATGCGAGAGACGGCAGCATTGAAGAGGGAGATCCGGAGACTTGGGTGGTTCGTCAGAGGATGGAATTAATGGACATTTCCACTCCGTGCTGTACACAGCCCCCATCCCCTCTGAATACCACTTCCCCTGCTGTCCCACATCCACCTGTATAGCTCCTGTTCCCTGTCCCCCCCTCCCCCATCCCTATCCCGTTTATTGCTGCTTGTATTGTTCTTGTTTTATAAAGCCTTTTGTTCACTGTGGGCCCGTGTCAGTGTCTGATTTGCAGGTGGCGTGTGGAGCCATGCTGCAGTCGTGTGCCTGTGGTGCACTCAGGGGTGTGCCGCATCACGGGCAGTGGGCACACATGGTCTGGCTGTGGTCAGTGCTGTTGTTCATGGCCCTGCCGTGTCTGCCTGTGGGTTGGCCATGCTTGGTGTGTCACTGTGTTGGTGGTGTATTGCTCTGTGCTGGGGTTGGGCGGGTTGGGGGGTTGGTGTCTCCTATCCATGGGGCACTTGTGTTCCCATCGACTGTTCCACCTGTTGTCACATGGCACTCACTGTGCACTGGTGCATACACATGCCCATGGGTGTGTTGCCTGCCTGTGCTTTGTGCCTGTGGTGTCCTGCACTGGTGGTGCTGATGGCATGGGGATATGTGTGGTGTTGTTTGGAGCCCGTGCTGGGTGCTGTATGGTGCAGCCATGCGGGGACTGGGGCGGCATGCTGTTGTGCTGCCCCTGGGTGTGCTCCCATGTGGTTTTGGGGTTCTGTTTCCCCATGTCCCTGTGGTTGGTCAGGCCACATTGCTGTGCATGCCAAAACCCTGGTGAGTGTGCCTGGTGACATGCCATGTTGTGGCTGGTGGCACAATGCTACACAGGCCTGTGCTACTGGCAGAGGTTCTTTCCTTGCAGTGCATGCCATGTGTGCATGGGCTGTGTCCATCCTACATGGCCCAAGTCAGGGTGGCTGGTCTGTGCCTCACCTATTCCTAGTTAGTGGGCCCTTACATCCACCTCAGTCCTGGCACCATGCCCTCTATGCACCATGGCTATATTTGGTGGGTGTCTGTTGCTGTCACTGTCATTGGCATGGCTGATGTTGCAGGTCTTGGGCGGGTTTGTGTTCCAGGGCAGTGGCCTTTGGTTGTCTGTGGACCTTCCCCTGGTGCCCTGTTTGCCCTCCAGGTCCATGCTTCTGTGTTCTTGGGTGTGCCTGCTGGGGGGGCAGCATGCTTCCTTCACCCTCTAGGTCCTTGCCTCTGTGTCCCTGTGGTGGCTGTTTCCATGCTCCATGAGTGTTTGCTCTGGTTTGCTCTGCGCATCCATGATTGTGCTGGTGCATCTCTGGTTGCACCATGGCACATCTTTGCCATATTCAGCCACCTTGTGCTTAGTCATTTCAACCGGCGCAACCTCTGAATATGGCTCCTGGTGTGCCATGGTGCATCTCGCTTGTGCTGCGCTGGCATTTGGCACATTTCTGACTATCTGTCCCTCTATGTCTTGAATATGGGGAAAAACAGGAGGAAAAAAAACAGGATGAAAAGAGTAGGCAATAAAGTAATAATGCACAACAGGATGTGTGTCGTGCTGGGATAATGCCATGCCTGGGGGGGGTTGGGCATGAGGCCGCAGGCCGAGTACATCCAATGCCCCAGGTGTGGTGTTATCCCAAACTACACACACCCTGGAGTGCATTATTGCTATTATACAATGGTTTCTTGTTATACAGTATATAAAACAAAAAAAAATGTTAAAAAATGTTTTTGTTAGTGTGGAAAAATATTTTTGTTTCTCAAGAGAAGATGCAAAAAAGAGCTCATCATCATGCTGATCATCGTCCATATTGGTTCACAGTGTTGAGACTAGACCTGTGGGTCATGCTGGGATAACGCCATGGGTCCAGCCCCAAACTGACCAATCAGAGACCAGGATTCTTTCTTGCCATTGTATAATACTTTATAAACGAAGAGAAAAGGTGGAAAAACATAGTTACATAGGCACAGGCAGACCCAAACTGCTCAAACACATTGCTGATATTTATAAAAGTACATGCATTTGAATCATATATAGTTGTTTTCAGGCAAAATCTAAACCCCCACCCACCAAAAAAAAAAAGCAACCTGGCAGGTTTCATTTTTTTTTTCTTACTAGCCATTCACCTCGATTTTAGTGCAGTTTTCCATTTATGTACTAGGACACAACACATAAGTAAAAAACAAAAATAAAGAGAAGGTTGCCTTCAATGAAACTGTATAACTACAGTGTAATGCAAATTAAGTTTTAATCACTGCTTATGTTGTACAAATTTGCAGATGTTACAGTGCATTTATGTGATAATTTATGTTACAGAGAAAATATTTATTTTCAACCAACTCTACTAATAAATACTTTTATTGCAAAGTACTGTACTAGTTAACTTACTGCTGAAATGTGCTATTTTATGCATTAATAGGGACTACTTTTTTCAGTTTTTAGATGTTTTAGACTTAATATATTGTGCACTATTTTGAAAATAGTAAATAAGTTTTAATCCCCATCAGAGTAAATCAAACTAATTATTTTATGATGGTAGCCCATTTTATAAGTGTGATCAGCCACTCCTGGGTGTGTATTAAAGGATTTTTAATGCACTTCTCAGGGGTGTAAGAACACTCAGACTTTGGCCCCATGCCTTAGTATGCCTCTGGGGTGTGCATTAAAATCCTTTAATGCACACCCTGTCATGGTTTATATATACAGTCAATTCCGCTTGTGTGCACAATGTCAGGACCTGCCGAATTTGTGCACACAACCGAAAATGCATGCAACTGAATTTGCCATATTACTGATAAGACTGAATAGTGGTTGTGGTAAAATTATACAGTTACTTTATTAAACACTATTGTACACTGTAGAAATGCTTTACTTATGTTAAAATGTTAAGAATATTGCAGCATATTTAATAAATATCCAATATAAAGTAAATAAAAGAACGGTGCTATACTGTAAACTGTAATTCCTGATTCCTAATTGTACAATACTGTATTGCTAAAGAGAAGTGCTGACAAGCATTCGGTATGGAGCAGCATACACATTCCAAACGTCATAAACGGCAGCGGTACTGTTAAAGCAACAGAAAAATGCAGTAAAGTGCCAAGTATTGCTAAAGAGAAATGATGAAAAGCATTCGGTACTGAGCAGCATAAACACCAAAAACCACAGAAATCAGGTAAAGTGCTGAACTTATCCATGCTGGTGTTCTCGGGACAGTTATTAGGGTTAAAAAATGGCATATGCAATACACAGACACAGATACTGAGGGAAGAACTACTGACCATTTAAATTTGTGCAGGCTCACTTAATTAACCTCAGGTAACTTCAGGTCTGACAGTTAAGCAGGTGATTAGGCCGATGATTAACACCTGCTTACAACTGCTTACTGCAGAGCAGCTCGGTCTGTCTTCCCATTCAGCAACACATCGGTCAATTAACACCTGCAGATGCAGCTGAAAGCACTGCCTACTGTTGTATTCTGCTGTATTTCTGCCTGAAATTCGAGCACACATCCCAAAATCTGTGTGCACACAACTGATCGCTTTAACATAGGGAATTATAGGCAGTGGATCGGGACCTGGCGTTTTTGTGCACACAAACGGAATGTGCACACAACCGAATTGCACACAAGTGGAATTGACTGTATATATATCGATATATGCGAAATCTACCTGAACACAATAATTAACTGCAGTTGCACCCTGTGCTGACTAGTGCCACATGTTCAGTGAGATAACGGTACAAACATGCCTCAAGGTATTGTATTGTACCAGGTACTGTAATTAATGTTCTCTCCGACCTGCTTTATCCCAGGACATAGGCACTGGATGAAGTTTTTTGGTAGTCCGACTTGGCTGGTGGACCGTTCACAACATGCCGAGACACGCTGAGACAGAAAGCGTACCCGTAGGTGTGTTTTTGTGACGCAATGCATATAGTGTGCATCATGGTGGCGGGGGGGCTAGTACAAGCAACAACAAGGAATGCCAGCACTGTGAATCACAATTAAACTTTATTAGATTTCAAAATTAAAGTGCCAAAGGTCACATTTTTTTTTTCAGGTGGTGGACCAGAAACGTAAAGCTCCCTGACAATTGATGAGGCAACATGAGGCTCTACACCAGAGCTTGCGGCAAGTGCATCTCTGTTCATATCGCTTGTTTCCAGAGTGTACTTTTGCTTTGTGCCCTTAATCCAGTGTAGTAGTGACGTGACTGACTCACAGCAATGTGCTGCATTTTGACAGAGAGTGAGCAAGAGATGAATTAGTGCTCCCATTTAACTAGTGTCCTCAATGTGAGATACCGTATTTTGCAGTAAAGATGTAGCGCTAATTCTAGCTGATGTGATTAAACACAGCTGGCTATGTTCCGCGAATACTGGGGACCGCAAATTCAACCTGCTGTTCAGTATGTATGTGTATATATATATATATATATTTATATATACAGTATATGTGTGTGTATAGATATATATATATATATATATTTATATATGCATAGATAAATATATATATATATGAGGCAGTATAGCACAGTGGTTTAAGGCTCTGAGCTGCAAATCTGGAGAACTCTGTTTGAATCCCACAGCCCCCACTTGCAAACTATGTGACCCTGAGCAAGTCACTTAACTTCCTTGTGTTTCCAGGTCACACCTGTAAACAAGCTTTGAGCTTAGTGTCTCTCTTCTGGTGAAGCAATTGGAAAGAAAGAAAAAAATATATATCTATATATCTATATATACACACACATACTGTATGTGATACATGATGGGCACAGGTGTGATATGGAAACTATTTTCATTCCTCTAGGGTGACCTCTAGATTCACAAGTGGTGAAGCCATGAGTGAGTATCCAGAGGTCACTGTGCAAGAGTGAAAAGTGACCATTTGCACGGGTTTGCACAGCTTTGTGTGGTTTGCAAAGCCGTGCAAATGGTAACTTTTGGAAAATAGGGTCCCTTATTGTAAAAACCGGATACATGATGTGCACTCGTATGATACGGAAAATATTTTCACTCGTGCACAGTGACCTCTGGATCCTCACTCATGGATTCACAACCTGTGAATGTCCAGAGGTCACTCTAAAGGAGTGAAAATATTTTCCATATCAGAATCATGTATCCCATATACATCTATATAGTGTAGCTACAGTATATATAACATATATATATATAAACCCTTGTGGAATAAATGTTAAACTCACCTAATGCATAAGGAAGCAGGCCCTTGTGACCACCACCAATCTCTGCTTCTTTTGGCTCCCAGCCTCTGGAGCCCCATTCTGTGTCTGGAAGACTGTGTTGCCTTCCACTAAGGAGCAGGACCATTTTGGCAAATATTTTTGGGAACTCAGGAGCATACAGGTATAAAGTAGCCCTCACACTCAAGTATCTACCCCACAGCTACCCCACATCCTGATATCTGCCCAGAACCCCCAAAAGACTGCAGATTATGCCGGCAACCACTATCATACTTCAATGTCTGCTGTGGGAATGGTCTTACCCTTGTTTTCAACTCACTGCTATTGCACTCCAGTACCTACCCACGACATAAAAAGCTCACATCCCAGTAGCTGCCCCTGTACTACAGTGAGGATTAGTTCAGGAATGGATGATGATGATGTGGTAATTATGTAACAAATACTGGAGTGTAGGGGTGGTTGCTGGGCAGGCACTGGTATATGGAGTGATTTATACAGATTTTAGGTTATGGTGTAATTGTGTAACAGATATGGGGATAAAGGGTAGTTTCTGATCAGGTGTAAGGGTATTAAGGAGCAGAAACAATGGTGAGTAAATACACTGATGGGTAGTTGCAGGGCAGATACTGGAGTGTAGTGTTGTGGTTAGAATATTATTGGATCGTTCTGAAGCGGATACTGGAGTGTGGGTGTTTGTGGGGCAGGTACTGTGATACGTGGTGGATCCTGTATTAGTATGTGGTATGGTAGTTTAGAGCAGATGCTGGGGTATGGGGCAGTTGTTAGACAGATATATGGGTAAGGGGTAGTTGCTGGGCAAATACCAAAGTGTGGGGCAGTTATGAGGCAGAAACAGTGTATTTAGTAATATCCAGCAGGCCAGATCAGGGTTTGAATCCCACAGCTTCCACTTGCATACTCTGTGACCCTGAGCAAGTCACTTAACTTCCCTGTACTCCCAGAATGTTCCTGTAAAAAAGCTTTCAGCTTAGTGTGCTACTCCTGGTTAAACAACAAAAAAAAATAACAACAGTGGTAAGGGATACTGGCAGGGCATATACTCAGGCTTGGGGTAGTTGTATGGCAGAATGCTTGGTAAGTGCTGTATATGAGTGTGAGCTGTGGAGTAGATATTCAGTTATGGGGTAGTTGCAGGGCTGAATATTGGGTAGCTGCATCAGTGTTACTGAGGTTGGGGTAGCTGTGGGGCACATAATTGTTGTGTGGAGTTGATACAGCGAAGAATACTGAGTTACTGTAAATGCTGTACTTGAGCGGAGGTGGTTGCAGGGTAGACACTGTAACACTGTAGTTGCAAGACAGAATATTGGGAAACTGCAACAGTGTTATTACATTTGGGGCAGACCTTATGGCATGGGGTAGTTGCAGAGCAGGTGTATTACTAGAGGTGAGGTAGTCCTCTTCTCTCCACCATGGCCATATGCCCATCTGACTAAGCAATGAATGAATGCTTACTAGTAGAAGCATGTGTTCATTCATTGACAGCTCCTGCTCATACCCTGAAGTCTTTCAGTGGAGCAGTGATGAATGAAGGTCTGTTTTGGTCACTGGTGGAGGGGGCAGGATGGGGGGAATGGCATTGTGGACCCCTGATCCACGATGCTGTTTCCTCTATCCTGCCCCCTCCGCTGGTGACTGAAACAGACCTCCGCTTACTTCTGCACCCAAAGACCTCAAGGAATGAATGGGAGCTGGCAATGAATGAACTTGTGCTTGTACTAGTATGCACTCTTTCATAGCTCAGTCAGATGGGCAGTTGGCTATGATGGAGAGAGGAGGGCTGTACCGGTTGCACACGCTGCATCGGTGGGGGGCCACTAAACACAAGGAATATGGGGAACATTTTTTTTTAATGACAGAGGATTGGCGGGGATAAGGGGGGGGGGCCACTAGACACCAGGTAACTTAATTGAAGGATATGCTTTGTTTGTTTTTTTTACTACAGGGGATCGATCGGGGATAGCAAGGGGGGGGGGCTGCTAGACACCAGGGAATACTGGGGACACTTTTCTTTTATGACAGGGGATCAGGGATAAGGAGGGTGTTCCACTAGACATCTTGGACAAGTTTATATTTTATTTTTAAATAATGGGGGAGCTCCGGGACAACTGCAAGGTTTCCTGATGCTGCAGCATAAAGGTTTTAAAAGATTCGGATAAGGATCGGATAACCATCCAAACCTTTTGATCCTTATCAGAACCTTTGGAACCTCCAAACATTTTGAAGTTCACCAGTCTCTGTTTTTAACCTAAACAAAGGGCACAGTGGGACTATGAACAGGTACCACACAAATGTAACCTTAAAAGTGACAGGAAACAGTTTTTTACACTTCTAGATGCTCTCCTGTTGTCCTTTTAGTGTCTGTCAAATACTCTGACATGTTTTGGACTCTCTTTTGTTAAATTCATCGTTTAATTGTGTTGCCTTTAACTGTAACTACTCTGACTTCTTCTCTCATCAGCAGTTGCCACTCTCTTCTTTCATACATTCTATGGCATCAGTAACACCGTTCCAAGCCATTTAGATGAATAGCATGGAATGGTGTGATTGTTGTCATATAATGTCAGAAGTATGAAAAGAAAGAGCAGTAGCTGGCGAGGGGAATGGGACTTTATGTAGCTCCGAGGCACCCTAAAGCTTGGTTATTTATCAAAAAAATGGTCAAAGCATATCGGAACATATAACTGGTATGGAGAGGAAGATGAAAGGGTAGTTAACTATGTAAAAAAACATTTTCTGCCTCCTTTAAAATAATTGTTGTCTGACTTGCCAGTACAGAACATGAGACTGATGTGACACTTCCCAATAACTCACTAGTACCACCTCAGATGCCTGGTTACACCTCAGCATTGCAGACAATACTAGGCACATTTATTTTGCATACAGAATGGGCAGCAAACTTATTTCTCTAAATTTCTATTGCAGCCTGCCAAGAGATGTGATCCACTGGGCAGCACTCCAGGAAACTCTGACTCAAGTACTTGGTAATGCTCAGTCAGTAATTGGAATTCGAATCTGTGGCATGGTGTGGCAGCTTCTGGGGTTACTGCAAGGGACAGTAGACCAGAGATGGACAGCACAGGACAGTTGGATAGTCCAGCACTTCAGGAAAGTGGCAGCAGCTGAAGAATCTGAGACTTGGAGTCTCGTCGGGACTTGAGGTCAGGTTTCACAGAAACATGGAATGAGATGGTAGGTAAGGACTGCTTGGCCCACCTAGTCTGCCCATTTGTTGCTACCTAGAGTGTAACTGCAGACCCTACTTGATCTCCAGCTCTTCCTCTTCCCCTTTCCACTAACAGCCCCTCATGTCTATCCCATGCATTCTTCAACACCACCACTGCTTTCACGGTCACCCCATCTTCTCTGCTGGAAGACTGTTCCAGGAACCTACCACTCTTTCTGTAAAGAAGGACTTCCTCATATCTCTCCCTGCCAGGCCAAGAACAATGGGAGTGAAGTGGAGTACAGCTAAGCAGGCCAGTTACATGACGGTAGCCCTCACCACTCTTCACACTCACCACTGCTCTCTCTCTTTCTCTGCATGATATGCAGCCTCAGCTCACAGTGACCTGAGCATCCTGGAAATGAACTCTATAGCCTTAGCTCAGGGCAGGGAGCACTGTCTGAGCACAGGCGATGTGCAATAAAGGTAGTTACGGTAGGGAATGGGGGCCATGATGGAGGCAGGGTACAGTTTCTCTGAAGTGAGGGCCACCTGGATTCCACACAGCTTTCACTCAAACCTAAAAAGATTGCACCAGTGGGGCAGGGACACCGGGGAAGCAGCCCTTTCTTCAGAACTGACTGTATGTGATTAATGCAGCCTGAGCTACTTAGATGCCACGATACAACCCCCCCCCGAACTGTGCATCAGCACATTCCCAGCTAGTAGGCTATCTCAGGGCAGATGCATTTGATGTCAGCACTAATCACGATGGTGCTGACCAATACAAGGAATCAGGATGCTGTACATTTTCCAGGCATCTGGGTGGGATGTCATAGCAGCAAAAAAACAGGACAAAAGCCAGCCTAGCGGCATGGAGGGTTGAGGCATCTATGCCTCCTGGCTGTTATGCTGATGACCTGGGTAAAGGAATGGACTCAGGTGACTTGGGTGCTCAGCTCAGACAGGGAAGATTGAGTGTCCATCAGACAGCTCTATTCCCTCCCGGGAGGGGGGTTCTGCAACTCACTGCTCGACTTCCACCTGGAGGAATACAGGTGGTGGCACATGTGAGTCTCACAGTTCAGGGAAGGGTCAGAGTACAGAGTGCTTGAGTGCCTCGATGGAGGCAGAGTGTGCACGTCAAACTCATTGCACATCCAGCTCAGCCCAGGGGAGAAATATCAGGAGGAAACCTTGAGGACGGGCTAGATGAAGCCCTGCCCTCCTGGACGCAGACCCGCCCAATCTCTCTGGTGCACCGGAGACTGGGATGGTGGTGGAGAGTGGGGACAGGGCTGAGAAAGCCACCCAATCTCTCCTGTCAGAAAAACACTTCTTGGGAAAAAAACTGACAAAACCCCATTTTAGCAGAATGCAGACAGGACAGTGGGTAGGTTGTGGAAATCTGTGAAATCAGGGCCAATGGCTGAGCCGGCTTGATGCACATGTGTGTGGGGGGGTGTTCTCTGCTTGCTGGGTGGCCACAGGATGAGCTTGCTCCTTTGAACTATGCAAACTTTCTACCCAGCAAGTTGACAACAGTGTCATGACCAGCCTGACTGACCACTGGCCTGTCACTGCCAATCCCATTGCAGCTTGAGCTGCACTGGGCTCAACAGTGACACACCTCTGAAATGCAGTTCATCGTAACAAAATATTTGCTGCACATGCATGCGCACGCAGACACAAAAAGCACCAAGAAGAAAATGCTTACTTGCAAAGTGGTGAGCAAGACATATGAGATGGCATTGCAGGGTCATTCCAAATATTCTGAACCAAACTACAGTATATGCAGAAATTAAATCCACTATTTTAACTGTAATTTCAGAAATACTGAATTACATTTTGTTTATTTTAAGCTGTTTATTTCTTGTATTTATTGTCCTGGTTTTGAAGTACCTGTCTATTCCTGTAGGGCACCTTATAAAAAAAGTACTACTGCTACTATATTATAAGATGTGTTGATTCTTTCCCCTGGTTCATGGTCTGCATGCTAATCATGAGCTGATCAATGAAATACATATTATTCCATCACTTTAGCAGTTAGGCACTAGAATTGAGTTTTAATTTCGGATTTCTTGATGGTTCTTAGGGACAGCAAGAAAGTATTTCTTTTTCAAGATTGGCCGATCTCCCATGCCATTGTCCCAGATATACTCAGGAGAAAGTACTTTGGTGGGTTTATGGTGCACCAAGTATCTATTGAAATGGCTCTCTTCATGCCACACTGCCTCAATATCTTTCTTCCTATCTTCCTCAATGGCTTCATGGCATGTCTTGGTCAGTTTGTAAATTTCTTCCACTGTCCCAGCATAGAAAGCTGCCATATAGTAAAAATCCCCCTGATCAGGAGGTATGTAAGCTTGGGAACTTTGCCTTCGTTCATATGGAAAATGGGAACGTTCTGTACCATAGTAACCTGGATGAAGTGTGGAAACCAATTTATCCAGAATTTCCACTCCTACACGATCATTAAATTTCATATCTGAATCTGCACAGACAAGGTAATCCACTTCTTTGTGAAATTGTTCCAATATGTGATTCTGGATGTGCTCCATCCTCTGCATTGAAATATCTTGCCAGCGTTTGTAAGGCTCTGTTCTTATGACATGAAGAAATCGGTTTGTGTTGAGGCTGATATTAGGAACAGCCTCAGGTCTGTCAGTAAAGACATAGTAGTTCACCCGGTGTCCCGGCATGAAATATTTCTCTGCAGTTGTCAGGAAATCTTCAAGGAACTGCACATACCTGTAGAGAACATAATGCCTTTCATTCTGGTCTTAACAAATTAATTGGTATCAGACAGTACAAACTATATAGGAACTAAAACAGCATACTGCATTACTGTGTGGGTTGAAAAAATGAAAACAAAAGCATTTACATAAACACATGATGAAACCACAAACCAAAGATCAAAAACAACATTCTGACCATTACGTTTTGCAGCAAGAATAATCTACAAAGGAAAAAAGTAAGCATATTTTTAAGGTAATTGCACTTGTATTTTTTATTCTTTGGTCCTGAGGATAGCCAAAGGATAAAATTCCAATGCTTACATTTTATTTTTCAGATCCAGAAACAAATGGTTCAATACCTTTTATTGGACCAACATAGATCTAACAAAGGAAAACAGTGGTTAAGCTTTCAGACCAACAAGTCCTTTCTCGGAAGCTTATATACCAGTTTTTTTGAAAATGACATTCTATTAACACCCTGATCATACATAAAAAACAGAAAGAATTCTCATTGGTTTGAAATACTTTTTTTTTTAAATAACTGAGGTTTAAATAGAAGCAACCAGTTTCTGCCAGCTCATCTGAGACATGCTGCTGTGAAGCAGTCCAAGGTCAAATGTCAACAGAGGCAGATAAGAGGAATCCTTCAAGAGGCCAGACAGTTTCACCAACTTACATTAAGGACAATGCATGAGACAGGGTGTTATGAATACACTCTTAATTAAAAGTAAGAGCTATAGATATAATACCCACTTAAGTACATGTTAAAAAGCATTACAAAACAAAAATTTTCTATATATAGCTAGAGATGCAGTGACGTTTTAATTCCCAGGTGAAGTAAACCCAAAGTGGTCTGCTTCAAATTTGTGTAGCACTACGCGAATTGTCCATTAAAAACTTGAAATTTGCCTTACTTCACATTGTCCACTTCAAGTTCGCTTACAGTTGCAGTTTGATAAAGCATAGTCATTAAAAAACAGTTCACTGATCACATGCCTAACTGTCTCTGCAGGTCTGCAGGTCACATGATTCAGGGAGGCAGTTAAATAATCAGAATGTCAGTGTTCAAAGTGCAAAGTGGACCCAGATGCAGTGTGCAACAGTCAGTGTTTGCTTTATTTCAGGGTACCTGCAGAAACTCCTGTACCACCAGATTTAAACAAGGGGCCGTACAGGAAATCTGCACAAAGCCACCATTGCCAATACATTCCACAATGTTGATCCATTTTTACTAGCTACGAAGCCAGATTTTAGGGACAGGGTGTGCAGCCACTCATCAGTTTCGGTCAGTAGCAAGTGTAGCGTGTGTTCACCTGTATGCGACCCTGCTCACTAAGCACTGTAAGCATGGCATGCTGTCTTATACCATGAAGGTTGCTACCACCACCACAGTCTGACTTATTACACTGCTTTCCCATCCCACCATCACAGACAACTCCAGCTAGCTGTGCCCAGTGTACAGTAATACACAAATAGGAACTACCCATTGTTTTGCCACTTGTCTCCATATCCATGCGTAAGTGAATGTAAGGTGATGCGGAATGTTGAAGGGCATGTCTTACAGAGTCTGTCACGGTCCGACATAACTCAGGAACAGCACGGGCGGAAAAGCATGTCTGGGACAGGACCTTCCACTTAGGGCATGCACATGCCACAAAGCGCCAGAAGCACACATTCTCCACAGGGAAAATGGCAAAAGGTCAATTGCCAGCATTTCCGCTACGGTAACATTGAGTTCACATGCATCTGAATGATTAGGTGGATATTTAATGTTGCGCGCAAAAAGGCTATGCAATGTGGGCTGCATTGTTCATTGCTTTACATGTGACATGATGAATGACTCTACTCTACTAAGGCCCTGTCCACACTGCCATCAACGGAACGGTAACTGTTTTAAAAACGGTTTAGGACTTACCGTTACTGTTCATCCACACTGTTCATCAAACGTGTTTGAGATTGCTTGCCTCCCATCCACATTGCAGCTCATTCAGCGATCTCAATGTGCGTATGTAAACCGCATCAGTGCCCTTACAGCAGGACTATCCCTGCAAGCATTGCAGGATATGATGACATTATGATGCCTCTCATCATGCCTAGAGTTGTTCCCATGAGAACAATACACTGGGCATGATGGAGGCAGAGGAATTAAATGCTTGTTTTGCCTTGGTGCTGCTGCTTTGTTTCATCACCAGGCAGCAGACTATGATGAGGGCACAAATAATTTGCCAGCACAGCAGACTGATTCGAGCAAAACGAGTTCTTGCAAGTAGGAGGCAGTCACTGCAGAGGATTACTGCACTGCTGAACTTTAATGGGCACCAGATATGCTGCTGAAGGAGTGCCTTGCTCTATTTGGAGCCACCCTACATTGACCAGGTGGTGGGATAACATTGTGATATGCTCATGGACAGATGAGCAATGTCTTTCTAATTTCAGAGTGTCCCGAAACACCTTTCATTTACTCTGCAGTGAGTTGCAGCCTTACATTTTTCACACGGACACCCAGCTTCACAAAGCAATATCAGTCTCCAAAAGAGTGCCAATCACACGTTGTGGTGCCTCGTAACTAATATAGAGTATTGAACCTTAGGGCACCTTTTTGGTGTGGGAAGGTCTACAGTTGGGGAAATAGTTGTGGAAGTGTGCAAAGCAACTGTATATGTGCTGATGCCGAAAGTAATCAGAATCCATAATATGGCAGCTGTCATACAAGGCTTTGAGCGAGAGGTGGGTTTCCCAAACTGTGGGGGTGCAGTGGATAGTACCCACTTTCCCATTATATCACCTCCCAAAAATGCCACAGAGTACTTTAATCAAAAGTCGTATTATTCTATGGTGATGCAGGCACTGGTGGACCATAAATTTCATTTTATGGATGTGAACGCTGGTTGGCCAGGGAAGGTACATGATGCCTGGGTGTTCCAGAAAAGCAAGCTGTTCCACATGGGTCAGACTGGTAAGCTATTCCCTGGCATGAATCGTGACATTGGTGGAGTTAGTGTACCAGTGGTTATTCTTGGGGACCCTGACGATCCCCTCCTGCCATGGCTAATAAAGCCATATAGTGACTATACTGTGTCTCATAAGCGGAACTTCAACTACAGACTGAGTCATGCACATATGGTGGTTGAGTGTGCCTTCGGTCGCATGAAAGGCAGGTGGAGGTGTCTACTGAATTGTAATGACTTCAGCATTTCTAATGTGCCATATGCCATCAGTGCATGCTGTGCGCTGCACAGTCTATGTGAAAATAAGGCAGAACAGTTCCTCGATTCATGGTACACAGAACTTAAGAATGCACAATTCCCACAACCATCCAACCATGACTGTGTGCCAGCTGATGAGCGGTCTGTTTCAGTAATGAACAGGCAGGCTGCAGCCATACGTGACACACTTTTTGACTGCCTAAATAATTACTAGCAACGCCAAGGTATTGTCAGAGTATGCATTTCATAGGTTTCATAGGTTTACAGAGTTTATAAAGACTATAGTCCATACACTTGCCATTTTCTTATGTATATCCAAAAATATTATTTTTGATCATATATTGATCAATTTGTATTTTAAAGGATTCCATCATTCTGCTGACTATTATTTCAATTGGAAGCTTATTCCAAATCTTAACCACTCTCACTGTTAACCAATACTTTCTCCTAAGTGTTTTAAACCTATCTGATTTAATCTGCAGTGGATGAAGTGTGCAGCATTAGTGTGGTTAAAACGATTAGTTGGGAATATTCACTGCAAATAGGTTCCAATTCATTTCTGCATGAACATTTTTTATTATGAATGTTAAAGTACTTCATATAATCAACACAACATTTGCATGACACTAAAATGAAGGCGTGCACACAATTATTAATGAAACTGTTCAAACTGTGCTGTTTACAAGATACTGTGAATCCATACTGGCAGACAAGGGCATGTATTGCATACATTGTTGTTTTATTTAAAAAAAATGGCTATCCATTAGGTAAAGAGAACTGTCAACAGAATGTTAAAATGTTTAAAATGTCGTTTAACTTTAATAGCTTACAAATACAACCGTTCATTGCTGCGCTGAAGGCCAAGTCTGACAATCCTACTAGGATGCTTACTTCTGCTGTACTAACTTCTTGTATTTCATGAGTTTACATTTACTAAACCAGACATTTTAATGTCATGTGCTGACAACTTTAAGTGAAACTTATACCAACAAACTGCTTGTCCTAAAAATCTGACAGACATGAGATAACTTGTACAAAGCATTTCTGTTGAAGGTTACAAATCTGTGGTTATAACTGTTTAAAATGCAACTTCATTATAGACTGTCTTCTGCATTTAAAAGATAACATCTGGCAGCTTTATTTCATTTACATGTGGCAGGTTATGAAATTAGTATGAGCTCTTAATAAAATTTCTCAATCCCAGATGTCTTGCATTTCCATTTTACAATGTGACTATCAACACTGGGAGCACAGGGAATTTGACTTGACCAGGGTCACACAGTATGCAAGTGGGGGCTGTGGGATTCAAACCCAGGTCAGACTGGTCCTTTCATTTACAAGGAGGTCCAAATAAGTCATCACTCAGTATGTCCTGCACATAGGAAGGGGAAAAAACCTGTTGCTCAGTGATAGTCGGCTGCATCATGCCGACCACTGTTTCAGAACTTGATGCCATATTTTGTCTGGATGTCTGTTGTGAGGTTCTTGTATTGTAACCAGACACAGTGCTTCTCTAAAATGTGCCAACTATACTGGGTATGCCACTGTGGACAGTTGCTTGCAGGTGGCCTTCAGGGCCATGTGTCATGTTGCCCTGTGATGTACTAGCAATGTCGTTCCACTTATGGGAACTGAGTGTTGCTGGTTGCCTACAGGGCCATGTGTCATGTTGCCATGTGGTATAGTACCAGTGCTAGAAACAGCAACATGAACTGCCTGCTGTTGGTGCCCTCCATACGCTTGCATCTGGCTGCTCTGAGATGTGCCAGCAATGCTGGCACCAGTGACATTCAGGGGTTGAGTGGTGGCAGGCATAACACCACTTGGTAGCAGCAAAGAATGACCAGAAGATGACTGTGAAAAAAGCAATGACGTAATGCTTAGTGTGTTATTAAAAAAAATTAGCATTCTAGACTGTCTCATACTTTCTAAGCCTTTCCTCCCACACCCTCTCCTGCTCCAGTTCCACAAGCTCCCTATGTTGTTACTGCCTCATTTTTCTTGTGTGCTTGAACACTGCCTCCATAAGATCCTGCAGCTTGTTACTCTTCTTCCTGTTGTGGAGGTTCTGCAGAGGTTCAGCTGGGCTCTTCTGTGCTGTTCCCAAGGTGCTTGATGCTCCACTGATGGAAGACACATGCTGCAACCCCACTACCGTCGCAGGTTCCAGATGAGCAAGCCAACAAGGTGGTGTCAGTCTCTACTGATGTATCCACTGGCTGGTCTGCATCTACAGAAAACAAACAGTGCTGTAAGCAGTGCTGTAAGCACACTATAGAAGACACCTACAACACATAGAAAAAACGTGCCTGAGGAAAAACTTAGGGGTACACTACCTGATTCTACAATATCATGTACAGCATAGTCATCATCCTCTTCATCAGCTTCTGGTCAGTCCTCATCTTCCTCTATTGTGCTGCTTTCCAGCACTAGCTGCGGCTCCGAAGTTGGTCTGGTACCAAGTATGTGATCAAGCTGGTCATAGAATGGACAGATGACCCGACTGCCCTCCTGACCTGCTATTCGTGTTCCTTGTCTAATGGTACCTAACCTTTAATTGTTTTATTTTGTCTCTGCTTTGTTTTGCAGAACACTCAAAACCATGCTCAGTTAAATATTGAGAGACTTTCTGGTACACTCTAGTGTTTTTCCTGTACAAGGCAAGCTCCCCCTGCACACATTCTTGCGACCAGTATTCTATTAAATATTTGGTTGCCTCATTTGGCCAGAATGCAATGTAGTCACTCATTTTCCTAGTTTCCTATTTTTTTACACTCATTGAACTGTGCCCAGACACTTCACAACTTGAGGCAGCTCCAATATGCACTATGCGCAGCACTATTACCCGACAGGACCTTTTTAAATCCCCCGCTCTGTTTACTTCTGTGTTATGCTGTGTGGAACATAAACACCTCACCTAGAGCACTTTGGGATGCCACAACAAAGCACTGTGGAGCTGTGGAGGTCCTACAACAATGAAAACATTACAATCTCGTATCTGCACCAGTAAGCCAACAGTTTCGATTTCAATAATGTTTGTGCTACCAATCTAAAGACCACATCCTTACAGATATTAAAATTGGTTTTAAGATCACTTGTTTAACCATTACCAGTGCAGATGCGAACCGTTTTTGGAGGTGGCGGTGATGATTTATAGGGTTCAATGTGGACGGGGCCTAATTAACATGGATGGAGTACGAACATACGAAATTTGCCAGCAGATAAAGGCCTAGAGATCTATCAAGTCTGCTCAAATGTGCAGCTAGCACCCCTTATTCTGCAGCTGCCCCTCCCTTCCACTCTTCCCCTTCATTAACCCTCCCCCTTGTCCTGTCCCATCCCCTTTTGAAGCAGTCCACTTTTCTACTGGATACCACTTCTGCAGGTATCGCATTCCACCCAGCCACCACCTCTCTGTAAAAGTGTCTCCTCATCTCCTCATGAACCTTCCTCCTCCAGTCTCATATCATGACCTCTGGTGGCCCTCCTCCCTTACTTTGAACAGCCCTCTGTACCTGTCTTGTTTATTCCTTTCATGTATTTAAAGGTTTCAATCATGTCCCCCGTCCCTCCTCTCCTCCAGTGAGTACATGTTCAACTCCCTCAACCTCCTCTCGTATGATAAGTCCCCCAGCCCCTTGATCATCTTTGTCACCCTGCGCTGCACCCCCTCCAGTAACTTAATGTCCCTCTTCAGATATGGGCGCCAGTACTGCACGAAGTACTCCAGGTGTGGTCTAACTAATGACCTATACAGTGGCAGAATCACCTCCTCCCTCCTCGAGGATATTCCCCTTGCAATACAACCCAGCATTTTGTTGGTCTTTGCAGCTGCCTTCCTACATTGTGCCGAGTTGTTCATTGACCCTGTAATGAGCACCCCCAGATCCTTCTTCTCCTCTGTCTGGGCTAGATGCACTCCCCCAGCTGGTAACTCCTCCTTGGGTTCTTCATTCCAAAATGCAACACCTTGCACTTTTTGGCATTTACCCCAGTTGCCAGGTTCTGCCAGGCTTCAAGCTTTGCCAGATAGTCCTGCAACCCCTGCCATCCCCCTAGGTCATCCACCACTGCTCCTACCTTGGTATCATCAGCAAACAGACTGATCTTGCTCTTGATGTCCCATGATATGTCTGCAATGAATATCACAAACAACACTGGTCCCAACACCGAGCCCTGTGGAACACCGCTCGTCACTACCCTTGGGTGTGAGAGCTCCCCACCCACCACCACCCTCTGTTGCCTTCCCTAAGCCAGTTTCCTACCCATCTCACCAGCTTTGCACCCGCCCTGGATGTATGATGGTGGGTGCACAGGTGACAAGCCAGTACATGTGGTTATTTTCCTTGTTTTAAGTACAGGGGTTGATGTAGTTGAATTACTACATGGACCACCACTGCTACTCTAACAACTGCTTGAACATTCTAAATCATCCTCCTCCTCCCGTCTGTAGTAATCCTCTGGTGTTATTTAACCAATTTTACTGACGTGGCTATTTACACTGATAGAAGGGGATACCATGCTCAGTAAGATGGCTAAGGGTGAACGCCCAACTACAGCATTAGCTCCCCTCTGTTGCCACATCCACAGTGCCTTGCACCTGCTCTTCAGATGAGTATGCTGGCCACCAATGCCCAAATGGCTACCCTTTTTACCACACTTCACACACTCTGGCAAAACTGGCAGATTGACACTGTTTCATTGTTGCCATCTTGTACAAAAAAAATAAAAAAAGTGATTTGGATGCCCTACTCTTCACATGTCTCTACTGCTGCATATGAAACTGCACTTTTGGTGGCGATGAAATGGGGTGTGTAATGTATGGTTTCTGCTGTGGTGCACAATTGGACTTTGGCTGAACATCACAATATGACTATTAATTCAGGGTCATCATCAACAGACACGGCTATAGCAGAACTTTGAGGAGGGGGCAATTGACTGACTGTTTACAAACAGCCACCTTCACTTTCTTTTTTCTGGTTCCCAAATGAGGTCACTAGCATCATCAGCATAATCATCATCCACTAGTTCACTTTGGAGGCTGTCCTCCTATGGAGATATTCCAAGTTTAACAGCAGCCTCAATATTATCAGCCACACTTTTTTCATCAATGTCTGAATGTATGGATGGCCTATCCTCAACATCAATGGAAACATGAGACTGTGTGTCATCATCACGATCAGAATCATGTTCAAGTACTGTAGGTAGTGGGACATCAATTGCACTCAAGTCTGCAGATTCAGCAACATTGTTCCCATACGATAGGTTCAACAGGGTTGAACTTGTAGCAATACTCATGTTGTTATCAGCCATGCCCTCATTAACTTTACTAACAGCAGGGACAACACCATCTCCAACCAGCATTGAAGTGAATGATTTTGTTTTGAAAAACACAATCAGACAAATCCCTTTACTTGCACCAACTACTTACCTTCCCCTTCTGCTGTGTACTACCACGGCCATAACCACTCTTAACACTGCTACCATTTGTAGCCCCTGATGAACCTGACTCATCTTCACAACAACTTCCACTGCTAATAGTCTTCTTGGCAGCAGGACCACAGCCAGAAACTGCTTTGCCTGACTATCTCTTGGCAGGCATTATTTCAGATGACACAGACAATTTACAACAACTTGATATTTTGGTACTTTTGGGTGGCCGGGAAGCAAAACACTATTTAAATGTATTGTTTATGGGGGACCTGAATATGCCTGATGTTAACTGGAGCACCATTACTGCAGCCACATCCAAGACAGGGTCATTCTCAATGCTCTGCAGAGGGCATGCCTCAGACAGCTAGTGTTGGAACCCACTCAGGAGGGAGCAATCTTAGACCTGGTACTTTCAAACGGGGACAGAGAGAGGATCTCAGATTTAGAAATGGGTAGCCATCTGGCAAGTGACCACCAAACAGTGTGGTTCACAATAAGCACAGTTGTAGAGTTAAGCCACACAAAAGCAAGGGTGTTGGACTTTAGGACTATGTCAGACCTCTCCACAGTGCCCACTACAAAAACATACCTGCCCAATGGGTCTCGGATACACTGTTTACATTTAAACCCCAGAGACTTAGTGATCAGAACTGCCACCCCTTTACTCTGTGTACTCGTGCCAGTTGTGTAAACTTGCCCAGTCTTCTCAATGAATTCACTTCTGTTTTAAGAAGGTGAGTTTCCTGGAGGAAGGATACTTGCCCTTTGGCTATTTGCAAGTGCTTAAGCATTTTATACCTCTTGTTTTTGTTGCATACCCCCTTGATATTCCATGAGTTCACTTGTAAACAATTAGCCATGTGTCCTTATGACAATTACTGTAAAAGAGTGTAATATTCCACATAAAGAGAGCTGAACCCCTGCAGATACCATGGAACCCACTCCACTCACCCCTTCCACCTTACCCTAAACACAGCAAAGTACCATTTACCCTCCCCGTTCCCCTCCCACCCCCGATCTCATGCAGTAAAATAAAATGCATATTAGTACCCCTGCCAAACCACCAGATCTTAACAAGTTAACTATAGATCCCTTAGTGTCCTGAGAGGTGATAAGGCCCCCTTCCCTTGATACAGTGCATAATTTTGCAAGGTACCGCAGTTAAGATCCTTGCCCCCTCTCATCCCTTCCAATGAACTGTAATACTAGAATATCTTTCTGTTAACGAACATTAGAATCCTCTAGAATGCTAGCAAAACTCCAACTTTCATAAATAATTCAACTAGCCAGAATTAATATTAACTCTGTTAGAAAGTGAAATATGAAGCCTTCTATCGAAGCCCACATAACTTCTGTAGTTTGAAACATCTGCTTTCCCAGACTAATGACTGAGCTGGGCAAAATCTGGAGCATAGACAGTTTATAACACTGCACCAATCAAAGAAAAAAACAGCATCCCCTTCCCCCCGTGACAGAACATCTGAACAAAGCTTTGTCTTTGCAGCCCCGTCTTGACTGGGGATGAGGAGGCATTAAAGGGTGAGTTAAGGTAGGGAGCAGATAAGGGGTAGAACTCTGGATGTTGCATGAGTCTTTGCAGTGTTGCGCACATTCAATATGCTCCCAGCTGCTGCATAGGTCCACGCGAAAGAGCACACATTCGATCAGCTGCAGAGCTGTGCCACATTGCGTTAGTCATGAAGCCGCTCCATGTATGCAGTTCTCGAGCCATCAGCCTGCATTAATGCAGCTGGTGCAGGGCCTCAAAATCCATGGGTGTTGCATAAAATTCTAGCTGAGACCAGGTCAATACCACAGCATCAAGAACCGCTGCTTTGGGTTCATGGACACAACCCCTTCTCTGGCAGGGAAAGTAAAATAATAGGCAAGCCGGGACCTAAACTATTAACTTTGAGCCGCAGAGGACCCATTTATGAAAATATGAGCATACTACAGTTGGGGGGGGATGTTTTGCAGTGTTATACTAGTCTGATCCCCATCTGTCCCCAGCTTTGGCCCACGCATAAAGACCACAGTAGGAACTTCCACTTTAGTAGTCGCTCCCCTTCATGGTGAGAGATAATTTCTTAAATAACTCCAGGAGCAGTCACTGAAGCTCTTGCTCTGCTTGATCACTTGATTCAAAGGAGTGCCATTTCTCCTGCACTCTGACCTGTGGCTGAGCAGGGTACAGCATGTGAAAATGCACACTGGCAGGGATGAGATGAGACACTGTGGAGTGAAGGGAGCCCCTTTTCTGTCTCACAGATGCTAGTAAGTACTGTGATATATTTTTTTTATATACTTTATTTTTCTTTTATTTCCGTAGGAGGTACAATACACAGCAGATACATTATAGATGACATTCATAAATATCCATAGCAGCAGATCATTCCATAAGCAGTAGTACAATACCTTGATCAGGGAAACATCTGAGCGGCCGAGGCTACCTGGGCCAGCCATCCGCACCACCACTGCTCACTGCCAAGGAACCCATCTCTTGCTGATCTCTCAGCCCCTGATCAGGGAAACATCTGAGTGGCCGGGCTACCTGGGCCAGCCGTCCACACCACCACTGCTCACCGCCCAGGAAACCTCCTCTTGCTGATCTCTCAGCCCCTGATCAGGGAAACATCTGAGCGGCCGGGGCTACCTGGGCCAGCCGTCCACACCACCACTGCTCACCGCCAATCCACCTGCTTACCTAGTTTCCCCTGCCCCCCAAGCCTCCATCTCATTACCTACCTCCTGCCATATATGACACTGGTACTCTATACCCCTTTCTCCTCACCTTATTTGCCCTCTTCCCACTCCTACATCCCCCCTGCTCATGTTTCCCCACTGTCCCGAACATCTACCAACTCACGCTCTCTCACCCTCTCCATGGTACCCTCCCTCTCAATCTCATGTTCCCGCCTTGGGCATCTCCAATCACTACGAAATGGCCCTCTCCCCCAAATAACCGTTGGGTACTTGCCCTGTCTACCACTACTACTGCCACACTTTACCTATGGCTCCACCCGTTTACTTGCCCTGGTGAATCTCGGAGTTCTCTGGCCCCAACAAATAGGTGCCAGTCATGGGTATCTCACACCAGTACTCTAAAATGTATACTTTTTCTCCTGCTATTGTCAGGAAACATTCATCCCAATCCCAGACCAGCCCCTACAATAAGAACAACTCAGACCAATCAACCAGGATCCCTCTCGATAATCTCACTTAACATATGTAGTCTTCTTCACAAAATTGACACCCTTCAGACTTTTGCCTGCCAGCATAACCCAGACATACTAGCAGTCGTAGAAACCTGGCTGTCACCTTTGGTTCCTGACCATGCTATCACCCTCCTTGGGTATAATGTCTACTGGCTTGATCAAACGTCAAAAAAGAGGTGGTGGCTGCACCCTGTACCTTAAGG
Source organism: Neoceratodus forsteri (assembly GCA_016271365.2). Classification (NCBI taxonomy): domain Eukaryota; kingdom Metazoa; phylum Chordata; order Ceratodontiformes; family Ceratodontidae; genus Neoceratodus; species Neoceratodus forsteri. Next base: position 885,632,003 of record CM028136.1, read on the forward strand.
ACACGATCTGGGGTCACCTCATCAACTTAACCCCCCAAACCACCACTGCACAGATTTTTCCTGTCAACATCCTTCTTGGTGCACACAATAAAGTCATCACAGTTGCCACAGTCTACATTCCACCGAGGGAGCAAGGTAATGAGCTTAACGCAGTCCTGGAGTTTACCAAATGCCTCTCACCTGATTCAGAAACCATCCTTCTCGGTGACTTTAATATTAACTGGCCTGCTGCAGAGGCAGGGGCATACAGGGACTTGATAGTGGCAGCAAACCTTTCTCAGATGGTTAGCTCCCCAACCAGGACAAACTGTAAAACAGGTACCAGCACCCTTATGGATTGGATCATAACAAGCCATCCCGCCAGGATCACAAACACCACTGTCCTCCCTGACACACTTAGTGACCACTCCCCCATCATCTGCTACTGGTCCAGTAAATTCATCAAGCCCCCAACCCCCAAAACCATTACTAGCTGGGTTCTACCTAGAGGCAAGTTACCTCATCTCAAAACCTCCTTAGTCAACAGGATTGGTCCCCAGTTCTCGCTACAACCAATGTGAACACTGTACTGGAACACTTCTTCAGGATCTTCAACCAAGCATGTAACATATTTGCACCCTTCAAGAAGCGCAAGGCCAAAGCCCTATGTAACTCCTGGCTCACCAGAGACCTACTTAGATGACTAAAAGCTCGAGACCACCTTTGGGAGATTGCCAGAAACACCGGGAGACAAGCTGATATTGCTAACTATAAACGTGCACGAAATGACTGCACCAAATATATCTGGGGTACGAAGACCACCTATTTCCATAATGCTCTCACTAACTCATGGGGCAACGGTAGGGACTTCTGGAATAACATTAAAGAAGTCATTGGGAAGCAATCTAAATCACCCCCATCAGTACTCAGCATAAATGGTGAAACTACACTTGACCAGAAACTCATTGCTGATACATTCAATGACACCTTCACGGAAATCAGTCAAGTACTCCCACAGGGTTTTTTCGATGAGGTGGTTCCTCTTGCCCCCCCAGCCACCTCCAGCCACCCTCCCTTCTACTTTAAAGCAGTAAAAATGCATCAAGTCCGCAGCTATGTTACCAAAGCCATTTGCAACTCCAGAGCCAGCAGTGACTCCCTCGAACTCAAACTGCTATCACTCACACTTGAAGAAGTACTCCGACCACTGACCAGGATTTTCAACCTCTCCCTCAGCCTCAGCCAGTTCCCTGACTTATGGAAATCTGCCATGGTAACCCCAATTCATAAAAGTGGTGACAAAACAGCTACTGAGAATTACCATCCAATTTCTATCCAACCTCCACTCTCCAAGGCCCTAGAACGGATTGTGTCAGACCAGCTCACCGGCTTCCTAGACAATCACAACATCCTGTGCAAGGAGCAACATGGCTTTAGAAAAGGTCACAGCACTTCCACGGCACTACTTGAATTCACTGGTGCAATCCATCACTCATTCACTCGATAACAGTCATCTTACTGGGTCCACCTTCATCGACTTAACTAAAGCCTTTGATACCATCAACCACAATCTCCTACTTGCCCAGCTTCGACTAGCAGGGCTCTCACCTAACTCGGTGAACTGGTTCAAAAGCTACTTAGACAACCGCTCCCAAAGAGTGAGAATTGCTGGCACACTCTCAGACCAAAAACCAGTCCAGTCCGGTGTCCCACAGTGCTCAATCTTGGGCCCCCTTTTTTTCAGCCTTTTTCTGAACTCACTGCCAGAATCCTGCCCTGAACAGATCCTACTCTACGCAGATGATGCTGTCATCCTGGCATCCCACCATAATCTAGTCCATCTACAAGGTAACCTCCAACGGGCCTTCTCTGCAGTTGAAAACTGGTTCACAAAACACAGACTTATACTTAACCAGAAAAAAACAAAGACCATGATCTTCTGCAGCTCCCAAAACAAACACAAACAATATCAGCTCTCCATTAAAACCAAGCAAGGAATCACCCTCGAACAAGTTCATACCTTCAAATACCTCAGCCTCACCCTCAACTGTAATCTCTGCTATTCCACACATCAATAACATGGCAAAGTAGCCAACACCAAGATGGGCCTACTATTCTGACATAGGAAACATCTCACGAAGCTCTGTCCATAGCTGTCCAGAGCTCCATCATCAGCATCATTGACTACGGTCTCATTATCTATAGATCTTCCACAACCTCATCTCTCAGGCATGTTTTGACTTCCCTCAATCAAGCCTGCTGACTCATTACTGGTTCCCACTGTCTCACCCACACCTGCGACCTCTAGTCCAAAACAGGCTGGCTGAAACTGAACAACCGAATCAAATACCAAACCTGCATCACTGCTAAGAAAATCATGATGGGAAAGGCACCACCAGGAGTCAGCACCCTCCTCAAACCCAAAATCACCAACTGCAACACCAGGAGCTCAAGCCCTAAATCCTTCAAATCCCTGCAGGTGCACATCCCAAAGCCAAAGGTCATTTGCATACAAGGCTCTGTGTTGGCTGAATGACTCTCTAGTGATGCCTCATCCACAGCAATGCTTGGAGCATTCAAAAAAAAAGCTACGCCACTAATTGGCACCTCCACCTCCACCTGTGCTTGCACCCCATAACATCTTCATTCCCTACGCTGCTTCTGACCTTATAGATGTCAGTTTCTGCCCTCTCTTCCTGCACTTACCTGTCCAATGCAACTTTAATGCACTTGCCCTGTGTCTGTCCTGATAAGGCCCCTTGGCTGCCTCACCCCGACCCTCTACACCTATGCCTTCCCCTACCCTCAGCCCTCTTCCCTTCTTGCCCGCTTCCTCCTATTGTTTCTTGAGTTACTTATCGCTCAGTTCAATTTTGTCAAGCAAAGTTACTGTCTAAAACCATGTACCTGTAACTGTTTTATGTTTTAGTGTCTGTTACCCTATAACCAGCATGACGTGGAACCTTTGTAAAAGAGCCTTGGCTCAAAGGTACTTTGCAATCCTAGACACAAATAAAAAAAAATATAAAAATAAAAATAAATAAAAAATAAAATAGCAGTATTAGTAGTGTCTTCATCACAGTTAATAAATAGAGGTCACAGTATTTCATACGTTTAACCCCAGTAAACGTCTTCGACTGCCCCTTCCTCTTGTGTCTATACATCTCCACTCTGTCTAGAGAAAAGAGTCCTCTCTTATGGTGCCTTTTCCATCTCCTAGCATCCAAATATTTGGACTCCATCATGGAACAAATGCAGAGCCTCTTGCTGATTGAAAAAGGACCGAAGCCCTCCACTTTAATTCGAACTGTTCTCTGTGCCCCATAGCCCCTGCAATCATATGTTCTAAAAAATAATGTTCTACTATCAAATCATGCCAGGTATCCACCCCAGGGGATCTAAGCTGTCTCTATAGTTTAGTAGTAGTCTTCTATGCCAAAAGGAGGAAAGTAAATACAAGTGACCTTTTTTGTATTTTGACCCCTTCTTGGGGAATTGACAAGAGAGCAAGTTGTGGACTTAGTACTAAATCTGGTGTAAAAATCTTCTATAAAGATTGCTCAACTTGCTGCCAAAACACTTGTAATTTGCTACACCCCCAAAAAATATGTACCTGATCAGCCCTCCGTTCCCCACATTGTCTCCAACAGTCAGCCCCTAGTGCAGGAAAAATCTTAACCAGTTTAGCTGGTGTATTAAAATATCTAATTCATGATTTACATGCAAATTCTCTCCAATGAGGAGCCAAAGAGAGCCCTAATGAGGAGCGGATATATATTTAACCAGAGGTCATAAGTCATTGAGAAGAGGTCTCTGTTCCATGCCTCCACCCTGACTCAGATGAATCAGAGATAATTTCCTGATTCCTCTATACATCAATCAATCGAATGTAACTGGATAAAGCCATGAATTGCATTAATAACCAGTTTGAGGAATAGGGGCATTGGGGGTAGGGAGGCAGTTCCTCAAGGATCCCTTATGTAAAAGAAAATCGTGCACCTATAGGTACCTATAATGATTGAAATTTGATAAATTATATTCTCTTTGGAGCTGAGCAAATGGAGCCACCCAGTATGAGTCCAAAAATTGAAAAATAAATGTGAGACCCTTCCTATGCCAAGTGCAAAATGTTAGATCAAATTGAGTAGGTAGGAAATCCGTTTCAGCAAAAAGTAGTCACAGAAAATAAAACACAGGTTCCATGGCAGGCACAACTCTAAGTTTATACCAGCTTTGCAAGGTCTGTTTGGCTCCTATATCAAAATCTGTCAGTGTCGGTTAGTCATAAAGAGGGGCAAAAATGACCTATTGTGGATCATGCATATCGTTAAGAAAACATTCTATTTTCTTCCAAGGAGGTTGAAGGTTGGAGCTCACCCAGGTAAGAATTTGGGTTATTCGGACTGACATTGCATAATTATTTAAATCCAGGACAGTTAGGCCTCCCTTGTCTTTCGGCAGTTGTAGCAAGGACCAGTGAACCCGTGGCCTATGCCCATCCCACACAAATCCAGATAAGAGCTTATTCCAGGAGTCAGAATACATTTTAGAGGGAAGGAAAGGAATTGCTTGAAATCAATCAATCAATCAGTTTCTTTATTTTACCAGGCAAAACACCATTGAGGAGAACTCATTTGCAAGGTGGACCTGGGAGGTCATAAAAGGAATTTACATGGAAGGAGAAAAACAACAATATATAAAAGACAATGCCAATATATGTACAGCAAAAACAATAAATTGCCAATATATGTACAGAGTGTGTATAGGGTAGTATTGAAACTATGATACAGTAGGCTACCATATTCTGTGCTAACGATACAACCGCTCTCAGAGACCAAATCAACAGTTTGTCCTAGTACAAGTACAGTTTTCAGTGTTTCATGAAAGAGATAGGATTTACCCTGTCCAAGAATAGCCTCACCTCAAGGTGAGTGAAGCGTTAGAGGTCATGCAGGTCTGAGGGGGAGAGATCATGCAAGACTGAAAGAGGAGGTAGTGAGGGATGGAGATATGCAGAGCCGTAGAGAGGTAGGGGGAACTCAGATGATTAGAGTGGGGTGGAGATTAGAGCGTCATCAACGGAAACAACCACAGACCTCCTTGAAGGTGTGCAAGTAAAGAGTTGTGAAAGTGGACAACTTCAAGAGGCTCATAAGCCTCAGAGCTTTCTGTATAGAGTTCCATAGAACTGGGAGAGTGTGGCTTATAGCAGCTGTACCAAAACATGTCCTGATCTTAGGGACCGATAGAGAAATGTATGAGAGGCTTCTCAGTGGGTAGTTGCTGGCCCTGCAGACAGGCAAGCAATCTGAAATATACTAGGGGAGTGTGTTAATAATTGATCTGTATGTCCAATAGACAGCATTTCTTTGTCTTCTGGCACTTAAGGAGCTCCAGCCTACCTCGGCATAGAGAGTGCAATGGTGGGTAACGTTCGGTAGTCCAGTAATAAATCTAATAGTACAGTGATAAAGAGTGTCCAGCTTGGACAAGACAGTGGTTGGTCCTTGGCCATAGATGAGGTCAGCATAATCCAGTAGGGGCATGAAAGTAGTCAGGACTAGCCTGGTTTTTGCTTCCTGAGTGAGAAGATTCCTGATTTGAAAGAAGAGACCAAGTCTTTGCTTTGACTTTTTGGATAGCTCCTTGATATGATCAATGAAGGACAGGTTGATATCTATCCAGAAGCCAAGGTATTTAAATTTAGTTGCAAACTTCAGACGTTCACCGCAGGGTGTGTTTACTTGTGGAAATACGAAAAGCATAGGACTTAGATGTACTGGTAGACAGAAACAATCAAACCCAGATCTGTCTGCTGATGTACCAAGTTCATTTATAGCTCACATTTAACCTCAGGCTCTCGTCAGCCTGCTATTGTTTACCCTTAGACACTGGTCACACTTTCATGCTACCTAATAACTGCCCCTACCCCTCATGTACAACACCACCAAAAGTAAGAGATTAGGGTCCAGCTGCATTAAGGTATAAGAATGAAGGAGTAGTTAGGATGCAGCTTGGTGAAAACTTTAAAATGCTACCCCATGTCTTAAAATTGTATGCAGTAATATTGCATAAGCCTGCCAACATCGGTGGACAAAGGAAGAAATGATGGTATAAAGGACAACACAGATTGTAATAAGTCCAAATCTTGCGTTCATATAACTATTCACGCTCCACATCCTGATATATATGAACCTAGTGTGGCTAAAGACTCTGTGACAGTCCACGTTTTTAAGATGCATTGAATTGCTGCTTTTCTACACACTACTGATTCTTTCCATCATGGGCAAGGATACGGTGAATAGAACCTGAAAGGTATTAGTTCAAACTGTATGGACAATATATAATCAAGGTCAATATCGGTCTAATTAATGAGAGAGAAGCAACATATAATGTTGAATTGACAGACAGTGATAAGAGCCCTTATAAAATGGTTTCAGATCAAAATTACTGTTGTTCTTGTAGTTTCAATGTCTCAAAATGGAACTATTTGTATTTAGTAGGTGAGAATACCCCTTCAAGACTGTCTGATATGTTCTAAGCTGCAACAAATCATTAATGTCCAGTTGTGGGGATTAGAGAAGATATCCCAACGGATATCTTCTCTGCCTTGATAATACTGTGGTTATGCTCCTGTATATTCCTTATGGCCTTACTGTCCAACCAATGTATAAAGAGCACAAGAGCACGCTATGCACTATATCTCAAACAGGGTACGGTATATAAAATTCCTTTGTATCATAACTATAGCTTGTGTGTCAATATTTTACAGGAATTCCAAAGCGTCAGCTATTGTAACGTTTGCATACAAACCCTGCAGGCTTTATATAGGTTAATTTATTATATCCTTTCACCCCATTATTTTCTGTTGCCACGCATCAATTTGTAGTCAGCTTGGGAATTTGAAAATGTATGTGTTCTTGTTATCCAGCACTCTTTCACTTCTGTGTCAGTAATAAATTATGTAGTTTGCATATACAGTTTGACTAATTTTTTGCTATATTTGACTGAATTTGTAAAAAGAATATAGGTGCATCTCCTCTGACTTGTGCTACCTTCCAGGATTTCCTCATTACCACTTGTAATAATATTTGTTGTAACGACTACTTTCAAAACTTGCTATAGTTCTTTTTATTTGTTCATAAATGATTCTCTGTTGTGCAATTATGTTTTCACAGAGAATTGACTATAGAGGATGGAACATTTTAATGACCAGGAGTGCGTGCTTTTGGCATGCAAAGCGTAAATTAGTAGCATTAGCCTTTCTAAATCCTTTGCCTGAACAATTTTCCTTTGGTTGCCTGGCGCCAATCCAACAAATTTATTTCTTGGCATCAGCACCAAACTAAATTCAAATAGGGTCTCGGGTCACATCTGTATATGTGCCTTGGGTAGATGATTCCTGTGTGCTCTCCATATGCATAGGTTTTGAATTTTTTAAATCCAGTTAAAAATAAATCTAAATAATGAGTCTGCAAACTCAGGAAGTAACTGCAAGTGAGTCAGTTGCTTCGTGTGACTGCACAGCACAAGATGTGACATATGCTCCTGATCCTGTTAAGTAATGCCAGCCCTACACGCATCAGTCCTTACTTGATTGAATTATTCTCTGGTATCTAGTGGGTCCCCATCCTCCAATCACCATCCCTGTTATAATGCAAGTATTCCCTGGTATCCAGTGGCACCCACCACCCTCCAGTCCTCACCACTATATTTTAATAGTAGTCCCTGGTGTCCAGTGGACCCAACCACCCTCCAATCACTCACTGCTATATCATAATATAGATGTCCCTGGTGTCCAGTGGAACCCCCTTGAGCATCCCTCCCACAAGAGAGTCTGCATTCCCTGGCATCTAGTGGCCCTCCCAGCACTGTGTATACCTCTGAATGCTGGGTCAGGGTGCGGGGAAAGGGGTGGTGGGAGACTAACTGTCTGGCTGGGGGTTGGGGGTCTACTAGACACCAGAGAATTGGGATTTCATTTTTTACAGTGAATCGGGGATAGGGAGGGGGTCCACTAGACACCAGGGAATAATACAGTACAGATGAAAAAAATGGATGGACTGCCTTTTTTTGTTAAGGAGTCCTGTATAGGAAGGGGGGATCCACTAGACACCAGGGAATTATGCCTTCTTGGGGGCCATGGTTGGTGGGTGGGGGGACCACTAGACATGAGGGACTTTTTTTTTTACGTGAACTGTGATCAGTGGGTGGGGGGCCACTAGACACCAGGAATTAAATTTTGTTTTACATGGGACCCATGATTGGCAGGCAGGGAGCCACTAAACATCAGAAATTGGAGTTGTTTTTTTAGATGGATGGAACTCACAATCAACGAGTGCGGGGGGCCACTTGACACCAGGGATTGGATAGTTTTTTTTTATATGGGACTCACAATCAGTGGGGTGCACAAGACAATAGGGAGATACCTCTATGCAGTACATTACAGCTCTGTACCTGTAACTGTGATCTCTCATGCCAAAAACTCAAGAACCGTGGCTGTCCACTTGAGAACCTCACTGCTTTTGTATTTCAGAGGTTAGTGCGACAGCCTCTGAGAGTCATTGCACCTCAAACCGACAGCGGTTGAAGTCCAAACCATGCAGGGTGCATCTGTGTTTTTTTTTGTTTTTTTTTGTTAATGTTTTGGTTTTTGTATTTTGTGGAAATGTGAACATCTGCCGGCATCCCCACTTTCCTCCCTTCCTCCCAAGTTTTGCCCCCCTCTGACCTGATTATATAAAGCAGGGGGTGTGGAGGCATAGCCCTCCATATGGGGGGTGAGCAGGTGAAGCTCCCCCACCTAAACATGTCATAGAGATGTGGCAAAGTAAAACTTTGTGAGTGAAGTTTGAATGAAGTGCCAACAATTTGCACTTCACAGAGCTTCACAAAGCTTCCCCAGACCTGGGAAACTTTGACTTCACCCATCTCTAATGTCCAACGCACATCTCCCCCCCCTTACTTTCTCATGCAAACCTCCAAATTTGATCCACCATCAGTTGCAGCACTGTTTCTATGGCAACCCCCGCATAAAACATTATAGTGGTGTAAGTGAGAGTGTAAGTTTTTATTTGTGGTATAGGTGCCAATGTGTGGCTGTTACTGTTCCTGCACTGTATGCTGCTTATACTGTAGTTATTTTTCTCAGCACTGTTAAGTGTTGCGCTGCGTTCCCTGTGTGGATGTTAATCGCACTCTAATTAATTAGAAGTTTTGACCTGAACTGACAAAGAAACAGTCTCTTAAGATTCCTTTTTGAAAATTGCAAAAAAAAAGAATAATTTTCCATGGTTCCTTTTTCACAGTTTACAGAAAAAGAAAATCGCTATTCGCAAATTGTGACAAAGGCTCCTGTTTCATGATCCCTTTTCGCAATTTGCGAAAAAGGACTTTGGCATGTTCAAAAAACACATTTATAAGTAAGTAATCAAAAAACTAACCCAATAATCATATTCTACAGGTCCTGATTATGTAAACCAACTGTTGGTGTGTACCAAAGTTGTATATTTTTTTAGGTATTTAATTTTGTTTTCATCGCTAACTGAAAACAAGATGGTGGCAGCATGAAAAAATATTCCACATTTGTGGCAAAAGATCCTGCATTTGCAAAAAAGGATTCCACATTTGCAATAAAGATTCCCTTTTCAAGGCTCACATCTAGCTGGTCCAATAGGAAATAATGAGAAACTTTAAAATGTAATAACTTTTGAACGCATTACTATTTTTTCACTAAGTCTTCAAAAAGCAATTCTTTGACTCAAGACCTTTCTACCCTAAATTTGTCAAACCAAAATTCTACACTGTTTTTGTGATGCAGTGTGACAAAGAATTTTACAAAAAAAATGTAATTTCCATATTTTGTGACAGTACATATCTCTGCACCCACACATCAGACCAGAACAAAACTTGCCACATCAAGAGATCTTTAGCTTCTGATGCGGCATGCAAACTTTCTTGTGAATCACTTGAATGGTTGTGAAGGTATTAAAGTGCAAAGTCTTTCAGTTTAACATAGAAGTGGCCACTGAACCCTAACTATAGGGGTACACCCATGCACTATAATATAACATAACATAACATAACATAACATAACATAACATAACATAATATAACATATAAATATAACATAACATACAGAACAAGTTGTTGGGTATTCCTTTCTTTTTTTTTTTGCAGTTTAGTAAATGTTATTGAAATTATTCAGTTTTTAAAAAAAGGCAAAACAATCCATAATATAACTGCATATACAAAGTAAAACATGATACGTGCATACAGTTCTCAGTAAGTATATCTTCCAAAAGAATAATAGGCACATAATTAAGAAATCAACAAATAAAATAAACCTAAAAACCTCCCGGTCCTGCCCCCCCCCACCTACATCCCAACCCCAACAGCACTCACAGGTGTAAGAGAGTTATTAATCACTGAACAAGCTGATTAGTTAAAGTTAAACCACAAGGAAAAATTAATCAGTGGGCAGAGACTACTAACAAGTTACATCTAGGTGATAACATATATTAACATCATAACTGCTAGAGCTGAGAGTAAAAAGGGGCCCAACATCTTTGAAATTTGAACCAGGCTCCTGTTGACCATGCAACAGCTCGTTCAGCAGCTAAAGCTGTTAGGAGTCCCTGGTACCATTTTGCAAAGGTAGGCGTCCAACTATTCTTCCAATGGTATAAAATAATTAACTTGGTAACTGACGCTATTAGGGCCATGTAGCTTTTGAGATTAGCTGAGTGTATCGTAGAATAATCTCCCAGCAAGCATATTTCAGGAGTAAAATAGGCTGAAAGGGCAGGTATATCCTGCAGTTTGGACTTCACTAACTGCAATAGATCTCTAATTTTGGGGCATGTCCACAATTTATGATATAAAGATCCTTAATTTTCCCCACATTTCTCCCAGCTCAGGGATGATTTCTTACTCATTCTATATAATCTTACTGGGGTAAAATATAAATTATGCAGCACTTTAAATTGCAGGAGACACAATCTATCTTGCTTTATGTAGCTAGTAGCATTAATCCAGACAGCAAGCCAAAATTCAGGTTTTTTTTTTTTTTCTAATTTTAATGCTGATTTCCAGTAAAAAGTCTCGGGAGAGATTGCTTCATTCCCATGGAAACACAATTCCTTGTACAGCCCGGCGACTGGTTTAGGTTGAGAATCTAGAACATTTATATCACTAAACTGGGCTCCTACCTTAGAGTTCCATGGGGCAGGGCCGAGGAGATGAGTCACAGCGGACTGGATTTGGATCAGCTTAAATGACTCTCTGAGAGGTAAGATAAATTTCAATTTCATTCTAACAGGAGACAATAATTGGTCTCCCTCGACTAAGTCTTGGAGAACAATTTCCACCAATGGAGGACAAAAGGATACTGGAATAGGCTTCCCACCTATGCGTATATTGGGATTGTTTATTAATGGCTGAGTGAGATTTTTTACTGGTGACCACCCAAATTTGCTGCATAGTTGATTATGGGCTTGCAGTTCCCATCCCAGTGACAGGTCCTTAAGATCTCTGGGAAAGGTAGCTAAGGCAAGATATGGTAGTGCTTTACGAGAAAGGTAATAACTTTTCAAGAGCGACTGCTCTATTTTCCACCAGTCTGGGGAGCAGTCTGTGCAATGCTCAGATGGGTGATTTTTTAAAAACTTGGAACTGTGGATTGCCAAGTAATATAGAAAAAAATTGGGTAGCTGTAACCCTCCTTCTTTCTTAAGTCTGGTCAATTTGGAATAGGCTGTTCTGAGGGGTTTCCCAGTCCATATAAATCTGGAACATAAGGAATGTAACCTAGTAAATCATTTAATGGGTAGGTATATCTTGAGCATAGTCAAGGGGTATAATAGACGGGGAAGCACCATCATTTTAATCACATTTATTCTCCCCCATAAGGAAGAAGGCAGAGACTGCCAACACTGGAGGTCATCCAACAGGCTTTTAAACACTGGATCAAGGTTCAATGTTTTTCATTTAGACAAGTCGCAGGTCTCTTTGATACCCAAGTACAGTAACACAGTGGATTCCCATTGCAAACCCATTTCCATTACTAGGGGTTTAGTACAGGAGGGGGATAAAGAGTAAACCATTGTTTTACTTCTGTTTAATTTGTAACCAGAAAATGAACTAAAAGCATTAATAATTCCAAAAGCCACAGTCAAGGACGAGCGCCAATTAGCCAAATGTAACGACAAATCATCTGCAAAGGCAGAAAATTTATATTGTTGATCTTTTATTGAAATACCCTGGATTTTATCTTCTAATTTCAGCCTGAATATTAAAGGTTCTATATAAAGATTAAATAAATATGGAGATAGGGGACAACCTTGCCGTGTTCCACTGGCAAGCGAAAACACATTTGAAATCTCATTGTTGTGGGATACCTGGGCTGAAGGGAACGAGTACAGTACCCACACTTTTTGAATATAGTCTTGAGGGAATCCAGATTGCTTAAGGACTGCAAATAGGTATGGCCAAGTAACTTTATCAAAAGCTTTCTCTGCGTCTAGGGCAACCAGCGCTGCTTCCAGAGCTGGATCCCCCAGATGCAGAAATGATAGAACAGCTTCTTAAAATGATCACTCACATTACGGCCCGAAATGAAACCAGTTTTTTCAGAACTAATTAGAGTAGACCAAACCACAGACATGTGTGCAACTAAGATTTTTGCATATATCATTACATCATTATTAATGAAAGAAATAGGGAGGTAACTTTCCGGTTTCAAAGGATTTTTCCCAGGCTTTGGAAGTCAAATAATGCGGGCCTCGAACAAAGATTTTTCCATGACTGGCGCAAATGACCAAAAATTAAAGACTGAGGTTAACAGTGGGGCTAAAGATGGCAAACAGATTTTGTAAAACAAGGCTGTATACCCGTTAGGCCCAGGAGCTCTGTCCACATGTAAGGAATTTATGGCTTGTTGAACTTCCTGTTCTGTAATAGGGCCACTTAACTTCCTTTGGAGATCTGTGTTAAGAGTAGGCAGATGGGCCTATGCAAGGAATTGCGTCATTTGCGGGTCATTGGGCAACCTGGGACTGGAAGGGGTGTACAGATTCTGATAATAGGAATGGAACATTTCCAAAATCTCTTTTGCACTTCTAACTACAGTCTCAGTGTTGGGGTATGCTAAAGCCTAAATCCACCAAGATGAACTTTGCTGTTTTAGTTGCATAGCCAATAGCTTACCAACTTTTTCACCCTGACCGATATAAGTGGCCTTCATGTGAGAAGTTGCCCTGTCCACCATGTCCAGCAAGTAAGTAGCATATTGTGATCAAAGTCTTGCTAATTCATTGCAATCTGCCTCTGATGAGGCTGGAGAAAGTGACCTCTCAATAGCCCTAATTTGCTTGAGCCAGGTATCAACCTGGGACTGGGCTGTCTTCTTGCGGATTATGGTGAGGCGAATTAACTAACCCCTCCAAGTAGCTTTCAGCGCCGCCCAGAGGGTATCGAGGTTAGAAACAGAGTTGCAATTCCAGTATATGGTTTGCCTAAAAAATCCCCGAAATCTTTCTGCTAAAGCCTGGTCTTTAAGAAGAAGAAGATTATTAAGGGACTATGTATGGGGGTGAATAGAGAATAGGGAGAATTCTATGGCTACTAGAACTGGAGAATGATCTGATATCACTCTAGAGTGTATCATACTGTCTCTTACCTGGGATAGAAATGTTTTACTTATAAGGAAGTAGTCCAGCCTAGAGAGAACTTTGTGAAGGACAAAGTAAAAAGTAAAGTCTCTAGTGGTTGGATTTAAAGTTCTCCAGGGGTCAGCCAATCCTAGATTATCAATTAGTTCCCTTAATGCTCTCTGTGCAGGGGAGAGACCCGCTGAGATCCTATATGTTCTGTCAGTATCATTAGCAAAGACCAAATTAAAGTCCCCTCCCAGTAAACATGGCAGGTGAGATAATGGTGCCAATTCTGACATCACCTTCACAAAAAAAGAGGGTGTATCAACATTGGGACCGTAAATAGTGCCAAAAATTAACTCAATGCTACCTAGTAGTCCTTCTAAAAACAGAAATCACCCTTCTGGATCTTTTATTTCCTTTATACATTGAAATGGCAAGGATTTTGCAAATAGAATAGCCACCCCTCCCTTCCTGGAGCTCCTCCCTGCACAGTACACTTGGCTCACCCACAACTTTTTAAATAAGGCGGCCTGGGTTTCAGGGAGGTGAGACTCTTGTAGAAATGCCACCTGTGGGGAAAATCCTAGATAAGTGACATAATATTGTGCATCTTTTCCTGTTGTCTCTACACCCTTTAGTGTTCCAGGTTATAATTCTAATCCCCTGGGCCATAGCTCCTAGCCTCGCATATAGTGAATGTACCCCTTAAACCCAAAGGTGTTGTGTTATCCCCCACCGCCGTCCTCCCACTCCTCTCTAATTTAGAAAACCAAATCCCAAAATTAAACTGCAACATAAAAAAACTAGTCCAAAAATCCCAAATTAACCAAAAACACATCTCCTGGCCTTGTGCCAACTCCAATTTAACTGGTCCTGGTGCAGGTCTGTGGCAGCCTGAATGACAAAGAAAAATAAACTTCTGTGGAATACAACAAGAACCTTGGTATCCACTCACAGCTCAGTGATTTTTGCCTCAAGAAGGTACTTTAAAACCCATATCTATTATTCAAGAGCGATCGAGGCATTTTAAGCATAGAAAAAAGTCCTAAAATACAATGCCATGCAGATGCTTCGCACTGACATGGGAGATGCTCCATATAACCCTATTTAACCAGACTACTTATTTAATTACATACAAGAGAGTAAAGAAGTTGCTATTCTTCTTATTTTACCCACAAGAACTTGATAGAAAAAAACATCAAGAAGGGATGCACACTATTAGTAAGTTAGAAGAAATACTCAATTGTTCCCTAGTTTACACTGAACCATATGAGTGCAGGGGGAAAAAACAGAAACACTAAATCGTAATTTGAACAGTGTAAAACCCTATTTCAAATATTTGTTCATTTTGTATTTGACCCCATACCAGAAAAGTGAGAACAATCAGAAAAGGCAGAACATTCTCAGCAACAAGTTCCTAACAACTTAACTATGTACAACAGTAGGCTCTTCTCGAGCATTTAAAAGATTGCAGTTGTGTTTGTGCACTGGCATTAAACGAACAAGGAAATGTGGTCAGTAGGGGGTGCTTCATGTCCATGTTAACGGTTCAAAATGTCTTTTCCGAATAGAACTAAGGAATGGGGACCAGAACTTCCTTCCCCTCAAGCCCAGCTGACAATGCAAAAAGCAAATAGGGTATATCGGAGCTGCTACTGAGCCTTTCTCTTCTAAAAAAGGAGATTACAACAAATAATAAAATCTTCTTAAGGTCCCCATAGTTACCCCTTCTGCTGAGCTGAAATAAAATTCTTAATCAAATTAGGATTTTAATAGTCCAGTTTTCATTCCATCCTGGAGAGATAATCAAGTTACAATATTTTAAACCAATGCGGTATCGGAAAGGTCCGTTCAGGTTTTGAATAGGTCCGGAAGTAATTCTACTAGCTCCCATTGTGCTTGCTCTGCTATTTCAAATTTGAAGATACCTTTTTGTATATGGACCTCAAGCCTGGCTGGATATAACAATCTGTGCTTCACATGTGCAGCCCACAACTTCAATAAGATGGCTCAGTATGTCTGCCTTGCTTGGCAAACTCGCAAAGTGTGGTCAGGTACGATCTTTAGGGTTTTACCCTCCCATTGCACAGCAGCAACTTGGCAAACCATTCTTAAAACATGATTGAGGTCTAAGTAGTTCAGCATCCTAAAGATTATTGGACGTGGTGGGTCGGAAGGTGGAGGTTTAGCGCGCAGTGCCCTATGCTCTTGTTCAATAACATATGTGGTACCATTAGGGCCTGGCCCAGCTATTTTTGTACAAAAGTTTTGTAAAAAAACAGTGATATTAGGTCCTTCTTGACCTTCTGAAAGGCCGAGTATGACTAGGTTGTTTCTCCTGCACCATCCTTCAAGGTCATCTACTTTGTCCTCCGATTTTCCCAGTCTGCGATTGAAAGCAATCATTGTTGGTTCGGACTTGGCTTGTTTGTTCTCAATAAATGAAACTCGAGCTTCCACATCAGACACCCATTGTGCGAACTCCTGCATAGTAGGTTTTAAATCTTTTAGGTCATTTAAAATTGCTAGTAGTGCAGTTTTTATTGTGGATACCTCCAGGGCCATGTTAGATATGGTATTCAATTCAGGGTCTGGAGCCAGTACCGCAGCAGGGATTTGCGTAGGTGAATCGCTTCAACGTGGTCGCTTGGCCTCCAGGCTGGGCAATGGCTCCTTGTCAGGATCCTCTAAGATTGCAGGGTTCTCTGCATTCCCCAGAGGGATTTCCATCAGTGAAATTGCCATCTTCTCTCAACAGTTTACAGATTCTTGATATGTCCAAAAAAATGTATATTTGCTGTTTTCTTGCTGTTATTTTGACAAAAAGGCCCAATGGACTCAGAGCACTATAAAAGCTAGCTACCCGCTGTCTGCATAACATGACTCCTGGGTACTCCTTTCTATTTCACAGGTCTCTGAATCAGATACAACATATGTGTGACTGATGTAAACTCCAGGCTTGGTATGACTGTCTGAATAAGGTACTTGACTAATGCAATGTATAAAGTGCTGCCACTGTATGTGATCTCTGAACAAGATTTTGTGGAATGTAAACTGGATATTTTCAGTGTAATCTGGAAGGTGCTTTCTTCCCATTCTGTTTTGTACTACTCCTCTAATACATTGTCTTGTACTGAATGTGCCATCTGGGACCAGTGTACTCACCCAGTAAACAAATACATAAATATAATATAATATAATATAATATCATAAATGTCATCTGTCATTCTAGATGTTTTGTTTTGCATCTGGAAAAAGCATAAAAATATTGTTCATTCAGGCCTGGATATTCAGACCACTTGCACATGGTGCAACTGAGTTGCACCAACACCAGTACAAAGATGCGCCACCAAGTGACATTAATGGGAGCCATGGTGCAGCACAAATCCCATTGTGCCAATGTGCAACTAAAATGTATGCAGCGCAAGTGCGGGGGGCTTTCCCATGAATATGCAGCACAATGGGATATTCAACCGTGAAGCCATGGCGCAGGTCCAGAGCAAACCCAAGATGCGCCGCCCAGACTTGTTCCCAGAAAAACAGGGTGCAAACACACAAACAGCAGATGCATAGCCCTGCGCTGAGAAACACAGAGGGAGAGAGAGAGAGAGAGAGAGAGAGACAGAGAGACAGAGAGGTGGAATGAGAAAGGGAGAGAGGAGCAGAGAGAGGGAAAGACAAAGAGAGAAAGAGAGAGAGAGACACACACACACACACACACGCACCCACACAGGCAGTGTGGAATGTGGTGTGGATCAGATACATGTCACCGGTGCACAGGCGCAACCGGCACTAGGCTGCCCTCATCATGCCCATACCACATGTCCCAGTAGCCCGGCATGCAGAGACAGGCAGCATGTGGCACAACACACATGGGCGCCACCACATGTATGAGACACACACACACACCACCCATGTGCGCACCGGGCAGCAGCAGCAGACAACGGACAGGGCAGACCACACCTCAGGCCAGCCACATGGTTCCACAGCCACCACAGCCATGTGGGTGGCCACACTGGGGTCCTATCGGCAGCTACAGGCTGTGCATAGGCCATGGGGGGGAGGTGTCTGACTCCCCCCCGGGTGATGTGTGGGACCACGACCGCATCCTCATGGGGGTATGTAGGTGGCCAAACAGGCCAGCCCCGGACATGCCAGGGATGCCTACATCTGAGCCCGGGGTCCACCATGATGGGGTCACCTGATGCCAGGCCTGTGGGGTGGACAGCATTCTGCGGGGGGTCTCCTGTGCATGGCTGTGCCCAGTGGCAACCAGCAACACAAAGCCATCCGCAATGGCACCAGCAGTGCAGTCCATGGCCACAGTCATGGCCTCCTGCATGCATTGAAGCCCCTTCAGGATCTGCGCAGTGCCCCTGTCCTGCTGCTCGGCTAGCTGGCATACCTCCACCTGCAGTGCACGCATCCCGGTGGTGAGCAGCACCTGTTGCTCAACGGATGCCTGCAGCAGCCTGGTGTGCTCAGCCAGCTGGTCCACATCCTGTACCTCCTGACTTGGTTGCCGATCAGCTGTGGGTGACCTTCCACACCGTCCAGCCTCCCTTTCCAGTGGACACTGCACGTTGGGGCATATAGTGGGAAGGAGTATGGCAGGTGCACCGGTGACAGTACCCATGTTCGGCTGCCCAGTGGCATCTGCAGCCTGCTCCTGCCACCTTTCCATCTGCTGTATGTTGCCCTGTGCCTGCGCAGCTGTGGTAGCACCACCACCTATGCAGGGAACAGCAGTGGCGCCATACACTGCTGCACCTACAGTGCTGGCAGGTGGCTGTGCAGTCAGGGGCATGGCACTGGGCCTTGACGCCACCTGCGATGTGGGCAAAGGGCGACTCCTCCACAATGTCACCCACGCTGTCCAGGATCAATGTGATGTCGTCCTCAGAGTCGGACTTTGCCCCAACCTGTGTCTCTGTGCACAGCACACCAAGGCTGGCATCCTGCAGAAACACATCCAGGGCCTTGTCTGATCCCAGGCCAAGGATGTCCACATGCACCGTGATGCTCAGTTGTGGCCATGGATGCCAGTGGATGTTGATGGTCTATCCACAGGGGCTGTGGATGCTGCCGGCATCCCATCCTCTGCACAGAGTCATACAGGTGCTGCAAGAGAGGAAGGGAATGTCAGTGGTGCATAGCCCCCATGTGACCCATATGTATGCCGCTGGTGTATGTGGCCAGCAGTGTGCCATGCATGGGGGTGTACACATGTGCATGTGGGACAGCAGCATGCACATCAGCCATGCCTGTGTACACACCCTCCATGCCAGTACATGTTAATGAGTAACATACATACCATGTAGTGATGGGCTGCCATCCATCTGGAAGCCTCCTCTGGGCATACCACCACTGAGGTGCAGTGGATGGCGGCCGCCACTAACTCCTCTGTTGGCGTCAGTGTGGGTGTGTTCAATGGCCCTCCACCGGTGGCACTATGGGATGCTCTAATGACCGCCTCCTTCTCCTTGATGCGCCACCTGTCCATCCCAACCTTCTTATGGCACTCCTGTGCTGACCACTGGTGGCTGCCAGGCTGGTTCATGTAGACCACCCCATCTGACAGCCTGGTCATGCGGAGTGTCTGTGGCACCACTCAACAGGGCCTTCCTGTTCAGGTATGATTCAAACAGGGCATCAGTCTCTCCCTTAGTAAAGTTGGGCCTGCACTTGCGAGCAGGCCCACACTCCTTGCCCTCCTCTTGCCCTGACATTTCGCCACCTGTGAACATGGACAGCACAGTGCGTCAGTGCCAGCATGGCCCTGGGCAGTGCCACCTTGCATTGCTGCAACATCCCCTGTGTGTTGCTGCAGCAGCCTCCACTTACCTGTCAAGGCTGCAATACCGGTCCTTGCCTGTGCTATTCCCTGGCACTTATAAGATACATTGCATCCTGAATTAGTGGCCTTGATAGAGGAGGAAGATCTGGATATTGTGGCAGTCACAGAAACATGGTACACACAGAACCATGACTGGGACGTAAACATACCAGGATACACTATCTACAGGAGGGACAGGGAGGGTAAAAGAGGAGGAGGAGGAGGAGTAGCTCTCTACATAAGAGAAGAAATCAAAGCAACAGAACAAAAGGGTAAACAGGGAGGAGAAGAAGCACTGTGGGTCAATTTGGAGGCAGGCAATGGCACCACAATCCGCACAGGGGTTGTATACAGACCCCCCTCTCAGGGGGAGGAAATGGACAAGGAAATGATAGAAAGTATACTTAGAATGGCAGATAAAGGGGGAGATATTGCTGATGGGTGATCTGAATATGCCAGATGTTAACTGGAGTGCAGTTGCAGCAGCCACTTCTAAGAGTGGGGTTATTCTGGATGCCCTACAGGGGGCATGCCTTAGACAACTAGTATTGGAGCCCACTCGAGAGGGAGCAATCTTGAACCTGGTTCTCTCAAACGGAGATGAAGAGAGGATCACAGATGTAGAGTGGGTAGCCATCTGGGAACTAGCGACCATCAAACAGTATGGTTCACAATAAACACAGCAATAGAGTCAAGCCATACAAAGACAAAGGTACTGGATTTTAGGAGGGCTGACTTTGCCAAAATGGGTGAGTGCCTAAGGAATGCACTAGCAAATGGGCAGGAAGGAGGGTGGAAGAACAATGGGGAATAATAAAACTGCCATCACAGAGGTAACAAGCCTTTGTGTAAAGCAAATAAACAAAACGAACGAGGTAAGAAACCACTATGGTTCTCAAAGGAAGTGGCAGTGAAGGTTCAAGAGAAAAGAAAGCATTCAGGAAGTACAAGGAATCACAGAAGGAACAGGACAGAGAACTGTATCAGTTAAAGCAAAGGAAGCTGGAAAGGCAGTCAGAACAGCAAAGGCCCAAACCGAGGAAAAGATAGCCAACTCAGTTAAGAAGGGGATAAAACCTTTTATAGGTACATCAGGAGCAAAGGAAGACCAAGGGAGGGATAGTGAGGCTTAATAAAGGGAGGGAGGGTGGGCAGAGGGTGACTGTGAAAAGGCAGAGATACTAAACAAATATTTTTGCTCAGTATTTACAAAGGAAGAGGGGGAGGTACCTAAAACAAGCAGTAGAAACACTCTGGATACAGAAGTTGATACCAGCCCATTTACAGAAGAAAGAGTTCTGAAAGAGCTCTTAAAACTGAAGGTGGACAAAGCAATGGGGCCTGATGGAATTCATCCCAGAATTCTAAAAGAACTAAGGATAGAACTAGTGACACCACTGACTACCCTCTTTAACAAATCATGGGAGGATGGGGTGGTACCTGAGGACTGGAGGAGGGCAGATGTGATTCCCCTTCACAAAAGTGGGAGCAAGGCAGAAGCAGGAAACTACAGACCTGTTAGTTTAACCTCAGTGGTAGGGAAAATGATGGAATCACTTCTGAAGGAAAGAATTGTTGCATATCTAGAGGCCAGAGGGGCACAGGACCCAAGGCAGCATGGATTCACAGTGGGAAGGTCATGCCAGACAAATCTGATAGATTTCTTTGACTGGGTGACCAAAGTAGTAGATCAGGGAGGGGCTGTGGACATGGCCTACCTAGACTTTAGCAAGGCATTTGACACAGTCCCACACAAAAGATTAATATACAAGTTAGCCAGCCTGGGAGTGGGTCCCAAGATGACAGCCTGGGTAAAGAATTGGCTGGAGAATAGGACACAGAGAGTAATAGTAAATGGAGTCCACTCTGAAAATAGGGGGGCTAGCAGTGGGGTGCCACAGGGTTCAGTATTAGGACCGGTCCTCTTCAATGTCTTTTTAAGCGACATTGCAGAGGGACTGGAAGGAAAAGTATGTCTCTTTGCAGATGACACAAAGATCTGCAACAGAGTTGATGCACAAGGTGGGGTGGAAAGGATGAGAAGGGACTTGGCAAGGTTAGAGGAATGGTCAAAAATATGGCAGCTTAGATTCAATGCTAAGAAGTGCAAGGTAATGCACCTGGGAAACAAAAACCCAGGGGAAGAGTACACAATGGGGGGTGAGATACTAACAACAACAAAAATGGAAAGGGACCTGGAGGTAGTCATATCAGATGACCTAAAGGTGGGCAAGCAATGTGAGAGGGCAGCAAGGAGGGCTGTGGGGATACTGGGATGCATAGGGAGAGGCATCACGAGCAGAAAACAAGAAGTTATTATCCCTCTGTACAGACAGCTGGTGAGACCACATATGGAGTACTGCGTGCAGTTCTGAAGACCCAATCTCCGCAAAGACATAGACAGGATGGAAGCTGTCCAGAGGGGGGCAACTAAAATGGTGCAGGGTC
This sequence comes from Neoceratodus forsteri, assembly GCA_016271365.2. Taxonomy (NCBI): domain Eukaryota; kingdom Metazoa; phylum Chordata; order Ceratodontiformes; family Ceratodontidae; genus Neoceratodus; species Neoceratodus forsteri. The sequence goes on from CM028136.1 coordinate 885,653,921, forward strand.
TGCACCGGAAGACATATGAAGTGAGACTTAAGGAGCTTAATATGTATAGCCTTGAGGAAAGGAGGGAGAGGGGGGACATGATAGAAACTTTCAAGTACCTCAAGGAATCAACAAAGTCCAAGAGGGTAGCATCTTTCAAAAAAGAGGTGTGCAAGAACAAGGGCTACAATTTGAAGATAGAAGGGGCGGCTCAGAGGTAATTTAAGGAAGTATTTTTCACAGAGAGGTTGTGGATGCATGGAACAGCCTTCCAGAGGAGGTTGTGGAGTCAAAAACAGTTGTGGAATTCAAGCATGCATGGGACAGTCATAAGGCAATTCTAGGGGTTGGGGGTAGGAAGAAGTAGGCTGCTGGTTAACTAGGATCTGCAGCTTATCCATCAGGTAGGGAAATGGGCAGACTGGGTGGGCCAAGCGGTCCTTATCTGCCGTCAAATTCTATGTTTCTATGTTTCTATGCATGCAAATTAGCTTTTGTGCAATGATAATGATATGCTAATGCACCCGACTGTGCCTCGCGTTGGCTGATGAGGTAATTTTCATAACTTGGGTGAATATCGAGAATTTGTGCTATGCTCAGTGGTGTTGCGCCTGAGCAACTCCATGGCACATGTCTTGCACATTCATGGTGCGCGGTCCCGCATGTGCACACCCTCACATGGGCCTATCGCACACACAGCGTGCCTTGTGGTGTACAGTGCAACCATGCACATACGCAGCACTGCGCGGGGTCAGGATCTGTGACCTCTGGCTCGGGGTCATGACACTGCACTGGGGTAGGTCATGCGCATGGTGCACATGCCCGGACACACACTGTCGACCAGCATTGCGCATCTTCCCGATGCTCGATTGCGTGCTGTTGCATCCTACTGTGCACTACATACAAGCTGCCACCATGTGCATTTTTCACCATGGAGGCCCAGAACTACATCGTGATTGACAATGGCGAGCAGACATGACTGTCAAGCGTGCAATTGGTCAGACATCGAGCTCGTGAACCTGGTGGCAGTGGTCCAGCCTTTTGTGGCCCAGCTGTATGGCCAGGTTCCACTCCAGCAGATGCGGGGGCAGGTGTGGCAGACCATGTCATGGGCCTTCAAAAGGCAAGGGATGTGGCACAGTTGGCTGAGCAGTGTCGCCACCAGTACAGGGACTTACAGGGAAGGAGCCCTGATGTGCTGCGATGGCTGCAGTAGAGGGTGCAGAGTGGGGCTGTCCCACAGCCAGGTAGGTGTGTGTGCTGATGGCGTGCATGCCCATGTGCCCAACTGTGGTTTTCACAGGTTTGCGCAGCGAGCTTCGCTGTTGGGGTGGGACAGTCCCTGTGACCACGGTCATCATACATGTCCACAGCACATGTGACACGTACGTTGGTGTGTTGGTTGGGGGCTGTGCTGGGTCTCGAGCATGCACAATGTGGTCTGTGGGGTGGCAGGGGACCTTCCATGCATGTGTACCTATGTCCTTCTCTCTACGTGTCATCTACAGGGCCGGAGGACTGCAGGTGGGCCAGGGAGGCCACGGACAGCATGAAGGCCTGGGACAGGCCACAGGACGGTCCTTGCAGGGGTCAGAGGGGTGCAGGTAAGGGTGGTCACTGTGGTGGTGGTGCCTGTTACTGTGGGTGGGCAGAGGGTGCAGGGTATGGCCATGGTGGGACCAGCCTTGTGTCAGGTTCGCTGTGTGTAGCGCATGGTCCATCTGTTGTTCCACCGTAGCATGTCCATTGGTGGCATGTGGCCAGCCATTGGGGGGCTGTGCACCTGGCCACAACCTTGTGTGCTGCATCTTTGCTGCCACCCTGTGCTATGTGTCCATATCCATGAGCTCATGGTGCCAGTGGGCTACATGGTCTACCTGTCTGCACCATTGGGTGTGCCATTTGGATTGCTTGGGTGGACAACATGGCACAGGTACATTATGTACCCCTGTAGTGCTTTCCCCCACTGTCCACAACACTGTGGTGGGTGGGTGTCATTTGTGCAGTGCACTGATTGCCTCTCTTGTCCCTTCCCCCTAGCTGCATGTCAGCCTGCTGCCAGGAGGGCAGCCCTGCTGTGACCAGAGGCCTGGTGATGGTGATCACACTACAGTAGAGGATCCTACGTGTGGCCTTGGGGATCCAGAGTGCACTGAGGGCCCTGGAGAGGTCCCAGGCCCATCGTTGAGGGGTCCAGCTGTCATTGCCCCCTCCTCTCCCATTTCTGATCCTCAGCATTTCCTCCTGCAACTGTACAGGTCCCTCTCCCCATCCCCCTCTCCCTCCCTCACTCCCTCTCTTGCCATGATGTTTGCTTTTTTTACTTCCTCGTTTGTTTTATATAAATGCTTTTGTGGTACATTTCTGTGTCTGTGTCTGATTTGCAGGTGGCATGGGAAGCCATGCTGCAGCTGTTTGCTCCCTGTTCTTGGGGTCACTGTGGGTATGGGACAAGTCACTGGTGGCGCCATGGTGGCTGTGAGGTCTGTGTTGGGTGTACCACCGTGTTCCGTGGCCTGGTGTATGTACCTGGGTGCACTCAGATAGGGCATGCTGGCCCATGGGGCCATCAGGGTGCTCTTCCTCTACCATGGTGGTAGGGGTGCCATGGTTGGGGTCCGGGTCCCCTTGGTGGCTTGACCCCCCCCCAGGGTTGTTGGGCTTCCACCTTCCATGGCTGTTCTGCATGTGGGGGAAGCCTGTGGCATCATGAAGGGGGTGGTTTGGCACTGGTGTGAGGGGTCGGGGACATGGGTGTCATTGTGCCAGGGGGCTGGAGGTCACTATGTCCAGGGTGTGCTCTGTGGGGGTCTGCTGTGCCCCTTCCCCTATACTGCCTTGGTTCTGCATCTTTTCTACTGCCTGTTGCTCCTGCCCTGCTCACTGGTGTTGTGCTCGGCTCTGCTCTGCACCTCCCTGGTTGCACCATGGTGCATTTTAGCCATATTCAGCCATCTTGCGCACGGCTGTTTCAGGCAGTGCATCTTCTGAATATGGCTCTGGGTATACCATGGCCCAATTTACTTGTGCTGCACCAGTCTTGCATCAAGGAATGGTGCATTTCTGAATATCCAGGCCCCAGTGTCTATGTCAGCAAGTGATATTTTCACTGTGGTTGCGCCAGAAGCACCACCTGCCAGATCAAACTGCTTATCAATACAAGTAATCTCTGAAAACAGCACATATCACAAAAATGTGCAAAAATATCTCCTGCTGACACAAACATGGCATAAACAAAGCACAAAATTGCCAAAAAAACTGATGTCCTGAATATGTACCTCCAACTCTATTAGCCATAATCTGACTTGCACCACTAACACAAATCCCCAGCTAAATATATAGAATCCCCAGACCAGAAACACTTTATAAGAACTTCCCACAGTTGTTTCAACATATTGTCAAAAATACCTTCTACATCTTTTCCATATTGCTCAGCATTCCTCCAAATGCGAAACTGTCCGCAAATCGAAAGTAATCCACTCGGACCGCCGGTGAAACAAACCGAAGAGACAGAGCACTAAAATAGCCACAAACCATATGCAGCACCACAGTCTATGAAAAATAAACTAAACAGAACTCAACAAATCATGGTAAACACATTGTTAACATTAAAATAAAAACTGTTCCACACAACCCAGTTCAGAAGGATGCCAACCGAACTCCCACCCACTCAAAAGCAACAGTCAATCACATTTCACAAACAAACAACATAACCAATCATACATAACAACCAAGACAAACAACCAATCACATAACAGGACAAAAACACATTCAAGCTTCCAACCAATCACAGTACAACAGTGAGTCCCTTTCACAAAATAGATCTCAATAACAAAAAACCAACCATACATTTACCAGAAGAATACCACAAAACAAAAGAAAACCACAAATACAAATGCAATAACTCTCTCCCCTATTGCATAAATCAAACACATGATGGGTAGAAGTGGAATATGGCAAATATTCTCACTCCTGCATTGTGAAGCATGGATATCTCACTCTGCAGGAGTTAGAATATTTGCCATATCCCTCTCCAGACCATCATGTAACCCATATATAGATATAGATATATATATATATATATACAGTATATAGATAGAGAGAGAGAGAGAGAGTTCGATATATATATATATATAAATACTGTATATAGCAGTGTATGTGTGTGTGTATGTATGTATATGTATATATATATATATATATATATATATATATTATTGTAGCACGGTAGTGCTACCTTAGTTAAGGTTCAGGAGCCAGTTACATGTTAAACCAAACATTTTGCACCTTAATAACTTTGCAACCATTCAACGGATTTGCCTGAAATTTGGAATACGTGATCAAGAACCATACATCTTGGGATCTGCCAACTTTTGTACTGTTCGGATATACGGCTGCAGAGTTTTTAAGCGTGATCTGCGCGTGCGTTTACACTTTTTTGCAATTCTTTGGTCGTCTCTACAGGTCGCATGGTTTGCATGACTAGTACGAAATCTTCAGGGAACATGCAGCCGGGGTCCCCGATGTGCCTTTTGAAGATTTTGTGAAAAAATATTAAACGGTTCAAAAGTTATTCAAAAAACAATTTCCCATTATAAGTCAATGGGAAAAGTTAACAAAAAGTTCAACACTTTCGCAAATGCAGTTTTTACTTTCACAAATGGCCCTTTTACTGTCGCAAATCCACCATTTAGTTTTCAGTTGGTGATCAGAAAAATGCTTGGCATTTAAATTTGGGACCCTCTAGCAACACAATTCTTTTTGTGTTTACCTAGTCGGACCATGAGGATGCTAGGCATGTCTTTATTTTGAGGTTAAACACCCTAGAAATATGCTTTTCAAGTTTCTGGAAAAAGTACTTTCACAAAGCAGTGTCACACTCATGAAAGTGTCCCAAATTTTTGCGAAAGCTTTAGCAAATTGTGACACTACTTTTCCAGGGTATGGCAAAATGACAGCAATTCTTTGCCACCCTGCTGCAAAAGAACGTTTTGGTCTTTTGGGCTGAAATTTAGAAGGAATGCAGCCAACATATCTCAGATGTGCCTTTCAGTATTTCAGTAAAAAAATATTACAGGGCGGCAAAGTTACAGCACTCCAAAGTTGACACTTTTCCCCATAGGATAACATTACGGCATCCGCCGCATTACAGGAATCCTTTGCCATCCTGCTGCAAAATAACGGTTTGGTCTTTTGGGCTGAAATTCTGAGGGAAGAAAGCCAACATCCCACAGATGTGCCTTTCAGTGGTTTGGTAAAAAAAATATTACAGGGAGCTAAAGTTATGGCATTCCAAACTTCTCTTTTTTCCCATAGGATAACATTACGGCGTTCGCCGCGCCTTTCAGGGCCTGTATCTCGGAAACGGTGCGAAATACAGACTTTTCATCAAAATAATTCTTAGCCCCCTATTAGGGACAAAGTAAAAAACTAGCCAGGAAAGTCATAAATCATATGACTTTTAAATTTTTTTTCTACGTCCTATGGTTCCTGAGATATAAGCAATTTAGTATTCCAACTCCTCATTTTCTGCTTCAAGACCCATTATTATGCATACATTCTTTGTACTCACTGTCTTTCTCTATGCAGCTTTTGGGGAAAACCAGCCTGTGTGCTTACATTACTGTTACCGTTACCGCTTCCGCTTGCGGTTCCGTACCCATTTCACTTACCGTTCCCGTCTACGCCACCATGTGCATTACCCTTTGCGTTTTCATTTGTGATTGCGTTATTTTTACCATTTGTGTCTACAGTATTGTTTCTCTTTCTGTTTCGCTTTGCATCACCATGCGCATTACCGTTTTTGGGCACTGTGTTACTATGTGACAAGACATCATGTGGCGGGAGCTCGGGGCCCTCCCACCGTCGCATTACATTCACTATTTCTCACTATCGTTCTCAAAAAGAAGGGAAATTAGAGGCAAAAAACTCTGTTTAATGCATTAGTTAGGGTTGTTCCACAGCGACAAAAGTGAGGAAATTCGGTGTTAGGGTTGAAAGCCCCCCTTGGACCCCCCACCCACACCCCCAACCGGCATCGGGGTGTGCATTGGGGTAGTCGGTCCTAACTCTCACCCCATTCTCCTATATCTCTGCTTCTTTACATGTGATGGGGGTGAGGGATTGGGGCGACCGACTAATGCGCACCCAATGCCGGTGAAAAGTAAACTGGGGTGCAAAGGGCTTTCAACTAACACCAAATTCCTGCTTTGTCGCTATGGACTACCTAACTGATGCATTAAACTGAGTTTGCCTCTAATCTACACACACACACACACACACACACCACGCTTAACTCGCGCACACACATACATATATATATATACATGGGTTACTGAATGGACTCTCATGATACTAGCAATACTCATGTAACCAATCTAATTAAGAAAGTTGGAGTAAAAGATGACTTACTACATAAGTTCTTAAGTGTCTGGATCCAGAGATTTGATCAAAAATTATCCAGACACATATATTTCCTTTATTGAACTGCACGGAAGTCCTCTATGGTACTGCTTCATGTGAAAGCCTTTAGAGACTGGAAAAATTATACAACTGATTGGCCTGACTCATTCTTGAGTGTTCAAGAGCTATGCATCATTGTGCTTTGTATAGAAAATTAAATTGGCTATCCTTGACAAATTATAGAAAATTACATAAGCTAATATTTTCTTTGAAATGTGAATGGGGTCAATTCTGAAGTGCTTGAAAGAGTGCATAGCTATGCAGTCAGTTTCCACTAACACTAAGAATCTCTAGTTTGTTAGAAATAAGTGTCTACCAACCCCATGGCACCTGGTGATGGGGGATAACCTAGCATGCTGGCGACCTGGGTTTGCACCTGAGCCCAGGATGATAGGAGTGGACATTGGCAGGGAGGGCTCAGAGCATCTGACAGGACATTCTCCTCTGGGGGATGGTGGGAGTGAGACTGCACTGCTCTGAATTGGTTCCTGGCAGCTTGAGTAGGTGATGCATGTTGTGGCATGGGTGACCATGCACCACTCTGCATCCTGTCATGGACACTGCAGGTGTGAGGCTGCCCTGTGAGTGGAAGGTAGCCAGGTGGGAAAAACTTAGAAAGATTTGTCACCTGGCTAGCCAGATAATGGCTGCTGTTACCCCATGTGCCACAAAGCCTGGAAGTGTCCACACTATTGCACTGCTGAGCCTGGCATAGGTAGAAGTGCCCACTGGTCCAGTCTCCTCTCCCGATGGTACCATGGGAGGCAGTTCCCTGGGAATACATTGGGTCAACTGGGTTCTGGCACAGATGGTGTAGCGAGATAGCAACTGGGGGTCTGGTGGTAGGGGCCCTTGGCAGTCTGATGGAGTGGTTGGCCAGTAGGATTGGGGGGGAAAGCAAGAAGTGTACCCCAGGCAAAAACCTAGAAATTTGCAACCATCTTTATCTATTATATTTGCATTAAATATACAATAATGGAGGGGGAAGTGTTCTTAACAAGAATTTAATGATCGCCCGAGGTGTGGGATGCTACTCACCCTCAGGGTTTATTACTCCACTTCACACTGAGGGCGATCATTAAATCCAAGTTTTATAGACTTCCCCGTCTCTTATTATTTTTCATTGCTGGTTAGCAATTTTTCCATTTACATTTATTTCACGGTTGCGATCTTACCGCAGTTAAGGATGTCAGAGCCCTTTCCCCTGCCACTTCCTGTTCTGTGCGGCTGCCAAACAGCAGGATCAACCAGATAGTGAGCGAGACTTGGGGACGTTCTGCACTGTGGTTTCCAAATGGTAGGATCAACCAGATAGATTGTTTTTAAGGCTAATGTGTGTGTGTGTGTGTGTTTTTTTTTTAAAGAAAAAGCAATGAGAACTCAGTCTGGCAGCTTCTCGCTTAGTGACTGAGAAGCCATCATGTTTGAAAATGTGTTTAGCCTGCCCAGAGGATGGGAACAGCCAACGAGAGAGTGGTTGTGTCTGAGTGACTTGGCTCGTGCTCGACATTATAACCCGCAGGTTATAACAGTAAATTATAACTTGGACAGGCTATGGGAAAAAATTGCTGACCAGTTATTATATGGATTTCATTGACACCAAAATGTAGGCTTTTGCGTGCTAGTATCCTTTCGTAGGAGGATAAAGAACTAGTTTGTAGACACTCTCTCTCTGCTCTGTCCAGTTGTTGTTTGGAATCAAAGGGTATTACCTGAAATTTGATCCTACCAAGGTGAGTTTTAGGTATAAATTGTTTTTTGTAATCTTGTACAAATATACTTTGTATCATATTATTCTATGTTGTGTATGATATTGCAACTTGTATGTTTTGTATGACATAATCTTGGGACATCATTGTATATGAGCATTACTCAATGGTCTTATCCTAAATAAAAATGAAATGAAAATTGATCATACAGTAGCTATCAACAGATTTGATGGACTTGTTTAAAAACCACGGTCATGCTTGGAGCAATCATGTACCACAATATAGTAACACCTGCTGGTAAACTTACAACATTCTTAGGAATAAATGTAAAACCCCTATTTCATTAGCCAATGCTCATTACTATAAACATTTTAAAACCTTAGGGTTTCTAAACAATTGTGGACTGATGGAGTGAAATTAATTCTTCATTACAAAATGATAGTGACATTGCTGTGTCTACATTAAGCATTGGAAATTCAGTAAATATCATGACTGCTGAAGCTTATTATATTGATAACCACCACTTCATTATGGCATCTTCATTACCATTTGAGTTTGCTGCTGCTATGGATTAGGCCCAGTTTCAGACATCCTGATCTATAGTACAGTACCTCAGAGAATTTGAGTTTAAAAAACTTCAAACAATCAAGTATTGAGATGCCACTTGAAGTGTGGGTTTGGATGATATGCACATATAGGGCCCTATGCACTAATGGGTGGAGTGGCTACACACCACGCTGCTGTGGTGCAAAGCCACTCCACCCATCGCCCCCTGCAGGGAAGCACAAGGGGGTGCATAGCACCAACATACCCAACACCCCAACCATGTGGAGAGCAATGCGTTGGGCAGGGGGATGGCCAGCACTATGCACCGTGCACTAAGGCACATAGTGCTGGCTGTGGGGGTGCAGAGGAGGGTGCAACCCATGGCAGAGGAGACCCTGCTGTAATGAACTATGCACTCCCTGGAACATACCCCTCCGGTCACTGCGGATCTGGAAAATAGACACTGAGCTGCCCCAGCCCACTAGGATGATGGTAAGGATTGGGACTGCTGGCTGTCCAGCCATGGCACTGTCTATGCGGGTATGGGGTGGGGTTTTCAGTGCTGGGGGGGGGTTGCCACTGCCTATAAATGTGGGTGGGGGGGTTGCTGGACCAGAGCTTGGGTGTGGGTCCAGGCCACGATGAGGGGGCTTGCTGCACAGGAGCTGGGGTTGCCTGCAATGTGTTGGCTTGGAGGTGCAGCAAGTGGTGCCCCCACACCAGGGGCTTGGCAATGTGGGATGCTACCAGATAGGGCATGGGCACATAGGTCCAGATTGCCACCACTGCTACCTATGCACCTGAACCCATGCCCCGTCGTGCAAGTGATCCACTCTGTGACCATTCTGGGCATCCGATTAGATGCCCAGCTGGGTCTGTGACCCTGGCCCCAGCCACCCTTTGGCATCCTGCATTCCAGGGGGGGCAGGGCTGCATACAGGTGGTGGCAGGTATTGAATACCCAGTGCACAGCTACGTGGGTGAGGTATGCGCTGATTCCATCTACTTCTGCCCCAATACTACATAAGGGCCCATAGTTATTGAGGACTGCATCTGCATAAATAAGTGAGCCACTCAGCTCAATTTCACATATCCTTACATACTGATACATTTCTTTCTGAGTGGAAAAAGGCAAGCGTCAATCCCATCCTTGAGAGTGGTGACCATGACACTGTAAACCATTTCCATCAATTTCTGTTTATTCATTTCTGTCTGAATTGCTGGCAAAAATGTATACTGTGTGATCCTGAGCAAGTCACTTAACTTCCTTGTGCTCCCAGGTAGCATCTGGAAACAAGCTTTGGCTTAGTGTGCTACTCCTGGTTAAACAATGTTCCCTTTCCCTTCTCTGAACCAACAGAATATTTAGATACAAATAATATTCTTACTTCAGCCCACTCAGGTTTCTATAGGTGCTACTCGACAAGACACTGCCCTTTTTAAGTTCCCAGTGATGCTTATGATGCCAAAGACTATGGTGAACTGACAAGGCCAGTGTTCTTCAACCTGTCTAAAGCTTTTGACACCATAAATAATGAACTGAATGCGGACAAACTAGCGGATACAGAATGTATTACAACAGTTGTTTCCTTATTTAAGGACTACTTAAACAATAGATCATATCATGTTTATAGTAACAGGAGAGCATTTTAACCATAGGCGAATCCCCACTATAATTCACTTTTATAACCAGCTGGTTATAACAGCAAACATGAGCCAAGTTTCCCTTACTCTACATGTGCCTGTTACCTTCTTGCCTTCCTCGCGCATACATCTTATCAGCTTCTTCAACCCAACTGTAGCTACTGGCACAGCAATTGATTTCTATTTATATAAATGCTGTGGTGAAAAAAAAAACACTCTACAGCAGTTATATAAAACAACACATGGGCAGTGTGTAAAACCTTGAATTTTACACACACACACTCTCTTAGTGTTGGATTCTTGTATAAACTGTTTAAGTTTTGCTCTCAGGTTTATGTAGCATCCAACACCTCGGGTGTGTGTAAAACTCTCGTTATACACACTACCCCATATATTATTCTATATTATACAATGGTGTGTGAAAATCCTGTAACCTCATTGGTCAAAACATGTCACGTGATCGTGGGTAAATCCTGCATAACCCATGGCTGAGAAATGGCATTTATAAAAAACATAACTAAACACATTTTACATTTATTGTATACATGGGTCCTTTGTATAATCGCAATAAGGCACTCCAGGATGTGAGTTATTGAGTGATTTACCCACTTCTTGTGTGGTTAAGTCACTCGGCTGCACCTCGTGACACACCACACAAGGCGTGGGTAAATTCCCAATAACCCACACCCTGTTGTGCCTGATTGCTATATATATTTATGGGGGATCCTGAGCTTTAATATTCTTGGAGTGAGGAGTGCCTCAGCGGTCCATCTAGGGGCCTGTTTCATTTAGCATCTTTGCAAGTAACCTACCACTATTTTCAGATTGTCAGGGATTACTATACAGTGATGATTCAGTTCTCTATATTTAACCCACCCCAAAGATGTGGGACTTACCCTAAGTTATCTCCCTATTTTGCCCTCTGTCATGCCTTGCTCCTGCTCTGGCATTCTGCCATCTTGATCCTGGGCTAATATACAGTTTGAGGTAATTCATTTGGAGTAATGCTCTGCCCATAGTTCCTATGTGAATGTCAAACTGCCACCCTTGCGCTATAGCTTTAATAGCTCTGTACCTGTATATAGTGTTAATAGCCTGTGCTGGGTCTCAGTGCTTTGGCACTCGCGACCAGCGGGGAACATTAATAGAGACTCCACTCCTGCACCTGATAATAGTGCATAGGTAGCCCTATCGAATGCTGTAAATGTTTAATTCTAAAACAGAACAGATTACTTATAAATATAGATGTTAAAGCTGGACATTTAGCTGTCTGCCCTTCGGCAGCCATCTTGCACCTTTGACCTTTCTGTTTCGATCAATCATAACTCGAAGGGTCCTGCGGGGTCCTTAGCTATGGCTGCTGGAAAGAAAAGAGGAATGTGTGTTTGGTGCCTTTCAAGTGGCCACTCAGAAAGCCTGAACTGTGACAGACAGCCTCACCTACGAATCAGATTACAATATTGTGTTCTCTTCACTTAGAGTGAGATTATTGGACAGTGCAGTTCTGTGGGAGCCCCCAGAAAGTGAGGCGGCTGAGACTGTATCCTTTGCAGGAAAGTTTGGAGGCCTGTCTAGGTTTTCAAAGTAAATAGCCAAGTGTGGTCCACCTGAACTCCAATATCTGTGGTAGTGTCAAAAGCTCTTGTAAAGAGAGGGAGCCTTCTCCCTGTGCTTCTCGGCTAGCGCTGCATGGGCCTACATGTTAAGCCACATCAGGAGGTTTGTCTGAACTGTATCAGACATTGCTTGGAAGCCAGAGTCAAAGTGCAGTAGAGTGGAAATCCTGCATTAAGCTACCAGAATTAGAAGTGGAAGCCAAGTCTGCCACAAGTGAATCCCCAAGCCAGAGAAGTGTTTTGTCTACAGTCACACTTGCCAGAGCGGCTTATCTTATGCAAAGCTGCCAGAGTTGGTTTGCCAAAGCCTGTCTTTCCAGAGACTGTATCCTGAGTTTAAGCTGCATCTGTATTCAGACCAGCATGGGGAATCAGCCCTAGCACAACGTGAATTGCTAGTTCAGGCCACCTTGGGGGTTATAGCAAGGCATGGGGTAAGTCGGGTTGGCCTGGGTCCCTTCATGCTGCTCCCTACTCTAGATACCAACTGCCTGCAATGGAAGTTTCAGAGTTTCAAGCCTGCACAAGGAAATCACCCCTCCTACCTTCAGTTCAGAGGCTGAGGTTCTGCAGAACAGTGAGTAACTTCAGGGCTAGCCCTGTAACTAATTTTCCAAGTTGCCTTTGTTTCAAGTTGCTTTTGAAATGTGCTGCTGGCCATCTGGCCAGGGATTACAAATACCAATTTGCCCAAAGTTCATCTATTTGTTCTTTAATGTTCTTTCATGATTGCATGGGTTAAGAGTTAAAACCAATCTGTTAAGTGCACCAATGCCAGCCAACCAGCTGCAACATGTGCCAGGCCTGCAACAGTACCAGTCTGAGTACCCAGTGAAGATAATTGGGACTGCCTAATTGATTTGTCAGTTCTATTGGCAATGTACTTGCACACTGAGAGTAAATTGCGTAATCTAGTTTTTAATTTGTAGTTGTTTACCCCCAAGTTACCACCAAAATAAGTCTATGTTACCACTGTCCATGAGCATATTATTACTGGATATCAGCTTACGGTGCTTAATCTTAAAGTGCATTGCTGTTGCTGCTCCCCATTTTCCACAGGTAGTAGAGGGTTGTACCAGTTCCAGGACTCCAACTGGTAAGTGCAGCCAGTATGAGCATATTATTGGCTATCGCCATTAATTGTATGACTCTAGCCAATTTGAACTGTTGTATGCCAATCCACGTGTGGGACCACTGTTCAGGGCAGTAGGTAGGTAAGTACTGCATCCCAGGGGATTGTACTAGTTTATCTGACTCACTTATCCATTTTCTCTGAGTGGAGGCACTGTGCTATTTATCTACCATCTGATAATGAACCCCTTTTACTATCAATAACTGAGCCCAGGCTCCTCATCCTGTATTGTGGATATCAGGCAGGGGTAGCAGCCCATTGGTACACGGTACACGGGTTACATATACTCATTCTAGATCTGTGAAAAGTTAACAACTAAACTACAAAAAACCTTTCTCTAGTACATGTTTGGTTAAATAAGCAATAGCTGATATTAAATCAGAAAAATATTTCAGTGGTATTCAGCACACATAAGAAAATCATTCATTTAAATGCAAATGATCTTAAACTGGTCATTAAAACACCGGAATGACAACAGCTGTCTATGATCAAGCATTTTAAATATTTAGGATTATGGCTTGACCAATCTCTGATTTCTGATTTTAATGTTCAACTTCTTACTTAGATGGTGCACCAGAAATTAGGAGTCCTGTATAAGATCTCTAACTGTTTAGATTAGTCAACAAAATGAACAATGGTCCTCCAAGCAGTTATGCCAGCCCTAGTATATGAATGCTCATTTTCTTGTAATGTAGTACACTCGAAACATCTGATGTAGTATTTATAACTATTGTCAATTTGCTCTTCAAGTTGGCCAGGAGATGAACACTGTCTTTTATACTGTAGCATTCACTACCTTAACCTATTGTACCTTTCAGGAGTAAATATTTTTGGTTAATTTGTTTTATTAAAATGTATCACTGGATCTGCACCTTTATAGTTTTCATTTTTTTACTGTTTTCGCCTCCTTGCCTGCCCCAACTGCTCCCTCCTGACTGGTCCTTTCAGCCCTGTCACATGCTTCTCCAGGGCTTACCTTACCAACATCATCCTCTGCCACAGAACTTTGGGTGGTGTCCAGTTGCTGATGTGGGGCCTACAAGAGATTGATCCTTTATCCTCTAGCTGGGGACTTTATCTGCCTTGTTTTCACCCTGCAGTGGGTGTGATGTGCAAGCTCCATCTCCATGGAGATGCCCCAGTGACCTCTGTGCATGGTATGTCCCCTTGTGTGGTCACAGTGTGCTGCCGCTCAGATGAACAGTGGGATATACTAACCCTTCCCCGAGGGAAGAGAGTTGTTCTAAGGATGCTTAATCTACCCTTCCCCTGACCAGCCCCAAGGGATCGCCATCCATTTCCAAATCTGGATTGTCAGCATTACAGGAAGTGAGGTACCTTAGTAGCAGTCTTCCAGACCACAGGACCTGTTGTCCCTCCATACTTAGCAGATTTCTCTGTGCCTAAACTTCTTCAGACAGCAATTATTATTCTCAAGCTGGGTTACTTTTTTTTTTTTTGCAGTGTTATCACCTTTTCTCGTAGTTCTCCAACTAGTTGGAACATTCTCTCAACAGAGTTAAGTTAACATAAGAACTTTACAAATGTTTAGAATAAATATTACAATCTTTCCGTGCTCTGAATTCAAATTGCACATGTTTTGCTTGTTCTTAAGTTGTTAATGAAAATAAATGAAAAACTGGGTGCATAGGAAGAAACATTTAATGCCCCTGGACTCTTTGATAAATACATTCATCCTGTTCTTTTATTATTTCCTTCTAGGCTGACCTACACAAAGCCCAGTGCAGTGCAACTACAGTGAGTATGCAGTAGTCTGATTTGAGGCTTTAGTGACAGTAATTCTCCACATAATTTGGTTCATACCTCTTTTCACTGCATATTAAAATGCTTCCTTACCATATCCCTACCCATCTGTGGCTTCCAGATTCACTGTGGTCTATAAATTCTGGGAAGCAGTTTGACCTAGCAGTAAGAGCGCAGAGCTGTAAACCAAGAGACTCATGTCTGTGTCCCTTAGCTGCCATGTACTCACTGGAGACTCTAAACAAGTCCCTTAGACTCCTTGTCCTAACTTCTCTGTTGGATGTCCCTGCAATCTATCACTGTGGTGGTTTAATCTTCTTCTGTGCCTAAAACTTGAAGCATAGTCCTGCTTTGTCTTATGCTGATGATTTAATACAAATGCCACTTACAAGAACAGAATTACAAAATCAACTCAAAATACAGTATACTGTATGAACAATTAAGGTTCTAAAATAATTGCTAAATTACAAGAAAACAATGGTTATGCAGTATGGAAAAAAATACAACCATCCCTATTTGGTAATTGGGGAACCTTAAATTGCTAAATGAAAAAAAGATATATTTGTTTAGGGTTGACCCCTGAAAAAATCATACCGGGAAAGGGGAACCTGTTTGACCAGGAAAGGCACACTAAGCCAAAGCTTGTTTCCATGCGTGACCTGGGAGAACATGGAAGTCAAGTAACCTTCTCAGGGTCATACTGTATGCAGGTAGGGATTGTGGGATTCAAACGAAGGTCTCCAGGTTTGCAGCTCAGTGCCCTAAACCACTGTGCTATACTTACTCCAAGAGGGAACCTTTTAATACAGTAGGACTTACAATTTATCAAAACCTATTAGGTCTCAACAGATTTAACCAGCTACTGTATAAGGTAGGTATGCAATAAGTGCTTTAATACCAGCTACAGTAAATTAAACTGCAAGCACAGGTGTCTGTGGTACAGATATCTGGAACAAGAAAGGGAAAAAAATCAGATAATTTGCTTGTAAAATTATATTTTCCCTATCAAACTCTATCCCAGCTTTGATGATGTGAGCTGAATTGGGTGGATGCCACCTTTTGCCATTCATTGTAGCTGGAATCTTAAACAGCTGGACATGACTGATACAGAACTCCCAAGGATGGCCTATATGGAGATGTTTACTCAAAGAGAGATGGGTTGTTCAATTCTATGGTTGAACAACGTAATAAAACTGTTGACTAGGTCTGGACAACTACATCTATGGAAGTTGCCTACAACTGGTGTTAAGACTGGCAGCTTGTATAGACAACAATTGAAGTCCACATTTGTGGATTTGCTTAAATCAGGAGGTCTAGACTCATGAAATTGAACCTTTCTTACATATCCTGAGAGATCCAGATAGCAGGAAAATCTATACAAGGTTCTGTTTTCAGTGTAACAAATCAAAGATACAGTAGTTTTGGCAGCAGATCACAATATGAAAGAACTTGCCTTGTGGAAGTATTCATCTGGGAGCAAGGAAAACACTTTCCACATGAGCCTGATATGCCCATATTGTGCAACACCAAGAAATGGATATTTGGGCAAATACTTACAGCAAGTTGGTTTTGTAAATCTTTCCTGGAATCTAATGGCTGTCTTACCTTTCTTTTAAATGCTTTAGAGCAAACTATCATTGTAAGTGTAGTTAAATAATTACAAGCATTGAGTAAACAAAAAGAGAAAATGCAGGATGAGTTTTAAGAATCTGTGGTTTGATTTTTAACCCAATGCAGTATGCTGTCACTATGGTGACAATTTTACCGTGACTGACACTACTGCTACAATAGTAACAGGTCACTGTAGTGTTGGCATAGGACACTGGCACTGCTTTCTGTGGGTCTTGCACCCCCCTCCTTAATTCAACTCCGGCTTGGAGTTGATTATTTTAGTAATGGGGGTGCAGGGGCAAAGCCCCCCGCATGGAGTTCGAAGCCCCCAAAGAAAACATAGTTTCAAGTGGCTGCCTTTATGCTGACTGTAATTGCGGTTGACATAAATGTAACTTCAGTCGACAATGAATTTGTTAACCGACTGTCACGGATCCACCAAATTCTGTGTGCAAACTTCAATTAATGGCTGTATTTCAGTGTTGAAAGAATGACAACGCCTCCTGTATATAATTACAAAAAACAAGGTGCTGCGTAAACATGTGGTCTGAAAACAAAACTAAATGGTAATACTAAATGCACGCTGAAAATAATTAGAATCAATGTTTTCACCACAGCTCTTCTTAGGGAATTATCTAAACGAGAAAAAGGCAAAGTTAGTGGAGAGGTGAGGGAAATACGTATATATGAATATATATACAGACCCCAGATCCTGCCCAATTTTGCAGCTTTTTATTGAAGATAAATAACTCACATCTAGGAGTTCTGCTACATGGTGGAGAGCTCAGAGATGAGATATTGAGCTTCAAAATAACTTCAAACATGCACCACAGAGCATCTAGTATCCCAGGGCTTCTGGAAGTCTGGTGGCCCACAGATCCCTAGCATTTATGAAAAAGAATGCCTCCTTACACAAATCCTGGAAAAGGCCCTGCTGACTTGCCTAGCCCCACACAAAATGTCATGCTTGTTGCTCCTCTGCTCTATGCCACAAAAATACAATAAAGGTGCAGAGGGAGCTCCTAATGATGGAAGGCACGTATCAGAGGGTTCTTCTCCTCTTAAGCAGCAGTCCTCTCTAAGGGGACAGGTAAGAAAGATAAAGCTGAAAGGCATGGAAAGGATGGTACAAATATTAGTGTGTCTGCAAGAAACCCTAGATCAGTTATGTCAACCCATACAAATAAAGAGCCTCAGAGCTGGTTCTGGAACCAGTACCTGCTATGAAAAAAGAAAATAAAAGCATGTCTCTGCCACTCCTCCTGTAGAAGGAGGCAGTTGATCAATCAAATGTCCCAGAGGACTTACAAAAGATATAGCAGTTTTCCTGGACTTCCAGGCAATGGGATATGGTACAATGCATCTTCCCCAGACTCTAGTTCAGAACAGCAGCCTGTACAGGAGGATACAGCCTGGGTTGCACTTGGAAATGTAGACCTCGGCTCGGTGTACCTTTCAGTTATCAATTTTCAAATAAATGAATATAGCCTGAAGAGGAGAGCAGGTGAACCCATGGAAGATGGTGGTTCCCCTGATCAGGAGTCTGATTCCATTCCTAGGGCTACTGAGGATTACACCTCTTACCTTCATTCATAAAACAAACAGAGGACACCCTTAGCACCATCTCTCATAGAACTGAGGAAAATAAGAAGAAAGTAGAATTCATAGACTCATGGTACCATCCCTACAAAGGGCTATTGAGTCCCCATCAGCAAGTTCATAAAAAAGACACATCTTAAATCATGTAAGTACCGACGATGAGCTGCTATAGTTGTTAAGAAATCTAAAAAAAAGTATCAGGTGGACAGAGTGCCAGGGGGAATAATCATATCTGATGACCTAAATGTGGCCAGCAGAGCAATAAGGCAGTTGGGAAAACTAGGTGAGATTCTGGGGTGAATAGGGAGAGGTATCACCGCAGAAGGGAGATGATGTTGCACATATTGCTGGTAAGTTCCCCACTAAGTGCTTTGTCCAGTTCTGGTGACCCACATCTCAAGAAGGACATATAGAGTGAGCAGTCCACATGGGGGCAACTAAAATAGTGCATTGTCTGCATCAAAAGAACCTATGAGAGTCAGTTTTGTGGCACTGAGTAATAGGTGATTGATCTGTCATAGCACGTGATCTGGATCACCCTGCACCCCAAGACATCAGGAGCAGAGGGCAGTAGGGAGGATGAGAAAGGTGCTCTCCTGCCAGGGGTGAGGAAGCTCAGCTCACAGTGCCACTCTGTAGTAGCTGCTGGTGGTGGTTGGTGGAGGAGCTGATGATGATGTAGGTGACCACATGCTGTCAGGAACCCCCCCCGACCCAGCTGTGCATGTATACATGCAAGTAAATATAATGGAGGGTAGGCTGGACTTGAAAACTGGAACAATCTGTGCTGGCATGCTGGATGAGGGCCACTCTGCCCTTCTCCATGCCTAGACCCTAGGAGTAAAGTGATCCTTATCTGCAATCAAATTCTACATGTCTTTGTTTCTCTGTTCCTAAGATAGTCGGCTTATTTAGTGTATACAGCTCAGTACCAGAAAGCACTGTGGAATGCAGTACTGGCTCTGAATGATAAAGTAGATATTGAAGTGGCACAGGTTGTGAGTGCAAAGGCAATGTCAGCTCTGGATGCCACAAAATACCAGTTTCACATGGCAGTAAACACTAATGACTTTGCATCAAGAGTCTTGGCTCATGAAGTGGCATTGATGTTTGCCTGTCATCCTTGCCCAGGACACCCAGACTAAAGACATTAAATTTCCCTTTAAGGGAAATTCCCTATTTGGTGACAAAACAGAGGCATACATGAAAAAGTGGATTAGTGCAGGGCAACTTTTAAGAACTCTGTTGAGAAAGATATGGTCTCCATTTCCTTCAGCCCTTGTGGAAGGGGAGGCAGAGACCATGGTTATTATCCCAGGCCCTACACTGTCTGTGAGTACAAGCCACAAAGAGGGTACTATTGAGGTAGAGCCAGGAGGGGCATTTTGCAGCACAAGCAACAACCAGAACAAAATCATTGACTGTTTTGTCCAGGTCACCATTCAGTTATTGCCAGCAGTAGGAAGGCTGACCCAGTACTTCCAGGAATGGGAACAATTAGTAGATAAGTGGGTCCTGAAGGAGTGGGTCATGGATTAGTTCTGCAGTTCCAAAGATTTTCCAGACTGCAGAGACCAACAAACTTCCCAGTCAACTTACCAATAAAAAGGTTTCTGTTGGAACCAGAAGTAAAGAGCTTACTGCAAGCAAAAGCAGTTGAAAAGATCCCTGCATCTCAGTGGGGGCAAGGGCCTCTTCTCAAGATACTTCCTGACCCACAAGAAAAATGTGGAATGGTGACCCATGCTGGAAGGAAGATACCTGTGCAGGCATATCAAGAAAGAAAAATTCAAGATGGCCATACTGAGTACAGTAATACCTTCTCTATATTAAGGAGACTGGTGGTTGTCACCTGATCTGTACTGTAGATGCCTATTTCCTATCTAAAGTTCATTCTTCAGATTACATGATGCAGTATTCTAGGTAGCTGCTTTTCTGAATGCTCCCGCTATTCCCTCCCATACAACCATCTGTTTTCATTTAAATTCAACAAGAACTAACTCTGAGCAATGTTCCCCCAATAATTCAACATACCTGAAGGCTTTTAGGTGCTCTTCGGGGGCTAATATCGACAAAATGGAGGTGGAGATGCAGTCAACTCTCCCCCGGCACACGCCATCCACTACCCCCGAAAAAACAACTAAGAGATCTAAGGCCCAGCCTGGATGGCAGTCCTCTGGCTCCCAAGAACAGTCCCCCCTCACTCTCGATCGCTTCCTGGACGAGTTCCGTCCATACAGGGAAGAATTGACGTCTCTATTGGACAAGTTTAAAGCAGTCTTGACCAAACTGGAAGATGTAGCAATCCAAACCAGAGACTGAGAAACTCGCTTGACATCACTGGAGTGCAGGATAGAAAATGTGGATCTGGCAATGGCTGCAACCCGTCAATGTCTTGCTAAGCTTAAGGCCAAAATTAAAGATTTGGAGGGGAGGAGCCTCCACAATAATGCGGTTATAATCGGTCTTCCAGAGGGCGAAGAGGGGAACAATTCAGTGCTGTTTGCACAAAAGCTCGTGGAAAAATTAGCTGGCCCCTCTTAATTCGGTACTACGTATATCATAGAAAGGGCTCATAGGGCTTTAAGATCCATGCCTCTGCCTGGTTCCCCATGAAGAACCTTCATTTTCAAGTTCTTGAACTTCCAGGAGCGTCAACACTTTATGGTGAAGATCAAAGAAATAAGAGGTGCAATGGGGTGGCAAGTTGATATGGGTGGCTCAAGACCTTCCCTTATCGGTGAGATGAAAGAGAACAGCCTATCACGGTATTGTCACCAAGCTCTTGGCAGCAAACATAAATTTTCACATGGGATACCCCGCTAATTTCCAGGTGCACCTTGAGGGGAAATGGGTTTCCATTGAAGACCTGAAGACCTGAAGACGGCTGAGGACTCCCTGAAGAAGGTGCTCCCTGATTTGTTCTGTGTTGGCTGATAATGATTGCCTATAACTACCAAAGGATGTTTCATTGATGTAACTCACCGTAGTGAGTAGGAGACTGCAAGTGGTTTCACTCTGAACTTTCGTTTTATTTTTCTATCTTTAGTGACTGATTTGGTAAAAGGCTATGCTTTAGTTACAAGGACACACAGGAGTATTTGGTTGTTTAATGTACTTCCCAGCTACAAGCCTACTCCTGACAGATCTACTGTACTGTACTAAGGCCAGGAGCACAGCTAGGATGAGTGGACTTCCATGTTGTTTTCCTTTTTTGATTTTTCCTCTCGTTTTAACGTTCCCCCCACCTTAGCTTGCCACCTAAAGTTATTTTGGGCCCCTTGTTTTGGGGCAAGTTTCTGACAGAGTGGGGAGAACTTATGGCATTTATTTGATACACAGAGCCCTTTAATGCCCAGTGCATTCCATGATGGTAAATAGCTCCCCCTCCTTTTTCCTTTCCTTTTCTTCCCCAGTCCCTTTTTTTTTTTTTGGTAAGGGAACAGCACGGGTTTCTCTGGTATGAGAGCTGTTTCTCACACCTAAGCAGTGTACCATCCTCAGCCATGAGGTGTGCTAAAGTGGCGTGTGTGAGTGCGGTTTCCACTCCTCAGGGCTCAGCTGTCAGTAGAGAGTCTACCAAGCCCCACTCCCTTCAAGGCTAAGGTTGGTTATTTTTCTTTTTTTGCCTGAATTGCTGGCCCAGGTATTTTTAGCCTATTCACTAGTTACTGTTTATATCACAGGGGATTATTTTGCTTATGTAGATTTCTGTGTTAAATATTTGGTGACGATTGGAATGGGAGGAGGTAAGGCTACCTGATAGGGTACATTACGTACCAGAGAGCAATTAGTCAGGGTTGGGGCACCAAGCTTTGTTTGCCAGGGAGTACACTCAGTGCCTTGACTCTCAGAGAAGTAGGGTGGGAAGGGTTTGTTTCTTGTATTAGGGTTTGTTCTTTCTTATGGGGTATTGTTCTGCAGGGAATGTTTGGGGGTGGGGAGGGAGGGAGGGTCGACTTGACATCATGGATGATTTACCTTTTCTTCCTTACATGTGGCTTTCCTACTTGGTATGGAACAGAGGTTACTGATACATATATTCTTTAATGGCTCGTCCTAAAAGTTTTATCATGGAACATTCATGGAGGTCGCAATAAAGTCAAGTGATATAAGGTGTTGAAATATCTTCATTTGCTCAGGATCTCCTTTCTCCAGAAAAACCACCTGGAAGAACAGAAGCCACCCTTTTTCACAGACAGTTTGTTGGACAGACCTATAATGCAGGAGGCTACACCCAGATTGGGGGGAGGGTCACAATCCTAATTGCAAGAGGCGTTCAGTTTGGGTGTGACCAGATTATTAGGGATTGGAATGGTTGATATATCTTTCTATTAGGCTGCCTCGAGAGAACCACCATGATACTGGGCAGTGTTTATCGCCCGGATGTGGACTCCCCTGGGTTCTTTATTGACTTATTGAAGGTATTAGCCCCTTTTACCAATCTACCCATTATAATAGGAGGCAATTGGAATCTTCCGTTATC
Source organism: Neoceratodus forsteri (assembly GCA_016271365.2). Classification (NCBI taxonomy): domain Eukaryota; kingdom Metazoa; phylum Chordata; order Ceratodontiformes; family Ceratodontidae; genus Neoceratodus; species Neoceratodus forsteri. The sequence continues at coordinate 885,676,466 of CM028136.1, forward strand.
CCCAATTTTAGATAAATCTGATCCCAAGTGTAAGGGGTTGTCACCTGCACAGAGAGCCACTAGGGACCTGATGGACCATCTTTGTTTGTGCCACCCTTAGAGAACTCTATATCCACAATCAAGGGAGTACACTTTTTGATCCGAAGTTCATAACTCCCAATCCAGAATTGATTACCTTTAATTAGTAAGACATTTCTTGGGGGTTGATGGATGCACAAATAGATACCGGGGTCATTGCTGATTACACTGTAATTTGGTGCTCCTTAACATTACCCACCAATGTACCTAAAGAATCCAGCTGGAAGTTGAACAGCCAGCTTCTTAAAGACAAAGGAATTGTTGAGCGTATAGGGCAAGAAATTGACTGGTACACAGAGGACAATTTAAGTTTGACTGCTTGTCTGGATTTAGAATGGTGCGCTTTAAAATGTGTACTACAAGGCTTATTCATTAAACTAGCAGTGCAGAGAAAACAAAGTAGGGAATAAAAGGCTCTGGATCTCCTAGCTGATATCCGACTCCTGGAGAGCTCACTCTCCCCTACTACCCCGGAGTCAGACAGGATCAGGTTATTGTGTCTCCAGGATCAATACTCCAATTTGCTCTGTGAGAAGGCAGAATATGCGATCCTTAAAACTGGCATGAAATATATTGATCAGGGGGAGAATGCAGGCCACTTACTAGCCCTAAGGCTCAAAAAAACAGAATCCTCCAAAATTATAAAAGCATTCGTGTCCTGATGGATGGATCTCCTACTTTTCCCAAAAAGATCATGGGGAATTTGCCAAATTTTATGCTGATCTATCAGTCTCATGCCCTGAAGCCAGAAAGTTACCAAGTTCAGGCATACCTGAACTCTATTCCACTACAACCTTGGAATCTGCACAGGGGACTCCTGATTGCCCCCATCTCTCTGAGTGGAGATCCAGGAAACTGTCTCCTCTCTTGTAGCTGAGAAAGCCCCAGGACTGTATGGTTTAACCCCAAATGTTTATACTATGTTCTCCAAACAAATCACTCCATGGCTAGCATGGCTTTTTGCATGGATAATAGGTGCTAACCCTCTGGACAGTACTCTTTTTTGGAAGCACTAATTATAGTTATCCTCAAACCAGACAAAGACCAAAAAAATGTTGGACGTTATAGGCCGATCTCACTTTTAAATTGCGATATAAAAATTTTAGCGAAATTATTGGCCAACAGGCTTAGACAGATCATGCCTTATTTAATTCACCCGGACCAAGTCGGCTTTATGTCCGGCAGACATTCTTCTGAGCATTTCAGAAAACTGGCTCACGTCTTCTCTGCATCCAGAGATGCAGATGTTCCAGCTGGCCTGCTTTCTCTGGATGCGGAGAAGGTGTTTGACTGAGTTTACTGGCAATTTCTTTTCTGTACCATGCGTAAATTTGGATTCCCCTCTAAATTTGTCAACTGGATTTCTTCCCTTTACCAGAATCCCCTGCCCTGGATTTATTGCAATGGCATGTTCTCGAACTGTTTCTCACTCTACTCAGGAACAAGGCAGGGGTGCCCATTATCTCCTCTCCTATTCAATATATACAGTACCTGGAACCCTTGTTAACCAAGTTTAGAGAACACAAAGGCATCCAGGGCATTATGATGGGATCCCAGTCTTTTAAACTGTCAGCTTATGCTGATGATGTGTTGCTTCATATCAAACAGCCCTCGCATTCATTCCCAGTTGTTCTTTCTTTCCTCGAGGAATACAGTGCAGTGTACAACTATAAAATTAATTTAAGTAAAACCACAGTTTTCCCGTTGAATGGGCGACTCACCAAGCATGATATCACTCTGTTAGGACTACAATGGAGCCAATCTAGCTTAAAATACTTGGGGCTCTTTCTAATAAGGGGAGAAACCCAATTAAGAAAAGCTAACCATGACCCTTTACTACTTACCATTCAACAAGACCTTGCCAGGTGGCAATCCCTCCCCATTTCACTTTGGTGGCACGTTAACCTAATTAAAATGAATATTTTGCCAAGGTTATTTTACCCCCTTAGAATGTTAAATTTGTGGGTCCCCATAACATGGTTTAAAAAAAACACACTCAACTATCTCCTAATTCATTTGGAAGGGAAAAACTGCCAGAAGAGCCTCCAAATTGTGTGGTGGGTTGAGACTTCCGCATTTTGGGCTATATTTCTGGGCAAGTATTTGTGGTGGGTATCACCTCCTGATAACCCCGCCTCTGACCCTTATGTTCCTGCATGGCTGACCCTCAAATGGGAACTGATTTTAAATGCTGGTATCTCCCCATTAGCAATGCTTTATATATCTCCTAAGGTTTTACCTAAGAATTTGTGTTACTCACCTATTGCTTTCTCTGTAAGAATATATACCCAGTTGTGTAATTTTTTGAAATATAAGCACACTTCAGCTCTCTCAACAGTTATAGGAATCCTAATTTTAAATTAGGGAAATGCATACCGCCCTCTTGGATTCCCTCACTTAGGACTCAATAAGAACTTTCTTCTTAGAGGTGATTGTCAATCCTCCTCCTCTATCATGGCCAATTTCAGATTCTGAAGGAAAAGGTCTTTAAAGTCTACCAATTAAGACACCTTTGGTCAGTTTTGAAGGTCTTGGTCTGGGATACTGAGACATCTGAGTGGCTTCAGGGTCTCTCATGGGAACATCGAAAACCTCATGCTGTATCAATGCAATATGCTTCTCTCCTGTCCAAATCTTTTGATGCTCAATACAGAATTCCCAAATTCTGGGCTAACCAGTTCCCTAACTCTGTTAGTAGATGGGAGAGGATCTGGAAACACCTGCATACTTACATACCCCAAGATAGACTCCGTCTTACCCAGTATCAAATATTACAAGATATGTATTATACCCCCTTGAAGTTACACAAGGTGGGGCGTACCCCTCTCCTCTATGTGCACCAGATGTGGGACTCAAGAGGGTAACCTAATACACATATTCTGTGAGTGTTCTTTCATAAAATGTTTGTGGGCCATGATCCAAAATAAGGCTGCCCCCCTAATGGCTATCGATTCCTTTTTAACCCCAGATATTTGCCTCCTCGGGGACTTTTCCCAAGTCCCTGTACATATTCGCAGGTTCCACATGGCACTAATTTCCCTCACAGTGAAGAAACTAGTGTTAAGACACTGGCGGACAGAGAGGACATATCATATTTAGAATGGATGAAGGAATTGTTGTTTAATCTAAGATTTGATCATCTCAAAGCTAGCCTATGGGGCTCCATGGCTTGCTATAAGAGAACTTGGGAGGGTTTTCATGCCCTCTACTTGTTACAAGAAGGCATCTCTCCTAGTTAACCTCCATAAGGTTTACCCCCAATGGAAGGCTGTAGGGCAAAAGAGGAGTTACAGATTGTTCGGAGCCACGGGTTAAGTTTTTTCCATGATGCCAAGTGGAGGGGGGGCTTGACATGTTCGGTAATTTATCTTCATATACTAATGTTTTGTTTATACTTATGTCAAGCCTTTGTTGGTCTATTGAAAATGCCAATAAAGTTTGGAATAAAAAAATAAATAAATTAAGTTCATTCTAGGAGACCTGAGATTTCAAAAAAATCTGATGAAGTCCCAGACAGAACCACTACAAGTCGTGGGCTTCGTAGTAGCAGAGTTGAATATCTTACAAGGAAAGGCTTTTCTTCTATAGGAGAGGGTATCAGATCTGATTGTCAGTACAGGATCATTTACCCTAGGTTGACCAAGACACACAGGGGGCTTTCTGCAGCTGCTAAGCCACATGGTTTCATTAACATGGTATACCTTCCTGATGGTGACACCAGTACAACAACCTATCTTGTTGCCACCAGAATCGACAGTTCAATAGGTCGCTGCATTGGTGTGCCAGAGACAGGGGCACACCATCTTCCGGTCCTGCACCCCCTTCCTGAATCAACTCTGGCTCAGAGTTGATTATAATGAGTATGGGGGGTGCATGGGGCAGAGCTCACCGCATGGGGGGTTGGGGGGGCAAAGCCCCCTGATAGAAAAATGGACTGGGAGTCCATCAGGATTTATGTTGACCGCAACTTGCAGTCAACATAAACTCCATCACTGTCATGCTGGTCAACAACATTGTTGTTGAACCAGCATCATAGAACCATTAACAGCCATGGTACCATGGGTCAGCTTTCAGTTGAGAGAGACGCACAGGACCACCTTGAACATTACTGGCCCCAAAGCTTGGAACTCTGCCTCAACAAGTACCAGTCACAAAAAGTTTTTTAGAAGCACTAGAATGGGGGAAGGAGAAAAAAACCTCAGAGAGCACAGTTCCTTCCTCCAGCAATTTACCACCACGATCCACATGACAGGTTCCTTGCTCCAAGGATGGGGTGCCCACCTACAGGATCTCACAGTAAGTGGTAACTGGAGTTCTCAGGAGACTCAGGAGCACATAAACATCCTCAATCTCATGGCAGTACTGCTGTCAATGCAGTCATTCTCCTCCCAGTTACTGGGTAAGTTAGTCCAAATTTGGAAAAACAGTATACATTAATATGTCCCCTGGAGTCACTCAATGCTGTATAAGAATGGTTTCATGCGAGTTCAGTTGGAGCAAGAACAGTGAAGTAAAGTTGAGCTGTTCTGGCTCAAGCTGAAGGCAAGTGAAACCACTCTTACATAGGAATAAGTGGCGATGAGGGACATATGCTATATGTCATATGACTATAGGCAAGGTACCCAGGGACTGGGTGAGCCTACCCCCCCAAGCTAGAAAGAAGGTACTTGGGGATGTAGTCCAGAAAAGGCAGGGTGGGGAGGGGGATCTGAAAAAGGAGTGAAGGATATCTGGGTGGAGGGTGGTCTTGGTGAATGTGAGCAGCCTTGGCAACAAGGAGGTGGAACTACAGGTGCTCTTTGCTGTAGAGAGAGTGAACATCATGGCCATCACAGAAAGGTGGGCTACAGAGCACCAGGACTGAGACCTGGTAATCCCAGGGTTCAGACTGTACAGAAAGGACTGTGGGGAAGTTAGGGGAGGAGGGTGGCTTTCTGTGTGCAGGAGGGGATCAAATGTACAAGGGACAAAAAGGAAGAGAGAGATACAGAGGCAATGTGGCTACAGCTCCTGGACTCCAGGAGAAGGAAGTTGAGGTTTGGGGTGGTGTATAGGTCACCATCCCAGGCAGTGGAAAGGGACAGAGAACTGGCAGAACAAATCAGTAGGGTATGTAGGAGGGGAAGGTGGTCATAGTGGGGGATTTCAACCTGCCAGGAGTAGATTGGACCATGCCGGTCACCTCCAGTGCAAGGGAGAGGGTCCTCTTGGATGCATTCGAGGAGGGGTTCCTGACAGCTGGTTGCTGAACCCACTAGACTAGGGAATACACTAGATCTGGTACTATCTAACAGTGAGGCAGAGAGGGATATAAGGGTGGAGGATCTGTTAGCTGATAGCGATCATCAGACAGTGTGGTTTAACATTATAATGAACAAGTAGCTGGAGGGATCCACAAAAAAGGTGGTGGATTTCAGGAAGGTGGACTTTGGGTAAATAGGGAACTGCTGAAGGGGAGACTCAAAAGAATATAGGAGGGGGATGGTGACGGTGGAAAACTGGGACATAATAAAGCAAAGAGTCATAGAGGTGACAGAAACATGCACCAGGCTACAAACTAAGAAGATTAGGGCATACAAACCATGCTGGCTGAACAGGGAGGTGATAGAAGGGGTGACAGCAAAAAGAGCGTCATACCAGAGGTTCAGAAGGATGGGGAAGCAGGAGGACATGGAGGAGTACACCAAATGGGCCAAGGAGGTGACCAAGAGGGTAAGGGGTGTGAAAGTCAGTAAGGAACTCAGATTAGTGCAGGGATTTAAAGGAGGGGAGAAAGACTTTTATAGATATGTCAGGGAGAAAGACATTTTTAGATATGTCAGGGAAAAAAGGAAGTGCAGGGAAAGTATAGTGAGGATAAAAAGGGGGAAAGAGTAGGTAGAAAAGGGGAAGAAACAAGTAGAAGCACTGAATGAGTACTTCTGATCAGTGTTCACAAGGGGGGAGGGTGTCCATTACCACCCTGATCAGGGGGAGGGTGATGGGGGTGTGAGGTAACGGATGGTAGAATACAGGGTAACAGAGTCTTGGAAGGCTAAGGGCACTGAAGGTGAATAAAGCACTGGGGCCAGATGGTATCCACCTAAGGGTGCTGCAAGAGATGGCAGAGGTCCTAGCGGAACCAGTGGCAGACCTGTACAGCACCTCTATGGCAATGGGGGAGGTGCCTCAGGACTAGAGGAAGGCCCATGTGGTACCGTTACATAAAACCGGTCCAAGGGATGAGCCAGGGAACTATAGGCAAGTCAGTGTGATGTCCATAATGGGAAAGCTCATAGAAACGATATTAAAGAACAGGCTGGTGGCATTTCTGGAGGGAAATAACCTGCAGGATGGGAGGCAGCATGGGTTCATTTAAGGAAGATTCTGCCAGACCAGTCATATACAGTACTATGACTGGGTGATGAGGGAATTGGATGGGGATGGGGACCATGCTGTGGATGTGCGATACTTGGATTTCAGCAAGGCCTTCGATTCAGTGCCCCATGGGAGACTAGGGGTGAAGTTATCTGGGGTGGGAGTGGGGACAAAGATGGCATGTTGGATCTCAAACTGGCTAAGGGGTAGGCTGCAGAAAGTGGTGGTGGGGGAGTCTTGGAGCCTAGATCCATGATGAGTGGGGTGCCGCAGGCCTTGGTTCTGGGCCCAGTGTTGTTCATGTTATTCATCTCAGACATTAAGCAGGGGGTGGTGAGCAGGATTAGCCTGTTCACCAATGACACCAAAATGAGTGCAGTAGTAGATGATGAAGAGGGATGGGTGCAACCACAGAGGGACTTGACAAAGTTGGAGGAATGGTCAGGGAAGTGGCAGCAGGGGTTCAATGCAAAAAAAGGCAAAGTGTTGTATTTTGGGGCAAGGAACCCAAGGAGAGAATATTGGCTGTGGGGGGATCAAGCTGGGGAGCACCAAGGAGTAAAAGGACCTGGGGGTATTGATAACAGCAAGCATGAAATGTACTGTCCAATGCACGAGGGTGGCGGTGAAAGCAAACAGGATGTTAGGGTGCATAGCATGCAAATTCACGGCCAGGCACAGGGATGTGATTCTGTCCTTCTACAGGGTGCTGGTTAGGCCTCACTTGGAGTACTGTGTACAGTTCTGTAGGCCATACCTGAGCCAGGACATCAAGCTGTTGTAAGAAGTGCAATGAAGGGTGACGAGGATGATTCAGGGAATTGTGGAAATGGATTATGGGATGAGGCTAAAGGAACTTGAATATGTACACTCTGGTAGAGAGGCAGGAGAGGGGGGACATGATCGAGACATTCAAGTACCTGAAGGGTGTCAACAAAGGGGAGGGCAGAGGGGGTGTTAAAACTAAGGAGCGGGAGGGAGACTAGGGGGCATTTTCTAAGAATGTGGGGTGAGATTCAGGAGGGAAATGAGGTGGCATTACTTTGCAGAGAGAGTAGTTGATATGTGCAATGTACTACCAGAAGGGGTGATATCATGCAAAACTGTGTCTGGCTTTAAGAACGCTTGGGATAGGGTACAGGGCTGGGTAAGGGTGGGAGGTTAAGGGGTTGGGGGGAGGGGCAGTTGCCTACTAGGGAGCTAGCTACACAATCGAGCAGACTTTGATAGACTGGTAGGTCTGTTCTGCTGACACCTTCGTATGTTCATATATTAATAATGGATATAGCAGCCCGGTGGCACTGAGGGCTGAGGCACTGGATGCCACACCTCACGCCACACTGGCAACACGGGTTTAGGAGTGGACTCGGGTGCCGGGGGTTGGCAGGGGAGTGTTAAGGATTGAGCGCCTGTGTGGCGCTGTCCTCCCCTGGGGAAGGGGAGGGAGAGCCTGGTACACCAGCAGCCCCAGGTAGAGACCAGTGGCACTGCAGCCAGCTGGGCAGCACATCAACAGCATGGCTGATGCAGGCAGGTTTGCCGTGTACCTGTGCATCGGAACTTGCACCATGCATGGAGGGAGGGGAGCACAGAACAGGGAAAATAAAGGCTCCATGGGACAGGCGATGGCACCCATCTGCCATGCCCTCCGCTGGGCCATCCCTGACTGGCCTTCCAGTTCCTCCACCTGGGCCCTCTCCTGTTAGCCAGTGTTTGACTGAAGTAAGAGTGCCCAAATAGGAGGTGCGACCCACCCTGGGCGGGTGATACCGAGGTGCTGGTTGCAGGGAGGAGGGGGGGTGGGAGAGGATGCACAGCTCGAAGGAGCTTCAGGCAGGGCTGGACATGGATTAGGATGCATGAGAGAAGGTCTCACGGGCCGTGACAGGAGGAAAGAAAGTTAAAAAAAAAAATGTAGGATATATTATGTTAGACTGAAACTTGGTATGCCAGCGTTCAACATACTAAGTTTATGGTCTCGAAATGTAAATTCCCGCACGAATCGGATGCCTGACAATACAATGTCAGGCATCCCACTACAACAAACACCTCAATACGGGGGGCTTTTCCTCCTGTACCCCTCATGTGGAGGGCTTCACCCTTCCCATTACTAATATAACAAACTCCAAGGGGGAGTGGACCTTAGAGTAAAAATATATGAGTTACAGGGTACTATTACAAAACGTTCTATAGCCCGGACCAGAGCCTAAGCCTCCCAGGGTATGCTGGCCAAACTGCCAGTAGTTTAACCCTCCACACCACCGGTGCAGGATGGCCAGCTTCTGGATCCGACGCTGCTTTCAGGTGTAAGGTAGCAAACCCATCACATCCGCTACCTTACCCCCTCCCTTAACATCATGAGGCATGAAGCCAGCGGGATTTACACTGTTGGGATACTACACCTGTCGAGCAATACTGCCTGGGCAGGTGAGTGTCGGGATAATGAGCCGCGGGATGTCATAAGGATACCTTAATATATTATCGATCGAGCATGATCAATAATATATTTAAAAAAAAAATATTCTCACAATGTGCTCATTTCCAGGGCATCTGCACATGAGACATTCTTCACAGAATAAGAGTGTCTCATACACATGGGAAAGGAGTGCTCCCTCGATCTATAATACCACAGCAACGTACTATATAAACAAACAAGGAGGAACAAGATTCTCAAACTTGTGCACAGCAGCTATGAGGATCTTGGATCTGGCATACTCCATGGACTTAAATATTGCTGTAGTACATCAGTCAGGCAAGGACAATGTACTAGCAGACTTCCTAAGTAGAATCATCCAGGGAATCTGTGAGTGGACCTGGAATAAGCAAATGCTGGCTTTGGCCATCAGAAGATGTGCTGCCCCAGAAATAGATCTGCTTGTTTCTTGGGAGAACAATCAGCCCCCAAAATTTTGTTGCAGGCCACCATATAGAGGCATAATGACAGAGACTGCCCTAGCCCTGGACTGGACAAGAAAGTTCCCATATTCTGTTTCTCCCCATTTCCAATCATACAGAGAGTGCTCACAAAGCTCAAGACAGAGCCAGCAGCAATGAACCCAGTGATTCCAGACTGGGCAGGGCAGGCATTGTACTTGATGCTGCTGACCCTTAAAAAGCTGGCAAGTTACCTTCCAGAGACCTACTAGCAAACTCCACAAGTGCTTCCTCTGCCTCTGTAGTAGGACAACAAATCATCACCCTTCAAGAAATTTGAAAAGCAGCTACCTGGAAAACAGCGCACACCTGCATAAAACATTGCTGTCTGGCCACACAGTCTATGAGGGATAACAGTTTTGGAACTGCTGTCTTGCAGAACCTTTTTTCTATATGGGCCAGAATGTTCAAAGGGATTGCAGTGGCACAACCCCAGTAATATTCAAGTGGGGGAATTGGACAGTGCTATTCCTGATGCGCCAGAGTGCAAAGACAATGTATGCGGCGCATCTCCAGGGGGCATGCCCATGCATATGTGGCACAACTTGATATTCAGCCAAGACATGCGGCACATATGCTGGCACATCCTGAAGGTGTGCCCACATACCTTGGCCACAAAGTTGAGCATGGTAAACACATGCTCAAGTGGATTCCACCCATAGGTGAGCTGCCATAATGGAAGGCGCATCACAGCAGCCACCAACCGTGGGTGGTTACCCCCCCTGAACACCATACACAAGCACCCACAATAATTTATGGTGGTCCAGTGGTACCCCCCACCCGTAATCCCTGTCACCCATTTTGAATTTAAATAAACCATTGTAGTAGTCCAGTGGTACCCCCTCCCCATCCCATAACCCCGATCACCTGAATGAAATGTATTTTACTTCCCTGGAAGTCTAGTGGTACCCCCCTCCCAGCCCATAACCCCGATCACTGAGTATTTGTTCAATGTCATTTCCTGGTAGTCTAGTGGTCTCCCCACCACCCCACCTACATAGGACCCCCAGCTCACCCAGCTCCCTCCCCAGTCATCAGCAGGCAGCAAACCCACCCACACACCTCTGCGGCTGCCCACAGAATGACAACTTGCAGTATCTGTTTCAAGCTCATTGGTCCACACTGAGGACCAATGGACTTTGCAATACATACTTCAATAGTCATTCACAACTTTGTGAATGAAGTCATCCTTTCATAAAGTTGTGAATGACTATTACAGTATGCACTGCAAGCCCATTGGTCTACAGTGTGGACCAATGAGCTTGTAGCATATTCTGAAAGCTGTCATTCAGTGGGCAGCTGCAGAGATATGTGGTGGGTTTGCTGCCTGCGGAGGAGGCTGGAGTGAGCTGGCGAGCCTGGCTGTGGGTGGGGGGGCGACGACACAGGAATGAAATTGGATGAATACTCAGTGATCGGGTAAGGAGAGGAGGGCCTACTAGACCACCAGAGCAGTTTATTTAATTCAAAATGGGTGATCAGGGTTACAGGCGGGGAGAGGGGTACCACTAGACTGCCAGGGACTATACTGATCTGTATTTATGGTGATCCTTGGTATGGAATGGGGAGGCAGTACTACTGCGATCCCTGGTACAGGAACAGCATGCTGTGCAGGGCACCAGGTGCTTTTCGCTAGCAGGCCCTGCATAACACATGCAAATGGGGCCTACAATGACATGCAAATGGCCCCATGTGCACCTTGCGTGCATTATAGCCCTATTTGCATATTTTTGTCTGAAAATCATGAATTTGTGCATGGTGCATCTCTGATACCCTGGCACATTTCCCATTCCTGGAATTCAGACCTGTCTGGGGGCTGCACTGCTGGTTGTATTCGCACCGCAGGCATTGTTTGATATATTCAGATGAGATGTGCCATGGCACATCTCTTCTGAATATATCCCTTTCTTGCTCCAGCACAACTCAGTTGCGCTGTACAACCACTTGCGCCATTGCCAGGTGCACTTCTGAATATCTTTGGGCCCATGGATTCTAGACCCATCCTCCCAAGGTACTGCTAGTGAGTCTGCATTTTGTAAGGCATTACATACACAGAAAATCCAGCACTCACTTCCTTCTTGAGAAAAAACGCTGCTCAAAGATATATAGAAATATTGGGCCAATTTTATTAAGATACCAGGATAAATAAAATGCTGATGTATTTTAGAATTACTCCTTTTTTCAAAAGAGGTTCATCTACAATATAGCACCCCACCCCTGTGCAAATCATTTTTGTAGAACTATAATTTTGTAAGGCATCACTGATTGGTTCCTGTTTGAAGACAAAAGTACTTACCATAGGAATGTTGTTTCTTCTCCGTGATCCATCCATGAGCCTTGAAAATCCTGAGCCTGCACCAATTTCAAGAACCTGAAAATAGGTTCACACAAGAATCATTTCTTATCTTATGGTTGCTAGAGCATTATGTGTTGCAATTTTTCAACAGTTTTTAGGGCTGTGGGTGGCGCCTACAGCCCTTCTGTCATCTGTAGCTTAAAAACGGCAGTTCTTAGAACTTCCATTTTAGACATTTGTATGTATTCCTCCACAGCTGCAAAGTAGTGCACTCCCCTTCTGATTTTTGCCATTTGTTGCTCTATGTTAAAGGCATTGTACCTCAGAACTGCTCAGGATATTAACAAAAAAAAAACTTTTTAAACTGTTGTTTTTATCATCTGTCCAGCTTAGTCTAACACATGTGTTTTATTTATTTTAGCAACCTAAGGGCTAACTCATTTCCTTTTTTTTTTTGTGAAAATGAAAGTCAGACTCAGTGTCAGATTACAGACAGTGGAATTCGAGTTCATCAGCTGACTGACATTCCTTTCTGTATTACAAGTTGGAGGCAACCACTGGAAACAGAAGACTGTTTTTGTTTCTCACTTTATAATATAATGCACTGAGTGTGTATTTAGTTGCAGGGTCAGGGTCTTGAAGAAAATAACATTTATGTAATTTATTCAAGATTCCATTAGGTGGTCATAAAAAAGTCTGAGAGTATTTGTGTAAAAACTAACAAATGAAAGATGCAAAAATATAGCATGCACTCTGGCCTCTGAGACTGGAAGATCAGAAGCCTGTGGGTTCTATTCCCACACTAGGCATGTGGGTTAAGAGCTTATGTACTGCCTAAAATTAATATTAGATTTTAAAAGCAGTCAACCATTACCTTTTTTATTTGAGGTACTTTATCTTTTCCCTTTTGTTTAATTAGAAGATTGTTTACCTGATGTTAATATGTGTGCTGTGTGGAACAGCACTCTGTGTGGCAGCTGACATGGCTAGCTATACTGCCCCCACTACATCACCACCATTGTGACCTCACTGACTGCGACATCACTGCTACTTAGGAACAGCAATTCGGTGACTGCCAGGTCATTCACCTGTGATTTCACTGTCAGCTTGACACGTAATTTTAATACCTAACAGCAAATCAGAGCCCTTTTCCTGATAAAATGCTGCCAACATATTACATTTAAATAAACAACAAAGTCACAAATAAGGAACTAGTGGCTTATGAAAAAAATCTTCAGGGATTTATACAGGGATTTGATGCTGCCCCTACAGGGAAAATGAGGGCTTGTTACAGGGAAATGGTTATTTGGATCTGGGAGCACTGTGATGATTGTGACTAAATAACACTATATGGCACCAACAGGAAAATGACTTTGGTCATTTAGTAGCTCTTCACAGCCCTATCAGCTCTGGCTAGAACTTGTTAAAGTTGGGATCATTCAAGGTACATTTTTGTCTGCCAATAATTTACTTGGTTTAAAAAAATTATAGGAAATGTGTTTGTGAAATGTTTGAGTAGCCACTTATATCATTTTAGTGGTTGCTGCTCTCCTGGCTATAGAAAGAAATATAGCTTTAAGCCAGTAGGGGGAGTGTGACCACAGCACTGAGTCTGAACCTTTATTACAAATGTCATCATTTATATAACATTCTACCTCTGGGGCAGCATACCCTTGTGGCTTGATCCACTCTGTTAAGACTCATTTATGGATCCTTGAGAAGAAATGTGACTATGTTGAGTAAGTTTCTTATTTATTTCTTTTCCCATCACAGGAAAACTCAAGAGTCAGCCAATGATCTAAATAAAAACGCAGTGGATGGCAGCCTTCCTAGGTAAGTTGTGGAATTTTCTTCAACCAATTTCCCCATATTGGGTAAAGTGATGGACTCATTCTTTCTCACAAGTGCTGCTTTTAAGTGAGTTCTTTACTGCCATATTCTCATTCAGTCAAGCAGCTAAACATTCAGCCTAATCAGCTACTGACTGAGCTTTAAATATGACTGGAAATTGCAGCCATTCTAGACAGTCACTTGCTCCTCACATTCATAGAACATAGGGTTGCTGGTAATTGTATATGAAGGCCAAAAATACCATAACACCGTATGCTCATATTCCTTGTATGTGGACCACCAAAGCTGCAAGTTTCCTTGAGCCAGGAGGGAAAACAAGCAGCTGCCTTCACAGCTGATTCCATACAGTATGCCAGTCGACGATTATCAGGCAGGTGGTGAGCACACACTTGCAAAAATAACAAGAGGAAGCGGTGCTCATAGTGGAGGGATGATGTAGTCCATGAGGTCTGCTGGACCCCACAAAACAGCATACAACATACAAAGGCTGCACTCAAAGAGGATCTAGTGCCCCAGGGTAGGCCCCCAGACCCCTGGTCTAGAAGCCAACAGGCACAGTAGCAAGGCAGTGTAATATCCAGCCAACCACAGCTGCTGACTATGCTTCAGAAGATTATTTACCTTAGAGGAAAGCATTTTACAGCTTATTTTGAAGCTAAATAACTCATCTAGGAGTTCTGCTACATGGTGGAGAGCTCAGAAATGAGTTATTGAGCTTCAAAATAACTTCAAACATGCACCACAGAGCATCTAGTATTCCAGGGCTTCTGGAAGCCTGGTGGCCCACAGATCCCTGGCATTTATGAAAAAGAACACCCCTTTACACAAATCCTGGAAAAGGCCCTGCTGACTTGCCTAGCCCCACACAAAATGTCATGCTTGTTGCTCCCCTGCTCTATGCCACAAAAATACAATAAAGGTGCAGAGGGAGCTCCTAATGATGGAAGGCATGTATCAAAGGGTTCTTCTCCTCTTAAGCAGCAGTCCTCTCTAAGGGGACAGATAAGAAAGATAAAGCTGAAAGGCATGGAAAGGATGCTATAAATATTAGGGTGTCTGCAAGGGGAAACCCTGAATCCAGTTATGTCAACCATACAAATAAAAGAGCCTCAGAGCAGGTTATGGAACCAGTGCCTGCTACGAAAAAGAAAAATGAAAAGCATGTCTCTGCCACTCCTCCTGTGAAGGAGAAGGCAGTTGATCAGAGTCAAATGTCCCAGAGGACTTACCAAAGATATGGCAATTTTTTCTGGCCTTCCAGGCCATGGGATATGAACTCAATGCATCTTCCCCCCAGGCTCTAGTTCCAGAACAGCAGCCTGTACAGGGGGGATACAGCCTGGGTTGCACTTGGAAATGATCCTCGGCTTGGTGTGCCTTTCCCAGTTATCAATTTTCAAATAAATGAATATGCACTTCGAAGAGGAGGAGAATGGTGAACCCATAGAAGATGGTGGTTCCCCTGATCAGGAGTCTGATTCCATTCTTAGGGCTACTGAGGATTACACCTCTTACTCTTCATTCATAAAACAAACAGAGGACACCCTTAGCACCATCTCTCATGAAACTGAGGAAAATAAGAAGAAAGTAGAATTCACAGACATCATAGTACCACCCCTACAAGGAGGCTATTGGTCCCATCAGCAAGTTCCTCAAAAAAGACACATCTTAAATCATGTAAGTACTTACATGAGCTGCTGTCATTGGTAAGAAATCTAAAAAAAAAAGTGTCATGTGGACAGGTTGGAGGGGGGATAATCATATCTGATGACCTAAATGTGGCCAGGCAGAGCAATAAGGCAGTTGGGAAAACTAGTGAGATTCTGGGGTGAATAGGGAGAGGTATCACCAGCAGAAAGAGGGAGATGGTGTTGCACATATTGCTGGTAAGTTCCCACCTAGAGTGCTTTGTCCAGTTCTGGTGACCACATCTCCAGAAGGACATAGAGTGGAGTCAGTCCACATGAGGGCAACTAAAATGGTGCATAGTCTGCATCAAAAACCCTATGAGAGTCAGTTTTGTGGCACTGAGTAATGAGTGATTGATCTGTCTTGCTTTTGATCCGGATTTGCACCCTGCACCCAAGACATCAGGAGCAGAGGCCAGTAGGGAGGATAAAAGAGTGCTCTCCTGCCAGGGGTGAGGAAGCTCAACTCACAGTGCCACTCTGTAGTAGCTGCTGGTGGTGGTTGGTGGAGGAGCTGCTGATGATGTAGGTGACCACATGCTGTCAGGAACCCCCCCCCGACCAGCTGTGCATGTATACATGCAAGTAAATATGGTGGAGGGTAGGCAGGACTTGAAAACTGGAACAATCTGTGCTGGCATGCTGGACGAGGGCCACTCTGCCCTTCTCCATGACTAGACTCTATGGGCCAAGTGATCCTTATCTGCAATCAAATTCTACATTTCTTTGTTTCTCTGTTCCTAAGATAGTCGGCTTATTTAGTGTATACAGCTCAGTACCAGAAAGCAGTGTGGAATGCAGTACTGGCTCCGAATGATAAAGCAGATATTGAAGTGGCACAGGTTGTGTGTGCAAAGGCAATGTCAGCTCTGGATGCCACAAAATACCAGTTTCACATGGCAGTAGACACCAATGACTCTCCATCAAGAGTCTTGGCTCTTGACGCGGCATTGTTGTTTGCCTGGCATCCTTGCCCAGGACACCCAGACTAAAGACATTGAATTTTCCTTTAAGGAAAATTCCCTATTTGGTGACAAAACAGAAGCATACATGAAAAAGTGGATTAGTGCAGGGCAACTTTTAAGAACTCTGTTGAGAAAGACATGGCCTCCACTTCCTTCAGCCCTTGTGGAAGGGGAGGCAGAGGCCATGGTTATTATCCCAGGCCCTACACTGTCTATGAGTACAAGCCACAAAGAGGGTACTATAGAGGTAGAGCCAGGAGGGGCATTTTGCAGCACAAGCAACTGCCAAAACAAAATCCTTGACAGTTTTGTCCACGTCACCATTCAGTTATTGCCAGTAGTAGGAAGGCTGACCCAGTACTTCCAGGAATGGGAGCAATTAGTAGATAAGTGGATCCTGAAGGAATGGGTCATGTATTAGTTCTGCAGTTCCAAAGATTTTCCAGACTGCAGAGACCAACAAACTTCCCAGTCAACTTACCAATAAAAAGATTTCTGTTGTAACCGGAAGTAAAGAGCTTACTGCAAGCAAAAACAGTTGAAAAGGTCCCTGCATCTCAGTGGGGGCAAAGGGCCTCTTCTCAAGATACTTCCTGACCCACAAGAAAAATGTGGAATGGTGACCCATGCTGGAAGGAAGATACCTGTGTAGGCATATCAAAAAAGAAAAATTCAAGATGGTCATACGAGTACAGTAATACCATCTCTATATTAAGGAGACTGGTGGTTGTCACCGGATCTGTACTGTAGATGCCTATTTCCACATTCCAGTCAGACTGTCACAGAAAATATCTTAAGTTCATTCTTCAGATCACGTGATGCAATCCTTTAGGTAGCTGCTTTTCTGAACGCTCGCGCTATTCTCTCCCCTACAACCATCTGTTTTCATTTAAATTCAACAAGAACTAACTTTGTGCAATGTTCCCCCACTAATTCAACATACCTGAAGGTTTTTAGGCACTCTTCGGGGACGAATATCGATGGAATGGAGGTGGAGATGCGGTTGGCTCTCCTGTGGCACATGCCATCCACTACCCCCAAAAAAACAACTATGAGATGTAAGGCCCTGCCTGGACAGCAGTCCTCTGGCTCCCAAGAACAGTCCCCCCTTACTCTCGATCACTTCTTGGATGAGTTCCGTCCATACAGGGAAGAATTGTGGTCTCTGTCAGATGAGTTTAAAGTAGTCTTGACCAGACTGGAAGATCTAGCAATCCGAATCAGAGACTGTGAAACTCGCCTGACATCAATGGAGCGCAGGGTAGAAAAGGTGGATCTGGTGATGGCTGCAACCCGTCAATGCCTTGCTAAGCTTGAGGCCAAAATTGAAGATTTGGAGGGGAGGAGCCACCACAATAATGCAGTTATAATCGGTCTTCCAGAGGGCGAATAGGGAAACAATTCAGTGTTGTTTGCACAAAAGCTCGTAGAAAAATTAGCTGGCCCCTCTCAATTCGGCCCTATGTGTATCATAGAAAGGGCTCATAGAGCTTTCAGATCCATGCCTCTGCCTGGTGCCCCAACCAAGAACCTTCATTTTCAAGTTCTTGAACTTCCAGAAGCGCCAGCACTT
This sequence comes from Neoceratodus forsteri, assembly GCA_016271365.2. Lineage (NCBI taxonomy): Eukaryota > Metazoa > Chordata > Ceratodontiformes > Ceratodontidae > Neoceratodus > Neoceratodus forsteri. Next base: position 885,694,208 of record CM028136.1, read on the forward strand.
TATGGTGAAGATCAAAGAAATAAAAGAGGTGCAGTGGGGTGGCAAGTTAATACGGGTGGCTCAAGACCTTCCCTTATCGGTGAGACAAAAGAGAACAGCCTATCACGGTATTGTCACCAAGCTCTTGGCAGCAAACATACATTTTCACATGGGATACCCCGCTAATTTCCAGGTGCACCTTGAGGGGAAATGGGTTTCCTTTGAAGAGCCAAAGACGGCTGAGGACTCCCTTAAGAAGGTGTTCCCTGATTTGTTCCATGTCGGCTGATAATGATTGCCTATAACAACCAAAGGATGTTTCTTTGCTGTAACTCACCGTAGTGAGTAGGAGACTGCAAGTGCTTTCACTCTGAACTTTCATTTCATTTTTCTATCTTTAGTGACTGATTTGGTGAAATGCTATGCTTTAGGTACAAGGACACACAGGAGTATTTGGTTGTTTAATGTACTTCCCAGCTACAAGCCTACTCCTGACAGATCTACTGTACTGTACTAAGGCCAGGAGCACAGCTAGGATGAGGGGGACTTCCATATTGTTTTCCTTTTTTGATTTTTCCTCTCATTTCAACATTCCCCCAGCTTAGCTTGCCACCTAAAGTTATTTTGGGCCCCTTGTTTTGGGACAAGTTTCCGACAGAGTGGGGGGAACCTATGGCATTTATTTGATATACAGAGCCCTTTAATACCCAGTGCATTCCATGATGGTAAATAGCTCCTTTCCTCCTCCTCCCCCCCCTTTTTTCCTTTCCTATTCTCCCCCCACCCCCTTTTTTTTTTTTGGTAAGGGCACAGCAGGGGTTTCTCTGGTATGAGAGCTGTTTCTCACACCTAAGCAGTGTACCATCTTCAGCGATGAGGTGACCTAAAGTGGCATGTGTGAGTGCAGTTTCTGCTCATCGGGGCTCAGTAGAGAGTCTACTCAGCCCCACTCCCTTCAAGGCTAAGATTGGTTATTTTTCTTTTTTTGCCTGAATTGCCAGCCCAGGGATTTTTTAGCATGTTCACTGGTTACTGTTTATATCACAGGGGGTTATTTTGCTGATGCAGATTTCTGTGTTAAATATTTGGTGACGATTGGAATGGGGGGGGAGGTAGGGTTACATCAGAGGGTACATTATGTACTAGAGAGCAATTAGTCAGGGTTTGGGCACCAAGCTTTGTTTGCCAGGGAGTACACTCAGTGCCTTAACGCTCAGGGAAGTAGGGTGGGAAGGGTTTGTTTCTTGTATTAGAGTTTGTTCTTTCTTATGGGGTATTGTTCTGTGGGGAATGTTTGGGGGGGTAGGGATGGAGGGTCGACTTGGCATCATGTATGGTTTATCTTTTCTTCCTTACATGTGGCTTTCCTACTTGGTATGGAACAGAGGTTACTGATACATGGACTCTTTAATGGCTCTTCCTAAAAAGTTTTTATCATGGAACATTCATGGAGGTCGCAATAAAGTCAAGTGATATAAGGTGTTGAAACATATTCATTTGCTCAGGATCTCCTTTCTCCAGGAAACCCACCTGGAAGAAGCAGAAGCCACCCTTTTTCGCAGACAGTATGTTGGACAGACCTTTAATGCAGGGGGCTGCACCCAGATTTGGGGGGGGTCACAATTCTAATTGCAAGAGGCGTTCAGTTTGGGTGTGACCAGATTATTAGGTATCAGTATGGTAGATATATCTTTCTATTAGGCAGGCTCGAGAGAACCACCATGATACTGGGCAGTGTTTATGGCCCGAATGTGGACTCTCCTGGGTTCTTTATTGACTTATTGAAGTTATTAGCCCCTTTTACCAAGCTACCCATTATAATAGGAGGCAATTGGAATCTTCCATTATCCCCAATTTTAGATAAATCTGATCCCAAGTGTAAGGGGTTGTCACCTGCACAGAGAGCCATTAGGGACCTGATGGACCATCTTGGTTTGTGCCACCCTTAGAGAACTCTCTAGCCACAATCAAGGGAGTACACTTTTTGATCCAAGGTTCATAACTCCCAATCCAGAATTGATTACCTTTTAATTAGTAAGACATTGCTTGGGGGTTGATGGATGCACAAATAGATCCTGGGGTCATTGCCGAGCACACTGTAACTTGGTGCTCCCTAACATTACCCACCAATGTACCTAAAGAATCCATCTGGAAGTTGAACAACCAGCTTCTTAAAGACAAAGGAATTGTTGAGCGTATAGGGCAAGAAATTGACCGGTACACAGAGGACAATTTAAGTTTGACCGCTTGTCCAGATTTAGAATGGTGTGCTTTAAAATGTGTACTACAAGGCTTATTCATTAAACTAGCAGTGCAGAGAAAACAAAGTAGGGAACAAAAGTCTCTGGATCTCCTAGTTGATATCCGAATCCTGGAGAGCTCACTCTCCCCTATTACCCCGGAGTCAGACAGGATCAGGTTATTGTGTCTCCAGGATCAATACTCTAACTTGCTCTGTGAGAAGGCAGAATATGCGATCCTTAAAACTGGAACAAAATATATTGATCAGGGGGAGAAAGCAGGCCACTTACTAGCCCTAAGGCTCAAAAAAACAGAATCCTCCAAAACTGTGCAAAGCATTCGTTCCCTGATGGCTGGATCTCTTCTACTTTCCCCTAAAGAGATCATGGGGGAATTTGCCAAATTTTATGCTGATCTATACAGTCCCATGCCCCTGAAGCCAGAAGTTACCCGAGTTCAGGCATACCTGAACTCTATTCCACTGTCAACCTTGGAATCTGCACAGCAGGACTCTCTGATTGCCCCATCTCTCTGGCGGAGATCCAGGAAACCTTCTCCTCTCTCGTAGCTGATAAAGCCCCAGGACTGGATGGGTTTACCCCAAATGTTTATAAAATGTTCTCCAAACAAATCACTCCATGGCTATCGTGGCTTTTTGCATGGATAATGGGCACTAACCCTCTGGACAGTACTCTTTTGGAAGCACTAATTATAGTTCTTCCCAAACCAGACAAAGACCCCAAAAATGCTGGAAGTTATATGCCGATCTCACTTTTAAGTTGCAATATAAAAAGTTTAGCGAAATTATTGGCCAACAGGCTTAGACAGATCATGCCTTATTGAATTCACCCGGGCCAAGTCGGCTTTATGTCCGGCAGACATTCTTCCGATCATTTCAGAAAACTGACTCTCGTCTTCTCTGCATCCAGAGATGCAGATGTTCTGGCTGGTCTGCAATCTCTGGATGCGGAGAAGGCATTTGACTGAGTTTACTGGCAATTTCTTTTCTGTGCCATGCATAAATTTGGATTCCCCTCTAAATTTGTCAACTGGATTTCTTCCCTTTACCAGAATCCCGTGGCCCGGATTTATTGCAATGGCGTGTTCTCGAACTGTTTCTCACTCTACTCAGGAACAAGGCAGGGGGGTGCCCATTATCTCCTCTCCTATTCAATATATACCTGGAACCCTTGTTAACCAAGCTTAGAGAACACAAAGGCATCCAGGGCATTATGATGGGATCCCAGTCTTTTAAACTGTCAGCTTATGCTGATGATGTGCTGCTTCATATCGAACACCCCTCACATTCGTTCCCAGTTGTTCTTTCTGTCCTCGTGGAATACAGTGCAGTGTACAACTATAAAATTAATTTAAGTAAAACCACAATTTTCCCGTTGAATGGGAGACTCACCAAGCATGATATCACTCTGTTAGGGCTACAATGGAACCAATCTAGCTTAAAATACTTGGGGCTTTTTCTAACAAGGGGAGAAACCCAATTAAGAAAATCTAACCTTGACCCTTTTCTGCTTACCATTCAACAAGAACTTGCCAGGTGGCAATCCCTCCCCATTTCACTTTGGGGGCACATTAATCTGATTAAAATGAATATTTTGCCAAGGTTATTTTACCCCCTTAGTATGTTAAATTTGTGGATCCCCATAACATGGTTTAAAAAAAAACACACTCAACTATCTCCTCATTCATTTGGAAGGTCAAAACTGCCAGAAGAGCCTACAATAAACTGGCGGCCTCCAAATTGTGTGGTGGGTTAAGACTTCTGCATTTTGGCCTGTATTTCTGGGCAAGTATTTGGGGTGGGCATCGCCTCCTGATAACCCCGCCTCAGACCCTTATGTTCCTGCATGGCTGACTCTCAAATGTGAACTGATTTTAAATGCTGGTATCTCCCCATTAGCAATGCTTTATATATCTCCTAAGGTTTTACCTAAGAATTTGTGTTACTCGCCTATTGCTTCCTCTGTAAGAATATATACCCAGTTGTGTATTTGTTTGAAATATAAGCACACTTCCAGCTCTCGTCAGCCAGTGATAGGGAATCCTAATTTTAAATTAGGGGGAAAATGCATACCGCCCTCTTGGATTCCCTCACTTAGGGACTCCAATGCCGGAGCTTTCTTCTTAGAGGGTAGTTGTCAATCTTCCTCCTCTATCATGGCCCAATTTCGGATTCCGAATGGAAAGGTCTTTAAAGTGTACCAATTAAGACACCTTTTGGTCCAGTTTTCGTAGGTCTTGGTCTGGGATACTGAGACATCTGAGTGGCTTCAGGGTCTCAAGGGAGCATGCAGTAAACCTCATGCAGTATCAATGCAATATGCTTCTCTCCTGTCCAAATCTTTCAATGCTCAATACAGAATTCCCAAATTCTGGGCTAACCAGTTCCCTAACTCTGTTAGTAGATGGGACAGGATCAGAAAGACCTACTATATTTTCTTAAGTGAGATAGTGAAATATTTAGATTACTATTGATATATGTTTGATATCAATTCTATATCACAAATACTATTAGTAAAACTAATAAGATGTGGTGGGCAATTCACCACAATAGAATATCAGAAAACCCAGATATCCTATTACCTCTGTATAGAGCATATGTGAGACCTCACTTAGATTTTGTTTCACAGTTATGGAGTCTATATCAAAGGAAAGATATAGCTAGAATTGAGAAAGTTTAGAGAAGGGTTATGAAATATATTGAGTCCTCCAAATCTCTTGTACTCTGACAGACTTTCCAACTTTGATTTGATGTCCCTAGAAGATAGGAGTAGGGGTAATCTCCTGCTTATATGGGATATCATTATGATCAACACTTATCAGCAGAATGGATGGATCTAAAGCAGATCAGGGTCACACAGTGGTCATCCACTGCAACTCTAGGAACAAGTGCAATACAAAGAAAGGCTGATTTTTTCTGAGGTTGTAAGCCTTGAATATATTTGCCTTGAATGTCATTGGTGACAACAAGGATATCTTATAAATAGACTTGTTAGCTATATGAAATCTAGTGTTGTTAAATACATAAGTAGATCTGAAGATTATGGGTTTCTGTTTCTTCCATTGTTTCTTAGTATGATTCTAGTAAAATGGTTAAACGGTGCTCCGCGTTGAAATTGTGTTTAAAAAAAAGTTACATTTGTAGTTTGAATTTGCTCCTGCTCGGTGATTGCCATGAAGGAAGAGCAAGCAAGGAGAGAGAGAGAGAGAGAGAGAGAGAGAGCTAATTTGCATGGCATCGAGTGACTGATGGGGCTGCATCCAGTCCGGCCCCTGGGCCACATCTGTGCTGCAGAGTTTTCAAGGAGGAGAGAAAGGGCATGAGTTGGTTAAACTAGGATCAACCATCGAGGGCCTATGAGCATTCTAAACTAGTAAACAGACTAACAGTGTAATTTTGGCTCAACCCATTGTCCAACCAACTGAAGAGGATCGAGAGTTTGTGTCAATCATCAGGACCACTATTGTTTCACTCTAGAGGCTTTCAGATCACAGCAGGCAAAATTTTCCACGGAGGAATCAGCTACTGATTCAGTGAGTGAAACAGTTAATTTTGAACAAACTGTGTGATTATCAAACCATTGAACCTATTATTGAAAAGGATTTTGTGCAAAGAAGGACTGTGTATTATTAGAAAAGAGTGTAACAGTATTCTGAGTATAGATGTGAGCAGTGATAAATGGTTTAGCAACAGTAATTTTTCAAAGCAGCAGGACTGTGAGTTGTATATGGAGGATGAAAACAGGCAATCCTGTGTAAAGAAAGACTGGGTTTAAAAGACTTTGGAAATGTGTAAATAGTTTTCTGAATTAATGCTGATCGTGAAGTCAAGTTACCAGTTTAATTATATGAATGTGCTGAAATGTACCCAGTTGAGTAATCAATTGTGTTAATATTTTTATTTATAATATCTATTTGAAGTAAATTAGTAGCAGAAAGGTCAGAACACGTTTGAGTAATTAATATACTTTTTTGAATTGAATAAACCTTGTTAAATAAGTCACAACCTGACATAAAGTAAGAAATGATGAAGCAACTTAGAGTAATCATTTTAAATATTCAAATAAATAAATAAACTTCAATCCCACCTCCTATCACCCCCCTTCTTCCCCTCCCTCCGCCATTGGAGGAAAATTTATTAGAAGCCTTAAAACTGTAACCTGAAATTTGCCCATTGACAAAAGACTAGGGGCCAGCGTCATTTATGTTGTTAAATGGTAATAATGGCTCCTACGCTTATATGAGAGATTACCAGATGTGGGCAATGAGAATTCGCTGCAAAGTGTCGGCACCTATGCCATTCCAGATACCGCAACCAGTGCTGGAGAATAACTTTTGGTGCTTAGAAATCAAGGCCATATGGGGTTTGGTTGCCAAAGGGTATCGTATAGTCACCCAGAATACATATTTCATGGAGGCATCTCCAATCCCAAGAGAGGGTCAAGGTGAGATCTTAAGAGTCCCAAAGGGATAACTGTCTACAAAACTACAAGATGTGGAGTAAAATATCTTTCTTTACATCTGGAACAGAATGGGTAATATGACCCACCTGTGCAATTTAACTAGGGTATAATTAATTATGAATAACTGGAATTGCATAAGGCGGAATCGTCCCATTTAATAAACTTATATATGTTTTGGATAACTGACCAATCTCTAGAGGAGTCGAAGAACCTGGTCCTTCAATAAAACTAGGTTTTCCTGAGCAGTTAATATTCCTGTAAGATTGGTGAAATATAAAGAAGATGGGGTAGGGCCGTGTCAAGGGAAACTTGACTAGCTAGGGACTATTCCAGGCCCTCCAAATATTGAGGCATGTAGCAATTGAAATATCGGACACATAGAGGAGGACTTATAAAATACAGGTATCTTTAAAGGGAGCAGTTTTTGGGAAGTGGATCCCAACTGTGTCCATGCCTATGTCTGCCAAAACCCTTAGTAAGTATTCAGTCAGCACTTCGAAAATTAGATTTCCAAAAGTTGTGATGTCTTCTCGGGCAAATCTTGGCGTGAGCACAGCTGTAGATGAGTGCAGAGAGATGTCAAGGGTGTCTGAAGGATTGAGAGGCTTTCCTGGAAGACAGGGGGAGATCAAATGTCAGATCATTAGTGGAGCATATGAATGCTCTATCCGCAACAGGGTATATATGATGAGGACATCCTTTGTGATGGGCCACCTAATAGAGCTTGTCTATGTGTGGCCAGGTGGTATAAAAGAAATTGGGACCTTCTAAACCACCATCCTGCTCAACTTGTTCATTTTGATAAGGCTGGTATGCTGCCCAACCATAGAAAAGAGGTGCATTCCAGAACCATGCTGAGGGAGGGTAGCGTTCCAGTTGCAGCGGGGTAGAGAAGATGGGGTGTATATTCATTTTTAATATAAGTCTGTTCTACAGGAGAGAGGTGATGAGGCCTGTGGTTGATGCCACGTAATATATACCAGGGCATCTAGGTTGTATTTTTCATCTTGACCGTGAGGTACTAAGGTAAAACCCAGGTATGGATTATCTTTCCCAGTACTCAATTGTTAATTTCTGCTTTGAAAGTTTTACTGTTGGGGAATGGCCTCAGTCTTGCAATGTTTAATTTATGGTTGAAATTGATCAAATTGAAAGATAATTTTAGGGCAGTCAGGGATAGCAGGTGAAGATGTGCAGCATATATCATCAGCATACAGATAGTTTTGTAATCAATTCACTGTTATTCCACAAACCTGAGGGAAAGTTTGAGTTTTGATCAAGGGTTTAAAAATTTATCAAATAGGGAGAGGGGTATCCTGCCTGGTGCCCTGATGAAGAGAGAGCAGGGATGATAGTACTCCGTGTTACAAGTATACAGGCTGATGGAGAAGAGTAAGTACGCTATCCATTGTATGAATTGCTGTGGATATGGTACTTAGGTAATAGGTGTCAACAATCCCATGAAACCCTATCAAAGGCCTTTTTGGCATCCAGGGACACCAACACTGCAGAAGCAGAGGAGTCCCTGGATGCTGAGATGAGATAAGAAAGTGTCCTGTGATGGTCAGTCGACAGTCTATCCTTCACAAAACCGATCTGCTCCCTACTTATGAGTGATTCCCACACCTGTCCCAACCTGATAACCAACACTTTTAGCTAGAATTTTAAAATCCACATTAATGAGAGAGATAGGCCTGTAGTTGGAGATAAGCAAGGGATCGCGACCTGGTTTGAGGATAACAGTGATAGTGGCTAAAGTAAGGGATGGATCTGATAGACCTTCTTGAAAACAAAATTAAACATGTCCAGAAGAATAGAAGACCTGAGATTTGAAGGTCTTATAAATATTGGGAGTGCACCCATCCGGACTGAGGCATTTATCTGTGGGAGCGCATCAATTGCCTGAAAAATTTCTTCCAACGTCAAAGGAGCTTGTAAAAATTCTACTTGGGACTCCTCCAATTGGAGAAGTGGCATGCCTTGAAGAAAGGTCTCAAACTGATCAGGACAAAAAGGGACAGAAGGCAGGGCATATAATTGTTGACAAAAGTTTTTAAAGGCATCAAAAATGTTCAGGGGAGAGGTGAGAAGGCAACCTGAATCTGTACAAACTGAGGAGACAATCCTGTCCATGACTTGAGAACATAATCAGAGATCTAGTCATTTTCCAGCCTTTTCCCCTTGATCAAAATACCTAACTTTGGACCTCAATATAAGGTGCTAAGCCTTCTTCCCTATTAAGGTATTGTACTAAAATCAGAGACCTTCTAGTGACTCCCACTCTGAAAGGGAAGAATTTGGGGAAATGTATGTCTCTAGGGTTTTATCCGTTTAACAAAGAAGATAGGGTAGCTGACTGCTGCTTCTTTCCTTTAGTGGCCAAGAGAATCAGCTCCCCCCGAAGGGCACATTTCAAAGCCCCCTATAACAGGTCAAGCTGAAGCATTGAGGATGAGTTAAGTTCCATAAAAGTAGTGAAAAAAGAGCAGATATGTTGTAATAATTCCTCTGATTTGAGTAACTGGTTATTAAGTGTCCAAACCTTGTCTCTTCCTGTCGAAGGGGCAAGATTTAGTTGAAAATGGACAGGATGGTGGTCAGAAATGACTTTGGCTGAATAATAACATGAGGTAGGCCCACGGAGATGGTCAACCCCAATAAGGAAATAGTCGAGTCTAGAAAAGCAATTGTGAGGGAAGGAATAGGAATATTCTCACTATGTGGAAACAGGGCTTACCAAGGGTCTACCAGACCCACTGAATCCATGAACCCTTGGAGGGCCAATTGTTCGGGTGATAGAACTTGTCAGGCTTTACCAGTTTTATCTCAGTCATTGCAAAAGACCATATTCCAATCACCCCCCCAAGGATGATTGGTAGAGAGATCCAGGGAGCTAAAATGAACATAAGAGTAGAGAAGCAAGCCAGATCATCAGTTGTAGGGCCATATATAGCTCCAAGATCACCTCTAAATGACCTAGGAGGGCACAGAGAATAACATAATGGTCTTGAGGATCTGTTATTTCTGAATAAGGCAGAAAGGATTTTCCTGTCATTAGAGTCGCGCACCCCTTTTTAGTCGTGTCAAGACCTGTTTAAAGTTTGTCCCACCCAGGATCACCTAGAAGGAGAACCTGGGATGGGAGCAGGTGAGTTTCTTGTAAGAAGGCCATATCGGTTTGCAATTTTTGTAGGTGTATCAAAACTTTAGCTCTTTTAGCGGTAGATTAGGCACCTTTAATATTCCATATGCAGAAATTATAAATTGCCATAACAAAGCAGTATTTGTGATGAAAACTCGGTTTAGGGTGGAAATACCCAGATAGAGAAAAGATAATGACTAACCATAAAGAAACTCTTCCTCCAGTGGCACCTCTCCCCCCCACAATAAGACCTCCCCCACAGAAAGAGACAATCAGGCAGCAAACAGAACGGTCCCAGGGAAAAAACTGATGGTAAAAAAGATAATGGGATAATATGGGAGTAATTTCAGCCCTCCCCACACTCCATGTCACTCCTCTTTTAACATCATAAGGACTAATGATCCAAACCCATTGATATTATACCCCATATCTAAACCCCACTCCCTCCAAACAATAACCATCATGGTGCATGATGAAACAGCCTCACCCACCCAGTGCCTGTATACCTCCAACTCCCCCCCCAAAACCCCATGTTTGAAAGGGAAGGCTCCCAATTCTATAAGGCCAGATGCCCACTATGAACAAATAAAGGTGGGGAGCCCACCCCAGCCCACCAAACCGCCTAACAGAGAAGAAAGAACCATAACTACGTATTTGTCCCCAGACCATAGACAAAACCAAGGGGGAGGACATAGACACATTACTGTTAGAAGATATACAAAACATGACAGCTAAAGGGGAGGTTCTGATAATGAGAGACTTAAACAAGCCAGATACAGAGTGGTCAATACCAGAAGGAACATCTGCTAGAACTAGACACATGGTGGAGTCCCTGCAGGGGGACGGACTCAAACAACTGGTACAACAACCCACAAGAGACAGGGCTATCCTAGATCTAGTACTGATGAACAGGGAAAGGATCACAGATCTCCAGGTAGAAGGTCACCTGGGGGTCAGTGACCATCACATGGTACAGTTCAATTTGGTCACTAGAACTAAATAATCCCATTCCAAGGCAAAAATATGGGACTTCAGAAGAGCTGACTTTGATAAAATGGCCAACAGAGTTAAGCTAGCCCTGGCAAAAAGAAATACAGGTGAAGAGGTACAGGCAAAGTGGGCAAGCATTAAAGATGCAATACTTGTAGCAACATCCCATTGTGTTAGAGAGAAAAGGAAGTGCAGAAGAAGAAGGAAACCACTTTGTTCTCAAAAAAGTAGCAGAAAAGGTCAGAGCCAAAAGGCATTTCAGGAAATAAGGAACGCACAGGTTGAAGATAGGGAGGCATACCAAACTTCCCTAAGGGAAGCAGGGAAGGCAGTAAGGCAGGCAAAGGCCCAAACCGAGGAAACACTAGCACAAACAGTAAAAGAAGGTGACAAGACTTTCTATAGATACATTAGAGAAAGGAGAATGTCCAGAGGGGGTATTTCTAAGATCAAAGGGAATAAGGGGGCATGTGAGAAGGAGGACCATGTAAAAGCATCTATCCTAAATAGATACTTCTGCTCAGTATTTACTGAGGATAAAATAGGGAAGGGCTCACAGCTCAGCACCATGGACACATGGGGAGGGAGGGAGGAGGTGTGCACTAGTCCCTTCACAAAGAAGGGTTCTACAAGAGCTCGATAAGCTCAGGGGGACAAGGCAATGGGACCTGAAGGCATACATCCCAGGGTACTAAAGGAGCTAAGGGTGGAACTAGTAGAGCCATTATCAGAACTGTTTAGTGAGTCTCTGGGCACAGGAGAGGTCCCAGAAGACTAGAGAAAGGCTCATGTGATCCCGCTCCACAACAGTGGTAGCAGGGAGGAGGCAGGGAACTACAGGTCAGTCAGTCTTACTTCAGTAGTGGGCAAGATTATGGATGCACTCCTTAAGGAAAGAATAGTGCAACACCTGGAATCCATAGGAGCACAGGATCCAAGACAGCATGGGTTTACAAAAGGAAGGTCCTGTCAAACTAATCTCATAGATTTCTTTGACTGGGTAACCAGAGTGGTAGACCAAGGGGGTTAGATGATGTCACCTACCTTGACTTAGCAAAGCTTTCAATTCGGTTCCACATAGAAGATTGATTAATAAGCTGGGTAGGCTCAGGGTGGGTCAGAAGTTTGTCAACTGGGTGGCATACTGGTAGATGGGCAGAAAACAGAGAGTGGTGGGAAACAGTATTCAATCAGAAGAGATGCAAGCCACAAGTGGGGTACCGCAGGGATCAGTCCGGGGGCCAGTCCTCTTCAATATCTTCATCAGTGATGTTGCAGATGGACTGGAGGGTAAGGTTTGTCTGTTTGAAGATGACACCAAGATCTGCAACAGAGTAGATGATCCAGATGGGTGGGCAGAATGAGCAGAGATCTGGATAAACTAGCAAAATGGAAGAGTGACAACTGGAGTTTAATGCAAAGAAGTGCAAGATCATGCACATAGGGAAGAGAAACCCTGAAGCCACCTATAGGCTGGGAGGAGAGTTGCTGGCAGTCACAAGGGAAGAAAGAGACTTGGGCGTCATCAGCGCTGATGACCTGAAATCATCCAAGCAGACCACTAAAGCAGTAGGTAAGGCTAGAGGGATGTTGGGGTGTATTAGTAGGGGTATCACAAGTCAGAAGAAGGAGTTAATAATCCCTCCTCTCAAGACACTGGTTAGGCCCCATCTGGAGTACTGCATGCAGCACTGGAGTCACACCTTCACAAGGACATTAACCAAATTGAGGCAGTCCGAGAAGGGCAGCAAAATGGTGCAGGGACTGCACAGTAAAACATGGAGGACAGATTAACAGAGCTCAATATGTATACCCTAGAGCAAAGGAGGGAGAGGTGATATGATCAAAACATTCAAACACCTTAAGGGCATTAACAAGGGAAAAGAGTTCAACATGTTTCAATATAAGAAAAATAGCAGGACAAGAGGACACAGCATGAGATTAGAGGAGGCCATTAAGGGTAATGTGAGGAAGTTCTTTTTCACAGAAAAGGTGGTGGATGCATGGAATGGCCTACCTCAGGAAGTGGTGGATATGAATACAGTGCAGGGCTTCAAACAGGCATGGGATAAGCATAGGGGAGCAATACAGATGAGTATGAGTAGATAGGCCATTGACAGAGCAAAGGCCGATGGCACATTCATAAGGCAGAAAAAGAAATGGGCAGACTAGATGGGCCTTGCGGTCCTTATCTGACATCAACTTCATGTTTCTAAAAGAGAAAAACATCAGTGACAAGGAATACGGTAATAAAAAAGGTAATATCAGTCTCACCTTATAAGCATTTATAGAGCTTTTTAAAAATGCAATTGAAAATAAAAGTAGAAATAAAAGGAAGGGTCCATACATTGCTAAAGTGAAACAGTTCCCTCTGGAATATATGTCCAAACAAAATTAAAAGATAAGCTGCTGCTTGAGCTGAGGAAGATGACACTAAAGTCTGCCAGTAGGTGGCAATCAGGAGCTATCTCCTTGTTGGACCCTGCAAAAGGAAAATCAGTACTAAAATGTCTTTCGTTTAGTCTATAATAGATGGTTAAAAAAAAAAGTAACAAAACACAAACAGGCCGATCTTCTCTTTTAGGAGAAAGCAAAACCCGCAGCAATTACAACAGTCCCCAGAAAAAAGGCCCAACATTTTCAGACTTCAGTAATAGTGAGAAAAATATGAATCCAAGAGTCCTCTGTCAGCACTATGCAAGATACCAGAAACAGTGAAACTGAGGTCCAACTATCCACATTAAAAAGCGGAACCCAGGAGGAAATAGGGACCAAGAATAAAACACTATCCACAGTTGAAGTAGACAGATCAAACAGTAGGTGTACAAGTCCCTGATACCAATGTATAGAGCCAGCAATAAATGGAAACCATTATTTCAATGATCTCTGAACAGATCTGGGACAGCAGATTCAAGTTCCATGACTGCTTTCTTAGGCTCCTCGAATGTGCGCCAAGTACCCAATAACATAACTTGGAGTCGGGCAGAGTACCCCATTCTAAATTTGATGCTGGCAGCGATAAGTTTGGTCACCGTAGGGTGGAAAGCTGTGATCCTCTGCCATACTGATCCTGGCAAATCTTGATCAATATGCAGCTTGCGACCATCCCAAATCACCTCCTGCAGCTCTCATACTTTGTTGAGAAAGTACTGCCTTTCCAGAAAATATAGGAATCTGAAGATAAATGGGCGAGGTGAGGCACCGATTGGTGGTATGGGGCACAGCGCTCGGTGTGCCCATTCTGTAGCATAGTTTGTGCCATATGGTGATGGGCCAGCAATTTTTGAACTATTTTTTGAGTAAATAAAATGGCATCAGAGCCCTCTCTTTTTTCAGGGAGGCCAATAATAACAGCATTATTGCATCAGCTCCGTCCCTCAAGATCTTCAATTTTGGATTCCAATCTTGCTGTTTTTTACATTAAAGCAATGACTTCAGGGTCTGTCTGGTCCAATTTATTCTCCAGGGACATAATCCAAACTTCACTGTCTCCAGTGCATTTAGAAAGGCCCTCAAGAGCAATGGTAACAGATTTTAGCTCAGAAGTAAAAGTTTTAAGTTCTTCATGAAAAGGTAGGAACTCAGAAATCATTCCTCAGTGAGTGGGGTCTGGCTCAGGATGGCAGTAGAAGGGCGGCTGCTGGAGGTAGTCTGAGCCTTGGAACGTTTGCTTGTCTTGTCCGGTGTGTAAGCAGGGTATGTCTCGGCAAAGCCACTTTCATTTTGGCGGCCATCATGGCTTAGCCTGTAGTGTAGGTCCCGCTGCACTCTAAGAGTCTTCAGAGGCAGGTAGGTGTGCAAAATTCAGCTGTGTAATTGAAAAAAGTGAGATTTTAAAAGGAGGAAGTCAGAGCTCCACTACTGAGCTGCTAAGTGGCAGCTTGCATCATGTGACTCGAGTTGAACAGACTTTGATGCATGAGAAAAGTTACCGAAGCCATTATAGGGCGGGGTCTACCTCCATGCCCAGTGAGGAATAGAATGTCTCAGAAGTGAGGACATTTGCTCACTCTTGGGCACAGATAATGAGTGAGGAAGAGGAGGATGAAGAAGGGTATCTTCATGTTGAGGGCTCCTGTGTGTCACCTCAAGCTCTTACCTCAAAGGAGCCAGAGACAGTTGGAGAAGGCTCTAGCAACTTGTCCACAGAGATAGTGGGGACAGTTTTTCATTCTTCAGTCTGAACACAACAGCCAGGACTGGTCACTCAAGCCAAGCCGAGGGCTGCAGACTAGTAAATAGTAGTAAAGAGGAGAGACTGATTTGTAGGAGGGCTGACACCACATATGGGAAGTCCTTTCCTTCCTTTCCTTGCCAAGCCTTGGAGGAAATCGAACAGAACAGACAATCCTTGCTGATGGTAGAGCTAGGTAAGAATGTATACCCTGGTGTGGCAGAATGTGTAACGGACAAAATCATCAGTGATCGCCTTAGATTCAGAACTGAGCAGGACCTGTTTATGGACACTGGGTGAATGTTGGATGGGGCTGAAATGAGACATTTCACATCAACTTTGAAAGCCATAGTCCTGCACAACCTAGTGGTACTACCCTTAATGGTGCCTCCTGTGAATATACCCACATGCTAAAGGAGAGCAGTGGCAGGCCAATTCTGTCATCTGGCAGCATCTACAGAGGAATATGCAGCTCTTCTGATATTCCAGGACTGTAGTGCATCCAGATTTGTCAACCGCAGTTTTCCTGTTCCATCATCTGACCTTTCAGAGATTATCTCAAGCAGTTTTCTGCTCCTTCGCTTGTTTTTTCAAGAAATCAACCCAGCAGTATTTGAAGACCATTGGTCTGATGGAGAAGGTCCTCAGCTGTGAAATAAGATTATTCTTTGTTTCTTCTTCAGTAGCTGGTAAAAACTTTTATTTACATTAACTGACTTTACACAACACATCCTACATTTGAAGACTATCCATGGAACTTTAATTTTCATCAGACTCTCCCCATGGATTGCAATGATATACAGGCGCTGTCCTGTCTAAGACTATTTTCAGGCTTCAGCTAGGAGACTCTTTAATGGACAATGCCTGTGGGCAACAGTATTGTCTAGTTGGACATTATGAACCCCATCTAAATGTGTTGTATAAATGTCTTCTTTCCATTTTTACTTTACTTTTATAGAAAAATATTTTGGGAGCATTACTGTTAGGAGGTTTAGGCACCTATGTGGAATGCAGTATGTTTTGTGTTTTCCTTCTTGTAGTGTTCTGAAAAGAAAAGAAGAGATGAAGACTGTTGGTGAACCATGATCTACGGCTTATCAATAGGTAGGAAATGAGCAGACTAGTGGGCCACAGTCCTTATCTCTTAAAGTCCTTTTTCTATGAAGAGGATGTTGGAACTCATAGTTCCACTATAGTGTTTAGAATTGTGTATAGTTTATGTTTTTCTTCACAGTTGTGAAATTCTGGAAATGTAACAATATAGTGTATGTTTCCTTTGTTGTTCAGGTATCCTGGAGGTTTGGGATGGGTTCCCCAGTGGTAGATAAGTCAGATAGATGCCCTAGAGGGTGAGGGACTAGGCGGGCTGGCGGTCCTGGGCAGATAAGGTCACCAGTGCTGTCTATTAGGCATGTCAAGCAGTTTTCTTGAAAGCCACTGAGAATCCATAGATAGATCAAAGGACGGGGCAAGTTTCATCAGTCAGTCTCATTCCCACTACCTGTGCCTGCACATAGTTGAGGAGGCCTGATGACCTCCCATAGGTAACACAGAGGGGAGAAATCTAGTGCCAGATGGAGATGTGACTGGGAGAGTCATTCTTCTGATGCAGGAGTGTAAACAGTCCCTGGGGTTACTGAATCCCTTCAGTATTAGTGCTTCAGGCAGCGATGGTGATCAATTTTTAATTTTTTTTACCTGCTCACTCTTGTTTGTGGCTTCAGCTGAGATGAGAGATGAACTCATATGGAACTCTGCAGCAGCATCGCCACAGTCAGCTGTGAGGGGAGTTTAGAATCTGAGACAGTAGTCAGTGTGAGGAGTGTGTGTGTCACAGCTTGAGTGTGAGGCATGAGGAACCAGCTGAGACTTGGACAGAACATGTTCTCACTAGTCTGATATCTCAATTTGCCAAGAGAGTGGAAACCATTGTCATAACGGATCTCATGATTTCATCCCGGAGGGTGAAAAGGACTGCTAGTGGATGGATCAAGGGCAACTTTTGATCCAGGATGTTTAAACTGCAAATATCAACATGAGTAGGATCTGACTTTTGCTGCAGAAAGAAGCATATCTGCCGCTGTGTTCTCTGGCGGTAAAGAATGCACAACTCCTGTGAATTGGGAATTTGAGACCTCATTTAAGTTAATGAAATGTGTGATGGCCAGAGAAGGCTATATCACATTGTCAGGATTTAGTTCCTCACCACCAGTGTAGTGTGTTTAAATGCTGGATGTGAAAGTTCACCAAATAAGTACTTCAGTGAGTTCAAGATGCTTAAGGTGTAAGTCTGAAAGAATCACTGCATGAATTTGGGGCAAAGGGTGGCAGCCACCATCTGGTAATGGTTCAAGACTGCAGATTAGAAAAGGCGCCTGGTTACTTTGAACATAACCCAATGTCTGAAAGTTTACCACCTAAGAGAATTGTACTAGTTATTAACCAAATGTATGTTCAGTTCTGGCCAGTGCCATCAAGAAATATTAAATGTCCTGTGAATATGAGAAAAGGTGAAAGATTTCTGTCATAAGTTCAGTTGTACAGTGCCTGGAAGAAATATAAAGTCCTATACGCATGGGAATGAAATACAAGATGTTTAATGTCCTGAAATATGGGAATACGAAATGTTTTCTATCGACACAGTGTTTTGTTGTTCTGCAAGTCCTATTGCCACAATGTGTAAACTTGAGAGTCACCCTTGCTTTAGAGAATACTTTGAATAAAGCCACACTAGAACTAACTGACTGAAATTACGTTATAGCTACGTGTGTGGATTTACTGGCTACCCCTCTAGTTAGATCTACAGCCTATACAGAAATTTCTCTCCTCAGGACCTGCTGTTGTAAATAATTTTAGGTCAATATTTATATATACACCCCCACCCTTTGATCTCTGGTAATGAGTTTGGTACACCCCAAAACTAGGGATGGTACCAATTGTCTAAATGTTTCAAGTCTGTGCCCAGTTACTGGCACCAGGGGTAGCTAGCTGTGTTAAGTAGTGGGGGTGATTACTAGGAGCTAGAACAAGATGAGAGTTCGACTGGGTGATGTCTGCAGTGCATAAGGGTCATGGTTGATGTCCTTACCTGACTTCAGCAAGCCTCCATCCAAGTATATGGAAGGCTGACCAGTAAGTTGAACAGTCTGAGATCAGGGAGAACTAGTTAGAGTGGGTCAAAACTGGTTACAGGATAGCAGTAGTTAGGGTGAGTATCAGGCCAGAGCAGAACAATAGGTCCCACAGGGTTCGAAAGGGAACCAGTGCTGTTTAACATTTCTGCCAACACTGCGAGGAGAAAGTAAATCAGTTTCTAGTGGATAACACCAAGATTTATGCAGAAGTGGATGGAGGAAGGTGGAAAAGTACTTCAGGAGGATTTGGCAACACTAGAAGAATGGTACATGGCAGTTCTATGCCAAAAGTGCAAAGTGATGCACTTAAAACCAGGAACCCCAGACACAATTACTGTTTGGGGTGCAGTTATTCACACCAACAAACGAACGATCTGGGTGTACTGGTAACCAGAAATGAACCACTCAACCATGGAGGAAGGCAGGGCAAGGCCAACAGAATGCTGGGGTGCATCACAAGGACACATTAGGTGAGAGAAGTCATCTGTCCTTGTACAGTACTTGGTGAGAACGCATTGGGTACTGAGGCAATGGTGCCCCAATTAAAGGACATCAAGCTAGAGGGGTGCACAGGGCAAAAACAAATTATCCTATAGTTTGGAGATAGACCCCATGAGGACAGACTGAGTGAGCTCAATATGTATTCTCTGAGATAGAGGAAAAAGGAGATAGTGAGACCTTTAAGTACCCAAGGTTTGAACAGGTAGCACCAGATGTTAGAACTAAAGGTGAAGGAAACAGAGGACACAATCTGAAACCGAAGGGCCAAGCCAAGAGGAAAGAGACTATTTCACTGAAAGGAAGGTAGGTTGAACACATCCAGAGAGGTGGTATCATTACAGATGGTGGAGCCTAAGAGGTCTGGACAGGTTAAAGCGAGAGTTCAAACCCTGAGGTGGGGTGGAAACAGGAAGAAACAGTAAGTGGGGCAGTGCAGTCTAAAGAAGGCGGCTGAACATTCAAGCAGACTAGATAACCATAAGCCAGTATCACCCAGCAATTTTGTATATTTTATACCTGGAAAATAAGAAATACATTGCAAAAACTTAGTTAATGCATCAGTTAAGGTTATTCTAACGCAAAAGCAGGAAATGGTGTGTTAAGGTTTAACCTAACCACCCCTCACCCTACAGACACTGACAGGCATCAGAGCATGCCTTGGAGTAATTGAACCTAATGTACCCATTCCTCCCCCTCCATGACTGACAGGTGTTGGTGTGTCCTTAGGGTCATAAACAAGCCCACCATTCCATAATTAAATAAACTGAGACACAGAATGGAGGGATGTTGGACCAATGACACAATGCACTCTGATGCTTCTCAGTGTCTGCAGGGTGGTGGGGTGTGAGGTTGTAAACCTAACACCCATTTCCTACTTTGTCACTTTAGTAACAACCCAACTGATACATGAATCTGCAATATATATATATATATATATATATATATATATATATATATACCATACCTGTGGTATATTCTAGCCAAATATCAGTGGTATGTTTGCCTGCTGGGGATCTAGTGAAATGTCAAAAATATTTCACTGTAGGTCCAAATATACTAATAACCTATACCTTTACTAGGTTGGCAGCCCATTGAACTCATTTGCATATTCAACCTCAGTAATAATACTAACTATATTCAAATGAATAACTTTAAAAAATGAAAACATGGTACTGTGAGCATAAGTTGTTTAACACAAAATATCTACAAACTGAGTGTGTTTCATTTTACTTAATTTAATTTTTTTGTTATAAAAAAGCAGCAAAATTCAATTTGTTCCTTTTTGAAACAAATGTAAATAATTAAAAAAAAAATGATAGCATGGTACTTTGACCAAGAAATTTGTAGTGCAAAATATCTACAACATACAGTGTTTATAGATGACTTGAAGTTGTTTTATAATGCACAAAAATCAGGAAAACCAATTTTTCACATTTGCAACAAACAAGTAAATAACTAAAACGAAAATGATAACAATTGTGAGCACAATTTGTTCAGCACAAAATAACGGTAGTGTTTCATTGATACATACCATGCATTTTTTATAATTAACAAAAGCAGCAGAACATCAAACCCATGTTGTTTTACAACAAAAAAATGCATATATTTAAATAAAATTACACTTGTTTGAGCACAGACATTGATAGGACAATCTACAAATGAATGGTCATTATAGATACCTTTGAGTTTTTATAATCTGCAAAATGGCGAAAGTACTTTTTTTCCACTTTGAAATATGGTAGAATACAAAAACCCTGCAGAATATTGTCAATATTTTAGTTCAGTGCCACTATGATGTTATTAATAATTAAAATGAACAAAAATATCGACAACATTTCAAGAGGAGGCTTAAATCATATAGAATATAAATATATATATATATATATATATATATATATATATATATATATATGAACAAGGTGACAATATCCAATTTGAAAACCGATAATCTGTCACTGTGTATAAATAAATTTGATACTATGACCATTTATACAACCGCGCCAGACTACCTCTAATCCCAAGCAAATAAAACAAAACAAAAAAAACAAAACTCACAGTTAACCTGATGTGAATACCACTCAGAGCAACAGCACAACAGCCAGCCCCCCAGCTTTACAATCACAATGAATCACCCAAACTGCTCAATATATTTTATATATTTTTAATTTCACATGTCAACACTACCTCTCTCTATCACAAATTCTCAAAACACCTCCTCCACATACAGCTGCCGAACTCAGATTGCTCAAGTGTACTGCTCCTCGTTCCACCAGCTGTACCACAGCCCATTATTGGGTTCTCCTTGAACAAACAACAAAAAGCACTACTGAATCCATTTCAAATAACACTTTACTCAGTACTTTGTGCTCAGAAACTATCACGAAATGATAATAGCAAACCACATTACCTCCTGACATAACAGTTACTTTCTGATGTGGCACTCTAATTTCCTAACAATGCCTCCAAAATCAAACTTTACCTTGCGCATTACAAGTAAGCTTTCCTAACCTCCAACGGCAAAAACATTTAAAAGAGCACTATAACTCTTTCAAACCATCCCCGCCAACTGCAGTCCCACCCATGCTGTTGTCCCTCCATACTGTTGTCCTAGTAGCCCCACTCTTGTCATATCAACTTCAAAACAAAACATAAATAACACAACTATTTTTGAAATTTCAGAAAAAACCCCAAAAGAAACATAAGTAGCTCAACACTACTGTCTCTCCCGATCAACCACAGACTCACAAAGCAGAGTTGCCATTTCCTCACTTTTCCAAACGTGAAACTCACCAATCACTGAGCACATTGGTGACTTGACCGCATCTACCCATCCATAGCAACATTAACAACCAGCACGAAAAAAGCGAAATGTCACTATGACAAATAAACCCACAAATAAAGCTACATTTACAAAATAAAACTAAATATACAGGAAAATCGAACATCGTGTTCTTCTCCTATTCATAAATGAAATATGCAGGAGAGCCTTGTGTGATAAATTGATCCTCATAGAGTGTTTGACCTCAACACCACACTCGTGGCTTCGCCACTCAAGGAGTTACAGAGGTCAAACAACGACCTTAACCAAATATGTATCAAACCCATATATCATACATATATATATATATATATATATATAATATATAGATATACATACAGTATATCTATGATACACAACCACCCTACTGGAAATGTTATCCATATATATACTGTAGATAGATAGATAGATAGATAGATAGATAGATAGATAGATAGATAGATAGATAGATAGATAGATAGATAGCAGGGGGCTGGGCAAAACAGTGTTGTCACCTTTTCACTGATTGCTGTTTATTCATGGTCACCCTTTGCAGCCTCGCTCTTTTGTCATCACTATTGTTCCTTTGCCCTTTTGCTTTCATCGATATCACATGGAACCATTTGTATAGTGATACATATCTTTATTACCCCTTGCATGTAATTTTGTACAAACTGCCTCCGTAACTTCATTCCTCTCCATAATACTGTATATATATGGTTGTGTTTGATTTTGTATTGTAGTTTATTATTTAATGGAGTAGGGTGTATTTTTTTTTCTTTAAATATATAGATATCAGAATCAAAGTACTTGAGTTTTTGTTCCTTTTTTTTCCTTTTTCAGTTTTCTATTTTTGTCCTGCATCCCACACCAGGACCATCTGCCCAGTCACGGACTCCGGCTGCGGCTGCTCACATTAGCCGCACTCCCTGAACCCTCTGGCTTGCCTCCCCTGGGGGGGGGATCCAGGCACCTTGACCAAGGGCGCCGTGAACTTGGGAAAGGTGGGAGTCAGCCTGAGAGCATATGCAGCTGGAGTGGGCATCATTAAGGCAGCGGGAGCAGGGGTTTTTCCCCCTTGTTGTGCACAGGGGTGGGGACCTACAATGACGTCCTGTGTCTGCCCCGCCTCCTGAATCCTGGCAAGCGCCGGTAGCTGTGGTACCCCCGGATTCCACCAGGGGTCCATCAAGCACCGGATGGTATCCCCACCCTCCCCCTGGAGAAGGAGAGCAGTCCCTGGGATGCACCATCCTTCTCCCCTGGCTGGCCATCCAGCAACCCGGGTCCGTTTCCGAACCCTTGTCACCGGCACCACAAACGGAAATCTAACTATTGCACTGGCGGACCAATTTTTTTACCTTTTTTGTATGTATTCAATTTACTTTTCTATCTTGTTTAAGTAGAGCCTTTTCCTTTATTCCATTAAGTTTTGTATTTCTGTATTAATTATATTATTTTAATAAAAAAATAATCCCCTTTTATTTTTGAGAAGTGCCGTGAGATTTTTTTACATCCACTTAAACAACCACCAGAACAAGCAAATGGGACCTCTATTTACTGTAATGTGTCATTCAAAAGACTGTAGCTCAGGACAGTGCAGTTCCCCCTTACACCTTGCTTGGCATTGATATGGTTACTTAAGTTATAACCAAGGAAAGACTCCCCTCTGCACAGTCACTAACAGCACTTCCTGCAGCATACAGTGTTCATTGGAGGTCTCACATCCAACTACAGACCAGGCTTGACCCTAGTTAGTTTTTGAGATCTGATGGGATAAGTATTCAAGGTGTTAAGGCTGTTAGGAGGGGGAATGAAAGTACTACATATGTCTTGGGTGTATTTTTACTTAGGTTAACAATAGTAAGAAGGGATGATCATTTAAATGGGTGGGGGATTATGCAAGAAACTTGTGACCAATGAAGTCATTATTGGGTTCCCAAGGGATTACTGTAATTCTGTGGATTAGGTCAAGGTTGTCTCCCCAAATGTGGTCAGGAATGAGGTGCTTAACTTCACTAACGTCAGCAAGAAATAAGTGACATCTAGGACAGAGGAGCCTGACCAAAATCAGGTAAAAAGATTTTGGACCCGAGTCTGATTAGTGGGTCTAAAAATTATGGTAATCCCAGAAGAACCTTGGGGCTGATTCTGGTATGAATGTTACAACTTGCAGGCATATGTGAGTTGCAACATTCACTGCTATGCCGGGGACCCTGCGCTGTATTCTAAGGGTGGCAGGGTCCCAGCACTTATGATGTGCAACTTGTGACACGCGTAGGCTAACACCACTGGCATGGTGTAATAGCCCTGCATGTCGCAAGTCGCAGCCCACTGCAGACTGCCCCCCCAGAGCCCCCGCCCCGGACCACCACAGCATGCACCAGGGGGCATGGAGAGGGGCTGGACAGGTGGCATAGGTGTCCAGGGGGCACGTGAGAAAAAGGACCCTGGGGGTCCCTGACATTCGGGGGTGGGGGCATGGATGTGTTTGGGGGGGGGGGCATGGGGAGCACTGCAGGACCTTTGCTGCAGTGCTGTAAAGTGGGCATCCATCGATTGGCACTGACAGATGCCCCTTAGAGCATCTCCAAGATGTTCCAAATTTGCTCTGTCATTGTGGCTCCTGGAATAGCATAAGTGGGTTATGGCAGCTGCCCTTTTGGAATAGGGCATAGTTGTTGCCATAACCCACCCTTGCGCCATGTCATTGTGGGTTGCGGTGTAGTGGGTGGCATAACCAAAATTTGGTATAACCCGCATGCGACATGGTGCAAGGTGCCTTTTGGAATTGCAAATGGCATAACGCATGGCTGAGTGCAGCTTACCACCGAGGGTTTGCGTAGAATCAGCTTGCGCCAGCATATGCTGTCTTGGAATTGGGCCCCTGATACTTAGTAGTCACAGTAGTAGTAACAGATTTTATTCATGATGTGAATATGTATAATCCAATTGAGCAGAGTTCATTTTCAATTGGGACATTATTACATAGTTACAGAGGAAGAATCTCAACAGATTTATACAATATTGAAAAGGACACTTACCCAGTTTGTTTCACCAGTTGGGATACTGGTTAGTGCGAGATTTATGTTCACTGTCATTTAATTGTCTTTTAATGATATTTATAAACTGAGTTCTGTTTAGTAAATTTTTTTATAATATTTTATCCTTTTGTATTTAATTTAGGCAACTGAATCCATTTTAAGAAAGGACTTCATTGCAAATAAGCTCTGCTCAATTGAGTCTCCTGTTCATATGAAACATGAATAAAGTTTTACTATACCATACCATACCATACCATACCATACCACACCACACCACACCACACCATACCATACCACACCATACCACATCACACCACACCACACCACACCACACCATACCACACCATACCATACCATACCATACCATACCATACCATACCACATATATACTTAAGCTATGCAAGCTACATATATAATTACTGGTGACCCTGTTTAATGCATGGAGTTGATCTGTGTTTCAAACACCATAACAACTGAGTTACTTGGTTATTACAGTGTTCTGTGTCACTCATAGTTTGCATGCCACCTCATTAGCTCTTACTACATGTGTGGATAGGCCGAACACCTCAAGAAACATGGCAGCTCTGTTTTTCCATTACTGAGGTCTCGCACTGATACTTCGCCTCTCATTGTCATCACAGGTAACTTTTAATGTTTTGCAATATTTATCTGGTTGATCCTGCCTTTACAACTTTAAAAATCAAGCTGGTTGATCCTGCCATTTGTACCCTTCTAGTGGGGCTTTGGAAGACAGTGGCTGCATCGGAAATGGACCATGGCTGAGTACTCACACTTAACTTGTCACGGTTCGCAGTGTAATTTAAAAAGGAAAAAAGAAAATAATGCATCTACTGGAAAGGGAGACACAGGCAGAGAGTGTGTGTGTGTGTGCGCGTGCATGCGTGCGTGTGTGTGTGTGTTCCTGACAGCAGTGCTCCACTAACTTTGGTATCACTCAAGCGTTGAAGGAAAAAAACTCCCTGCATCAGTAAGTATAAAAGGTAAAGGCTATGCAACTGTGTTGTTATGGATTTGTTTTACACGCACTCAGTGTGCAATGACCTCATAAACCAAACCTCTCAAGCTTCACTCGAGGTTTATGGGTCATCACACATCTTGGGTGTGTAACAAAATACATAACACACAGTTGCATAGTATTATTCTCTATATAATATTTACATTTCTTATGCATGTCTCACTATGACTTAATATTCAAAAAGCTGAAAGAAAGTTATAAAAATCATACAACTAAAAAAGAATAAAGGGGGAAGAAAACTCCTCTAAACTTCTAATGCACCTTAAAATCAAAGAAACATTGTTGTGGTTTCTTTCCTGCTTCCATTAGCCATACATTTATCCTGATTAGGCTAATTTTTTTATCAGTTGATCTTAAGCTACAGGAAATTGTGTTTCATGTTTTTGGGCTAGCATGGTAAAAGGACAATCTGCCTATACAGTTTTCTTAAGAGGGACAGCATATTCTAATCCTTGTGCTGATCTCAGTCCTTTTTGAAGCTGTCTCCAGTCTATAGCATCCAAAAGACAGATTGGAACAGTACCAATACTACATAAGCATATGAGCTTTACAAGATGCAGGTTTCTTCTATCAACCAATCTCATCCATCCAGGCTATGAATATTTTTTATTTATTTATTTATGACTTTGATAACTGGGTGGGTGCGCTGATCCCAGGGACTGTTTTCAGGTACGACCCAGGCCATTTACAGAATGGCATGGATAACACAGAACAGAAAAAACATAAAACGCAAAACAGAAAAAAAACTGTGATACAGGTTACAATAACACAAGATAGGATACATAAGTCAAATAAAACAAGACTGGATAACATAAGTCAGTTATTTACATATATATATACAAGTAATTATTACATAAGTACATTTTGCAGTAGACAGTATGAGTACATTACCTGCAGTTGAAGCAAAAACTGCAGTTGGTAGTAAGTGAATGAAGAGGGAAATGGAGGGAAAATCTGAGAGGAGGGAGGCAAAAATTAGACTCAGCAGGTGAGTGGACAAATTTGCAAAAAACAGGTGGCCTACCCAGTGAAAACAGTGACAGGAGGAATTTGCTAGGAGCCAACTTTTGAGGTGGGATTTGAAACTAGAGTGTGCGTCATTGGAGCGGAGTACAGGTGGCAGTTTGTTCCACCGAGTAGGGGCTGCTGCCAACAAAGCTCTGCCACCCATATTAGTGTGTACCCTAGGAACTGCTAGTGTGGGGGTGCTGTTAGAGCAGAGGCAGCGGCGGGGAGTTTGGATCTTGAGGAGAGCCACAAGGGGGGGAGATTCCTGACCAGTACAGATAACAGTATCTGCCAGGCAGCAGAGGGTGAGGTGAAAGTGACCTTGCAGCGCGAGCCATCCAAGGGAGTTGTAGAAGATGCAGTGGTGGGTAGAGAAAGGGTCAGCAAGGCAAAACAACAGGCATTGTTGTAGGCTGAAGAGAGCTTGGCTATAGCGGTTACAGATGCTCTAGCGTAGATAGTGGAGCAATAGTCCAGTATTGGGAGATTTCCCTGGACAATGGCTAGTCTGGTCTCTGGGGTAAGGAATTGCCGGAATCTATAGGCTGCACCCAGTTACAATTAGATTACAATGGTCTGTCCACTGGGGGGGCGTCAAGGATGAACTGGGCACATCTTTTGTACATAACATCCAGCTTGGCCAGCTTGTTCCTCATTGCCCCCATAAAAAGCAGATCACCATAGTCGAATATCAGAGCAATCATGGAATCCACAATAATTTTCCATGACTCTCTGGGAAGACATTTCCTAATTCCATATATTATTCCAAGCTTTCTTCCCAAATTTGCTACTGTTTTGTCTAAATGCATATCCCATTTATATTTTTGTCTAGCCAAATTCCCAAGTATTTATACTACTTGCATCTGCTGCAAAACCAAACTCCAGAAGAAGGCAGCAGGGCTTCTTTTAATTGATTTTACTGCAGAAACATCTTTGTGCAGTTGTAGGGGAAGACAGCTAGTGCTGTGTTTGGGTAACGTACTTGTGAACGGCATTCTTGCTCCCCACCCCTGAAGAGCTGGAACTAAGACAAACATCTTGTGGTGTTTTGTAGAGGCTATTTTAGCCACCATGTACTGACTACCTTGCCTTTTAAAAAGGCAGGGTATGGTACTGTCTGCTGACACAGGGAGGTATTGAAAGGGTCACCTAGCAAAGTGGTCACGTCATCTGTGGGTGCTCTATATATTACTCTGCTCCAGCAAGTGGCGTCAAGCATGGAGTTGCATCTGATATTGTCAGATGGAGTAGAAGGGTAATGGGGCCAGAACCCCTACATGAGTAGCTAGTAAGCCTGAAGGATTGTAGGGGCGAAGGGTAGTGGTGAGTAAGGTGCATATTAATTCACAGGTTAACATACTTTGGTGTTATACTAAGATGTCCACTACTGATAGCATGGAGGAAGCATTAGTAACACTACCAAATGGAGAGATAGGTATAAGCTGTACTGTTTGCCATAGAATTAGCACCCAGGACAGTGACTTGATAGAGACTATTTGTACACAGTGTAACAAATTAAAAGAACTGAGGGCAAAAATTATAGGGCTTGAATTGCAGATAAAATGTCTGTTACAACTAGAAAAGGACTCAGCAAGGGAAAGTGTAAGAAAAGATAATGAAATCAAGACTCCTGCACTAAGTAACAAAAGACAGCATGATACTGAGGAATTAGAGGGGATGGACAGTAACCTGTGAAATGTTATGTTCAAAAAGGGAAGGCGGGTGATGATATTTAATTCAACTATTGGTATGGACCCGTTGGAACTGGATACAGATAATGGTATACAGAAAGAGACACTCTGCGAGGAAGGATTAGATATACAGGTACAAAATGGAAATAATTTTGTAGTAGAAATACAATCGGTAGATAAAAGAGACATACAAATTGCTGTTGCTCAACTGCAGAGTGAGCAAGTACTAGCAGGGAGAGTGAGGACAGAGAGCAGGACGAGGAAGCTCCGTGATATAATATCAGTATAAGAAACAGATATTGCCCATTATTATCGTTAACGACTGATGTTCAGAATGAGGCCAATGAGTTACTGGAATTAGTCACAGATAGTAACAGCATAAATAACCGGAATGCAGTGCATAGTAGACAAATGGAGGAGAGCATGGAGGTCGAAAGAGGTGAAACTCGGCCAGACTTTTACATCATAGGTGATTCTATTATAAAATATACCAACACCATTACAACCCTAAATAGGAAAGAGCAGGGTGTGAGTGTGTCACTGCCAGGTGGTGGCCTGACAGATATGCAAGAACTGTTACCCAAAATAATTAAACCATCTAGAGGAAAACAGTTGGCCGTAATACATGCAGGGACGAATGATTTGAGATTCTATACTAAACTGGAGATCGTGACTCTATATCAGGAGATATATAAATACTTGACTGATGATAATTGTGAGACCGTATTGTTAGAGACACTCCCGGTCTCAAAAGCAGAAAGTAGAGATAATGAGCTCAGAAAATGGTGCTTACAAAAAGACATTACCTTAATTAAAACTTGGGAACTCTAAGAAGGTAGTAAGCAAACCATGTTTTGTAGGAATGGTCTACAGCTCAATCGCAGCAGAAGTATCTTATTGGATAGTGTGTTCAATAATATTATAAACGAATGTTTAAACTAACTAATTGGGGGGAATAATCTGATTGAGATGAACCTGTACACAGGCAAAGAGCCAAGTCAGTTTTCTAATGGTAAATGTGGAGTTACACAAAAGGAATTTAGAAACACAGTTTAACCTCTTGGTAGTGAATGCTAGGAGCTTAAAAAATAAACTAGAGGAGTTAAATATTATACTGAAACAAGAAGACATACATATTTGTGTTGTAACTAAGACCTGGTTTAAGAAAGATGATGGGGGAATCATTGTGCTGGGTTTTCAGGTTTTTCATAGGGACAGGGTAATTAGGAAAGGTGGCGGAGTGGCACCGTATGTGCACAATGGTATAAAGGCAACAGAGAACAATAGTGTCCAAGGACTTGCAGATCTAGATGAAAGTACTTGGGTGGATGTTTGCATGAATGGCACAAAAATGACAATAGGTGTTATATACAGGTCACTTAATTAAGACAAGGAAGAACATTCCAAATTTCTGAAGCAAATGAATGAGCTGGACATAGAGGATAATTATATACGACTAAGAGATTTTAACTATCCTAACATAAAGTGGATAACACAAACATCTGCAGTACCACAAGAGAGGAAGTTCCTAGATGTAATAAGTCAGAAAAACCTTGAACAAATGGTTAGAGAACCCACGCAAAACAATAAATCCTGGACCTAGTACTAACTAACTCAAAAGACAGAATAGATCAGTTCAAAATATTGGAACTGCAGGTTAACAGTGACCATAATATGGTCAAATTTAAGTTCAATGGTGAATATGAGACATATTTGGGGGTGGGGTTAACTAAACTGAGAAGTTACAACAAGGCTAACTATAAAAAGATGAGACTAGTATTAAAGAAATGGGATTGGGAAAATGATCTGCAGGAGATGATTTGGAAGGAATGTGGAGCAAGATTAAATGAAAGATTGATTACTGTATTAAGGAGTTTGTACCTGAAATAAGAAACAATAACTCTAATAGGAGGATACCAAAATGGTTAACTAATAGAATAAAGAAAAATATAAGGAAAAAAAGGAAGGCCTATAGGAATTTCAAGCTGCAACAATGAACTGAAAAATGGGAAAAGTATGAAAAACTAACACGAGATTGTAAGAAATAAAAAATGTCAAGACAGCAAATGAAATTCAAATGACAATATCGACCTTGGACAAAAAAAAGAATTTCTTTAACTATATAGGGAGCCTGAAGGGACAACAGAACACAATAGGACAAATTAAAGGAGATACAATTATAACTAATGAAACACAGATGGTGGATGTTTTTAATAAATTTTTTGCGAGCAACTTTAAGCCCAAAGACATCAGTAACATTAAATAATAGACATTAAGGGGCAGGGCATATTAGAGAAGTCACAGCTGATGAAGTTTATCATAAATTAAGACATTTATATATTACCAAATCACCAGGTCCTGATGGGTTGCATCCCAGGCTCCTAAGAGAACTTGCAAAAGAACTAGCAGGGCTTTTATATAGGTTATTTAACAAATCTCTTTCAGACAGTAACATGATCGCTGAGTGGCAAATGGTTAATGTGATGCCAATTCACAAAAAGGGTGACAAGAGTAATGTAAAGAATTTTAGACCTATTAGTCTGACTTCCATGCTGGGCAAGATGCTGGAGGGATTTATCAAAGATAATATCCTGTAACTCATAGATGAGAGGGGCCATATAGACATCACACAGTATGGCTTTAGTCAGGGAAGATACTGTCAAATGAACCTGTTGCAGTTTTTTGAGTCAGTAAGTGGAGCAATGGATGAGGGACTCAGTGGATGTTATTTCCTTAGATTATTCTAAAGGCATTCGATTTGGTGCCTCACCATGAGAAAATTAATTAGTTAATTCTATACAAATTCCATCCTTACGTTATTGCATGGGTCCACTCTTGGCTGAGGGATAGATACCAGAGGGTGACTATCAGAGGCCACACTTCTGACTGGATGGGTGTGACAAGTGGGGTGCCACAGGAGTCTGAAGTGGGTCCCATTTTATTCAATATTCTGATTTCAATCATGCAGACATCCAATAAGGCATGGATATGTAAATCTGCTTACAATTCTAAGACCGGGGCCATAATCAATAATGCAGAAGCAGCTCAAGATCTACAGAAAGAACTAGATAAATAAAACAACTGGGCAGTAAATCATGGCCTTGATTTTAACACAGATAGTAATGAACGTAGGTTGCAACAATATTAAGGCACAGTATACACTAAACAATATAAACATAACAACTACAGTGTTGGAGAAAGATTTAGGGGTCTATACCTCTGACAACCAGACATTTGACCATCATGTCAGGGAAATGGTCAAGAAATGGAACAGAATGATGGGATGTACTGTATGTTGAGGGGAGTTAGGAGTAGAAAGAGAGAGGTACTGATTCCGTTATACACAGCAGTGATTAAGTCACATTTAGAATAGTGTGCGCCGGCAATTTCTGTATATAATATAGGTAGTATAAAACTTACAGAAGGTGTTCAATAGAGGATGACTAACAAAGTTAAAGGACTACATAATATGACATACAAAGACATATTTCATACACTGGGCCTGTACTCAGTCACCTGTAGAAAACTGAGGGGTGATTTATGTTATGTGTATAAAGCCTTTAACAGTGAAAGTCTATGGGTTACATCAGACTATACAGAAGTGATAGTTGCAAAGATACAAGATCACATGGAAGGCAGCTGAGAGGAGAGATTTGCAAAACCAATAAAAGAGCACAGTGGTTCAGCCAAAGGATGGCTGGACCCTGGAACTCAGTGCCGGGCAGTGTAGTACATAGTAAATCAATGGCCCAGTTTAAGACAGAATTATAGACAGTCACATGGGTAAGGATCAGGTAACACACTACCACTGATTTGTGGCCAGTCATTCAGGGCTAAACAGCCTAATGACTTGAACTTCACTATGAAACTATGAAACTTGGTTTGTTCTAATATTATGTTTTTTTTTCATGACTATTGTTAATGAGTCCTTAGCAACCATCAACAAATGGAGTGACCTCCCAAATGTCAGAACAGCACGTGAATCTGCATTGCATAAGTGCACTATGGAACCGATTTTTAAAGCTGTCCGGCTATGTGTGCAAATAGGTGTGTTGCATGATAAAATAGGGCCGGGCAGCTCTGGCACCATATTCAAACAGATAGTGTGATCCAAACTGACCACACTATCTGTCTGAAAATTGGGCCTTGGTAGTGTGGCACATGGAAAGCAGTCACCATGTTTTGTGCCGCACTACCAGCGCACTGGGGCAAAGACTGCCCATAGGGTACAGCACAACACACACTAGTAAGCGCTGTGGCCCCTATGGGTGGTATTCAGCCCAAACATGCAGATGAGCCCATCTGGCATGCAGGGTGCTAAGAGGCCATTTGCATGCCCATTAGGGGCTCATCTGCATGAACTGGTGGTCCAGCTGTCCTTCCCATGTCCTGATCCCCATCCAAGTAAAAGTAAAATACAAGTAAAATAAAATACACCGTTGGTGGTCCAGTGGACCTTCCCCAGCCTGATCCCCATCCAAATATTATAAAATAAATTGTTGGTGGTCCAGTGGACCCTCCCCAGCACGATCCCCTGGTAAAATACAAATAACATAAGACCTTGTGGTCTCATGGTCTCTCTCCCCTTCATGTTTTATTTTTATTTATTTATTGAATTTTATTCACCAGGAAAGATACACTGAGTAACCTAATGCTCGTCTCACGGTACATCCTGGGAGAAAGGGGAAAGGGATATACAGAGTACATGTTCAGGTAAATACATACAGATGGTGTAATTATACATACAGTTATAAAACAGGAACATGGCACATGAGACAATATAGGTTGTTGTAGAGTTTCTGTGCAAGCAGAACTTGGGAGCAGCATACAAATAGAATCAGTACAGGTAACGAGCAATAGGAAACAAGGCTGACAATGCATAAAATACAGACAGTACACTAGTGCAATATGCAGCAGGGTGAACACATAGGAACCAGTCACCCCTATTTAAGAGCTAGTCTATAAGTACAAGTGGAGGGCTGAGAAAGAAGAGAGGGAGAGGGAGATAAAAACAGAGAGGGTGGCAGATATGGAAGGGGGACAGGAGCAGGTGCAAGAGGGTGTGAAGTAGTTGTGCAATGCGGTGGTAAGGGAACAGAGGGAGGAGGAGTGATGGATTTGTGGAGGGAGAGCATTCCACATTTTAGGCAAGTGGTAGGAGAAGGCTTTTTGGCCAGAGGTAGTAGTTCTGCAGGGGAGTGAGAAGATGCGAGTGTCAGCATGGGATCTCAGGGAATAGAGGGAGAGTGTAGGCATGCCAAGACAGGAAGAGATATATGAGGGGAGAGATCCAAGCCAGAATTTAGAGATGAATTTAGCACCATGAAGTGTGCGCCGGGAGTGTAGAGGAAGTAGGTTGAGAGAGCGATAGAGGTCACATTGATGGGTACAGGAGAGGGGACATCAAGAGCAAAACGACTGAAGGAGTTAAACCTGGTTTGTGCTGCACTAACTTTTTGAAAATGGGGCCCTACATCCATAACCAATATTTAGAAACTCATGAGTACTGAAGGAGGAAAAAAACCCCAGAAAACTCACCAGATATATGTCGTCATCAGGAGCAGAAAGGTGATGATGACGAAGACAACACACTACTTATCTGGTTTCATCTTCACACATCCCCATTTAGCACCCCAGTAAAACCTGGCAACACCTAATTAGATGTTAATCGTGGCAGTTATTGGCTGTTAGCTTATCATGGCTGTTAGCTGGAGGGAGCTTAGCTCATAGCCACCCTTCCCTATCCCTCCAGCTACTCGGACTTATGTACCCAGATGTGATCACAAATAGCAGTTCGAAAAATAAAAATTTACTTGTGCCGCAGATTGAACTTCCGATTGCAGTGCCCGTAACTCTTACTACTGCCACAAGAAAACAGAACTGCGTCTATCTCTCTGTCCCTCTCTCTCTCATGTTCACCTATATGCTGGTCTACCAGAGAGAGAAGCAGGACCTCCAGCCACTCAGACTTGTGTACCCAGATTGCTGATCACAGTTCGAAAAATGTTAAATGTACCTGTGCCGCAGCTTGAAATCCCGATTGCAGACTGCTGACACAAGAAATCAGAACTCCCTCTCTCTCTCTCTCCAAGTCATACATTTAATCATTTAATTCACTGAGAGTACCGACATGAGAGAGAGCTAGAGAGAGAGAGAGAGAGAGAGAGAGAGAGAGAGTGTGCTCAGAATAAAATAACGGCCGGTGTGAGTGTTTACTCTCTCCCTCTCTTGCAGAGATCACTGACACCAGACACCAGACAACATCAACAGGTAGAGTAACCAAAGGTACTGAACAGCACTACAGGGTTTACAAAACCTCGTTTAAAATGAAAGTCAGCACCGTAGTGCTTAATGTATGTTAGGAGGCTCTGCACTACATTAAAATTAAGCAACTACTCTTAAAGGGGACAGACGCTTAAACGGGACAAAAGTGTGTCCACGGAGGCATCCCATTTAAGCGGCTTCAACTGTATACCTCATGGGCAACTGGATGACTGAGTATATCAACTATTCAATTCATAAAATATTGTATTTTCTAATACATATGTAGGATTATTTATGGTATTGTATAATGATGTATATAATTAATGGGTCTCCCCCTTTTACCATAAGGAGACTGTGCTGTAATTTGCCATTATAAAGGAGTGTTTATAACAGCAAACACGTGCATGGTCCCCTTGCTCTGCTCATGCATCCACTGCAGTGGCTCCCTTCCTGGTTCGTCGCTTCATTCTCACCCACAACCCAGCCACCAGAGAAACAAGTCAGTAAGTCACTTTAAAACCAAAAAAAGAAATATTTTGTCCAAATATGGGCTAGCAAAAATATATTTTTAACAAAATTGAAAAGCTGGGGAAAGAAAATATGTCAACTGACTCACCAGTGGAAAACAAAATTTGAACGCAGCCATGGGAACGTCTGCTATTTTATATAGTTGCTGTGGCCAAAAATGGAAGACCCAGCAATTATGTAAAATAAAATATGGGGTGATGTGTGTAAACTTGAAGTTTACACACACGCTCAGTGCTAGATGCTTTGCACAAACCCCTCGAGCTTCACTGTCAGGGTTTATGTAGCATCTAACCACTCGGGTGCATGTAAACTTTTCGTTACACACAACACCCCATACTTCATTCTATTTATTATATAAATTATATAACAAAGTCTGTTTCATGATGTTGGATTTTATATTTCATGCTATATATATGTTGTTTTGTCCAGATTGTAATGGCAATTTGCCCACAATAAACTTTTTACTACTACTACAAATAACATAAAACCTGGTGGTCTTGTGGTCCTTCTCCCCTTCCTGTTCTTCAATCACAGCCTTGACTACAAAATCCATTGCCCTGGTAGTCTAGTGGCCCCCTGCCCCCCAAACCAGCAAGTAGTGACCCACCAGCCTGCTCCCCCCACTCAACCTGAGCTGGTGACTGGCATAACCCTCCTCACATTGTCATGGCCAGCAGCTGATTGAATTGTCACTGAGTGCGTACAGTAGACAGTATACACTCATTGGCTGACCAGTCATCTTGAATCTTAGGAGTATGCCGTGCATAGGTGGCCTTTGAATATGACCACGCCCCCAGCAACTGGCACTTTTCCGGGTTAGCGCGGGTTTGTGCTGCACTAATCTTTTGAAAATGGGCCCTACATCCATTATCAATATTTAGAAACTCATAAGTATCGTAGGAGAAAAAAACAAAACAGAATACTCACCAGATAGTTGCCATCATCACGAGGAGAAAGATGATGAAGAAGATAACATACTTTGCATCTGGTTTCATCCTCACTGAAAGAAATAGATTGTCCATGAACAACATTGGCAATGGTGGATGAAAAAGTCAACTTTCCAATTTCAACCATAGAGGAGAGTGTTTCACATCAAATTCATTATAAAGTAGCTTCCCTATTCACCAGACTAGAGCATTTCTAGCACAGACACCATATAATGAAGTTGAAACAAACATCAGCCAGAGTCTGGTAGGCTCTGAGTTCATGAAGATGTTCCATTTGATTAGTTGCAGTACATATGCTGTACACATGGAACTAAGACAGATATAGGGACATACTGTAATTTTTATTTATTTCCAAAAGAGAACAAAAGGAGTGCTGCATGACTATAAATCTGCTTAAGGCTTGTGGGAACAGAACAACTGACTAGAGCAATGCTCCAGTGAATTTATGTCATTAGGACTGTGGGACAGACACCTTTCCTTGCTATTTCTATATTATATACACATATATAGTTTTAAAGAGGAAAAAAGACCATTAGTCCATTAAGTGCTTCCTTCACTCCCTTCTCGTAGCTCAGTGAGAAAACCATACCACCCTGTTTATTTTGGAAAAACTTGTCAGGTCTTAAGCTGGTGCCACTACTATATCAGCTGATACTACATACTCTGGCAAGTTGTTGCTAGTGTACGCTCCTCGTTCTGTAAAGGAGTTCCTCATCAATTTACACTTGACTTGGTCTCCCTTCAATGACACTGAGTGTCCTCTGGTCTTTCCTAGAAAGGGAACAATGCAAAGAGCAGTTTCACACTACAGTATTTTTTTCTGTTCCAGAGTTTTTAACACATCTTGTTGTTAGTCTGCCCAAAAAGCCTAAAAAGAAGATTTTGACTGTCTCCAACTGATCTAATTAGTGCCTTTGCTTATGACATTATAGTGCATATTGTGACATAAGAGTGTGATGCTAAAAACAACAATTGTGAGTGCAGTTGCTGCAGTTGGATTCTTTTTAAAAGGCATGAACTAAGCACTGCAAAATGTAAAATATTTAGTATACTAACAAAAAAAGAAAAGAAGAAAAAAAACATGCTAAAATGAAGCACATTTCTTATAGCAATTGTAGTTTTAGAGAACCACCTTACTTCAAAGAGCAAAATCTGAAAAAGGCACCAATAATTTTCAAATACATTGCAGCACGTATTCCATTTGTAAAAAAAAATTATCCTCAGCAGTTTTACAACAAGTGCAGAAATACAAGTGTTCAGGTTTCCGGGGTTGACCAGTCTCTGAAGACAACAGATCACATGGATGATTTTGTTAGAAAGACTACCTGCAGCACTGGAAGCACTAAGGAGGCACAAGCAGTGTTTCCATGAGGGAACAAGATAGACGTTGGCTACTCAGGTGCTGGGGCCCAGACTTGAATATGGAACTCTAGGTTATAGGCATGCAGGATCTAAATATGTTCACAAAACTGACAGCGTATTTATTTCAAACGTTTCACCAGAAATGACACACTGAGCTGGAAACTGCTTATTTCTATATGCAACCTGGTGAGATGGGGAAGGGGAGAATACAATACAGGATGTACACGTGAAAATACATAATGTAAGGCACAGTAGCAATAAAAAAATGACAATAAAAATCAGTAAAATATATAGCAGTGTGCAATCAAGATTTACAGGCAGATAGGGCAACACATAAAGATGAATAACAATGCAAATTAAAGTACAAGTGCAATATAGTACTGTGAATAATGCCAGATAGTTAAGCAATACACTATGACAGGGTGTCGGTTATGTTGGGATTTACCACAACTTACGTGGTTTGGCCATGAGGCCGCAGGCCGAGTGGTCAAATCCTGGCCAGCTGTGGTAAATCTCAGCATAACCCACACCCTGGAGTGGTTTATTATGATTATACAAAGGGCCATTTTACCTTTTGTACCCAAAAGTTAAACAAAAATTACATTTTTGGGCTCTTGAATTAATTTTTGTATAATTAATTGATGTACGAGAAAAAATAATTCCCTGTTACTAGGTATGGTACTCCCCCCCTCCCCCCGTGAGGCTTCAGTTTCTTTAATCCCTCTCCCCTCAACCCTGTAACTAAATCATACTTCTTTGTTTCTTTTTTGTATTTTGTTGTGTTTTAAGGTGACATGTGGGCATAGTCAAACTGTGACTCGCTGTTCGTTTTTGTGTGTGACTGCGTGGTGCGAGCACTAATGGGCTACATTCAGTAACTTAGTGCTTCTGGGTTCACTGTGTGGTCGGGAGATGATATCAGCAAGACATCGGGGAATACCTCTTTCTTTCTTTTTTTTTGCAAAGTTTGCTGCCGATTAGGACCGATTGGAGTTTGGGGGGCATCTGCAACATGATGGAAGGCTCGATGTCTGCATTTGTGACAGTGTCTGGAGGGCTGACAGGAGGAGTTACAGCAGATGTTGATAGAGGTATGTTCACCATTTACACTTATTTTGGGGGGCTCAAATTTGTTTTGTATTTAGATAGGGTTTTGGGACTGTTGGACTCTGCAAGTTAATATTTACTGTGCTTTTGAATCTCCAACTGCAGTTTAGCCGGGAGTAAAGATGGCGGATCGGATTGATCTTATACAGTTGGGATTGCTGATAAGGCTAACTAGCACCTTTTGCATGGGTTATCTTAGCATTAACCATGGCAGAAAGGTGCCAGTCAGCCAATGAGAGCTGCAGATTCTCCGACCTCATGGTATAATAGCAGATTACCACCACCCAGACTACTAAAGTGCAACAGCTATCAAAGCCAGTGTAGAAGATAGGTTCAGGAGCAAAATAATACTAGATATGACTGATTTAGGCACACTTTAGCCTGGAGAGGGTAGGAAATTGCTCACAGCCGGGGGAAGGGGCATCAACAACACTGGGTAAAGGGAAACACTGGGGTCAGGCAACAGGAATAGTTGCAAGAGGGGTTAGTAAAGTCACAAAAAAGGGATCTGAGGAATGAGAAGGATAAGGCTGAGTGGACAGACATGGGAAGAGAGGACCAGAGTTTAGGAAAGAAATACCAAAAAGGCGGCTTAGCCCACAGATATTTGCCTGGCGAGTGAATGGGAGCCAGTGAATATACTGTATAACAAGGTGTTTAGATTTGCCCTAAAATCACAGAGAAGCCCCACTAGAGTTGCATTGCTCTGATGCCATAAGTAGATATGGCTGGCTGCCACTATTTAATTGAACAGACAGGCAATGGATGTCACTTATGTATACAGTTACAGGCAACCAATCCTAATCTTGAACTTTACCATGGAACAGTTTACCACATTAAGATACTACATAAAAGTATCCCCCCTTTCTGCAGTATCCTCAAGGTATCACAGTGGCAGAATTTTTAACTACAGCTGTGTGGAATGTGGAGCTCTACTAGCAGAAGGGCAATTCTGCTTCAAAAATGAAGTTTTTTTTTTTTGAATTTCACTTAATTCTGAAAAGCATTTTTATGTAAACCATGAGAGAAAGAAAAGGACAATCTTTCTGCTGGGTAAAGGTAATATCTTTATTAGGCTAACGAAAAGTGAAAGATTCACACTTTCAAGGTTTAGGCCCCAACAACGTGTATCTTTAACTTTTCATTAACCCAATAAAGGTATTATCTTTTTCCAGCTATAAGATTCTCTTTTTGTTTCTCTCCTGCTTTTGTGTAGCCAAATACCGCACAGCCCTACCTTGATATTTAAACCGTAGAATAACTTGCCATGGATCACATAAACATACAGTAATGTAATGTATGGATACCCCCAGTAATAACAAGGATATATTTAACTCTAAAAATTGATTAGCGTTTTGCTCAGAAAAGTGCTAAATCTTTGCGAAAATGCATGGCTCTTGCCTCATTGTGTTAAACAAACACAACACTTCTAGAAAATCTATATAAATACTTTCTGTACAATTAGTATAGTCCCAAGAAAAAAACTGCTAATCAATTATTTAAAACCCTGAATAATACTGAAAGTTATACAATAACATTTCTCGTAATACTATCGAAGAAATCCTTCAATGGTATTACAAGATCACCATAATACTATTTTTGGATATTCATCAATGGTATTACAAGATCTCATAATACTACAGCTAGCTTTCCTAAGACAGTGGTATGAGAATCCTGCTTCCCTTGTGCTGCACACATACACCATCCACAGCTGCCCGCAAGCCGACTTTTACTGTAACCTTCGTGTACAATACAAGCCGGTCGTCACCAGGGATAACACAAGTGTAGATTGCAAAATGATTCAAAGTCATTCAGTAAAGCCGTGCCTGTGGGTCTTTGTTAAAATGCCCCATGGGGCTTTATATACAGGTGCAGGGGTGGGCAGCAGCAGGACCACCAGGAGTCACCAGATAAAAGCCACGTCATGGCTAAGTTTAAAGTGCACAAGTGGGCTTACATTTAACTATATAAGCTTGTACTCATATATTATAAACTGTGCACACTCGGCTATAATACCATATTGAGGTTCTGCGGACATGTTGGAACCTCTCGATGGTATCATAGCCTTGTAATACCTTGTAATACACAGTCCCCTGTTATTTGATTTGATTTGCAGGATGTGGAGAAGGAATCCGTGGTTTATGTAAACCATGGATTACAAATCCACAAAAAAAATTTGCTTTCAAAATTTTAGAATTCAATTACTGACAGAATTCCACAGAATTAGGCAGAATTTTCAGAAATCCTTCAGGATTCTATTCTGTCAGAATTTGAAAATGTTGGACAGTAATAGTGTTACCTATAGTGTGCTTAGCTAGCACAATAAGGTAACACTTCAGCTAATTTGGTACCATAACTTATACTTTGGTAAGAGGGAAGAGCTGTTATGCAGTGTCTTGACGTGGTAAACTATTTTGTGGTAAAGTGGCAGATTAGGATGGTTGACACTGTATGTGTTATAAACAGAATGTGCCAGGTTATTCAGTGAGTCTCCTAACTAGTCCTGACTCAAACCACAACCTCAGAAATGTTATTCAGAGTGGTTCATCTCTCCAAATGTAGCATCATCACCATATAGTATTGACATGTATAATCAGCAGCTAGCACCTGGAATAAAATCCCAACTAATATTACAAAATGTGTCCAACTCTTCTTTTTTGTGTAATTCAAATGTTATTGATTTTTACAGATCCACAAATAATTCATAAGTCCAGACAATAAGGTAAAAAATAAAACTAAAACATTGCATATAACAAAAATTAAATACATTTCATGAAAAACTGTATACAATAAGATCAAGGCTCTATGACTTAGCATATAAACATAAGAAAAAACTGCAGGAGAGGGTGGTGTAAATTGTGTTACACTATTACCAAGAGCTGCAATGGGTTAATTTGAATCAATCTTATGATTAACATCTTTTAATTTGGACTCTTGCATGGGGATGAAATTAAGGAAAGCGTTTCATATCTCATAGAGTTTATCCACTCAGCCATGTGTTTTATGGGCAAATTTTTCATAGGTTGCCCTAGTGGCTAAGTCCTTTATGTAGTCTACAAAAGAAGGTGGAGTTGATTGTTCCCAGTGCCCCAATAGTACATTTTTGGTGGGGATACATGCAGAGTGGAGTCATCTTTTCTGGTTAGTGGAAAGATAAGAACGTCTGGAACTTAGGCCCAACATTATAAAACTGGCACTATTTTTGAAACTGTTGTTTAATGTCTGTTGAGATGCTAGTCAGACCTCTTCCCAGCAGTTTTATATGTCTACAGGACCATATTAAATGAGATATGGTACTTCTTTCAGTTTTACATTTCCAACATGAATTGTCTTGTGACAAACCAAGACTGAAGAGCCTATCTGGGGTATAATATCATATTTGAACAATTTTATACTGAACCAATCTACCTTTGGCTTCTTTGTGGGAAATGAGTGTTACATTCTAGCTATCATACCATTTTTTTTCAGATTGTCATACCATTTTCTTTTCAGATATAGTCACACTTTAGTTCATGTTCCCATTTTTCCTTTAGTTCTTCATCATTTCTGCCCCCCACCCCACCATTAATAATTTCTAAATTATCTTACTGGGGTATGTACTTAGGAAGACCTTATCCAAGACATTCTTATCAGAAAATGAGAGACTCTGTCCTAGTAGATTTCTGAGTATGTATCTCAAATGTAAGTAGTTATGAAATTCTGTCCTGGGAAGAGAATATCACTTTGCTAAATCCGTGAATGATACCACTGTATTTAGCATGGGATCTAACAAATCCCCTGTTGTATAAATTATTTTTGCCTCCAAATATCCTACTTTAAACTATTGACATCAGTTTGAGTCAGTGTATTTTCCCACACTGGGCAAATGAGTGACCAACTGGATTTCAATCCATGTTCTTAATAATTTTTTACCACATCCTCATAGATTACCCAATACTGGGTGGGGCATTAAATATCTAGGTAGACTGGTAGATGTTACCTATAGTACAACCCTCTAATGGTCTGTAATATAGCAAAGGCTAAATGCTGAGTGCAGAAGTCAGGGAGTGAAAATCACTCTTTAAGTCTAGGTGTTTGTAATCTAGCTATTGAAATCCTAGCTGGTTTCTTATCCCACAAAAAAACTCATTTATTTTCTTAGAAATGTGAGTAAAAATTAATTTAGAGATTTCTAATGGGATATGATGTAAGAGGAAATACATTTTTGGCGCAATAATGATATTTGGAGTCTGAATCTTACCCCATATGGAAACATATAGGAAATTCCACCTCTGGAAATCAATTTCCCTTCTATTAATTGTACCATTAAAGTTTTTATATGGAATTTGGTTTAGGCCTTTGACCAATAGGATGCCTATATATTTAAGGCTTTCTTTCCGTATTTGAATCCCTATATCCACCCCCCCCAAGTGATTTAGTGTCCAAATCAGTTGACAATGATAGGACTTCTGTTTTGAACCAATTAATTTTGTATCCAGAAATTAAACACTCTATCAATAACACTGAGTAAAGAGTTGAGGGAGTGTGAGGGCTTATCCAGGTAGAGTAAAATGTCATTGATGTAAGCCATAAGTTTAAAATGGGACCCAAAGTGTATGACCTATGTCCTGAGAGGCCCTAATCTTAATTAGCAGGGGGTCCAAAGCCAAAATGAAGAATGATACATAGATACATACATAGATACATTGACAGTGTCAGCAATTAAGGGCCTACGGCCCACCCAGTCTGCCCATTTGAGCTTGTAAGTTCACATTATGTTTTCCTAGAAGTCTGTTGCCCCTTAACCCTGACCTCCAGGATTCCTTTATGTCTATCCCATGCATTCTTAAATCCCATGACTGTTTCAACCCCTACCACTTCCTCTGGCAGGGTGTTCCACTTCTCCACCACCCGGTCTGTGAAGGAATTCTTCCTTACATTTCCTCTGAATCATCATCCCTCCAACTTCATCCCATGCCCTCTAGTCCTGGGACATCTTTTTCACTTAAAAATAGTGTATTCCTGCACCTCCCTGTAAGATACGTGTATGTCTCTATTATATCCCCTCTTTCCCTCCTCTCTTCCAGGGAGTACATATTCAGTTCCTTCAACCTGTCCCCATAGGACTTGTGATGCAATCCATGTACCATCTTTGTTGTCCTCCTCTGAACTTTCTCTGCCCTGTCTATGTCCTTACATAAGTAAGGTCTCCAGAACTGTACACTGTACTCCAGGTGGGGCCTCACTAGTGTCTTGTATAGTAGAATTATGACCTCCCTTTTCCTGCTGGTGATGCCCCTGCCTATGCATCCCAGCATCCTATTTGCTTTACCTGCTGCCTTGTCACACTGTTTCCTTACCTTGAGGTCATCAGAGATGATAGCCCCATTATCCCTTTCCTGCTTGGTGCATGCTATATCCTCACCCACAACTGATACATTGTGCCAGGGTTTTTGTGCCCCATATGCATTATCTTGAACTTCTTTGCATTGCATTTCAACTGC
Source organism: Neoceratodus forsteri (assembly GCA_016271365.2). Classification (NCBI taxonomy): domain Eukaryota; kingdom Metazoa; phylum Chordata; order Ceratodontiformes; family Ceratodontidae; genus Neoceratodus; species Neoceratodus forsteri. The sequence goes on from CM028136.1 coordinate 885,738,117, forward strand.
CAAACCCCTGATCATTCTTCAAGTTTCTGCAGGTCCCTTCTCATTCTGACTACACCCTCTGGTGTGTCTACTCTATTATGGAGCTTTGTATTATCAGCAAACAGGGAAATTCTGCCTTCTAGGTCCTGCACAATGTCACTGAAGAAGATGTTGAATAGGACCGGTCCCAGCATTGTTCCCTGTGGTACCCCATTGGTCACTCTTCCCTCTGAGTGACAGCCATTTACCACCACCCTCTGTGTCCTGCCACCCAGCCAGTTACCTACCCACCACACTACTGTCTGTCCACACTCATATTTCCCAGTTTGTGTAATAGTCTTCTATGTGGCACCGTGTCAAAGGCCTTGCTGAAGTCTTGATAGGCCATGTCCACTGCCCTCCCCTGATCCACTTCCCTAGTCACCCAGTCGAAAAAATTCAACGAGGTTGATCTGGCACAACCTCCCCCAGTGAAACCATGCTGCCTTGGGTCCTGTAGTCCATTGACAACCAGATGTTCCACCCATCACTCCTTCAGTAGTGCTTCCATGATCTTCCCCACTACCGAGGTGAGGCTGACTGGTCTGTAGTTCCCCGCCTCCTCTTTGTTCCCACTTTTGTATAAGGGGACTACATCTGCTGTCCTCCTGTCTTTGGATACCTCCCCTGTTTCCAGTGATTGGCTAAACAGGATTGGAAGAGGTACAGCCACCACCTCTCTTAGTTCTTTAAGGACCCTGGGCTGCAGTCCATCTGTCCCCATTGCTTTATCAACTTTTATTATTTCCAGTTCCTTCAGGACCCTTTCTTGTGTAAAGGGACTTGTGTCCATTTCTGCACCATTCCCAACCCTTGTACTCCCTTCAGACCCATTACCCTCCTCTTCCTTCAGTAAAGACTGAGCAGAAGTACCTGTTCAATATGTCAGCTTTACTTTTGTCATCCTCCACATGGCCTCCATCCTCCCCCTTCAGTCTCACTATCCCTCCCTTTGCCTTTCTTTTTTCACTTATGTACCTGTAAAAGGTTTTGTCCTCTCTACCCACTGATTTTGCAATGCGCTCTTCTGTCTGAGCGTTGGCTTCCCTTACTGACCTCCCTTGGCTTCTCCTGGTATTTCTCCCTATCCCCTTCTGCCTGTATCTTTTTGTATTGCCTGAATGCAATCTTTTTGGCTTTCACTTTCTCTGCTACTTCCTTGGAAAACCATAATGGCTTCCTCTTCCTTTTCCCCTTGCTAACCTGCTTAATGCATAATTTAATTTTGTTGCTCTTGTAATCCCCTTTTTAAATACTGCCCACTGCTCCTCAACCCATAATTCCTGCCCCATTCCCCTTAATGCCTCTTTCAAGCATCTCCCCATTTTCCCAAAGTCTGCTCCCCTAAAATCCAGGATACGTGTTTTTGTGTGGTTTGGTTCTGCTCCTTCTGTGATTTCAAACCACAATGACTGGTGGTCACTGTTCTCCAGGTGCTCCCCCACTGTTACCCCCATCACACTGTCCCTGTTTGTGAGCACTAGGTCCAGTATTGTCTTCTGCCAAGTTGGCTCCATGACCAGTTGATTGAGGAAGGCACCCTGAAGGGAGTCCTGGATAAATCTACTCCTAGTTGATGCTGTTGCTAGGATGATGGGGAGAGAGAACATCCCTGTCTTCTACCACTGTGCAATAAGAAGGGATTAGACAGGGTATTCAGTGAACGAGGTGACTGCGATTGAATGCTTTCAAAAAAAGATGACTCAATCATGGCATCTGTATTCGGGGCTACCTGGCAGGGTAGCAACTAGATACAGGGTAGGCGAGTACAGCAACAGGATGTAGCTGTTTATACACGCACAAGGGGGGAGGAGGGACCATGTCGTGTGATGGGCGGAAGGGGAGGGAGGGTGTGTGGGGCATAGTGCAGTGGTTGGCTGCTGAGCTAGCTGTGTGACATGGTGGGTAGGTGGCCGTCTGGGGTTGGGAGGGTGCTGGGTTCGGTTTTGGGCACAATCGTTTTTTGTGTTGGGTCGGGGTTTTCATTTTTGTTTAAGTTTTACACCCCCCCAACATGCACCCCCCCTGGAGTTGAGATTCCTTAAGTAGGGGGGTGTGGGAGGTACAGCCCCCCCACATAACATAGAAAACAAGTCACCGGTTTTGTAGTCGCTGCGAGTGTACATTGCCATAATTCATTTTCGGTGATGTACACTTGCCCAAACAGCAATCTCTATTCCATTATGACATAGAACCGTTAAATAGAGATCCATTCATTTTTTACTTTCACTAAAGCCCAAGAGTATAATGTCTGTATCCATCTGCTAAAATAAGAACCAATGTTAAATTTACCCAGAATAAAGTGTAAGTATTTTCACTCAGGACTATGAAAGGCCTTACAGGAATCGAGTGATAACAAGCTCCCTCTAGCCTTATTTTGCTGAGCAGCATGAATTATGTGCAGGGCTTTTCTGAGATTATCAGAACTGTGCCTGCATTTAATAAAGCCCACCAGATCTGGGTGTATATGTTTGGTAAGAATACCTTCTAACCTGTTAGCCAATACCTTTACCAGAGTTTTGCAGTCAACATTTATTAATCATATTGAGCAATAGCTATCACAGTATGATGGGTCCTTGTCATCCTTGGAAAGCATTGAAATAACAGCTTCCTTTAATAAGGGGGGAGGAGATTTAGCCTTGTGAGCCTCAGAAAATACTCTTAGCAACTTGGGTGCCAGAGTGGACATAAGTGCTTTATAAAATTCAGAGGAAAACCCATCCAAACCAGATGCCTTCCCAGTCATAAGAGATGTAATTAAGGATTTCTTCTTTAGTAAATGGTTTGTCTAATGCTAATTTGCCATTATTATCTAGTGCAGACATTTTATTGTCAACCATAAATTGTGAGAAAAAAGTTTTATTAAAAGCCATTTTGAAACTGTAAAGTTCTTTACAGAATTCCTCAAACCTAGAGGAGATATCATTCTTAGATAGCAGAGGGGAACCCTTCCCAGTAGTCTGTCACTGTCCCAGGAATTAGGATCTCTGCTACCAGCTCTACCATTAAGGGTGATATCCGTCACCTCTTTTTCTGTCCTTACCACCCTCCTTGGTCCCCCCAGGCCCCTGTCTTTCTTTCCCTTCCTCTACCCCTCAAACCAGGCCACCCGAGGCCTCGTTTCCCCTTATCCCCTCATTCCTGCCCAGCCTTTCTCCCTTGAAGAAGAATTTCCTCTCTGCTTCTCTGCACTATATTTATCGTGCACAAGTCTCCCTTGAAGAAGAATTTCCTCTCTGCTTCCTTGCACTATATTCAACGTACACAAGTCCTCAGGCACTGCATAGTGATACATATATATATATATATTTCTTTTTCCTTTTTTTTAGATATGCTAATATTGTTCCATGTTGTCAATGTGCTCTATATCTGAAGAAGAAGAATTTACCTCTCTGCTTCCTTGCACTATATCTATTGTACACAAGTCCTCAGGCACTGCATTGTTGTATATATTTTTTTTCTTTCTTTTTTTCGTAGATATGCCAATGTGTCCTGTTGTCAATGTTATCTATGCCTGTGTAACTTGTGTAAATTGTGTAAGTTGTCCCTTTTATGTACTGGGACCTCCTTCTCAATGAGTCTGCTCAATGGAGTATTTCCCCTGCAATAAACTTGAACTTGAACTTTTTATCCCTAATAACCACAATGTTAGTGGCTTCTGACATTTCTTTGGCTTTCACCTGACTCCCAATAGTTTTGTTTAAGCCTAAATATGGCAAACTTGGCTGTCTGCTGGTATGCACAATTAATAGAGTATTTTAGACCCACTGGCCCCAAATATTCAAACTGCGCCAGGCTGTGGCGCAAGCTTGGGCGCAGCTCAACTTGGCTGCGCAGGGGTGTGGACTAAGCAATATTCAAAGGAGCTGTGCCATGGCTCAGCAGCTTTGAATATCACACCCTGGCCACCCCCAGTGTGCATGGCGCAGTGGCACTGCACCAGCGCAAGTGGCCAGAGTGGAGCATGGAGATGCGCTGCGCAAGTACCATTGTGCCATGCACAGCAACTGCAATATTCAAAACTGAATATGCAAATGGGACCATAATGTATGCAAGGTGCACATGGGGCCATTTGCATGTCATTATGGCCCCATTTGCATGCAGGTGTGCCGATCCCCGATGACTTGTGCCTAGTGCCCTGCCAGGCAGCAGCCGTTGGGGACCGATGCCCCCTGCAGCCCTATCGCGAGCATCTGTCTAAAAATAGAAATATTCGTCCAATATCCCGGGTGGTCCAGTGGACCGCTATGTGCCTGATCACAGGCATCTGTCTAAAAATAGAATATTCATCCAATATCCCTGGTGGTCCAGTGGACCACTATCTGCCTGATCGCAGGCATTTGTAAAAACAAAAACAATTCCAATATCCCTGGTGGTCTAGTGGTACCCCCCCCACTGAGCACCACTGCTCCAATCCCCTGCTGGTCAGCCAGTGGGCGGCAGCACCCTACCCGCCTGCTGCCCCGCTGCCCACCGACTGACACCTCAGTAGGGCTGCACGCCCATTGGTTCACAGTGTGAGCCAATGGACGTGCAATCCCTACTGTACTACACATTCCAGATATGTGAATTTTGGGTGAGATGTGAAAAATGGTAGCTGTACTGCTCTTAAGGAAGTGTGGTAAAATGGCACTGTTGAAAATCTGGTGTGCAAATATTACAAATTCGCAAACTTGCCAGCGTGCGTAGGAACTGCACAACATGCACTACTAAAACAGTCATTTTTTGGAAATTTTTTCACCAAATTTTCAACATAGCCATTTTAACACCTCTGCTCATGACCAGTGTCACTGTGATTTTCTTAATGTGTCCCATACATTGATTTCACACACTGACTGCGCCATTGTGCGCTACATGAGCTGAAACACGTTGTGGGTGAGATGTGAAAAATGATAGCTGTACTGCTCATAAGGAGGTGTGGTAAAATGGCAATGTTGAAAATCTGGAGTGAAAATATTGAAAATTTGCGAACTTACAAGCGTGCGTATGAACTCTGCAATGCACGCTCATAAAACAGTAATTTTTAGGAATTTTTTCACCAAATTTTCAACATAGCCATCTTAAAGCCTCTGCTCATGAACAGTGTCACTGTGATTTTCTTAATGTGTGTCCTGTACATTGATTTCGCACACCGACTACACCATTGTGCGCTACATGGGTGGAAACACGTTTTGGATGAGATGTGAAAAATGACAGCTGTACTGCTCATAAGGAGGAGTGGTAAAATGGCAATGTTGAAAACCTGGAGTGAAAATATTGAAAATTTGCGAACTTACGAGCGTGCGTAGAAACTCTGCAACGCACACTCGTAAAACAGTCATTTTAAGGAATTTTTTCACCAAATTTTCAACATAGCCATTTTAAGATGTCTGCTCATGAACAGTGTCATTGTGATTTTCTTAATGTGTCCCGTACATTGATTTCACACACCAACTGTGCCACTGTGCACTAGATGGGCGAAAACACGTTTTGGGTGAGATGTGAAAAATGACAGCTGTACTGCTCATAAGGAGGTATGGTAAAATGGCAATGTTGAAAATCTGGAGTGAAAATATTGAAAATTCGAGAACTTACGAGCGTGCGTAGGGCCTGCGCAACGCACGCTCATTAAACAGTCATTTTTAGTAATTTTCCTGCCAAATTTTCAAAATAGGCTTTTTGAGAGCTCACCTTATGAGCACTAGCAGTGTCATTTCGTGAATCGGTCCCGAAAGGTGATTTCATGAAGTGACTGCAAAATCACCCTTCTTGCCCGATTAACACCATGACAGTGACAGCATTCATGAGAAGGGGTCCCAAAAACCCCATGTTGAAAATTTGGTGCAAAAATTCCAAAAAATGCCCGAGATATGCAGCAAAGTTGAAAAAACCCTATCTATTACATTATACTGCTTACCGCCATTTCCTCAGTAGGCGGACAGCTTTGAAGAGTGCAGACATGTTCCCGGTCCACCGAAGATCGTGGCGCCGGACTCCGGAGGTAAGTATGGGGTGAGGGGGGTGTGGGGAGACAGGGTACGCAGTGGGTGGAGTGCGGTGGGGGCAGGGAGACTGCGAGGGACCGTTTTTTAATTTACAGTTTTTATTATTATTAAGACAACGCGGGACATTTGCCATGCTGGGGTGGGCTCCCAGTGTGGCAGCTGGAAAGGCTGTTTGGGGGGGCTGGAACCGACGGGGGATTAGGCACCCCCATTGGCCATACAGGCTTGTGCCATGCTGGGGTGGGCTCCCAGTGTGGCACCAGGAAAGCTTTTTTGGGGGGGATGGAGTGGAGCTGATGGGGCATTGGGCACCCACTCGGCTATACAGTATGTGCGTGGGAAGGGGCACATCAGCATATAATATGCATGCGTGCATGTTGAGAGGGGGAGCTCTGCTCACTGAAGTGGAGCTCTCTTTCAACTGTATGCCACTGCATTTTCAACTGCTGTCATAGACAGCTGGAGCAGTGATTGGCGCACTACGACCGCACCTGCAAACACACTGATTGAATTGGAAGAGGCTGACACACCTCTGGAAAACTCGAAAGATGGCACTATGTTTCTTGCACATGCGTGCATGCAAACATAAAAAGCTTCCACTATTTATTGTGCCAATAAATGCCAGATACTGCAGTGAACTAAAGCAGAAACCCCTGTGCTTCAGCCAACAGGTCTCCCTAAGGGGGTCATTTCTGGTTTGTGAAAACCAGGCTCAAATAGCCCCAGAGCACATGATGTCATGTGTCACATGATACATAAGCCAATTATACACAGCTGATTGCATTTTGGGTTTGAGTTACCCTTAAGCAAAATACTAGTATCCAAGCCAGCATTCACAATTATAAAAAGAAAGAAGAAAACCAACAGCATATTGCAGTTTAAAAATACAAGTCAAAAATTCAACCCAGCCTTAGCAGTACTTGGAAGAGCATCTTACGGGGAGCAATTTAGTGTATTTTGAGGTGATGAGGCGAAACAAAAAGGGAGGACCAGGTGGTACAAAACCACCTTTATCAACAGAACAACAGGCCTCTACATCCTCAGCCACCAGTAATGGAGCACAGCCCCCATGGAAGGCCTTACAATTGTTGATGCAGGCCATTGACATTAAGGTTGGGACCATACTGCAGAGGATTGGGGGACAGGAGATTAAAATAGAGTTGGTGACTAAAATAGCAGCTATGGTGCAGGCTCAAGCTACTCAACCTCTTTTGGCAACCACAAAACTGACTCAGGAGAACTCCCAGCTCCAGTAGAGATTGGAAGCACTGGAAAATGTGCAATGTGCCTCCAACATCAGAGTTGTGGGACTACCGGAGGGGAAAGATGATCCTGATCTTGTTACTTTCTTGAAGGACTGGCTCCCTGGGGCCCTACAACTAGGTCAGGACTGGGTAGCACACTTTTTGCGAGCTTACCGCATATCCTCACGATCCACAGAAGCTCAACGGGATCTTCCCCAGACTGTGCTCTGCATCACGGATGGTGTGCCTATCAGAGATCAGTTGTTGCAAGCAGCTTGCAGTACTGAACAATTAAACTGTGACGGGCATGTGGCGCAGTTATTCTCGGACTTGTCTTATGCTACCCAGGCTTGCTGTAAACAGTTTGATGGGGAGCAAGCTAAACAGAGAAGTCTTGTGGTGGTTCATTCACTTTTGATGCTGGTCCATTTGTGGATTTTTTATAGGGGTCCACACTTTCCAGATTACGGCCCCGGCAGAAGCCAGGAAACAAGTTGAGCACATCCAGTGGGAGTTCGAGGCAGCCCATGGGACCAGGCAAGAGGACCAGAGCTTGGATGAGTCTGAGGTGGCAACATGAGAGGTACTGGACTGGCCATGGTTTCTCCTTTAGAGACACTATTTAGCCTCTAATTAATCAGTTCTGTAGTTCATGCTTATTGTTCTGAGAGAGGGCTACTTCTAAATTGGGCAATTTACATATCTATATACACTGCTTTATTTCTTCTGGGTTGTAGTGTTGAAGCAAATTGTTGTTTCAGCAAGGTGCTCCTTGGTTATTGAGGGGCCTGTGTTGAACACTACCAATGTTTGGATTTCTGCATCTTTGGGAAGGGGTCATATCAATGTCTGATATTGAGGAACTGCTATCATTGGACTAACCTTTTTGTATGGACTGATCACTCAATTTCTGAAGGGTGCAGCTATTCATTAAAAAATACTTTATAGCCATTCCTTTTTCCCTCGTATTCCTGACCTTGAATGTCTAGGCTACTTAGATCTTTTCCATTGATGGTTCCTAATTTGTACTGAGATATCTGACATTTGGATGTAACTTGTTATTGTATTTTTAAATGCAATAAATACAAAGTAAAAAAAAGAAACAGTACAGCATTAGCAAACACAAGTGCATAATTTCACATATTGGGAAATCAAAATGGCATTTTCAGCAAAGTTCAGAAAACATACATATCTTAATTTTCTTTATCTGAATCCATTACAATTCATTAATTCAGAGTTTAAGGAAAAAAAAGAATAGATTTGCAGAGAAAACCAAAGTGGAAGAAAGTATTTAAGCAAGGACATAAGGGAAGGGGGTAGCAAAATTACAGAAAGGATTAGAATGTAAAGTAGATCTTAGATTAAAGCAATTTTATCAAGTTCAGGAGAAAAGAGGTGGGATGGTGGGGGGTGACTGCCAGTCTATACCTCAGCACGGTATAGCAAAGAGACCCATAGGTTCCAAACCGGAGCTATTAAAAGCTCAGACAGTACATTATTCCTATGGATGCATCCTGGCTGCTCCCCACACGACACATTACTCTGTGAACAGCTGCAGGTGGTTGAGGGTGTACCGGCAAGTGTTGTCCATTGTAAAATGCTGGCGGGGAGGGAGCAGGATTAACCAGATATATTTTTAAATTGCAGATGGCACAGTAAGGTCAAAATTATAACTGTTTGTTAAAGTGATAATTGGGCCCTGCTTCACACTGAGGTGGGACCCGCTTGTAGGGGGACGTTTTCCTTTAACATTTGTTCATTTCAGTTTGTCAAGCCAGGGTGTAAAATATTAGGTGGAATTCATCAAAAGATTTGTTTTTTTGTTAAAAGCTGCTGCATAAATCAGAAGCGGCGCAATTAAATCAGCAGAGATTTAATAAACCCATCAATAGTGTGGTACTCCTATATGAACACCTTGTGTAACTTTAGAGAGAAATGTGGAGTGTGCCTTTAAGAAGATTACCAATGTTAGGCAAACACAAAAGAGATATAGCATGCCTGTCTTGCATTAGTAGAGTGTATTTATAGGTCTCCAGTAGTTGGCAGGATCTTTTATAGACCTCTTAATTAGCATATACTTTTCTGATTGGATGCTACGCTAAGTTTTTGTTCAGCCAATAGAGTTCCTTTAAACTTGGCAGCAGCTAGTGCCTGAATCTTCACCTGGACTACTGTGTGCAGCTCTGGAATCCACACTTAAGATATACAGGGACAGGGTGGAGGCAGTATAAAGAGAAAGTAACCAGAGATATCCAAGATCAGCAGGAAAGGACTTACATGGAGAGGTTGGAGGATCTCAGCAAGTACACACTGGAAGCGAGGATTGAGAGAAGGGGACATGACTGAGACATAAATACCTCAATAGGTTTAGTAAAGTAGGTAACAGTGTTTTCACACTAAGTGGGAACACAAACACCAGAGGAAACTCAACGGAGCTGAACGAGGGAAGGGGGGAGATTTAAGAGTGACATTGGAAAGCATTTCTTCACAGAGATTGACGAAGGGATGGAATAGTCTACTAAGAGAGATAGCCTGTGCCAAATCGATGTAGAGGTTCAAACATGGATATGACAGACACATGGGGCTGTTAAACACAAAGGATAAAGGGGAGGGAGGAAAGGAGAAGTGAAAGGCTGTTACGGTCTTCACAATCAACACAGATGAGCAGACTTGGGCTAAAGGGACCTTGTCTGTTGACAATTTAGAAACATAGAAGGTATCAGCAGATAAGGGCCTCATAGCCCACCCAGTCTGCCATATTATCTCTTTTATCCTGTCGTGACCCTACTCTGCCTCCAGTTCCTCTGCCCCCCCCTTTTTACTTCCAAGATCTCCCTGTACCTATCCCATGCCTTCTTGAATCCTACAACTGTTTCTGATCCCTCCACCTCTACCAGCAGGCTGTTCCACTCATGTACCACTCTTTCAGAGAAGAAGTGCATCCTCACATTTCCTCTGAACCTCCCTCCTCCAGTTTCATAGCATGACCCCACATCCTTGAGCATCTTTTCATTTGAAAAAGGTTGCCTTCCTGTACCTTATTTTTCCCTGTGAGGTGTTTGTACATTTTTATCATATCCCCCCTCCATCTTCTATCCTCCAGGGAGTATATGTTTAATTCCCTAAGCCTTTCTTCATAGGTCTTCTGATGTATTCCCTGTAGCATTTTGGTTGCTCTTCTATGAACCGCCTCCACCCTGGTCATGTCCTTTTGAAGATAAGGCATCCAGAATTGGACACAGTATTCTAGGTGTGGTCTCACCAGTGATCTGTACAGGGGTATTATTACCTCCCGCCTTCTGCTGGCGATGCCCCTGCCAATGCATCCTAACATCCGGTTAGCCTTCCCCACTGCCTTGTCACACTGTTGTGCAGCCTTTAGGTACTCTGTAATGATCACCCCCTCTGATCTCTTTCCTGTTTTGTGTCTGTCAGTGTCTCCCCCCTCATTTTGTATTTAATTTCTATGTTTCCGTGTAATGTCAGAGGCTCAGGGACCCTTACAAAAGAATTTAATCTTTCTTTAGTTACTTCATCCTTTCCTTCCATGCAGAAATTAGTTAGAGTGGCTTTTGTTTTGTTTTTTTTAATGTGGGACTTTCTCTTATTGATATTTTTTGTCCCATTACTATATTGTTACCTCCAAGAAAGTTACTGGATAAATTGGTATTTATCCACCTTAACGATAACATAGTAGCTCTAAGTATACTTGATTGCTGCCAACACCACAGGTTTAGGAAGCATCATGGCATCAGCACTGTCTTTGTCAGGTTCACAGACCATGTCCTTATACCTACTACATGGATGAGGAAGCTTATCTGGGGCTGTGTTTGTGGGCTTAACCAGGTCAGTTGGCATGGTTGATCATAACATTCTTTTGCCTAAAATACTTCAACTGAGTGTTTGATAATCCAGCATTTTGGTTTCAAAATTACTTATTTGGGGTTATCTCAACAAAGTGTTGTGGCAATACTCAGTCTGATACTTAGTTTCCAGGAGTCCCCAGTGCTTTCCTGTAGCCTCTTTGCTGTTGCCTGCATGCATTAATTCCAGACCCCATTTACCCCTTTCATGCCAGCACAGTGAGCTTTTAGTTTTGTTGAAATGTTTAATGGACATTTTCTTGCAGTGAATGTGGATTTTGCCCATGTATAATAGACTTTTGATAATCAATTGTAATTAATGTAACAAGTACAAAATGGGATATGTAGATCAAACCTACTTTATGTAAATTAAGATGATCCAGCTTTAATCTTCAAGGTTTTTTTAAACTGGTGGTACTTCTCTGCAACACATTTCTCAATTTGAGTACATGGGTGTTCTTGTATTCTTTCTTGATCTTCTCAGAGCACATTTCTTACTGTATGTTTGGAAAAATCTTAATCAGAAACTGGGTATTTCCTACAGAATAAAGCTATTGATTACATCTGATACTCATCTAGTGATAGCAGTGGGTCAGTTGCTTCCATTGCTTGATTATGCCTCCTTTGTTTATTTCAATACTGCAGCCAAGAATCATGTTTGACTCAGTTCTGTTTAGTATAAATCACGTATGTGAATTTAGCCAATTAGCAATCCGAATCACCATATTGTATCTCTTATCTGGCATACTGTGGGCTCTGTCTGGTGCAGGAAGAAAGAATTATTCACTGTAGTAATGATATTTCTTCTAATGAGTCCAGTAGTAAACCTATATAAAAACTGCATCATATCCATGCTGAGATGTTGCTTAGGGGTTTTGGAATGGTGCTGTGGAGTCAGAACTCTGTTCCAATGTTGTTGTGTGCTGATACTCCCTCTAGTGTTCTAACATCAAATTTGTGCAGAAGAGCAGAAGGTACCAGTACTAACCAACTAAAACTACTATGCCTATAACAAGCTCATTAGCAAAAAAAATAAGCAGACTTAAAGCAGCAGTACTAGATAATCAGGAAGTCATTATCAAAATTATGTTTTCTTGCTGGAAGCATGCAGCCATAGTTCAGATTTCCTGTCTGTAAATATTTTTTTCTGTTGATCTTTAGTTTTAAGATATTTAAAATTTATTTCCATTGTTGTGGATCCACAGTAAGTATGGCTGGTGCCTAATTTGCAGCTGAACTCTCCCCTCACATCGCATCACGTCTTTTGTTTACTTCTGTGGGACCCTGTGCTGCATGTTCCCACTGTCTCCGTGTAGTGCTACGAGTCTTGCGCATGTGCGGTTGGCAGCAGAGGGTTCCAATTCAACATGGCAGGTGGGAGAAACGTAAACAAAACCAAAGAAAAATTGAGCAAATTACGGGGTGATAGTACAGCAAAAACAAGAGAGATACCAGGTAAGTGCTCAACAGAGCACAGGAAATAAACCTTTACAAAAGATCCAGGTTTTTTTATGTTTGCTTGCTCACATGCGCTAGAAACAACTTGCGACAGTACAAGTCTTGGAGGTGTGTGCGTGAGCTGGCCAATGTAGTGCTTGCTTGAGTGGGCATGTCTCAGTTGCACCAATGGATGGGCAAGCTCTGGATGACAGCATCTTGGCTGCAGTGGCTTTCACTTGAAAGGAAGAGCCGCTTGCAGTCTTTTTATATGGGGCTATCAATGTGGGGCTTCAGAGATTCAATTATTCATGCAATCTCGAGCATAGAAGCAGGGACCAGTCATTGACTGCAACAACACAAACTGCATATGATATAAGGGGAAAGGGGAAAATAATACCTGCTGTATACACTAGCTCTTTCTCTCACAGTGCCGTCACATTTCTCTCCAGTAAACTGCATTGGCATGTGATTTTGTTAATGGTAGCTAGTAATGAATGGATTCCAACTTCACAGCATTTCTTTTTTTTTTCTTTCATCAAATTAATGTAGGAGATGCACCTAAATAGTGTAATGTAATTACTAAACAGTTTTAACTTGTTCAGGGTTTCAGAAGCAGCTCATTAGAACTCTGCTCTCTAACAGAGTACTGTCCTTACCGCAACTGCAGCTCTACATCTTTGCAAGAATTCAATAGTCCACACAATGTTTTTAAACTGTCAGCACAATCCATGGTGCTGCCCTGTAGTTCTCTCACTACCTCCCCTCGGTCTTCACATTGCGTGACCCTGGGCTGTGACAAGAACACTTTAAATAGCTGGCATTTAACCCCTAGGCTGCGGACAGAATTAGAACACCGTAATTCTGGACATAAATATATCAGACAGTGGCACACCAAGGATTAACTCTCCTCACAGCCAGCTAATTTCAAACAGCTCTAGGCAACTTACAGCTAAATGCAACTTTTCTGTCTGGAGGACTCCACTCAGTGCAACGCTGACAGCTGGGGGATGAGAGCTGTTGCACTGGCCTCAGATGAACATGTATGTGATTGTTCAATCTGGTGCTGCAAAGACGGCAGCTTCGAAAGAGCATTTGCTTATGTCCTATGAAGGTGGGGTCAGGACAGCACACAACTTCCAATGCCCCATAAATAATATTTGAACAAATATCCACAAGTAAATTGAATTTGTTTTCTGTTTGTTTGTTTTTTGTTTTTTCTGCTTATGGTAAAAAAAAAATGTATAAAATACACTTCATTTTACATGACAGAAGAATCATTTCATGACACTGTAAGTAAGGTATATATAAATTTAGTGAGCAGATTAAATAAACGGTGACATTGGAACGTTCTCTTTCTTGTCAAACATGTCTTCTTTAAACAGAACATTTTTTTCTAATTCCTAAGTGATATATTCTTTTTAACCATCTAATTATATAAATGTAATTAGCTGTTCAACATGCACGCAGATTTGTCAAACATTTATTTATGTAAACCTTTTAAAAGATGATGGGAGGTGGCAAGTGGAAAAATAGGGACTGAACGCTACTTTAGAATCTGACTGTAAACGTGTGAAATATTAAAATCAATGATAGCACAACAAGAATAAATGGGAATCTTAACTGTAACAAAATGTATCAAGCAAAATGGTGAGGCACTGACTGAGAAAATCAATTGTTTGGCAGTGCAAAACACCTCCATTGTGACAGAATCAAATCATATGTTACAAATTAACCCAAAGAATAAAACTCTTTTGTATTCCCATCCTATGCTGGTGAGGAGACTCTCCCTGCGTGACTAGGGACGCTGTCATGTGTGTGTCTTCGTTTTTCCAGGTTCTCAGCTGGTCATACGGTCGAGGATCAGCCATTAGCAGTCTCAGAAGGAGAATGAAAACATTTTATTAGCTTTGTTGAGAGCCCTGACTGCTCCTTTAATGCAGAAGTCTGTCTCCGTTTTCAAATAAAGACCGTCTACGGGCAGTGAAGCTTGAGCAGCACTGATCCCTGTGCACTCTTACTGATGACTCTAAGACATGCACTTGTCCTTGTCTGAAGCTGGGGATGCGCACTTCAACAGGTCCCATTGGCTGCATTGTCTTCCATGGGCTTGCTGTGTGGAAGTCAGCAGGGTGTGCACTTGTGTGTTCACTTTGATGCTGTATTGTCAATACAAGTGAATTCATGAACGGAAGTATTTATGTTCAGTGAGGAATGTCAGAATTGGTATAGCTTTTCATTTATTAATTGTCCCATTTTTCTCATGGCTGTGCCTCCTCTAATACTGAGGTGAAACAAAGTAATTGGAACTGTGGTCAGTGGAGCTGGACAATGTAGCTGACAGGAGGGTTCACTTGATTTCATTGAGGTACATGTAGTTACACTCGTTTTTTAATTCTATGAAACCAGGAACGGAGTACAGTGTAGACATGTGCTGCACTTGGATTTCACAGCTGTTGATGCAATATGGGGGGAGGGGGCAAATTCTGACATCCCATCACTGAACATTAATACCTTCATTCATTAATTCACTTGTTTTGATAATACAGCACAGCATTAAACACAAAGAAAGTGAATACACAAATCACGCTCACTTCCACAAAGCAAACCCAAACAGAAGACAACGCCTCCTCTAAGACTTGCACAGTTCCCACTCTTTTTTTTTAAAAAGCAAAATGCAGCATCCCTTTATAAAATTATAGTAGATGATGTTTGCAAATACTGCAGTTCCATTTGAAAAGTTGAGCATAAAGAACATAATGTTTTGAATGCATCATGGAAGCTTTAGATTTTGCCAGGCATCAGGCTAAATCCTATTTCCTGACGGATAGACTTAGGAGAGAAAATACACATCCGTTTTTGACACTATGATATGAACACGCCACACGCAGATCTCTCCTCCTCTCCCTTATCCAGCTTTCCTCTTTTCTATCAGTAGGGGCTGCACTTTGATCAGTTCCTATTTACTTTCTGTTTACTAGTACCACTGGGATTTTTTTTTACAGAGAACAAAACATTGCTTTGCTAATGAAAAAATACTGTTTTCAATTTCACTTGATTCAGCAGGAGTTGACAGCACTTCTGAACTGTGTTATGAACATGCCAGTATCTCAAACAAGCAGAATTTCCTTCCTCTTATCCAGCTTTCCTCTTTTCTATCAGCAGGGTCTACCTTTTTGCTCGGTTCATTATTCCCTTTTTATTATTATTATGTTTGCTTGCGCGCCTGCGCAAGAAACATCTTGCGACAGTGCGACTCTTAGAGGTGTGTGCATGAGCTGGCCAATGTAGTGCTTGCTTGAGCGGGCATGTCTCAGTTGCACCAATGGATGGGTGAGCTCTGGATGACAGCATCTTGGCTGCAGTGACTTTCACTTGAAAGGAAAGAGCCACTGCAGTCTGGTTTTACTGTAGTTATTTTTTGTAATGAATTGTTTAATTTGCAAACCTGATTCAAAGCAACCCAGCCCTTTAAACTCACGGAGTGAGTGAAGGCAGTAACAGAGGAGGAGAAGAAGAAGAAAGAAGAGGAATCGTTATTAGAACTCCCAAGGAATTTATCAACCCAGCACCTTCATTCAAGCTCCGTGCATAATCCTGCACCCCCGGGAAAGGTGTCGTTCAGCACCTCCGAAATCACAGGGATTTGTTGGGAGACACAGAGGAGCCCTCGCTTTTTGAATATTTTGGTGTTCTCTTTGCTTGTCCTTTTCACGACCACACCATGGAGAAGCTGCTTCTGCTGGGCTCAGCCTCACTGCTGCTACTGCTCTTGCTTCTGCAGATTACCACCTGCTCGGCACTGGTAAGTGACATTTGTCCATTTCACTGAAGTCCTGGTCATTTGCAGCCTGCAGCAACCCGCTGGGTGGAGGAAGAGAAGCCAGTCGGGATCCTAATTAATAAATGAATTAATTACGACCTTTCCGTTTTTCTCCCTCTGTTGGTATTTATTTCTGATACATTTCTGTTTTCCACAATACACTGCATATACAGATATATATAAAAAAATGCTAGCCACCTGGTATACTTTCAAGCACTTTAATTTGCACCAAAATCGATTTTCTGTGTTTTTATGATTAACAATACTGTCATATTGGCTGGGATTCTTTGTTAGTGGTTTGTAAGTTAACTGCTTTTTGAGAAAAAAAAAATCGCTCCTGTTGCATTGTGTTGGGGGCTGCTGTTGCTGCTATTGTTGCTATTGTAAAAGGAACAAGTGGTTTTTATGTTGGCTTGCCACGCTTGCGCGGCAGTCAACATATTGAGAGAGTGGAGCTTTGGGGGCACGGCTGCTGTTGGGCAAATGCAGGGCATGCATCAGTAGGTGCGTCCCTCATTCCCCAATCAGCCTGCATGGCACCGCCACACCATGCATACATAATGGTGCGAACACATCAAAGCAAAGTACCACTGCAATCATCATACGCAGCGGTCCTTTGCTTTACGTGCTCGCCGCCATTATGGCCATGGTCGTCGAGCCGGAACCCCCATGTTTTGTGTGCCGACGTGAGGCCCTCCCATCGGCACCCCAAAATGTGGAATGCTGAGGGGTGCCCAATCCCCTCAGCTCGCACTCCCCGACTTTGTTTGCCGGGGGGGTGCCCAACTCTGGCGGCATTACCCCACCGTGTTGTGTGCCGACGAGGGTGCCCAACCCCATCAGCTGCTGACCCCCAGCTCCTTTCTAGGTGGCATGCTGGGAGCCCACCAGCATGCCGAAACTGTCCGTAGCGTTGTCTTTGTTTTTCCCTAGAATACGAAAACGTCCCTCGTAGTCTAGGTCCGCCTCCCACTCGCACCCACCCACTGTGCCCTGCCTGCCTCTTCACCCACCCACCCCATACTTACCTCCGGACTCTGGCGGGACGATCTTCAGTGGACCGGGAACATGTCTGCACTCTTCAAAACCGACCGCGAACTGAGGAAATGCCAGTAAGCTGTATAATGGAGTGAATAGGGTTTTTTCAACTTTGTTGCATATCTCAGGCATTTCTTGGAATTTTTGCATGAAATTTTCAACATGGGGTTTTGGGGGCCCCTCCTCATGAATTCTGTCACTGTCATGGCGTTTATCGGCCTCCAAAGGTGATTTCGCAGTCACTGTGCGAAATCACCTTTCGGGGCCCATTAACGAAATGACAGTGGTGGTGTTCATGAGGTGCCCTTTTAAAAAGCCTTAGTTCCAAATTTGGTGGAAAAATTCCAACAAGTGCCTGTTTTACGAGCGTGCATTGCACAGTTGCTATGCAGGCTCGTAACTTCGCGCATTCACAATATTTTACTGCCAGATTTTCAGCATTGTCACTTTTGTGCACCTCCTTGTGAACAGTACAGCTGTCATTTTCCACATCCTGCCTGAAATGTGTTTCCGCACTTCCAGCGCACAATAGCGCAGTCGCTACTCAGTGAAATCAGTGTTTGGGCCAGATTATGAAAATGACAGTGACACAGTTCATGAGCAGAGGACCTAAAATGCCTATGTTGAAAATTTGGTGATGATACTCCATAAAATAACTGTTACGAGCGTGCATTGACAGATTGCACGCACGCTCGTACCGTCATGCATTTGTGATATTTTCGGTCTGGATTTTCACCATTGCCATTTTTCCACACCTCTTGATGAACAGTACAGCCGTCATTTGACATATCATGCCCAAAATGTGTTTTCGCACTTCCGGTGCAGAATAGCGTGGTCGCTGTTCGAAATCACTTCTTGGGACACTTTGAGGAAATAACAGTGACGCTGTACATGAGCAGAGGTGCTAAAATGCCTATGTTGAAAATTTGGTGCTGAACACCCATAAAATGGCAGTGTTGCAAGCGTGCATTGCATATTTTCCACGCACCCTAGTAGCTTCGCAAATCTGGTATATTTACATGCCACATTTTCAACACTGGCATTTTTTTACACCTCCTTATGAACTGTACAGCTGTCATTTCTCACATCCTGCCTGACATGTTTTCCCGCACTGCACTACCAAACACCCAAAGGGACACCCTAATGCTTGTCACTCTCTGCAGGGTGGGGGTGGGTTGGCATCAGTTCAGTACTTCACTGCCATTCCTATGATGCATCTGTCTAACTCCTGCACTACCAATGCCAATGCCAGCAAGCCAACATTCGGCATTGACAAATGCTTGTTCTGTTTAGTTGCATTCATTTGCATCCCCCAATTCCCTGGAGAACTGCTACAACGTAATATGCGACTGGAAAATGCAGGAGGATGGATTGCCAGGTATAGCAGCCAATTCCCAGGTGTGCAAAACCGCCACCATCCCTCTTTATTTTTCCTGTGTGTACCTGTTTTGTAAATTAATGGCACTAATTATTTTCCAGTGCTTAGTTGTGCCCCAGTTGTGTTTCCCGGGGTTCACATGATTTATGGAGGAGATGGAGGGGGCTCTCAAACCAGGTCAGTTTCTGTCTGCTTACTATTGTGGCAACTCCTTTGAAGGCAGCTGAGCTTTGCATATTTCTAATTTGATTTCTTGTAGTTTGCAAGCAAGCTGATTTATTTCTCCTTCTCTGACTTAGAGGCTGGGTGACCTGTCACCTTATATGAAAAGGGATGTGTGTAGTTCCCCATAAGCTGATTTCCATGCGGTAGGTGTGCATAATATTATTAACACACAGTGTGCTCTGCAGTTATGTAGAGCAAAAGGAAAGGAGGAAAATACTTTTTAAAGCACAAGCACACAGTTGATAACACTGCCTAACCCAGTGCCAGCCGCTCCTAGATTAGTCTGACGTTTTTCCCTGTAACCACACTTTGATTTTACTGTAGATTACATAACTATTTACTAGAGAGCCCACCTTGCTTTGATTTTTCCTGATAAGCAGAATGAATCTGGGTAAAAACTGTCAAGAAGACTGGTCAATTTTCCTGTTAAAAAAACAAACTAGGCTCCCTGTAGATGTGGGAGTTCTGCTCGTCCATTCTGAGGGACTATAACGGAAGCAAAAAATAACCCATGTTCGTCATGGGCTGCAAGCTGTTGGTTGAAATGATGGCACCATTTTTTTTTCTGCATCTCTTCATTACTGTCACACCTAACTGATGTTCCACTGGCAGCATTTGGAGTAACTATAGTGCCAGCTAGAACAGCTGGCTACACACACACACGCTTCCATTTTTAGTCAGTAGACAAAAATCACAGCATTGCTGAAAGAGTATTTTAGCCTCCAACTACTTAGCATTTTGTATAAAACATTAGATACCTGGCTGTCTAGCAGACAACTGATGTGCTAAAATTAGTTGACTACGTCAGTTTGATCCTGCCTTTCCAGACCGACCCATGTCAGGCTGTGGTCAATTGGCCTATTTCTTTTGTGCAAAATTCAGCAGGTACTCAAAAGGATTGGTCTGGATTCATATTGGGGGAACTGGTAATACTTTTCAGTGAAGCCACAGAACTTATTATGTTCATTAACTGGATGTACTAAAAATACAATACTGAAGAAAAAAATGATTAGAGAGGATCATTGCAAATTAATTCCTGAATACTATACTTCTAGTACCAGTCAGCCATGAAAACCTGACTTGATAATTACTGACACAGACAGTGCTCCCATATTGATGTGGCATTTTCCTGTAACTCCAGGGTGATATTCCTGTGTTTTCCTGTAGATTGCATTATTTCCTATGGAAGCTGAATTGCCCTGTTTTCCTGTATAACCAATGCAAGTCTATGGGAAGAGTTTTCCTGTAGATGCCTCCAAATCCCTGTAAAATACAGGAATCCTGTAGATATGGGAGCCCTGCACAGAGGGTCAGTGGAATTGGGGTGCCAAACCTGCACACTCTGTCGACCTAAGCCACACTACTATACCTCTCTACTTAATCTAGACAACTGCAGCCCTACACCAGGGCATGCATCCTGGTAAGAACAAAAAAGGAAAAATTGCTGTGCCCCTGTTGGGCCTCATGTGGTGTAAAGTTACCCTTGTAGGAATAATATGTGCACTTTGTATTAGTGACGTGCCTACTGGTTGTTGTATCCTGGTAGCTAACAGAGGCTGGAGCCTCTACTGCACCTAGGACAGTAAATATGGTTTTATATTTTCATTTAAAAATGTATTAACCAAGCAAGAACCCAAAGGCATAAATGCACCTGTTGTGCACCAAGTATTTCAAAGTGCTCTATAAACCAATGCGTAATATACTGGTAGTGCAGTGACTGTATGCAGAGCGACATTGCAGTCTATGGATCACAATATTCCACACTCATTCATGGACAGCTCATTTAGAACCTGCAGTGTTGAGGGACTGTTGGGGCAGGGGGCAGGGTCAGTCTACTCTTTTTTGAAAAGTATCCTGATATCTTTAACTTCGACTTGAAACTGTGAAAACTGCCAGAAAAACTTTGGTTTAGTACCCAGTCTATGGAATCACTGACAGTTCTGAGTATGAGCGGAAGTCCTGTTGTAGTGGGGAAACTATGACCTTCTGGCTCAGAAGTCAGAGTGGAGAAGCCACTTTCTTTTGTGGACCGGGGGTGCTAATTCACTTTACGTCATGATCATCCTGCACTGGACCATGTTTGTGCAAAGATTGCCATTGCGTGTTGTATTGTGTGGTGCTAGGTTCTTGGCATGTGTGGATGTAAATGAGCTGAGATGCCAGACTATTCTCACTTACTACCTCAACTGGAAACAGAACATTTTTTCTAAGTTCTTTCCTCTTCCTATGGTTTTGCTTGCTTTCTGCCCCAACAGTGAGACAGCCTCATCTGTGCCCTTCCTCCAGATGACAGAGCAGTTTTTTTTTTTTTTTAACCAGGAGAGACGCACTAAGCTGAAAGCTTGTTTCCAGGTGCGACCTGGGAGCACAAGGAAGTTAAGTGACTTGCTCAGGGTCACACAGTATGCAAGTGGGGGCTGTGGGTTTCAAACCCTGGTCTCCAGATTGGCAGCTCAGAGCCTTAAACCACTGCACTATACTGCCATCCTCAGATGATTTGCTGTCAGCTGGCAGGGTATGTGAGATTGTCAGTTGGCCATTCCCTCCTCAGGAGATGAGTCTCACCTCTGGAGATGCTGGTACAAAGCTGGCCTCAGTATGTGAGAGTCTTGGGGATCCCGTACAGTCTCCCAGGTACCACTACACATCTGGTTCTGGTAAAAATCTTTTTTCCTTTTTATGTTTGCTTGTGCACACAGCACACAAGAAACATTTTGAGGAGAGTAGAGCATTGCAGAGGTGTGGCAGTGTTTGGCCAATCCAGCAAACAGTTTTAGGGCACGTCCCTTGGCCACCATTCAACAGGGAAGCTGCCGATGATGGCAGTTTCAGAGCGAGCGCCGGACTTGAAAGAAATCTGCCACTCCAATCAGGGACAGTTGCATCATCCCTGATTGCAGTGGCAGCTTCTCCCCTCCCTACAACCAGGCACACAGCAGTGGAGAAGACTCCAGCCATGTGCATTGCAGTGCAGAGTAATGTGCATGACTGGAGATGCAAGCAACTTGTTATAAATTGTTTTAGGTCATTTATCAAATTTCAGTTTGGCATCATGCCGTTCATTTACCCTAGGTATTGTGCAATCCAGGAGGCAGTACAGCATAGTGGTTAAGCACTCTGTTCTGCAGCCAGCCCATCAGTGCAGTGGTACTGCTGCTACTCATGACGCTTGGCTGCCTGGGTTCAAAAATGAGCCTTGATTATTGGGGCCAGCCAGGGAGGAGGACTGAATGTCCCATAGGACACACTTCTCTGGAGAGGGAGGTCGTCAGCTCCAATGCCATAGTGCTAGCTGGGTGATCACAGGTGTCAATGCATCTGGAGAAACATACTTGTCAGGGAATGCTGGCTGTGACATGCTCCATAAGCTGGTGTCCATGAGCTTGCACACCCTAGAAAGTCTGTATCCTAGGGCAAGCAGTAAAACTCACTGTAAATCCCAAAAGGATGATGAATCAGCCTCTCACAGGCCCAGCACAGGTAATGCTGGCCCTCTGGATGTGGAAGCCTGGTCTGCTGCAGGGAGAGTGAGCCCAGCTGCTCCCACCATGAAGGGGAAGTACTGTAGAGGTCAGAGTGATGGTAAGTCTGAAGAACATTGGTTGATGGGGCAGGGGGCTGGAGAGGAAGGGATCAGGGCTGGCACTTAGGATCATAAATAGAATAACACTGAACTGCAAATCTGAAGACCTGGGTTTAAATCCCACAGCTACCACTTGCATACACTGACCATGAGCAAGCCATTTAAGTTCCCTGTGCTCCCACAGTGTATCTGAAAATAAACTTTGGCCCAGTGCACTTTTCCTGACCAAACGCAGTGCAACAAAATAAAGGAGGGGAAAGATACAGCAGTGCTACCATTCTAGGCAGAGTAGCACAGAAAATGTGGGGCTAGTGTGGCATGAGTTCAGTTTTACTTTTCTGTGTTTATCCAGTTGGGAGATGGAGACACTAGTCACCCAGTGAGTATGAGGAAGTAGTGAGATCTGAACTTGGGGATGCAGGTTTTCACCACTGCACTTTAACCACTAGGCCAAATCTTTGGTTTCACGAACTGTCTTTCATTCAAACAAACCCAAGGTGCTATAATATATGTGGGAAGAGAACATTGCTTGCATTTTAGCTGTACAGGGAAGCTAAAACAACAAGCTGATAGTGGGATGTTGCACCCATTTCAGCATATTTCCTTATGGAATGGGGTGAGTGTAAAGCCTGAACACCCCAAGGCACACCTCAACACTTGTCGGTGTCTGCAGGGTAGGGTGAGGTGAAATGGCATGAGTGTTATGGGCGATGACCCAAAGGCACACCCCAATGCCTGTCCATCTCTGCAATGTGGGGTTGGGGGTGAGGTTGGTGTCACTTCAATACTTCACTGCCATCCCTATTCTGTATCTGTCTAGCTCCTGCACTTCCAATGCTAATGCCAGCAAGCAACCATTCGGCATTGACAAATGCTTTTTTTTTCCTACTATGGAAATATCTCTCTCTCTCTATCTCTGTCTGTCTCTGTCTCTGTCTCTCTCTCTTCCCCACCCCCATCATGTTGCAAGGGGGCTGAGAGAGAGAGAGAGAAACAGAGAGAAGTTCAATGCATTCCTTTCTGACTGGACCTGAAGTTTACAATAAAGATTATTTTACAGTTTCCTTCCCTATTAGGTCAGTGATACACACTTAACAAATGAATAGCAGTTGAGGATTTCACACTTTATGGTAACAAATGCTCCCCCGTGTGTTTTTTTTACAATGGCATGACAGATGGCTGCAAATAACAGCTTTGTTACATTACAGTTACCTGACTCAATTACAACAAGTATTTGTCAATGCCGAACGTTCGCTTGCTGATATTTGCAGTGGTGTCTGGCATTTATGCAGGCCCCCCAGTTGTAGCCATGTCCCTTTAGCATCCATATCCTGACAGAGTACCCTGTGCAACCCTCTTGCATCTGATAAATATTCCACCCTCATACCTCTTAAGTGTCTGTGTTAGGAACCCTAACGCCTGCTTGTGCTCAAGAGAATGAGCCTGTGTGGAAACTGTGGAACAGGCACTTGTAACACAGTCATTCAGTGGAATTATTTCACCACATTTGCAGCACAGACATTTTGTCACCTCTGGTCATGAAAACTGTCACTATGATTTTCGTACTGTGTACCAAACACTGATTTCCCACAGGGACCGTGCTATTCTGCGCTGGAAGTGTGGAAACACATTTCAGCCAGGATGTGGAAAATGACAGCTGAACTGTTCACAAGGAGGTGTGGGAAAATGCAAATGTTGAAAATCTGGAGTGAAAATATTACAGATTTACGAGGTTACAAGTGTGCGTGGGAACTGCGCAATGCACTCTCGTAAAACAGGCATTGTATAGAATATTTTAACTGAATTTTTAACTTAGACATTTTAGGACATCTGCTCATGAACAGTGTCACTGCGATTTTGTTACTTTGTACCGAACAGTGATTTCCCACAGCAACCGTGCAATTGTACACCAGAAGTGTGAAAACACGTTTCAGCCAGGATGTGAAAAATGACAAAGCCAGACCATCTTCTTATCATCCTTCACAAGCAAGCAACTCTTAAGTAATAAGCTGCACTCCTGAAAGAGAACTAAGTACATTTAGCTAAGCATACATTATGTAAGCATTAATCACCACCAGATGAGGCTCTGCCGATAGATTAATCCCGCTGAAGGTTGGTGCCCGAGGCCTGGCCGAGGTCAATCGCCCAAGCGTGCATTAATCCAGCACAGCCAAGGCTGAAGGTGATTATCGCGCTAGTAACATAGGCTCGCTGAGGAGACGATGAGCCTATGTTACCGCATCAGCCCTGGCTGCTGTGCAACTGCAGCGGAGCGCAGGATTCACCGAATGGCCACAGCTGGCTGCAGCTGAGCAGGTATTAAGCCACAGGTAACGTCCGCTCGGTCGTACCAGCTGTGGCCATGGAGACACCGAGGGTAGCAGCCTGCTCTGTTCCTGCGAGCCCCGCTGTCTGTGTAGTGCAGTGGAAAGGCAGGAACAGTTGACAGGTGCCCATCTGGAACACAATGTGTTCTGCCACTTGGTTCACAAGGGCCGTCACTTATCACACTGTCTTCTGCACCCCTTATCACCTCTTCCCTGCCTGTCGCACGGTGCTGCACTTCCATAACAGCGGCAGCTCCGAATCACAGAGCGGGCTGCTACCCTCGGGAGCCTCCATGGCCACAGCTGGTACTGACCGAGCGGGCGTTATGTCTGGCTTAATACCAGCTCGGTTGCAGTCAGCTGTGCCCATTCGGCCAATCCTCACGCTCCTTTCCACCGGCGCGAGTGACAGCCGTGTTACAATCAATATTTGTTTCTTTAGGTAAAGGAACTCATGCATGGGAGGCAGATCAGAGTAATGGAGCAGAAAACCAAGCTTACTGTAACTCTACAGTAGTCCAAAATGTGTCAGAACAGTTACTATATCCATGTTTTAGCACTATGTATTACTGTGTATGTAGGTGTTGGTACAACAGAGAATAACAGCAGCCTCACTTGCGCAGCTTTGTTTTGTTTTCTTATTAAGCTGCCATTTTGAAAGATCCAGGTGGCCCCAGAAAATAATCATTTGATTGACTGTCGAGTGCACTTACTTGGTTAATAAATACAAATTAAAATAATAAAAGACCAAGTAGTGATGTTTAAATGTAAAACTGATCATTCAAGTAACAGCACCCAGGTGCCTGCATGTATCAAATATCTGTGACGGGCTGCAAGCTAGCGGTGTGTGTAAGAATGGATATATTACATGCATACACACGCATTTTGTATATCAAATTTTACCAGGAAAGACATTCTGAGCGAAAAAGAAAGCTGTTTTCCAGATTGGGGGTGGATGGTGGGGTGCTGAGGAGTGCAGAAATAAGTTACAATTAGGTTACAGAAATAAACAAGCATTTGTCAATGCTGAATGTTTGTTTGCTGGTATTGTCATTGGTAGTGCAGGAGTGACAGATGCATAATGGAATGGTAGTGATGTATTGTAGTAATGCCAACTGCCACCCCACCTTGCAGAGAGTGAGAAGTGTTGGGGTGTGTGCCTTTGTGTCATGGGCTGTAAAAGTCATGGCAAGAGTTTCAGGTGTTCATAGGTGCTGGGAGATAGTAACAACTGAGGGGGCGGTGGTGGGAAGGGTAGTTATGAGGGGAAAAGGAAGAGGGTGTGTGAGTAGGGCTTGCCATAGAAAGCATAAGGATGCAGAGGAATGACAAAGATAGTAATGTTAAGAATGTAGTTATACCATATAGACATATTTATTGCAGTATATGGTGAACATAGAAACCTATGAAAGTGTCAGCAGAAACAGATCACCTGGCCTATGAAGTCTGCTTCAGTGTGCAGGTATAGTAAGAGATCAGCTGGCAACCCATTCCCTCCAATACCTGCATGTGAAGCGTGAATAACAGAGTCAGACTGTAGTCCTTATTGACGGTATTTACTTGGTACAACCATGTTAAACATTTATATTGTAAATGAAGTTAAACATTGCTCCAAGTTCTAAAAGAATAGACTATTTACATTAAATGTTTACACAGCATATGCAGTTTAAGAACCTATGCTATGCTATATGTATGATTACATTGTTATACACTTTAGGTTCACAATGTGTATATAAAATATATATCTGTTAGAAGACG
This sequence comes from Neoceratodus forsteri, assembly GCA_016271365.2. NCBI lineage: Eukaryota > Metazoa > Chordata > Ceratodontiformes > Ceratodontidae > Neoceratodus > Neoceratodus forsteri. The sequence goes on from CM028136.1 coordinate 885,764,795, forward strand.
TCCCATGTAACATAGCAGTCTTAGCAGAAATGCAGTATCATGCCATATCAATTGATTTAAATAAGCTGTTATGTTAATTGTATTGTCTCTATTTCTAAAAGAAATACTAAACTCCAAGTGCAAAGTGTAGTAGTACAAGTGCCACTCAATTCAGTTCACTATAATGCGTCAGTGAATGGGCTTGCCCATGACACAGTTAGACTGCACTCGTTATTGACAGTATTTACTTGCTGAAATGAATCACATGCATATTGTATCCAAGTAATTTTCAGACCATAATTAAGGGTTCAGATTTATATTTATCGATCTGTCATCAAAGCGCAAGTTGCTAGGGTGTAGTGTGGCTCTATTACTATTCAATGCATAGTGTTTGATTATGCTAAAATTGCTGGGCAATTAACTAAATTGCCAAATATACAAATACATAGTTTACATTGAGGCAGTATAGCACAGTGCCTTAGGCTCTGAGCTGCAAATCTTGAGACCTGGGTTTGAATCCCACAGCCCCACTTGCATACTGTGTGACCCTGAGCAATTCACTGAACTTCCCTGTGCTGCCAGGTTGCATCTGTAAACAAGCTTTCAGCTTACTGTGTCTCTCCTGGTTAAACAATTGGGGAAGAAAATTTTTGTTTTTTATTTTCAATAAATCACATACAATTTAATGTAGAACTGAAGCATAACATTTAAAATGCAAGACATACTGAACATTGGATCAAATCACTTTATTCTCATCCTGTATTACTTCTGGCCGCCCTTGTTCTGAGTTTTTTTTTCTTTTGCTGTCAAGATCAATAAATGTTAATTTGAAGCCTTAATTACAGGCTGCAAATGAATTGGATAAGATTTGCATGTGACTCGTTTTAATGAGCAAATAGCATGAATAATGAGCGCAGTCTGACTCTGTTATGGGCAAACCCATTCAGTGGTAAACATCAATAAATTGAATTGAGTGGCAGTTATACTATGATACTGTGAATTTGGAGCTTAGTATTTGTTTTAGAATTAGGAAGAATAAATTAACATAGCTGCCTATTTAAATGGATTGATATGGCATGGCACTGCATTTTGTAAGAGGCTATATTGAATGGGACGTCTTGTCACACATATATATTTTTATATACACATTGTGAACCTAAAGTGTATAACAATGCAGTCATACATATAGCAGAGCACAGGTTCTTGAATTGCATATGCTGTGAATACATTTAATGCAAACAGTCCATTATTTTAGAACTTCGAGCAATGTTTAAATTTATTTGCAATAGAAATGTTTTACATATTAATGGAACATAAGCTTTAATGGCCACTTAGTTGATAAATTTAGTTGCATTTAAGTGGTTAAGGTAGTTGTTAAATTTTAGGATTTTCTAATTATGTTGCACATGCCCTTTGAGTATTGAAGAATGAAGGGGATATGGAATCACAGCCACTCAGGAAGCTGCAGTGGCGAAGCGCAGGGGCGAGTAGTACGGCTAGTGCCTAGATGCCCTGGACTCAGGTGGGGCATATGTATTTTAGGAGATCACACTTTTGTAATACATTGAATTGGTGTAAGCACTTTATTGCAATTTGTAGTTAAGTTGTGGGAAATAAATCATTTTTGCATTATTTAAAGTGCTATGGAAAGTTTTTTTCTGGCACCCTTCCCCACCACCATCATTTGACCACCCATGAATTTGCTCACCATTAACACAGTTGGCAGTAGTATTTATTAATAAAAAGCACTGAAGCTGAAGCTCTTTTTTGTGGCTGAGCAGCCCTTCAATTTAGGGTAGCGACTTTCCTTTTCTCTTCTTGGATTTCTAAGTTTGTAAACATGGTTTGAGACCAGTGGTGTACTTTGATGCGTCTTATCTGTAGAATTGTTATTGCTATAGAGCACTTTGAAGCATTGAAAAGCAGCAGAGAGTGATACTTTGTATGTTTTATGACATGCTATCAGACTGGCAGTCTATGGCCACAGTGTTTCTATCTCCTATTGGATCTCTTGAGGTCTGCATTTGACACACAGCAGGGGGTCTTTCTGTGTTAGCCTAGTGCAAAACATGAATAGCATTAGTAAGTCAGGAAGACATAACAATCACAGAAGAGATGCCATCTACTGTAATGGTTTTGATGTATTTTATATCTATTGAACAATGTATTGAAGGAGGTGTACAACAACAGTGTGGAGTGGTGCAACGTTAGTATGACAGACATGTCTGCACAGGACATAGTGACAGTAGAGGTAAGTAAGACAATTAGCAACATGTCATATTATCAGTCTATATTGTGGCTTATATGTTTCTCAGACTCATTACTGTGAATACACAATGTATGTAGGCATGAACATAACAAAAGTTGCTAAAGCTAATGGGTTGTTTCTGCCACTGGTAAACTGCAGGTATCTTGCTGCATTTTACAGTAAAGCAAAAATGACATCATTGGTGTTTTCATGTCTTGGCTCTTTTGTCTACTAAAATTAGAGAACCATGGCATGGTAGTACAAAAAATTAAACAATATAAAGCATGCCTAATCTGGGTTGCTTGCACAATTCTCACAATGGCTACTTGAAGGTCCAAATGAAATAGGAGGCAGTATAGCATAATGGTTAAGAGGCAGTGAACTGCAAACCTGGAGAAGTCAGTTTGAATCCCATTAGCTCCTTCTTTGCATACTGTGTGACCCTGGAAGCAAGTTCTGGTTTGGTGTGCCTTTTCTGGTTAAACAATTTCCCAAATATAAACTTTAAGAATGGCAGGCCCTGGCTGTTAAATACCAAGTCTATCTATTTTTTCTCTTTTAGTCTCTTTTGTCTTTTCAGCTGCCACCTTCTATCCTCTCAGCCTTCCTCCCTGATTTCTTCTAGGTTTCTGAAATGATTCTTTGTATGTGTTATTCATGTATCCTGTTTGCGATGATGCCATATCCGAACTGATGAACATGGTTGTATGCTCTTTAACGTTGTATGCCCTTGTTTAACAAATATGTCTCTCCTGATGTGGGACCTTTGTAAAGAGCCTGGCATAAAGGTAATTGTAATCCTAGACTCCAATAAATAAATACATTTATCAAATAAAACCCAGTTTTGTTCTAGGTCATTATTTAGCATGTACCCTAATGTGCAGCACTGAGCGTAGAAGTTTGCAAGTAGTGGAATAGCTAGACTGCTATGGTGGTCTGGTCATTTATTGCAATTGAGGTCAGGTAACTGTGACATAACAAAGCTGGTATTTGCAGCCATCTGTCATGTCACTGTAAAACAAGGTAGATGTCCACCCAAAAGGAAGAAAGAGGTGTGTGCTTTGAAAAGTCATTGAAATGTTTCCATTATTTAAGGACAATATCAATTTGTGTGCACCAAACTTATAAACTGTAAGTTTTAGTTTAATGGCCCATAATGGTGTTACAGTATGAAGATATTTGAAATGTCCGTGATCACTGACGACTAATGACAAAAGCTACTGCTGTCACCACAGGGCACCCATTGGTAAAAATAATACTGCTACATCAAACAGTGGGTTCACCTTTACAAAATATAAAAAATATATATCAGGTGTAACTGTAAGCGCAGCAATTTCATCTGACAATGCAGACAGAAAAGATATACTACACATATGTACATGGTGGATGGAAAATGTTAAAATCATATTTACAAATAAACTGTTTTGTCAATTTGTGCATCAAACTTATAAACTGTTAAGTTTTAGTTTAATAGCCCATAATGGTGTTACAGTATGAAGATATTTGAAATGCCTGTGATCACTGACGACTAATGACACAAAGCTACTGCTGTCACCACAGGGCACCCATTGGTAAAAGTAATACTCCTACATCAAGCAGTGGGTTCACCTTTACAAAATACAAAAATTTATATCAGGTGTAACTGTAACGCGAGCAATTTCATCTGACAATGCAGACAGAAAAGATATACTACACACATGCGTACATGGTAGATGGAAAATGTTAAAAATCATATTTACAAATAAACTGATCAACAGTAATTAGAATATGTTCATATGAGAATGGGACTGCATACCTCATTTACATTCATACATCTCCCTGCAAAGCTGATGTAGAAAGAGCAACTTCCTAACACAAATAAAGGGTTCCTTCCTAATGGAACATACTATAACTGTGATTTCATATGCTACAGCTCTCACCATTTCCTGTTTCAAAATATATATTTATTTTAGGGTTTCATCAAACCGTTGCCTTAATACAGAGTGAAACAGTTAAGCAGCCATTCTGAACTGACTGTGTGAACCCCCGCCCCCATAGCACTATACATGAAACTTTGTGAGGACAATTGGTTTTATCGATTAACATTTTATTGTTATGTAATATAAAACATACAAAAAAAATCTTCACACATTAGTATTATGTTGACCATTACAGTTAAGTCGAGTTAACTGCTTCTCCTCAAGGTAGCTTCCTTTTGATCATGCCGAGCCTGGCACCTTGCAAAACATAACTTGTCTGCCTTATTAAATGCTTTGCCTTAAAGAGAAGGATTGCCTAGTGCTTTTCAATTAAATGGCCAGAGACATGGAGCTTGGGGAAGGGGGGGAGCTAAAGACAGCTTTTGGACTAAACTGTAATAAATTAGCAAATGGAGAGAGAAAAGCAACATGTTAGTAAACTACTCAGCAACAGGGGGGCACAGTGGTAAGGAGATAGCCAGCCATGACTATAAGTCTTTGAAATATCATTGCCCCTTTGTAGTGTGGTGCAGCTGCCACTGAGCCACAGCAAAAGAACCGCAAACTGTGTCCTACCACCAGTAGCTGCCTCACAGAGCCACAGTTGAAAAAAAGTGAACTGCAACAGGGCCACAAGAAATAGCTGAAATTAGTTACTGCATCATTGGTGGTCAGTGGTAACAGGATGGATAAGCCTCAAGCTGTCACACATTAATTTTCAGCGAGGTGAGAGACTCACCCGATGGACTGGAGATCGTGCCAGGAGCATTGTGCGATCGTGGGCAGTTGGACACTTTCTAATTTAACTTCAGTCATCAGGAGGTGCAAAGTCCAGCCATGCACTGCATCTCGTGAGCATGTGGGCTACAGAACTAGAACAAGGCTTAAAAATCAGGGACAGAGACCCCAAATCAGGGACATAGCTTAAAACTGATATTATTCACTCAGAAAGCTGATAGAATAAAGGAATTTGTGTTAAGATGCATTTTCTGAAGAACAACAAAGTCTGTAACTATAAGGACTGGATTGTATAAAACATAAGTAAAACATTGATAACACCAGAGAAAGGCACCTCATGGAAATAAATCAATATTTAAAAAAAATCTATTTCATTGTATATATCTATAACATTTGTAAACACCTAATTGTATAAAAGGAAGGATGTAAGAGGATGCCTGAGGATGTTAATGCTTCAGGCGATCGAAGAGTATGCTTCATCAAGGGCCAGCAGGACTTTCTCTAGTTCTGTTGCTCAGCTACGACAATTTACTAGAGAATACTTTATTTATTTTCCTGAGATTCTAACACATCTTGATACTCTGTAAATCTGCATAAAAAGCATTACAAATGGGTGAGGAATTACAACTATTTGGAGCACTCTTTTCTCTTATGTGAGACACTCTTATTCCGTAAGTCTGTCGAACCGCAGGTGCCCTTGAAACAGGCTGTTTTGGGGAAGCTTTTCCACCCATTTTTATTACTGCTCACCCTCAATCAATATATTAATTCTGCACTACAGACCACTTTTACCGGTGTAAGAGTGGTCTCACACTCCCAAGGTGCCAGAACTGCTCATCTCTGGTTCACGGTTCTCATACCCTCAGAATGCTTGTGAGATAACAACCATAAGTGTGGTCTCCACGGCACTATTAATATACATCCGACTGTCCCCAACGGTACCACATTAAGCCTTTAAGGCATCATGGTGACAACAAACTATGATACCAGAAATACAGCAAAGTTGTGCGATCAGATGTTACAGATGCTTGCTGTGAAGTACATACAGCGCTGTGGTAATATTAAATGCACGCTGTTGCAGCACCTGTCTTTGTACAATGTTATCTGAGATATGAAGTACACCAATAAGGAGATAGCAAAAAAAAAAATACAGAAAACTCTTGAATTAATCAAAACTGTTACATAAATTATATAATTTTATTTTCAATTTTAGTAGATACTTGCCCTTTAAGGGTAAGCCAACAGAACTCAGAAGGTGGTTCTGTCTTTTTAAATAGTATATGACTCGCTCTGTTCAATTAATCAAATCATATATATATATATATATATATATATATATATATATATTTTTAGTAGATACTTGCCCTTTAAGGGTAAACTGAGAACTCAAAAGATGATTCTGTCTCTTTTAAATGCATATGACTCACTCATATTTTTAGCTCTAGGCATTTTGTACCACTCCTTTTTTCATTCTGCCCTAACAAAAGAACAGGAATGACTAAAAGGAACTTGAACTTCAGGCTGAAACCACAAAGCAGTGAATGACTGATTTTAATATAAAACAGGTGTGCAGATGACATTCATTCATGCCCCATCATGACCACAGTTTCTTTTTTAAATCTTGTAAATTTTTCCCTTTTTTCCTCATTTAAAGGCAAACTACCCTTATTTCTTTATGCCCTACAGCACTCTGCCTTCTCATTTACAAGAGCCTTTTGAACTCGAAGGGCTAAATAATGTCCCCCAGGGCGCATCTGGAATCGAGCGGTACTCTGCTCAGTATGCCTTCCTGGTAAAATGCTTTATTTATTTATTAATTTATTTAGATTTTGTTTACCAGGTAAACCCACTGAGACCAAGGTCCCTTTTTCAGGAGTGACCCGGGGTGAGTACACCACCAACTTTACATTAGGTACAGTAATACAGCATCGAATATATATACAATTTGCATATAAGGTACAACATACCACTTCAGAAACAAAAATAATATATATACAATTCATACAGGAGGTTGTGTAACAATAAGACAGAGGCAGAGAGCATGAGGCAAGTAACAGTAATTCAGAGAAAAATGCATTGCCAAGGGAGAAAAAAAGTACAGATGTCCAAGGGTCATTCAAAAAAGAAAAAAACAAAAAAAAATAACACAGTTTGTAAATAGTATACAGTAAATAGAGGTTAGTTGGTACACGGGGCACAAGGGATTCTTAGATAGCCATAGTAGGTCATGAGGGGTAGGGAGTTTATCTAGTGGTTACAGCAGCAGTGGCTCAGTTCCAGGAGGTAGACTTTGAGACCGGCCTTGAAAGAGGAGCGAGGGTTTGTCAAGCAGGGAAGGGGGCGAGTTCCAGAAATGAGGGGCAGTGTACTGGAAGGCAGTTTACCTTGATTTGTCGGATGCGAGGTATGTTCAAGAGTCGACTTCAGGTAGACCGGAGGTTACGGAGGTGGACTTAAGGAGTAAGCAGGTCACTAAGGTGAGGTGGATAGTGTGTGAGAGAAGTTTGTAGGAAAGGCAGGCAGGGAAAAGGATAGTTTAAGCTTGTGCCGGCCAGTTAAGGTCATAAGAGCTTCGCAGTGGTGCAGCCTAGGGGGAGTAGGTTGCAAAGTGAGCAATGCGGTGGTAGAGGGTGGAGAGATGAGTTAGCTCAGTCTCCCTGAGGGACTGTAATAATGGTGAACCGTACAGTAGAGAGGAGGAGGTTGCAGTTAGCAATGGTTCTCGTGCCTCCCAGAGGAGTTTCCAGATGTATAGCAAGCCAAGTCTCTGGTGGATAGATTTAGTTAGGATATCTATGTGAGGTTTGAAGGTTGCTCCTGGTCGAGGGTAACCAAAGATATCAAAATGGTCAGTGACCTCAACACGCATGCCTCGAGCTGATGTTATGGGAGAAGACCACAGCGGTCTTTAGCTTGATGCGCGGTCCCAAAGAGGACAGCTTTTGTCTTGTCCTCATTTAGCTTGAGATGGTTGGCAATTAACCATGTTTCGAGTTTTGCCAGGCAGGCTTGAAGTTCACTTGCGATAGACGGAGGATTGGGGGACACTGTGATAGATTACAGTATCATCAGCATAGAGCAGTAGATTGCAGGAGCAACACCTCAGCTATGTCATTGACAAACAGTGAGAACAGCAGGGGTCCTAGTATGGAGCCGTGGGGTACCCAGTGATCACTGGTCTGGGGCATTGTGGGTGCCTTGCCAGCGTACTGTCTGGTTCTGTTAGTCAGGTAGCTAGTGGCCCAGGAGGAGAGAGCTGATCCAGGCCAAGCCTTTGAAGCTTAAGAGGAGCAGCTTATGACTGACCATGTCAAAGGCCTTGGAGAGGTCGATGAAAAGTGCCCCCCATAGGAGTGCCCTGGTTCATGGCATTGAGTATATAGGTTGTCAATCTGACTAGGGCAGTGTCTGTACCATGATCTTCCGAAAACCATGCTGGACCTTTGAGAGGAGTAGATGCTGTTCCAGATAGGATTGAGATGATCATAGACTATTCTTTCAAGGATTTTACAGAGGGCAGAGGAGGAGATAGGCCTATAATTCTCCACCCTATCCGGGTTTCTTTTATGGATTGGAACTATGGTGGCGCTTTTCCATATACTGGGCACTGACCCTTCCTGAAGGATCGGTTAATGAGTAGGGCTACAGGGTAGGCAATGGCTGGTGCTGCAGCCCGTAATGTAAGCGGGTTCAAGCTGATCATTACCAGTAGATGATTCAGGGTTGATTTTACAGAGTAGTGGTAGCACCACGAGAGTCCTAAGTTTCAGGTGGAATAAAGGATGAAGAGCTCTGTGTCAAGGTGGGTGGGAGGAGGCTGTCCCGGCACAGATGGGAGCAGGAAGGAGGATAGGAAAGGAGGCACTGAATGCTTCAGCCATCTTGTGGGGTCATCAGTTGGAGTGTTGCCTACTAAGATCATGGCACTTTGTTCCTGAATCACGACCCTTCAGGAGGGAGTTTATGTGCCCCAGAACTTTAGAGTCACTTAGGTTGCCCACTTGGAGGTCACAGAGGTATTTAGATTTGGCCAGTTTTGTGCCTGTTTACACTTGCTGTGCGAAGCCCGGTAGTTCTCCCAGTCAGATGTTGTGCCAGAGGATTTGAAGAGTCCCCATGCCCTGTCCCAGAACCACATGGTGTGTTTTAGCCTGCGTATAGCCATTTATGGCACTTGCCCTGAACCCTTAGTTTCTTCCAGGGACATGACAGTTTACTATGCTCAGGAACTCGGGAAAGTATTCGAGGGCTGAGTCTATAGTGGGAAGGGAGACGATAGGCCCCAGTCCGCCTTTGAGAAGTCAGTGCAGAGGCTTGCTACAGCAAATCTGCTGTAGTTTCTTGCAACAATCAGCCTGGCAGCCGGCCTGGGAGGTTTATTAGACCAGATGCAGTAGATGGGGCAGTGGTCACTCAAGGAGTCCGCCATAATCCGCTGACAGTATCAAGCTGGGTTGGAGGTAAGAGCCCAGTCAGGAGTGAATGGTTGCCTGTCTCGTTATGCCTGGTTGGCATGTTGATCACCTGGGTAAGGGATGCATCCAGCATGAGGCTTTTTGCTCGGGAGGAGTAAGAGCGAGCCAGTTCAGGTTGAAATCCCTAGAAGGATTTCTCCCTGTGGGAGTTGTAAGATAGCACTGGTAAGAGATTCAGGGAGGGGCAGCAGATTGGGGTGGGATAAGCACATCTGATATAGAGTGGCTTTGTACCTCCGAGGACAAGTTTGAGAAATAGTACCTCCAGCCAGAGTTTAGGTCTTCCACTTGTATGTCAATCAGGGTGGCATTTATAGAGTTTTAGATAGACCGGACCCCCTTTATTAAGAGTCTTTCCTTTGTATGGCTTGATATCCTGACAGTTCAACCTCATAAGGGAGATGTCAGGCTTTAGCCAAGTCTCAGTCACCACCAGGATGTCCAACTTGTAGAGTTGGTCCAGGCCTCCAGGTCGGCCACCCGTGCCGCAGGCTCCCTATGTTCATGTGGACTAGTCCTAAGCCCCCAGAGTTAGTCCAGGAGGGGTAGTAGGGTCACTGAGTACGCAGTTAGGGTGAAAGGGCCTGGGTTGGGTTCGATATCACCCCGCACAGGCAATGAGAGTGCTGGGCAGAGGCCTGCAAAAATGTCTAGTGTATGCTAAAGCTGGTACTTGATCTCGAAGCAGCACCTCAAATATCTTACCTGTACCCATACAAAAAGACCCTCAGGATTTCCCCACGGATTGACCACCACCATACGCGCTCTGTCCCACTAGTTCATACTGGACCTCTGGGAAAACCTCTTGTTATCCCTAGAGCTAGGACCTCTCACGGCCAAAGAGCCCTCAGCTTTAGGGCCCCTCCTGGTTCAACACACTGCCCCCTCCATCTCTGGGCTCCAACTATATCATGCTTCAAAACACCATACAGTAACCACCTTATTAACACCCGATGCTGTAACTGCCACTAGTCAAAGCCGTACTCAACTTATGACAAAGCTTATTACTAAGCTGCTAAGGGCGACATAACTCTGGTATTGATTTGCATCCATCCTACCTGTACCAGCTTGTTTGTATCTATGTCTTAATTTACTGTTATACTTATGTAGTGTACTGCTATACTGTGTATTTTGGTTTGTCTTACTGTGACATACATTTTGTAAATGAGCCTATGGCTCAAAGGTTTTCAAACTGCTGTTTAAATAAAATAAATAAATAAATAAAAATGGGGAGTTGTGGCAGGAGAGAGCAAGAGGGTGGATCAACAGCATTTTGTGAAGGAGTGTCACCGTCCTAATGGGGCCAGTCCATTCAAGGGTATTTATATCAATGAGTGAGGTATCCAGGAGGAGGAGGCGCGATTGTAGGGTAGTGCAGAGCTGTGGGTGCAGGGGAACACAAGGTTTACGAAGGTAGATTAAGCACGGAACATCTGGGCAGACTGGGTGGGCCAATCAGTCCTTTTCTGTTGACAAATTCTGTTTCTATATAAAATATATGGTTTTTTTTTTGAGTTTATGGGAAAAGAGGATTAAAAGGTACAGGACTGTGATTCAAAGAAATTAAAAATGTTACATTCAGACAGCGTACACTGCTGCTTTAACTGTGGCACCTTATTCAGTGTTCAGCTTCCAAGCTGGCTTTGGAGGACCTTTAACTTGTCTGTATGGCTCCTGGCTTTGTATGTGCCTTACACAGGCAATACGACACGCATCTACCTAAAATTCTTTCAAAGATTTTTCCTGCATGACACAAGTTGGTTCACAGGTGTAACAGTGACACTTGAAAACCAAAGCACCAAGGATATTCCTTAGCACACTTCTGTCACCAACTGCTTCCCGTTTTGCGCTGTTTTTTTTTACTTCAGTAAGCAGTTACCCCCAAACAAGGTATTATTTCCCTATAGGTATTCAAGATTTCTGTTAGTCAAAAGCCACCAGACACAGTATTGGCTATTAAGGTCAGACCTGACAAGCTGGCTGGAACAACCCTATTAATGTTACAGGCTGCAGACTGCCTAAAAGTACCAACACTGCAGTTAAACTGAATTTCTAACCAGACTTCACTAGCCAGTCCTATTATATCTTTCCAGGTGGCCCCAATGTATATCATGCTTTCTTTTCCTTCAGCAAGGCAGTGCTAATTAGGCCACAGAGAGAATGCAACAACCTTAAAGCTAACTGCAATTTCTTGAGTGGACTGCAGCTGGGAAAACTCTAGGCAGCATCTACACACAGAAGGCTCGAGAATTATTATTTTATTAGAATTTTGGTAACCAGGTAAGTCCACTGAGACCATGCAGTCCCTTTTCAGTATGACGACCGGGTATCAGTGGTGAACACAATACAACAGATAAATACAATAATAACATACAAGTTACAGAGAGATTTAACAATGTTGCAAAAATCATTACAGTGGAAAGCCACGTCACGAAAATGAGCCTGAACTAGGACCCAAGGAATAAGTACCCTTTGTGCAAAACCAAACACGAGGCCACAGCTTTGATGTTCCTTTCTTTTTTTTGAGCAGTACCTGTTTCAGTTTTGCCTATTTATGTAAGGTTGCAGCGCAGTGCAGCCGATAGTCTGGCAGAACACTAGGGAAGTGACACTACTAGAATCATGGGCAACCAACTGAAGAATAATCATCACAGGAAATGAGAATTTTGTTAGCAATGCATTCCATTTCTCTATAGTTTCGAGTTTCTGACTTGTCATGTATCAGCTGCAATTTTCTTTTACATTAGCGGTCGCCAGTATCAAAACCAGCGTTTGTGTGGTTGTTGTCTCTTCTAGACTTGTATGACAGCGTGAGGTAAGCGTTTAAATAGCGATGGAGTCTGAACTGTTTTGGTCCTGCTGAGCGTTTTGCAGCCTTTTACACTATAGATCACCTGATTATCTTGGTCATACCGAGGTCATTGGGTTTGTCTCTTACATGGTTTTTTCTTACACATACCTATTTTTTTTTTTTTTGTACAAAGCGGTAAATATGAGGCAAGGTCAAATTATTCATAAATACAAAGAAGGATTTTCATATTTACCCAAATGGCCGAGGATATTGTATCTTTTTGCAGCTGATTTATGGTCTAAGGACACTAACGTAAGTTTTGTTTCTCTTTAAGAACTAAAATCATGACAATCAGCGAACTTCAATTAAATAATAAATAAATCCACAAGTTCATGTTTAAGTTGTATTTCCCAGTTTCTTCCTCTCTTGGGCTTGAGGACTTTTCTAGTCCCATGAATTTCAAACTATAAATCGGACATTTAAATTCAAAGAAATGTCATGCCAATGGTGATCGTTCACTACCAGTTCTTATATTGCTTTTATGCTCTGTAATCCTTGTTTTCAAAGGTCGGGTGGTCTCTTCTATATAGTACAGTGTACAGGGGCAAATAATACAATATATTACATGATCAGTACTGCATGTCATAAAATTCCTAATAGCAAAGCTCTTATCTTGATACGTACTTCTTATATTTTTGGTTTTTATTGCACTATTGCAATAAGTACAGTTGCCACAAGAAAAAATAAACAGTCACATTTCTCTTTAGCCAAGTGCCACGTACAGATACGTTACCACCGCTGATTGCAGCGGGTGGTTTTCTTTGAATTGAAGACCACTGCAGCCCAACTGCTGTCATAGACAGCTCGTCCATCCATTGGTGGGGTACGGTCGTGCCTGCTACATGGAGCAGTGCATTGGACAGGAGGGTAACACACCTCCAGAATGTTGTACTGTCCCAAAACGTTCCTTGCGCATGCGTGCAAGCGAATGTAATAAATGACCAGACCACCATAGCAGTCTAGCTATTACACTGCTTGCAAACTTCTATGCTCAGTGCTCCACATTAGGGTACATGCTAAATAATGACCTAGAATCAAGCTGGGTTTCATTTGATAAATTTATTTATTTAAATCTAAGATTACAATTACCTTTGAGCCAAGGCTCTTTTACAATGGTTCCACGTCAGGAGAGTACATACATGTTAAACAAGGGCATACAACATTAAAGACAGCATACAACCATATTCATCAGTTCAGATATGGCAGCACAGGATACATGAATAACACATACAAAGAATCATTTCAGAAACCTAGAAGAAATCAGGAAGGAAGGGTGAGAGGATAGGGGGTGGCAACTGAAAAAGACTAAAAGAGAAAAAATAGATAGACTTGGTATTTAACAACCAGGCCCCTGCCATTCTTACAGTTTATATTTGGGAAAATTGTTTAACAGAAAAGGCATACCAAACCAAAAGTTGCTTCCAGATGCAACCTGACAGCGCAAAGGAAGTTAAGTGACTTGCTCAGGGTCACACAGTATGCAAGAAGGAACTAATGGGTTTCAAACCAAGCTCTCAGGTTTGCAGCTCACTACCCTTACCCACTATGCTATACTGCCTCCTATTTCATTTGGACCTTCACGTGGCCATAGTGAGAACTCTACAAGCAACCCATATTAGGTATGCTTTATATTGTTTAATTTTCTTTCTACTACCATACCATGGTTTTCTAATTTTGTTACACAAACAAGAGGCAAGACATGAAAACAGCAATGATGTCATTTTTGCATTACTCTAGAATGCAATAGGTTTCCTGCAGTTTACCAGTGGCAGAAACAGTCCATTAGCTTTTGCAGCTCTTTGTATGTTCATGCACACACATTGTGGATTCACAATAATGAGTCTGAGAAACATATGAGCCACAATATACTCTGGCGATATGACATGTTGCTAATTGCCTTACTTACCTCTACTGTCACTATGTACATGCGAGGACATGTCTGTCCTACTAATGTTGCACCACTCCACACTGTCATTGTAGACCTCCTTCAATACATTGTTCAATAGATATAAAATACATCAAAACCATTATAGTACATGGCAGCACTTCTGTGATTGTCGAGTCTTCCTGACTCACTAATGCTATTCAGGTTTTGCACTAGGCTAAGACAGAAGACCCCTGCTGTGTGTCAAATGCAGACCTCAAGAGATCCAACAGGAGACAGAAACACTGTAGCTATAGACTGTCTGCCTGATAGCATGTCATACAACATACAAAGTATCACTTTCTGCTGCTTTTAATGCTGCAAAGTGCTCTATAGCAATAACAAGTCTACAGATAAGACACATCAAAGTACAGCACTGTTCTCAAACCATATTTACAAACTTAGAAATCCAAGAAGAGAAAAGAAAGCCGCTACCCTAAATTGCAGGGCTGCTCAGCCACAAAAAAGAGCTTCAGCTTCAGTGCTTTTTATTAATAAATACTACTGCCAACTGTGTTAATGGTGAGCAAATTCATGGGTGGCCAAATGGTAGGGGGGAAAACCCAGAAAAAAACTTTCCATACCACTTTAAATAATGCAAAAATGATTTATTTTCCACAACTTAACTACAAATTGCAATAAAGTGCTTACACCAATTCAATCTAATACAAAATTACAGTCTCCTACCATATATATACTGCCTCACTCCAGGGCATCTAGTCACTAACCGCACTACTAGGCCCTAAGCTTCACCCCAAGGCTTCCCTAGGGCTGCAATTCCATATCCCTTCATTCTTCAATAGACAAAGGGCATGTACAACTTAATTAGAAAATACTAAATTTAACAACTACCTTAATCACTTAATGCTGCTAAATGTATCAACAAAGTGGCCATTGAAGCTTATGCTCCTTTTATATGTAAAACATTTCTATTGCAAATAAATTTAAACATTGCTCAAAGTTCTAAAATAATAGACTGTTCACATTAAGCGTATTCACAGCATATGCAATTCAAGAACCAATGCCCTGCTATATGTAGCAGATGTGATTCCCCTTCACAAAAGTGGGAACAAGGCAGAAGCTATAGACCTGTTAGTTTAACCTCAGTGATAGGGAAAATGATGGAATCACTTCTGAAGGAAAGAATTGTTGAGTGTCTAGAGGCCAGAGGGCACAGGACACTAGGCAGCATGGATTCACAGCAGGAAGGTCATGCCAGACGAATCTGATAGATTTCTTTGACTGGGTGACCAAAGTAGTAGATCAGGGAGGGGCTGTGGACATGGCCTACCTAGACTTTAGCAAGGCATTTGACACAGTCCCACACAAAAGATTACTATACAAGTTAGCCAGCCTGGGAGTGGGTCCCAAGATGACAGCCTGGGTAAAGGGTTGGCTGGAGAATAGGACACAGAGAGTTATAGTAAATGGAGTCCACTCAGAAGAAAGGAGGGTTACTAGTGGGGTACCGCAGGGTTCAGTATTAGGACCGGTCCTCTTCAATGTCTTTATAAGCGACATTGCAGAAGGACTGGAAGGAAAAGTATGTCTCTTTGCAGATGACACTAAGATCTGCAACAGAGTTGATGCACAGAGTGGGGTGGAAAGGATGAGAAGGGACTTGGCAAGGTTAGAGGAATGGTCAAATGTATGGCAGCTTAGATTCAATGCTAAGAAGTGCAAGGTAATGCACCTGGGAAACAAAAACCAGGGAAGAGTACACAATGGGGGTGAGATACTAACAACAACAAAAATGGAGGGACCTGGGGTAGTCATATCAGATGACCTAAAGGTGGGCAAGTAATGTGAGAGGGCAGCAAGGAGGGCTGGGGGATACTGGGATGCATAGGGAGGCATCACCAGTAGAAAACAGGAAGTCATTATCCCTCTGTACAGACAGCTGGTGAGACCCCATCTGGAGTACTGTGTGCAGTTCTGGAGACCCAATCTCCGCAAAGACATAGACAGGATGGAAGCTGTCCAGAGGAGGGCAACTAAAATGGTGCAGGGTCTGCACTGGAAGACATGAAGAGAGACTTAAGGAGCTTAATATATATAGCCTTGAGGAAAAGAGGGAGAGGGGGGACATGATAGAAACTTTCAAGTACCTCAAGGGAATCAACAAAGTCCAAGAGGGTAGCATCTTTCAAAAAAAGAGGTGTGCAAGAACAAGAGGGCACAATTTGAAGATAGAGGTGGGGCGGCTCAGAGGTAATTTAAGGAAGTATTTTTCACAGAGAGGGTTGTGGATGCATGGAACGGCCTTCCGGAGGAGGTTGTGGAGTCAAAATCAGTGGTGGAATTCAAGCATGCATGGGATAGTCATAAGGCAGTTCTGGGGGTGGCGGTAGGAAGAAGTAGGCTGCTGGTTAACTAGGATCTGCAGCTTATCCAGTAGGTGAGGAAATGGGCAGACTGGGTGGGCCAAGCGGTCCTTATCTGCCGTCAAATTCTATGTTTCTATGTTTCTATATGTATGATTGCATTGTTACACACTTTAGGTTCACAATGTGTATATAAAATATATATGAGACAAGGCGTCCCATTCAATATAGCCTCTTACAAAAATGCAGTGCCATGCCATATCACTCCATTTAAATAAAGGATGGAAATGAGAAAGGAAAAGTGTGGCTTACTGGGATTGAACCTCAGATCTCTGGTATGCCGTTCCAAGCGCTCTAACCATTAAGCTACAGGCTCACTGATCAAGCGTCTGAGAATTTCCTTACAGTCACACACACATTCCTTTCTCTAGTGTTCGCATATTATGCAACATGAACCAATGTTAAAATACCACTTTCTCTCAGTGCAGTTTAACCCTGCAAGGTATACATATTTTTAAATCAAGGATGGAAATGAGAAAGAAAAGTGTGGCCTACTGGGATTCGAACCTCAGATCTCTGGTATGCCGTTCCAGCTCTAACCATTAAGCTACAGGCTCACTGATCAAAGCGTCTGAGAATTTCCTTACAGCCACACACATTCCTTTTCTCTATTGTTAGCAATTATGCAACTAAGGAACCAATGATCCTTGATTTAAAATATATATACACGGGGTTAAACTCACTGAGAGAAAGTATTTCTAACATTGGTTCTAGTTGCATAGTGCATAACACTGAAGAAAGGAATGTGTGTGTGTGGCTGTGAAATTCCTCAGACGCACGGATCAGTGAGCCTGTAGCTAATGGTTAGGCGCTGGAACGACACCTGAAAGATCGAGATTCAATCCAATAGGCCACGCTCTACTTCTCATTCCATCAGATTTAAAATATGTATACCTTGCAGGGGTTAAACTGCACTGAGAGAAAGTGGTATTTCTAACACTGGTTCCTAGTTGCATAATTGTGCAACACTAGAGAAAGGAATGTGTGTGTGTGGCTGTAGGAAATTCCTCAGGCGCTTTGATCAGTGAGCCTGTGCTTAATGGTTGGGCGCTGGAACAGCATACCAGAGATCTGAGGTTCGAGATCCCAGTAGGCCACACTTTTCCTTTCTCATTTCCATCCTTGATTTAAAAATATGTATACCTTGCGGGGTTAAACTGCACTGAGAGAAGTGGTATTTCTAACATTGGTTCCTAGTTGCATAATTGCAACACTAGAAAAGAATGTGTGTGTGGCTGTAAGGAATTCCTCAGGCGCTTTGATCAGTGAGCCTGTAGCTTAATGGTTAGAGCGCTGGAATGGCATACCAGAGATCTGAGGTTGAATCCCAGTAGGCCACACTTTTCCTTTCTCATTTCCATCCTGATTTAAAATATGACCTTGCAGGGTTAAACTGCACTGAGAGAAAGTGGTATTTCTAACATCCATTTAAATAAGCAGCTATGTTAATTCTATTGTTCCTATTTCTAAAACAAATACTAAACTCCAAATTCACAGGATCATAGTATAGCTTCAATTTACTTTACTAATGTCCACCACTGAATGGGTTTACCATAACAGAGTCAGACTGCACTCATTATTGCTGCTATTTACTCACTAAAACGAGTCACATGCAAATCTTATCCAATTCATTTGCAGCCCATAATTAAGGCTTTAAATTCATATTTATCGATCTTGACAGCAAAAAAAAAACTCAGAACAAGGACAGCCAAGTAATACAGAATGAAAATAAAACGATTTGATCCAATGTTCAGTATTTCTTGCATTTTAAATGTTATGCTTTAGTTCTACATTAACTTGTATGTGATTGATTGAAAGAAAAAACAAAAAAGATTTTCCCGAATTGTTTACCCAGGAGAGACACACTAAGCTGAAAGCTTGTTTACAGATGCGACCTGGCAGCACAGGAAGTTCAGTGAATTGCTCAGGGTCAGACAGTATGCAAGTGGGGTGTGGGATTCAAACCAGGTCTCAAGATTTGCAGCTCAGATCCTTACACCACTGTGCTATACTGCCTCAATGTAGACTATTTATTTGTGTATTCTGCAATTTAGTTAATTGTCCAGCAATTTTAGCATAATTGAACACTATGCATTGAATAGTAACTGAGCCACACTACACCCTAGCAACTTTGCGCTTTGATGACAGATCGATAAATGTAAATTTGAAGCCTTAATTGTGGGCTGAAAATGACTTGGATAAAATTGCATGTGATTCATTTCAGCAAATAAATATTGTCAATAACGAGTGCAGTTTGACTGTGTCATGGAAAGCCCATTCACTGACGCACATTAGTAAATTGAATTGAGTGGCACTTATACTACTACACTTTGCACTTGCAGTTTAGTATTTCTTTTAGAAATAGAAACAATACAATAAACATAACTGCTTATTTAAATCAATTGATATGGCATGATACTGCATTTTTTCTAAGAGTGCTATGTTACATGGGATGTCTTCTAACACATATGCATTTTGTATACACATCGTGAACCTAAAGTGTATAACAAATGTAATCAGCCATCTAGCATAACATAGGTTCTTGAACTGCATCTGCTGTGAACACTTTGAATGTCAACAGTCTATTCTTTTACAACTTGGAGCAATGTTTAACTTCATTTACAATATAAATGTTTAACATGGTTTTACCAAGTAAATACCATCAATACTGACTGCAGTCTGACTCTGTTATTCACACTTCACATGCAGGTATTGGAGGAAAGGGTTGTCAGCTGATCTCTTACTATGCCAGCACACTGACGCAGACTTAGATAGGCCAGGTGATCTGTTTCTGATGACACTTTCATAGGTTTGTATGTTCACCATTTACTGCAATAAATATGTCTATATGGTATAACTACATTTTTAACATTACTATCTTTATCATACCTCTGCATCTCTATGCTTTCTATGGCAAGCCCTATTCTGCACACCCTTCACTTTTTCCCCTCGTAAGTACCCTTCCCACCATCTGCCCCCTCAGTTGTTACTATCTCCCAGCACCTATGAACACCTGAAACTGTTTGCCATGACTGTTACAGCCCATGACACAAGGCACACCCCCACACCTCTCACTCTTTTGCAAGTTGGGGTGGCAGTTGGCATTACTACAATACCTTACTACCATTCCTATTATGCACCTGTCACTCCTGCACTACCAATGCCAATACCAACA
Source organism: Neoceratodus forsteri (assembly GCA_016271365.2). NCBI lineage: Eukaryota > Metazoa > Chordata > Ceratodontiformes > Ceratodontidae > Neoceratodus > Neoceratodus forsteri. The sequence continues at coordinate 885,784,527 of CM028136.1, forward strand.
AGCAAACATTCGGCATTGACAAATGCTTCTTAATATATTTGTGCCAGCCATGTCTACATCTACTGTGACTTGAATATGTAAGTTTGTGGATGACAAAACTTGGAGCTATCATAGAAAATGAAAAGGCTAATCACCAACTGCAGGCAGAACTGAATAAAATCAGAGCATGGGCCAAGGAACATACATTGTCCTTTAATGAGAAGAAGTTTAAAGTCATGCACCTAGGTAGGATCAGTAGAATACATAAATATGTTATGGATGGTGCTGAACTTGATACAACCGATAGGGAAAAGGATTTAGGTGTGATTATAAACACCACACTAACATTTTGTGACCGTACTGGGAGGTGGTGAGCTGGGAAACAGAATGCTGGGATGTATTTTCAGACATGTAAAAAGCAGGGATAGGAATGTGATAATGCCTTTGTATGGTGCATTGGTCAGGCCCCACCTGGAGTATTGCAGTCAGTTCTGGGCACCATACAAACAAAGGGATGCCTCTTTTTTGGAGGCATTCCAACATAGGACATTTAAAAGGATAACTAGTCTGAAGCATTTATCATATGGTGAAAGACTAAGAGAACTGGGTCTTTACACGCTTGAGTACAGATGTACAAGGGGTGATCTTTGTCTGGTATATAATACCTTTAAAGATGAGGATTTTATGGAATATACAGGATTACAGCATAAATATATTAACAGAGACTTAAGACATGAGTACCAACTCAGGGGAGAGAATTTCAGAACCCTTAAATGAGGATGTTGGTTAAATCAAAGGGTGGTAACTACGTGGAACTCATTACCTGAGTATATTGTAGGGAGTCAAATGATGGATATGTTTAAATCATCTCTTGGTAGGTACATTTGTGGGTACAATGTCCAATGAAAATGGACAAGTCAAATATGACTAATGCTAGAAAACTCGACATTATTCCTATGATTCCTATGAGAGAGCATAATCCTGGTAGGGAAGATTATACATTTTATTTAAATATGCATAAATCCTACTCTAGGATAGACTTATTCCTAGGAAGCAAATAGATCCCCATAAGTACACCACATGCACTATTCACCCCAAGGTGAATACGACTATGCAACAGCCTCAGTGTCCATAAAATTGGGTGATTGCATCACAGCAACCTTTTGGGAATGAACACCTCCTTATTCGTTGGCTTGCACGCATGGCAGTCAACATATTGGGAAAGTGCAGCTTTGGGGCGTGGCTGCTGTTGGCGAATGCAGGGCACGCATCAGTAGGTCGTCCCTCATTCCCCAATAAGCCAGCATGCTAGGCTGACACCAACATTATGTAAAGTGGACAAAACTTCTAAACAAAGTGCCGCTGCAATCAGAGACAAGCTTGTCATGCAGCGTCACTGTTTAAGTTATGTCCACTACCTGATGCCGATCCCACTCCCCAGTACAGGGTGCCCGGCTGAGAGCCCACCCCAGCGTGGCGACATGCATGGCTGACGGGGTGCCCAATCCCTGTTGGCTCCACACCCCAGCCATCCTTCTGCCACACTGGGAGCCCACCCAGCATGGCAAATGTCCCACGTCATCTTGTTTTTTTAAACCTGCAAATTAAAAGCGGTCCGCCAGCGCTTCTCCTGCCCCCTCCCACAACCTACACCCACCCACTGTACCCTGCCTCCCCACACCCCCTCACCCCATACTTACCTCCAGTCTGGCGCGATGATCTTAGTGGACCGGGAACACATCTGCACTCTTCAAGGCCGACCGCAAACTGAAGAAATGCTGGTAAGCTGTATAATGGACTAGATAGGGTTTTTCAACTTTGTTGCATATCTCAGGCATTTTTGGAATTTTGCACCAAATTTTCAACATGGAGTTTTGGGCCCCTCCTCATAATTCTGTTACTGTCATGGCGTTCATCGGCCTCGAAGGTGATTTCGCAGTCACTGCATGAAATCACCTTTCAGACCATTAACGAAATGACAGTGGTGGTGTTCATGAGGTGCCCTCTTAAAAGCCTAAGTTCCAAATTTTGTGGAAAAAATCCAACAAATGCTTGTTCTGGCGTGCATTACGCGGTTGCTATGCAGGCTCATAACTGTGCATTCACAATATTTTACTGCTGGATTTTCAGCATTGTCATTTTGTACACCTCCTTGTGAACAGTACAGCTGTCATTTTCCACATCCTGCCTGAAATGTGTTTCCGCACTTCCACGCATAATTGCGCGATCGCTGTGGAAAATCAGTGTTTGAACCAGATTATGAAAATGACAGTGACACAGTTAATGAGCAGAGGACCTAAAATGCCTATATTGAAAATTTGGTGATGATACTCCATAAAATAACTGTATTACGAGCATGCATTGGCAGATTACTGCCCTTCGTGCCGTTGCGCATTTGTGATATTTTCAGTCTGGATTTTCACCATTGCCATTTTCCACACCTCTTGATGAACAGTACAGCCATCATTTGACATATCATGCCCAAAATGTGTTTTCGCCTTCCGGCAGAGAATAAGCGTGGTCGCTAATGTAAATCATATTGGGACACTTTGAGGAAATAACAGTGACACTGTACATGAGCAGAGGTGCTAAAATGCCTATGTTGAAAATTTTGTGTCGAACACCCATAAAATGGCAGTGTTGCAAGTGTGCATTGCATATTTCCACACACCCTAGTAGCCTCAGAATTTGGTATATTTACATGCCACATTTTCAACACTGGCATTTTACACCTCCTTATGAACTGTGCAGCTGTCATTTCTCACATCCTGCCCAACATGTTTTCCCACACTGCACTACCAAACACCCAAAGGGACACCCTAATGCTTGTCCTCTCTGCAGGGTGGGGGTGGGGTTGGCGATTAGTGCAATCGTCACTGCCATTCCTATGATGCATCTGTCTAACTCCTGCACTACCAATGCCAATGCCAGCAAGCCAACATTCGGCATTGACAAATGCTTGTTAATTAAAGAAGAGTTTAACACAATAACATGCTATCTTTGGGACCACGGGGGCAGAAGAAAAGGTGAAATGGTTGGGGATGCATTAAAGGCTGTCCTTCCTACAACTATCCATGACCCTCTTCCTTCTCCTTTCCACTAGTTTTGTCATGGCAGTCTGTTTCCCTCATTACCTGTTCTCTGTTATGTACTTGTAAGAGTAGATGCCTTGCCTAAACTATTCACAATTTTGTCTACTTATTATTCAGCTTAATAAATACTACACATATCTGTTGTACTGTTTTGCCTTCAAGTTTTTGATTGTATATATTAATATATTGTATTTGCTATATATGATTTATCATATCCCCTTACCCCTAGGACACATCTGGAAATGAGCTGTTAGTAGATCAGTAGGTCTTTTCTGGTGAAACCTTTGAAATAAATAAATAAATAAATAAAGGCAAAACATAGGGTATAATAATATACCCTTTGCCTCAAGAGTAAACAAACAGCAACAAGAGAAACAGTAAAGAACAACAAAGAACCTAAGAACAAATGCACTGGGACTAGGGTGATCCCGGAGGATATTGGCCATACAGGCAAATTTTAAAGAAAACACAAATTGCACATACTCTAATAATGCAAAGCATCATGGGAAACATATGCAAATGCCCATGAATTAATTTGGACTGGCTCAACTTTAAGCAGATTAGCATGGTGCCAGTAGGCTTCACAATACAATCAGCAAAGGCTGAGAACAGCAGATAAACATGTGTCTCTGTCTGCTGTTCTCAGCCTTTGCTGATTGTATTGAGAGGCCTGCTGGCACTATGCAATCCTGCTTAAAGCTGAGCCAGTCCAAATTAATTCATGGTATCTACATATGTTTCCCATGAATGCTTTGCATTACTGAGGTATGTACAAGAGAAACAGTGTTAACTAGAAGCTAAAGAACTAGAGAGCAACATAAAATAAAATAACTCCAGAGGTAAGAGACCAGCTGAATCAGGTATGGCAGGAGCTGCAAGCATTTATTGATCAGAAAATAAAACAGAGGTACAATGAGGTATCTCAACCAAAAATATTTTAAGTCTGGAAATAGGGCTGATCGCCTATTAGCCTTCTGTCTCCATAAGGTGCAGGTCAACTGTTATGTTAAAAAAATAAAACTGTCGGCCCGGTGGCGCTGACGGTTGAGGTGCTGAATGCCACACCTCACGCCACGCCGGTGACCCAGTTTTAGGAACCAGCCTGGGTCATCGGGGGTCAGCAGGGGAGAGAGGATTGAGTGTCCATAGACTGCTCACCTCTCTCTGGGGAGGGATCCAGGGGAATGCCCAGTGCAACAGCGACCCCTGGTGGAGAAAGGAGGGGTGTGCACATATTGGGCACAGCTTAGAGGGGCGGAGCTGCAGCAGACATCTCCAGATGTTGTGCACATCTGAGCTCCGGGGGGGTGGGACGAGGACATAAAGCAAAATTCCCTATCTTTGGGGAGGTGATGGAACCACCAGTGGCCTGGGTCCACATGCCCAGTGTCGGCCGGAGAAACCCGACAACCCCCCTGGGGATTCTGGGCCACTCTGAGGGGAGCAGAGTGGCATGAATCCTGAACCCAATGCAGTAGTTAGGCAGAACGGTTCAGGCAAGTGGTTAGGTGCACCAATGCCGAGCGGGGATTCCAGAGAGATGCCCTGACAACTAGGAGCATAAACAGAGTCTAAAAAAATAAATAAATAAAACCACCATGAGGACTCTGGAGAGTGGGTTACACAGCTAAGGAAGTGGCTAACTACTTTAAGGAATATTACAGACTGCTATATCAGGAAGAAGGGAGAGCCCAGGCAGAACATCATAAGACACAGGACGTTCTGGATAGGGTGGACTTACTGACCTTAACAGATGAAGACAAACAAATGATTGACAGTCCTATTACAGTGGTAGAGGTGAAAAGGGCCATGTTAGACAAGAAATTGTGAAAATTCCAAGGCAAAAGTGGGTTTAACATAGAATTTTCAAGGTTTTCATACGACAACTGGCACTATTATTGACCAGAGCATGTAATTCTGAGGAAGATATAACTGACCTCAGACTCCTGGCAATCAATGTTCATCACCATGACTGCAAAACCTGGCAAACCAGTAGATTAATGTGATTCTTACTGTCCAATTTCCTCACTGACTGTAGACTCAACAATTTTAACAATGGTACTGCCCATCCAAATTAATAACATTTTGCAAAATTAGTACACCCTGACCAGTCTGGAGCTGTGCCAAATAGGCACTTCTCTGACAACATCAGAAGATTTATTAATTTATTTATTTATTGAATTTTGTTGACGGGTAGCCCACTGGGTCCCAGAGGTCCCTTTTCAGAGGCGACCCAGGGGTAAAAAATAACATACAGGTAAACAGAACAGTAAAAGCAGGTAAGCAGAGCTGTAAAATAACATACAGGTAAACAGACAGTACAAGTAGGTAAGCAGAGCTGTAAACTTGCGTAAATACCAAATGGTTTAACAGTGATAACACATAAAGGCAAATTCCATACTGTATAACTGTGAAAGACTTAATGGCATTTACAATACGGAAGGTGGAGAGGGAGGAGGGGCCGTGGCATAAGGTCAGTTCCTTATGCATTGGCAAGTGCTCCTGGCGAGCAGGTGTGCTTTGAGCTTAGACCGGAAGCAGTGATCAGGAGAACACAGATGCCTTAATATTTTCCAAGAGAGGAAGCAGGCTAAAGGACAGCAAATAGCCAGTCGATGGTGAAAAAGCATTCGGTAACCTGAGTTGGAGCTTCTTATTTGCCACACTGACCAAATTTGGCTTCAGAGAAAGGGTTTACATGGCTGCAATGTATGTACATGATCCCCACAGCCAGGATAGAAGTGCATGGGACAGTCTCAGACCCACTCTCAATCAGCAGTAGAACTAACTAAGGCTGCCCCTCTCCCTACTATTACTTGCACCGGCACAGAACCACTGGCAGCAATGGTCAGGCAGACCAACAGCAAGAGGGTAGTGGTGGGGTGTGTGAAAAAACAGGATCTCTTTATATGCCGGCGATACCATGCTGTATCTTTGGAACCCGGTGCAAACCTTTCCTAAGCTGCACCAGATCCTGCAACAGTATAGTGAAGCTTCTGGGTTCAAAATCAACATTGGAAAAACAGTGGTCATCCTGATACATGGTACACTAATGCGCACACAAGAAATCTGATCCTATTTAAATGAGTTACCTCCCAAATTAGGTGTCTTGGGATACACATCCCAGTGGACTTAATAAATCTACATCACGCAAATTATGGTAAGCTCACAGCGGAGGTACTAATACTGTAGATCTTAAAGATGGGAAATCCTCCCTTCATCCCTCCTGGGAAAGGTGAACTCCATTCGTATAAACATACTACCAAGGTTTTTATTCTTATTCCAGACATTACCACTCAAGATCCCCAGAATAGTCTGGCAAAAAATAAACAAGGCCACACACTACTTTATATGGGGAAGGGGGATTAAATGGGCAGACATGCAGAGAACCAAGAGACTTGTGGGGGGGCTGCCCAGTTTGAAGGTTTACTATCAAATGGCCCTGGATAGACTATGGATAGACCATAAAAAAGAAAGCTTGGAGAGTGTTTGGGTCACAGTGGAAAGGAATATCAGCAGGCATCCACCCTCTGAAAATTCTGGATGCAGCCATTCTAATTAAACAACTTTGTAGAAACTAAGAAAACATACACCAAGAATTACAAATTACAGAGTCAATTACATGTTTTACCCCTGTTGATAGATGCATAGAGTTTACACCCCGTAGGACAGATTAGACCTTTCACAGATGGAAAAGGCTGGGCTTTCTAGATTCTCTCAGTTCCTACAGAATGGAACAATAAAGCTCTTTCAGCAGATGCAAGCTGGATTTACACTATGCAGAACAGATATCTTCAGGTACTTGTAGGTAACATCATGTATTATTTACTTAAATTTGTTAACAGCGTGAGGGACACTAGGCCAGAGGTCCTTTTCAGGTCAGACCGGAATCTACAGGACAGAATACAAACCAACAGACAATACAATGCAACATTAGTAATTAAACAGAACAAACACTCTTATTCTGTGCAGAATGTCATCTAGCTGCCCAAAATCGGCATGTTTGGTTACTTAAAAAAAAAAACAATATAGTACTGATTGAACTTGATCAATAATATATTAATACCATTGTCCAGACTGCTTTTATGGTTGTAAGAGTGGTCTCACATTCTTAGGGTATCAGAACTGCTCACTCACGGTTCTCATACCCTAAGGATGAGTGTGTGTGTGTGTGTGTGTGTGTGTGTGTGTGTGTGTGTTTTGTGTGTGTGAGACACCCCCAAGCTGGCTGCAGCGATTGGGTCTACACCTCTCCATGGCGACTGTCGGTCAGCACACTTGGTTGAAGGGGTTGGGTTTGTTTGTTCTCCTTAAGTAGTAGGGGGTTCATCCCAAATTAGTAAATTGCATGGTGCCACCACCCAGAGAAAATAAATGGGCCAGATGTTGTGTGTAGCACTGCCATCTGGGATGCAGTATCTACTCACCACTCTACACTGGACAAAACCAGCTGTTACCTTTACCAAATAAGAATTCAGTCAGCATGTACAAATTGAAAACCCCCCAGTGATAAAATTCAACCAATGAATCAGTACTTTATTTTCTGACATAGCCTGGGGAAGCTGGAAATGTAAAAATGAGTTAAGTACTTGCATATTACCATTGAACATCCACCCCCGATAAGTAACCCATTCACAACGCACGAGCCCAATCAAGGGGCCCACTAAGTTAAATAAATTACACAGGATGTAAAATACTCTATGACTGGTACCAGAAGTAGAACTATAGATATAAATGTAAACACTACTATCAGTTAGTCTCTGGGTACCCAAGAAATATATCAGAGTCCCAATGCAGGCCTGGATGTTATGTTGCCCGGGATCTTTTGGTGGTGCACATTGACAAAATTTTAGCAAGCTTGCACGTTAACTCCCCACAGGCTATAGGTGCTAGCACAAAATTTTAACACTTGCACTGCAAGTAAATAAAAAGACCATTCAAAGGCAAATATGTGTAATCCAAACGACAATAACTGTAATGCAAAAGTCAATAATTGTAATACAACTGAGAACTGGAAAAACTCAGCCAGCAGTGCCGGCACTCATGTGACCCATGGATTCAGAAGAACATCTGTAGAAGGGAACAGCACAAGGTAACAGTTAAAGCAGCACTCAAGATTTCTTCACTCAGGCAAGACACAACAGTGTAGCCCTTCTGGCCCTTCTTTTCCAACTTTAGGAGCACCAACGCAGTGGTTTCATGGTTCCTGAGAAGTCCAAATCCCCAGGAGTGACCCCACAGTCCAGCTCCCTCAGGATCAAAGTACCTCTGTACTCTGGGCACTTGCCTATGACTCCCCATTCCCTGATCCACCCCACTTGGTAAGGGCTAGCTTGCCCCTACCAGGCTCCGCAGCAGCTCGAGGGAGGTGCAGATCTTAAACTTCAAATCTTACTATACATGATCTCACAGGCCTTGCACTTCTCAGATATTAAAGAAACATATACTGGATACACTCAGTCTCTTTCCCCATGGATGCTTTTGATGCTACCCAGTAACAAGTGTTTGGGGAAAATGACAGAGTTACGCCCAACTTGTTTGATTTTGGGACTCCCGTTGCCAGCCAAATGGAAGATGAGAATCCATAGAAGCTTGCCCAGAGAGACCAGGTGTTTTCTTAAAAGGAATGGGACATAGGATGTGTACAAGGAGCTGAGCACCACATCCGGCTGCATGATGAAAGGCCATTTCATGAGAGGTCTTGACACCTTGCCCCTGCTGACATAGATGATGTGAGACGGAATCTGCAAGAGATGCTTGCTGCTGGTGTAATACAAGAATCCAGAAGCCCATATGTTTCACCTATTGTGGTACTGAGAAGAAAGAATGGGACAGTAAGGATGTGCGTGGATTATCGCACCTTGAACAGGCAGACTATCCCTGATCAGTATACAATGCCCCTCATCCAGGATGCTTTAGACTGCCTGAATGGTAGCAAGTGGTTCTCCATGCTGGATCTTGGTGGGTACTACCAGATCCGATGGCCCCAGAAGACCGTGAGAAGACAGCTTTGTTGTCTGTCTGCTTGGCTTCTATGAATTCATGAGGATGCCTCAAGGTTTCAGGCACCCAAGCCACTTTTCAACATCTGATGAAGCGTGCAGTGGGGGACATGAACTTATTAGAGTGCCTGGTATACCTAGATGATGTTATTGTGTTTGGCAGCTCACTGGAGGAACATTAGAGCAGATTATTCAAGCTGTTGGACCAACTGGAAGACTTTGGCCTTAAATTATCCATCGATAAATGTCAGTTCTTCCAAAGCTCTGTAAAGTACGTGGGGCACATAGTGTCGACTGAGGGAATAGAAACAGACCCAAGTAAAGTTGAGGCCTTGACCACCTGGCCACAGCCCCACAATCTAAAAGAACTGCAAAGATTCCTGGGATTCTGTGGTTACTATCGCCGGTTCATCAAGGACTACTCAAGAGTGATTCGTCCTTTACTTAATCTTACTCAAGGTTACCCTCCTACTAACAAAAAATATAAGAGGTCAGTTCCTTCTGAACCTGAGAGAGTGTATTTCTGTCCCAATTAAGTATTTGGAGTCAGAAGGACACCTGATTGTGAAGCTGCTTTTCATGAGATTATATATCAACTACCCGCTCCTGCCCTTGCCTATGCAGATCCAGCAAAATCCTATGTCCTACACAGTGATGCTAGCCTGCAAGGTTTGGGGGCTGTGTTGTACCAGGAGCATGAGAATGGACTGAGACCAGTGGCCTTTGCCAGTAGAAGCCTGACCTCATCCAAAAAGAACTATCCTGTACATAAGTTGGAGTTCCTAGCTTTGAAGTGGGCCATTGTTGACCAATTCCACGAGTATTTTTATGTGGCTAAGATACTAGTAAAAACTGACAATAATCCTTTGACCTATGTGCAGACTTCAGCTAAGTCGGATGCTACTGGCCATAGGTGGCTCTCTGCATTATCTACATATGACTATGCTGTTGAATACCGAGCAGGCCTGAACCACATAGATGCTGATGCTCTCTCCCGGAGGCCTGTTTCCTGAAATGACTGGGTCAGACTGTCAGAACCTGATATTCGGGCACTCTGCCAGAAGTTTGACAGAGAGGAACAACTGTCCACAGACACAGTGGACTGTATGGTGGATTGTTTGGGGCCCTCTGAGAATTGCATACCTGCTGCTTATGCCATTTTCTGCATTAGACATTGGTGCATTGCCTTAGCTAGACCATGACAGTCTTCAGCGGGCTCAATCCGAGATCCTATGATCAAACAGCTTTAGGAGCCCCTCATGGGGCAAGATGTGTCAAGTTACGCTCCACTGATTTGAGAACTGCATTGTTGTACAAAGAAGGTCCTAAGTTGAAACTGATTAATAGATTGTTATACAGAGAAACAGTAGACAGAGGGAACAAATAGACAAACAACAACTAGTTTTGCCCTCCTTCGAGACTCGAGTGCTGAGGTTCCTACATAACCACATGGGGCACCTTGGTATAGACAGAACATTTGACTTGGTGGGATCCAGATTCTATTGGCCTAAGATGGGGGCTGATGTTGAGCAACACATTCGAACTTGTAGTCACTGTTTACAGAGGAAAGCTTTGCCCCAGAGGGCTGCCTCCTTGTTAACATCAACACCAGTGCACCCATGGAGCTGGGCTGTATTGATTTTCTGAGTTTGGAGTCAGATCAAAGAAATATTAGTAATGTGCTGGTGGTCACTGACCATTTTACGAGATATGACCAAGCTTTCCCCACCAAGGACCAGAAGGCATCCACTGTGGCAAAAGTGCTTGTAGAAAACATTTTGTTCACTGTGGGGCTCAACAAAGAATCCATTCTGATCAAGGAAGAGACTTTGAGAGTCATCTGATCAAAGAGATGCTTTCTCTGTGGGGAGTGCGAAGTCCAGAACCACCCTTACCACCCGGAGACCCACAGCCTGAACGTTTTAACCGCACTCTGTTGGATATGGTAGGCACCCTACACCCAAAGACAAGCCTAGATGGAGCCAACAAATTAGCACATTGGTACATGCCTACAACTGAACCAAAAGTAGTCCACTGGGTTCTCCCCTACCGTCTTATGTTTGGAAGAGAGTCCGACTACGGTAGATGTTTGTTTCAGAGTTTCTCCTGATGGGGTTCGAGCTGATAACTAGTTACAGTATGTGCAAAGTTAAAGGCCCAGCTGAATCATGCGTGCCAACTGGCTCAAACTATGGCTGCCAAAAGAAATCTGGCCAACAAAGAAATGTATGATAACAAGCATTTGTCAATGCCAAATGTTTGCTTGCTGGCATTGGCATTGGTAGTGCAGGAGTTAGAGAGATGCATAAAAGGAATGGCAGTGAAGTAATGAACTAACATCAACCCCCAACCCCACCCTGCAAAGACTGGGAGGTGTTAGGGGCATGCCTTTGTGTCGTCAGGCCATAACATCCATGCCATTCCACCTCACTCCACCCTGCAGACATCAACAAGTGTCGCAGTGTGTCGTGGGGTCTTCAGCCCTTACACTCACACCATTCAATGAGGAAAAAAGCTAAGATAGGTGCAGTATAGAAGAATGGGGTGAACATTAGGGCCAAAGTCCCCAAGGACACCTTGATGCCTGTTAGTGGCTCGGGGGAGATAAGCATTACGGCTGGTAATCCAATTCACAGCCACAACACTTGAGTATAGTGTACACTTCTGGGCCACATAGCAGAGGAAGGATAGCCACAGGACTAAGTGCAGAGAAGAGCAATCAAGGTAGCCAAGAGCTTGAAAATCATGGCTATGAGAGCCAACTAACTGAGTTGGGAAAGTGGAACTGTTTTCCATGGAACAGAATGGGCTAGGGGTGACATGATTAGTTTTCAGATATCTGAAAGGGATGACACTATTAGACCTAGAATAACTTTTCTGATGTACAAGGATAAGAAACAAGGGGCGCCAATATATATGTGAAAGGAGGAAGTTTTCAAGGGAAATGTCCGGGAAGAAACTAACACAGGATGAGTGAGGTAGACAGGGGTGCTACTAGACACCAGGGATCATGTTTGCATGATTTGGGCATTCTTGCATGCAAGCAAACATAATAAATTAGCCCAAAGTGCTATAGTTAGCCTGTTTTCTGTCTTTATATGAAAAGATGACTAACTGTTTATAACTTTTCTCATGGGTCAGGAAGATAATAAAAGGGAGGGGCTGAGGGTCAGAAGGGCACTAAGCAGGATAGAAAGGGCACTTTTCTAAACCAGTTTTGCTAAACAGAAATACAATAAATGCACATTTATGAGGAAGATTGTAATGTCAAAATGCAGTTATACCATACAGGAATATTTGATACAGATTATTAAGAGTTCAGCTGTCAACCAGTTCCTCTAATAGCTCTGCATGAAGTCTGAACTATTACTTAACCTAATTCAGTGGCTGCCCAGGTGAAAATGAAAGATGGCATGGTCACATACAGTGACCATCTCTAGATCTAACTGCATTTTTTACAGACTATTAATGTTATTAAAGTTTAGTGGTAGCACAAATTTGCATTTTGAACACAGTATTAATCTCTTAACTGTGTCCCAGCCTTACTTGACATGTTTGATATTGAAGCTACCACATCAGCTGCTAGACTGTTCAATGGCTCAGCCAATCTGTCATAAAGTAAAACACACACAGGCAAGGTCATGTTGTTTGGCTTCTGGAGTTGTTAAACGGGAGTGCATTGTTATTATACAGTAAGTAGTCATGGGCTGTCCTGGGGGGCAATAACATCAATCCATGTAATAATAGTGACCACTGTTAGGGCTGCCACATTGTTGGTCATCAGTGTTCCAGTCTTGCTTGGCCCCAGTCAACACTGACCCACTCAGTCCTCAATCCTTCCACTCAGGGTACATACTGCAGTGTTAGTCTCAAATCAGCATAGCCCATGCACAAGAGATCATTGCTGGACCACAGTGACTCAGATAGGCAGGGGCAGTAACACAGCAACATCTAATATGGCTATGGCTTTGGGTAGTCAGGTGACAAGAAATTATTTAAAACAAATAAAAAACAAAACAAAGCATGAGACAGACTGCAAAGGGTGGGGAAGGGATCTGGTCAGTAAGTGAGAGGGCTAGGGGGGATATGTCTGATCTAGCCTGTGCCTAGAATCACTGGATGTAGAGGTTGCAATGTGAGGGGGTGACATACAAATAACAAAAGTAAAAAAAAAAAAAGGGATACGAGAGTACCAGGTAAAACAATGACTGCTGATATTGAGATACCATATTTCTGATGAACAGGACAGAGAATGCAGATAACTGTGCAATTCAAAAAACAACAATGTACAGTACGTGTCCTACAAAACATATATGTGTGCTGCATCTCCATTTAACTTAAAAACCTATGGTAATGAAAACAGGTAGCCAAAGTCAGAGAAGCTCATAAGAATAGTCACCAAATAGAAATCACAGATTAAGTAAAGCAAGTGTAACCCCCTTGCAAATGTGGGTTCCTAATGTGCCCTATACCTGGTTGGTAATCGGCATAAAGCCGCCGGAATGGGGGTCTGTGGAGTGCTTTTTAAAGCCTCCGTATACTGTCCCTTTAAGGGCTGCCTTTTGCAGTCAGAATTGGTTAAAATGGGGGGGGGGTTGAGTGCTGCTATGCTCGACTCCCGCCCGGGCTGCAAAATAACCGCTCCGTTTCTGCCATCGCTAACTGTGCAGGGGGAGCTTTGTTAGAAGATGTGTTTGTTTTCTGGCTATCTATTAAAGTAGTAATGATATTGTAGTTGTTCTAACCTGTCTTCCTTTGCAGCCAGGACCGTTTTGACTGTCTTCCCCATTTTGGTCCAGAACTGCTGGATGGACCAATCAGTACCTTGGGACCCTACAGAGTCGGCTGACCAATAGAGGAACTGTTTTGTATTTGGGAAAGGCATTATGGGCTATGGTGCTTTTTCGCACCAGTGAGAGGCAGAGGAAGTGACTGGCAGGCTCAACCAGCCAATTGGATCGGGTCATGCCCGAATGGAGAGGAGTGCCCCAAGCTGTGGAGAGCAGATTCGTTGTGGCTAGTGAGGAGTGAGGAGTGAGGAGCTATTGTGCTTCTGCACTGGGGAGCGTTCGAGCGGGAAGCGCGGGAAGGCCTAAGTCGGCCATTTTCCTGTGAGGAGTTCATTTTGAAATCCGTCGGCAGGCGGTCAGAGGAGGCTGTGCTCTGTACAGCTACCCACCAGGCTCGACCTGTAGGCGGACTGGAGAATATTGCTGAATCGCGTTCGGTCCGCGGGAGAAGTAAAAAAGCTGCCATTGCAGAGCTGGAGTGACTGTGAAAGATGAAGAGCCTGGAAGCAGCTGCCTGGTGTGGTACCCTTCTGCTGTTGCTGTGTACCATGTAAATGTGTGAGTAGCTCAAGTTACTCCTACTGTAATTAAAGGACTCTTGCCTGTTGTTGTTAACCATATAAATGTGCAAAGAGATTTGTGAGTTCAAGTTAATCCTGCTGCCAGTGAGGGATTTTGCCTGGATTGAGACAACCATATAAATGTGTAAAGAGATTTGTGAGTTCAAGTTAATCCTGCCACCAGTGAGGGATTCTGCCTGGATTGAGATAACCATATAAATGTGTAAAGAGACTTCAGGCTCAGCCCTGCTAGTGTCGGAAGAACCGGGATTAGCTGGAGGTTGTGAGTACCGAATCAGGGTAGTTCCCTGCTAAGTGTGCAAACAGTGGTTTTTCAATCATATTGCTATACTTTTGACTGCCTAACTGAACTTTCCTTCCCTGCTGACTTGCTCAGGATTGCAGCGTTTATCTGTGTTAAGGGCCCCAACCAGCTGCCACGTGTGGACTAGCCATTAGGGCTTGGGTACCCAGGGACAGTGACTTGTAGGGATAGGCCTGTGCACAGAGCTCTAGGTAGTTAAGAATAGTGATAAACCAATTAGCCTGATTCCCCATCCTTGTTATCTCCCTTAATAAATTAGATTTGTGTGTTACAACTACACCTGGCTGGTTTGTGCATCCCTGTTGAACCGCTGTATAGTGACTGTGATATAACTGTATCTTATTCTACAGGGGTCCCTGGAGAGGCTGAGATATACTACCCGGAGGGTAAATGTATTGGTGAAAAGCATTGATGGTACCCCATGTGAGCCACTAGTGGGAAAAAAGGGGGGTTGCAGTAACCCAGAGGGCTGTGACCGAGGCAATCTCGACAATATCAACCCCGACCTCTGGGTGGAGGCACCCGCCAACGGATCTGGGCCCCTCACCCGGTCTCTGTGGAGGCAAGCAGGGGTAGTAGCCCTAAGGGTAGTACCCCCTTGGGGTTACAAATTGGAGGCACCGCTGGGATTAGCATCCCCTAGTGGCTCAATGAGGATATACCCCAAAGATGAAAAAAATGGAAGGGGATATGTTGGAAAAAATTAAGCTGGGACCCATCAAAACCATGGTGCACAAACTAATGGGTTGGGGTGAAGCAGAAGACTAGATTCCCAGAAGATTATACTATTGTTAGATGTGCCCTTGGTACCTCGGCTGCATATTGTCTCTGTTGCCGAACGAGTAAAGTGTTTGGGTAAGGTTGAAGTGAAAGGGCGTATGACTGATTTACTTGACCAGACATTGCAGGTGCTACTCCTATGCAGTGTGGCCATCGACCCTGAGAAGGTACCTCCTGTACTTTACCCGGAGGGTGCGCCCCAGGGGTGGAGGCTAATTCATATCTGAAGTGGGTCAGTCACTCCTGAGGGGTCCCCTCAAATGAACAGTTTTAAGGACAAACTGCTTAAATTGTTAGCTGTGGATGGGAGGACTACCCAGGAGTTACTACAAGCCTTGGATCTGTCCAGTGATACTACCCCTCGGAGTTCCCCGGGCGCCTCCCCTGGTCCGCCCAAAAGCTCCGTGCTGGCTTCTTTGCCTTTGGCACTCCCTTTCATACAGCTTGATTCCTACCGTAAGTTAAAGCTTTTCTCTGGCATGGTACCAGTGGCTTCCGGGGAGGATGACCTGGAGGCGTGGATGGACTATGCCACCCCTTTAGTCCAGGAGTGGCAATGCTCCGAGGGGGAGAAAAGGAAGAGGCTGATGGAGAGTTTGCGGGTACCTGCCTTAGAAGCCATTAGATTCTTCCGGGCCACTCGTCCGGAAGCCACTGCTGCAGAGTATCTCTCTGCTTTAGAAGGGTTTTTTGGGAGTACAGAGACTGGTGAAGATTTATTATGGAAATTCAGGTCTGCTAAGCAGTGGAGAAATGAAAAACTGTCCGCTTTTGTTACTAGAGTGGAGCGGGCATTGCAGAAGGCTTGTAGAAAAGGGGGAATCGCTGCTGCAGCCCTGAATCAGGTTCGGTTAGAACATATTTTAAAGTCTGCCAGATTCTCTAGTGTAACCCTATTGAAACTTAAGTTGCATGATCGGCGGGCCTTCCCGCCTGAATATTGTCAATTGATGAGGGAAATTCGAGAAGTGGAGACTGATGAAGAGGGGTGGGAACCCTGTGTGGGGGCCATGAACCCTAGTGGGACCCCTGAGTCTAATACCCCTGAGGAGACTGGCTCACCTGGAGGTCGAAGGGTCCCCAGATTCTCGGGTACTGTGGGATGCGGGTTGTTCCTCTGACCCCTACATGGAAGGTGAGTTGAGGGCTGAGATCAGGAATTTACGGGAATTGGTGAGGGACTTAAAGCAGTCTACTGGGTACCCTACTCGGCCCAGGGCCCCTGAGTCATGTAGAGCCCCGAACCCTAGCACTAGAGAGTTTTCTCCCTCCCCTCAGGGCTCCCCTCAGGATAGTGGTCCCCGGGACTCTAAGTTTTGTTATCACTGTGGGGAAGATGGGCATTTCCAGCCTGACTGCCAGAGGCCGGAGAATTTAAGGAAAGTTAACAGCAGACTGATAGCTAGATACCGCCAGACCCAGTCTCGGGCCCCCAAGAAAAGTTGTGTGATTCAGGCTCATGCCTACCGGGCTAACAATGTTGTTACCCCCAACTGGTCTGATGTGGTCGGGCCATCTATGGAACCGGGTGCAGGTGAATGGAATTCCCACTAGAGCTGTATTGGACAGTGGCTCCCAGGTGACCATTATGTTTCAGGACTGGTACCAAACCCACTTATCTGAAGTGCCCTGCAGCCGCTAACTGGTCTACATGTATGGGGATTGAGCGACAAGGCCTATCCATATTTGGGTACATCTGTGTCTGGTTATCATTCCTGCAACTGTAAATGGTATAGATGAGCAAGTGGAAACCTTAGTGTTGGTTTACCGCCCACTGAACTATCTGATGGGGTGCCCTTGTTGATTGGAACAAATGCCCACATGTTTGGACAATTGGCCCAGTTGTGCTCAGAGAAGCGAGCATTTCAAACTGGGTGAGCTTTGAGCATACCGGCTGTGATTCAAAAGTCAGGGCCACTCAGGAGAAGGGTAGTTTGGAGGAACCTGAAGGTCCTGTGGGAGTGGTGTGGAAAAAGGATCCGGCCCCCGTGGTACTTGCCCCAAATGAGCAATGTGTTCTGCATGGAGAGGTACGACTAAAAACAGATGTCAAGAATAAGTTGTTGATGTTGGATGCACCCATGGAGGGAGAACTACCTGAGGGGTTGTTACTCAGACCCAGCATTCTGCCGGCTAGAGCCCATGCTTACATTAAGAGGGTGATGGTTCAAGTGCACAATGTGTCCGATAAAGAGATTCGGATAAGAAGAGGGTGCACCCTGGCTAGCGTTCATTGTGTGGATACTACTGTACTACCAAATAGAAAGAGTTCTCGGATGGGTGATAGAGTTGCTCCTGATCTGTTTGACTTTGGTGACTCTCCGCTGCCGACTGAGTGGAAGCGTAGGGTCAGTGAGAGGCTTGCCAAGAGGAACCAGGTTTTTTCTCTGAAGGAGTGGGATGTAGGATGTGTACAAGGGGCTGAGCATCACATTCGATTGCACGACGAAAGACCTTTCCGAGAGAGATCCCGACGTCTGGTTCCCGTTGACATAGATGATGTACGGCGGCATCTGCAAGAAATGTTGGCTGCTGGTGTAATTCAAGAGTCTAGGAGCCCCTATGCATCCCCCATTGTAGTAGTAAGGAAAAAGAATGGGGCAGTTCGGATGTGTGTAGACTATTGTACTTTGAATAGGCGGACTATTCTGGATCAATATACCATGCCACGCATACAAGACGCCTTGGATTGTCTGAATGGTAGTAAGTGGTTCTCTGTATTGGATCTTCAGAGCGGATACTACCAGATCCTGATGGCCCCAGCCGACCGGGAGAAGACTGCTTTCATTTACCCATTAGGCTTCTATGAGTTTATTCAGATGCCTCAAGGAATTTCGGGTGCCCCAGCCACTTTTCAGCGCTTGATGGAATGAGCTGTGGGGGACATGAACCTACTCGTGTGTTTGGTCTATTTAGATGACGTTATAGTGTTTGGCTGATCATTGGAAGAACATGAGCAATGATTATTTAAAGTTCTGGATCGATTGGAGGATTTCGGCCTTAAGTTGTCTATCGACAAGTGTCAATTCTTCCAGACTTCTGTGAAATATGTGGGCCACATAGTGTCCACTGAAGGCATAGAGACTGACCCTGGCAGGGTGGAGGCATTGACCACTTGGCCTCACCCTAGGAATTTAAAAGAGCTGCAACAATCTTGGGGTTTTGTGGTTACTATAGGCGGTTTGTCAGAGACTATTCACGAGTGATTCGCCCTCTCCTTAATCTCACCCGGGGCATCCGCCTACTCACAAAAAGTATAAGAAGTGTGTGCACCCTGACATAGAAAAGAAGTATTTTCGGCCAAATGATATGTTTGGGCATCGATGAACTGCTGAGTGTGAGGAAGCTTTCCATGACATCATATATCAACTCACCCAAGCACCTGTGTTGGCCTATGCTGACCCAGCCAAGCCTTACACTCTTCATACTGATGCCAGTCTGCAAGGACTAGGGGCTGTGTTGTACCAGGAGCACGCAAATGGACTGAGACCTGTAGCGTTTGCCAGTAGAAGTCTGACGCCGTCCGAGAAGAATTACTCCATGCACAAATTAGAGTTTTTGGCTTTGAAGTGGGCTATTGTTGATCAGTTCCATGACTATTTGTATGGTGCCAAGATATTAGTAGACTGATAACAATCCTCTGACCTATGTACAAACCTCAGCCAAACTGGATGCCACTGGACATAGGTGGCTCTCTGCCTTGGCCACCTACGACTACGCTGTAGAATACAGGGCGGGCCTAAACCATATAGATGCGGATGCTCTCTCTCGGAGGCCTGTGTCCCAGACTGAATGGGTCCGGTTGTCTGAGCCTGACATAAGAGCCCTGTGCCAGAAATTTGATAAGGAAGAACAGGTGTCTCCTGACACGGTGGACTGCATGGTAGATTGTTTGGGGCCGCTGGAGAACTGTGTACCTGCCGCCTACTGTCATTTCTCTGCTTTGGACACCAGCTGTCTGCCGCAACTCAACAATGATGATCTCCAACAGGCTCAATCCTGTGACCCTATGATAAGAACGGCCATAGAGGTTTTGCGGGCTGGAAGGGATGTGTCAAACTGGTTCCACTGACTTGCGGACTTCCTTGTTGTGTACAAAGAAGGGCCCAAATTAAAGCTGATCAATCAACTCCTATATAGGCAGATTGTAAGTAAGGAGGGCCGGGTGTAACGACAACAACTGGTGCTGCCTCAGCTTTCAGAGAACTAGTTTTAAGGTCATTGCATAATCAGATGGGGCATCTGGGCATAGATCGAACACTTGATTTGGTACGGACTCGATTCTATTGGCCAAAGATGAGTGCAGATGTGGAACAGTATGTCAAGACCTGTGGTCTTTGTTTGCAAAGGAAAGCGTTACCTCAGAGCTGCTCCTTGGTCAACATTACTACTAGTGCTCCTATGAAACTGGTCTATATTGATTTCCTGAGTCTAGAGCCTGATCTGAAGAGTGTTAGCAACATATTGGTGGTCACTGATCATTTTACCTGGTACGCCCAGGCTTTCCCGACCAAGGATCAGAAAGCAACTACAGTGGCTAAGATACTTGTTGAGAATTTTTCAGCCACTATGGGGCTCCACAGCGGATTCATTCCGATCAGGAAGGACTTTGAAAGTTGTTTGATTAAAGAGATGCTATCTTTGTGGTGGAGCGCAAATCACGAACCACCCTACCACCCTCAGGAGATCCTCAGCCTGAAAGGTTCAATCGTACATTGCTTGATATGCTGGGCACCTTACAATCCAAAGATAAATCGAGATGGAGCCAACAGATTAGCACTCTAGTTCACGCCTACAATTGTCGAAAAGTGATGCCACAGGGTTCTTCCCCTATCAACTGATGTTTGGAAGAGAGGCTAGATTGCCAGTGGATGTGTGTTTTGGGGTTTCTCCTGATGAGGTGCGAGCTGAAAATCATCTACAGTACGTACAGAAATTAAAGGCCCAATTAAATCATGCCTACCAACTGGCTCAGACCATGGCTGCTAAACGAAACCTGGCTAACAAGGAGAGATATGACAAAAAAGTGAAAACAGTAGAGTTGAGAGAAGGGGACAGAGTGTTGTTGAGAAATCTGGGACTGCATGGCAAATATAAAATCGCCGACAGATGGCATCACCTCCCTCATATTGTTGTGGGACAGCTGGCGGACCTACCTGTGTATAAAGTGCGGCCTGAAAACAATTCGAAAGATGTGAAAACCATCCACAGAAATCATCTGCTGCCAATTGGGCAGATCTTGATTGAAGCTGAACCTTTCTCTGCCACTCCTTCCAGGCCCGTGACTTGATCTGTCACTAAGAGAAGAACCAAGCCCGTGGAGCCTTCAACAAGTCCACCGAGGAAGCCCTGTCCAACCCCCCTGCAGAAGGAGATGGTCAACCCTCAGTGTCAGAAGACAGCAAAGATGATGTTGAATACTATCCCTCTTATGAACTAAGTCAATTGTTTCGGGGCAATCCCCTTATTAACTCAGGAACTGAAGCTGGCCCATTTGTGTTGATTGAGCCCCCTACTTTGTCCCCAGAGGAGATGCCTCCAGAAGATGAATGGGGTAGCAGACAAACTCATGGGGCTGAGTCCTTAGGCTTGGCTGAACTGTCTGGCCTGGCTGAGTTATCTGACTTTTCAGAGGAAGAGATTGAGGTGGGGGAACAAGCAAGTGACAGGCCAGAACTGGAAGAATGTTTCGAATGCCCTGATGGTTCCCCTTTAGTAACCAGACAACCCCTAGATGGGCCCAGTGGGGTGGGTTCAGGGATAGAAGGTCAAGTCTCTGATGGTGTTACGAGTACCGAGCCTGATCCCCTTGGAGGGATCCCCGTTGCTAATTTCCCCTGACATGGAAGTGGAGTCAGGGCCTGGGTCAGAATCCCCTGAGACCCCTAGGCGATCCGGCTGACAGATACGGCCAGTAATCAAGTTGAGCTATGAGTCCCTGGGTCAGCCAGTGGACCTGCCCTTAAATGTGGTTCACAAGGGGGGGTATATGTGTCCCCAAGATCTTTGCCTAAGTTAGCCTTGGGGGATAACTCCCGATTGTTAGTATTACACTTTGAGTGTAGTGCTTCTGCTCAGGGTGATGCAACACTGACTAGAACAGAGGGGCTCCCCCAGTCCCAGTGCCAGTGCCATAAGCAGGAATTAGTAACCTGATTTGAAAAACAAAAGGGAAATTGGAGTTATGTGTACCATGTGTATGAATCATAATATGTTGTTAATATGATATTTCTGTATGTGATTTAAAATGTGATATAGTGTTAATTGGGATGTTCGTGTAAATTGCCTCAAGGGTGATTGCTTGACGCGGACGCCAAGCTTTTCCAGGCGAGGGAGGGTGTAACCCCCTTGCAAATGGGGGTTCCTAATGTGCCCTATACCTGGTAAAGCCGCCGGAATGGGGGTCTGTGGAGTGCTTTTTAAAGCCTCCGTATACTGTCCCTATAAGAGCTGCCTTTGCAGTCGAATTGGTTAAAATGGGGGGTTGAGTGCTGCTATACTAGACTCCGCCAGGGCTGCATAATAACCGCTCCGTTTCTGCCATCGCTAGTTGTGCAGAGGGAGCTTTGTTAGAAGAAGTGTTTGCTTGCTGGCTATCTATTAAAGTAGTAATGATATTGTAGTTGTTCTAACCTGCCTTCCTTTGCAGCCAGGACCGTTTTGGCTGTCTTCCCCATTTTGGTCCAGAACTGTTGGATTGGACCAATCAGTACCTCGAGACCCTACAGAGTCGGCTGACCAATAGAGGAACTGTTTTGTATTTGGGAAAGGCATTATGGGCTATGGCGCTTTTTCGCACCAGTGAGAGGCAGAGGAAGTGACTGGCAGGCTCAACCAGCCAATTGGATCGGGTCATGCCCGAATGGAGAGGAGTGCCCCAAGCTGTGGAGAGCAGATTTGTTGTGGCTAGTGAGGAGTGAGGAGCTATTGTGCTTCTGCGCTGGGGAGCGTTCGTGCAGGAAGCGTGGGAAGGCCTAAGTCGGCCGTTTTCCTGTGAGGAGTTCATTTTGAAATCCGTCGGCAGGCGGTCAGAGGAGGCTGTGCTCTGTACAGCTACCCACCAGGCTCGACCTGTAGGCGGACTGGAGAATATTGCTGAATCGCGCTCGGTCTGCGGGAGAAGTAAAAAAGCTGCCATTGCAGAGCTGGAGTGACTGTGAAAGCTGAAGAGCCTGGGAGCAGCTGCCTGGTGTGGTACCCTTCTGCTGTTGCTGTGTACCGTGTAAATGTGTGAGTAGCTCAAGTAACTCCTACTGTAATTAAAGGACTCTTGCCTGTTGTTGTTAACCATATAAATGTGCAAAGAGATTTTTGAGTTCAAGTTAATCCTGCTGCCAGTGAGGGATTCTGCCTGGATTGAGTTAACCATATAAATGTGCAAAGAGATTTGTGAGTTCAAGTTAATCCTGCTGCCAGTGAGGGATTTTGCCTGGATTGAGACAACCATATAAATGTGTAAAGAGATTTGTGAGTTCAAGTTAATCCTGCCGCCAGTGAGGGATTCTGCCTGGATTGAGATAACCATATAAATGTGTAAAGAGACTTGTGAAGTTCAGGCTCAGCCCTGCTAGTGTTGGCAGAACCGGGATTGGCTGGAGGTTGTGAGTACCGAATCAGGTTAGTTCCCTGCTAAGTGTGCAAACAGTGGTTTTTCAATCGTATTGCTATACTTTTGACTGCCTAACTGAACTTTCCTTCCCTGCTGACTTGCTCAGGATTGCAGCGTTTATCTGTGTTAAGGGCCCCAACCAGCTGCCACGTGTGGACTAGCCATTAGGACTTGGGTACCCAGGGACAGTGACTTGTAGGGATAGGCCTGTACACAGAGCTCTAGGTAGTTAAGAATAGTGATAAACCAATTAGCCTGATTTCTCCAGCCTTGTTATCTCCCCTTAATAAATCAGATTTGTGTGTTGCAACTACACCCTGGCTGGTTTGTGCATCCCTGTTGAACCGCTGTATAGTGACTGTGATATAACTGTATCTTATTCTACAGGGGGTCCCTGGAGAGAGCTGAGATATACTACCCAGAGGGTAAGTGTATTGGTGAAAAGCATTGATGGTACCCCGTGTGAGCCACTAGTGGGAAAAAAGGGGGGTTGCAGTAACCCAGAGGGCTGTGACCGAGGCAACCTCGACAATATCAACCCCGACCTCTGGGTGGAGGCACCCGCCAACGGATCTGGGCCCCTCACCCGGTCTCTGTGGAGGCAGGCAGGGGTAGTAGCCCTAAGGGTAGTGCCCCCTGGGGCTTACACAAGTGGCCCGGTGGCACTGATGGTTGAGGTGCTAGATGCCACACCTTGTGCCACACGAGTGACCCAGGGTCAGGAATGAGCCCAGGTTGCTCTGGTCGGCAGGGGAGGAAGAGATCGAGTGTCTGTAGGAGTGCTCTTTCTTCCCAGGGAGGGATGGGGAGATGTGATCACTCCTGGAGCGGCCTCTGGTGGTGATCAGAGGTGCCCAGCATGGTGATGTAGTAGACGTATGGGGCGGAGTTGCAGCATAGAGTTGCCTTGTAAATAGCCGCACTCTGAAGGGAACAGAAAAAAGAAAATGGCCCAGCCTTGGTAGGCGACGATGGGGTCCGGGAGTTACCCCCACGCCCAGCAGTCGTGTACGCCGGCTGATCCTTGGAGCTCTCACGGTCCAAGGATGTCCTCATAAAGGGTGGCAATAGTGAGGTGTGGATGCCTGGAACAAGTAGGAGTTGCTCCCACTGAGTATCAGGACTGAGTCTCAGACATGGCAGGATGGAAGTAAACTGTGTGCCCCCATCAGAGAGAGTCCAGGGCTGAGAGAGGTAGATAAAGAAAATAAGAAAAATATAAAAAAGTAAAGCAAGTGATCAAAGTAATTTATATGGACAAAAGTAATACTGCTGGAAAGCTAAGTTTGGAAATGAACAGCTAATCAAACAACCAATCAAAGGGTAACAAATGGGTAATAAAAATTCCAACTCAAAAAATTAAAAACCATGGGGGGGTGAGGGGAAACCAAGCTGTAACAAAAAGAAGCATGCACAGCAAACTGAAACTGAAAACAGGCAAAACAAATTATAAACTCAATTGATCACATACTTAAGGTAGCTCTGCTGAAGAAAAAAACATATTTTTTTGAACTGGGACTAACTTTGTTCCAACCCTGCCCTGATAGTTTTTTCTTTTTTGTCAAATATCTTTATTATTTAATAAGCAGGTTTCAAATATCATGCAGCAAATACATTTTACAGCATGAAGTGGTCAACATATTTATGAGAGGATGGTTTAGGGTAAATGATGTGAGAGAGAGAGACACAACTATATTGCAGGTGACACCTTTCGTTGGACTAACAAAATTATTTCTGAGAGTGAGACTGTCTCAGAAATAATTTTGTTAATCAATAAAATATCACCTACAACACATTATTGTTTTGCTCTCTCTGTATTGTACACTGGACTAACATGGCTATCACAATTGTTTTTTTCAAACACCCAGGTTACCTACACATTTGGAAGGTAACCACATGAACCCTTTACTCACATTGGCAGACAAACATTCCAACATATAGTACACTACATAAGCCAGAGCATTCCACCGCCCCTGTGACGAGCCAGATGAATGAAAGATAATCAGAGGTTCAAAATGCTAATGCATTTAAGCCCAGCAGTCCCACAAGCTAGCCATATATTCCTACACTGTTTATTCTGTGGGTTCCCTTAGCTTCCCAACAGAAACAAGCATTTGTCAATGCCAAACGTTCGCTTGCAGGTATTTGCAGTGGTGTTTGGCACGTATGGTTCTTTACCGTAATGCCCTGTGCGATTGGTGGTATTTGCACAATAAATTTTCAGCATGACCTTTTTGTTACCCCCATTGTGCGCTACATAGGCAGAAACACGTTTTGGGCAGGATGTGAAAAATGACAGCTGTACTGCTCATAAGGAAGTGTGGTAAAATGGCAATGTTGAAAATCTGGGTGGAAATATTGAAAATTCGCAAACCCTCTGATGCATGTAGGAACTGTCAATGCACGTTCGTAAAACAGTCATTGTTAGGAATTATTTCACCAAATTGTCAACATTGGCATTTTAAAACCTCTGCTAATGAACAGTGTCACTGTGATTGTCTTGCTGTGTGCCATACATTGATTTTGCACACCGGCTGCGCCATTGTGCACTACATGGGTGGAAACACGTTTTGGGCAGGATATGAAAAATGACAGCTATACTGCTCATAAGGAGGTATGGTAAAATGGCAATGTTGAAAATCTGGAGTGAAAATATTGAAAATTCGCAAACTTACGAGCGTGCGTAGGAACTGCACAATGCATGCTCGTAAAACAGTTATTTTTAGGAATTTGTTCACCAAATTTTCAACATAGCCATTTTAAGATCTCTGCTCATGAACAGTGACACTGTGATTTTCTTAATGTGTCCCATACACTGAGTTCACACAGCGACTGTGCCATTGTGCGCTACATGGGCGGAAACACGTTTTGGGCAAGATGTGAAAAATGACAGCTGTACTGCTCATGAGGAGGTGTGGTAAAATGGCAATGTTGAAAATCTGGAGTGAAAATATTGAAAATTCGCAAACTTATGAGCGTGTGTAGGAACTGCGTAACGCACACTCGTAAAACAGTCATTTTTAGGAATTTTTTCACCAAATTTTCAACATAGCCATTTTAAGACCTCTGCTCATGAACAGTGTCACTGTGATTTTCTTAATGTGTCCCATACATTGATTTCGCACACCGACTGTGCCATTGTGGCTACATGGGCGGAAACACGTTTTGGGCAAGATGTGAAAAATGACAGCTGCACTGCTCATAAGGAGGTGTGGTAAAATGGCAATGTTGAAAATGTGGAGTGAAAATATTGAAAATTCGCAAACTTACGGCGTGCATAGGAGCTCGCAATGAACATTAAGTAAAACAGTCATTTTGGGAATATTTTCACCAAATTTTCAACATAGCCATTTTAAGACCTCTGCTCATGAACAGTGTCACTGTGATTTTCTTAATGTGTCCCATACATTGAGTTCACACACCGACTGCGCCATTGTGCGCTACATGGGCGGAAACATGTTTTGGGCAGGATGTGAAAAATGTCAGCTGTACTGCTCATGAGGAGGTGTGGTAAAATGGCAATGTTGAAAATCTGGAGTGCAAATATTGAAAATTCGTAAACGTCACGGCGTGCGTGGGAACTGTGCAACTGCTACGTAAAACAGTCATTTTCAGAATTTTTCACCAAATTTTCAACATAGCCATTTTAAGACCTCTGCTCATGAACAGTGTTACTGTGATTTTCTTAATGTGTCCCATACATTGATTTCGCACACCGACTGCGCCATTGTGCGCTACATGGGCGGAAACACGTTTTGGGTGAGATGTGAAAAATGACAGCTGTACTACTCATAAGAAGGTGTGGTAAAATGGCAATGTTGAAAATCTGGAGTAGAAATATTGAAAATTCACAAACCTACGAGCGTGCGTAGGAACTTCGCAATGCACACTAGTAAAACAGTCATTTTTGGGGATTTTTGCACCAAATTTTCAACATGGGTTTTTTGGGACCCCTTCTCATGAATGATGTCACTGTCATGGCACTATTCAGGCCCAAATGGTGATTTCACGCAGTGACTGTGCAGTGACTGCAAAATCACCCTTCGGGCTGGAATAACGCCATGACAGTGACATCATTCATGAGGAATCCAAACACCATGTTGAAAGTGTGCAAAACAAAAAAAATGCCTGAGATATGCAATAAAGTTGAACCCCCATCTAGCCCATTATACAGCTTACGGCATTTCCTCAGTTCGCGGTCGGCTTTGAAGAGTGCAGGCGTGTTCCCGGTCCCCAAGATCATCGCTCCAAGCTCCAGAGGTAAGTATGGGGTGGGGGTGGGAAGCTGGTAGTGCGCAGTGGGTGGGTGCAGGTTGTGGGAGGGGGACTGGGAGATGCGCCGTGGGACCGTTTTCGATTTACAGGAAAAAAAAAACAGACAACGTGGGACGTTTGCCATGCTGGGGTGGGCTCCCAGCATGGCAGAAGATGGCTGGGGGGGCCGAGGAGCCGACGGGGGATTGGGCACCCCGTCGGCAAACTACACTTCATGTTTGCCATGCTGGGGTGGGCTCCCAGCGTGGTAGCAGGATGGCTTGGGGGGGTCCATGGAGCCGATGGGGGATTGGGCACCCCCGTCAGCAAACAATGTTTGCCACACTGGGGTGGGCTCCCAGCATGGCACCAAAGCTTTGGAGGGGCGGCGTGATGCAGGGGAAGTGCGTGACGCGAGGGGGGCAGCGTGATGCGGTGCTCAGTATGACAGCGGTGGTTTTCTTTGAAGCGAAGACCACCGCTGTCATACACAGCTCCCGCACCCATTGGTGCAGGACCGCCATGCCTGCTCAACGGAGCACTGGATTGCAAGGGAGAGGCAAACCTCCAAAGTGTGCTACTCTCCCAAAACGTTCCTTGCACATGCGCGCAAGCGAACTTAAAAAGGAATGGGATACTTTTAAATCTGAACATAGCTTCCAAATTAAGGACAAGAAATATATTACAGTAGTTACTTTTACCACAGAGTTTAATTGAGTACAGGTTATTCCATAACAGAAGGCTGGAGCCACAAGGAAAATCAAAGCACAAAACATAAAAAATTGGGCTAACAGCTCCACCCACCCCGTATAAAGAGACTGACCAAATAGACAAGTTAAAAAATGCAAATGTATTACTACACACTAGATAAAACCATACAGCAATACTAACCCTACCACCTGAAAGGACTAGTGCTAAATAAATCAGCCACTCTGTCAAGCTAAAACTCATATGTTTCCCATATATAGAAACTGTCAAAAAATTGACATTCAACAAATCCTAAGACAGGCTTCAGCACCAAACTACAAGACATACAAAGTAATAAAGTCATTTAAAAAATCCTTATTTCAAAAAGAACCTGGAAAGGCATGTACAAATCTATACCATGTATACATAGAAGCTGTCCTATACACAGAGGAGAAGCTGTCACTTCAAGAAAGGCTGTAGGCTAAACATCTCATTTTGTCTAGGTGGGCACGGGCAGTGTGCCCTGTGTTCATATTACCAAACCCCACCTGCTTGAGGAGTTTATTAGCAAAATCTTCTCTCCTCACATTTGGGAGAATCAGTTATGTGCCTTGGAATAAAAAGTTATGTCCATGTGACATAAACAGCCAGTGACCCAATGCATTGTTTAAATATTTTTCTCTGCTATGTGCCTCAGATGTTTTAGTATTCTTAGTTTAAAACATCTCCTTGATTTTCCAATGTAGAATGTATTTTTAACAAAAGGAAAAACAGAAAACCTTTGTGTTCACATTACAGACCTGGCTTTGAATCTTACAGCCCCCAACTTGCATACTGTGCGACCTGAGTGAGTCGCTTAACTTCCTTGGGCTCCCAGGTTGCACCTGGAAACAAATTTCGGCTTAGTGTGCCTTTTCTTATTAAACAATTTCGCCTTCACATTATAACAGCATAGATGTGCTGCTCAAAGTGGATTACTCAGTGAGGCAGTGCTCTAAACAAATGATTTGCTCGGAGAGGTTATGTTCACCCCGGATTGAACAGTTCCCTACTCTGTAAACTAATGCTACCATGCCATAAAGTAGTATATACTGTACTTAATATCTGATAGACTATATCCTGGCTTCAGCTCCCCCCCCCAAAAAAAAACCCAAACAATTGGCAGCCTGCCAGCCTTACCTTAAAAGTGCATCTGATTCCATCAGCAGCAGCAAAGTGAATGTGATGAGGAACGACCAAATCTAACAATGTACAATGGTCAGGTTAATTTATCAGTGACACCGTGTCCAGTGCAGGTCTGTAATGCCACTAAGTCCTTAAGAAAACATAAAGGCAAGCCAAAACCAAGCTTGAGAGCTCCTGGCTTAAACAACGGGAGAGGAGCAATGCAAGTCAACAGCAACTATTTAGCAAGTAATCAAAACCCAAAAAAGTCAGGTTATTAACTAAGAGGAAGGAGCTGCTGTGAATATTTACTTTTATACCTTCCTAAATCCGCTTGCTAGCCTGACTACTGACATTCCCATTGTTTTGCCAGGCTTTGCAGACATGCAGGTCACATCAAACAACAAGTCCCCAGTTACTGTAGATGTATACTGGGGTGCTTAGGACAGAGACGAGCTGAAAACAGTATTACTAGGAGCCGAGTCCCTATACAGTACTAACTACTCTGCTTGGCCACTTGACACCTCTTCTCTCTCTGACCAGAGACAGCAAAGCAGATGAGCACCTTTTTTTTTTTGTTTGGCAGGCAGGGTGGTGAGTGATGAATTCAAAGAAGTAAAGGGACATTTTTACATTTGCTTGTGCGCATGCTCAAGGAACGTCTTGGGAGAATAGGACTTTTTGGAGGTGTGACTTTATTGTGCAATGCAGTGCTCCCTTTAGCAGGCGCGGCCGTCCTGCACCGATGGATGCAGGAGCTGTGTATGACAGCAGTGGTCTTCAGTTCAAAGAAAACCACTGCTGCAATCATTTGTTTGTTTCATCAGGCAATGACGGAGTACATCCTGGTTTTGGAAGATGAGAACGATGAACCCATTGAGATTCCCATGGAGGACGATGGCACCGTGCTGCTCTCCATGGTCACGGCCCAGTTTCCGGGATCGTGTGGGCTGCGGTACCGCAACCCAGTGTCACAGTGTGTGCGGGGTGTCCAGCTCATGGAGGGGATTCTGCACCCTCTGGAGACTGGGTGGTCCAGCCTAGTGTTTTTCGTCAATTACCCCAAAGGTACGTACTCGGTGCCATCACGTTGGCGGGGAACTAGTAGTAAAACAAGACTTAAATGTAGAAGTTCGCACGCCAGCTCATTGTTAATGTGGGGTCTGTAAATATCATCTTTGCTGGAAAGTTTGATGCCTAAATAGGATGCTGCCACATGATTGACAGCAAGTGCCAGTTCAAGGAAACTTGGCGATGTTTTGCAGGCTGGGTTATTCCACCTTTCCACTACTGTTGCAGTGTTCAAACGTGATAAATCACTAAGTTAATGTTGGTGTCTGCAGTAGGTGTTTTAAAACTGCAGTATATTTTTCAGGTAGCAGGGCTAATTTAGACTTGCTCAAACGTAATCTGTTGATTATGAACCTGGAGCAGCACTAGGTCGACCCAGTGTAGAATCCTGCACCACCTCTTGTTTTTACCATTGGCAAGTGGCGTTACCAGAGATCTAAGTCTGCCTTGCACTTCTAATTTTTTTTTTAAATATGAAATAAGATACCAACGCGAACGTCAGGAACATGCTGCTACTTAGCAACCCAATAACAAAAACTGTAATTCCACAGTAACCTATTGACATTATTGCGTGCACATACAGCTCACATTTTTCTCTGTAAACTTTGTGTTTTTACATAGATACAGTGTCGGCAGATAAGGGCCTATGGCCCACCCAGTCTGCCCATTTGAGCTTGTTATTTCTGGATCAGCTCCTAAGAAAACGATCGAATACGTTTAATCTGTTATATTTTCCAAGTTGCAAGGAATATTAGAAACGAGTTTGAATTGAAACTGTGTGACAAGTAAACATATTGCCATCTCTCCTATTACCTGTGTTTTCCAGAGCCTAGACTTCTTAATATTTTGTATTCTACTTATATAAGCCTCTGAAATCCATTGGCAGCATAAATATTACAACAACGTTTGGTCTATAGCGCCCAAATGTCCATATAAGAGTGCAGCTGGAAGGGACGTTCCTTCCTCGAAAGTATGGTGTGAAAGCACACATGTGACTGAGTACCCAAACACGTTTCCTAGCGGTTTAAAATGGATGGTAAGGTGTGTGTGTGTGTGTGTGTGTTTTCTGAAAAAGGTACTATATCTTCCTTGTCTCCTAATTTTTTTTTAAAGACGAAATGGCTTCACAGTTCTGTTTACTGATACAAATCCGTATTTGAAGAGTCTTCAGTCTGCGTGTACAAATTATCTAATAAAATCATGTCTAATTTAGTAATGTCAATCCCCCAGTTGTCGATTGCCCCTAAAGATCACCAGTTTTCATTAACCATGTTATTATATTCCTGTCTGTACCATTCAGTTTGACATAGTCCGAATTGTTTTGTGATTTCTTTTTCAGGTAAAAGTAAAATGAAACTGATATTTCATTTGCAATTATTTTGGTTTAAACTGGGGGGAATGACTGATCTAAAACAGCTATTAACTGTCCTCGATTTTGTCTCAAAATGTCCTCGGTTCCTCCTATATTTGAGAAGTCTGTAAATTGAAAATAGGAATTTGAAAAATAAAACAATGCCAAACATTAGAGTTACAGAATAATTCTTCTTCACAAATGCTTCTCAACTAAGATACCTATTGTAATGGGTTTCAGAGCTGTTATCAGCATTTTTAAAAGATTTGTCCCTGATTTTTAAGACTTTTCCCCGAGTTCTGAGGCAGGAGGTTGGGCGGTGAAGGAGGTGTATAAGGTTACTAATTCTATCACATTTTGTTTGGGGCTTGCACACCATGCTATGTTGTGAATAGATCTTCGATTACCTCTCTGGTGGTATGTATACCTGTCACTAAATTGCACTCTAGCCTGATTCGCAAAAAAATTACATTGCGGATTTATAACCCCGGCATCCCAAACACGTTTTGAACATTTCTATTTAGATGCATACTGCTATTTGGTGACGTACTTCTTGCAAACTACTTATGAGCTGCAGTTACAGCCTGATTTGTTTCCTATTGTGAACGGTGAATGCACAAATAATTTCAGCACTGTAACCTTCAGTTCCATGGCATCGATCCCAAGACAGCCAGGAGACTCTTGGGAATTGTCTGGGACTAGATTAAATTATATCATATAAAACATCAAAGAATGTCTTAAATAGTTTTGCTTTGGATTATAGCTAACGGAGAGGTCAGCGCAATGACTCTTAAATGGAATGAAGAAAGGCAGCCATCAAGTGGACACACACTTCACACCATCCCAACTGATTAAATAACTGTTGGTCTGTAAAGTGTAGGAGGAGCACATGCAACACACGTCTGGAAAATAAACTTTCCTTGCAATCAAACCCTGCAGTTGTATATGGACTGAAATTCATTCCCCAGTGCAGAAATCCTTGCCACCGCTCCCCTCCCCGTGTGGTCATTTCTTCCTAGCACTCTGCTCTACTGTACAGACCGGAGTTCCCAGCCCAGTAGTGTCCCAGTCGAGAGGTGCAGACTGAAGGCGGGGGCAGCAGCTAGTGTGTGGGACGAACTGAACAGGAACAGTGTGAGTCAAGCCACTTAAGATCGCGTGGAGTGGGGAAATCCAGAGGATCATTACCCATCTAGGAGAGAGAGACAGACTAAAGGTGAGCTGAGCCTGTAGCATGGGGAACTCCATCCAGTCCCCGGAATGTGTGGACAGTTAGGACGTGTCATCCTCCAGCATTCCCAGTCTGCTGACTGATGCGTGAAGGGCAGAGAGGTGTGTGTAGACCCCCAATGCTATGCATGCATGCATGGACAGTCATTCATTAATAATGTTTAGTACTGGAAATGAAAAAATGTAGTGGGGGAACCAATCACCATTCTATAGAATCGAACCACGAGACCAACCATACTGTCTTTCCACATTTTGCTCCTGGAACGGAGTACTAGGTTTCATTTCCCTCCTGAAATTGAGTTTTCTGAGTCCCCTTCCACATTTCCACTACTGTTAATGTCTGTACAAGGTACTGGGGTAACTGACATGCTGAGAACCTGTTAACGTTGCATTGCAACAAATATAGATGACAGAGATCCCCAGTATGTTTTCCAAAGTCATTGGTGGTGAGACGCTAGAGGAGTTGTACTTTAAGGAGCACTGCAAATCTGTGTTTTTATTATGGTTTTGTTACTCTGTCGCTGACTGTTGTTATTTGTGTATATTGAGAGGAGCTGTTGCATACATTGATAAGAGATAAGCAAAACTACAGTATAGTATATCACCCAAACCCAGCTAAGCCTGCTGGGCATCGGGGGGGGGACTGATTGAATGTACCAGTGCTGTACAAACGACATAATATATACAGTACAAGCCTTCTGTCCTAGATGGTTAGGTGAGTACCCTTGTCTGTCTTGTTAGTCACTGGGTACTTTGGTCCCCACCTGGCACAAGTAAGTATAACTGAACATTAATCTTATTAAACATGTCCATTTCACTCTCTGCAGGTACTCAATTATAGGAAACATACACGGGGAAAGGGGAGAACATATAGAGTTGCTTCTCTGATTTGGTAAGCATCTACAAGCAAGAGAGTAAAAATAACCTAGGAGTGCCGAAGATAGGCATTAGAAAACTTGGGTATTAGGAAAAGGACTATGCCGATTCTTACCAAAACCTTGATCTGTTAGTAGTTTAATTTAGACTTCAGTTCTCCTGGGGGGTAGATTGTGGCAGTTGTGTTTAGGAAGTGGAGCCTGAAGCTATAGCATGAGTAATGTGTACACACACACACACACACACACACACCCCATAATGGGTACTATCAGGGGGCGTTAACAAGAGTTGAATCATCCTGGTCCAGCTCCATAATTTTAACTGGGCTAATCATCAGGTTCACTGGCTGCTAGCTCTCACTAGGAAGAGTGCTTGGGCTGCACAATTGCACAATTATACGGGAGCCACAAAGCATCAAAGCACTTGCCAGGAAAGAAAAAGGGCCCACTTGTGTAAAAAGAAAAACTAATTTTGCAGTGGGAAAATAAACAGCTGCAGGGAAATGTTATTGATGGAGACTTATCTGATGCATATTTGTCCTTGCTGTGTAACACTGTCACAGGTTGCCCTGCTAATTTATTCACTGCTGGGTTTGATTTGTCCATATTCAGTTACAAATGTACTTAGTTTTGGTCCAGTATTCGATCAGTGGGATCTGCCACAGTTCTCTGAATGTAACTTTCTGGAGGGGCGGGCTTTTTGCACTTACATGTGATCTGCAGTGCTTTTGGATGTAAACGCAACAAGCTAGCAGTCTGCTAAGGAGTAGCAGAGAGAAAGTTTGTTTAGATTTGCATATATAAGATACAGGATGCACATTTTGAGGTCTAATTAAGGCCATTAGTAAAATGATTATACAAAACAATATGCTTCAGCTGGCTGCAGTTACTAAACATGGAGCAG
Source organism: Neoceratodus forsteri (assembly GCA_016271365.2). Taxonomy (NCBI): domain Eukaryota; kingdom Metazoa; phylum Chordata; order Ceratodontiformes; family Ceratodontidae; genus Neoceratodus; species Neoceratodus forsteri. The sequence continues at coordinate 885,819,200 of CM028136.1, forward strand.
CTGCTCAATGTCCGGGCGATATGTTTGATGTGCAGCTGAATATTGGCAGACACTATTTTGTGTGTTTGTTTTCCTTTTTCTTTGAGAGGTAATGGATTGTTATTCATTAAAGTGTTAACTGTTCCATGGTACAGCCTAACCCTTCCTTTACCAAAGGGCAGGGGTGTAACACAGACTTCACACAGCCTAGGAAACCTTCAGCCATGTAGTATTATTGACTGTATCATACTGAAGAATGTTTCTCTAAATCTACAGTTGATTGTATGTGCTCCTCCTTCTCACTACATTACACATCTCATGTGGTGCATCACCTGTATATTCATGTATCTCCTCTTGTATCCTCCCGAGTCGTGCCTGAAAATAGGCATTCCTGTGCCTAGTGCACCCACCCGGTTAACAAAAGCAAATAAATAAATAAATAAATAAATATATTTTGTTCCCTCAATTGTCTTGTGTCCTGTCCTCCTGTTTGAGTTTCTTGCCTCTCCGTCCCCTTCATCTGCCACCCACAGCATCCAGCCCCCTCCCAGTCCGGGCATGATACATGCTTTTTCTTTTTCTTTTCATCTTGTTATGTTGGATCGACTCTGCTAAGGTGCCAATTCTAAATGGCACTTTCACACTTGTGTGAACTTCTGTAGTCCTCAATTCTCACACTTCAAAGTGCCGGGTAGACGCTGTCTGTCTGGCGTGGAGCAGCAAGGTGGCCGGGTCGCGGCTCCGCTCCCCGCTCTGTGTGGTTACTTGCAGGTTTGCTCAATTTTACTATCAAATCTTTTGTATTCCCTGGCGATTCTAAATTAGCTAAATGAAAGCTTTCCTATTTTAGTATTTTACTTGCAGTGGTAATCTTTTTCAGCACTTTTGAACTTTTTTAATAATTTGCTGTTTGCAAGGAGCTGTTTGCTCGAGAAACACACTGTCGGTAATTTTATATCAAACCAAGAGATTTTACTGCCTGTTGTTCAATAGCAGGGCAACTTTCAATAGTCTTTGGAAGATCACCTGTCCTTTTATCTGGAACCAGGAGACCTTTGATAAGAATGCCGGTGAGGTTCTCAGATGCACTATATGTGTTGAAATGCCCAGTTTATAGTTTAAGAAGGTATGATACCATGGAGGGGGGGGTCTCAATAAGCACCGGATTTGCCAAATTTACTACATTAATTTTATTTCTCTTTTTAATTTCTCATGTGACAATATAAATTCGGGCCTGGAGAAATGAGTATAATGCAGGTTTGGGGAACCGGATTTTATGTTGCCGGGTTGAAAGAGTTAATTCTGTCATGAAGAGTCGAAAAGACTTAAAAATCTGCTGCCTAAACATTAGAGAGATTTGTCCCTGGAAAGGTTAAAGAGCTCTCAGGTGGTTAGATTGCTTGCACTTACTGTTCTAAATAATTTGAACCCCAAATTAGGAAAGGAGTGTTGGGCCAGCACTGATAACTACTGCTCATCCTTTCTAATGATGTCAATGTAACTTCAGATCTGGGGAAATGCTGGTTTGCGGTATTTTCTCCCCCCAGGTACAACTTTATATTTGATACAATTTTGGGCTCTTTTGCTCTTTTCTACATTCTCAGTCATATGAGGGAGATGTGATAGATATTCCCCTTCTGACTAACAGTTGCTGTTTGGCATTCGGTGAGTCCTTTTTGTTTTGAAAGGGAACTCCGTAAGTGGCCTAGGCAGTGGTAGGAAACCTACAGCCCTGCATCCATCCCCCCAAAGAAACTATCACTTTTATTAAGGACCGAGGAGATAACGAGGTGTTTGATTGTCATGGAGATAGTGAGCATGAAATAATCATATTGACGGTGGGGGTTGGAGGCTTGTTTTACTTTATTCTGGTTTAAAACAGCTGCTGGTAAAAGTCTGGGGTTGGGTACTGGTCAGGTAAGCTCTCTCCAGATTCCCTAGTCTGCAGTCTGCTGCATCCATTTGTCACTCACACACACCCCTACCTAACTGTCCTGGATTTCTATTTTTATGAAATGGTGCGAAGTTCTGCAAGGAGTTGGAATACAGAGAATTGGAGCAGTTTGCAGTGGTTGACAGTCCAAATAAGATGTTTTGTTCTTTTAATTATAGTACACCACGGTCTGAGCAAACACACACTCTGTCTCGTAAATTTACTGCTTGTGTGTTCATGGTGACCTTTGTTGTGACTGAAGTTTAAATGCCAGAAACTTGTGAATTAATTTTGCAGTTGGACACCTATCTCTTTGTTTACAACTGCAGTGGATGAAAGTCGGGGGTTAGGTATTGTTGGGTGTAGCTCAACAGCTTGTGGGTGGGGTGTTTTTTAAAAGTCGGGTGTTTGATTTAATTTATTTATTGTTTCAAACAGCTTTGGTGGTGAAGTTGTGGCTGAAAGCAGGTCAGAGAACCAATTTCCAGCAATAAGGTTTGTGGGTTTTGAAAGTCAGGAATTGGTGTCTTAACTTTTCATTTACAGCAGCTGTGTATGACAGTTGGCAGTCGGGTTCAGTGGAGTTACTCTGACCTTTAGAGAAATATGTCACCCAGAAGTCACATTGAAATACAGTATTTCTTTAATATTTTGTACAGTATTTAATACTTTTAATGCAGTTTACAACTGTTAATGAAGTTTCCAGTCCTTTTCATAAAGTTTATTACAGTTTATTACAATCAAATCTGTAATTTCTGATTGATTCTAAGGTAAAGGGGGGTCTTGTGGGGGTCGCACATGGTCCTGCAGCCCTCAGGGGTGTTTGAGGGCCGCACCTGTGGCCCTTTGGTTATCACAGGCTGCCCATCACTGGCCTAGAGAATCATTATGTGTCTCCATACTCGATTGTCAAACCATTTTTCTCAATACGGATGATTAAGGTTTTCTGTTTGCTTAATAGCACTCCTAGGAAATAAAATGGAGCAGTATACTGATGATGAATATATTAAGGTGCACTTCTAAAAACTTTTTTCCTGTACTCCTTCATATAGGAATGAGGTGTCCGACTTTGTTTATACATTTACAAATTAATTGGAGCAGCATAATGTCTATTTGTACATGTACTTCCGATAAGTGTCTTTAGATATTAACTTAACTGTAATAGAGAACTAGTTTGGTCTAGTTATGGCTGAAGGAGAACATTATTATGTAGGTGTGGTGTCACTGATGTATATGCATATGATGGAGTGCTGTGATTTGAGATTATTCCTGTCTGCTCGGATTGCTCTGATCTGTGCCACTCATATAATGAACACCTTTCATAAACAAGAGAAACATCTCTGATTAGATGTAATGCATGCTTTTCTTACTAGAAAGTTGTGGTTCTGGCATTGCAGTCTGCAGCCTTTATGACAAGAGCGTTCTCACAATTATATTAACATGTTTAGCACCCATAGTTTAAACTACCTATTAATTGCATACTTTAAACAAGGACACTTGTGTGTGTGTGTGTGTGTGTGTGTGTGTGTGTGTGTGTGTTGTGTAAGAGACAGACAGAGAGAGAGAGAGAGAAAGAGAGATTCTGTAAAAAAAAAAAAAAACATACTTGGTTCAGTGCAAGGAAAGGAAAAACTGGCCCCAGTTCCTGGATCCTTCTGATCACTGCACTACAGCATGTACGTTCAAGCAGTGGTGAAGCCTTGCTAGGATAGGTGGAACCAAATGCCCCCCACCCAACCCCACCTGGGGAACACACCAGCACAGGTCAGGAAAACCTGAAATAAACTCTTGTCTTTTTATTAGTACATGTTACTTTCAATTACACTTTACCTTCTAAAATGTTTAAACTAGTCAACTCTGTTATCTAGAAAATTAATTAAAAAAAATGGCACAAAACACAGGAATTGCATACACCAAAAAAAAAAAACATCCCTGTAGCACCGATACTGAAATGAATAACACCAATCCTTTAGTGAAACAAAGTGCTGTGTGCTTAAAACATGAATATGAAATAGAAATTACTGCACTGTGATTATCAATCCAATGTGCATGCACAATAAACAATTCTCAAAAAGATCTCAGGAAGTCCAAAGAGAAAATAAACACATTTTGCCTGGTAAACTATAATGGGACAAATAGCCAGACCTTTGAGATCCTAAAAATGACAAAAGTGGCACAGCCAAATTCATTTAATTTCAGAGGAGATGAAACCCTCAAGTAAAGCTCCTCACTGAGCCGCTGTATATAAGCAGAGCATCAGCACATCCCTATTTGGGTCATCTTACATTGGCTGTGAAGCTTATAAGCAGAATTTATATATCCGTGCTCAACTACCTGCTTTGCAACAAGATAGGCTGTTCACCTTTGTGCAAGCAATGATTTGTTAAAGGGTTGACATTTTAGGGCTAGGCATGAAAAGGACAGAAGTCTCCACTTTATACCCCTACACAGCTGGCAGACCCACAGGTCTCAGATTTAGTAGTTCACAGGTTCAGTGGAGTGGGAACACGTCTGCACTCTTGAAAGCCGAATGCAAACTGAAGAAATGATGGTAAGCTGTATAATGACATAAATTTTTTTTTCAACTTAGGTGGCTATCTCGGGCATTTTTGCAAATTTTGGCACCACATTTTCAACAGGGGGTTCTTGGGACCCCACCTCATGAATTCAGTTACTGTCATGTGAGTTATTCGGTCCCCAAAGGTGATTTCATGGTCACTGCACAAAATCACCTTTTGGGATTGATTAACTAAACAACAGTGCCACTGTTAATGAGGTGGGCTCCCAAAAGCCTATGTTGCAAATTTGGTGAAAAAATGTCAAAAAATGACTGTGTTACGAGCATGCATTGCGCAGTTTCCACGCATACGCATAACTTCGAGAATTTGAAATATTTTCAACACTGACATTTTTTCACACCTCCTTATGAACAGTACAGCTGACATTTTTCACATCCTGGCTGAAATGTGCTTTTGCACATCCAGCGCACAATGGTGTGGTCACAGTGAGAAATCAATGCTCAGGACAGATTATGAAAATCACAGTGACACTGTTCATGAGCAGAGGTCCCAAAATGCCTGTGTTGAAAATTTGATGACAAAAGTCCACAAAATGACTGTGTCATGAGCGTTCATTGCGCAGTTTCCAAGTACGCTCGTAAGTTCGAGAAATTGTTGTATTTTCACTCCAGATGTTCAACATTGCTATCCCTTCACACCTCCCTATGAATGCTACCGCTGTCATTTTTCACATCCTGCCCGAACTGTGATTTTGCACATGTGGAGCAGAATGGTGTGGTCGCTGTGGGAAATCAACGTTCAGGACAGATTAACAAAATAGCAGTGTCACTGTCCATAAGCAGAGCTCTCAAATGCTTTTATGAGGTGGGGGTAACAAAAAGGTCATGCTGAATATTTGTAGTACAAATACCAGCAATCGCACAGGGCATTAGGGTAAAGCACCATACGTGCCAAACACCACTGCAAATACCTGCAAGCGAACGTCCGGCATTGACAAATGCTTGTTCTGTTTGCTTGCGCTCTTGTGCAAGAAACACCTTGGGACAGTATCGCATTTCAGAGGTGTGTCAGGAAAGAGTCCAGTGCAGAGCACTGCACTGTGGGTGCAACCCCCTGAAACACCAATGCATGGTGAAGCCCAGTGCAACAGCCATTGCAATTTCACAGCGGGAGCTGTCCTTCACTTGACAGAAATGAACCTCACCAATGAGAGTGTGTGCTTCATTCCTCTCATTTGCATAAGCAACACCCCCAAGAAAAAAAACAGTGACTGCCACCTCAAAGAAAGCACCAGCTGCTAACACCTACTTCTTCCCCATCCTACATTGTGCTTTTTTCCCCACCTTCCATTCCCTACCTCCTTCATCTCTGTCACTCTGGCCTCCACCGTCGGTCCCATTTCTATTTCTTTTGCCCTTCCTTTGTTTTGGTTCTGCCTCCTCCTCACCCCAGCATCCCAGAGTGTGATGTCATTTTACCAGTGCTGGCTTCCCCTTGGCCTCCTGTGTGGCTATGGTTCTTCTCCTTAGCTCCCCCCCATTTCTGTTACACGCCGTTGGGGCTTGCTACCCACCACAGTGTGGCTCTTTACTTTATCCCTCTTTCTGTCTATTTCAATAAGCTGTACGACTTTCATTGACATGGCATTCGTGCCATCTCCTCACTCTATCTCTTAACCCCACCCCCACTTTACATTTGTTTTTGCTGCCATGTGGCTTCCAATTTTGGTGGCACCTCCACCTTACACTGTACAAGCCTCTGCCTTGCACTCTACAGGCCCCCCCCAGCTCTCACTAATGCTGCGGCTGCTGCTGCCCTGCGCACTCCTCCTCAGCCCCTCTGCCTTGCATTCTACAGGCCCCCCCCAGCTCTCACTAATGCTGTGGCTGCTGCTGCCCTGCACACTCCTCCTCAGCCCCATTGCCTCCTTGTACAGTGCTTCAGGGCTCTCACCAGTGCCACCAGAGTGCCTTTACTTTACAGCAGCATCTTACTGCTCTCCTGCCCCCTGGCTGCTCTTCTTAAGCCTCGTATGGCATCATTTAAACAAACAAAATTGCCACTGGAGTGGCGATCAAAAAAGAGAGGAGAAGGCACTTTCTAATATGCCTCCTTCACCTTCCGCTGGCTTCATTTGTGCCCTGTCTGCCTTATGTTATGTCCCATAGCTGTAGGGCATAAATTACTTAAAAACAAACTGCTGCCAGAGTGGCAATCAGGAAGTTGGGGAGGAGGTACTTTCATTACATGCCTCCTCCACTTCCTGCTGGTTCACACCTTTCTCTGTCTCCCACCCATGCAGAGTAGGCTGCAGCCTAACCTCCGTATGGGCTGGGAGTTGTACAGCACCAGCAGGCACTCCTGCTATAGTGGGGTCGCGCTATCAGCATGCTACCCAGCAGTCCAACTTGTTCCTCTGCTGCCACCACAAATAAACCCCCCATCACTGCCCACAGCATAACTAGGGCTCAGGGAAGCCCCTCAGACCCATGAAGGGTTTCAAATTTATTTTAAAAGAAATGCTGGCATCAGAACATCGGGGCTAGCTCACTAGGCCACCAGGGCTATCTTTATGTTGTACCCCCCCTTTACAGAGCATGTCCAATCCCCACTGATCATCAATACTACTTTCATTTCTACAGAAGGGCTCCTAACCTCCACTAGCCCACTTGGGCTACTAAATAAATTACTGGCCACTCGGCCACCACTAGGGGCAAAGGGTCACTTCTGAGCCCCCTTTTCCCTAGCCTCACTCCCTTCTCTCCTTCTGCCTTCTTACTGCTTTTTCATCTAATTAACCGATTTCTCTTCTATTTTTGCAGGTCAGACAAAATGAGGGCTTCTACCTTAATCAGATAAGTATTAGTTTTATTTCTATCCTATCCCTTCTGCCCTGCTGGTTCCCCTAAGAGCTGTGGATCCTTTGTGACCCTTTTTATGTTTTATTTTACAGGTACCTTGGCGTCATCACTTTGGACATCTACCCAGGCACCCTGTGGTAGGTAAGTCCCTTTTTTTAATCTTGTTTTGGGTGGGTTGACTGCAGCAGGTGTCCGTGTCCATTGCAACCACCTCTGTTGCTGTTTTTCTGTCCTGGTGGCTTGTGAGGACTTCAGGAAGGCTTGTCAGAGCAGTAAGTTCCCTAACCATTCTATTTCTGTAACTGAACCCAAAGTTCCACTGTGTCTCAAGCGTCTAGGCCATTTGCTAGCACAACACTCGAGGTAGCAAACCTCCACACATCAAACACAGTCCAGCAAAGTGGTGTAGTTTGCTGGACTGTACTTCTGTAATTGTTTGAGACATGCAGTGTTAACAGGGTGATCTAACCATGCCCATACACATTCCATACTTACATTCAAGTGTTCTTCTCGGGTAGTTGTCCATGGAAACAAACACAGATTGCATGTGTTATGACTCCAAATTTTCTGCATGGCCATTTTTCCACAGCACCTCATGAATATGACAGCTGTCATTTTTCAGATGTGTTCTCACAGCATACTGAAATGTGATTTTGCAGTCACTGTGCTAAACCACCTTTCGGGCAGGAGTTGAACATGTTCTCCACCGTTGCTCATGAGGTGGGGTCATAAAGAGTCTATGTTGAACATGTGGCCAAAAATCAAAGAAGTTGTCAAGCTATGTTGCATTTTGCTAACACAGGCTCATAACTTTAATACACTCCTGACACATGCACCATGCAAGCGAACATTCGGCATTGACAAATGCTTGTTTTTAAATTTACTGTCACAGTCTAGCACATAACTAAATTAAAGCTCTGAAAGATACAAAAGTAGAGCTTTAACATGCACTGTGTGTGATGTTTGTGTTGTGTTGAAGGTAGCTAGTGCAGGTCAAAACACGAATGTTTTCTCATGTTTTCCTGCCCTGTGCTGGCAAGTTTGCAAGTGGCTTTGCCAGCTGTTTAATATTCCTCTGTAGTGCAGTGTTAGATATCTAAAGGGGGTGAGCTTTATGGGTGCAGTTTGACAAAGAAATGTGAAAGCCTTTTTACTGGATGCACTTTATTGAATGTGAGGTTTCTTACAGTTTCTTCTCTGATGTTTAATAGCCCCACATGCAGCTATTGTGTCTTGCTTGGTATTTAATGGAATAAATGAATGAATTGCTAATGAGATTACTGGGTATTACAGAAAAAAAAACATAAAAATACATCACATCTCAGTATCTGGGAGAACAGGACTGAAGTACATGTTATTAATGCACGTACTGTACATCAGGTAGAACTTGAGTGGATTCTATTTTTAATAACCAGACTGGAGAGTGAGTGTCTGAAGTAAAAACAAACTAAATAATGTGTATACAGTAAAAGTGTCTGTGTTGAGTAGGGAGAGTGGGGGACACTTGATAGAGACATGCTGTTAAATAGAAATCATGTGAAACTGTTGAAATGGTCTACCTGGCTATATTGGCTATGTGTGTGTGTGTGTGTGTGTGTGTGTGTGCGCGTGTGAGTGTGTGTGCGTGTGAATTTAGTGTTCATGAAAGGTACTGCTAGATTGATAGCACTGTAACCTGAAGCCCTCTGTTTATCCACATGACAGGTAGAGTGGGGCAATCACAGTGCAAGCTGCCCCATACTGCCCCCCCAGTGTGCCTCAGCCCTGCCATGGAGGGACCACCACGTATGCAAGAGGGTAGTTCAGATGCATTTCCAGTCAGTCCTTGGCCTCTCAAGTCAGACTGCCAACACAGTTGCATAGCCTATGCATGAATGCATTTTACAGGTTAATACATTCAGGTCCTGTTGAGATCGACCGTCGAGCCGAGGTGTGACAGAGAGTCTGAGTCAGCCCAGCCTAGCCTAGTTCTAGTGCTGTAGTGACCATCCGTCATGACATCAGATCATCGAAGACTGGGATAGAGTCAGGAGAGTTTACAGGATTTCTGGAAAGCTTACAGGATTTCTGGAATTGTGGTGGAAGAGTCATTGGCTGCTGCTGCTGCCTGCTGAGATCGACCGTCGAGCTGAGGGGGTGAGAGAGTCAGTCCAGCCTAACCTAGTTCTAGTGCCATGGTGACCATCCATCATGACATCGGATCATCGAAGACTGGGATAGGGTGAAAGCGAGCGATGAGACAGCAGCTGGTGCATAGGATCGGAGTGAAGAGTCGGACTACTAGAGGAGACTTTGAGCTGAGGCAAGTCCCTTATAATCTTCAGGGAGGGTTGAGAGGTATAAGGCTGGCTGAGAGCTGCCTGACTGTGGTTACAGTGGGTTAGTTATTATTACTTTAGTCTTCTAAGTGGTGGCAGTGTGGCATGGCGTGGCGGGGGGGCGCACTTCAAACAGAATGGGTCAGACAGCTGTTTTGTGCTTCCTGCTTCCATCATGAAAAGCATTTCATGACGCTTCGGCTTCATGAAAATCAGAGCTTTTTTTTTTTTCTTTAGTTTATTTAATCTTTGGATGGCGTTTGTCCTGCTTCCACGATAAGAAGCATTATGTCAGTCGGATCATCGATCCGATAGAGCAGCAGAATGCGGGGGGGTGTAATGGATCTAGAGTACCTCAGTTTTTGATGTGTTGAGATTACAGACTGTGAGGGACCCAAATGTAAGCAGGACCTGCCAAAGACTTGAAAGTGAAATCTCTGGGTTTCATAGAGACACCAACAGATTATATGCATGCAGAGCTAAGGTTTGATGTCTATTGCCTAAACAAGGGTCCTGTAAATCTGGATGGGACCTGACAGCTTGGGTGACAGGTTCCAAATATAAAGCAAATAAAGGGCATCCCTGACAGATGCTGTGGTGTAATGGGAGGGGGGATTGGAAACATGACCATTAACTTTAATATATGCCTTGGGCTTGTGACAAATTACCCCCAGAATTTTGATAAAAGAGAAGGGATTGGGTTATACAGCAAGCCAGCCAGTTACAACTTGCTATGTTACAGCCCTTACTTCCCTGGTGATAGCAGCTTACTGAGCTTAGCAGGCATCACACAGTGTGTCACTGGCAATGCTAGAACCTGTGACCTCAGGCTGTACAGTATGTTCTTCACTTTATTTAGCAGCCCTACCCTAGCAAGCTTACACATGTATTCCTGTCTCTTAGGCCTTCAGATCTTTTTTGCTATTCCCTGTTTGTCAGCCAGGCACTTTTTTTTTTTAAATAATTGTTCATGTACATGCGAAGGGGGCACCCACAGTGCAGACAGGATCGGGTCATGATGCTTGCCACAGTAAAAGGTAGCCAGCAACAGTAAAACCAGAGATTTTTTCATGTTCTATATAAATTCTAACAATGTACAGGGGGTCAAAATTGGCACCAGCCCACTAGCCAAATGCTGGTAGATTTTCTTTTGGGACAGTAAATAATATTTCAGTAAGTACACTACCTGGGCCAATGGAAATGTCTTTGGGGCTAATGGATTTTCCCTGTCATCAGCCTTGCTGGCTAGTGGCTGCAAAACTTAATTTCAACTCCTGATGTATTACTGCCTCCTAAAGCTTTGTCTATCTTTTCAAAGGCTGGCTGCCAGCCTGCGTCTGTGAAGCAGGCATCTAAAAAGAAATGTGTGTTGTTAAAAGATGCTTACAATGTTCCTTTAGTTGTTTCTGCATCTGGCACACATCTTGCCACACGAATGAAATCAGAGCTACAAAGTATATCAAGGCTAAAACCCTTCTAGCAAAAATGAGATATGGAGATGAAACAACAAAGTATTTATTTTTAAAGGTGCAAAGATAGGATAAACCAGTGTAATGTACTCACTGTAAAATTGTTACAATATTTTTCTTGAGCTCCATACCTCCTTTTTGCTACAAGGCTTTTAGCCCTGCCATACTGTGTAGCTCTTGACTGTCTTACTGTTTACCTCTGATTTCAGTCACTGTTTTTTAGTGGAAAGATGTGTTAGATGCAGAAATAAGTGAAAACGAGTACACATTTCTTTTTCGATGCCTACTTTACCAACTGTAACTAAAAGCCAATAGTTTGATAATTGTTGGGGTTGTGGCTAGTGGTGTGGTGGCATGGCTAGTAGAGTGAATGGACCTCTGTGGGACTGGCTACCTTGATGTGGTACAGAGGCTTGTCACAATGCAATATTGTAACTAAAAGCCAGTCTGTTAGTTTGACAACTGTTGGAGGTGTGGCAAGTTGTGTGGTGGCATGGCTAGTGATATGTGAATGGATGGCTAACTTGATGTGGTACAGGCTTGTAACTAAAAGCCAGTCTGTTAGTCTGACAATAGCTGGTGGTGTGACTAGTGGTGTAGTGGCATGGCTAGCGGTGTGTGAATGGTCTGGCTAGTGGTGTGGCGGCATGGCTAGTAGTGTGTGAATGAACCTCTGTGTGACTAGCTGCCTTGATGTGGTACAGAGGCTTGTCATCATGCTATGTTGTAACTAAAAGCCAGTCTGTTAGTCTGACAATTGCTGGTGACACCATGGCTAGTGGTGTGCTGGTATAAAACACAGGAAATGATGCTTGCATCAGGTGAGACGGCACGAACAGGGCATGCACAGTGTGGGGAAGGGGAAGCTGGCCCAAACAAGGGGGGTAGCAGTGAGTCCACTTGGCATGCAGATCTGAAATTCCTGGCTACACCACTGATACAGGGCCCTTATCAGAGGATTTTTTTTAACTTTTCAACTGTCACATCAAAAAAGTAACCAGATGCTGTATACATTTATAAACAAGCACACATAAAACATACAGGGCCCTTACCTGAGGGACATTTATACGTTTACACAGGCTTACTCTCTTTTAATAAATGTTTTTTAAAAGAGTTGCATTAATTTAAAGGATTTATGGGTAAAGACATACATGTTAAGGTAAATGAAACAGGTATTTAAAGGTAAATAACTGTAGGGTACTTCCATGCTTGGAAAGTTTTGTTCGTCCCATCCTCCTCAGAGGTTGTACTTTAATTCCTGCCTGTATGTAAAGTTCCTCACTTGTTCCATCTCCATCTCTCCCTCCCAGCCGCTTCCCCGACAACACATCCATCCATCCATCCATCCTGGATTCCTCCCCATATCCCATCGGGCCCCTACCTGAAGCAGCAGGGCAGCAGGACACTCCGGTTCTGCAGGCGGGATTCAGGTGAGATAAACACACGCTCTGGGCTCTGCTCTCTCATACTTAGGGCTGGGCAAAGTGCTTGGTACAGCTAGGTGCTGACACTACGGGGCCAGTACTGTTCACTGCTGCTGGCTGTCTGTAGCTTCTGTCCCTCTGTCCATCTCCGCTTTTGTTCCCCAAAACTTCCAACTCAGGTCACAAATGGGAGCAGTGAGTGGCTGCGGCTGTCCGATAATGACGGTCCTCCCCCGCTGTGTGCAAACAAATGTTTCGAACCACCAGCCCAGTGAGCGCTGAGCAACGACGAACTGGCACAGGCAAGCAGGGATACATACTGCCACAAGAATCACTGCAGAGGCAACTCAGTGAAAAACTCCAGCTCCACTACAATATGGGAACTTTGAGCCCTTTGACGGAGGGGAAGGCGCCCATTCCAGTGACAGCCGAGCCTGGTACTCCAAAGCACTGACTCTGTGTGTGAGAGTTGGATCTGCTGGCCCCCACTGCTGCTGCTCTCAGCCTCTCCCAGTGACCAGTGGTGGGCACGGCGGGGGGAGACATCAGAGCACACATAGCAGTCACCATTCCTAGCCTGACAAGGGAACTGGGGCTGGAATCTCTCGCTTCCCGTGATACCTACCCGATGCACCCATACTACTGCTACCAAGGTTTACACATCCATTACATCACAGCGGGGGTCTGAGGAAAAAACAAGTTGCATTTTAACGGCACCTTTTAAATGGATTACAATGTGACATACTGACACAAAAATGTGGGATGTCATTGGTGCTCAGAAAGTGATGGACTGGCCCTCAAAATGTGGGACAATGGCCCTCACAATGTGGGACACAGACACTCATTAAATGTGGGATAGTGGCCTACAGCATGTGGGACACTGACACTAAAATGTGGGAAACTGACACTCAGAAGGTATAACACTGAGACATGCAACACTAGCCCTCCCAATGTGCAACACCAAAAGAAAGGAGATTCTGGCTCAGTACACTGGAATCTAGTACCATTGTTTAGCAGGTTTACTTTTGCTTTAGCAAAAGAGTTATGAATTCCTGCTTTAAGAGTTTCCAGCATCTTCTTTGCATGGGCAGTACCTTTATGATGTGGGACACAGTAATACTTGGAGGTAGAATGAGGCTGATCCCTCATAAAGGGGGGCAACTGAAAGAGTATATATTACAGGAGAAAGTGATACAGCTTGAGTTTAAAGTTTCCGCACTCTTGACTTACACCACATCATCTGGCACCTTCTTCCATACATTTACCACTCTCCATGAGTAAATAAAAACAAATGCTTCCTTGCTAACTAATCCCTCCCCCCTTCCCACCACCCCTGTATGCCCTCTTGTCCTTCAGTCCCAAATACACTGTATTGCCCTGATCAAATCAACTGTTCCTTTTTTTTTACTTATATTTTTAATACTCCTCTCTGGTGCAGCCAATATCCTCCACATCTTGCCCACTCCCCCCCCAAACACCTAATGCACTTACCCCTCTGCCTTTCTACTCTGAGCTTTCCTGTGGCAGAGTATGGCCAAGCCTGAAAAGCACCTGTAGAAGAGGGGTTTGGGGGGGTGGGAGGGGGAGAGGGGGAGAAATATATATGTACATTCAGGGATGTCCAAGACTTTGCCTTAGCATGTTTCTGTCCCTCCTACAATTTGTTTCTGTGACTGAACAGTGGATAACAGAGTTACAGACTTGCTCTTCTGCAGACAAAGTATTTTACACCAATACTGTTATGCTGCCTGCTTCAGGCAATAGAACCACTTGTGAAACTGTCTCCCTCGTTTTACTTCTTTGTCACTGATTTTTTTAAGCCATGTCCAAGTGCCAAATACCACTGCAAATACCTGCAAGCGAACGTTTGGCATTGACAAATGCTTGTTAAGACTTGTTGCGGGGCACTTGAAAGGGAGCTGGAAGTCAACAGATGTTAAAATTATCTGTTAAAGGCACTTCACACTTCTGGAATTCCCTTCCACAGACAGACAGCAAAGCAATTGACAAGTAACGCTTTGTTTTTTTGTGTGTGTGACACTCAGGACGGGACGCGCTGATTCAAGCGGAACATTTACATTTTCCAGGCTTGCAGAGTGTGATCGCAAATTCTCTCACTGTAAGTATTACCTGAGCAACCACTCCCGTCGTCACGGGGCAAAAACCACACCACTGGGTTTTGTCTTAACGTCGCTTTATTTGATCAAACACACATGCATGTGGGACTTCTACAACGGAGAAGTTCTCCGATTACAATTTACAGTAGCTTTTTATAAGCTAGATTTTGCACTTCTTATCTTGAAAAATACCAACATTTCAGTATAAGCCAATCATAAGACAGCATAACAAGTTTTCAGCAATGTAACAGAAAAAGAAAAACAAGTTTATGTATGAGGTACTTTTCCACTACTTATTCCATTTCTTTCCCAACACTGCTTGATACATATGCCTGGGTCAAGCTGACCTGAGAGAGACAATGAGTTTCACTCACACCATAGCAACGTACAGCTTGCCTTCAATGCCACTACATGCTGTTATCTTTTTATATTTTGCCCAGGCATGCTCCTATCTCTATATTTTGTCCAAGCCTGCTATTCAGGCTGGTACAACCAGTTCTGCTCAGTTTTATCTAGCTTTCTGTTTTCCCAAATGTACCTCAAGTAACCTCAGTACAAATTCTATAACCCTTAAAAAGAAAACATGAACTCAGAAATGTCTACTACATTCATTATTACTTTGTTACAGCATGGCTTTTAAAGCAAGCATAACTTCAAGGCATATTATAGCAAATATAGCTTTAGGATATAAAAAGAAACATATATAAAAATTCCCTCACACTCGTCAGTGGGGAACAGCTGGAATTTGAAGTCCTTCTGCTGCTGTTAACCATTTACATACTGTTTTGCTGAGTCTTGGATGCAGTGTCTGAAGTGTAAAAGATTCAGACACAGCAAAACAGTAGATTGCGTTTTTTTGGGGGTTTTTTACGTCTAAAGGGCAAGCTGTTTCAGGCAAAGGAGCAGTCTCATTGGGGCCAGAAAAGTGACAGGGCTCTCACCACCCCACGCACCCCCCCTTCAGACACCTTTTCTGTTACTTCCCATAACAGTCCACAAGACTGTTTTTTCCAAAAACATATCCAAAGCGGAGATGGAATAACCTTCCCCTCTTGTGTTTTATTTTTTTACAATTTGACTGCCTCCTAGTGCCCAGATTTAGGCGCTGGTCTCCTCACATCCTCCTCCATCTCTGTATACAGCTGGCTCTTGCTGACCTGTCTGCTGCTCACTACTCATGCTTCCCCTACTGGCAGCAGGAGTCGCGGTCTGGCTCTGCAGAGTACTGCACACAGTAAAATGATGAAAGGACATTAAGTCACATAGAAAGGGTCTCCAGACACTATACAGTACACATGTACATATACACAGATAGAGAGATTGAGAAGGAGCTCCTGTCTTTCCCAGCAGTTACCACTGCCACCACAATCGACATGGCTGCTGTCCAAAAAAACCACCACCGTGCACCTTCTAGCCCTGCTGCTTCACCTGGGCCACAAGGCAACAGTGGCAACAACAGCACTAGACAAGACGGTCATGGAATATAAGCACTGCATCCACTAGAAATGTAGCAGTAAGTGTTTCACTTTCACTGCACTTTTATTTTTGTGAAGAATGTTGCTCTGTCAGTCTGGGAAATGTTTGGAAAGGCAATTTTAGCTAATTAGCAAGGGCTGTTACCCTCGTGGAAAGAAAACAGCCGGCACTTCGAGACTATTTCTTTTTCCATTCAGAATACATGTTGAGGAGGATCTGCTGCTCCAGCAAAGGTCTAAAACTTTCTTTGCCCATCTTGGGGTGAATGATGAAGTAGTAGAATCCTGTACTATGCTATTGCTGGCTATAATGTTGTGAAGTCAGGAGGAGGAACCCACACAGATATCCAGTTCCACACAACCCCCTGTGGGGAAATAACCACTGGGGCCAGCAGGCTGATCAGTCATTCATATCCCTGTGTTGTGGTGCTGCATGTTTGTGTTTACTGTTGTCAGTCGATCTGCTTGAACTCATTGCATTTGATCCCTTAAAATTTCATGGTGGGGGCAGCAGGTATCGGTGTGTGTGGGTGTGTTTTGGACCACTTGTATGCTTTTCTGAAAACTCCACATACCTGTACTACGGTGGTGACACGATTGCGCAGCTATGAAGTCTAACGTCCTTCACACAGTTGCGTAGTTGTAGATAAAAAATAAAGCGATTAGCAGTATTTCAGTAAAGAGACTGGCATCTGCAGCAGGACCAGCTCTATAAGAAAACAAGCTGTCATGACAGTGGTTCACATACAGTGTCCTACAGTTGAAAGAAAATGATTACTATATTCAGTGGTGGTGGTGATGTGTAGGGTCGGCAGTATGCGAATTGCTACACATTACCACTGCTGATTGTAGTGGTTTTTCTCTTTCAACTGTATGCCACTGCATCTGAACTGCTGTCATAGACAGCTTGGCCATTCATTGGTACGGTGCCACCATGCCTGCAAAAAGGATCAGGCCATTGGAAGCCGAGTGGCACACCTATGAAAACTCGTATGGTGGCACTATGTTTCTTGCATATGCGTGCAAGCAAACATATAAAGGTGAAAGCACAGGAACCTCAGGAGGGAGATCATGTATTGCTAAGAAATCTGAGACTGCATGGCAAACACAAGATTGCTGACAGGTGGCACCATCTCCCTCACATTGTAGTGGACAAACTGGATGATCTGCCTGTGTACAAAGTAAGGCCTGAGAATAATTCAAAAGATGTTAAGACAATGCATCGAAATCAATTGCTGCACATTGGCCAAATCTTGATTGAGTCTGGGCTCCCAGAAAGTGTTCCCTCTGGACCAGTGACCAGAGCTGCTGCTAAGTAAAAGCAAATAAAGACTGCACCTACAGATGCTGAGTTAAAGTGTTCTCTACAACAAACCCCCGCTGAACCTGACTGTCTGTCCACTTCAGGGGAAAGTGAGTGTGACTTTGAATACTACCCTTCTTACGAACTGAGTCAATTGTTTCAAGGCAATCCCCTAGTCAATCATGGAGATGAAGCTGGGCCTTCTGGACTGCCTAAGCCCCCAGCTTTGTCCTTGGAGCCAATGCTCCCAGAAAGTGAAGTGCAAAGTATCAAGTCAGATGACATGGAATCACTGTGTATGGTTGAACTGTATGAGCTTTCAGAGGAGGAAAATGATGAACTGGGACAGACTGGTGATATACCAGAACAAGAAGAGTATGTTGAGTGCCCTGATGGTTCACTGCCAGTGTCAGAAAACTCTTCATGTGAGGCAAGTGTTGTGGACTCAGAGACTGCAACTCCTGGAGCTGAAAGTGCCCCCAGTTCTAGTCTCTCTACCGCAATGGAAACTCCCCTGGCCAGTAAAAACAGTGATGAAAGCGAGCCTAAAAGTGCAGAGACTGTAACAGTTCACCCTAGAAAGACTGGTCAAGCTGTGAAGCCTGTGGTGCGCTTAAGCTATGATTTTCCTGGAAGATCTGTGGACTTGCCTCTTAACGTGGTCCATAAGGGAGTGTATGTGTCCCCGAGCTCATTGCCCAAACTGAACATAAGTGCTAACTCCAAGTTATTGGTTTTGCCCTCTAAGTATGGTGCCCCTGCCCCATCCAGCCCCAAGGTAGCTGATAGGGAAGGCCCCCCTCTCTTCAGGTTTCTTGTACAGGTTTCATGTACAGGAAGTAACGACCTGATTTCAGAATGTTTGTATGTACAATGTTGTGTAACCAGTAGTAAACTGTGAATTACAGAATAAGTATAGCTGTATCAATGATTTAATATGTTGACTGTTGTTTAAAAAGATGCAGACCTGAACTGTTGGTGATATGAACAAATGTGATAATGTGTTTTTAAAATGTTATAAGGGTACCTACTTGATATGGACGCCAAGTTTTTCCAGGCCAGGAAGGGTGTAACCCCCCTGCAAATGGGGGTTCCCAGAAGTCTTCCATGAGCTTGCAGGAATGCTTCAAGCCTGGAGGTGTTCGGCATCTAAGCTGTTTAAATGTGGTTCCAAGTGAGTGCTATTTGAGCCTCCACGTACTGTCTCTTTAAGAGCTGTCTGCTTTGCAGACATAATTAATTTAGAAGAGGGATTGTGTGTTTCAATGCCCGAGTCCTGCCCAGGCTGCTGTCAACTCGCTCTGTTTCTGCCGTCGCTAAATGCGCAGAGGGAGCTCTTTCAAAAGGTGTAACAATCTGCCAGAATTGTTTATAGTAACAATGAAAATACAGTTTGTCTAACCTGCTTTTCTTTGCAGTCTGAACTGTTTTTGCCTAGCCCTCCATTCTGGTTTTGAACTGCTGAACTGGACCAATCAGTGTGGGGGGACCTTTAAAATGGAGCCTGCTGCTGGCAAATCAGAACTTGGACTCTCATTGTGGAGCCAGCCACCTATGTACTGTATGGCCAGTGCCTCTGGAAAATGTAGTTTGGACCCTGGTGCCATTTTGCACCAACAGAGGGAGCCCTATTGTGAGTGACAGCCGAACCAGCCAACCGAACTGGGAGGAACTCAAAGGAAATGCCCTGCTCTGTTACTGGAAAGCTCAGATCAGTAGTGACAGTGAACAGAGAAGGAGCCCTGCTTCTGATGCAGTGTGCAATTCACGCAAGAAGCTCGTGGGAGGCCCTGAAGTTGGTCTGCAGCCGTTTGTAAGTGCCAGTTCAGACTGAATCTGAGTTTTGAAGAGAAGGAAGCAGTGTGTAGAAGCAGGCTTGCCCATAGAAGACCGAAGATTTGCTGAAGTGCGATCAGCCTGTTGGGGACTGCTGATGCTGTGTGTGCTCCCGGGTAATTTGCAAGTGTTTGCGATCAGGTTCGAGGAGCAGCTGCCTGGTATAGTACTTTCCTTTTACATATAAATGTCCATAGTGCTTGTGGGGGATCACAATGTTATTTCCCCCTTTTCTGTGAGCTGTGTGCTAAAGCTGGAAACAGATCCCAGCTTGAGTCGGACTAAATCCGCTTGCTATCAACTGAAGTTGGGTCCAGCCACAAGGATCCTGTCTCTATACCTTGGTTTTCTGGCAATCCAGCAAGAACATCCTCCATCCAGCTTTCAGCTTTGGTATTGTGAGTACAAATCTGGGTATCTCCCTGCAGCCTTTTTATTGATTACAAGTGTGTCATCTGATTATTGCTGTTTCATTTCTTCACAATCTGAGCCCCAGGGCTCTGGATTACAATTTGTGTGTGCATGTGTTTTTTCCATCAAAGGGCCCCAACCAGCTGCATCAACCCTGGCTAGCCCCCACCATCCTGGGTACCCAGAGAATGACATTTTGGACCCTATATGCATGCACAGTACTGTGATTTGAATATTTCCAAACCAAATCAACCTGATTGCTCCCTCCTTGTTACTGCCCCCTATAATAAATCAGATTTGTTGTTATTGAATTATATGCTGTCAGTACATGTAGGAAAAACATTGCATTGTGTTTGTGTATATTGCCTAACCTTGTTTTACAGGGGGTCCTCAGAGACGTGCTGCAAGACATCAGCCCTGAGAGTAAGTGTTATTGTATGTGTAAGAAGTGTGCATTTGTGGGGTATTGGGAGGATAACTCCTGTGTACTGTGTGGGCCACTAGTGGGATCAAAGGGGGGTCACAGTGTCCCAGAGGGCTGTGCTCAAGTTAGTTTAACCACTATCAACCCTGACCTCTGGGTGGAGTCACCCACCATAGAACCTAGGCCCCTTAACCTGTCAGTAGTCAAACAGGCAGGGGTAGTAGCCCTTGGGATAGCGCCACCTAGCGTTACACTTTAAATCCTGGAAAAGGCTTTTCTGAACTGGACTGAGATAGGCCAAAGCCCCAACCCACAAACAGCAGTTCCAAACTCTTCAGAGTCTCACCAAGACTGCCCCTCTCCTCTGGAGGGCTCCCAGACTTCTCTCCTTTTCTTCCACTTATATTTGGGCAAATAGGTCTGTCCACCAGTCCTCTTGCCCTGTCCTGTCCTCTGATAGGCTGAAAAAGTGCACCAGTCCAATTGTAAGAACCTTCTGCATATCCTCCTAGAAGCCATTACTTTAGTGTTGCTGCCCTCTGATTTGCTGCTTTACGTGTCGTAGGTCATCAAAATGGTGGCCCTTTTCTTCGATGGAGCCCTGGGCTCCCAAATGTCTTTATCTTTTATTAACTTTAGATTGCCCCTTCACTGTGTGCTGTCCCTGGTTGATAGGCACAACTGTGCCTAACTTTCCAGTGGTGGGCTGGAGTGGATTTGCCTCCCCTGCTCCCTGCTGAGAGCTCCATTCTCTGCCCTCCACCTGCATTGCTGCAGACTCTGACGGTAGGTAGCTGCTTTCCTAAAGGCGCAGCCTGCCAAATGTCCCACTCCTTCTGTCTCCCCTCCTCCCCCCGTGTCTCTGAACAATCCAGATATTG
This sequence comes from Neoceratodus forsteri, assembly GCA_016271365.2. Classification (NCBI taxonomy): domain Eukaryota; kingdom Metazoa; phylum Chordata; order Ceratodontiformes; family Ceratodontidae; genus Neoceratodus; species Neoceratodus forsteri. The sequence goes on from CM028136.1 coordinate 885,840,150, forward strand.
CCTGAAGTTCCTGGGGCTAGAATACACTAGGGTGGATGTGGTGGCGGCAACTAATGTGGCTCCTGGAGGGCAGGCATTTCCAGCACCAAAACATTTGTGCTGGAGCCGCAACTCCTATGGGCGCACACTATGGTGCGCAAGTGTGGCGGTTTTGCTTGTTACTCCTCTGGCCCCCTTTCCAGTAGCAGTCCCAGGGCCAGAGCAAGTAAAGACACAGGTGGCAACCTTCAGGTGTGGCACTAACAGCATCCAGGTAAGCCCCCCTCCCAGGAGGGGGCTACACTCTCCCCCTGGGTCACAAGTTGTCATCCTGGCAATTCCACCAGTTCCATCCAGTGCATATCTGAAAGAAAACTCAAATAGGCAGCAACACACTAACAGCTCTATCTAGATAAATGCTTCCTAGCTACGTTAGCCTCAAATCTCAACCAACAAAATAAACATAAATATAAGTAACAACCTTTCCATCAGCAGTTCTAGATAGACTATTGGTTCCTGTCTAATCAGCATGCCCAAAACTCTTTTTTTTGTTAGTTGCTTAACCAGGACTAGCACACTAAGCTGAAAGCTTTTTCACAGGTGCGACCTGGAAGCACAAGGAAGTTAAGTGACTTGCTCAGGGTCACACAGTATGTAAGTGGAAGCTGTGGGATTCAAACCCAGGTCTGGTCTACTGGATGTCACCAGATTTGCAGCTCAGAGCCTTAAACCACTGCACTATACTGCTTCCCCACATTACACTTCAGAGTTACTGAATACAATATAGGGTAGTGAGTGAGGAGTGTCAGATTCCACAGTGCACTTCATTAAGAGGCAGATCAGTGGGGGCACCAGGAGAATCATAACTGAGTTTTAAGGGGGGCTTGATAGGCCTTTCTGACTGCCTCGATGGGACTTCTTTGGATTCAAAAGCAACTGAGGTTGTATAACACTCTTCTCTGGGAGACACATGGGACTCTTCAGCAAAACCTGGTTCAAGTACAATGTCTGGTTCCTGGTCAGTCGCTATAGGATCCTCCACATGCTCCAGCCCAGGTAATGGTTCAAAAGCTTCTGCTTCAGGGTTTAGTGACGTGGATGGAATATTTGGCATCCACTACTCGTTAGAATTGTTCAACAGTTGGGGAATGTCCACTGTGGAATAATACTGCACAAGGTTCCCCTCCTCATCAGAAGAGTCTAGGTCATTGCAGGCAGAAAGAGGCTGGGAAGGCAGTCAGAATAGCAAAGGCCCAAACCGAGGAAAGGATAGCCAACTCTGTTAAGAAGGGGGATAAGACCTTTTATAGGTACATTAGGGAGCGAAGAAAGACCAAAGGAGGGATACTGAGGCTTAATAAAGGGGAGGGAATGTGGGTAGAGGGTGACAATGAAAAAGCAGGGATACTGAATGAATATTTCTGCTTAGTATTCACAAAGGAAGAGGAGGGGGAGGTACCTAAACCAAACAAGAGAAACCCTCTGAAGACAAGGGTCGATACCAGTCCATTTACAGAAGAAAGGGTTCTGAAAGAACTAATAAAATTGAAGGTGGACAAAGCAATGGGACCTGATGGGATTCACCCAAGAATTCTAAAAGAACTAAAGGTAGAACTAATGACACCACTGACTACTCTCTTTAACAAATCATGGGAGGATGGGGTGGTACCTGAGGACTGGAGGATGGCGGATGTGATTCCTCTTCACAAAAATGGGAGCAGGACAGAGGCACGAATCTACAGACCAGTTAGTTTGACCTCAGTGGTAGGTAAAATGATGGAATCACTTCTGAAGGAAAGAATTGTTGAGTACCTAGAGGCCAGTGGGGCACAGGACCCAAGGCAGCATGGAGTCACGATGGGAAGGTCGTGTCAGACGAATCTAATAGATTTCTTTGACTGGGTGACCAAAGTAGTAGACCAAGGAGGGGCTGTGGACATGGCTTACCTAGATTTTAGCAAGGCATTTGTTACAGTCCCACACAAAAGATTAATGCACAAGTTAGCCAGCCTTGGAGTGGGTCCCAAGGTGGTAGCCTGGATAAAAAATTGGCTAGACAACAGGATGCAAAGGGTAGTAGTAAATGGAGTCCGCAGTGAAGAAAGGAGGGTTACTAGTGGGGTACCGCAGGGTTCACTACTGGGACTGGTCCTTTTTAATGTCTTTATAAGGGAAAGTACTGTTTCATTGGCTGAATCTTAGCACTTTGTGGGTTTTCAGTTTGTACATGCTGACTGAATTCTTATTTGATAAGGGTAACAGCTATTGGTGATTCCCAGGGTTGGTCCTGTCCAGTGTAGAGTGGTGGGTACATACTGCATCCCAGATGGCAGTACTACACACAACATCTGGCTCGCTCATTTTCCCTGGGTGGAGGCAACGTGCAATTTACTAATTTGGGATTACCCCCCAACTACTTCAGGAGAACAAACAAACCCAACCCCCTCAACCAAGTGTGCCAAGCTACAGTCACCAGGCAGGGGGTTGGACTCAGTCACCACAGCCAACTGGGGGGTCACACACTGAACTGGGCCTGGATAGGCCAAAGCTCTGACCCACAAACAGCAGGTCCAAACTCTTCAGAGTCTCACCAAGACTGCCCCCTCCCTCCCTCCCTCCCTCCCTCCTCTGGGGGGGCTCCCATATTTTTCTCCTTTTCTTCCACTTGTAATTGGGCAGAAAGGGCTGTCCGTCAGTCCTCCTGCCTTGTCCTGCCCTCTGATTGGCTCAAAAAGTGTGCCAGTCTAATTGGGAAGAACCTTCTACATATCTTTCCATAAGCCATTGCACTAGTGTTGCTGCCCTCTGAGTTGCTACATTATGGGTCGTAGGTCACCAAAATGGTGGCCCTTTTCTGCGATGGAGCTCTGGGCTCACTAACGTCTTTATTTTTCACTCATATTATTTATTTATTTATTTAGATTTTGTTAACCAGGTAAACCCACTGAGACCAGAGGTCCCTTTTTCAGGGGCGACCCGGGGTGAGTACACCACCAACTTTACATTAGGTACAGTATATAGCTTCAAAAATACATATACAGTTTGTACAGGAGGTTGGGTAACAGTAAGGCAGAGACCGAGAGCATGCAGCAAGTAACAGATTCAGAGAAATTGCATTGTCAGTGGGGTACATTAAGTCCATGAGTCTTCAAAAAACATAGCACAGTTTGTACAGAGGTAACAGTCAATAGAGGTTAGTTAGTACACAGGGAGCAAAGGATTTGTTGGTAGCCAAATTTCGTTAAGGAGAGGTAGGGAGCTTTATCTGGCGGTTGTAGCAGCAGTGGCTCAGTTCAAGGAGGTAGACTTTAAGACCGGTCTTAAATGAGGAGAGGGAGGGTTTATCAAGCAGGGAAGATTAGATTGCCTCTTCACGGTGTGCTGTTCCTGGTTGATAGGCATAACTGTGCCTGACTTTCTGGTGGTGGGCTGGAGTGGATTTGCCTCCCCTGCTCCCCATTGGGAGCTCTGTTCTTTGTTCTCCTGCTCTTACATTGCTTTACACTCTGACGGCAGGAAGTTGCTGTCTTAAGGTGCAGTGCACCAAATGTTCCACACCTTCTATCTCTCCCACTCAGTGCCTCCAAGCCCCCCGATACTGCCTGAAGTGTCCAGGGCTGGAGCACACTAAGGGGATGTGGTGGCGGCTGCTGATGCGACTCTTGGAGAGTGTGTGCTTTCAATGCTGAAACGTTCATGCTGGAGCCGCAGCTCCTATGGGCATGCATTTCAGTGTGCAAGTGCGGCAGTTTTGCTTGTTGCTCCTCCGGCCCCCTTTCCAGTGGCAGTCCTGGGGCCAGAGGAAATAAAGACATTGGCAGCAACCTTCAGGGACAGCACCAACAGAGTCCAGGTAAGCCCCCTCCGAGGAGGGAGCTACACATGAGAGACCACTCTTATAAGTGTAACAGTGGTCTCAGCAGCAGTATTAATATACATAAGGGAGTTGCAGAGACCTGCCAAGGCTGTAAAATTGATACAAAGTCTGGCAGCTGAAATGCAATGCCAAAAAGTACAAAGTTATGCACATAGGGTACAAAACCCCCAGAACAGAGTATTGGATTGGGGGGGTTAAGCTGGACACAACATCAGAGGAAATGGACCTAGGAGTCTTCATTAGTGATTCCCTTAAATGAACCAGCCAATGTAAGAAGGTCTTCAGCAAGGCTAACAGGACGATGGGGTGCATCGGGAGAGGGTTTGACAGTGTGGGAGAGCAGTAGGTTTGCAAAAGGAAATCAAATGTCAAGTGTCAGCCTTAACAAGCAACCATCATGGGTTTATTCAACAGTGTCAATTTTTCTTAAAAAGGCAAGTCTTTGAGACCACTTTACAGATAATGCAGGCAGTTCTTTGTAAGAACAGATCAGGTTAACTAGACTAACCAGGTAAATCAGCAGGAATCCCTTCATCTCTCTGGCACTAATCAACCAGGTCTCAGCTTGAAATCTGTTTCTCTTGAGCATTTCAGACTCCTCTTCAGCAGTGAGGTCTTTCCCTTACCCAGACCAAAGACAGACTAGCTTCAATTCCACAGGGTTTATATACACCTCTCCTCTGGGACACATGATCTACGTTACTTCCAACAAACAGGTACAAAAGGCCTTATTTTATGGCCATCTGGCTTCTGTGAAGCAGGGCTCCCTTTAAGGTAAGGTTTCTACTTTATTTCATACAAAAACAATGGAAGCTCAGGGCAGGATATTAAATCAAACAATATTAAATCACACAAATGACATTTAAACATATGTTACTGTAACCCCCTCACAAATGGGGGCTTACCTGGGTGCCTGTTTCTCCCATGCTCCCATTCCTTGAAGCATCTCCTGGTGCCTGCCGGTGTCCCTGAAGGTTATCCCATTCTCCCCGCTGTGGCCCAGGTCCTTATGTGTGCCCCAGGTTTTCCTGAGCAGTTCCAGTGTAATTTTAGCCCATTTTGGGCTCAGGAGCTGGACCACAATCCACTTCTGCTTGCTGTAGCACTCCAGTGCTCAGCGGCGATCGCATATGCACAAGTTGCACCTTTGATCTCCGAACCACCGACTTTGCGGTCATTCGGTAGGTAGTCCAGCAGTCCTGGTCCTTGTTTGGGGCAGTACAGGGACCGGTGACCTCAGCAAGGGCCAGGAGAACCCTTTTCTTTTTGAAAATAATGAGCGCCATGAAGTGCTACAGATTAGGGCTCATAAATATTAATGAGGAGAGCCCCCAAGCCTATGAATATTAATAAGCCTGTCTTAGCACAAGAGGATCTACAATATTGGCACTATCAAGAAGCATAAAGATTTGTAAATAATGGTGGACATTAAAGGGGCTTCTAAACAAAGGGGAATATGACCGAAATAAAAATTATTTCTAGCTGTTTCCAAGTTAAAACATTGGGACTCGGGTAAACTGCCTGTCTGCTGCCTGGGGGGGCACTTAATTGTGACAGCAGTGACAGGCTAAGGACTAAAGCAAAATCCTTGATCTGGGCAACGTTTGAAAGGGCACAGTTGTGGCTACAAAATGGTGGAACAAGCAAACAAATAAAGTACTTATCCTGGCTGTGCCAGAACTTTAAATTTGGGACCGTGGTAATCTGCCAAGGGACTGTGTGTGTTAACAGCCGTGATTGTGCAGCAGCAGCAAATTGGAAAGCTGGGATTTCAACCAGAACTTGTGTGGCTTTTGCCTAAGACTCATGGGACATTGCAAAAGGCTTATGAGGAAGCTGCAGGGACCTATTTCAGGTGCCAAAACAGGGAGCCTATTGTACGAGTAAGGTTAATGAATATTCATTTTATGGACTGACAAGCACGTTCAGCCAATCATATTGGGACACCCAAGCAGCCTCAACCAATCAGGAACTACAGAGGGACTCCATAAAAGACAATGTTTTCCAGGCTGTTCAGGTAGTTCGAATGGGAGCCCCCCACGAGGGTTGGGGCCCAGGCCCTTTGCTCCAGAATGGGCCTAACAATCCAGTGCAAGCCCCTCCACAGGGGAAGGGCTTTCTTCTGCCAAAAGAGACAAGTGGCTGCAGGCAACAGAAGTCACTAGCCTGGGGGTGGCCATAAATTGTCCTCCAGGGCTGGTTAGCACCTTTCTATGTTTTGGGAAAATGTGAGTGAACCTGAACCTTCAGCTGTGAGAGAGCTGCATGCACATTCTACCTCAGCAGTGAGAGTGCTGAAGAGAGGCTGAAGCCTCAGAGAAAAGAAAGCCATTCCTGCAAGTGAGCTTAGTGAGTAAACTGCTTCTGACAAGTGCAAGTGTAAGAACTTTTGAGGGGCAATGAAGCCCAGAGCATACTAATTGTGACTGTCTGTCTGCACCCTGCATTTAACCCAAAGCACAGGAAGGGTGGACATTTGCCAAGTGACCAGAAAAGGGTCACGTTTAAGTATATAAATGTGTCTGATTTGATAAGTGCCTATAGGACTGGTAGGGGAGTACTCAGAAGTCAGATCTCCTCCTGACATTGCCTGGGAGGTCCAGTATCTGTCCTTTGTAGTTGCTAATCCCAGCACTGCCAAGAGGGACTTGTTTATGGTCATGATGTCCAGTGGGAGCTGTGAACTCCAGCAAAGCCACAAGGAACTGAGACTTTGTGAGACATGCTTGAGAGAAGCTGCAGCAACTGTTTTGAAGTACCAAGCCAAAGTACAGTGTTGTGAAACTACATTAGTCTGATAAGGACTGTGAGAAATTGGGTCTCGCTAGCCTTAAGGAGCAAGCACCCATCCAAGTATCTGAAAGCTAAGAGGACTATGGCGACCACGCTGGACATTGGTTGAAGTAACTGAGATAGATGTGTGCTGATTTATAAATGTGCTGAATGCCACACAACCATCATGGATTAGGCTTGGGACACAGCCTGGTAGTGTGCCACCTAGGGCACTGCCATATGCATCTTCCCCCGAGGGGCATAGTCTGGATGTGGGGTTGAGACGTGCATGCCCCAATCCCAGCCTGGTCTTTCCAGAGAGTGATTTCGGCCCAGATAGGAGCAATGTTGAAAGAAGTTAAAGTGTCATTCCACCTGCAAACGCAGTAAGATCTCTGCAGTCAGGTTTGGGCAGCAGACTGTAAGCCTTCGCTAGCATCTTAAAGGATACCTAAACAACATTTTGGCAACAAACTATTCAAAAATCTGACTCTGTAGGTGACTAAAGGAAAGGCTGCTGTATTCATTAATGCTAAAAATTCATTTACATAATTTATGTAAATGTGGTTCCAGAGCATTTGAAAATTGTAAAATCAGCCTTCCAATTTCAAAAAAAAATTTTCTTACCTGCTTCCTAAAATGGCCACCAAATGTGTTATGTGATGACATCACTGGAGCCAAAGTCAGAGAGATATATGGCTCTCTATGATGCTAACTAGTTCTTTTTTCCCTTTGTATAGAATTGTTTCACCCAAATGGTCAAAACCATGTGCATTATTTTGTATAATGCACATGTTAGGCAATGGTTCTGTTCATTTTGTTTACTTTAACATACTGAAAATGTGTTTTAATCCAATCAATTTTCTCTGCAGCATACCACAGTGCAGTACAAATCTTGAATAACCTGGTGGTCTAGTAGTTATGGTAGATCCAGGATGTTACAATGGGGGTGCTAGGGTGGTGTGCATGCTTAATATGCACTTTTTAACATTTTTATTAAACCTTTATATTTTCTCCTATTATTCTTTTCTAGTATGTTTTTGACAGAACCCACAAATGTAATCCGTAGTTTGAATGTAAACATTTGTACAATCAATAAATCAGACTTCTTCAACAAAGTGAAATGCAGCAGCAAGCAAGTACGTTACTTTGTGGGGGAGGCGGGGTGTTGAAGCCACACCCTTTACCACCCCCTAGAGACACCACTTTTTTGTAGCAAAGTTCTTGTGCAGTCCAATGTTAGGTTCATACTTTCTCAAAACTCAAATATATGATTGTCTTGTCTTCTTTTTCCAAGGGAAAAAATAATAATAATAATAAGAACAAGCATTTATGTAATGGTTTTCATACACTTTGTATCCCAAAGTGCTTTACAAGAAATACTAGACTGGTAGTGAAGTGACTGAACATGTAGTGGCAGCTGTTTCATACATTAATATCAACACACAGCCTTGGACAATTGCATGAACTGGTTTAATGGGAAGGGGAACGTTGGCCAGGAAAGAAAGTTCTGAAAGAACTAATAAAATTGAAGGTGGACAAAGCAATGGGGCCTGATGGGATTCACCCAAAAATTCTAAAAGAACTAAGGGTAGAACTAGTGACACTGCTGACTACTCTCTTTAACAAATTATGGGAGGATGGGGTGGTACCTGAGGACTAGAGGAGGGCAGATGTGATTCCTCTTCACAAAAGTGGGAGCAGGACAGAGGCAGGAAACTACAGACCAGTTAATTTGACCTCAGTGGTAGGAAAAATGATGGAATCACTTCTGAAGGAAAGAATTGTTGAGTACCTAGAGGCCAGTGGGGCATAGGACCCAAGGCAGCATGGATTCACTATGGGAAGGTCATGTCAGATGAATCTAATAGATTTCTTTGACTGAGTAGCCAAAGTAGTAGACCAAGGAGGGGCTGTGGACACGGCTTACCTAGATTTTAGCAAGGCATTTGATACAGTCCCACACAAAAGATTAATACACAAGTTAGCCAGCCTTGGAGTGGGTCCCAAGGTGGTAGCCTGGATAAAAAATTGGCTAGACAACAGGACGCAAAGGGTAGTAGTAAATGGAGTACACAGTGAAGAAAGGAGGGTTACTAGCGGGTACCGCAGGGTTCAGTACTGGGACGGTCCTTTTAATGTCTTTATAAGTGACATTACAGAGGAACTGGAAGGAAAAGTATGTCTCTTTGCAGGCGACATAAAGATCAGCAACAGGGTTGATACACAAGATGGAGTGGAAAGGATGAGAAGGGACTTGGCAAGGTTGGAGGAATGGTCAAATGTATGGCAGCTCAGATTCAATGCAAAGAAGTGCAAAGTAATGCACATGGGAAACAAAAACCCAGGGGAAGAGTACACAATGGGGGGTGAGATACTGACAACAGTGAAAATGGAAAAGGACCTGGGGGTAATTATATCAGATGTCCTAAAGGTGGGCAAGCAATGTGAGTAGGCAGTAAGGAAGGCTGGGGGGATACTGGGATGCATAGGAAGAGGCATCAGTAATAGAAAACAGGAAGTTGTTATCCTTCTGTACAGACAGTTGGTGAGACCCCATCTGGAGTACTGCATGCAGTTCTGGAGACCCCATCTCCACAAAGACATAAACAGAGTGGAGGCTGTCCAGAGGAGGGCAACCAAAATGATGCAGGGTCTGCACCAGAAGACATACGTAGAAAGACTAAAGGAGCTTAATATGTATACCCTTGAGGAAAGAAGGGAGAGGGACATGATAGAAACTTTCAAGTACCTCAAGGGAATCAACAAAGTCCAAGAGGGTAGCATCTTTCAGAAAAAGAGATGTGCAAGAACAAGGGGGCACAATTTGAAGATGGGGGGGTGGCTCAGAGGTAATGTGAGGAAGTATTTTTTCACAGAGAGGGTTGTGGATGCATGGAACGGCCTTCCGGAGGAAGTTGTGGAGTCAAAAACAGTGACTGAATTCAAGCATGCATAGGACAGCCATAAGGAAATTCTAGGGGGGACGGCTCAGAGGTAATGTAAGGAAGTATTTTTTTACAGAGAGGGTTGTGGATGCATGGAACAGCCTCACTGAGGAGGTCATGGAGTCAAGAACAGTGGGGGAATTCAAGAATGCATGGGACAGACATAAGGCAGTCCTAGTGGGGGGTAGGAGGAAGTAAGCTGTTGGTTAACTAGGATCTGCAGCTTATCTGTTAGGTAAGAAAATGGGCAGACTAGGTGGGCCAAGCGGTCCTTATCTGCCATCAAATTCTATGTTTCTATGTTTCTATGTTTCAGGACAATGGGGTCAGGTAGTGATCAAGGTGCTGGCAGTCCCACATCTTATTTCTCACAGTAATCTGCTCATATTTCTCTCCTTCTGTCTGCAACATCACTGAATATAGCAGTACCTTGTAAGAGTGGCCTTCTCAGGTCCCCTTCTGGTATCCATTCTTCACTATTCCTCCTCACACCAAAAACTGGTGAGCTCATCACCTTTCTGCATCATGAATGCAAGTATATGAAGAAAGACTTAAGGAGTTAATATGTATAGCCTCGAGGAAAGGAGAGAGAGGGGGGACATGATAGGAACTTTCAAGTACCTCAAGAGAATCAACAAAGTCAAAGAGGGTAGCATCTTTCAGAAAAAGAGGTGTGCAAGAACAAGGGGGCACAATCTGAAGATAGAGGGGGGCGGCTCAGAGGTAATGTAAGGAAGTATTTTTTCACAGAGAAGGTTATGGATGCATGGAATGGCCTTCCGGAGGCAGTTGTGGAGTCAAAAACAGTGATGGAATGCAAGCATGCATGGGACAGTCATAAGGCAATTCTAGGGGGTGGGGTAGGAAGAAGTAGGCTGTTGGTTAACTAGGATCTGCAGCTTATCCATTAGGTAGGGAAATGGGCAGACTGGGTGGGCCAAGCCGTCCTTATCTGCCGTCAAATTCTATGTTTCTATAAGTAGTACAGTTCCTGTTTTATTTTGACATATCAGATATAAACATATCTTTCCAGTAAGTCAGGCTGATAGCAACAGGGAACAAGGGGAATGATGGGTGTTCCTATCCTTAAAAGATCTAGGCCACCTTTGATTAGCCACTATTAAATGATGGGTGTGCATGCAAATTATTATGCACGTCATTCAATAGTTCCTAATCATAGGTGGCTTAGATCTCATATGGGTAGGAAAGTCTATTTTTCCACTTGTGCCATGCTGCTATCAGCCTGGCTACCAGAAGATCATGTTTATTATTATTAATATGTAAATATAACACGGGAGACTGTACTAACCACATTCATGATGCGGAAAGGTAGTGCACTCACCAGTTTTCGATGTGGGGAGCAGGTGAGAAGAATGATTGCCAGAGAGGGACTGAAGAGGACATTCCAGCAGGGTACAGCTATATTCAGGTTAGTTGAAGACATGAAGGAGGACGCTGAGCAGATCACTGTGAGATCTGAAATGTGGGGTTGCCAGCATCGTGATCACTTCCTGACTGTGGATGAGAGTAGCCAGCAATGACAAATACTCAGAGTGGCAGGGCTGCATCTAAACTGTTACTTGAATTCAGTGTAGGGAGATTACCCTCGGGTGGGGGGGGACGTTTGTTAGGACAGTATTGAGGGAGTTGTGTAAAGCTCATTCAAGATTTGGAAAGGTGGTAACCAGCCAACTCACATTGTGGAGTAGAGCACAGAAAAGTACTGGAGAAGAATTGCTGGGAACTGTTCTGCGGGGTTCTGCAGATCACAGGCAAAAGAGTAGACTGACACTTGAAGTCAGGTGGATTTGCTCAAGGTATTAGTATGCCCCTCCTGCTAATAATATTGTTATCCATTGTAAGTGCAGTCCTTATGAGGGCATGAACAGCAGTTTTTCTGGTGGGTCATGATGCTTATTGCTTGGCCCTCCAGGAAGACCTAGTTGTTGGTTAATAAGGTGGGGAAAAAACACAACAGGTAACTGTACATATTACCTTCACTGTGCAGAAGGGTGGTGATCCACTCAATGTTTACTGTGGGAGCCGGAGTCAAACACTGAGAATGCGGACTGGAAAGTGATTTGGGAGGCATTTTTTAACAGTGCCAGCTGATGATGCGTATCAGTATAGGTGTGCACAACTCTCTGAGGTACAAGATTACAATCTAAGGTGTAATAATTCTCATCATGAGACCGCAAGCTCATATGCAGCCCCAGGCAATACTAAGGACAGGGTATGGATGGCGGGGTGTTCAACAGGAGACAGGCTAGCTGCAGGGGGTTCATATGGAAAAAGAAAGCCTTATCTGTGGATTAACAAGACAGCATGAGCTTTGGAACTGAACAAGACCGGTACATTGCTGTGCCACCCTGAGCTAGTCACTAAACTTCCTTGTGCTCCCAGGCCACAGCTGTAAACAAGCTTTCAGCTTAGTGTGCCTCTCCTGGTTAACCAAAAAAAAATTCAGTGCATCATATAACCATTAGATCATCAGGTATTTGAAGTGTTGTACTGTAATGCAGTTTGCCAAACAAAAAGTCAGCTGGATTGCAAAATATTTTCTGCAATTTAAAGTAAACAAAATGAACAAAAGCATAGCCTAACATGTATACTACTCAAAATAATCCACAAGGTAATACATGGTGTTGATCATTCTGGTGCAACAATTCAAAATAAAGAGGGAAAGAAGAACTAGTTCACACTATAGAAATATGTGTGGATCTCTGTCTCTGGCTCCTGTGATGTCATCATGACTCATCACTTAACACACTTGGCAGATATCTTAGGGAGAAACCAAGGCTGTTTTTTGAAAGTGAAAGGCTGATGGTCACATTTTTCAAAAGCTATGAAACTGCATTTATGTTATTTACATAAATGCAGTTTTAGTATAAGTGTATACAGCAGCCTTTACTTTACCTCACAATGAAGCCAGATTTTGGAGTTTGCAGTTTTAAAAAACTGCTTGTTTAGGTACCCTTTAACCTCTGTAGACAAAGCCCACCTGCTGAAAGCACTTACAGGGGAAGTATCCCATAGTTTCACACCCATATTTTCCCAACTCCTTATATGTAACTGTTGTGTTCCTCCTCTAGTTGCCAGCAGTCCTATTGATGTCCAAATCTAGATTATAAATAACAAGCATTTGTCAATGCCGAACATTCACTTGCAGGTATTTGCAGTGGTATTTGGCACTTGGACATGGCTTAAAAAAATCAGTGACAAAGAAGTAAAATGAGGGAGACAGTTTCACAAGTGATTCTATTGCCTGAAGCAGGCAGCATAACAGTATTGATGTAAAATACTTTGTCTGCAGAAGAGCAAGTCTGTAACTCTGTTACCCGCTGTTCAGTCACAGAAACAAATTGTAGGAGGGACAGAAACATGCTAAGGCAAAGTCTTGGACATCCCTGAATATACATATATATATCTCCCCCTCTCCCCCTCCTACCCCCCAAACCCCCCTCTTCTACAGGTGCTTTTCAGGCTTGGCCATACTCTGCCACAGGAAAGCTCAGAGTTGAAAGGCAGAGCGGTAAGTGCATTAGGCGTTTGGGGGGGGAGTGGGCAAGACGTGGAGGATATTGGCTGCACCAGAGAGGAGTATTAAAAATATAAGTAAAAACAAGCATTTGTCAGTGCCGAATGTTGCTTGCTTCTATGTGCTGTTTAGGTATTTGGAAGTCATTGGAGTACAAATATTGAAAATTCGCGAACTTACGGGCGTGCATAGGAACTACTAGCTGCGCTAATAAAACAGTAATTTTAGGAATTTTTCACCAAATTTTCAACATTGCCATTTAAGACCTCTGCTAATGAACAGTGTCACTGTGATTTTCTTAATTGTCCCATACATTGAGTTACACACTGACTGCGCCATTGTGCGTTACATGGGTGGAAACACATTTGGGCAGGATGTGAAAATGACAACTGTACTGCTCATAAGGAGGTGTGGTAAAATGGTAATGTTGAAAATCTGGAGGAAATATTGAAAATTAGCAAACCTACTGCGCATGCGAGACTGTGCAGCTAGCGCGTAAAACAGTCATTTTTAGGAATTTTTTCACCAAATTTTCAACATAGCCATTTGAAGACCTCTGCTAATGAACAGTGTCACTGTGATTTTCTTAATGTGTCCCATACATTGATTTCGCACACCAACTGCGCCATTGTGCGCTACATGGGCGGAAATACGTTTTGGGCAGGATGTGAAAAATGACAGCTGTACTGCTCATAAGGAGGTGTGGTAAAATGGCAATGTTGAAAATCTGGAGTGAAAATATTGAAAATTCAAACTTATGGCGTCGTAGGAACTGCGTAATGCACTCGAGAACAGTCATTTTAGGAATTTTTCACCAAATTTTCAACATAGCCATTTTAAGATCTCTGCTCATGAACAGTGTAACTGTGATTTTCTTAATGTCCCATACATTGAGTTTGCACACCGACTGCGCCATTGTGTGCTACATGGGCTAACGTTTTGGGCAGGATGTGAAAAATGACAGCTGTACTGCTCATGAGGAGGTGTGGTAAAATGGCAATGTTGAAAATCTGGAGTGAAAATATTGAAAATTCGCAAACTTACGAGCGTGCGTAGGAACTGCGCAACACACACTCATAAAACGGTCATTTTTAGGAATTTTTCCACCATATTTTCAAAATAGGCTTTTTGAGAGCCCACCTTATGAACACTGGCAGTGTCGTTTCATTAATCATTCCGTAAAGGTGATTTCGCACAGTGACTGTGAAATCACCCTTTGGGCCTGAATAACGCCATTACAGTGACAGCATTCATGAGAAGGGGTCCCAAAAACCCCATGTTGAAAATTTGGTGCAAAAATTCCAAAAAATGCCTGAGATATGCAACAAAGTTGAAAAAACACTATCTTGCCCATTATACAGCTTACCGGCATTTCCTCAGTTCGCGATCAGCTTTGAAGAGTGCAGATGTGTTCCTGGTCCACTGAAGATCATCGCACCGGACTCCGGAGGTAAGTATGGGGTGAGGGGGGTGTGGGGAGGCAGGGTGCAGAGTGGGTGGGTGCGGGTTGTGGGAGGGGGCAGGGAGAAGCGCCGTGGGACCGTTTTTAATTTACAGGTTTTAAAAAAAAAGATGACACGGGACGTTTGCCACGCTGGGGTGGGCTCCCAGCGTGGCAGAAGGACGGCTGGGGGGGCATGGAGCCGACAAGGGATTGGGCACCCCCGTCTGCCAAAACAAGATTTGCCACGCTGGGATGGGCTCCCAGCATGGCACCAAAGCTTTGGGGGGGAGTGTGCAGACTTCAAGCCAATGGGGGATTGGGCACCCCCGTCGGCTATAACAGTTTCGGCAGCTCATACAGAGGCGCTGCCAGCACTGATCACAGCGGTGGTTTTCTTTGAAGTGAAGACCACTGCTGTCATACACAGCACCCGCATCCATTGGTGCAGGACCGCTACGCCTGCTCAACGGAGCAGTGGATTGCATAGGACAGTCACACCTCCAAAGTGTCCTATTCTCCCAAGACGTTCCTTGCGCATGCGCGCAAGTGAACGTAAAAATATGCAGCCCCCAGAAGTTATCAATGTGTTTCTCCTCCATTTTTCCATCAATGCTGCTGGAGGTTGATGTCATCAGAGCAACAGATAATGGTACTGCACTAAATGCTGTTCCACCAGTAAACAGAACCCACAATGTTTGGTCCCCCACTTGAGTAATGGGGGAACTCTTTAAGTGTTGTGCACATCCTGAAGTGCAGGTCTAATAGGGACTAGGACCATATGAGTGTGATTCAGCACTGATTTGACATGTATATACAGTATGCCTATAAGGAAGTGCCTGTATGAGCTGTGCTAATGTTTCTGTTAGCAAAAACAGTTTACCCAATAAATGACTCTGGGTACCACAAGAGTCTTAAGTGGTATTATATAGCTGTTTTATTATGTTCTGTGTGTTAACATTCTCTGTTTTGATTGACACCAGCAGTGAGACACAATCTTGCAAAAATACCCCTTTCTTTTTGTAACTAGGCAGTCAGTGATTGGATGGCTGATGTAATCAATAAAGAGTTCAGCTATAACAAGGAATATGTTACCAGGACATCAGCTGCAGCATATGGAAAAAGAGTAATATAGTGGTTAAAGCACAGGCACAAGAACTGGGAAACTCTGGTTCAAATCCTACTAAAGTCCCTTACTCTCTAACCCTTAACAAGTTCCCCTAACCTCCTTGGGAACTGTGATGGCCCCTCAGGTCCATGACTTTAACAGTGCCCCCATTCCCATTATAAATCATTAGCAGTGATGTGAGAGCTACAGCATTTCACTTTGAAGGTACTGAAAACAAGCTGTGGCAGCCCCCCCCCCTTGTAATGCCAGCATTTGAAGTAGGATGTCCCTCACAAATCAGATGCTACACTTCAGCTGTTGTAGGTAAAGAAACTAATCAGTCTCAGTGTTTGTAGTACTCTGTATTTGCTTAGCTCATTCCTCCCATGTCATATGCATTTTGTGTCTTGGTATTTCTAGTCAGAACCCAGTTGTAAGGAGCATTTGAAATGTAAAACAATACACTTTATAAAATAAGTGATCTAGCTTTCCACTTTCAGGCTGCTGAAAGGGGAGTGTATAATTTGTTCAAAGGAGGAATTCAAACTTGTGTGATCCTTTGGGAAACTGCTCAAGCCTACCTTGTAAATGAATCATCTCAAGGGTGTTCACCTGGTTCACTACAGAGTGACTGATTGATTGCTCGATTGATTGATTGGTTGATTAACTGATTCAGTCTACTGCTTTCCACATAGAAACATAGAAACATAGAATTTGACAGCAGATAAGGACCGCTTGACTCACCTAGTCTGCCCATTTCCCTACCTAATGGATAAACTGCAGATCCTAGTTAACCAGCAGCCTACTTCTTTCTGCCCGCACCCCCTAGAATTGCCTTATGGCTGTCCCATGCATGCTTGAATTCAATCACTGTTTTTGACTCCACAACCTCCTCTGGAAGGCCATTGGCACAGTGTAGGAAGGCAGCTGCAAAGGCCAACAAAATGCTGGGTTGTATTGCAAGGGGTATATCCTCAAGGAGGGAGGAGGTGATTCTGCCACTGTATAGGTCATTAGTTAGACCACACCTGGAGTACTGCGTGCAGTTCTGGCGTCCGTATCTGAAAAGGGACATTAAGTTACTGGAGGGAGTGCAGCGCAGGGCGACAAAGATGATCAAGGGTCTGGGGGACTTATCATATGAGGGGAGGTTGAAGGAGTTGAACATGTACTCACTGGAGAGAGGAGAGACAGGGGACATGATTGAAACCTTAAATACATGAAAGGAATAAACAAGACAGGTACAGAGGGCTGTTCAAAGTAAGGGAGGGAGGGCCACCAGGGGCCATGATATGAGACTGGAGCGAGGAAGGTTCAGGAGGGAGATGAGGAGACACTTTTTTACAGAGAGGGTGGTGGCTGGGTGGAATGCGTTACCTGCAGAAGTGGTATGCAGTAGAACAGTGGCTGCTTCAAACGAGGATGGGACAGGACAAGGGGGAGGGTTAATGAAGGGGAAGGGTGGAAGGGAGGGGCAGCTGCAGAATAAGGGGTGCTAGCTGCACATTCGAGCAGACTTGATAGACCTCTAGGCCTTTATCTGCTGGCAAATTTCGTATGTTCGTATGTTCGTATTCCAAGCATCCACAACCCTCTCTGTGAAAAAAATACTTCCTTACATTACCTCTGAGCCACTCCCCCATCTTCATATTGTGCCCCCTTGTTCTTGCACACCTCTTTTTTTGAAAGATGCTACCCTCTTGGACTTTGTTGATTCCCTTGAGGTACTTGAATGTTTCTATCATGTCCCCCCTCTTCCTCCTTTCTTCTAGGCTACACATATTAAGCTCCTTTAGTCTCTCTTCATATGTCTTCCGGTGCAGACCCTGCACCATTTTAGTTGCCCTCTTCTGGACAGCTTCCATCTTGTCTATGTCCTTGTGGAGATTGGGCCTCCAGAACTGCACACAGTACTCCAGATGGGGTCTCACCAGCTGCCTGTACAGAGGGATAACAACTTCCTGTTTTCTACTGGTGATGCCTCTCCCATGCATCCCAGTATCCCCCAGCCCTCTACTGCCCTCTCACATTGCTTTCCCACCTTTAAGTCATCTGATATGACTACCCCAGGTCCCTTTCCATTTTTGTTGTTGTTAGTATCTCACCCCCCATTGTGTACTCTTCCCCTGGGTTTTTGTTTCTCAGGTGCATTACCTTGCACTTCTTAGAATTAAATCTAAGCTGCCATATATTTGACCATTCCTCTAACCTTGCCAAGTCCCTTCTCATCCTTTCCACCCCACCTTGTGCATCAACTCTGCTGCAGATCTTTGTGTCATCTGCAAAGAGATATACTTTTCCTTCCAGTCCCTCTGCAATGTCGCTTACAAAGACACTGAAGAAGACCGGTCCTAATACTGAACCCTGCTGCGGCACCCCACTAGTAACCCCCCTTTCTTCAGAGTGGACTCCATTTACTATTACCCTCTGTGTCCTATTCTCTAGCCAATTCTTTACCCAGGCTATCATTTTGGGACCCACTCCCAGGCTGGCTAACTTGTATATTAATCTTTTGTGTGGGACTGAGTCAAATGCCTTGCTAAAGTCTAGGTAGGCCATGTCCACAGCCCCTCCCTGATCTACTACTTTGGTCACCCAGTCAAAGAAATCTATTAGATTCATCTGGCATGACCTTCCTGCTGTGAATCCATGCTGCCTTGGGTCCTGTGCCCCTCTGGCCTCTAGGTACTCGACAATTCTTTCCTTCAGAAGTGATTCCATCATTTTCCCTATCACTGAGGTTAAACTAACTGGTCTGTAGTTTCCCGCTTCTGCCCTGCTCCCACTTTTGTGAAGGGGAATCACATCGGCCTCTTCCAGTCCTCAGGTACCACTCCATCCTCCCATGATTTGTTAAAGAGGGTAGTCAGTGGTGTCACTAGTTCTACCCTTTAGTTCTTTTAGAATTCTGGGATGAATCCCATCAGGCCCCATTGCTTTGTCCACCTTCAGTTTTAAGAGTTCTTTCAGAACCCTTTCTTCTGTAAATGGGCTGGTATCAGCTTCTGTATCCAGAGTGTTTCTATTGTTTGTTTTAGGTACCTCCCCCTCTTCATTTGTAAATACTGAGCAAAAATATTTGTTTAGTATCTCTGCCTTCTCACAGTCACCCTCTGCCCACTCCCTCCCCTTTATTAAGCCTCACTGTCCCTCCCTTAGTCTTACTTCGCTCCCTGATGTACCTAAAAAGGTTTTATCCCCCTTCTTAACTGAGTTGGCTATCTTTTCCTCAGTTCGGGCCTTTGCTGTTCTGACTGCCTTCCCAGCTTCCTTTTGCTTTAACTGATACAATTCTCTGTCCTGCTCTTTCTGTGATGCCTTGTACTTTCTGAATGCTTTCTTTTTCTCTTGAACCTTCACTGCCACCTCCTTTGAGAACCATAGTGGTTTCTTACATCGTTTTGTTTTGTTTATTTGCTTCACACAAAGGCTTGTTACCTCTGTGATGGCAGTTTTTATTATTCCCCATTGTTCTTCCACCCCTCCTTCCTGCCCATTTGCTAGTGCATTCCTTAGGCACTCACCCATTTTGGCAAAGTCAGCCCTCCTGAAGTCCAGTACTTTTGCCTTTGTATGGCTTGACTTTATTGCTGTGTTTGTTGTGAACCATACTGTTCGAAGGTTGCTAGTTCTCAGATGGCTACCCACTTCTACATCTGTGATCCTCTCTACATCTCCATTTGAGAGGACCAGGTCTAAGATTGCTCCCTCTTGAGTGAGTTCCAATACTAGTTGTCTAAGGTATGCCCCCTGTAGGGCATCTAGAATAACCCCACTCTTCGAAGTGGCTGCTGCAACTGCACTCCAGTTAACATCTGGCACATTCAGATCACCCATCAGCAATACCTCCCCTTTATCTGCCATTCTAAGTATACTTTCTATCATTTCCTTGTCCATTTACTCCCCCTGAGAGGGGGTCTGTATACAACCCCTGTGCAGATTGTGGTGCCATTGCCTGCCTCCAAATTGACCCACAGTGCTTCTTCTTCTCCCTGTTTACCCTTTTGTTCTGTTGCTTTGCTTCCTTCTCTTATGTAGAGAGCTACTCCTCCTCCTCTTTTACCCTCCCTGTCCCTCCTGTAGATAGTGTATCCTGGTATGTTTACATCCCAGTCATGGTTCTGTGTGCACCATATTTCTGTGACTGCCACGATATCCAGATGTTCCTCCTCCATCAAAGCCACTAATTCAGGAAGCTTGTTACCCAGACTACGGGCATTGGTACTCATTGCTCTCCATTTTTTGATGGCTTTACCTTCTGTAGCAGCATCCCCCACTGACCTTTCTACCTTGGTCTTTTTCTCATTTAGTACCCTGTTTTGTAGGGGGATGCTGGGATTTTCCTGTTGCTTATCAGTGCCTCCCCTCTTGACTAGTTTAAAAGCTTGCCAATGAAGCATTTAAACCGATTGCCCAAAAGACTTGCTCCCTTCCTGGACAGATGCAGACCAACCTGCCAGTATAGGCTGGTGTCCCTCCAGGTGGAACCCCAGTCCCCAATGAAGCCAAACCCCTGTACTCCACACCATTTTTTCAACCATTCGTTAAACTGCATGGTGCAAAGTACCCTCGCCTCACCCATGCCACTGACAGACAGCACTTCTGAGAAGGATACTGTGTGTGCTACTTATATTAAGCCCCTCCCCAACTCTACAAAGTCCTTCTGCACTGCTCTAATCTCATGATGAGCCAAGTCATTTGTCCCTAGGTGGACAATGACGTCCAGCTCAGACTCCTGTACAACTGTTCTCGTGATCCTAAGGATGCGCTTCCTGTCCCTCCAAGCCATGGCACCAGGCAGGCACCTTACTTCAGTTTTCCCTGCTCCCCCCAGTTCTAGCCCCCTAATAATTGAGTCCCCACCAGGAGCTGCTTCCTTACCTGTGGTGCCATCTGCCTCCTTCCTGAGGGCCTCCTTGAGATTTCTGCACCATCCTTAGTCTCCTCTGTAGGTGCATCCATAGGGGAACTATGCTCCCCAGAATGATGTATGGATGTGGAGTGGAACAACTGACTGGGTGTGCCTCTGTTCCACCACTCTTACCCTTCCTGAGCCCACTGTGGTCCAACTGCTGTGCTCTTTGCAACCTCTGAGGTAGTGGTGGTGGCTCTGGTGCTCCCTGGTGGGGAGGTTCCCTTGCTACTGTCCAGTGCGGCCTGAAGACGGGCAACTTCCTCCCTCAGGGCAGATAGTTGTCTGCAAACAGGGCAGCATCTCAGCCTCCAGAAAGACTCCCAGAAGACTGCTGCCCCACAGCCATTACATTGTACTACTCCCCACATAACTGTCTACCTTGTTTAGTTTTTTTTTTTGTGTGTGTGTGTGTGATTGGTGTGTTATATAGAAATATATGTATTTATATAATGTGTATGCTTATATTGTCAGTGCAGTGTGCTAGAGAGGATATGACAGTGATATGCACCTTGCCCTCTTGAGGAAATGATGTCAGAACCCCAGGTATAAATGAACTATTTCAAGGGGTGGGTAGGGTGAGGAGTGGGAAGGGTTTGGGCCTAAACTGTGCCCTCATGAAACAATCAGCTAAAAGCTCTGACCTACCGCTGCAATGATTGCCTTCCGGTCAGCAAGATGCCATACACGACAATTTGACAGAGAAAATACCCTGCTAATCAAACAGAGAAAAATCCAAACATCCAAGTGAGACACAGGTAAACCTCCCCAGCCCCAAAACAGCCTGGTGACTTGTGCTCTGAAAACAGTCAGCCTCAAAACACGTCAGCCGTGCAGAAGGACAGAAACACAGAAAACAGTAAAATCTTAACAATTGTAACAAAAGTAAAGCAAGCTGCACCTCCCTCTGTTAATTGAAAGACTGCCTTTTCTGATAATTCTAAGTTCCTTATTTCACCCTTCAGTTAGAAGTATCCTCCACCTGAAGAATATTAACTTTCCTAAGGAATCTGCTTCAAACCAAAGACAATTGTAAATTGTAAGGTTTACCTCCCTCTGTTGTGAGCACAACTCGCTTTCTTGCAAATCTTAAGTCCAGTGTTGCAGCTTCCAGCCAGAGGTAGCTTCACCTGAAGACTATTAGGTTACATGTTACAACTGTCTCACAGAGAGAAATGAGCAGTACACAGGAACAGCTTTTATTTCCTGTGAATGAAATACTACTAGATGTATTATTTGCTCTACACATGCAGTATTAAGGCTACAAGTACCACTCCCTGTATGAGTTGCATGACAGAACTGTCTTAAGCCATTGCAAACTTAAACTAAAATCAGGATAGACAACATTGATACCCTTATGTTTTGTTCTGCACTGTTGCTGCAGTGACATCAAGGAATGGGAGGGGCTGTATTACAAGTGACTCACTTGCATGTAAATGGAGGCTTGCTTGACATTTTACTACCTTGTGTCAGAGCCTCAAACTCTAGATATGTGTTGCAACAGAAGAAATGGCTGATCTCTTATTGACATATGTACAGTACTTGATGTAATGTATAATAAATACATCAGACATATCCAAATCATACATATACAGGAGTCTTCTCCTTTAATCCTGCCTTGTACGGACCAAATGATGACTGCCAAACTGTAAGTAATGCAGGGTCTTGCCCTGTACCAAGAAAGAGGGACTTGTAAATAGTTCAGAGTTGCCAAGTTCTGCAAGCTACAGCTAGTGTGTGTTCAAAGGTACAATTTAAAGATAATCTTGTTTCTTTAAGGGCCCCGTCTAGCCAGACAACAACAGCTGTACCGAACAACAGGCCTGCACCTTAAGATCTTTAGTTACTGGGGTACCCAGGTTAATGTATAAGATTGCGGGGTCTTGGTACAGTTTGGGGATTGGTACCAGTGTGGGTATTTGCTACTGTTTTCTGCGAACTGTGTTAACTTTCTGATTGCAGCTAGCCAGATAGATAGCCAGGGATCTGACTGCCTCAGAGGTTGGTGGGTGCTACTGTGATTGATGCTTAAAGATAAAGTGTTGAATGCTCACTGTGATTTATGCCAATCAAAAGCAATCAAGCCAATTATCAAATCAAAGCAATATAAATTTGTAAATTGCTTAACCTCTACTCCATCTCACCCTGCCTAGCCCTTCCCCATGTAAATAAATTGTTGTTTGATGTTTTTGCAAAATCCTGTCTTGTGAGCATATTATTAGTAGCCAGTCATTAATTACAAAATGTTTTAAATGTGGGGTTTTGAATAATGGGTCATGCTTGGGGTGGCATTATGGTATTTTGGGTGGGTACAGCATCCCAGAGGGTTGTACCAGGTTTAATCTAGCCCACATAAAGTATACTTTGGGTGGAGGCACTGTGCAATATAGCCTAGAGGTTAGAGTAATGAGCTGTGAATGAGCTTGGTACATCCAGCAGACCTGGGTTTGATTCCCACAACCTCCACTTGCATACTGTGTGACTCTGAGCAATTCACTCAACCTCCCCAGTGCTCCCAGGTTGTCCCTGAAAACAAGCACTTATGCATAGTGGGCCTTACCTGGTTACCAAAGATTAAAATAAAAAAAATGTTATATCTTGGGAAAGAACCAGTTTAAAATTAAAGTAAGGACCCAGGCCCTTCAACCTTGGTTAGTTCTACAGGGCAGGGGTAGTGTAGCCCTTCAGATACCCGATGCCAAGGTTACATTACAACAACAATTTCCTCAGTATCACCTAGTGTGTGCTTGTGCTTAAACTGTGACGTTATACAGTCACTCTTATTCACATTTGCCTGACTTGGCCTACAGCCTTTTATACTCCCAGGCAGCTATGAGTTCCATGTGGAAGGGACACCACAGGCAGCACCAGGCCTTATAAGACTAGTTTGTCCTTGCATACTGGACCCTTTTCAACCACAGGGCTCAGCCATCCCTGCTGGCCTGAGGAAACACCATGTTTTTTTAATTCTAGAAAGTTCCTGGGATCATTCTGCAGTGCTAGTCCAGGAAGTGTGGAGCACATGACTCCATATTTCATTCTTTCCTGCTGGCTGCAGTGCTTGTAGTCCAGGGGTGGGGTGGGGGAGAAAACTGTATTTTATTAAATAAGCTCCTTCATTTAAACTATATATATGTTTTTAATCCTGATCCCCTGATCCATTTTGAAGTGAAGGCTGTCTTTGTTTTCTCAGGGCTCAGCATTTTCCTTGCTCGCCTACGACTTTGGCATATCTGGCTGTCTGCCTGCTAGGAGTGCTGGGCTCCTTGCATGCTTTCTCTCCTGTTCACTCAACACTCTGCTGTTGTTAAGGTGGAGCAGGGAGAAAATTACATAAAATATTTTGAAAGTGTTCCTTTATTTAGAGCTTCTCAGCTCCCTCAACAAACCCCTGTTTATTTCAATAAAGCTCCGAGCAGCGGAGCTGAACTGTCTCTCCGATATCCCTTCTGCTATAGAAAAGGCAGGCAGGGATACAAACAATCAGAAAACAACCCTTTGTTTTCTGGGGCACCGTTCTGAGATGTTTCCCAGTAGGAAGACATTTTGTTTTCTATATGAACTCCCAGCAAGGAAGTCACTACACATTATAGCCGTCCTGCCAGACCTACTTCCCTGGGATCTGAGGGCTTGGACCTAATGCTGCCCTGGGGAAAAGGGGGGGAGAAAGGAAGCAGAAATCATTACTGGATAGCCAGCCAGGGTGAAACTAAGGAAAAGAGAAAGCAGAGAAGTCTGTCTGTCTGTTTATCATTTAAAGGACTGTCCACATTCTGGCACCGGAAAGGACGGCCTTGCCATGGTGGTGCTGCTTTAAACTGAATCCCCTTTTTAATCAGAGACAGGTGCCTAGATGAAGTCACCCAACTCCATCCTGGCTCTGTTTGCTGGTATGCACATCCTGCATCCTGGAGACAGACAGAATAGGAGGGTGCGTTTACTATGAGTCCAATTTGGTGGGTCCTTCATTCGGGTGGGGACTAAAAGAAGTTACATAGGTGAAATTTGTTTATTTTATTTATTGATTTATTGATGTCCGTTTGCCTGAGGTGATGTCCAGGTAGGTGTCATCACTATTTGCACATTCCCGCAGGCTCTAACCCGATCCTTACCTGTAATAGGTCACCTACTGACCCTCTCACAGACAGTAGAAGGCAGGAGGTACTGTTACTACTGTATAGGTTACTGGTGAGACCACACCCATAGCACTGTGCCAAGTTCTAGAGCCCCCACCTAAAAATGGACAGGGACTGGAGGGAACACAGGTGCAAAATGGTAACATGTTTCTTCTAGATCTCTAGTGATTACAAAACATTTCGGAACCTCCTTTACTGATAGATGTTGACAAGGCTGTGACACACAAGCCCACCACACTTGTGCCCCAAACTAGATCATTTCTGGGAGGTGGTCTCCAAGGCCTTAAATGAGATTTTTGAGACATCAATTCCCAGGTCCTTTAGACGTTTCATCCTGGGAGTCACCCCTCCAGGCCTTAATGGGAAAAATTCAAAATAGTTATTTCAAATTATAGTCAACTGCGCTGCCAAGGTAGTGACACAAATTTAGCTAGGAGGTCACGGTAATACCCCCTACACACTGGCAACTACATTGCCCATTGGGCGGATCAGGTTTGTAAAGAGTACAAAGTATAGGTAATCGGACAGACAGGGAATTATTTGACACAAGTGTGGACCAGGTAGTTTTAGTTTGTTTTAAGCATTTTGTTTTTATTGTATGATATCTTAATGGATGCATGTATGTCGTGTATTTTTATTTTTCCAGCATTTTGTAAAGGAACAGTCTATTTGATAGGTGTTGTTGTTCCTGCTGTAGAAGAAATGCATCGGGTATCAATGTACAAGGTAACAAATGAATGTATTTTATGTTATATTGTTTGTAATTTAAAACAAAAAAGAAATTTGTTTTAATAAACTATTATTGCAAAAAAAACAGAGAAATAAAAAAGAAAGGGACATGCTAGGGAAGGTACAACATAGGATGGCCAATATGATTCAGGTCCAAGAGGGCAGATCCTATGAGGATCCGCTAAAGGCACCGAGCATGTATTCACTCGCAACAAGAAAAGAAAGAGGAATATAACAGAGACATTCAAGTTCCTGAAAATAGTTGAATAGATTGTGTGGAGCTGTTTACCAGGAACAGAGAAGATAGGACATGGGGTCACGAGCGGAAGGTTTACAGTGGATGTGAGGAGTATTACTTTACTGAAAGAGTTGCTGAGTCATGGAATGGTCTGCTGGCAGAGTTGCCCAGTACCAAAACCATTAATGGCTTGAAAAACGACTGGAATAGAGTCAAGGAGATATGAGCTACTCAGTGGGAAGTGAGAGGCAGTAACACGGATAACATAGAAACATAGAAACATAGAATTTGACAGCAGATAAGGACCGCTTGGCCCACCCAGTCTGCCCATTTCCCTACCTGATGGATAAGCTGCAGATCCTAGTTAACCACAGCCTACTTCTTCCTACCCCCACCCCCTAATGGGGAATAGTAAAACGAAGACCCCACAGAGACAGTAGATCCTAGTGTTATGACAGGGTGATGGGGCAGACTAGATCAGCCTTTTTCTGCCGTCTTTGTCTATTTTTCTATAAAAATGGTACATTTATCATTAAAGCTATTTGTAATAAGAAAAAGGGTCACTTAATGCTTGCCTACCAATACCCAATTTTTAACTGTCTATTTAGGAAAGGATTTATAATCAAATTGATGTGGAACCAAAATATTTTAGGGCATAGGAGGCAGTATAGCGAAGTGGGTTAAGGTTCTGAACTGCAGATCTGGAGACCTGGATTTGAATCCCACAGCCACCTAGGTGCGTACTGTGTGATCCTGATCAAGTCACTTAACTTCCTTGTGCTCCCAGGTCGCATCTGGAAACAAGCTTCGGCTTAGTGTGCTACTCCTGGTTAAACAATGTTCCCCTTTCCCATAATGTGTGCTGTCCTGTCCTCCCAATCACATAATTATTGTGGAATCCCTGGTAAACAGCCTGCCTGGAGGATTGCTGGTACAATGCAGAGGATTGCCTGGTACCAAAGCCCTAGTAAAGACAAGCCCACTTAAAGTAAAGAAAGAAACACATAAGGAACTGATTGTATACCCTGGCACCATGCTCGCCAGCTTGTACACTGCTGATGCCATGGTGGCCCCATTGCATCAAGGGACAACCCCTCTATGGGAAAAGGATGAGTGAGTCTGACCTTCGACAGTCTCCCATCCCTCCTCCAGTGGATGAAGCACATGCAATGACACTAGAATGATCAGAGGTCTTCTCTCGCCACAGGTGGAGTGTGTCCATGGTGAAGAACACTTGATTTGTCTATATGATGAGAGACCTTTTAGGGAGCGATCCAGAAGACTGGCACTAGTTGATAATGAAGATGTCCAGCAAGACCTGCAGAAACTCCTTGCTGCAGGGACTACTAAACAGTTTCCAAGCCCCTATGCTTCACCAACAGTGGGGGCTCATAAGAATATTGGTGCCATGAGAATGTATATAAATTTCTGGATACTTAATCAGAAGACTATACCTGAGTAGTACACCATGCGTCAGGTACAGGACCCCTTGGACAGCCTTACTGGGATGAAGGGATTCTCTGTGCTGGACTTATACAGCAGATACTACAAGATAGCAATAGGATAAAGAGAAGACTACTTCTACCTGCTCTCTGATGTCTTATCAGTTTGAGAGAGTGCCACAAGGACTCTCTGATGTTCCGGCAACATTTCAATGCCTGTCCTCAAGGTTGCTTCCAGGATACTCAAGTACATACTCTGCATACCCTAAATCTGTTCATAACATGTTAAAATGAAGGGCTGACCTACTAGGCAGCAAGCAGCTGAGCAGCAAACTGAAAATAATTTCCCTTGAAATGTTAAGCCTGGTGCAGCCCCACCTGACATGAACCTCCTCGAAGTGCTAGTTTACTTGGATGACCTCATAGTGTTCGGGTGGATTTTTGAAGAACATGAGGCCAGACTAATAAAGATATTGGACTGACTGGCATGATACGACCTTAAGCCTTTTCTGGGTAAGTGCCAGTTCTGCCAAACAGCCATGAAAAATAAGGGCATACTGGATGGGCCAATGGGGTCCTTTTCTGCCATCAAATTTCTATGTTTCTTTGTTTAAGTATGTGGGACATATTGTTACAGACAGAGGAAACAGCACAGATCTAAGTAAAGCAGAAGCCCTCACTGCCTGTCCTTGGCTAACCAACTGGAAAGTCTTGCAGTCATTGTTGGGATTTTGTGGCTACTACTGACAATGTATGAAAGACTATTCCTCTAGTCTATAGTGATACCCTTAAGCAATTTGACCTGACTGTATTCCACACAGAAAAGAAAGGAGCACACAGGTATGGACATACCTATAACCAAATATTACAAGGTCAGTGACCCATTTGGAAAGTGGATATACTGAAAAATGCAAACAGTCATTCAGAGAGATCACTCAGTAATTAACAAAGACCCTCGTATTGGCTTTTTCTTATTTACACACAGGGCATAGCTGGGATGTGGGAATGGGAGGTTTCCACTAAAGAAATCCCATTATTTAATTCCAGTTTATTTATTTTTTTAATGAAAACATAATTGAAGCAAGATGGAACAGTGTTTGTGGGCACCCAGGACCTTTCCCCCAGTTACATATCTACACCAAGCCATGCACCGTCCATATTGACGCAGAATGAATGGCTTGGAGTTGTGCTATACCAGGAGCATGAGAATGGTATGAAACCCATAGCACATGCCAGTTGAAGCCTGAGTGTGTCAGAAAAGAACTACCCAGTCTATAAACTGGAATTTCTCACCTTGAAATGAGCTTTGGTGAACCAGTTCCATGACTATCTGTATGGAGCCAAGTTTGTCATGCTAACAGACAACAACCCACTGACATTTGTCTTTATGATAGCCAAGTCAGATGACACCGACCATAACTGGATCGTAGCCATGTCATCCTGCCACGTCCGACTGCAGTACCGCCCTGGAAGGAACAATACTGATGCAGATGCCTTGTCCAGACCTCCACATCATACCCCCCCCACAGAGGAGCCCTGAATTTACATTTCTGAGGATGAGGTATGACCCACTTGTCAACTGCTAGTGCCAGATGATCAGTCTAGCCCCACCAACCCAGTTGAGTGTGTCCATTTGACCACCCTGCATAACATCTCTCTGCCACATCTCAGCCGAATAAAAATGCAACTAGCTCAGAGGATGGACCCCAATATGAAGAATGCCATCACAATCTTGGAAAAGGAGCTAGCAATTGCTACAAAGTAAAGTCAACCCATCCTGACATGCCACTTCTCATCTGGAAATGGGGTAAGCTGGTAATGAGAAATGGACTTTTGTACCGGAACCCTGTTCCCCAGAAAGCAATTGGTTCTGCTCACCAAGTCAAGAAAAATGATCTTCAGAACCCTACATGATGATATACTGTGGTTCGTACTAAGAGAGGGTGAGGAGGAGGCTGAAGGCAATGTTGCCCATATTTGCTCCTTTAATAAACTACTAATTGTAATATTTTATTATTCCACCATTCAAGATAAGCTTGTCAACTTTGTTAAATTCTGACTTGGTTTTACTTATTACTAGCTCGACTGTCAGGGCATTCCATGGGTTTGCAATATGTGTGGTGAAGACATTTTTTTTTTAATGTCCTGAATGTTTTACCAACAATTTGTAATGGATGCCCTCTGGTGGATACTGTGTCATGTTTGAAGCTGATTCCTAGTTCTGATAATAAATATGGGTGATGAACAATATCAAACATGTGAAGCAAGTCCCCTCTTAGTCTTCTAATTTCAATGTGACATTAAGTTTAATTGTTTCAAATGTTCTTGACAAGTCTTATCCTTAAACTCGGAAATGTGTTTGGTGAAATTTTTCTGCACTTTTTCTAATTGGGCTATATCTCTTTTTTTCATATGGACACCAAAGTTGAGAAGCATAATCCAGATGGGGTCTGGCACATGCCCCATAGAGGGGTAACAGAACATTCTTATTCCCTGATCTAATATGTCTTTTAATAGCCCAAATGATTTTATTAGTTCTAGCTATAGCCACATTTGTCTGACTAGTACAACCCAGATCATTTATAATATGAACTCCAAGATCTTTTTCTTTAATAGTTGTTGTTAGAGTGAGTCCACGCAGACTATATATGTTATTTTTCTTTTTCTTTTCTAGGTGTATAACCTTACATTTATCCAAGTTAAAACACCTTCTCCGTTTTTGACCATTTTCCAACACTATCTAGGTCACTCTGAATATACCTCACTTGTGTAGCTGCTTCACAGGGTCCACAGATTTTTGAATCATCGGCATATTTTGCTGACCAACAGTTTAACTGATGTGTTAAATCAGATATAAAGATTTGAAATATGATGGGGCTTAATACTGAGCTCTGTAATACCCTGCTGGAGACTTTACCTAGGTTAGAGAGATGCCCGTTGATTAATACTGTTGAGTTCTGTTATTTAACAACTCTGAAATCCAGTGAATATATTTCATTTTTTTTTTGCATTGTTCAATTTAATGATTATGGCCCAGTGTGGCACCAAATCAAAAGCCTTGCTGAAGTCAAGGTATATGATATCACACAGAATATTTTGATCCAGAGCACTATGTATCTTCTCATAAAAAACAAATGAGACTGGTTGTGCAACTCCTTCCCTTTGTAAAACCATGTTGATCTCAGTCCAGAACTTCTGACTTGAAAAGGATCATATCCTTTACTAACCTTTCTAGTAATTTACATCTAACTGAAGTTAGACTAATGGACCTCTAATTACAGGGCAAGTGTTTGAGCTTTTATTTTTAAAGATTGACACTACATGAGCAGTTTTCCATTCTTGTGGAACTTCCCCCAAATGTATAGATTTTACAATACTTTTAGTGGATAGAGAACATGCAGTGCTGTTATTTTCACCATGTGTCCTGATATGGGTATTGTGGGCTATGACAAATCACTGGACCTTGTCAAAGACTGATTCTACTGATGCTGGCTAGCAATGGAAGTAGAAAAGCATCGCAGAGTGTAGCTGGTGCATCACCTGCAAGATTCTGCCAAAAAGGGTGATGCCTTTAGTCAGTATCATGAGCAATGGACTATTGGCTCTTGTCTGCATGGACTTACTATCTCTGGAGCTAGACAAGAAGGGGATCAGCAACATCTTGGTGGTTACTATCACTGCACCCATTATACACAGGGCTACCCCCACCTAAGACCCGATAGCAAGAACAGTGCCAAATCTGTTATAGTTCATGCATTATAGCTCCTCAAAGTGCTTCAGATCTGAACAAAGGAGGGACTTTGATAGTCACCTCATCAGATAACTGCATTGATGGATACTAAAAAGTCTCAAGCCATACCCTATCATCCAAAAGGTGACCCTCAGCCTGAGAGGTTTTGTCACACACTCTTGAACATACTTGGAACTTTGGACACAGCCGATGAATCTAAATGGAGCCACAAGTGTAGATCTTTATTGAAGATATCTCCTCCATTGAGTTGCACCTTTGGAACAGTAAGCTGTCAATGTCAGGACCACTTGGAAGCTTTTGCCAGCTGGGAGCCATCCACAATGACTTGTAACATCAGCACCTATAAAATCATGGGTGGACCTATTGCTCCTCAGCTCCTTCTCCTACTGTAACCCATCATTTGGACCTGCAGAGAAATAACACTGTGTTTTTTTCAACTTTATTATTTTTAACTGCTTTGCTTTAACCTGTCAGTGTTGTCCTTTTATGCAGCCATTGAAAGAACCTTTATTTTGGTTTTGTACCTGTGGCTACAAGATCTACAAGGATGACATTCACATGGTTTGTGTTTGCTGTTTTGGCCTTGGGATTCATCTAGGCCATAAGGAGATGCCACAAGGAGGCTTTAGAAATCTTCTTTGCTATCAACGCCATGGAAGCAACTACCAAGGCTGGAGGCTCCAAACCAGCTTCTCCCTCTCGCTCGACCACCCTTGGGGAAGGGTACTCCCTGGCATTCAGTGACACTGTCGTTGCCGCAGATGAGGAGAACTAAGGACAAAGACAAGGATAAGCTGTCATCGTCAAAGTCCTCCTTTACTGGCCATCAGCACAAGCATAAGGATAAAGTTCCTGCTTTGACAATGAGGTTGAGGTCTCCATTAAAGAGGGTAAGTCCTTGTCCATTCCAGCGGTGATGACTACAGCC
This sequence comes from Neoceratodus forsteri, assembly GCA_016271365.2. Taxonomy (NCBI): domain Eukaryota; kingdom Metazoa; phylum Chordata; order Ceratodontiformes; family Ceratodontidae; genus Neoceratodus; species Neoceratodus forsteri. Next base: position 885,871,949 of record CM028136.1, read on the forward strand.
CCTCCAGCTGTCAATGAGACACCAAGGTTGGAGTGTGGCTCTGGCTCTGCTGTACCTACTACGGATGGTAGGCATCCCCCTTGTCAGGTTCTACCCTTCCGCATCAGTAGTCCTGGGCCCTTTAAAGGGTGCTGTCAACTCCCAGGTTGTACTGGGGTCATTCTCTGAACTATTCAAATGCTTACTGCTGTCACTCCCAGTAAAAATAATGGATATCCCGTCAACTGGTCCTCCCCTGTCAGCTCATCATGGTCGATGGGATCCAGAAGTACACCGTGTATGTATACGTCATTTCCAGTCCCATGCTTCTCCTTGTATGCCTTGTACTGGCTTGGTCTTGTGGTTCCTCATGGTAAGAGGCCCTCTGAATTTATCTCCAGTGGGGAACTGAAGAGCAATTGGGCCAGCCACGATTATATAGGATCTGACATTGCACATCATTATGGGCAGCCCTGGCTAGCAAAAATTTCCAAGTGGTTCTTATGCCAACAGCTTACAGTTCCAGAGATGCGGCTCAATGGAGGAGATTCTCTCACAGATCTACCGTTATGGTGAGTAACTGTTCTTTTCTGGTCCACACATATAACTTCACCAAAAATGAGTCCACAGCATTCTCCATCTATTAACTCATGTTTGCATGTGATGCCAGACTGTTAGTTAACCTACGTTTCAGCATCTCTGCTGTTGGCACCGTACCAGAGACTTACCTAGAGTACGCCAAACGATTAAGATGACTAACTGAAGCCTATAGGGTGGCCAAGGAAGCAGAAGGAAAAGCTAATATGACCAACAAGACCTTATTTAATAAATGAGTAAGAGAGAAAGCTCAACTGCCTGGATACAGAATCCTGCTGAGAAATCTTGGAGTCCCAGGTAAACAAAACAGCTGACCACCAGAGAACCATATGTCATTGTGCTGGTGTACTGTCTATGGCTGGAGAATGGAAACACCGTATGTAAGATGCTGTACAGGGAACCAGCCCAGTGGCACTGAGGGTTGAGGCACTGAATGCCACACCGGCGACCCGGGTTCAGGAATGGATTCGGGCCGCCAGGGGTTGGCAGGGGAGGGAAGAGATCGAGCATCTGGAGGACTGCTCTCTCTTCCCCGGGGAGGGCTCTGAAGATGCATTGCACAAGAGCGGCCTCTGGTGGTGGTCGGAGGATGGCCAGGATTGCAATGCCATGCAATAGCAAGGGGCGGAGCTGCGGTGGGCATTGGCACTCAGTGCCCTAATGCCATGGCACAACCGAGCTTCGGGGAAAACAGTAAGCAGAGCCCCCCCCTCGGAGGATAGGCAAAGGCACCACCTCCTGTTCCACACTCCCAATGCTGAGCGCTCAGCTCTCTCTGCACCCAGTCACTCCAGCCAGCACTCTACACTCTAGATAGAGTGCCCTGGGAGGATAGGGAGGCCCTTCCCCGTGAGGGTTCAGATCTGGGGGCTTCATCGATCAGAGTGAGGAGAGTAGCTGCAGTGCCACAGCGGGAGGTAGAGAGCAAGCTCTGTGGATGCTGGAGAAAGTTCCTCTGGGTAGGCATGAGACACTGAAAAGGAGGACCCCTGCAGCTTAGACTGAACTACCAGTTGCAAATACTGAGATACAACTTGATGTGATCTACAACAGCTCTGATGAGGACGATGAATTTGTGTGTCCTTATATCCCAGGATTCAGGCAAGCTCTACTCTCCTTGAACTTGCACCCACCTGCACAGAAAGGAAGTAGTGTTACCAACCAAGGACTTTAAGTCCTGTTGAAGCACCCTTTTTACCCCCTGACTTTGGGTCATGTATCCTGCCCCTATCATGGAGGACACTGTTGAAGCACCACCAGAGGACATTAAGATACCAGGGCCATGTGAACCCATTCATGTGGCAGATGCAGAACCCTCAGTGACCCTTTTCAAGTTATTATAGAAGAGCATCCTGGACCTTGTCAATCTGAATGAAAAATAAAGAATCCTGTGGAGTGCACATATGAAGCCCCTTGTGTCTCCACCGACCTTCCCAAAATTGCAGTACATAAAATAACCCTATTGCTGCCTAACCCATGGTTACCCCCCCCTTCATGCTACCCCTAGATCACCTTTAGAAACAGAGAAACATAATTTGATGGCAGATAAGGACCGCTTGGCTAACCTAGTTTGCCCATTTTTCCTACCTATTTCATATACCGCAGATCCTAAATGATCTGCAGCTTACCCTCTCTTTCCATCACTAGAGTTCTTTTATGTCTGCCCCATGTGTTTTTGAATCCCCCTACCATTTTTGGCCCTACAACCTCTGCCAGGAGGCTGTTCCATGGATCCACCACCCTTTCTGTGAAAAAATACTTCCTCATGTTACCCTTAAGTCTACCCCCCTCTATCTTCATATCATGGCCCCTTGCTCTTGAACAACCTTTTTTTGGAAAGATGCTACCCTCTTGTACCTTATTTACACCCTTGAGGTATTTGATAGTCTCTAGCATATCCCCACTCCCTCTCCTTTCCTCCAGGAAATACATATTGAGATCCTCCAGTCTCCCTTCATATTACATATATTTGAGAACTGTGAGTATACCCCAGGGGAAATACAGTAATTACAAATGTGTGCCCCGTGCTCTATTGAATAATACCATCTCTTGAATAGGATGCAAGTGTATTAGATAGGCTGTTATGTTTGTGTTTTTCATGTTTTGTGTTTTTCAAGTCTTGATGAGTATGCCAAGGTTTAAGATTTCAGTGAGGGGGGATGTAACCCCCTCCCAAAGGAGGCTTATCTTTGGCCCCTTGCTGCCTCCCTCTGCATGCTCCTTCACCTCCAGCCTGGTTCAGACTGCAACTGCAGGATCAGGGCTGGACTGTACCCTTTCTTCTTTTCTTTGGGTTTGCAACTGCTTTCCTTATCATAGCCAGTGAGCAGCATCACCTCTTCACTTGCTGGTCCCTGTGGACTGAGGTAGCTGGGCCAGGTAGCTAATTCTGGCCTTCAGCTTCTTTTCTTTAGTGCAGCCGTGCCAAAGACATCTGCAGCCTGTGCCATACAGGGAATTTGCTCAGCCCACCCCTCAGACTGCCTTTGTGGTCAGAAAGCACAACAACATTACTCCACTATTCATTCAGTGGTCTCAAAGCTGCACAGCAAATGCAACTGCAGTTGCAACAAGAAAACTGCTCTTACATAGAGCACAACATTCAGAAGCACCTGACAGGGCTCTTCTGCCATTGAGTCACCCACAAGATAGCAGCAGGGAATGGGAGGAACCAATCCAAATGGCTGGAAGATGAACCATGGGATGGAAACAACTTTTGAAATCACAACACGTAAGAGACTATATGGCATGTTTTTTTGTGCTTCTGGCCCCAGGACTGCAGGGTAGGGGTCAGAGGACAGCACATGTTGCCTGGAAGAAAAAGCCAATCCTAAGCTTAGCTTTGCAGAGCTTCGAGATGTAAGCTGGCTCACGTTACAGAGGACTTTATGTATATGTTTCCCATGTCAAATTGCCAGCCACTCAGAGCAGGGGGATTAGTATAATGAATTATGTGCAAGAAGTCAGCCAATAAGAATCAACCCTCAGATGGAAACAGACGGTGAGTACATGTGAAAAAGCTCAGATGTGTCTCGGACAGTCTGGGAGACTGAAGACAGGAGATGTGTGAGTGATTTGAGCAGTCAGTGACTGGGTTCAGAGAAGCTGCTTAAAACTCTTTGCCAAGATTTTTGTTTCAGTCTGGAACTACACCAAAGCACCTGCCCTGATATGTGTGTGCTGTCAGGACTTGTCCTGGGCTTAAGTCACCGAAGGCTCTGAATGATGATTGATTACCCCTCAGGGTGGGTGAATGTAAGCCCCACATGGGGTGAAGAAGATTTGAAAGGACTTGGAGACCAGCATGGCCCGCACACCTCACCCCCCTCCCGAGGTGTGTTGGGTCTTCCACACTTGTAGCACCGCCAACATCTTGCAACTCAAAAGGAGATGTCCCACCAGAGCCAGCAACCATAGAAACTTAAAGGCTATGTGTACTGGGTCAATACACCACCAATTGTTCCGTTATCTTGAACCAGTTAAAAGAACTGTGGGCATTCATGTGCAACTGTCATCAAAGCCCATTTCTAGAACTGAAATAGCCAGGAGCAACTAACATCAGTTTAAATATATTTTGTTTGGGATCCTCAACTACCAGTCTTCATTTAGCACTACACTGTGGTCCAACAGCGGGCCTGCAGCTGCACACTCTGTGCATGCACACATTAATAGACCATTTGTGAGCTCCCAAGGCACTGTGGGGGTACTAGTGCACCAGTAAGGGGAACAGTATAGGCTGTGTGGGACTCACCATTATTCCATCCCCTATGTCACGTATGAAAAAATTGAAAAGGACAGGGTACAGCACTACTCCGCTTGTAACCTCCCTTACCTTAGAGAACAATGGAAACAAAGTCAGTTGTAACCAGAAACAAGGTAAAACACTAATAAACATTATCAATGGTGTGGTATGCTGTATATCAAATATAGAATTAGGCAAAGTAGAACAAAAAATTAAATCTCCACACAAGTAGTAGTAATACCCTCATTTCTAACTCGTGGCTTTGAAACTCATGAGTTATTGGTCTGAACACTCACTATTGGGAAAAATATGTTATTCCACTGCAGTTAATATTAATATAAAGTTGAGGCCAGTGTTGTATTGGTTTCTGCCACTGTGAGGTTCAGAAGATCACTTCACGGGCAATGTGCCAGACAATTACCAGAACAAAAGGAAAACAAAACTTCCTTTTGTTCTGTTAGTTGCTCCATGACAGCTGTTGCCATGATCAACCATGTCACCTGCTACATGCTGCCCTATTACAGCCTCTCCCCCCCTTCCCTAACTACATTTCACGTTCCCTCTTATCCCATCCTTCCAATTACCACTGTTATAGGTTACTGTAACCTTATCCCATGATTGTAACCTTCAGCTGAGAAGGACCTCCCCTACTACCCCCAACATAGAGTCTGTATGTAATCCATTTGGCTATGACATCGGTCCCTGATATTCTGCGGATTACTATGTGCCCTCCCTCCTTCATCTCCTCTACTTCCTTCCCTCTGCTTCCTCCTTCCTCCTCCCTTCCCCCATCAATATCATCTTATTACCCTTATACTACATCCATGATCTATTCTTCTTTCCTCTGGTATCCTCCAGGTTAATGTGTACATATTATATTGATTGCTGTGACTTCTTTATGTTTGTAATTACTATTGTATATGCCTGGCAACTGTTATCAGCTTTCATGGTAACTGCTTCTGGCTCTATTACTTCCTTTATGGCTGTTGTTGTAATCCTTGTGTAGATTATGATTATGTGTTCTGCCCAGGTCCATCTCAAAAATGAGCATTGCTCAATGATGTTCGCCTGGTTAAATAAAAATTTTGATTGATTGATTGACTGATTGATTGATTGACTGATGCCAGAAACCAAAGCAATGCTGGTCACATCGATATAAACAGGTGCGGAAGCACCAGTATATTAGAGTTGCATTGGTGTTTCATTAAAAAGGGCCATTTTTAGAGACTTGTATCTCAGCTGTTTCAGTCCCTAGGACTGTGAAATTTAGTTCACCCCTTTCCAGTCCTAGGGTCTCTTAACTCCCATATTTCAAGAGGATATGTTTTGTACTTTTGGAGATATTACGGGCTGCTGTCTGGTTGGTTGGTGGTGACCTTGTGAGCATCAGGACCACAGTTAGGTGTGCTGGCAGGGTCTGTGGAACTAGAAGCACTGGGAAGGAACCCTTGCAGCATGCACTCTTGCTTTTGTGGTGGCTTTCTAATGGTGGGTGCAGGGGGCATGAAAGATGTGTCCCTGTTGGCTCCAGGTCCCTTCTACCAGATTTGGGGGCCAGGGCTGAGGAAAATGCAGCTGCTGCCATGAAGCAGAGGGCACAGGAGGTGCTGAAGATGAAGCCGCTGCATGGCTGGGCTGTCTCTCCATGCCGCACACATGGTTAAGCAAGCGAGAGCTGGCTGTGGCAGCTTTTAGGTCAGGAGCAGCAGCAGGAGCTCCAGAGGGGAGGAAGGCACAAGCAGTCCAGGTAAGCCCCCAAAGTTGTGGGGGGGTTACATTGAGTTAGCAAAATTCTAGCACTATAAAGGAATAACATGATATGCATAAGATGGCAAATATCCAACTTTAAAATAGTAGAGGAATTAGATAAGGTGCTAGTGGAGGCCTTTGGCAAGATGGCAGAAAAGTGGGAGGTGCTGCTGATGGGGAACTTTAATCTGCCGAAGGCAGATTGAAGCCTCCCAGCTGAAGCTTCCAATAGAAGCAGAAACATCCTGGACTACCTGCAGGACCTATTCTTCAGGCAACTAGTCAGTGAACCCACTCATGATGGGGCAGTACTGGACATGGTACTCAGTAACAGGGACAGTGTTGCAGACATCAAGATGGGATGCCATCTGGGGACTAGTGATCACTGTACAGTGTGGTTCAGTATAAGCATGGCTGCAGAATCGATCCACACAAGGATGAGGGTCCTGGTCTTCTATGAGGCAGATTTTATAAAGATAGGTGAATGCCTCAGGGTTGACCTGGCAGGCGGATGACCTGGGTGGAGTGGAGGAACAGTGAGCGAAGCTAAAAGGGGACACACTGAAGGTGACAAACCTCTGCATCAAGCAAGTGAGCAAAAGCAAGAGGAAAAAAAGACCACTATGATTCTTGAAACAGGTGTCTGAAAGGGTAAAGATTTAAAAGGGTAGCAATCAGAAGGCATAAGGGGATGCAGAGGGAGGGGAATACGGAGGTGTATGAGAGGAAACAGAGGGAATTAGAGAAAACAATAAGGAGCGTGGAGGCACAAAACTGAAGAGATAATAGCCCAGGCAGTAACAGAAGGAAACAAGACATTTTTACGGCTGAATAGCGAGAGTTGTGCTAATGTCTTGCTAACAGATGAGGAGAGGGGTGTCTGAAATGGGTGTGACCTGACCCCAAACGCACCACATATATCACATAATGTTGCTCCTCTGCGTAGTGGAGTTGCAGCACATGCAGTACGCATGAATCAATGTGCTTCCTCTCTCTGTCCTAACCCCCGACTCCTGCCGAGCCTTTCCATCATCTGTCTCCCTGCCCTGTCTCTCCCCCTCCCCCCACTCTCACACCGGCATCGCTAGTGTACATCTAAAGCCATGATGTAGCTTTCAGCTTTCACTCCCCCCATGCAGCTTGAAGCTGAGAAAATTCTGCGGTGAGACCATGAGCTCATGGCCCAGTTACTCTTTGTATCCCATCAATATCTGATACCAAGTAGATTCCAGCCATCCATTCCAGTGCTATGAGCACTGATGAATATAAAGCAGGGTATCAGATATCCTCAACCTTACAGCAGCAGCAGCAACACAAACCTACTCCCTGAGACACATTTGCGTGAAAGTTGACTGCATCAAGTTAAGGTTTAGCAACCGTGTTGGCTCTGACCAGAATTTGTGTATTTGCAGCCATGGCAATGATGGAAGCAGAGAGCATGAGACACACACACACACACACACACACACACACACACACACACACAGCACAGCTCTACACACCGAAAGCTCCAAGATTATGGGGTGGTCTCAGTAGGTATAGCTCACCCGCATTGCTTATTTCTTAAGTAAGACTGTATATTTACACTTTACACACAGTTTACTATTGCAGGTTTAAAGTTGTGTGACATGCTGGTGTGGTGTGATGTCTTGACCTTGCTTGTTAGGTGGTAGCAGCTATGATACCTGTGCTTACCTGATCTATACCCCTGTGCCAGGATTGTCTCAGGCTAAAAACTGAAAAGATGACTGCAGGTTGAGGACATAATTTAGCTGCAGCAGGGTCTTTGGAACTGATATTCTGTTGAAGATCAAGTCAGCTTAATAATTATCTTTTTTAGCATACTGGGTCAGACACAGTTGTCTGGGTGAAACTGAGGCAATAGTGTTGCAAGTGCCTTTAATTGAAGGGAGCCAACAATCTTTAATAATGGCAAAGGGTCTGGAGCCACCACTGTCAATGAAAATGTTCTTTTTCTGATGTGATATGGAGCTAGTGGTCAACCTGTGTACTCTTTCAGCAAAATATGTCTTAGAGCATTGCCAGTAGGGTATGGGTGAAAGCTGGACCTGCTGATCTGGGGCAAAGGTTGCATGGATTTGATTGATCCAGCCTGTGTGGTCGGGCAGGACTGTCTGGATTTTTCAATCTTGTCTGGTCCATATGGCCTGATTTTCACCCATGCTCAAAAGGGGTTAAAATCCAGACCACTGGAATGGATCAGATCAGCCTGGTACATCTAAATACACGGTGCCGCTTTTGCTTTCACTCCTCGAAACACTGCTTATAGCCAAGAAAATTCTGATATGAGACCATGAGCTGATTCATGAGCTTCCTTTCTCTGTCTCTCTTTCTCTCCTATGCTCCCCGGCTCCTGTCGGGTCTTTCCACCCTCCATCCCCTCACCATGTTGCCCCCTGCCTGCTCACTCTCACACCAGTATCACAGGTGTACTTTCACTACCCCACATGCATCTTGTAGTCGAGAAAATCCTGAGGTGAGACCATTAGCTCATGGTCCAGGTACTCTTTGCATCCCACTGATATCTGATATTGAGAAGATTCCAGCCATCCATTCCAGCACTATGAGCACTGATGAATATAAAGCAGGGTACCAGATATCCACAGCTTTGCAGAAGCAGCAACACAAACCTACTCCCTCAGACATAATTGCAAATCTGCCTCCCTCAATGCCCCACATACAATATAAAAATGTTCACACATTAATGTATGCATGATTTACCATCGGAGGTCAAGCCCTCCAAAACACTGATCAACCAGGTGGTGTTGCACTTAAATCTATGCATACTGGAAAAACAGCTCCACAGTTTCACCCCTAAAATGTATCACAGCACACTTTAGCAAAAACAGATAAAGAAGAACATATTGATTAAAGCATCGTGTTTTTTGAAGGACCTCTGTAAAAAAGTCAAAGCGACTTTGCATCAGGTTAATGCACAGCAGCCATGTTGGCTCTGACTAGAATTTGTTTAGGTCCGTCTGTGAAAAGAGGAAGTCCAGGAGAGGGATTGTAAGGTTAAAAGGGGAAAGGGGGGGCAGGGCTCTGCAGAGACGGACCTGAAAAAGGCAGACATCCTGAACAAATACTTATGTTCGGTGTTCACATAGGAAACAGAAGGGGAGGGGCCACAAAAAAGTTACAGGAGCTTTGTGGGGTGAACTAGTCCCTTTTTGGAGAACAGTGTCTTGAAGGAACTTGCTAATCTAAAAAAGGACAAAGCAATGGGGTCAGAGTGGGTGAATCCAAGGGTATTGAGGGAGCTCAGGGAAGTAGTGGCTCTATCTCTGACAGTACTATTTAACAGTTCACTGGAAACAAGAGTGGTTCCGGAGGACTGGAGGAGGGCAGATGTAGTACCACTATGCAGAAGTGATAGCAGGGAGAAGGCTGGCAATTATAGGCCAGTCAGCCTGACATCGGTGGTGAGAAAGTTAATGGAATCACTGCTGAAGGAAAGGATTGTGGAATATCTTGAATCCAGTGAGTTGCAAGACCTGAGGCAGCGTGGATTCCTGGGGAAAGGTCATGTCAACTGAATTTGATATATTTCTTTGACTGGGTAACCATGGAATTAGATCAGGGTGGAGCGGTGGACGTGGCCTATCTAGATTTCAGAAAGGTTTTCAACACTATTCCACATGGGAGACTAGTAAGTAAGCTGGGTAGCTTAGGAGTGGGTCCAAAGGTGGTAAAATCGGTAAGAAATTGATTAGGGGAAAGGTGAGAGAGGTGGTGGTAAACAAAGTTCACTCCAAGAAAGGGAGAGTGGCTGGCAGTATAGCTTAGAGGTTAGAGCAATGAGCTGTGAATGAGATTGGTACATTCAGCTGAGTTGGGTTTAATTCCCACAACCTCAACTTACATGCTGTGTGACTTTGAGCAAGTCACTTAACCTGCTCAAAGCTCCCAAGTCAAAACAGACACTTGTGCCTAGTAGGTCTCATCCAGTTAACAAAGGTGAAAATAAAATAAAAAAAGACTAGTGGGGTGCCTCGGAGATCAGTGCTGGGACTGGTCTTCTTATAGGTATCTATCATATCCCACATCTCCCTCTTGTCTTCCAGGGTGTACATATTGAGATCCCTCAGTCTCTCCTCATAAGCTTATGATACAACCCCTGCACCATTTCAGTTGCTCTTCTCTGGACAGCCTCTACCCTGTCTATATCCTTCCTGAGATGTGGTCTCCTGAAATGGACACAGTACTCCAGGTGGGTCTTACCAATGATTGATACAGTGGTGATACCACCTCCTTCCGCTGGTGATTCCCCCACATATACAGTACACCCCAGCATACCACTGGCCTTGCCGACTGCATTGTTGCACTGCCCCGTCATAAAGCAGCAAAGAGACCTTGGGGCTATCATATCTGACCTCTAGGTGGCGGGGCAGAAAGATATGAGTTTCTGAAAATTTTAAAAGTAATTGTTCTCTGGCTACACCCACTTTGAATAAATTAAACATGATGGTGTGGCAATATGCCGTTTACCATCAAACATGTGCGCTAGCATTTTCCTTATGCACCTGCAGAATTAACCCAGCATGCAAAGTCAAAGTATAGCCACGGAGGACGGCATTTTTGGTTTTTAAATTTCTAATGGTCATATTTAATGATTTGAGTCATTAATTCTAAATTAGTAATAAAAGCTGTTTTAAAAATAGCAGCCAGAAATCAAAATATAGAGATGCTGAATCTTATTATGTCAAAAACATATTAATGCAGAATGGCCTGGTGGCTCTGAGGGTTGAGGCACTGGACAAAACACCATCCGCTACACCAACAACCTGGGCTCAGGAGCTCAGGTTGCCAGGGGGTTGGCAGGGGAGGGAGAGAATCGAGCATCCAATGGACTACTCTCCTCTCCCAGGGAGGGAGGGAAAGTTGTTCTGCTCCTTTGCTGCCTCCTGGTGAAGGGCAGGGGCAGCACTGGAGTTAGGGTGGCACAGAGTGTGCTTACATGGTGCGTACTCCTCCATGCATGTGCACTGACAGCTGCAAAGGGGGAGGGATAGAAAAGGGAGGCAACCACAGGCTAAGCGATGCCCTGCCTGCTGACCGCCATCCCGATCCACTCCTGGATCGCTGGAAGCCCCAGTCTGATGATGAGCCCTGGGTGGGAGGATGGCCCTCCCTTCCTGGCCTCACTACATAGGGAAAATACATGGGGGCCATGGGGCTCAGCAGTACTGGGGGGGAGCGGTTAACAGACATAGGCAGCAGAGCAGGGGTGGAAGTACCTGCCTGCGGTTGTCCAGAAGGAAGAAAATACATATGAAAAAAAAAATACATATATATATATATATATATATATATATGAGCAAGATGGCAGCTGTGCTGAGCTGCTGTCTCTAAGTGCTTTTTGCTGCTCTGGAAGTTTTATTTTTTAGCACTTTATCTCCTCGTAGTAGTGCAGTGTAATCGTGTTTTAGTTATTTTTACTAATTTTCGATTCTGTCGTGTTCATGTTTATTTTTCTTTTGCTCATTGCACATCTGATTTCGGTTTGTCCCGGGGCAGTGGATAGACCGTTTAATGCCGAAGTATCGTAATTCGGCGTCTGGTTTTCAATAACATTTTTTAAGCCTATGCATTTACCTGCGGCAGTGGTCTTCCCATTTGGTTTGGAGAGGACTGGCTTCCAGAGTTGGTGCTGAAGTCTTTAGTGTTTGTGTCCTGGCCCCTGGCTCGATCCACTTCGGCACCTACAAGGTTTTAAGGGTTTTGAACCCTGGTACTGTGTTTTTATCAATCTGAACCTGGATCTACCTACTGCAGCCTATTATTTTGCTTTGGAGGGTCACCTGCCTGTATTTACTTCACCAAGGTGGTGAGAACCCTTGGGAGGATTGAAGTTTGGTAGAGCGCCCCTGTAAATTTGATTTAATTTTAAACTGTGTTATTTCAGTTGCTGGACCCTAGGAGTGAGAGACCGTGGGTCTACATATGGACAATTTGGCCGTGGAAGGTGGGAGCTCCACGGTCCAAAAATCTATTATCTGAACTCATTTGGACTGGATGTTGTTTTTGCTTATTTATTTTTTTTATTTTTAGCGATTTATAAGCTGCTAGGTTTGTTTCTGAGGTACTGATTTAGAGATAACTGCGATTAGTTATTTATTGTTAACTTAGGTTTTTTTGATGTATGATGATTAATTTGTGTTAATTAGACCTGAGCCTGTTGATGTTTGTTTTATTTATTGTTTGGCTTATTTTTTCCGAGTTATTTTAATTTAATTCTTTAGGTTCGTATTTTGATTTGAATTTATTTCTACTACAGGGAGATTAGAAATTAGTGTCATTGTTCCATGTTAGTGGAATGTAATATATATTGCTATCCCATCCCCCGGTCATGCGCTATTCATCCTCCGCTCTTCATGCCATCCACCCTTTCTCCCCCCCCCCATTGCTTTTCTCTGTTTACCAACACTGCAGGGCCTTGGGAATTGCTCGTAGGAGGTTGGGGAGGGGCGGAGGATATGAACAGTGGAGGATAGATGAGGTGGGGCACTAGCATTGGAGTGGTTAAATCTAGAAGACTCCCTTGGGCGAAATGGAGTGCTAAACGTGGATCTTCCTGTTTGGTCTTCATACTCAAGGGCACCACCTCTGTAAATGGTGGGCAGGTGGTTGGGGCATCCCAGGAGTTCTGTCCAACTCGGGTGGTGTTATGCAATGCCAGGTCCATTGTGAACAAGACTGCCATTGTAGCAGACTTGGTGGGTACAGCGGACCTGACTTGCATCACCAGAACCTGGCTGGATGGCAATGCTGGCCCCGTACTTGAGGCAGCAGTTCCAGCCGGGTATTCGGTGATACACCGCCCAAGATTGGATCACAGGGGTGGAGGGGTTGCGGTCTGTTTCAAGACCGAATTGGATCTCACTAGTGTCCCAGTTGAGGAGACTAGATCATTCGAATGCATCGTAGTGGCAGGTTGGGTCTATAGGATGGCGCTCGTCTATCATCCACCCAGTGATGAGAAGCTATTCCTTAAGGAAGTGGCGGACTTCGTCATCAACCTGGTGTTTGAGTCACCCAGGTTGATGGTGCTGGATGACTTTAATGCCTGGATCGATGACAAACACTCGCAATTTGGACAGCACTTCCTCCAATTGATGTGTTCATTGGGCCTCTCACAGGTGGTTCCCTCTGCCACTCATAAACACGGCCATTTCCTTGACTTGGTCTTCCTCCTGGGGATGGAGGCCTCCGATGTGGGGGTGGAACCTGTCGGATGGTCTGACCATCACACTGTGAGATTCAATTTTTGCACCCCTCTGCGTAGGCCAACCCCTGTGGAGATGGTCAAGTACTGCCCTTTACGGGATGTGACTCCCGATGGCTTAACTGGGGTACTGGATCTATCAGAATTTCCTGTGATGAGCTCGAATCCTGAAGTTTTGGTTCTGGCCTATAATAAGGCCATTAATATCAGTCAGCAATTACTCATAAGAAGGCAGTATTTCTGTCCGGAGAAATTGCTGCTGCACAGAACTGACCAGCCCAGCTCTTTCGAACTGTAGACAGGCTGTGCAACCCAGCCTGTCTACAGGTTCATCGAGCCTTTTCACAAGTGCAGTGTGAGGAGCTTGCTCGGTTCTTTGCAGATAAAGTGGATGACATCAGGGCAAAGACCTGCGCAGCACTCTCTATGGGAGTTGCGGTGGACCAGCCTGCTGTTGCAAGCCCCCCGTTTTCCTGGAGTTCCTTCAAAAGGCCAGAAATTGAAGCTGTTATGAGGATTGTCCAGGGTATGCACACCTGTACTTTAGATCTGGGCCCCAAACAAATGAGTAACACACACCATGGGTTGATGGAAATATTGGTTATCAGAATGAAATGAAAACAGAATTGGCAGAACAGCACATTGTTAAACGACAACATTTCAGGGGTTGCCAGCACTGGGGAGAGCAGGGATCTTGTAAGAATCTCCAGAATCTAGCATTGAGGCTGGCTGGGGACTCGGCCCATTGCGAAGTGACTCGACTCTCAGGGAGGGAGGGTTTGTGCCACCTGACATTCTCGCACCCACAACTGGCCAACCAAGGAGCAGCATTGGTGCGGCTGAGAAGTCAACTGCTTACTGATCCTCAGCTGGACAAAGAATGAAGCCCTGATTGTGGGGGAGGGATCTACAACCTCACAGTGACAACTATTTCTCAACCCGACGTTACAGCAAGGTATTTGTCAGTGTCAGTGGCTCAGCAGGTAGGAAACTCGCCTCTGAGGCTTAGAGATCAGAAGGCTGTGGGTTCTATCCCCACACCAGGCACTTGGGTTAAATCTCAATACTGACGCTGTAGTGCAGCATGAGGGGGTGCAGCACTCCTGAGGTGCCATCTTTTGGGTGAGACATTAAACCGAGGTCCCATCTGCCTGTTCTGGTGGTAGTTCAGGTGGATGTTAAAGATCCCATGGCACTTCTCGAAAAGAGTAGAGGAAGTTTTCCCTGTGTCCTGGCCAAATTTCCCCCATTCACTAAAAATACCACCAACAGCTTAATCTGGTTCAAGGTCAGTTGGCATTCATCTGTATCCCCCTTCCCCAGGTTGTGCCTGAAAATAGGCAGACTTTGTCTAGTGCACTTACCCAGTCAACAAAAACTAATAACTAAAATAAATACATTTATGTTGACCGCAAATCGCAGTCGGCATATGTCTGTTGGGTAAACTCTTTGTTTTTTTCAGGGGGATTCACCCCGAACCCCCCATGCACAAGGCTCTGCCCCTGGCACCTCCCTCCCCGGTAAATTAGGATTATCAACTCCGAGTCAGACTTGATTTGGGAGGGGCCCAGAGACAACAGTGCTGGGGTCCCATGGTACATTACAATGGCGACAGTAAATTGCTGTCATAATGTACTTTGTTTCTGAAATGTCGCTGCAGCATTGGCATATGGTGGGAGAGGAATAGGGAAGGAGGGGGCCAAAGAAAAATGGATCAAAACTAAATCTTTAAAAAAAAAGAAATAATTTTAAGATGTAACAATCAGAAGATTTAGGTCATAGGGGCTCATATGCTGACTTTTAAAGATTTCTGTGAAAACTGGATTCTGATTGGTCACCTTACAGTCTGTATCTCACTAGTAAAGAGTCTCCAGTTGTGCTTGATAGATAGTTCCCTATCTGTGTAACATAACATAGTAGAGCTGTGCAATAAATCATATTCTGGACAAATACACAAAAAAATGCCCTTTAAACAAATACACGTAGCATTCTGAAATATTTGTATTTGTGTTGGACCACATAAAGTAACATTAAACATGAGCTATTTATGGCTCACTTGCAGACACATAAATGATTACTGATGCTCATTCAATGAATGCATATTTTATTGATAAATCTACCTACTGTACTCAATTGATGTAACCCCCAGGTGGCGCTATCCCAAGGGGTACTAACCCTGCCTGCTTAACTACTAACAGGTGGAGGGGCCTAGGTCCAATGGCGGGTGCCTCCACCCAGTGGTCAGGGTTTGCATTAGTTAAACTAACTTGGTCACAGCCCCTCTGGGACACGGTAACCCCCTTTCTTCCCACTAGTGGCCCACACAATGCATTAGGAATATCTTCACAATGTACACTTACCCCCAGGACTGGCTCTGTCGACTGGACTCTGGGAACCCCCTGTAAAACAAGATGATACAGTGCAAAAACCACAGTACAATACTTTAACATAAACAAATACCTCAGCCAGTGTAACTTTGCTGAAACCAACAGATCTGATTTATTTAAGGAGCTGTAACAAGGAAGGGGGAAATCAGGTTAATTAGGTTAAACACATTAATAATCACAGTACTGTGCACATATTCAGAGTCCCAAATTGTCACTTTCACTGGGTACCCAGGATGGGGGGGGGCTAGCCAGGATCGGTGCAGCTGGTTGGGGCCCTGTGATGGAAAAAATACTTGCACAATACCCAATTGTAATCCAGAGCCAGGTGGCTCAGTTCGTAAAGAAATGAAAAAGCAACAAATAGATGACACACTTGCAATTCTGTGCACAGATGGCAGGGAGCTACCCTGCTTTGTACTCACAGACTCAATGCTAGGAACTGGATGGAAGGCAGATTGTCCTGGATTGCCAGGAGGAGCAGACCATGTGGACAAGGTCCTTGTGACTGGATCCCACTGCAGTTTAGAGCAAATAGATGTAGTCTGGATTAAGCTGGGGTTTACTTCCAGCTTCATGCACTCAATACACTGTACTGGGGATGTGAAATATGATTCCCCACAAGCACTGCACACATCTATATGTAAAAGGAAAGTACTGTACCAGGCAGGCTGCTTCTCAATCCCGACCGCAATGACTGCACGATAACCGGGAGAACACACAGGAAATTCAGTTCCTGACAGACCGAGCGTGATTCAGCAATTTCTCTAGTCTTCTGCAGGGTGAGCCTGGTTTCTATTCTTCAGATCTCCTTTCTTCTCCTACAGGTCGGATTCAGTCTGAACGGGTGCTTGCACAAGTTGCAGACTGAAAACTCAGGGTCTTACACGCGCTTACCCACGCTAAAACTTTACACCGAAGAGGCACAGGGCTCCTGGTCCCTTCACTGCCAAAACTGATCTGCTCTTTCCAGTAGACAAAGCTGGGCATTTCCTTTGAGTTCCTTCCAGTTCAGTTGGCTGGTTTGGCTGTCACTCACAGTAAACTCCCCCTGTTGGTGGAAAAAAGGTGCCAAAGTCAAAACTACATTTCCCAGAGTCACTGTCCTTACAATCCCCTTACAGCCGGCTCCAGAGGAGGGTCCAAGTTCTGATTCACCCAGAGCAGGCTCCACTTTAAAGGATCCCCACCAGGATTGGTCCAATTCAGCAGTTCAGAACCAACATGAGGGAGCTACTCTGCACTGTCCTTGCTACAAGAAAGCAGGTTAAATCAAACTGCATTTTCATTATTACTCTAACAGGTTACAAGCAAACAATTATATCTTTGAAGAGTGCTCCTTCTGCCCACTTAGCGATGGCAGAAACGGAGCAATTTGGCAGTAGCTCAGGCGGGACTCAAGCAGGAAAACACACAGCCCCCCCCCATAAAAACTAATTATGTCTGCAACCAGACAGCTGTTAAAGAGACAGTACCACAGACTCTAAAAGCACTCACAGATAAACAGCTTAAACGCCAAACACCATTCAGGCTTGGAGCATTCAAGCAAGCTCCTGGAAGACTTTTTGGGAACCCCCGTTTACAGGGGGGGTTACACCCTTCCTGGCCTGGGAAAGCTTGGCTTCCGCATCAAGCAAGTACCCCCATAAGTTTCAATACACCCATATACATTTACTTCAGTATCACATTAGGCTTATACCTGTAATCATCAGTCAATATATCACTTTACCAGAAACACATTTCTGAAACTTTGCAGTACATCAGTCTTTACACAGTATTACACACACATTGTACCATAACTCAGGTTATTACCTCTTGTACATGAAACCTGAAGAGAGGGGGCCCTTCCCTATCAGCTACCTTGGGGCTGGATGGGGCAGGGGCACCATATCTAGAGGGCAACACAAGTAACTTGGAGTTATCATTGATGCTCAGTTTGGGCAATGAGCTCGGGGACACATACACTCCTTTATGGACAACACTGAGAGACAAGTCCACAGGCCTCCCAGGGGAATCATAACTGAGGTGCACTACAGGCTTTACAGCTCGACCAGTCTTTCTAGGGGGAACTGTTACAGTCTCTGCACTCTGAACCTCATTTTCAGCATTGTCCTCACTTGTCAGGGGAGTCTCCAATGGGGTAGAGAGGCAAGAACTGGGGGCACTTTCAGCTCCAGGAGTTACAATCTCTGAGTCCACAACACTTGGCTCACATGGAGAGCTTTATGACACTGACAGTGAATCATCAGGGCACTCAACACACTCTTCTTGTTCTGGTATGTCACCAGTCTGTTCCAGTCCATCATTTTCCTCCTCTGAAAGCTCAAACAGTTCAACCATACACAATGATTCCATACCATCTGACTTAATGCTTTGCACTTCACTTTCTGGGAGCATTGGCTCCAGGGACAAAGCTGAGGGCTTAGACAGTCCAGAAGGCCCAGCTTCATCTCCAGAGTTGACTAGGGGATTGCACCAAAACAATTGACTCAGTTCGTAAGAAGGGTAGTATTCAAAACCACACTCACTTTCCTCTGACATGAACTGACAGTCATGTTCAACTGGGACTTGTGGAGGGGAACACTTTAGCTCAGCTCCTGTAGGTGCAGACTTTCTTGATTTTTTCTTAGCAGCAGCTCTAGTCTCTGGTCCAGAGGAGGCATTTTCTGGGGGCTCACACTCAATCAAGATTTGTCCAATGGGCAGTAAATGATTTCTATGCATTGTTTTAACATCTTTTGAATTATTCTCAGGCCTTACTTTGTACACAGGCAGATCATCTAGTTTGCCCACTACAATGTGAGGGAGATGGTGCTATCTGTCAGCAATCCTGTGTTTGCCATGCAGTCATAGATTTCTTAGCAATACCTGATCTCCCTCCTGGAGTTTCCTGTGCTTTCATTTTTTTATCATACCTTTCGTTTTTGGCCAGATTTTTTTTGGCAGCCATGGTTTGAGCCAGTTGGTACGCATGATGTAGCTGGGCCTTTAACTTTTGCACATACTGTAAATAGTTGTCAGCTCGAATCCCATCAGGAGAGATCCCAAAGTACACATCTACCGGCAGTCGAGCTTCTCTTCCAAACATCAGGCGGTAGGGGGAGAACCTAGTGGCATCACTTTTGGTGCAGTTGTAGGCATGTACCAGAGTGCTAATTTGTTGGCTCCATCTAGGCTTGTCCTTTGGGTGGAGGGTGCCTAGCATATCTAGGAAGGTGCGGTTGAAACGTTCAGGCTGTGGGTCCCCCTGGGGGTGGTAAGGGGTGGTTCTGGACTTTCGCACTCCCCACAGAGAAAGCATTTCTTTGATCAGATGACTCTCAAAGTCTCTCCCTTGATCAGAATGGATTCTTTGTGGAGCCCCATAATGAACAAAAAAGTTTTCTACAAGTACTTTTGCCACAGTGGATGCCTTCTGGTCCTTGGTGGGGAAAGCTTGGGCATATCTCGTAAAATGGTCAGTGACCACCAGCACATTACTAATATTTCTTTGATCTGACTCCAAACTCATAAAATCAATACAGCCCAGCTCCATGGGTGCACTGGTGGTGATGTTAACAAGGGGGGCAGCCCTTTGGGGCAAAGCTTTCCTCCGTAGGCAGCGACTACAAGTTTGAATGTGTTGCTCCACATCAGCCCCCATCTTAGACCAATAGAATCTGGATCTCACCAAGTCAAGTGTTCTGTCTATACCAAGGTGCCCCATGTGGTTGTGTAAGGACCTCAGCACTGAGTCTCGAAAAGCAGTGGGCAGCACTAGTTGTTGTTTGTCTACATGTCCCCCTCTGTCTACTGTTTCTCTGTATAACAGTCTATTGATCAGTTTCAACTTAGGACCTTCTTTGTATAACAATGCAGTTTTCAAATCAGGGGAACATAATTTGGACACATCTTTCCCTGCATAGAGGGCTTCTAAAGCTGATTTGATCATGGGATCTCAGGATTGAGCCCACTGAATACTGTCATTGTCCAGCTGAGGCAGTGCACCAATGTCTATTGCAGAAAAGTGGCAATAAGCAGCAGGTATGCAATTCTCAGAAGGTCCCAAACAATCCACCATACAGTCCACTGCGTCCGTGGACATTTGTTCCTCCCTGTCAAACTTCTTGCAGAGTGCTCGAATATCAGGTTCTGACAGTCTGACCTAGTCATTCTGGGGAACAGGCCTCCGGGAGAGAGCATCAGCATCTATGTGGTTCAGGCCTGCTCTGTGTTCAACAGCATAGTCGTATGTAGATAATGCAGAAAGCCACCTATGGTCAGTGGCATCCAAATTAGCTGAAGTCTGCACATAGGTCAAAAGATTATTGTCAGTTTTTACCAGTATCTTAGCCCCATACAAGTACTTGTGGAGTTGGTCAACAATGGCCCACTTCAAAGATAGGAACTCTAACTTATGTACAGGATAGTTATTTTTGGATGGGGTCAGGCTTCTACTGGCAAAGGCCACTGGTCTTAGGCCATTCTCATGCTCTTGGTACAACACAGTCCCCAACCCTTGCAAACTAGCATCAGTGTGCAGGACATAAGGTTTTGTGGGATCGGCATAGGCCAACACTGGAGCATGGGTAAGTTGATATATGATCTCATGAATCTCACAATCAGAAGTCCAGCGGGCCCCAAATACTTCACTTGGATGAAAATACACTCTTTCAGTCTCGAGGGACGCTGACTTTTTGTTTCATTTGTGGGTTGGGGGATACCCTTGAGTAAGGTTAAGTAAAGGGCAGATCACTCTTGAATAGTCCTTGATGAAACGCAGACAATAACCACAGAATCCCAGGAATCTTTGCAGTTCTTTTAGATTTTTTAGCTGTGGCCAGGTGGTCAAGGCCTCAACTTTACTTGGGTCGGTCTCTATTCCCTCAGTGGATACTATGTGTCCCACATACTTTACTGATGTTTGAAAGAATTGGCACTTATCACTGGACAGTTTAAGGCCAAAGTTTTCCAGTCGGTCCAACACCTTGAATAATCTGCTCTCATGCTCCTCCAGTGAGCTGCCAAACACAATATCATCATCTAGATATACCAGGCACTCTAGTAAGTTCATGTCCCCCACTGCATGCTACATCAATCACTGAAAAGTGGCGGGGGTGCCTGAAATCCCTTGAAGCATCCTCATGAATTCATAGAAGCCAAGCGGACAGATAAAGACTGTCTTCTCACGGTCCTCTGGGGCCATCAGGATCTGGTAGTACCCACTGTGGAGATCCAGCACAGAGAACCACTTGCTCCCGTTTAGACAGTCCAAAACATCCTGAAAGCGAGGCATACTGTACTGATCAATGATAGTCCGTCGGTTTAAAGTGCAATTATCCATGCACATCCTTACTGTCCAATTCTTTTTTCTCACTACCACAATGGGGGAAGCATAGGGGATTCTGGATTCTTGTATTACACCAGCTGCTAGCATCTCTTGCAGATGCCGTCTCATATCATCTATGTCAGCAGGTGCCAGGCATCGAGACCTCTCACGAAATGGCCTTTCATCATGCAGCCAGATATGGTGCTCAGCTCCTTGCATGCATCCTATGTCCCATTCCTTTAAAGAAAACACCTGGTCTCTCTGGGCAAGCTTCTCACTGATCCTCACTTTCCATTCAGCTGGCAACGGGGAGTCACTGAAATCAAACAAGTCAGGCGTTACTCCGTCATTCTTCCCCAAACTCTTGCTACTGGGTAGCACTGCAGTGTCTGCACAATGCACATTAGCCAGGGTGCAGCCTCTATTTACTCGAATCTCTCTGTCAGACACGTTATGAACTTGAACCATTACCCTTCTGGCATAAGCATGTGCTCTAGCAGGCAAAACACTAGGCTTGACCAGCAGTCCCTCCAGCAATTTTCCATCGCCTGGTGCATCCATCATTAATATTTTATTCTTGACATCCTTTCTGATACAGACCTTTCCCTGTAAGGTACACTGGGCATTTGGTGCCAGGATCAGAGACTCAGGATCCTTCTTCCGACAATTCCAACCAGTTCCTCTGGTTCTACTTTTTCAACATCTCTCTGTGCCTCATAGGCCTTCTTAATCAAGGCCGGAATTCTTAATGCTTTACTAGCCCTTGACCCCTGTTTTTCATAACACAACTGTGCCAGCCATCCAAAAATATGTGCATTAGTCCCAATTAGTAGAGGAACCCCATCATCTAGTCCAGTAGGGGGACACACTAAGGCCAGGGTCTCTACTTGCTCGGCCACTCCAGCCACAGAGGTGGGAAAAGACAGCCAAATTCAGATATATCCAGAGTAGGGGTAGGCCTTCTCACTTAACCCCAAGACATGCAGCCCCACCAACGATTGTAAGGGTACATCAGACAAATGCTTCTGATACCAGTCTTGGAACATAATTGTCACTTGGGAGCCACTGTCTAATACAGCTCTTGTAGACACTCCATTCACCTTTACAGTGGTCTCCATGAAGGGACCCACTATTCTGGACCAGTCTGGAGAGGTGGTAGCGGGGGCCTGGGCAACTGACCTTGCCACAAAAGGATGTGAGTTAGCATTTTTGGGGCCCTCACTGGGATCATTTCGTGCACCTCCTAACCACTGATTTGTTCTCTGAAGCTCTCCTCGTAGCCTATATGCAACTTTGTCTGTGTCTTTTGGGGACCAGAATTCTCCCTTCATGTGCCCATCCTTCCCACAATTATAGCAAAACATACTGTCTGGAGTTTGAGCTGGCTGAGGCATCACACTGGGAGCCAGGGCAGGGGTACTACTAACTGGAAACCTTGGTGCAATTTCTGTCTGTGGCGTGATAAGCATTTGGAGACATCTCATCAATTTCCCCACTTCCATGGTCAAGACATCGAGTTTTGAGCTGTTGTCAGCAGGAGATGCATGGGTGGGTACCCCCACCCCCATAGCAGATGCACTTGGATGAGGGTCGGAGTCTGTACTTACAGGAGTGGCCTTCATAAAGAGACTGTTTTTTATTTCCCCAAACTCTCTCAACAGTTCACCCTATTGTGGCATACCTTTTTCCTTCTCAGAGCATGCATTAACTGCCAACCTCTGCCCCTGAACTTCACTTGATGGGTCACACTCAGTCACTCGGGTCGTAGCTGCAGCTATTGGTGCAAGTCCTTCCCTAGGTCGCCTTTTCTCAACTCCTCAAATTTTTCTCATTAGCTCATTATAGGAGGGTGGGGATTCCAGTCGATTTGCCAGGTGTAACTGAAGCAACAGCAGTTCTGAGAAGGGGGCAGACTTAAGGATCCTGTCCAGCCTGGTTCAGTCCAGTTCAATCACTGGCAAACTACCCTTTCTGAGGCATTCTTGCAACAATTTTTCCAGCCAAGATACATACACGACAACAACTCCCCTTGGTACTGTTGTGCATTTCTTACTCTTCACCACAGGTCCTCATCAGAATCTGGGCTCCCATACACATTCTCCAAGGCCTCAAGATAGTCCTGTGCAGTCGCTTCAGGGTTACTGGCCCATTTAGCATGGATGATAGCCAGGGCAGGACCTCGGAGGCTCTCACTAACCCTCTTTCACATTTTGGCTTCCGAGCATTACCATTCTAGCACTTGAGGGGCAACATAGTCTATCCAGGCCTCCCTGTCATCCTCCCCTTGGGGGGTGGGGAGGGTGCCAGAGAAGATCTTCAACCTTTGGTAAGAGTCATGACTAATGGCAGGTGCAGAAATAGAAGCCTGCATTGGTTTAGCCACCATTACGGGTACTGAAGCGGGAGAGGGTGTTGGGGGAGAAACACCCCCAGGTGGCAAGAATAGTTTCTTCAAGTCCTCCACAGTTTTCCCTTCCCCAGCAACCATTTAGCAAATTTCTCCTCAAAAGTTTCAGATAGTGGGGTGGGGCTTATTCCCCCATGGGTCTTTACTGTCCTTAGTCATCACTCTCCAGGCAGTGAGGGCTCCCTCTGGGGTAATAGTCTGTGGCACTTAGGAGCTATCTATGGGATCCTTAAACACTACTAGGGCCAGGAAAGTGTGGGTGAGCAGATTAGCATGTTGACCCACCACCACAGGGTTTTGTAAACCTTCCACCTTGGAAAGTACTCCCTGTACAGTGTCCGTATTGATACCCAGGGGGATGTCCAGGATAAACATAGCATTTTGGGGGTCAGTCTCCTCCCCAGTACACCACTCCACCAACCGGTGCACAGCCACTTCTGTCGGGGTACCCATTTATTTTTTTTAAAAGTGGTTCGTAAATATGGCCACTAGAGGACACACAATCCCAGTGGTGCCTCCAGATGTAACCCCCAGGTGGCACTATTCCAAGGGCTACTACCCCAGTCTGCTTAACTACTAACAGGTTGAGGAGCCTAGGTCCAATGGAGGGTGCCTCCACCCAGAGGTCAGGGTTTGCAGTAGTTAAACTAACTTGGTCACAGCCCCCTTGGACACTGTAACCCCCCTTTCTTCCCACTAGTGGCCCACACAATGCATTAGGAATATCTTCACAATGTACACTTACCCCCAGGACTGGCTCTTTCGAATGGACTGTGGGGACCCCCTGTAAAACAAGATGATACAGTGCAAAAACCACAGTACAATACTTTAACATAAACGAATACCCCAGCCAGTGTAACTTTGCTGAAACCAATAGATCTGATTTATTTAAGGAGCTGTTACAAGGAAGGGGGAAATCAGGTTAATTAGGCTAAACACATTAATAATCACAGTACTGTGCGCATATTCAGAGTCCCAAATTGTCACTTTCACTGGGTACCCAGGATGATGGGCTAGCCAGGATCGGTGCAGCTGGTTGGGGCCCTGTGATGGAAAAAACACTTGTGCAATACCGAATTGTAATCCGGAGCCAGATGACTCAGTTCGTAAAGAAATGAAAAAGCAACAATTAGATGACACGCTTGCAATTCGGTGCACAGATGGCAGGGAGCTACCCTGCTTTGTACTCACAGACTCAATGCTGGGAACTGGATGGAAGGCAGATTGTCCTGGATTGCCAGGAGGAGCAGACCATGTGGACAAGGTCCTTGTGATTGGACCCCACTGCAGTTTAGAGCAAATAGATGTAGTCTTGATTAAGCTGGGGTTTACTTCCAGCTTCATGCACTCAATACACTGTACTGGGGATTTGAAACACGATTCCCTACAAGCACTGCAACCATCTATATGTAAAAGGAAAGTACTGTACCAGGCAGGCTGCTTCTCAATCCCGACCACAATTACTGCATGATAACCGGGAGAACACACAGGAAATTCAGTTCCTGACAGACCGAGCGCGATTCAGCAATTTCTCCAGTCTTCTACAGGGTGAGCCTGGTTTCTACTCTTCAGATCTCCTTTCTTCTCCTACAGGTCAGATTCAGTCCGAATGGGTGCTTGCACAGGCTGCAGACTGAAAACTCAGGGCCTTACACACGCTTACCCGCGCTAAAACTTTACACCGAAGAAGCACAGGGCTCCTGGTCCCTTCACTGCCAAAACTGATCTGCTCTTTCCAGTAGACACAGCTGGGCATTTCCTTTGAGTTCCTCCCAGTTCAGTTGGCTGGTTTGGCTGTCACTCACAGTAAACTCCCCCTGTTGGTAGAAAAAAGGCACCAAAGTCAAAACTACATTTCCCAGAGTCACTGCCCTTACAATCCCCTTATAACAGGCTCCAGAGGAGGGTCCAAGTTCTGATTTGCCCAGAGCAGGCTCCACTTTAAAGGATCCCCACCAGGATTGGTCCAATTCAGCAGTTCAGAACCAACATGAGGGAGCTACTCTGCACTGTCCTTGCTACAAGAAAGCAGGTTAAATCAAACTGCATTTTCATTATTACTCTAACAGGTTACAAGCAAACAATTACATCTTTGAAGAGTGCTCCTTCTGCCCACTTAGTGATGGCAGAAACGGAGCGATTTGGCAGTAGCTCAAGCGGGACTCAAGCAGGAAAACACACAGTCCCCCCATACAAACTAATTATGTCTGCAAGCAGACAGCTGTTAAAAAGACAGTACCACAGACTCTAAAAGCACTCACAGATAAACGGCTTAAATGCCAAACAGCATTCAGGCTTGGAGCATTCAAGCAAGCTCCTGGAAGACTTTTTGAGAACCCCCATTTGCAGGGGGGTTACATTGATATTCTCAAGGCTCTTGGTCTTGTGCCATCATTAGCAACAGAAACAAGTCTATCATATAAAAATATATATTTCAGTAAACATGACGTTCAAACAAATACAAATACCAGAGACACAAATACAACAACCTGAGACACAAAAATACAAATACCAGAGACACAAATGACAAGAGAGACACGCAAATACAAATTCCAGAGAAGTATTTCCCATTCTGAAGTATTGCCTGACACTGTCAGTGGTCACTCTCCTACCAAGTGTTATTGGTCTAACAAATTTATCAAGCCCCCTGCCAGAACAATCACAAGTAGAGTGCTCTTCTGTGGCCATCTGCAGCCACTAAAGTCTCTCCTCTGACAACAAGAATGGTCTTACATTGAAACCACACCTGATATTGACTCAGCTCTACAATACTTCATTGAACATTTCAATAAAGCCTGTGATATCCACACTCCTTTTAGGATACGTAGGATCAGGGAACTTGATAATCCCTGGATCTCTTTAACCTTCTGGCTCAAATGAAAGATCGTGACCACCTCTGGCATAGGGCCAGGACCTCTGGCAGTCAGCCTGACATACAGGCCTATAAGATGGCCAGGAATGCAACTACTAAGGCTATCTGTGAGCACAAAGTGCTTTACTATAAGGACATCCTTGCCAAGACCTGGGCTGCTGGGAAAAAATTCTGGGAAAACCTCTCAGAAATCACTGGGAAAGCATCCAAACAGGCTCCAACTATATTAAATGTTGATGGGTTTATCACCCATGACCCCATGTTAACTGCCAACACATTTAATTCATCCTTCACAGATCTTAGACAGACTCTGCCCCCAAATTTCTTTGAACCACCCAGCACAGCAAAGACGTCCACCAAATCAGAAGAGGCCTCTACCCACCCATGTTTCTACTTCAAAGCTATCTCGGAAAATGAGACCAAAACATACCTACATAAAGTTCTAGGAGGAACTAGGACAAGCAGTGATTCCCTCGACCTAAAACTTCCTACCCTTACTCTAGATGAAGTCCTATCCCCCCTCACCAAGCTTCTCAGTCACTCCCCATACTTTCAAAATTCCCCCCGATCTGGAAATCTGCTCTGGTTACACCAGTTTTTAAGAGTGGGAACATATTAGTACCTGGGAATTATAGGCCAATATCTATTCTTCCCCCACTGTCCAAAGCACTTGAAAAGATTGTTACTGACCAGTTTGTGGAGTACCTGGAAAAATAAAACCTACAATGTGTTCAACAACATGGTTTTTGGAAAGGGCACAGCACATCTACAGCCCTACTGGAATTCACAGGTTTCATTCACTATACTCTCGATCAGGGTCAATTTGCTGGTGCAGTCTTTATTGACCTGTCTAAATCATTTGACACGGTCAATCGCCATTTGCTGATACATCAACTTGGTATATCTTCAGAAGCCCTAAAGTGGTTCACCAGCAATCTAGCAAACCGCACACAGCAAATGAGACTAGGGTCTGCCCTTTCTGCTAAACTGCCTTTCTGCTCTGGGGTTCCTCAAGGATTGAGACTGGGACCCCTTCTATTTAGCACCATCCTCAATAATCTTCCAGCATCCTGTTCCGAACCAGTACTCGTTTACGCAGATGATGCGGTCATTTTCTCAAAGACTGCTGACCCTACCCTCCTTCAGGCCCAACTTCAGGAAAGTTTTACTGAAGCTGAGTCCTGGTTCATCTCTTATAAGTTGGTGCTTAACTGCAAAAAAACTAAGGTAATGCTCTTCCATGGTACCCACAGAAAACACAAAGCCAAACAATTGGTGATTAAAAACAGTGCAGGTGTTGTCCTTGATCAGACTCGCTCTTTTAAATACCTAGGAGTTACTCTGGATAGTATGCTCTCCAACTCTAATCATGTTGAGAATGTTGCCAAGATAGTTAACATTCACCTAGGCCTTCTACACAGGTATAAACACTGCCTTACTACCGAAGCCCTCAGATTGGCTATCCAAAGTTCAATTGTGTCTATTATTGACTATGGTTTGGTCATTTATGGTTCCATCACAGACACAACCCTACATCGGCTCACCACAGTTCTGAATAAGGCATGCCATCTACTAATTGGTGCAGCATATCGTACTCACACTTGTAACCTATATGAACAAGCAAACTGGCTTCAACTCCAGGCTCGCAATGAATATCAAGCTTGCCTTCTGACTAAGAAGGCAAATCTTGGTCTCCTACCACCAGGCTCCCTTCAGCTTTTCAGTCCCTTCCAGGGCACTCAGAGCACACGAAGTTCTGTGAGTCAAACTTTTACTGTCCCTCGCTGTCAAACCTCGCTCTGACAGCAATCTATTAAAGTTAGAGCTGCTAATTTATTTAATTCCCTTCCTCCTGAGATTGCGACGACTACAACCTTGGGACCATTTAAGTGGAAGCTGCATCAGTTCCTAGTTTCCACAGCATCTTGCGGCTGCTATACCTAATCTCTGCTGACAGCTAAATGCACTGGGATCTCCCTCTTTTACCATTTGCCCCTGTATAGCCCTATGCTGTTGCTGCGCTATTCCACTCACAGCACTTCCTCCCTTATCCCTTTCCCATTTCTGCCCTCTTTTCATCCTACCTCATTCCCCTTCCTTTACCCCTCCACTCCCACTTCCCTCCTCTCTCCTCTGTTTCCTCACCTTGTTCTCTCCCTCTAACCCCCACCCCGTGGGTCTCTCCTGCATTAGCTTAATTGTGGAATCTCCCTCCTTGCTCTTATTTTGCTCCTTCCAACCCCCAATTCACCCCTGTACTTTCTCTCCTTGTAAGCCCTTTCACCCCCTTATCAGACAAGGCCACTGGCTGCACTTAACACAATATTCATCTTGCCATATTGTTATTTTGTTTATGTAATTACTTTCCTCATGTTGTACTACTTAATTTTAATTTAATTTAATTTTAGTCTTTGGAAACTGGGTAAGGTCCACTAGGCACAAGTTCCTGTTTTCAGGGGTGACCTGGTAGCACTGAGCGGTTAAGTGACTTGCTCAGAGTCACACAGTATGCAAGTGGAGGTTGTGAAAATCAAACTCAGGTCTTGTCTGCTGGATGTATCAAGCTCCTTTACACCTCATTCCTCTAACCTCTAGGCTATACTGCTAGCCCAAACCATTGTAATTTGCTATTCTTGTGACTTGACGTGGAACCTCTGTAAAAGAGCCCTTGGCTCAAAGGTCTTTCCGATTTGTTAAATAAATAAAAAAAAAATACAAAAACCAGAGATGCACAAGTACAAATACCAGTGACACAAATACAATGAATAGAGAGACACACAAATACCAGAAACACAAAAGCAATGACCAGAGACGTACAAGTACAAATACCAGTGACACAAATACAATGACTAGAGGGACACACAAATACCAGAAACACAAAAGCAATGACCAGAGGCATACAAGTACAAATACCAGGGACACAAATACAATGACTAGAGAGAGACACACAAATACCAGAAACACAAAAGCAATGACCAGAGACGTACAAGTACAAATACCAGTGACACAAATACAATGACTAGAGAGACACACAAATACCAGAAACACAAAAGCAATGACCAGAGACGTACAAGTACAAATACCAGTGACACAAATACAATGACCAGAGAGACACACAAATACCAGAAACACAAAAGCAATGACCAGAGACATACAAGTACAAATACCAGTGACACAAATACAATGACTAGAGAGACACACAAATACCAGAAACACAAAAGCAATGACCAGAGACATACAAGTACAAATACCAGGGACACAAATACAATGGTGGGCATCAGGGCAGATATGGGGGTGGACCAAAGGTGGTCCATCATTACGGAAGGAATACTGGTTGCCACAGATGAGTGCATTACGCTCCGGTGTAAGAACACAAGGGCCAAAGCGCCCAGCTGGTTCAGTTCTGGGGTTTCCCAGGCAGCAAGGGAAAAGAGGTTGGCCTATAAAAAATTCAGGAAGACCAAGATAGAGGTGGATAGGGAAAATTACCTAAGGTTGGGTAGTGAGGCAAGTAAGAAAGTCAGGCAAGCAAAGGCACAGAAGGAGCTGCAGAGAGCTGAAGGAATTAAGATGGGGGAGAAGGCTTTCTTTTGCTATATAAGTGAGAAAAGGGACAAGAAGGAAGGGATTATTAGGCTTAAGAAAGGGATGGAGTGGGTGGAGAATAATGGGGGAAAAGAAGAGATACTAAATGAATACTTCTGTTCTGTCTTCACCAGGGAGAAGGATGGACCAGTGCATTCAGGAGGGAAAAGAGGAGCAGG
Organism: Neoceratodus forsteri; assembly: GCA_016271365.2. Classification (NCBI taxonomy): domain Eukaryota; kingdom Metazoa; phylum Chordata; order Ceratodontiformes; family Ceratodontidae; genus Neoceratodus; species Neoceratodus forsteri. The sequence goes on from CM028136.1 coordinate 885,901,997, forward strand.
CAGGGAGGGGAACACAGACATAGTGATAGAGGAGGATAGAGTGAGGGAGGGGCTGCTGGCATTGAAGGTGGACAAATCACCAGGCCCAGATGGACTACATCCAAGGGTACTAAAAGAACTGGCTGAAGAGCTGGCAGGTCCACTGGCAGACCTATTTAATTGTTCACTAGAGACAGGTATAGTACTGCAGAACAGCACATGTAGTGCCGCTCCACAAAAGCAGTCTGAAGGATGACCCAGGGAATTACAGACCAGTCAATCTGACCTCCATTGTGGGCAAGCTCATGGAGACCATACTAAAGGAAAGGTTGGTGGAATATCTAGAGGAGCATGTTCTCCAGGATGCGAGGCAACATGGATTCATGGTGAGGAGATCATGTCAAACAAATCTGATTGACTTCTTTGCCTGTATCACTGAGACAGTAGACAGGGGTGAAGCGGTAGACATCCTCTATCTTGATTTAAGCAAGGCCTTTGACTCTGTGCCCTACAAAAGGTTGATCAGCAAGTTGGTGAATCTTGGGCTTGGGGAAAAGAAGGCCAGATGGTTGGAAAACTGGCTGAAGGATAGAACCCAGAGGGTGGTTGTGGGGGAGAGTTATCTGGCACAAGACAAGTAACCAGTGGGGTCCCGCAGGGCTCGGTGCTGGGGCCAGTGTTGTTCAATGTCTTCATCAATGACACTGGAGATGGCATTAAGGGCAAAATGTGCCTATTGGTGGATGACACCAAGCTCTGTGGGAGAGTGGACACAGCTGAAGGGATACAGTACCTACAGGAAGCTCTGGAAAATAGGGAGGTGGTCCAGGATCTGGCAGCTTGGCTTCAATGCCAAGAAATGCAAAGTATGCATATTGGAGCCAAGAATCCTAGGACAGAGTACTACCTAGGTGGAGTCCGAGTATCTGCATCAGAGGAGGAGAAGGATCTGGAAGTGATGATCACTAGTGACCTGAGGCACTCCACACAGTGCAAGAAAACAGCAGCAAAGGCAAACAAGATGCTGGGATGCATATCTAGGGGGATCGGTAGTAGGAGACAGGAGGTTATACTGCCCTTGTACAGGTCACTGGTAAGGCCGCATCTAGAATATGGAGTTCAGTACTGGTGCCCATATCTCAAAAAGGACATTAACCTGCTGGAGAAGGTCCAGAGGAAGGCTATAAAGAATGATAGCTGGTCAGCAGGGTAGGACATACGAGGAGAGGTTGAAGACACTGAACATGTACTCCCCTGAAGACAGGGGAGAGAGAGAGAGAGGGGACATGATTGGGACCTTCAAGTACTTGAAAAGGATAAATAAGGTTAATAAGGAGAGTCTCTTTAAGCTGAGTGGCAACCATGACATGAGGGAGCACAGTCTTAAGCTGGATGGTGGGAGGTTTAGGAGGCAGGTCAGAAAGCATTCTTCACAGAGAGGGTGGTGGACACTTGGAATGCACTGCCAGAAGAGGTAATCTCATTGAAGACAGTGGGCAGCTTCAAGAGAGGCTGGGGCAGGTATAGGAGGAGGGTAAGTATCATGGGTAGGGAGGATGGGAGGAGTGGGGAGGGGGGCTGGGACAGTAGCTCAAGCTGTAGACCTTGCAACATGAGCAGACTTGATAGACCAAATGGCCTTCTTCTGCTTGCTTGCTTCTTCTTATGTTCATATAATGACCAGAGAGACACACAAATACAAATACCAGAGACACAAAGAAAGCTACATACTAGACACAAAACAGCTACAAATAGAAATACCACAGACATAAATACAGCTGCAAAGACAAGTACCAATGACACAAATACAGCTACAAACACAAATACCAGAGACACAAACGCAGCTACAAATACACATACCAGAGTGAAAACTACAACTACAAATACAGTACCAGTGCGAGACAGAAACACATATACAAATACCAGAGACACAAATATAAAAACCAGAGACAGAGACACAAATACTAGAAACATGAGTACAAATGCCACAGATACAAAAACAAATACCAGAAACAGAAGACTGGATCTTCAAATGCACAAGATTGCCACACAAATGGAATTACCAGAGACAGCGGGTTGGATATTCAAGTGCCCGAGATTGCTGCAAGCTGCAGGTGTGCCAAAGATGTGGCGCACTGGACTGGTAACAGTCTAAAGGGATTTCTATCCTTTGGGGCACGTGACGCTTGCTAGGCCATCTTTTTGTGGTCTAGCTGACATCAGTAACGGCCGGGAACCGATTCAATGGAGCTTGCCAATTGGTTAAACAATTGGGAAAAAAATACAACTACAAGTATCGGAGACATAAGTACGGATACCAGAGACACACACAAATACAAGCAGCCTAGACACAATTACAAATACCAGAGAGAAATTAAGACACACAAAAATATCAGAGACACAAATACCAGAGGCAGAGCACAAATACAATTGCAGAGACACAAATACAAGTACCAAAGACAGAAATATAAATACCAGAGATACAAATACAAATATCAGAGACAGGGACACAAATACATATATAGGAGCCACCCAAGAGACATACATACAAATACAAATACCAGAGACAGAGGTATGAATGCAAACACTAATACCAGAGACAAACATGCAACTACAAATACAGATACCAGAGACACAAATACAAGTATCAGAGACAGAGACACAAACACATATATAGGAGACATCCCAGAGACATACATACAAATACCAGAGACAGAGGTATAAATGCAAACACAAATACCAGAGACACAAATACAAATTGCAGAGACAGAAATACAAGTACAAGTACAAATACAAGTACCAATACCACCACTAGAGATACAAATGCCAGAGACACACAAACACAAATACCAGAGACACACTTACAGATACCAGTGAGACCCAAATACACACACCAAAGACACACATACAAATATCCGAGCCAGAGACACAAATGCAAACACAATTACAGAGACACAAATACAGATACCAGAGAAACAAATATAAATTCCAGAGAAGCAAATATGCATACCAGATGCATGAACAGAAATATCAAAGACACAAATGCAAATATCAGAAACACCCCAGAAACACAAATATCAGAGACAGAGATTACAAATACCAGATACACACCAGAGGCAGACATACAAATACTAGCGACAGAAATATAAATACAAGAGACATGAATAAAACTACAAAATATAAATATCAGAGACAAAGACACAAATACAAATAAAAATACCAAAGACACAGAAATGCAAATACTAGAGACATACAGTAATTACAAATACGAGAGACACAAATACAAATACTAGCGATGGAGACACAGATACAAACACCAGAGAGAGATACTCAAATACAAATACCATGGACAGAGACACAAGTACAAATGCCTGAGACACACAATAAAAGTAAGGAAAAAAAACAGAGCTGACTTGCTGTTCCACCCTCCCCTGATGTGGTTATAAGGTGAGCCAGCTCTCCCCCTCAGTGATTAAAACCATTGAAATCCATCCTAATCTTCCAGTTCTCGAGGGTCAAACCCTGAGGGAGTTCTTCTCACTGTAATACCTAACAAATCAAAGTTGAAAGACTTACAATGGACTCTGCTAAACCGCCAAGCTCTATGGAAGGTCACAACACCCACTGTCATGGCCGCTCCACCTCTGTGACATTGGAGGAAGTCAGCCTTGTGAGCGAGGATGAAGGAGATGAGCAATTTACCATCATGTCCCAGCGACTTATTATGAACTAAAGAACTGGGTTCCTCAATGGAGCACATAGAGAAGGCAACTGGGGAAACATCAAAGTACCTAGGTGAGGCGAAGCAGTGCCCCTTGGGCCTCAAGGAGGGACTCACAGAGGCAATGACTGTTACTGACCAGCATGACACAACACTCAGATTTTTATATTGCTGGGAGTGGGAGCTGAGAAGTTAGATGATCTGGAACTCCACTCCTGGCACAACAACATCAGAATCTATGAATTGCTTGAGGGTATGGAGACTGTTGAGATGGAGCCCTTCCTAGAGTCCTTCTTTTTTTCATAGAGGTTTTTCTGCACCCTGATGGCTGGGCCAGCTGGTCAGCCCTGCCTCCACCTCCTCCAGTCAGCAACTACTTCCCCTGGGGACTCACCTGGTCTTTGAGTTTTTCTTCTACAGCTTTTCCCTCTGTGATGGGGGCCAAATGAGGGAGGGCCATCCTCCCCCCAATTCATAATCCAGATCGGACCTGGAGTCCCCCTGTAGCGGCATGAAACTCCTGCCATCACTTTTTACATTTTCTGGTTCCTGTCCCTGCTGCAGTGCGTGTATGTATGCATGCACGTGGAGACACTCATGAATCAGGCACTTGTGGCACCACTCTACTTTGGTGCCTTAGCTACACTGCCAAAAGGCCTCCACCTGGTGGCAGTCTAGGGATAGGCAAATAGACTTCTCCACCCTGGGAGAGGAGAGAAGTCCTTCTGATGCTGGATCCTCCCCTCGGACCATCCCCGGCAACCCAAGCTTGTTCCTGAACTTGGGTCACTAGCGTGGCAGGAGGTAAGGTGCCCAGTGCCTCAGTCCTCCACACCACTGAGCTGGCCGCATGGAATCCTTACAGGAAGTGTTACTGTGGCCTGTCAAGGAGCCCCTTAATGCTGTGAGAGCCCACAGAGCCCTGGGACCCTGGCCATCTACTCCAAAAGCGTGCCTCACTCTGTAGTTCTCAAGTTCCTGGACTACAGAACAAAAAACAGCTTTTACAATGGGCATGGAATAAGAAAGAGGTACTATTTTGGGACACTAGGCTCTTTTTTTTGAGTATGATGACACTTCCCCTAACCCTACGTAAATGACGTGCTTTGCTGGCTATTCAAAAGTACCTAGCAACAAAAGAGATTAAGATGCAGATACTTTCCTGGCTTTGTTCAAGATACACATGGCAGATGGGGTGCATTTTTTCTGTAGTTTGGCCAAGATAAAACCCCTACTCAGGAAACTTGGCATACCCCCAGAGTTACTCTCTGCACTGGACCCTACCTTGGAGGCCCTGCAGGTTACATTAGCCTGGCACCAAGTTTCTAAAGACTGCAAATGGGGCTGCCCACAACTCTCTGAAGCCACCCCACCTCCAAAGGAACAATCCGGGGGAGGATCGCCTGGGTCATCAGTGTCCAACATTGACCTATGTTGAGCTGGAGAGATGAGACTCTGCTCACAGTGCATGGGTTGTGTGTCTTACACTGAAGTATTCTAACATACACCCTCCATCTCAGTTTCAGAAAGACAGTGGTAAACCAAGGCAGACATGGTGTGGTTGCACTGGTTAAAATAACCTTTTTTTTTTTCAACTTTTCTCATCAGCATGTGTGTGGGGGTGGGAAGAACTTTGTGGACTGACAACATGCTTAATGAGTTCAGTCTTTCCATGGGGCTTGTCTTTATTCCTTATTTTACTTCTATGGGGGTTGGAAAAAGTTACATTAACCAATTCATGTCTGATATGGGATGGAACAATTTATTTATTTAGTTTTTGTTGACCGGGAAAGTGCACTAGACAAATCCTGCCTATTTTCAGGCACGACCCGGGGGAGGGGGATACAGATGAATGCCAGCTGACCTTGAACCAGATCAAGCTGTTGGTGGTATTTTTAATGAATGAGGGAAATTTGGCCAGGACACCGGGGAAATTCCCCTACTCTGCTTCCTCTGAGCAGGGGGTCCCATTTTCCTGTGGGACCAAGATGGCAGCTCCTATGGATCCTAGTGTGGAAGTGCTGCAGGCAGGAGAGCAGGCCTTCACTCCTGGTCTGAATTCAACAGGGGCTGAAGATGAAAATTTGGGTGAAAGTACTACTATCCCTGAAGGAAATAGTATGGATATTTATATGTCTACAGAAGGATTACGTGTGGAACCTGGTTTGGATATTGAAAAAGATGCAGCAGATAACTTGGAATCAAGACAACAAAAACTTTTTCGGCTTGTATTAGTTGAAGAGGAGTGTCATTTGCTGGAAAAACAACGTTTGGAAGAAAAACTAAATATTTTACAGTCTGGAGCGGCTTCTGTCAACCCGAATTTCAGGTCTGTCAAACTAGCAGACAGCACAGCTGCTCCTGAATCTACTACAGCGGGGCTGGGTGAGTTTTCAAATGCTTTCTCTAAGGCTGGCAGTAAAAACACCTTTAGTGGTGAGTGCCAAAAGCCTAAAGTTTCTAGTCCACCTGTTCCCCTTTCTGTTTATGGTACAGTGCATGAAAAAAGCGTTCAAAGTTGTTCACAAGCTGAATCATGGCAACCGATTCATTCTAAGCCGCCGACTGCACCAGTAAATGCCTGCTCTGATGTGTCTATTTCCAAGGCTGGCAGTTACAGCACCTTTAATGGTGTGTGCCAAATGCCTGAAGATTTTGGTTTACTAGCTCTCCTTTCTGATCTTGGGACCGTCTCTGGGTCTAAAAACGCTCAAGTTAACTCACAGGCTGAAACGCAGCTCCCGGTCTTTTCCAGGCCGCTGACGGCTCAAGCGCATCTGTCAATAACGAGCCAGGAGGTTTCTGTAGCAACGGCCTGGGCGTCAAAGAAAACAAGTGATGACTTAGAGTCTGACTTGCAGATGAATACATCAGCTCACCCTGCAGAGCAAAAGGTGCATGGCTCAGTCGTTGGGGTCCCACAAGAAAAATCCCCTACAGTGGTTCCCCCGGACTTTACACTTTCAAAGACAGCAGGGTTTGTTTTTAGACAACCAAACCCTGCAGAACAGGGGACAGCAACAATCTGCCAAACCAGGTCAAACACACACAAGGGAACGCTACAGACTTTTTCTTTGGGAACAAAAAATCTGAGAGTGCTGTACTAGAGAAGAAAAATTTAAAATCTATTGATAAGGCTCACCAGGTGGCCTCCCTTTTTGATAAAACCACGATCTCTGGCCCTGGGGAGAATATTTCTGAGATGGCTTCATGGACACCACAAAAAGCCTTTTCAGGCGCAGGATGGACTAGATCCACAAAAGGGATATGGATTCCAGACCCCGCATGAGATATTTCTTTCTCCCAAGCCATAGCAGAATGGAAGCCTGGGGTTTCTTCCAGGCCTGTATCAAACACCCCTGTTCATTCTGACTCCCATACTACAATTGTGTCCCCTGCCTCAGAACCAATTCGGGACAGCTCTAAAACAGTCTCTACTGACTCTTTTCCACCTTTGATACCCGGGGCACAGGGGGTTGGAGAGAAACCCCCTCCTTTGTTATCAGACTAGTCATGAGAATCTAAACCCTTACTGTCTGAGCTTTTTTCTAATACTAAACAAGTGGCTGCTCCCCGCAGGAACGCGGTGTGGATAAGATATAAGGGGGGTTTGGAAAATCAACCTGATAGATATCATGTGAGGAAAATTTTATTAAAGGATTCTCTACATTTCTCTCCAAAGGAAGTTTATGCTTTTATCAATATTTCAGGAGAGAATAATTATGACATTAGTTTTCGAACATCTTATTTACTAGATTTGTTCTGGGAGAGGTATGGGCAAGTCAAGACATCTCCGACATGAACCCCTTTTGTAGTTATGCCTCTGACTAAACCTTTAATTAAGTATGTAACTGTTATGTTTCGTAATGAAGGAGTTCATGTCGAAGATATCACATACTGGTTATTACAGAAATGTGAAATACCCAGTTCACCAGAAGCCATTTTAGATGGAGAGCTTTTCTGGACTGGGGGAGGAAGTACAAGGTAAGACTATAGCAGGGTGAAACAGGAATAGAGCATATTCCAAACTCCCTCCTTTTGGGCAGAGACCGTGGGGTCTGTTTTTATGCAGGTCAACCCCGGGCCTGCTATAGGTATGGTTCTCGCACTCATCTTTCAAGCACTTGTGACAAACCCCGTTGCAACAACTGTGGGGAAATTGGTCACAGCACTATGCAATGTGCTAACCATACTCATTGTGACCTTTGCAAGGAATATGGGCATGTCTTCTGTGACTGCCCTTGGGCAGCCCGTAACAAAGCAAGCTGTATTAGCCCTGAGCTTCTCATCCAGCAAGCACAAGATTTGGTGGACCCTGCTCAGCCCGGCTCCAGTACCTCAAATGATATTTCTCAACCCCCACCCACCCCTCTTTAGTCTCTCTAATCCCCCACAAGGATCTTCCTGACCCCCCTTCTTCTCTACATCCCCAAACTCCATCCATAGATCCCTTAGTGATTTCTATTGATTTAGAATCACAAGAGGTTTTGCACCAGGCTCCAGTACAACAAATCATGAAACCAGATATGCTCACTCCAGTTTGTTATTCGGATATGCCCATTCCTCCAAAAGATGGTACTAGTGTACCTTTTTTGGACCCCTTGCCTTGTAGAAGATCTTCTAGATTTTCTAAATCAATTCCCTCAGATCCCCCCACCCCAGTGGAATCTAAAAATTCATATGCTGCCTTGTTTACCCCTTGGGGAGACTCTGAAATGGAAGTGGGGGATTCTGATTCCCAAAAATCCTTTAATGACCAAGGTCAGAAAAAAAATGTAGATGGTGATTATAAAGGAAAAAAAAAGGAAAAGAGAAAAAAGACCTAGGTACTCTTTCTAATGGAATTTTGAATGACTGGTGATTTAGTCTGCTCCTTCAATGTTCGTAGTTTGTTAAACTATGAAAAACGAAAGGTTGTATTTCAATTTTTACATGATAAAGCCATAGATGTTTGTTTAATTCAGGAAACCTGGATGCATGCTGCAGATCAGATTTGTTCTTTTAAGAGGGAATGGGTCTGGGGTCCATCCTATTGGTCTTTCGGCCAGAATGTGACTGATGCAGTTGGGGTCCTTTTTCATTCTTTCAATTTTTCTCTCTGTAAATTATATGATTTGATACCAGGGAGAGCTTTGATTTTAGATGGTCTATGGAATAATATGGACTGTTGTTTTATTTCAGTTTATGCTGCCCAAATAAAGGCAGAAAGAGTAAATCTCATAAGAGCAATCCAACCTTTCTTAGTTACACACTATAAAATATTTCTCCGTGGTGATTTTAATTGTCCCTTGGTTGCAGGGGACAAGCGAAAAAAAGGAGATACAAAAAAAATATATTGTGATTCCCATGCATATCTCAGATGATTTCTTCAGCTGGGTTATTCAATTGTCATTTAGTAAGTACTAAAGGCCCTAAGTTTACTTATACACGGAACAATTATTCCTCGACCATTGATTATATCTTCATATCAGCAAATGTTCCTAAAGGTTCTTTAACTATGATTCCAGTTACTTTTTCAGACCATTTGTTATTGTTGTTTTCTATGCATGATTCTGTTCCAAAATCTACTCTTTATGGCAGATGGAAGCTTAATGACTCTATGTTAAATGATCCAGTGGTTATTCAGGAGGTAACAGTTTTGTTTCATGCTAGGTTGTTGGTTGAATGTCTATATACTGATAAAGGTGAATGGTGGATGGACACCAAAGCTGACATAAAAAAGTGGTTTTCTAAATATGGAAAAAAAATAGGAAATGCTGCCTTTCTGCGCTATTTATCCCTTAGGCAACAGTTGCATAAATGAATTACTTTATCAAATTCATCCAGTCATGATTACTTTAGTCAGATTTCCACAGTAAAGGATGCCATGAAAGTTTCTGAATCTAGCAGAGCAAGATCATTTCAGTCTCTTCTGAATCATAGCACAAAATCCTCATCTATAGGTGACCCCTATGAAGCCTGTAAAGATTTAAAACATACAGGGCCAGATATTCAAAACTTTGCGCTGGGCAAAAATCATTTGCGCAGGTTTAGCGCGGGATTAGCGCGGGTCTGCCATATTCAAAAGGCCAAATAGAGCGGGCAAACTGCATTAGCGCCAGGCAAAAGTATAATGTATGCAAGGGGCAAACTGACATGAATACAAGCGCAATGCTATATTCAGTGGCTAGCGCCACGCTAAGTGGTTTAGCGCGACCTAAGCGCGACAGTTAGCCGGTAGATTACGCAGAAAAATCTGGTCTTAATCCTGGCAATCAGCTTTATGCAACATAAATGGCTGTGCGCGGGATTTGTTGGCTTAGCGCTGGTCTAGCGACCTTAATACATAAATATAACACATAGATAAAGCCAAACATAGTGGAAGCTTGTTGCTAACCAATGGCATCACAATGATGCCATCATCTGCCACCAGTCCCAGCCATGCCAGGCAGTAGTGGTGACCCTGCCGCCAGTGGACAGCATGGCAGTGTAGCCACAGCACACACCTGCTGACCACACATATCTGTGGACAAAAACAGATGCCAGCACACACATGCAGCACTGTGGGCATGGAGGATGTTGAGGGAGTGTATGGGTGGCAGGCTGTGCCACAGACCAGGTGTGGCCACAAGGCTGGGACTCAGCATGCAGTGCACATGGGCCAGTATTAGGAATACCCCAACACTAGTGTGCCTTTCGGATACTATATGCCCCCCAGCCACATACCACACAGCTGTACAACTGCCACAACACACAAAGCCAGATATGTACATGTCACTGGGCATCACATGCCACAGGTACAGCATCTGTGGGTCACACAACAGTGTAACAGTAATGTCGACTGTCAGTAAACACCTGCGGGTTGGGCCTGTCACTGTGTACAGTGCAATCAGCATCACTTGCCCACACACCATAGGCAGTGCTACGTCCCTCACACTACTGTCTCCCTTGCTACTGTAGTGTCTGCTGTGCACTGTAGCATGCCCTACAGTGTGACAGTTGCATGCAGCACCACCACCACCTGTGCCTATGCTGTCCTGTCCCTGGGGTACAATATGCTATGCTATGCTATGCTGTACTGTTTACCTGTAGCCTGTAGCTATCATCGTGCACTGCCAGACTGACCTACAGATGGAGCTGCGGTTGGACCTTGTCTGCCCTGTACTTCCAGACTGACCTACAGGTGGCTCTATGGGACCCTGCAGTAACGCTAGGCAAACTGTGTGCAAATCAGGGTATAATGAGATGCTAATCCGGTTGTTTGCCCAGAGACTACCTAAGTAGGCTCATTGCATAACACTTTTGAATATGGCACATTTTAGCTCCGGGCAAGCGTGTTTGCTCAGGCTAACTGCTTAGCTCCGCTAATGTGTTAGCCTGGCGCTAATGGTACGGGAATATTGTACAGTTTTGATCACTGTTCTTTCTCATCTGCTGCTTCCTGCAACTGTACTGAGTCCATGCATTTGCTGGCACACACTTTGGCCACGTAGTTCGTCTGTACCTGCCCTCACGTTGCTGTGTACTGTGTTGTTGTTGTGGGTTGCACCTCCTGGTTGTTTTATTCAGTGCTGTCTTATTCCAGGGCAATGTTTGCCCTGCACTCCCAGCCCAGTTTGCATGGCCTCATTACCATGCTATATTCAGAAGCTGTTTGCCCTGGGCTATTCCGTTTGAATATGGCTTGCTTTGTGCTCCGGGCTCGGTTTGCCCGCTGGGCAGTGCTAATTTTGCCCCTGGGCAAAGTTTTGAATATCTGGCCCACAGGCTCTTTGGAGTCTTTAACTACCCCAGATGGCAGAACAGTTACTTCTTTAGTAGACGTAGAGGCTGAAATTAGGAGACATTATGGTTCTCTTGAATCAGTCAGTAATATTTTATCCTCCGACATAAATACGTTTTTAAGGTCAGTGGAGATCCCGAATTTCCCAATAAAAGTACAAAATTTACAATCTCCAATCACTAAAATAGAAATTACACAAACTATTAAAGCATTACAGCTTCATCCTGCTCCAGGTTTGGATGGTATCCCTCACTCTTTCTATAAACAATTTATTTTACAATTGGTAGACTGTTTTTTTTATTACATACAATTATTGGTTTACTAATAACATTATAAATCCCGAGTTTTCTGAAGGACTTCTATTTTATCTTTATAAAAAAGGGGACCATACTCAAATAAATAATTGGAGACCTATAGTTTTGATGACAACTGATTATAAAATATTGGCACATATGTTAAATACTCACTTAAAAGCATATGCCTCCAGGGTGCTATCTCCAGTTCAGTATTGCAGTTTACCTGATAAAAATATTCAACAAGCCTTAGGGACCATAAGAGATATCATTTATCATTGTAATATTTCAGGAGTGTCTGGTTGTGTGGTAACAGTAGATCAGGAAAAAGCTTTTGATAGAGTTTTACATAAATATTTGTTTGCAGTATTAAAGGCGTACAAAATTCCATCACTTTTTATATCTCAATTGCAGTTATTATATTCTTTTTTTTACAGTCCGACCTCTTTTAAAAGGTGTGGTCAGACAAAAATTCACAGTACACTCTGGAGTCCGACAAGGATGCCCTTTGAGCCCTTTGCTGTATAGTTTTTCCCTCGATCCATTACTCCATTCGGCTGTAGCATCTCCGAAATGGACTGGAATTACTGGGCTCGGCATCCCTCATGCCTTATGCATTCAAGCTTATGCTGATGATATCTGTGCTTTTTTTTCAGATTCTGGGTAAATTAATCTTTTTTTTTTTTTTACAAGAAATTGCACTTTATCAGAAGGTTTCGAATGCCAAATTGAATATGGGGAAGAGTAAAGGTCTTTTTATTGGGCCTAATGTCCATCCTGATTCCATCTGGTATAGAAACATAGAATTTGATGGCAGATAAGGACCGCTTGGCCCACCCAGTCTGCCCATTTCCCTACCTACTGGATAAGCTGCTGATACTAGTTAATCAGCAGCCTACTTTTTCCTACCCCCACCCCCTAGAATGGCCTTATGACTGTCCCATGCATGCTTGAATTCCACCACTGTTTTTGACTCCACAACCTCCTCCAGAAGGCCGTTCCATGCATCCACAACCCTCTCTGTGAAAAAATACTTCCTTAAATTACCTCTGAGCCACCCTCCCTCTATCTTCAAATTGTGCCCCCTTGTTCTTGCACACCTCTTTTTTTGAAAGATGTTACCCTCTTGGACTTTGTTGATTCCCTTGAGGTACTTGAAAGTTTCTATCATGTCACCCTCTCCTTCTTTCTCGAGGCTATACATATTAAGCTCCTTTAGTCTCTCTCTTCATATGTCTTCCAGTGCAGACCCTGCACCATTTTAGTGCCCTCCTCTGGACAGCTTCCATCCTGTCTATGTCTTTGGGAGATTGGGTCTCCAGAACTGCACACAGTACTCCAGATGGGGTCTGACCAGCTGTCTGTACAGAGGGATAATAACTTCCTGTTTTCTACTGGTGATGCCTCTCCCTATGCATCCCAGTATCCCCCCTGCCCTCCTTGCTGCACTCTCACATTGCTTGCCCACCTTTAGGTCATCTGATATGACTACCCCCATGTCCCCTTCCATTTTTGTTGTTGTTAGTATCTCATCCCCCATTGTGTACTCTTCCCCTGGGTTTTTGTTTCCCAGGTGCATTACCTTGCACTTCTTAGCATTGAATCTAAGCTGCCATACATTTGACCATTCCTCTAACCTTGCCAAGTTCCTTCTCATCCTTTCCACCCCACCTTGTGCATCAACTCTGTTGCACATCGTTGTGTCATCTGCAAAGAGACATACTTTTCCTTCCAGTCCCTCTGCAATGTCGCTTATAAAGACATTGAAGAGGACCGGTCTTAATATTGAACCCTGCGGTACCCCACTAGTAACCTCCCTTTCTTCAGAGTGGACTCCATTTACTGTTACTCTCTGTGTCCTATTCTCCAGCCAATTCTTTATCCAGGCTGTCATCTTGGGACCCACCCCAGGCTGGCTAACTTGTATATTAATCTTTGAGGGACTGTGTCAAATGTCTTGCTAAAGTCTAGGTAGGCCATGTTCACAGCCCCTCCCTGATCTACTACTTTGGTCACCCAGTCAAAGAAATCTATCAGATTCATCTGGCATGACCTTCCCGCTGTGAATCCATGCTGCCTTGGGTCCTGTGCCCCTCTGGCCTCTAGATACTCGACAATTCTTTCCTTCAGAAGTGATTCCATCATTTTCCCTATCACTGAGGTTAAACTAACAGGTTTGTAGTTTCCTGCTTCTGCCTTGCTCCCACTTTTGTGAAGGGGAATCACATCTGCCCTCCTCCAGTCCTTGGGTACCACCCCATCCTCCCATGAATTGTTAAAGAGGGTAGTCAGTGGTGTCACTAGTTCTACCCTTAGTTCTTTTAGAATTCTGGGATGAATCTCATCAGGCCCCATTGCTTTGTCCACCTTCAGTTTTAAGAGTTCTTTCAGAACCCTTTCTTCTGTAAATGGGCTGGTATCAGCTTCTGTAGCCAGAGTGTTTCTACTGTTTGTTTTAGGTACCTCCCCCTCTTCATTTGTAAATACTGAGCAAAAATATTTGTTTAGCATCTCTGCCTTTTCACAGTCTCCCTCTGCCCGCCTCCTCCCTTTATTAAGCCTCACTATCCCTCCCTTGGTCTTCCTTCGCTCTCTGATGTACTATAAGGTTTTATCCCCTTCTTAACTGAGTTGGCTATCTTTTCCTTGGTTTGGGCCTTTGTTGTTCTGACTGCCTTCCCAGCTTCTTTTGCTTTAACTGATACAGTTCTCTGTCCTGCTCCTTCTGTGATTCCTTGTACTTCCTGAATGCTTTCTTTCTCTTGAACCTTCACTGCCACTTCCTTTGAGAACCATTGTGGTTTCTTACATCGTTTTGTTTTGTTTATTTGCTTCACACAAAGGCTCGTTACCTCTGTGATGGCAGTTTTTATTATTCCCCATTGTTCTTCCACCCCTCCTTTCTGCCCATTTGCTAGTGCATTCCTTAGGCACTCACCCATTTTGGCAAAGTCAGCCCTCCTAAAGTCCAATACTTTTGCCTTTGTATGGCTTGACTCTATTGCTGTGTTTATTGTGAACCATACTGTTCAATGGTCACTAGTTCCCGATGGCTACCCACTTCTACATCTGTGATCCTCTCTCTATCTCCATTTGAGAGAACCAGGTCTAAGATTGCTCCTTCTTGAGTGGGCTCCAATACTAGTTGTCTAAGGCATGACCCCTGTAGGGCATCTAGAATAACTCCACTCTTCGAAGTGGCTGCTGCAACTGCACTCCAGTTAACATCTGGCATATTCAGATCACCCATCAGCAATATCTCCCCTTTTTCTGCCATTCTAAGTATACTTTTTATCATTTCCCTGTCCATTTCCTCCCCCTGAGAAGGGGGTCTGTATACAACCCCTGTGCGGATTGTGGTGCCATTGCCTGTCTCCAAATTTACCCACAGTGCTTTTTCTCCTCCCTGTTTACTCTTTTGTTCTGTTGCTTTGATTCCTTCACTTATGTAAAGAGCTACTCCTCCTTCTCTTTTACCCTCCCTGTCCCTCCTGTAGATAGTGTATCCAGGCATGTTTACGTCCCAGTCATGGTTTTGTGTGTACCATGTTTCTTTGACTGCCACGATATCCAGATGTTCCTCCTTCATCAAGGCCACTAATTCAGGAAGCTTGTTACCCAGACTACTGGCATTGGTACTCATTGCTCTCCATTTTTTGATGGCTTTACCTTCTGTTGCAGCATCCCGCACTGACCTTTCTACCTCGGTCTTTTTCTCATTTAGTACCCTGTTTTGTAGGAAGAGGCTGGGATTTTCCTGCTGCTTATCAGTGCCTCCCCCTTTGATTAGTTTAAAAGCTTGCCAATGAACCATTTAAACCGATTGCTCAAAAGACTTGTTCACTTCCTGGACAGATGCGGACCATCCTGCCAGTATAGGCTGGTGTCCCTCCAGGTGGAACCCCAGTCCCCAATGAAGCCAAACCCCTGTGCTCCACACCATTTTTTCAACCATTCATTAAACTGCATGGTGCAAAGTACCCTCACATCCCCCATGCCATTGACAGGCAGCACCTCTGAGAAAGATATTGTGTGTGCTACTTGTCTTAGGCCCCTCCCCAACTCTACAAAGTCCTCCTGCACTGCTCTAATCTCATGATGAGCCAAGTCATTTGTCCCTAGGTGGACAATGACATCCAGCTCAGACTCCTGTGCAGCTGTTCTCGTGATCCTGAGGATGCGCTTCCTGTCTCTCCATGCCATGGCACCAGGCAGGCACTTTACTTCAGTTTTCCCTGCTCCCCCCAGTTCTATCCCGCTAATAATTGAGTCCCCCACCAGGGGCTGCTTCTTTTCCCTGTGGTGTCCTCTGCCTCCTTCCTGTGGGCCTCCCTTGTGACAGTTGTCCTCAGCCTCCTTAGTCTCCTCTGCGGGTGCATCCATAGGAGCTATACTCCCAGAATGGTGTATGGATTGTGGTGTGGAACAACTGACTGGTGTGCCTCTGTTCCACCATCCTCACCTCCTGGAGCCCACTGTGGTCCAACTGATGTGCTTTTTCGCAACCTCTGAGGTAGCGGTGGTGGCTCTGGTGCTCCCTGGATGGGGGAGGTTCCCTTCCTACTGTCCAGTGTGGCCTGGGGGAAGGTTCCCTTACTACTGTCCAGTGTGGCCTGAAGACAGGCAACTTCCTCCCTCAGGGCAGAGAGTTGTCTGCAAATAGGGCAGCATCTCAGCCTCCAGAAAGACTCCTGGAAGACTGCTGCCCCACAGGCATTACATTGCACTACTCCCCACATGTTTATCTACTTTTTCTGTTTTTGTTTTTGTGTGTGTGTGTGTGTGGGTGTGTGCTCGTGTGTGATTGGTTTGTTATATAGAAATATATATATTATACAATGTGTATGCTTACATTGTCAGTGCAGTGTGCTAGAGAGGATATGACAGTGATATGCACCTTGCACTCTTGAGGAAATTATGTCAGAACCCCATGTATAAAGGAACTATTTCCAGGGGTTGGTGGTATGGACTATGTCTTCCACTCCTTTAGAAATATTGAGGATCACTTTTGGACCACATAATTTACCTGAACAAAATTGGAAAAAGCTATTATCAAAGCAGAACAGAAGGTGAACAGATGGAGACAGTGGAAATATTCCAGAATTAAGTGAATTGCTATATTAAACAAGTTTATTTTATCAGTATTACAGTATGTAGTAGTATTATATCCATTACCCATCAAATTGGAAACAAGGATCTATAGGCTATGCTTTCAAATGTTATGGGGCTCAAAATTAAATCCCATTAAATGCAATTATACCAATTTGGATCTCAAAAAGGGGGGTCTCGACATGATAGAACTGGTTGTTTTCCTCCATGCTTTGTTTTTCAAGCATTCAGTTGGCACTATACTACACAGAAAGGACAATATTTCAAAGGCTTGGATGACAAAAGGCCTAGCTGTATATTTTAAGTCATGGCTACAAATAGCACCAAAAATATATCCATGTCTCAATATTCCCTTCTATTTTTTGCCAGCTGCTCAAAAATTATATAAATGGGGTACCATGAAAAATGGTCCCATCACACTTTCCACAAAATCTCCATATCAAAATATCATTGATGGAAATTATCCTAAGGAACCCTGTTTTAAGAATTGTCCCTCAGGAGATAACTATTACATTCTCCACCAGTTAACACTTTCAAGAATTCCTCAGAAAATGTGGGAGAACTTGTGGCTTACAGTCTATGGGAGGTTGAATATAAGGGGTAACGCTAAACATAAAAGCATTACAGAACGAAACTGTCCCTATATAGAATGTATAGCGCAGATGGAAACTATAGAGCATTTCTTATTACACTGTTCTTATACAGTTGCTTTATGGAATTATTTAGCATTCAAATGGAAATTAAATTGACTCCATTTTCTGACGTATGATATGCTGGTCGTGGGGAAATATGGACCAGGATTATCTCAGTTCCATCCAGACACTTTAATAGTGTTTTTCTGCTGCCTTAGATTTTATCTGTGGCAGGCTTGTTGCCAATGGGTGCTACATAAGAATAGGACATCTTTTGAATGTTTGAACATATTAGTTTGTAAAGAACTTCAAGATATTTATAAATCAGATTGCTTAAAACACTCTGCATGTCAGGTGCTACAATGGTGGAAGGGTTTCACTTACTTTATTAAATATAATTAAGATATTATTTGCATAATTTGATCTGAATTTGTTTTAAGTTTTGTAAATTTCTTTTTCTGTTTTTTTTCCCTTTTGATAAGCATGTATCATAGTTGGTTTGGATTATCTTTGATGTGTTTCTGATGTATTTCAATAAAAATCTCCCCTACTCTTTCCGATAAGTGCCATGGGATCTTTAACATCAACCTGAACTACCACCAATCCAGGCAGATGGGACCTCAGTTTAATGTCTCATCCAAAATACGGCACCTCAGAAGTGCAGCACCCCTCTCATGCTGCACTATAGTGTCAGTACTGGGATATTAATCCAAGTGCCAGATGTGGGAACTGAACCCACAGCAATCTGTAATGCCCCAAAGTCGGGGCATCCCAGAAAGCCTAAAATCAATAAATAAATTAGGGGTTCACAGGTGCTCAGGGTACCTGCTGTAGGTGTAGGCAGCAGGGTACTATGATAAGGGGACCCTTATAATGGGAAACTGTAAAATAATGCAGAAAAGTGCCCTGTGCACTTTACAGTATGGTCAAAAAGCAGATTTAATAGCAATATATGTCACAATGGCTTGGATGGAATACTGTGCTAAGCTGCTCATGCACAGCATTCCACTCCAGCCAATCTAGAACAATGGGGGGGTTCAAGTTTAAAAAATAATCCTTCAGTTGAACAGTTGATCCTGGGCAGTGGTTGAGGAGACAGGACACAGAAGTCAAGGGACAGTTTAGGGCTTACCTTGTTGAAGCCATCCCTCTGGGCTTGCTGTGGTCCTGTGCTGCCACCCCTGCCTGAAGACTCCTTGCTCTGCTTTGTTCCGTGGTCCGCGGTGCCATCGGGGCACCAATAAAATGTCCGTTTGTCTGGCGTTGGCTTAAGAGCCCCTTTGTTTTATTATTTTACCCCCCCCGGGTATTTTCTAAGTCTATTTTGGTCCCCCGTCGGCAGCCCTACCAGCCGCATCGTGCCCGTATCTCCGTAGGCCATCCTAGGCCCACTTGCCATCCTCCCAGCCACCTGTACACTCCCTCCCACTGCCAGCTCACCTCCCGCCTCCCGGTCGCCTCCCGGTCCTCCAACAGACGACATACCGGTGAGTCGGCGGCAGCACTTGAAGAGTGCTGACTGCCTGTTTAAAAAGGAAGAAGTTTTTTTGTTGAAGCATGCAGAAGGCGCCGGGGAGAAGTGGCTAAAAGCCGAAAGGCCATCGGGTCAGAAGGACCCGGTATTAAATATTCAAAAGGAGGCGAGGTTAGCGACGCCCACAGGAGGGGCTGAAAGGCAAGGCCAGTATTGTGGCCTTATAAATATTCATAAGGGGCGGGATTCAGGGCGGTGATTGGCTACTGAGTGACAGCAGGCTCTGGGAACCTGCAGATTTAAAGGGGGCACGCAGATTTAAAAGGGCAACAGGCCCAATTTAAGGTGAGGCACCAGGCCCAATAGGAAGAGGGACACCAGGCCCAATAGAAAGTGGGGTACCAGGCCCAATAGGAAGTGGGGCACCAGACCCAATAGGAAGTGGGGCACCAGACCCAATTCAAAGTCTTGGTAGGGTGTCAGGCCCGAGGTAAACGTAGGGCATTAGGCCCGAGGTAAAGCTTGGTACTAAAGGGAGGCCCCAGCCTAGTGGTACTAAAGGGAGGCCCTGGCCTAGCATAATAGGGCAAGCCAGCCTAGTGGTACTAAAGGGAGGCCTTAGCCATGATGTCCAGGAAGAGATCCTATTCAGGAAGACCCTACTTGTAGGAACAGGGGTTCATCTAAGAGTGCTCGATTTGCCTATACTGTGAAGCTACTGTCATTACTGTACTGCTTATGCCATGGCTATTGCTCTAAGTACCTGAACTATTGCTCTAAGTATCTGAACTATTGCCCTAAGTATCGGAACTATTGTTCTAAGTACCTGGACTATTGCTCTAAGTACCTGAACTATTGCTCTAAGCACCTGGACATTGGCCCTCATCAGTAATAATTACTCCTAAAGTTATAATTTGCCCTCCCCCGGCAAATTATTGTATCATTCCACAGTTCTCTGGGCATTTTTCAGTTATATGGTTACTACTGTATGAAGACAGTCTCAGTCTTCTACCACACTGCAGTATCATAGTGTGGTCTGTTACCTGCGTACTCAGAATCAGTCTCACTCAGAAGAAGACGTCCTCTCAGCATTCTCTTCACCCTGTGGGATCATCCATCAGCTCATCACATCCGTCTGTTGTTGTCCGTCGGTCGAGTCCGTCGCCAGTCGCATCGGTCGTACTCTGCGTTTCTTGTTTTCACAGCTTGAAGGTACGTCCGCCGAAATGCATCATGACAGCCGTGCCAGTGTCGTTCCGTATGGTTCCTGTTCCAGATGTCCTGAAGTTGGTCGCCCTCTACAGAAGAGTGAGCTCATCCTGGAGAACCTAGTCTGTGCCCCTCCTGGTCGTTCTCCAAAAGTCGAGTCTGTCGAAGCTCAGTACGTGACACATCCGCCATTTCTTTGTTTTGTGTTAGTTCCTGATCCTGGGATTGCAGAGTCAACCATCATCTCTTCAGATTCTTATGGTTCCTGGTCCTGTCAGAGTTTCTTCTGAGTTTAGCTGGCCCTTGGAGTGCCGCAGCATCAGTCAGGTCGTGGTAGTCCTCCATCGGATTCATCGCCACGCAGGTCTTGATCTATCTTCGCTCTTGGCAACCCTGGAAGTGGTTTTGCCGTGTGAACCCTTTGTTTTCAGTGTTATTCAGGAACCAGTTGCTCTGGTTCTGCATTCCGCAGCCTTGGAGAGAGTGGGCTTTTGTCAAGAAACATATGGCTGTTTACCAAACTCTCACCACCCCAGTGGCCTTAACTAGGTCCTTGCTGGGAATTGTGATTAGGTTTTTCGGTTCTGTTTTATTTCCCTTGTAGCTACCAAAGAAGAACGACAGTGTACACGAAGACGCCAGATCTCTGGACTCTTATAATATCTAGACTCTGATGGAAATGTGTGGTGATAATTACCCTAATACAGTTCTGAGTGGCTTATGTCACCTGATCCTCATGGAAGAGTATCGAAGAGTAGAATAATCTCAGAATAAGAGCGGCAATAGGCCTATAGTCTATTCTTGTGGTAATAATCTTAGTAGTTGTAGATAAAGTATTTCTCTGCTTATTGCCCTATTGTTCTTGGACAACCCCTCCTCCCTCTTGTGACTGTGTCTCTGACCCTTGGGTATAAAATAAAGGCCTGCTGGCATTGAAGCACTGATTGATTCTGTCTCTCCTTGTCTGGGTAACAGTTATCCCATCCACATATTTGGACCTTGGTGCCTCGCTCATCTCTTTTCACCACCTTTAGAGGAGAGCACACTCACAGAGCACCTTTAGACCATCACACCTCTGATCTCCCGGCCTCAGAGGCGAGTGTGCTACCTACTGAGCCACTGACATTGATGGTGGTATAATATCATTAACGTAAAGTGTGTGGGGCTGCTGGGCTTGCAGATGAGCTGGGTGTAGTGTTAAAATGGCTCATCCCCCTTCATCATAATGTTATTTATGGCAGGCTCTGCCTGTTGCTCCTGTGTAGAGCGGGGACAGAAGATACTAATCTGCATGGTTCAAAAGCATGGGTTTTTGAGTTCCTCACTGGTGTAGAGTGTGGCATGGTAGTAGTAGAGAAACCATAACACAGAGAGGGAGGCTCCCGCACACTGTGTGTGTGAACGCATTTGGTGTATGACCAGATATGGCTTGAAGCTATGGTGGCAGACGTGCAGAAGCATGAGCTGCGTGAATTTAATCAGCTGCTCTCCCTCTGAGTAATCCTGGCTGCAGCTGAAACAGACCTTGAGGTTTGTGACTGGGCTGTGACCTGTGAAGGTCATTTCTAAGAAAAATATGAGAGGGCCCAGTTGAGGTGGATGGTGGAACCAGGATGAGCGGTGCGGACTGTGTGACCGCAGCCCTCCTAAACATCAGGGCCCTTTAAGCCTTTTTGCACCTGAGGGTATCCCATGACTGTTTGGCAGTTATTGGTTGCAAAGATGCTCCAACGGGACTTGTTTCAGCTGGGGTCTGGTTGGGGAGAGCTTCACTTTGCTTGCAATGGAACCTTATATCCTCACTTCTGCATTGTTGCCACCCTTGTGCTGTGTCCTGCTCCCTCTCGTAAGTGTACTTCTCTTTGACAAAGGCAGTGGATAGGAAGTTTGAAAATGAGGCGACAATATCTGGTGGTGGTGTTGCTCATTTTTATGCCACGTATACAGAGTTGTGTTAGGGGTTAGCTAGAGTGCTTCCTTTACATTAACTAGTGGGTTGCTATATCTGTTTCGTCATCTTTGAGGGTGTCCAATGGAGGATATCTGGGCTTCTTTTTCAAGGGGAGATTTGGCAGTGACCCATCCCTGTTCGGTACCATGCCTGATAAGGGGGATGAACTGATTTGTTTCCAGTATGGAGGATGGGTGCAGAACCTGTTACCAGGAGGTTTGCAGTGGTGGCCATATGTGCCACATGTGCACAGACAGACTGTTGCTGGCTCCTGGATGGCTCTGTCACTATTCAGCTGTCAGTGAACCCTGTGTTTGAACATAATTTTAAACTTCCTGTTTCTACGTTTCAGGTGTTTGAGAATTGCTGCCATGAGGGAGGGATATACCACTCTCCCATGAGACGACTGTGGTCCCCTTTGCAATGGTTGAGGAATGACTAGGACTTATAATATCTGGGGCCTGAGTAGCCTGTCAAGCAGAATAGAGTCTCCAGGAGTTAAAGGGACTAGTTGGGGCAGTTATCCAGGAAATGCACTTGATGTAGACGGCATGCTAAGTCAAACAAACCTGGTGTGTTGTTTTTCACCATATGTCGACACCGCCTGCAAGGTGTGGCAATAGTAGTGCATCGATCATGCATGCACAAGGTCAAAGAGGTAACTGAGGACCCAGAGGGCAATTATGTATCCATGTTGAGGGCACTTATGATTGTACCTGTACCCGATAAACGTTACACCCTGGGCCAGGAGAATGAGAACAGCATTTTTTCAATAATTGACTGTTGTCCTGGCCCCACCATGAGTGACTTATTCCTGGTGGGTGACTTTAATGGGTGCTTGGCATCACCTGTACAGATCGAGATGTCAGAGTTTCACCAGGGTTATTCCTCGCCTTAGATGGCTGATGCAAGAACTGGGGCTAATAGGAATATGGTGTTTATTCACCCAAAGCTGCAGATCCATACTTGATGATCGCCTCAACACAATGCTTCTCACACATAGATTCCACGATATCCTCATCTTAGGCATATAATGACCTTGATTCAAGAGTATCACCCATCAGATACGGCTTAACACTAACCCAGCCTTGGTATCAGTAATGAAAACACCAGTCTGAGACTAAATATCTCACTGCTATAACCTTATTACAGGGCCAGTAGCATGTCAGGACTATATAGCTTTAACCCCAAAGGAATACCTCAGAAGGAATTGGTGAGATGGTCTAAATCGTAATCACAGAGCAAATGATTTGCTCAACCTCAACTTTAAGAAGTTGCAGAGCAGCTCTCCTAGACAGGAAGCGTATGACCTTGAGAACATAAACTTGTTTTAGGCGCAATGACGAGACAACAGGCCACATGCTTTGGCTTGGTAACTAAGTTGCCCACAATTTGTTTACAGAGTTGACCATGGGTTGTTTCTAGTCTTGAGAAACATAGTTATTACCAGGTTCAGGAAACAGGCCAAGCTATAATGCATAAAATTTTGTTTAGCCTTGAGTATTTTGATTGTATTGTCTGACAACGAAACCCCACCTCCAACCCTTCAGTTAGCCATATCCCACTCTTCCCAGTTCTTCCACCAGATAGCCTGAACGTGTTACTAAAGAAGCAACCAGGATGGTTGACTTTAGAATCTGTCTGACTGGTTGTTGCACTAATGTTGTTGTTATTACTGAGGAAAACTACCCAGTGGACAATGACACCGCTATAATCCACCACATGGGCACTTTTCCACATATTAGAGGTGTGGACTTTGCGCCCTCAGTTTGTGCAAGACACTGTTCATCATCCACTGCCCACTTGGCAGACTAGGTGGCCGTTGTTTTATCTGCCTCAAATTCTATGTTTTCTCTACTTTATTGTCTTCATGCATTAGAGGGGTAGCTCAGTAGAAAAATGTGATATGGCAGATTGTGTTGGTTCTGTATAGCCTAAGAGATAATGCCTGATCAATGATGATTTATGGGATTGTCTGGGACTCAGGCTGACAGCTAGTACATGACAATAGACTGCACGCTACAGCTATGGGATCATTGTTAGTAATAGGAGAGCACACTGGTATACTCAAGAGTGTAACATTTGAATTATTATCATCCCAATGTAGTGGGTAGTAGGATGACCATATTCCATTCGTATTGATGAATGTGAGATACTGGAATTACAGGCACAAATATTAAACAAGGTGAGCATCATGGACAAATTGTCTTTCTGCTCTGTATTCACCTATGATACCTATAAACCCTCACTCTCAAGACTCTATGGCAGAAACTCATCCTGCTGTTTGTTACACCTTTCCATCTGACGCCTATGGATGGCTATGGTAGATATGTTGTTTCTGAGTGAGCCGTCAATTGCCACTTATTACTGCTTCTGGGTTTCTGAAATGGTGACTGGGGAGTATTACTGATGCCACCAGAGGCGTTGCTGTCCTGCTGTACCATTTGTCGGATGGCTGCTGGAAGAGAAACTGTTAATGTCGATAACCAACTGGCACCATGAACCCATCCATCTGCTTTATTCTCTTTCTTATCCTCCACTTTCCTACCATAATTGAATCAAATGGATCCATAACTGCCTCCTCCACCACATCCCCCTGTTATGTATGCACTGTATCATGCCTTGTCAGTCCATGATCTTTGGTAATGCCGATGGCAGAGTACCATGACGTGGTATCTCCTGCCTCTACTTATTTCAATTGTGTACAGTCTTCGTTACACTGAACTGTCATTCCTGACAACTGAGTGGAGACCTCACTTGGATGTTCTCGACTGTCAACATACAATGGCAAAGGAAGGTGTGTTGAAGGAACGTGTTCTTGGTGCTGCATGACTTAATGGTTTTAGGACTTTTTCTGATACTGTTAGAAGTAGATACCAATGGCTCCTCTGTGCTGCTCCAGAGGACTGTATGAGCAAGACCTGTTTGAAGAAGAGTTGTGTGTTTACATTACAACAGTCTTTATTTGATTGATTCCATATTGTGTATTGGTAGTTGTAGTTCTGTGCATCCTCCATAATGCATGTAACTTGGGAAACTGCAAAGTAGCACCCATTATACAGGCTCAGGCACCCAGAACGATCATTCCTAATGTACTGCACTAGGATTCAAATACTAGCCCTATGGCACAAAACGCAGGGCAAGGCATAGTTGCCCACCCACTAGTAGCCTGCTGTCCCATATTACATGCAACACTTGGAAACTGGGAAATATTAGCCTTGTGCTATAGTTCTAGGTGAGCTGAGTGCCTGGTGGGTCCAAACCAGACAACTGTTTGTAATGTGTTCTTTCTCCAATGGACTGCTGTGTTTTAAAGTCTAATCTGCATTACAGTTACATAGCCCTTTGGGGGACCATACAGTGCTTTGTTTATGTTCAGTGAGTTAATAAATAAAGCCACACTGAAAATCCCAATTCTGGTTCTGGACATTACAGTTATTGCTTCCTGTAGTTGGATTTACTTGGGTGCCCCTGTGCAGAGTAGCCAAACCTAGGTCTCTTGTGCCAGGTAACCTCATCCTTCCCCGAACCCGTAGATATCATATGTATATCCATGTTACAAAAATGGACATATGGGTTACATGCAGATTTATTAACAAACCCATGCAAACCCTGATGTAAGTCACCAATGTATATATTGAAGAGAATCAGACCCAGCACAGAACCCTGAGGCACCCCACTGGTAACACTGATGTAGTTAGAGGCAATGCCTCTAACGCTGACATTTTGTTTTCTGTTAGTCAGCCAATTCTGGATCCAGTGTGTAATTCTACCATCCATGTTTAACTGATCTAATGTGGCAATTAGTTTACCATGATGAACATGGTCGAAGGCTTTACTAAAATCCAAACAAATGACATCACAAGGAATGTTATTATTGAGGGGTTCACTGATGGGCTCATAAAACGATATTAAGTTGGTAACATGAGCACCCTTTAGTAAACCTGTGCTGCATTTTTTCAAATGTATCTTCCCCATTTTGGGGTATCCAGTATTCCCTCCATGATTTTTCCCCAAATTGATGTTAGACTGATAGGTCAGTAGTTGTTTATTGATTGTTACCGTTTTATGTTGTCGTGCGCATGCGCAAGAAACATATTGCAGTAACTTGGAATAGCAGGTTTTGGAGGTGCGGTCCTGTAGTGGCCAGTGGCACCACTGCTTTTTCGGGTTGGGCTCTGTGGCATGAATTAGATTGCATGCTGTCTATGACAGCAGTGCAAAAGCGTACCACCACCTTGAAAGGATTTAGCCGCTGTGATGAGGGTGTGCCCCCTCATTGCAGGGTGTGCCTTCCGTGGTGTAACATTTCAATAAACATGGCAGAGCCATTTGCCTCTTGCAGGCCTTATAACAGCTGACATTGGGGGTGCCTAATCCCCCTGCCAGCATTTTCCCTTGCCAGTTCATTTGCCGACAGGGCAGCCCAATCCCGTCGGCATAATGTCCCAAAATTTGTTGTGTGCCGAGGGTGCCCAAGCCCCTTGGTTCATGCTGTCCCCAAAAGCACACCATGTGGCTGATGGGGTGCCCAATCCTGTTGGCTCCAGCTCTCCCCCAACAAAAAGCCAGGAGGCATCCTGTGAGCCCACCCCACCATGCTCATGCCCTCCTCCAGCACACTGTATGGCCAACGGGTACCCAATCCCCATCGGCTCCAGCCCCCAAAGAAACACCCAGGTATGCCGGCACTGGGGCCCACCCTAGTGTGCCCAAAATGTCCCACGTTGCTCTTTTTTTTTCCCCCTGTAAGAACAGAAAATGGTCCCTCGCGGTCTTTCGTGCTTCCCAACCGCACCCACCATCTGCGTACCCACCTCCCCACACCCACCTCACCCCATACTTACATCCAGAGGCTGGTGCGACAATCTTCGGTGGACCAGGAACATGTCTACACTCTTCAAAGCTGACCACGAACTGAAGAAATGCCGGTAAGCTGTATAATGGCAGAAAAAGGGTTTTTTCAACTTTGGTGGATATCTCGGCCTTTTTTGGAATTTTTTCACCAAATTTTCAACATGGGGTTCTTGGGACCCCACCTCATGAACTCAGTCACTGTCATTTTGTTATTCAGTCCTGAAAGGGGATTTTGCGGTCAGTGTGCGGAACCACCTTTTGGGGCCAATTAATGAAATGACAGTGTCACAGTTCATGAGGTAGGCTTCCAAAAACGCTATGTTGCAAATTTGGTGAATAAATTCCCAAAAATGACTGTGTTATGAGCGTGTGTTGCACAGTTCCTATGCACACTCGTAACTTCGAGAATTTTTAATATTTTCACTCCAGATTTTCAACTTTGCCATTTTACTACACTTCCTTATGAACAGTACAGCAGTCATTTTTCACATCTCGCCTAAAATGTGTTTTCGCACATGTGGTGCACAATGGCATGGTTGGTGTACAAAATCAATGTTCTGGACACATTAAGATAATCACGGTGACACAGTCCATGAATGGAGGTCCCAAAATGCATATGTTGAAAATTTGGTGACAAAATTCCACAAAATGCCTCTTTTATGAGCGTGCATTGAGCAGTTTCCACGCACACTCGAAAGATCGAGAATTGTTAATATTTTCACTCCAGATTTTCAACATTGCCATTTTTGCACACCTCCTTAAGAACAGTACGGTTGTTATTTTTCACATGCTGCGCAAAATGTGGTTTTGCACATGCAGTGCACAATGGCGCGATCACTGTAGGAAATCAATGTTCGGGACAGATTAAGAAAATCACTGTGACAGTGTTCATGAGTGGAGGGGCCAAAATGCCTATGCTGAAAATTTGGTGAGAAAATTCCACAGAATGACTGTGTTATGAGCATGCATTGTGCAGTTTCCATGCACACTCATAACTTGGATCATTTTTAGTATTTTCACTCCAGATTTTCCACATTGACATTTTTGCACACCTCCTTAAGAACAGTACAGTTGTCATTTCTCACATCCTGTCCAAAATAAGGTTTTGAGCTACTGGCGCAGAATGGCACAATCACTGTGGGACATCAACGTTCAGGACAGATTAACAAAATCACAGTGCCACTGTTCATGAGCAGAGGTCCCAAATGCTTTCATGAGGTGGGGTGAGAAAAATCCTATGTTGAAAATTTGGAGTGCAAATACCAACAAATGCCAGGAGCATTAGGGTTTCTACCATAACGTCCAACCCTGTAAAGACTAACCGGCGTCAGGGGTGACTTTAGATTATCGGTTCTAATGCTCATGCCATTCCCCCCACCCTGCAGCCACTGACAGGAATTGAACTGTGCCTTGCACTCTTCGGCCCCAAAGTTCACCCCATTCTTCCAAACTGCACCCATCTCAATGTATTTCCATATGGAATGGGGTGAGCATAAGGCCCGAGGACCCCAAGGCAGAACGCGATATTTGTCAGACTCTGCAGGGTAGGGTGGTGAAATCGCATGACATTATGGCCGACACCCAAAGTATACCTCAGTGCCTATCAGTCTCTTCAGGGTGGTGTGGGTTAGCGCTACTCCGTACTTCACTGCTTCCTTTTGCATCTGTCTAACTCCTGCACTACCAATGCCAATGTCAGGAAGACAACATTCGGCATTGACAAATGCTTGTTTAATTGGGGTAAAGATTGTTTTTCTCCAATCATCAGGAACCAAATCCATGTTGAAGGACTGCAAAAAAATGACACTCGAGGGTTAGATAATAGATGTGCTAGGTTTTTGATTGTCAATGGATACACATTGTTTGGTCCTGGTGCTTTGCCTGATTTGATTTGCTTCCTGTTCCCTAAGAATGTTGTCTGCATTGAACATATGGCTACCCAAAGCATCTTTTAATACCAGACTTTTTTTTGACAAGTGTTTTTGTTCCATTTTTATTGAAATTTGTGCCAAAATAGCTTAAAATCTTGGTCATAAGTGCTAGGTCTTCAGTTAGCGAACCTTCAATGAACAGTGATCCTGCATTAGATCCCCTACCTTTGAGGGAGTTTATGTAAATAAAGAACCCTTTAGTGTCTGCTCTGTTTCTGGATAAGGTGGATTTCAGGTTATGCTTACTTTTTCTTATTGCAGGTCTACATTTTCTTAGGTCTTTTCTATAACAGTTATAATTAATAATGCAGGGGTCATTCTTGAACCTGTTATATGATCTCTTTGTCTTTTCATAAGCCTCTTTATACCCAGTGTAAGCTATTTAGGCCTGATCTTAGTTCTTGAGATCTTTTACCTGGTGAGAACCCATTTGGCCTGTAGTTCTAAAAGCTTGTCGGAGAATGACTCACATGTCTACTGCAGCTTTTCTGCAAATAAGGACTCCCAATCCCAGTCTGATAGTTCTCTTGCCATAGCTGTGGAATCTGCTTTATTGCAGTTCTCTACTGGCTGGGTGTTTATGATGTTTTTTTTTTAAATATGACGAATCACTACATGAGTCATGCAGTGGTCACTGTTTCCCAGGGGATGTATCATGTTGCATGTAATTACCCTGTTTTTGATATTTGTCAGAACCAGGTCTAGTTAGTTATTAACCTGTGTGGGTTCTAAAACAAACTGATCTAGGATACACTCATTAATAATGTCCATGAGTTCAAAGCCTACTTCACCAGCAGCTATATTACTGACCCAGTCAATATTATTGATGTTGAAATCTCCTAAAATAACAATATCCTTATTCGTCATGCATCTACTGTACATTGTCTCGAATACTTTTTTTACTGTAGTCATGGTTGCTGCTAGGTGGCCTATAACAAGTCCCAGTTATAACTGGCTTTGGTTTACCATCAATTTCGATCCAAAGACTGGTGTAGATGGTAATAATCTACTGTTTAGTTTGTTTGTGACATAAACTGCCACCACCTCTGCGACCTATGTGATTTAACTGGTATAGGTTGTAGCCCTTAATTTGGTGTTCTCAATCATTTGAAGCTTTCCACCATGTTTCAGTTGTTGATATTACATCATACTGATGCTTGTTTAGTTCAACCATTAACTCGTCCATCTTGTTATTAAAGAGCAGCTGACATGATTTGGACAGGCAGCTCAATTCAGTAACTTGCCTTCCCAATTTTTTTAATGATGTTAAATACTGAAAGTTTAAGTGTGCCCAGATGTAACTTCCGAGTATGAGTTGAGTGGCCACCTGAGTACGGCAGCTCTGCCCTGAAAAACAGCACTTTGATGACATAAGGTAGGGGAACAGTGCTTCAGGCACTCTATGTAGTAACTAATAGGATGGAAATAGGATCGGGGAAGGGGTGACTCTCCGAATGTACTAATATTATCTTTGCCGGCACTTCTACATGTATGGGGCTGTGATATATGTGATAAGGAGACACAGAGGGAGGAGGATAGGGAATTGTATCGGTGGAAACAGAGGGAAGCAGGGAAAGCAGTAAGAAGTGCAAAGGCAGAAACTG
Organism: Neoceratodus forsteri; assembly: GCA_016271365.2. NCBI lineage: Eukaryota > Metazoa > Chordata > Ceratodontiformes > Ceratodontidae > Neoceratodus > Neoceratodus forsteri. Next base: position 885,932,519 of record CM028136.1, read on the forward strand.
AAGACAGAATAGCACAGGAGGTAATGAAAGGGGATGAGACATTTTTTAGGTATGTCAGTGAAAAGAGGAAGACCAGGGGTGGGATTATAAGGTTAAAAAGGGAAATGGAGGACTGTGCAGAGGGGGACCAGGAAAAAGGCACACATCCTGAACAAATACTTTTGATCAGTGTTCACGGAGGAAAGAGAAGGGGGCTGGCCACAAAAAAAACAACAAAAGCTTTGGAGGGTGGGAGGTGGACACTAGTCCTTTTTTGGAGGTGAGAGTTCTGAAGGGACTTGCTAATCTGAAGGTGGACAAAGCAATGGGGTCAGATGGGGTGCATTAAAGGGTATTGAGGGAGTGCAGGGAAATACTGGCTGCACCTCTAAGAGTGATGATTAACAGCTCACTGAAACAGGAGAGGTTCTGGAGGACTGGAGAAGGGCAGATGTAGTCCCACTTCACAAAAGTGTGTGTGTGGGAAGGCTAACAATTATAGGCCAGTCAGCCTGATATCGGTAGTGAGAAAGTTAATGGAATCACTGCTGAAGCTAAGGATTGTGGAATATCTTGAATCCAGTGGGTTACAAGACCCGAGGCAGCATGGTTTCACAAGGAGGAGGTCATGTCAAATGAATCTGATAGATTTATTTGACTGGGTGACCAAGGAACTAGATCAGGGTGGAGTGGTGGATGTGGCCTTCCTAGATTTCAGTAAGGCGTTCAACACTGTTCCACATAGGGGACTAATAAGCAAGCTTGGTAGCTTAGGAGTGGGTCCAAAGGTGGTAAGTTCGATATGAAATTGGTATGGGGATAGGCGACAGAGGTGGTGTTAAGTGGAGTTCACTCTAAGGAAAGGAGGGTGAGCAGTGTGGTGCCTCATGGATCAGTGCTGAGACTGGTTCTCTTTAATGTCTTTATATGTGACATTACAGAGGAGCTGGAAGGGAAGGTCTGCCTCTTTGCAGATGACACCAAAATCTGCAATAGTGTGGACACTTCAGGGGGTGGAAAGGATAAGCAGAGACCTGAGAAAACTAGAGGAGTGGTCAAGGGTATGGCAGCTGGGTTTCAATGCAAAAAAGTGCAAAATATTGCACTTAGAGCACAATATATTCCACAATGCTTTCCTTCAGTGCTCTGTAAGACTCTGACATTATATTTCAGGCTCTGGTCCCATATTTGTCTGATTTGCCTCCCTGAATTTGTTTGGACTTTACATTTATTTGGACTTGGTAACTTCAGCATCTGGTTGATGGACCTGTTCTTGAACACTTACCTGGCTGTTTAGTTCGCTGCTCGGGTCTGCCAGGTCACCCTGCACTGGACTTTGGCAGTGAGCGTACTTTGAGGATTCATTGGTTATTAATTGCTATTTGTGTCCCCCTTAGAATTTGGGTTGGTGATACCCATAAGAGGGCGGAGGGAGGTTGGGTTTTGGGGAAAGTGTCTGGGTGGAAAGTTGTCAGGTGAGAAGGTACTAGGGGAGGGTATTTTTAAGGTGAGTTTAATGGATGTGCTGTAGTGGCCCCTTACAGTACTCCCTTTTACAAATGAGAGAGCTGCACTCCTTCAACCCTCCCATTGCCAGCAGATGTTTACCGCCGATGCAGAGAGGAGGATATTGCTCGGAGGGGGACAGATGGAAGATCTGGAGGGCGTACAAGTGAGTGGTGCCAACTGGGTTGTTCAGACCAGCAGACACCCTGGGGTCAGAAAAGGACCAGAGAGGGGTCCATCCTGTCTGGTTCCTGTTTCTAGGGTTCCTGCCGGACTGAGTGGGCAGACAGGCGATGGTCTGCTGGCATGTTCCATCAGGGCAGTGTTGTGCAATGCCAGATTGATGAGAAATAGCACTGTAATTATGGTGGACTTTATTTCCTCTGTTGGTTTGTCTTGCATTACTAAGGCCTGGCAGGGGGGATGATGTAGGTCCAATTTTGGAGGCATCAGTCCCAGACGGTTTCTTGGTGGTGCACCGCTCGAGGAAGGATCGCAGAGGAGAGGGTGTGGGGGTGGCCATCTGTTTCTGAACTGAACCTGTTGGCACACCCAGTGGGGGATGCTGAGTCCTTTGAGTGTGTGGCCGTGCACTGTGGTCTGGGTGGAATTTGCAGAATCTTCCTTGCATACTGGCCTCTAGGTCACCAGGTTTTTTTTTTTTCAGGAAATCTCATCCCTTGCCTCTGACCTGGTGTTGGAGGCACTAGATGGCTTATTCTGGGTGACTTCAATGCCTGGGTCGATGAAGAGGGTTGGTAGAGATTTCCTCCAGACCATAGATACTCTGGCCCTAGAACAGGTCATTACCTCCATGACCCACCTCCATGGCCACACACTGAACCAGATATTCAGCTTGGGCTTGAGGTGAATAACCTCAGGACTGAGCCAGTCAGCTGGTCGAACCATTGTGTCATCAGGTTCTGCTTCAGGGCACCTCCTTGTTGTCCATCTTCTGTGGAGGTGGTCCTGTACTGACCTTTGAGAGGTTTAGGACATGATGGACTGACGTTGGTGCTGGACACCTCAGAAATGTTGGCAGCATGCACTGAGGGTGAGAAAGCTGCAGTTCTGACCTGTAATAAGGCCGTAACTGGGTCCCTCGACCTTCTAGCGCCAGTCCATGTACGTCCGCTGGTGTCACTCCTCAGTTCACCCTTGTTTGATAGTGAGCCGAGAGCTCTTAAATCCAGGGCACAGAGGTTGGAACATCATTGGAGGAAGTATATGGCTGTGAAGGACAAACTAGTTCTGATATCCCATTATGAGGAATATCAGAGGGCACTCTCCCAGAAGAAGGCAGATTTTCTGTCAAGGGAGATTTCCACCTGGAGGAACTGTCCGGCTCAGCTCTTTTAAACTGCAGACAGGCTGCTTCACCTGGCCTGTCTGGAGCCTGTAAGAGAAATTTCACCCAGACTATGTGAGGAGTTCGCTCGGTTCTTCTCAGATTGGGTGTCCTTCATTAGGGTTGGTATTACTCCATTGGGGTCTTATGTTCCCAGCAGTGGTCAACATCTGGACCAGGGATGCAGTAGGTGTTCTTGGGGCAATTTTGCCCAGTATTAGTGGAAGAGGTTTGCTGGGTGATCTTGATGCTGCGGCCGACTTACTGCAACCTGGACCCGGGCCCAATGTGACTCCTAGTGAGCTGCGTTGTCCAACTGGGCCCTGTGTTCGCTGAAATTGTCCAATGTTCTCTGCAGGAGGGGCTGGTTCCAGCAGCACTTAAGTGTGCACTGGTAAGGTCCCTGCTGAATAAAACATCTTTGGACCCAGATGTTTTGGCAAACTATCATCCAGTCTCTAATCTTCCCTTTCTAGGGAAGGCTATTGAGAAAGTGGAAGAGGTTTGCTGGGTGGTCCTTATGTTGCAGTTGGCACCCTTTGCATACTGTGTGAGAGGCCTTTCGGCACCATGCAGTTCTGCTTAAAGTTGAACCAACATAATATTTTGTGGTGATTTGCATATACAGCCCATGATGCTTTGTATTATGGGGTATGTGTGATTTTGTATTTCTTTGAAACTTGGTTTCCCGCCAATGCCCTTTGGGGTAACCCTTGCCTTAGTGCTTGCACATTAAGGTTCTTTGTCTACTGGGAAAGTGGTTGCACTGCAGCTTGAGGAACACTTGGAGGCCTCTAACATCTATGAGCCATTCCAGTTGAGTTTGAGATCTAGACATAGCATGGAGATGGCTCTGAAAAGGTTGCTTAATGACCTGCTCACGGCAAGGGATAGAGAAGAGTGATCTGTTCTCATCCTCCTCAATCTCTCGGCAATATTTGACACCGTGGACCACGGAGTACTTTTGGACTGGTTCAGGGAGTATGCCAGACTCACCGGCACCATGATCTGCTGCTTGAAATCCTTTTTATGGGATAGAATTCATAGGGTCATATTGGGGAACTATTCCTCGAGCCCGAAGGTTCTGTCCTGTGGTGTGGCTCTGGGCTTGGTCCTTTCACTAGTGTTGTTCGCAGTGTACATGCTGCCCTTGGGCTTGGTCGTTAGACAGTTTGGGCTGGGGTTTCACTGCTATGCAGATGATACCTAGCTCTATTTCTCTTTTATTAATTAATTAATTTATTTATTTTTGGTAACCGGGTGAGGTGTGCTAGACAAAGAATGCCTATTTTCAGACACGACCCAGGAGGTTACAACAAGGTGAAAACATAACAATAGAGGATATTTAGTACAGTACTCTAGAATACAATACAGATAAGTCAGCAGACAGTACAAGTTAAGGTACTTCTTAGCTAAAACAGAGTACAATACATATAATCAACAATCAGTAAAAGGAATGAGGTTGCTGTCGACGTGTTCAGTAAATGCTTGGCTGAGATCCAGACCTGGATGGCTTCCAGCTGACTGAGATTGAAGCCTGAGAAGACTGAGGTATTAGTGGTTGAGCCAGGCCAAAAGGAAGGATTGGCAGCTGGTGGTGGAGTAACTGGGCCTTGGCTGGGTGACTCTAGCTTGCTAGCCTGCCCTTGGGTAAAGAGACTGTGGGAGTCATTCTGGACAAAGGCCTGACTATGGACTTCCAGGTGTTGACTGTAGCTGGAATGGCTTTTCCATCTCATGAACATTCAACAGATCAGATCCCTTGTCTCCCCCCCCAAAGACCTGGCCACACTGATCCATGTGTTTTTGACCTCAAGACTGGACTATTGTAACACTCTGTACCTTGGGGTTACTGGAGGTATGCTACAATACTTGCAGCTGCTGCAGAACGCAGCTGCCTGGTTACTTATGGGCTTGTCAAGATCTTGCCATATATCTCCGGCACTGCATGATTGGCACTGGCTGCCAGTGAAGTGACGTATCTCATTTAAAATAGGTTTGTTAACCTATAAAGCCCTGCATGGACTGGGCCCAGCCTACCTGACTGAGCTCCTGCACCCGTACACCCCAGTTCACCCACTCTGTTCCTCCAAGGAGGGCCTCCTGATAGACCCAAGGGTTAAATTGAAAACCTCGGGTGACCGGGCCTTTGAAATCGTGGGCCTGGCACTATGGAACTCATCACCCAGGACCTTGAGGGAGACCCCTTCATTGGACGGTTTTAAAAAGGGGCCCAAAACTTCAACAGGCTTTTGGGGAAGCCATTTAAGGGCTGCAGCACATCCACTTATAGTCTAATTAAATTAATTTTAGTATTTACGGTATTTTATAAGGTTGTTTTAGTCGCAACTGATTTAGTTTTATTACAGTAGATTTGTTCTGTACTGTTCAGTCTGTATGTTGACTGTTACTTGTTTTTTATGTGTTTTTATGTCTAAGTGATATTTTATTGTAATGGTGCCCTGAGCCTCAGGGGAAGGGTGCCAAACAAATAAATAAACTCTTGAAGTCTAGAAACCCAGAGGCGGAATACAAAATGGGTGGACTGGTATTGATCACCACCGAGCAGGAAAGAGACCTGGGGGGCAATCATATAGGATGACCTAAAGGTGGCCAGGCAGTGCAACAAGGCAGTAGGAAGGGCAAGTGGGATGCTGAGATGCATAGGGAAGGGTACCACCAGCAGAAAGAGGGAGGTGGTGTTGCCTCTGTATAGATTGCTGGTAAGACCCCCCCACCTAGAGTACTGTGTCCAGTTCTGGAGACCACATCTCCAGAAGGACATAGACAGAGTGGAGGCAGTCCAGGGGAGGACAACTAAAATGGTGCAGGGTCTGCATCAAAAGCCCTATGAGGAGAGACTAAAGGACCTCAATATGTACATCCTGGAATAGAGGAGGGAGAGGAGGGATATGATAGAGACCTTTAAATACCTCATGGGGGTAAATAAGGTACAGGAGAGGAGTATTTTTTAGAAGAACGGGTGCTCAAGAGCAAGGGGTCATGCTATGAAGCTGGAGGGTAGATTCAAGAGAGATGTGAGGAAGTACTTCTTCACAGCAAGAGTGGTGGATTCTTGGAACAGCCTTCCAGCAGACATAGTGGGGGCAAAAACAGTGGTGAGGTTCAAGAATGCATGGGATAAGCACAAAGGAATCATAGTGGTAAGGAAAGGAGGAGGGAGAAAGATCATAGCTCAGGCAAGGTCTGATGTAATAGTGTAGGTATGGAGAAATGGGCAGACTGGATGGGTCAAATCATCCTTATCTTCCGTCAAATTCTCTGTTTCTATGTTTTAGCTCATTTACTCCTTCTGTGCTTCATGTCCATTATTACTTTATTAGTTTTCCAGCTTCTATTCTTACTTCGCCTGTTATCAATTTTTCCCCTAGATCCTCTCTCTATTTTCTTTCCTCACATACATGTCCCTTATTTCCCTTGTCTATCCACTAACTTTGCTTTGCTTCCTTTATATAACTCCTGAAGAAAACCTACGGTCAAAGCATTGATTCTAACTCTATTTTCTGTTTTTAGCGTGCATTTCCTATTTCCTTTTTGTTTTGTTTTCAGCCCACACACTGATGCAGCACCTTGTACTTTTACTTCTTCATACACCACTCTTACCTAGCATTTATTACATATCTGTGTATATAAACACATATAGAGACAGACACATATATAAGTACACACACACGCATGCACTGTATGTCATGTACAGTACACATCAGAAAGCAGCACCCGGGTTCATATCTTTCCAGTGCTCGTCTTCCATGGAAAAAGTTCAACTGAAAAAGCAAGAAACAGGAACCTTAATGGCTGGGACCCCCGGACTGTCACTTTTTAGTAAAAAACACTTTGCATCTTCTGGGTTCTAATGTTAGGGGGTGAAGGACATATCACAACAGTCAAACACTGAAACGGAGGACCCCTGCAGCTTTAATGTGAAATAAATCTGTTGTGACAATTGTCAGTACTCCCCTGAGTGTCTTACCTGGCAGCTGATTCCGGCTCCCTCTTCTCCCTCACTCGGAGATAAGCTTCCTGCTATTGCAAAGAACACAAACCCTGGCTCCCCTCTGCTTTCCAGCATACAAGTTCTCTGTACGTATGTGTGTTGCAGGGCTTTTTTAAATCTCCTCAGAACAAACTGTACCCCAGAATTCTGTCTTTACCACCCTGTTCTGGTGTACCTGTTGTGTGTGGTTTTTTTTTTCCCACTTTCTCTTTTCCTGAACTGTGTTCTTCCTGTTCGTGCCTGCAGTTAAACTGACCTTTCATACTAATTTGAATATCAGTTACTACTCCTCTCATTTTATGGCGGAAACTATGTCAGTGTTGGCATCACTCACAGGGGTTAAAGGGCAGGTACCCATTTCAGTATCTCATTCCAGAAACATGCTATGATTGACTATTACAATCATAGTATGTAACTAAGAAACCCTTGTTTTAAAACATCACTTTTCTTTCCCAGGTTTGTGATACACTTGACTATTTTTCCTTGAAATCTGTTTAAAAAAGCTTTTATCATGATTTTCTGACTTCATGGTGCACTTCTTATGACATCACAGACTTTACCATTACAACATGCTGTGATGTCACAAGCACAGCAGTTGTGAGGACAGTTGAGAGCAGTATTAAAATCACAATCCTGTCCGTTGTTCGGGTTAATTTCCCTGAGTTTCCAGATCTAGTTTTGTTAGGTCTGCTGGGCATATCTTCACTCAGCCTGGTAGCATATAAAACAGACAGCAGACACCAGTAAAGCTATGCCCAGGTAATGTAACAAACATAGGTCTGGAAAAGTCCAGGGTGAGTGAGGATTAACCCCCAACAACTGAAAGGATTGCCATTTTAGCACCTAAGTATTCGGATTGTGGATATTAAGAATAAGGACCATCCCTCGTGATTAAACTCTATGGCGAAACATTGAGCTCCCTGATGGCGACTGTTACAATATGGGTGGCTTGGATTCTAAGTCGAGAATCGGATTCATCAGACTAACCAACTTTTGGAATTAGGATTTTGGAATTGCAGTCCAGAAATCCTTATTCTGAATTTTTTTTTTTATTTTGTATTTTCTCTCCCCATGGGGCTGGCAGGTGGCTCGGCCCCACTGGACAACTCATTCTCTGGCCTGATTTCCTGCCCCAGTCCAACTCCCAGGAGTTCCCCACACATTGTCTCCTGCAGTGAGGCTGGGGAGAGTATTGACCCCAGTACAGAAATCCAGAATCTGGGGTGGCTGAATGAGGCGAGAAGGCCATTGTGGAGCCTGGCAACTCGATTTTCCTGTTTTCCTTTATTGCTGGAGTGTGTACACATCTGAGGCATGCTGCTGCTCGCAACACCCACCATCTCTCCCCCGTCCTGCACTGCCCCTCAGTCCTCCACCTGGGGGCAGTCATTCGGCTGGGAGTGGCAACCCTCCCACCCTGGGTGAGGAGAGCAGTCCTCCGGATGCTCGATCCATCACCCTTCCCTCAGTCAACCCCCAGCAACCTGCGTTTGCTCCTGAACAAGGGTCACCAGCGTGGAGTGAGGTGTGGCATCCAGCGCCTCAACCCTCAGCGCCACCAGGCTGGCTCCTTATTCTGAAATTTAAAGGTAAAAAAATGTTTTATATAGGAATTTAGGATCATGGATTTAGGATTCTGAATCCACTTTTGATTCTGAGGTCCTTTTTAAAATTGAATAGGAATCAGATTCAGAATCAGAAATTCCTAAATTCTTGAACAGTCCAATTGGATCAGAACAGGCCACGTCTGAGAATACCCAATTCCTAAATATACTAATGATTTTGACTTGATAGTAGAAACTGAGCAGCCTCCACTTCTTTGCTTCATGATTTTGGTCTTATGGACGGCAGTTGTCATGCATAATTCAGTAACCTGTCCATCTTTAGGACATTGGTCATCCTGGTAACTCTATGGACTTTTGTCAGTTGGGGACCGCAGATGTTTTTGAAACAGATAGGTGGAAAAGTCCTTGTTCGTGTCAAATATATAGAAGTCTGATGATTGGACGAAGCCAATAAACCTAGAATTTATTAATGTTACATGCAATTGGGCTGGCCTTTGAAGCAGCAGTATGGTGAATGCTCAGAGACAGTGCTGGCAACCTGGGTTTGGGAATGGGACTGGGGCTGGCATGGAAGAGGAGTACTGCATTTTCGAGAGGATGCTTTTCTGCTCTGGGAAGGGAGAGAGGGTGGGATGCCATCTTCACTGAAATACTGCCGCCTGGTTGACCACAGGTGACAGTGCAGCAAGGTGCCATGTGGGAGGGGGAAGACACCAGCTGGAGACCTGCAGAGTGCATGTACATTGTCCTCCTCACTTGCCAGCATGCTCAGGCGACTGGAGAGAAAAACAGGAAAAAGTGGACCCAGTGGCAGCTTGACAGGACCCTGCTATATCCAATGCCCCCCCCAAACTTCCTCCATGCACCTCCTGATGTCTGGCATGTTCAGGGGTGTTTCACCTCCACCCCATACCCTGCTCAGGGGGTAAACCGATGTACTGTGCAGAAGGCGAAGGGGAGATTTGTGCATGATTTTTAGGGCTATAAACGATGAGACACTGATGGAAAGGATTGGATTAACATGGAGAACAGTAAATAGAACAACTAGGACTCATAGTTTACAGCTAAAAAGGGAAGTGTCAAATACCACTAAAAGAACTAAGTGATTTACACAAAGAATTATACCTACATGGAACTCATTACCAGGGTGGGTTGTATCGTGAAACTACGGAGGCCTTTAAACTGGCTCTGGATAGACACATGGCTAGAAGTACATTCAGCTACATCCACTAGAAATAGTGGTGAGTTTTTCTATAGGTCCATGACCTCCAAACTCATATCACTTCTATGAATCTATGAATCCATGGAGGATGGTGTGAAAGGTAGGTAGGGGCTAGAAAGTACAGTTACGTATGAACTTACTGTAACAGTAGATCTTCAAGAGCGGTTCCTGCAGTAGGTCATAATATGTAGGACTGCAACCCCTGGTGTCAGGACTGCACAGCAAACTTTTGCTAGAAATGTCTGGTGGGGGACTGCCTACTGGTCGTCACGTGATGGATGTCAGCGTGACCCTATATAGTGGGCCATCCCCGCGCCCACCTTCCAGTTCTCCCACCGGAGATCCAAGGAGGATGAGACAGGATAAAAGGATGAAAATCCTGGAGCCCAGTTCAGAATGTTCTGTAAGAAATGCAGAAACTGGGGGAAGGAGGGAGGGAAAGTGAGATCTACTGCAGGAACCTCTCTTGAAGATCTACTGTTACGGTAAGTTCTTACGTAACTGTACTATCTTACTTCAAGAGCGTTCCTGCAGTAGGTCATAACATGTAGGACTGAGTTCCAAGCAGTCACTTTCAGACAGACCAAGAGTATCAGGGGAGAAGGAAGCAAATGAAACAGACCAGGATTGGCCTAAAACAGTAGGCCTGCAGGATGGCGAGGCCAAACCTGGCCCTACACCTAGAGGCAAAGTCCAGACTGTAATGCTTCGCGAAGGTATGGACTGAACTCCAGGTTGCTGCCGCACAAATCGCTGCTGCAGAAACATTCCTGAGGAAAGCTGCAGAAGCAGCCATGCCTCTAGTAGAGTGACCTCTGACCTCCCCCGGAAGCAGTTTATTCTACTTCTGGTAGCAGAAGCAGATGCAGTTAGCCAGCCATTTGGAGAGACACTGCTTAGCAACTGCCGACCCCAAAGATTTGGGGGCAAAGGAGACAAAAACTGATCAGATTTTCGGGACTCTTTGGTCCGGTGGACATAGTATCTCAAAATCCTATGTACATCCAACATGTGCAGTACAGCCTCACCCCTATTTGAATGAACCAGATAGTATACTGGGAGTTCAACCATTTGATTTAAGGTGAACTCAGAAACCACCTTGGGAAGAAACTTAGGATTTGTACGCAGGACCACCTGGTCCTTGTGCAAAATCAAATAAGGCTCCTTATGCATCAGGGCCTGAAGCTCGGAAATTCTATGAGCAGAAGTTATAGCAACCAAAAAGAGCACCTTCTAAGATAGGTAGCGCATGTCACAGCTTACTGCTGGTTCAAAAGGAGGAAGAGGAAGAGTAAGCTTTTCTAAAACAAAAATCATGTCCCAAGGTGTTGCGGGGTTGCAGATGGGGGTTGCAAATGGAGGATCCCTTTCAAAAAAAGGTTTTGAGACCTCCAATTGAGTGACAGGTTTCCATCCACTAAGGAGTGGTATGCTGAAATAGCCGACAGTGGACTTTAAGGGAGGAATAGCTTAAGCCAGAATCAGACAGATGCAACAGGTACTCATGATCTGTGGAGCTGAGTAAGTGAAGGGTTCCAGCCCTTAGATGCAGCCCAGATGGAAAAACGCCCATTTCATTGCGAGGTGGACCTGGTGGAGGTTTCTAGCTTCCACCAGGACCTGAGCAACCCTCTGGGAGACTCCAAAGCATGGCACATTACATCTGAAGGAGCCTCGCATGAAGGTGCGGAGTCCTGGTTCCCAGATGCACTAGTCTGCCCTGATCCTGCGCCAACAAATTATGTTGAAGAGGGAAGGGAACTGGGGGTGCAGGAGTGGGAATCAGATCTGCCTTGGCCAGAGGGGGGCTATAAGGATCATCCGAGCCCCCCTGCTTGAAGTTTTGGAAGGACACGCTGTAGAATGGGAAATGGAGGGAAGGTGTACAAGTACTTCCCTCTCCAGAAAAGTGATAACGCGTCATACCAGAAAGCACCAAGCTCTGGAACAAGTGAGCAAAAACTGGGAAGTTTTGCCTTGTATGGGGAGGCAAAGACATCTACTTCTGGTCGTACCCATCAGTGAAACAATAAGTTGGCCACTTCCTGATTCAGTTCCCATTTGTGAGCTTGTGATGATGTCTGACTGAGGCTGTCTGCAAGGATGTTGTGGACACCTGGGATGTGCATGGCTGTGAGAAACAGGCCTTGCTGGACTGCCCAGAACCACGCCCGCATCGCCTCCCTGCACAGGGGTACGATCGGGTGCCTCCCTGCTTGTTGATGTACCAGACCACAGACATGTTGTCTGTCTGGACTAGCAGTGTAACCATTGACAGTATGGGCTGGAACAACTGAAGGGTGTGTAGACCAGCCCTCATTTCCAATATGCTTATGTGGAGAGACATCTCCAGCTGAGACCACAATCCTTGTGTTCGGTGATTCCCCGGGTGGGCTCCCCAACCCAGACCGGAAGCGTCTGTGGTGAGGATCCATGAGGGAGGGGGTGTCCTGAAAGGTAACCCCTGAGACAGATTCTGAGGATCCTGCCACCATAAAAGGTCCTTCTTGAGTGCACTGGACACCATGACAGGATGGTCCAAATTGTCCAAGCATTGATCCCATTGGATGCATAATGTCCATTGGGTGATCCTCATGTGTAATCTGGCCAAGAGAACCATGGAGATGGTCCCGCTATGAGGCCAAGAAGGCATAAGAACACTCTGGTGGGAATATGCCTGGGCGAGAGTACTAGACTAACCTGCTCCTGTAGAGTGTCCGCTCTGTCCAGGGGCAGGAAGGCTCTGCACTGGACCATGTTGAAGACTACCCTGATGAATTGAAGTCTCTGGGAGGGGATCAGGGACAACTTGGGAAAGTTGACAGTAATCCCCAGTCAGGAAAAAAGATCCAGGGTGAAGGAAAGAGATCCCTTTAGGCTGGCCCTGGATGGGGTCACTAAGAGCCAGACATCCAGGTAAGGGAACACTGTGAAACCCTGATGGTGTAAAGCCGCTGCCACCACCGCTAGGCACTTGGTGAAGACCATGGGTGCCGAGGAAAGGCCAAAGGGGAGGGCTGTAGACTGGAAGTGCTCCCCCTGGAAAAGGAAATGCAGAAACCAGCGGTGACCTGGGAACATTGGAATATGCAGGTAGGCATCCTGCATATCTATTGCTAAAGTCAGTGGTCTTTCTGCAGTAAGGGCAGAAGACCCTGTACAGTCAGTATGCGGAACCTTTGTACTCAATAAAAGGTTTAGCCGGCTAAGGTCCAGGATGGGTCTGAGGTTGCCCGTCTTTTCGGGACCAGAAAGAAATAGGAATAAAAATCCTTTTCCTCTCTGGGAGGGAGGAACTGGCTCTATGGCTGACTTCTGTCTTAGTGCCAGGATTTCTTCCTTGACCAGCAGTGTCTGGTTCAGGGAATACTGGGAACAACTTGAGGGGAGTCTGAGGAACTCCAGAAACTCTATGGTATGCCGTTTTGAAATGAGTTGCAGGACCCATGCATCTGAGGTGATGCTCTTCCACTCCTGCATGTGGAGGGAGAACCTTCCTCCCACTGGCTCCACATTTGAGGGTGAAGGAGGGGAGGCTGTATGAGGGGAGGACCTCCTGGCCACTTTCTGGGTTTTGAGGCAGGGGAGAGGTGAAAGAGGACCCGGTAGCTCTTTTATTCTGATGCCTGTTAAAGGGCTGTTTACCCTGCCTCTTCTGTTGGTGCTGAAAGGGCTGTTTCTTCTGGAAGCCCATTTGGTACATGGACTTGATGGATCTCAGGGCCTGGCCACTGTCCTGGCGGCCCGTGATGATATCTTTGGTGTCTCCCCCAAAGAGGACTGATCCTCTGAAGGGAGCATCCTGGATGGCCACCTGTACATCTGCAGAAAGTCCAGAAATTTGTGGCCAAGCATGTCTTCTAGGCAAACAGCTGTGGCGAAGGAACAAGTCACTGTGTCCACCAAATCATAGGTGGCTCTAAGTGCATATCTGCAAGAAATTTGGGGCATGTGCAAGTCCTTGAATAGTTCCTCCTTGAGATCCAAGTCCTCCATGGATATGGGCCTCAAGCTTAGCCATAATAACCTTTTGAAAAGAAACCATGTGCACCACATAGTTGAGGGAATGGAGGGCGCACATAGAGGAGGAATAAAGTTTCTTTGCAAATTGGTCAAGCTGCTGAGATTCCTTATCTGGAGGGGAGGTGCTCATGTGTTTTGGCATAGCAGAATGGTCATGAACGGCAGCTATAATAATAGGATATGCCTTGGGATGAGAGTTCAGAAAGGAAATGCCCTCAGGCGAGTGGCATATCTGGTCTGCCTTCTTAGGGACGGCCAGAATAGAGTGGGGCAGCTTCCAAATGAAAGTGGTGAGGTCCTCATGAGGGGCTGTCCAAGGAGGGACAGGAATAGGGGAAACTGTCTCCAAGTCTAGGCGTCCCACTAGATGCTTTCCTTTTGGGTCCTGTTCTTCCCATTCCAACCATTGGTTTGTTGGATAATGCAGAGGAGTTCAGTAAAAGAGAATCCTCTGGGGGATTTGGGTGATTCTTTGCCCTTGGCTGCAGTGGATTGCTCACCTGATGAAACTTCGGAGGAATCCTCTTCAGAGTCTGAGGAATCCTCTTCAGAGTCTAAGGAATCCTCTTCCTCGGGGCTTCTGATCTCCGCAAGTGACCTCCTGGGCGTAGCAGAAATGAGCTCCATTGCAGAGTGAAGAGAGCTAGCTGTTGACATGGAACGGGAGGGGAGAGACTCACCGGGCCCAGCAGATGACGTTCTAAGTCAGAGACCAGCTGGGATCTCGTGTCCTTCCACCAGGACTGTATCAAAGTTTGGAAGTCCTGTTGAGGTGGAGGCGGAGGGCGAGGGAGTGGGGTAGGCAGAGGTTGATAAAAGGGGGTGCCCAACCCCAGGGACTGAAGAGGAGGATACCCCTAGTAATAGGGGTACCTAGGGGTCTGATACCCAGGATAGAAAGCCTGGGGGAAAGAACCCATGGGAGTGAGTAGGATGGTTGTATCCTGCTGTCCAGCCAGTTCCCCACCCACTGCATCACCATCCTACCCACTCCCATGTTCCTCAGCTTGTTTAACAGCCTTCTATAATAAATAGAAAGACACATAGATCTGCAGAATCTGATGACTGGACTATAAGAAAGAGGAGTTGGAGGTAATATTAAAAAAGGATAATATCATGCTGTGTGCAGTAACAGAAACTTGGTGGAAAAAGGACAACTGGGGAACAAATATCAATGGTTGCCAACTGTTTAGATGTGATAGGGACGGCAGATGGGGGGGTTGGGTAGTACTATATGTTCAAAATTACATTGTACATATGAGATTAAAACCCTAAGGGACCCTGAATCTGAACATTTTTTAGTCCAGATAGTGCCCCCTTGGGAAAAACAGATAGTGATAGGAGTCTATTACAGAATACCTTTACCAAAAACTGAAACAACACTTGAATTTATCCACTCCATTAGGGAATTGGACTCCTCTAAAAACCTAATTCTTCTTGGAGATTTTAATTTTAATGGAATAAACTGGAATTCCTGGACCCCTTCTTCTTCAATTGATGCAGCCTTTTTGGAGGCATTAGATACACTAGCATTGCAAAACCATGTGGAGGGAAGTACGAGAAGTTCAAATACCCTCGACCTAGCCATTAGTAACATGATGGATCAAATTAAAGTGTGTCGAGTCAGGGAACCTTTGTCTGGGAACGATCACAATAAGTAGAATTAGAGATTGAAATCAAAGGTAGGATTCAACAATGGACTACTAAAATTAAAAATTATAGTAATGTAAATTATGATAAACTTAGGAAACTGGTTGGTGATTGGGATTGGAGTCAAAGTTCACGAGTCTTGGAGTTGTAGCAATGTGGAGGGAACTCAAAGCATTTCTTCATGAGCTGATAGAAACTAAAATTCCTACAATGGTAAAATACAATTTAAGGGTAAGATCTTATCTTGGTACAATAATAAAATCCATAGATTAATTAAAAGGGAAAACAGGGCCTATAAACAGCTCAAACGGGACAGCAATAGGGTGTATAAAATGAAATATAAAATGAAACTAACAGAACTTAAAAGGGAAATAGCTAGAGCAAAGAAGAGATCTGAATTAAATCTAGTAACAAAAGTAGTCGATAATCAGAAGGCCTTCTACGGATATATAGGATCTTTAAAACAAAACGATAACAAAGTGGGACCTTTACTGGTAGGAGATAATAAGGTAACTGATTGTAAGGAAATAGCTGAGGAATTTAATAAATATTTTAATAGTGTTTATTCAACTGGGCCTACTCCACATAGTGTGCTTATGAAAGAAACAGCTAGTTCAATGAAAATATCTACTGATATTGTAAAAGGAAAACTAATGAACCTAAAAGCAAATACTTCCCCTGGACCAGATGAGTTACACTCTAGATTTCTCAAAGAACTGGCTCCAGTCATATGTGACCCAATCCAGGCTATTTGCCAGTCCTCTATAGATAAAGGTGAGGTACCAGAGGACTGGAGGATAGCTAATGCAGTTCCAATACTTAAAAAGGGGCCCAAATCAGAATGTTCGAATCATCGACCCATCAGCCTGACAAGCATACTCAGTAAAGTATTGGAGTCTATTGTTAAGGAACACATTGAAAGGCAGGTACCTGAAAAGGGGCATGTGGATATAAGTCAGCATGGATTTACAAGGGGTAGGGCATGTGTGACTAATTTATTGTTCTTTTTTGATTTAGTGAGTGCTGCTCTGGACAATAATTTATCAGTGGATGCATTATACATTGATTTCAAAAAAGCATTCGATACTGTATCATATCAGGAATTACTTACACATTGAGTGAATTGGGGTAGACTCTATGTTATTAGATGGATTGCTGCCTGGTTGGCTAGAAGAAAACAGCGGGTCTGTATAAAGGGACAAATGTCTGACTGGTCTCCGTGCCCAGTGGAGTCCTGCAGGGGTCTGTTTTGGCCCAGTCCTGTTTAATATATTGGTCTTATCCATAAATTGTGATGCCAATGTGTGGTTGCTAAGTTTGCAGATGATATGAAACTGGGTGTAGTAGTCACAAATGTGCTGGATGCGAAACAATTGTAAGATAATATTAACCAGTTATATAGAACAGCTATGGGGAATAGACTAAAACTCAACCTAGCAAAGTGCAAGATCATGCATCTAGGAAGGAATAACCCAAAATTTAATTATAGTGTAAATGGAGTTGGTTTATTACCCACAGAGGTAGAAAAAGACCTAGGAATATGGATTAATAAAGATCTAGAGTTTACTCATCTCTGGTCAGTTACTACAACAAAAGCCTATGGCATTTTGGCCTCTATTACGAGAAATATAAAAAGCAGGGAAAGGGATGTGATTGTGCCTCTTTATGTGTCCCTGGTTAGACCCCATTTGGAGTATGCTGGTTGTGTGTGGCAACCCAGATTGAAACTAGATGTGAGGCAC
Source organism: Neoceratodus forsteri (assembly GCA_016271365.2). Taxonomy (NCBI): domain Eukaryota; kingdom Metazoa; phylum Chordata; order Ceratodontiformes; family Ceratodontidae; genus Neoceratodus; species Neoceratodus forsteri. The sequence goes on from CM028136.1 coordinate 885,949,569, forward strand.
ATGGAGGGGGGCCAGAGATGTGTGACTAGGAATGTGAAGGGGATGCCAGGCCTCCCCTCTGAGGACAGACTGAGGGAACTCGGTCTGTACTCACTGCAGTATAGGAGCTATTGGGGGTATATATGTCTGATATATAGGGCACATAGGGCACCAGACATTTGGGAATGTTTAAGTTTAAAACAAAACCAAATATTGTTACTAACCGGGACCATCAGTACCAACCTATAGGTAAGATGCATAACAAAAATCAGAGAGGAGCATGGTTTTCACAACCTGTAGTGGCTCAGTGGAATGCATTGCCTAATTCAGTGGTTTCTAGTGAAACCATGAACCAGTTCAAATCAGCCCTTGAAAAATATGAATTTGAACATCTCCACTAGTCGAGTACATAAACTACACAGGACGATAATGGCCTAATGGCTAAAGTACCTGATACTTCCCTATGATCCTATGATCCATGCAGTACAGTGTCAAAGGCCTTGCTGGAGTCCAGGTAGGTCACATCCACTGCACCCCCCCATCCACCTCCCTTGTCACCCAGTTGAAGAATTCAATGACGTTAGCCTGGTACGACCTTCCCCCAGTAAAACCATGTTGCCTTGGGTCCTGTAGACTGTTGGCAACCAGGTGTTCCACTGTTCTTTCCTTTAGTAGTGTTTCCATGATCTTCCCCACTACTGAGGTCAGACTGACTGGTCTGTAGTTTCCTGCCTCCTCCTTGTTCCTGCTTTTGTAAAGGGGACTACATCAGCTGCCCTCAGTCTTTGGGTACCTCCTCTGTTTCCAGTGACTGGCTAAACAGGGTTGCTAGGGCCTTAGACACCACCTCCCTTAGCCACCTCAGCACATTGAGGTGTCCCTCAGTAGGCCCGTAGCTTTATTGACTCTTATTCCTTCCAACTCTTTAGGACCCTTTCCCATGGAAACAGACTTGTATCCATTTCCATGCCCTGTCTGCCTTTTCTATTCCCTTCTGGCCCATTACCTGCTTTTCCTCTGTAAAGACTGAGCAGAAGTATCTTTCAGTATGTCTACTTTGCTGTTGTCATCCTCCACTCTACTCCCGTCCTCCCCTTTCAGCCTCACTATCCCTCCCTTTGCCTTCCTTTTTTCTCTGATGTACCTGTAAAATTTGATTTTTCAACAGAGACAGCCATTAATACATTTTATATAAAAAAAAATATTATACAGCACTCAGAACGGGCAGTCTACGTCACACTGCCCAGGACTGGTCTAGCCAGATCGAGCCCTACAGTCATGGGAATTGAATGTACTTTGGAATTCGTCACTTCAGAACTGGAAAAGCAGGTATGCCCATCAGCTAGGCGTGCCTAAAGGTCTTTGAATAATAGTTATCTTCAGAGCTGCTTGAGGGATAGTTTAAAAGCTAAGCTTACACCTTCACAGTAATGAAATGCAAAGTGTTTTGTCTGAACTAAAGTGGGACTGTCAAATGCAGATGGTGCTTTCACAGTTTGTGACTGGGTGTGAATAAAATGTTGTCTGGCCTTTGACTGAAGCCAAGCTGCATGCTTCAGTCCAGTTCATGAGGAGAACCCTTTTCACACAATTTAATTAGGGAGTCGGGTGCTGTCCTCCCTGCTGGGATTGTATGTCAGGTGAGGGTAACTCTCCCACAAGAATATTGCTTTGGTAAACATATAGCTTGTGGGTGTGCTTACATTTGGATAATCTCTGTCCTGCTCCATTTGCCCAGAAGCAGGATGAATGGAAAACGCAAACTGTTTGTAATTGTAGTAAATCACCACAGTGTTATGGATCTGGTGTACTTAGCTCTGCACTTGCAAATGCCTCTGTGGGCACAACTGTCTGACAGCCCATCTTGTCAGAATAAAATCATACTGCATGACTCAGCTCTTACTTCTGGACATTCAATCTGTATGAGTCCTGTCTAAGTTACTGCCCCCCCCCGACTGCGTAGTTCAAGTTCAAGTTTATTGCAGAATACTCCATTGAGCAAGCTCATTCACAAGGAGGTCCTGAGGCTTGTACAAAGACAAAAAACATTACATAGTAAAGCAACCTTGGTTACTTGTACAGATACAAAGAAAAAGAGCATTACATAGTAAGGCATCTTTAGTTACTAGTAAACTAAGTGCACACAAAATTCGAGAAGGGTATTACATAGCAATATACAGTGTTATAAAGATGTACAATTACGAACATTTAGTAAAGAATGTACAAGCAATACAAGGTAGAGTTATAACTTTAACCCTGTTAGCTGCACTAGATAAGCTTGGTGTAAGGTGAACAGGGTTGGGGGTCAGTTAGCATGGGGTAATATATAGATAGAACGCCAAAGGTAGGAGAAGGTAAAGCAAGGGGTAATATATAGATAAGAGGCCTAGGGAAGGAAAGGGAAAAGGAGTAGATAGGAAAAATCATAGATTTTAATTAGTCAAGGAATACATTTTGCAAGCTAGAAGGTTTCTTGGTCTAAGAAAGACTAGTACCAGTGGAGACGATAGTCAAGAGGTACACAAAGGGAAAGAGGAGGGGCTTAGCAGTTGCAAATATCTTTTATTTTTGATGCAATTAGCACTTTATAGAAGTTAGCTGAGACAATACTAATTTGTTTTAGTACAGATTGAAGTTGGTTCCATATACTGGGAAGGGCATGCGAGATAACTCTTTTGCCAAAGGAGGTATGAGTCCTAGGTACATCAAGCATGATAAATGCTGTTTTCCTGAGGGAATATGCACTGTGGGAAATGCAGATTAAAGATGTTAAGTAGCATGGTAGTTTATGCAGGAGCAACTTAAAGGTCCAAAGCCCAGCATGAAACAGGCGTCCAGTAGTGAGAGATGTCCAACCAACAGCTGCGTACAGATCACAACGGTGAGTACGCTAGGGGGAATTAGTAATGAAACATAACGCACGGTGGTAGAGGATGTCCAGCTTACTTAGACTTGAGATTGTAGCGGACGAATAAATTAGGTCACCATAGTCAAGTAAGGGAAGGAATGTAGCTTGGAAGAGCCTGGTACGGGTCTCAAGGGGGAAAAGAGACCTATTTCTAAAAAAGAATCCTAGTCTACTTTGAGCCTCCTGTATAAGTCATCAATGTGGTCATTAAAGAAGAGCTTATTATCTATCCAAATTCCCAGATATTTGAATTTAGGCATGACTTCCAAAGGTTCACTTAGTGATGTAACAATAAAGTCTTTTGGTAGGTCAGGGGAGGGACCAGAGGAGTTACTACGAGAGAAAATCATTGCTTTTGTTTTCTTAGCTTTAAGGAGAAGCTTGGCTTTTATCAGGTTATTTTCGAGCTGAGCAAAGTCAGCTTGCAAAACTTCCCTGACTTCCGATAAAGTTGAACCAGAGGTATACAGAACAGTATCATCAGCAAAGAAGTGCAGTTTGGAGCTAGATATATGAGAACCTAGATTGTTGATGTACAGTGAGAATAGAATTGGGCCAAGAATGGAGCCTTGGGACTCCTCCGACAACCGCAGAGAGGGCAGAGAATAGGCCATACGCTTTGACTTTCTGTGTTCTCCCTGAAAGGTAACTAGTAAACCACTGAGCAGTGGATGGAGTGGCACCTAAGTTAGATAGGCAAGTGACTAAGAGGTTGTGATCAACAGTGTTGAATGCTTTATTAAGGTTCAAGAAGACTGTGCCAGTAATCATCTTGGCATCCACGGCAGAGATCCAGTCATTAGTTACTTTAGCCAGTGCTGTAATAGTGCTGTGATTTGTCTGGAAGCCAGATTGAGCTTGGTTTAGGAGTGAAAAGGTTTCGATGTGAAGTTGTAATTGGTTTTAGATCAATTTTTCGAAGACTTTAGAGAAGATGGGCAAGATGGGGATAGGCTTTTAGTTGTTCAGATCACATGGGTCCCCTGATTTAAATAGGGGGAGGATGTGGGCAGATTTCCAACAAGTCGGAACTAAGGCAGAAGTGATGGAGAGGTTGAAGATATGCAGAATGGGGGCAGTGGGATAGGCATAGCCTAGTCTTAGGGAGAAAGGTTCAAGACTGTAGTCCCCAGCGCTTTTCCTGGTATCAAGTTTAAGAAGTGAATCTTAAACTTCTTTATAGTTAAGTATACGCAATTGGAAGGGACAGGATGAGGTGCAGGTTGTCAGGGAGGAGCTAGGCTGGCTTTTCTCATAGCTAGCGTAAGGTGAAGTGTCAAAAGCTAGACCAGCTGTGACAAAATGGGAGTTGAGTTCTTTGAGTATTTGAGAATTACTTTCCACTGTCCTACCATTTGTAAGTATCTTGGTTGAACGGAGGGAGGCAGGCTGCTCTTCAATAGGTTGGAGTATCCTTCAAATTTTGTGTCAGTCCCGTTTGCCTGTTAAAGGGTAGAGACGTAGAAGTAGGCCTTGGCAGAGTGAACCATTTTACACAAGTATTCCTAGCTGCTCTAAATGCCTGCTAATCTGAAGGGCTCTTGGACTGCCTGGCTTGAGCCCAGAGCTTGTCCCAGATAGTAAGAGCTGCCTTAAGATCTGAGGTGAACCAGGGATGAGAGTTTTATGCACCCTGACTTTGATAAGGGGACATGCTGATTTGCCAGAACGGCAAGGTTGTCATTGAAGACAGAGACCACTTATTGACATTTTTGGCAAGGTAAAGATCTTCCATCTTACCTCACCTAAGTCAGATAGGAAATTAGCTGCATTGAACTTGCGACAGGACCATTTTGTTATAAATGTTGGCTGCTGATGGCCTTAGTTTGAGATCTTATGCATACAACAACCCTATGGTCACTCACATCATTGTGAAAACTGCTGAGTGTGAGATTTTATGAGGATGAGTGGTTAAGATAACATCTAAGAGGGAGCTATTGTCAATATTAAAGGTATTGTTTCTTGTGGGTTCACTAACTATTTGCACAAGGCCAAATTCATCAGAGAGAGTTAAGGCAGTGAGATTTTGGAGGTAAGCCAATCCATACTGAGATCTCCTAGGAATATTGTTTCTGTATTGGCAGTAGAGATTAAGGATCTAAGTATATTTAAGATTCCAGAACTACTCAGTCGGAGGCCTATAGCCTCCAATTATAGTAACGCATTCAGAGGACGGAAGGTGAAACTTCATAGAAACAATCACAGATTCCTTAGATATCGACTTGCAACTGATATATGTGACTGTGTACTTGCCTTAGAGTAGATAACCACACCCCCACCTCGAGATTTCCTCTCTGCCCTGAATAGTTTGTAGCCCGGAGAGTAATTTGTTGGTTGAATTAGCCTTTAAGCCAGGATTCAGTAATAATGATAAGATCCAGGTTAGTATGTGCAGCCCATGCTTGTAGTTGGACAAATTTTTTGGTCAGGCTTGGTATATTGACTAACATCATTTTTTTTAAATAATTCAATATACTTTTATTAACATACATAATAAGTTTTCAATACAAACTTGGGTAACAGTTAGGCAAACAGGAGAATTACCCCCCAAACAATGTACATAAGAATCTTAAATTCTAACAGTTTGAACTAATATACTTTCCCAACACCCAGCCCTTCCATCCTCCCTCCACAATCTGTAAAACACCTCCCTAACCCACCCTCCATCAAGTGTGTACACGCCCAGTCATCAAAATATATTAATAGAAAAAAACATACTAACATACTATTTGCCAGCAGATTAGGCCTTACGATCTATCGAGTCTGCCCAAACCTTAGATCCTTAGTTGGGTGCCGAGGCCCTCCCATCCCTTGTGCTCCAGAAACCCCTATCATCCATCCCCAACCCCCTGGGACAGGCCATCATCTGATACATCCACTTTCTGTGTCTGTCCCACCCTCTCTTGAAGCCCTCCACTGTGGATCTCTGAACCAGCTCGCCAGGCAGTGCATTCCAAGGGTCCACCACCCTCTCAGTGAAGAACCTCCTCCTTCCCCCCCAACCCTTCCACCTTCCAACTTCAAACCATGCCCTCTGGTGATACCTCCCTGCTTTAGTCTAAAGATCCCCTCCATGTTTACCCTATTTATTCATTCCCTTGAGGTACTTGAAGACCTCAATCATGTCCCCCCCCTGTCTCTCCTCTCCTCCAATGAAAACAGGCAGAGCTCCTCAAGTCTGTCCTCATACGTCAAATCCCCTAGCCCTCGTATCATCTTAGTTGCCCTCCTCTGTACCCTCTCTAGGAGCTGTATGTCCCTCTTCAAGTGTGGTCTCCGTACTGTACACAGTACTCAAGGTGTGGTCTAACCAGTCCATTGTACAGCGGCAGAATCACTTCCTTGCTCCTAGAGGTGATCCCCACGATGCATCCCAACATCCTGTTTGCCTTGTTATCTGCTCTCCTGCACTGCTCAGAGTTATTCATACATGCCCACCATGACCCCTAGGACTTTTTCCTATTGAGACCTCCAGCGCCCTCCCAGGGTGTACCTGTGTTTAGGGTTTCCTACCAAGATGCAACACCTTGCACTTGGCGATATTGAAATTTAATTTCCATGTGTGAGCCCAGCTCTCCAGGGTGTCCAGGTCCCCTTGCAGGGCCAACCTCCCCTCTTCTCCCTCAACTACTGCTCCCATCTTGGAGTCATCCGTGAAGAGACTCATTTCACACCCTATACCCTCCCTGATGTCCGATATGTATGCATTAAACAGGATAGGACCCAGGACCGAGCCCTGCGGTACCCCACTACCAACCTCTCTGGGGTTCGAGAGCTCCCCACAGACCACTACTCTCTGGGTACGTCCAGCTAGCCAGTTTTCAATCCATCTGACCATCAAAGGGCCTACCCTAACCCCATCAGTTTCTCCACCAGACCATTGTGGGGGACAGAGTCAAACGCCTTGCTGAAGTCCAAGAAAATACATCCACAGGCTTTCCCTGTCCAGTTCTGATGTTACCCATTCGAGAACTCCATAAGATTGGTTTGACATGATCTACCTGGCACAAACCCATGTTGCCGACTATCCAGACCTCCCACTCCTCCAAGTACACCCCAATCGTTCCTTTAGTATACTCTCCATTAATTTTCCCACCACCGAGGTCAAACTGATGAGTCTATAGTTACCTGGTACTTCCTCGACCCTCCTTTATGGATTGGCACCATGTGCCTCTGCCAATCCCTAGGTACCCTCCTGTCTCAAGTGACCTGTTGAAGAGCTCCGCCAGAGTGCAGCCAGTATGTCCGCCAATTCCCATAGTACTCTGGATGAATGCCATCCAGCCCAGGAGATTTGTCTTTCTTTAGGGCCTTGAGGGCTAACCACACTTTGGCAGAGATAGCATCATCTGTCCCCTCCACCTTACTGGCCTTTTATCCTTATCCAGATGTGACACCCCTGGGGTACCTCTCCCTCCCTCTTGCTCCATTTCTGTTGCTCCCCTGATCCCACTCACTGCCGCTTCTATCCCCTTTGTGCCTTGCTTTGTAGATATCCCATCCCCCTCCCTAGTGAACACAGAGGCAAAGTACTCGTTAAATATCTCTGCCTGGTCCCTCGCCTCTTCCACCCACCCTCCTTCTGATCTCAATCTGCTGAGAGGCATTTTTCAGACCATAAATTATCATGGCTTCCATACAGTAAGTAAGGCATCTAGAGGACCCCATCTAGTCTGGTAGACCTGTGAATGGTTATTCATGGTTAGAATGTGTTTCTCTAACTGGAGGGCAAATAACATTTCTTTATGCCATTCTATAATTGACAGGACTGAGTCATCCATCCAATGTCTCATGATAATTACTTAGCTATTGCTGAGATCAAAGTCAAATGTGCTTTTCTAAGATTGGGAGTACTCTCTGGAAATAGATATAGTAAACAAATCTCTGGAGTAATATAGGAATCCAGGCCCAACAAGGGGTCATGCATCCTTCTAATGGCTTCAAAACTTCTGGACCGACGGCAGGCCCACAGCATATGGTATAGCATCCCAGTATGGTTTGTACATCTAGGACAATCAGGGAAGGCCAACTTCCCAGTCTACAAAGTTTGAATGGCATAAAATATAAATTATGCATGATATTGAAGTGTATCAAACGCAATCTATCTTGCTAGATAAATTTATACAAGATCTGCCATAGCTTAGTCCACAGGCTTTGTTCAGCACTAAGAGAAAATACCTGTAACCAATAATAACAAACTCCTTGAGGCAGTCCAGGGTCAACCGACTGGATTACTTTATATGTTGCGGAGACTGCATGGGGTTCTCCAGCTGCCTGCAGAAGATTATTAAAAACATCTGCAGACCCCTGATTCATCCCCCCTCAGCCCAAATGAGCAACAATAGCCTTCTTGAGCTGTTCATACTTAAAAAAGGCTGCTACAGGCACCTTAAGCTGATGTCTGAAAAGAGCAAAAGGAATTATTCTACCTTCCGCATATATGTCCATGACTCCTATGCTGCCAAGAAGAGGCCAAAAGGCCAGGGAAATGGGTTTGTGTCCAATCTGAAAATGGGGATTTCCCACAACAGGCTGTTCCAACAGAAAATGCCAGTTATGGGATAAGTGAATTTGTAGCTGATGTAAGGCCCTAATGGACCAACCTAGTGGGATATTCTGAAGAGGTTTTGGAATTGATTTGGGACTAGTGTATAACTGGACAAGTAGGGAACAATGATATTGAGCTGCTAAAAATTGTTCAATATCTAACCACAAGGGTATATATGTTTGTCGCTCTTCCCTTGATATCTCCCTTGACCAGTATGACAGCCTGCTAAGGTGATGGGCACAATAGTATGAGAAAAAGGAAGGGACTGCTAGTCCACCCTGCTTTTTAGGTGCAGAGAGCTTCAAGTAAGAGCGTCTAACACTCTTACCCTTCCAAAGGAAAGCTGGTAACATTTGCTGGAGTTTACAAAACCACTTTTTAGGAAGAAACAGGCCCAACATCCCAAGGGATATAATACTGGGCAAAACATTCATCTTGACAATATTTATTCGTCCTCATAAAGAAAGAGGAAGATCTCCCATCTGTTTAAATCTAATTTAATTGTACTCAACAAATCTGTAAGGTTTAATTTAGCATGGTAGGAATCTCTGGCAACCTTAATCCCAAGATATGTAAGGGACTTGACTCATATCAAATTAGTGTTTTCAAGCACTGACCAGGAGGTATTATTATTTAGGGGAAAACTTTTGTCTTAGACTCAATGAGCTTGTAGTGGGAAATTTACAGAAATTTACAGAAACCACTCTATCTCAGCCAAAAGTTCTGGAATGCCTGTTACAGGATGTTGGAGATATAAAGAAGATCATCTGCATATGCAGGGAGGGAATACCTTTATGCTCCTATTTTAATTCCCTGGGTTTTGGGGAGGTTAACAGACTCCTGATCAGGGTTCTAAGTAGAGATTAAATAATAATGGGAGAGGGCAACCCTGTCTGGTCCCTCTCTGGGGTAGAAAGGAGCAGACAGTATCCTGTTGGTCAAATCCGGGCTGATGGGGATGTATATAACAGTCTAACCCATCGAAGAAAACTCGAGGGGAGACCCAGATGGGCCAAGGTTACAAAAAGAAAATCCCAAGAAACTCTATCAAAAGCCTTCTCAGCATCCAGGGAGATGACTAACATCATTTTAAGACCCGGGGCAGCTGCAAAATCTAATGGGGAGGTGAGTTGCAGAGGCGGGCCAGGATTTAACTCAACATTTCCTGAGCAGAGGAGGAGCAATAGTGGCATTTTCTTTAAGGATCTGCTCAGAAAGGAGACGGCTTAGAACCAGCCATGCAAGGTATCTCCTGGGACTCTGTAAAACAGAAATGTTATTTGCCTTCCCCTGACTCCTAAATAATGAGTCAGGTAATCACCCTCCAGAAAGAGTGAGGACTGTTGTCATGTTGCGGGGGTAGGTTACATTAATATGTATTAATCCGTAGTCTGAAATTAAAAAATGTGCTCTGTGCTTGCTTGTATGTATAAGGGAATTGGCTAACTGCTTGGAGATTAGTAAGTAGTCAGTTCTACTGAATGTTTGGTGTCTATTGGAAAGGAAAGTAAAATCCCATCCTTGAGGGTGAATCAACTTCTAGCAGTCCAAAAGACCCAGGTCCTTTACTAGTTTTCTGAATGCTATTCTGAAATGAGTATCCAAAATGCATGGTCTTTGGCTGTTCTTATCTAAGATTGGGTCAAATGCTTTGTTGATGTCTTCCCCCTGTTATCAAGCTATGGTCAGGGAAATTAAGTTAACTGTTAAGGAATCAAAGAACTCATCTTTAGTTGGGAGCATATGCATTACACAGCAGTATATTCTGATTATCTAGCTTTCCAATCAAGATCTGGAATTTCTCTTCAGGGTCAGGAATAATAATGCAAAAAAATGCAAGGTGTTGCATTTTGGGGCAAGGAACCAAAGAAGAGAATACTGGCTAGGGGACAAGCTGGGGAGCACCAAGGAGGAAAGGGCCTGGGGGTATTGATAATAGCATATGAACAATACTGCCCAATGCAGGAGGGTGGTGGCAAAAGCAAACTGGATGCTAGGTGCATAGCACGTGATTCACGCCCAGGCACAGGGAGGTGATTTTGCCTCAACAGGGCACTGGTTAGGCCTCACTTGGAGTACTGTGTGCAGTTCTGGAGGCTGTACCTGAGCCAGGATGTCAAGCTGCTGGAAGAAGTGCAGCAAAGGGCGATGAGGATGATTCAGGGGACAGAGGGAATGGATTATGAGATGAGGCTAAAGGAACTGAATATGTACAGTACACACTGGAAAAGATGCAGGAGAGGGGGGACATGATCAAGACATTCAAGTACCTGAAGGGTGTCAACAAAGCGGAGGGCGGAGGGGATGTTAAAACTAAGGAGCGGGAGAGAGACTAGGGGACATGGGCTAAGATCAGAGGGGGGGGAAGATTCAGGAGGGAGATGAGGAGGCATTACTTCACAGAGACAGTAGTTGCAAGGTGGAACGCACTACCAGAAGGGGTGATATCATGCAAAAATGTGGCTGGCTTTAAGAACACTTGGGACAGGGTACTGGGGTGGGTTAGGGTGGGCGAGAAGAACAACAATGGGAGGTTAAGGGTTGGGGGAAGTTATGTCTGTAGGGAGCTAGCTGCACAATCGAGCAGATTTTGATAGACCAGTATGTCTGTTCTGCTGGCATCTTTGTTTGTATGTATGAATATGTATAGTTTAGTGAATTTCACCCCTTTTCTTATCAGTATTTCTGTGCATCTCCTTTTATTGTGTTGCTTGCATGCATGTGCAAGAAGCATATTGCTTTCAGCAGTTAGGGAGAATACCTAAATGCGTCAGGAAATTCGGGCCATGTCACCATGCAATCAGCTGTTTTAATGCATTACAAGCTACCAAAACAGCTAATTGGTGTCCCCATGGCGATGACGTCTCTGTCAGCCTCTCAGAGTCCCCAGGAAGGTGACAGAAAGCCGCCACCAGCCGTTCAGTACTGTATGCCTTCATGGTGAAACATTTCAATAAAAAAAAGCCAACGGGTGCCTAACTCTGTCGGCATGACCTCCTCCCCAGTTAACTAGAATTTGCAGCTTATCCAATAGGTATGGAAATGGGCAGACTGGAGAGAAATAGCACTGTAATTATGGTGGACTTTATTTCCTCTGTTGGTTTGTCTTGCATTACTAAGGCCTGGCAGGGGATGATGTAGGTCCAATTTGGAGGCATCAGTCCCAGACGGTTTCTTGGTGGTGCACCGCTCGAGGAAGGATCGCAGAGGAGAGGGTGTGGGGTGGCCATCTGTTTCTGAACTGAACCTGTTGGCACACCCAGTGGGGATGCTGAGTCCTTGAGTGTGTGGCCGTGCACTGTGGTCTGGGTGGAATTTGCAGAATCTTCCTTGCATACTGGCCTCTAGGTCACCAGGTTTTTTTTCAGGAAATCTCATCCCTTGCCTCTGACCTGGTGTTGGAGGCACTAGATGGCTTATTCTGGGTGACTTCAATGCCTGGGTCGATGAAGAGGGTTGGTAGAGATTTCCTCCAGACCATAGATACTCTGGCCCTAGAACAGGTCATTACCTCCATGACCCACCTCCATGGCCACACACTGAACCAGATATTCAGCTTGGGGCTTGAGGTGAATAACCTCAGGACTGAGCCAGTCAGCTGGTCGAACCATTGTGTCATCAGGTTCTGCTTCAGGGCACCTCCTTGTTGTCCATCTTCTGTGGAGGTGGTCCTGTACTGACCTTTGAGAGGTTTAGGACATGATGGACTGACGTTGGTGCTGGACACCTCAGAAATGTTGGCAGCATGCACTGAGGGTGAGAAAGCTGCAGTTCTGACCTGTAATAAGGCCGTAACTGGGTCCCTCGACCTTCTAGCGCCAGTCCATGTCGTCCGCTGGTGTCACTCCTCAGTTCACCCTTGTTTGATAGTGAGCCGAGGCTCTTAAATCCAGGGCACAGAGGTTGGAACATCATTGGAGGAAGTATATGGCTGTGAAGGACAAACTAGTTCTGATATCCCATTATGAGGAATATCAGAGGGCACTCTCCCAGAAGAAGGCAGATTTTCTGTCAAGGGAGATTTCCACCTGGAGGAACTGTCCGGCTCAGCTCTTTTAAACTGCAGACAGGCTGCTTCACCTGGCCTGTCTGGAGCCTGTAAGAGAAATTTCACCCAGACTATGTGAGGAGTTCGCTCGGTTCTTCTCAGATTGGGTGTCCTTCATTAGGGTTGGTATTACTCCATTGGGGTCTTATGTTCCCAGCAGTGGTCAACATCTGGACCAGGGATGCAGTAGGTGTTCTTGGGGCAATTTTGCCCAGTATTAGTGGAAGAGGTTTGCTGGGTGATCTTGATGCTGCGGCCGACTTACTGCAACCTGGACCCGGGCCCAATGTGACTCCTAGTGAGCTGCGTTGTCCAACTGGGCCCTGTGTTCGCCGAAATTGTCCAATGTTCTCTGCAGGAGGGGCTGGTTCCAGCAGCACTTAAGTATGCGCTGGTAAGGTCCCTGCTGAACAAAACATCTTTGGACCCAGATGTTTTGGCAAACTATCATCCAGTCTCTAATCTTCCCTTTCTAGGGAAGGCTATTGAGAAAGTGGAAGAGGTTTGCTGGGTGGTCCTTATGTTGCAGTTGGCACCCTTTGCATACTGTGTGAGAGGCCTTTCGGCACCATGCAGTTCTGCTTAAAGTTGAACCAACATAATATTTTGTGGTGATTTGCATATACAGCCCATGATGCTTTGTATTATGGGGTATGTGTGATTTTGTATTTCTTTGAAACTTGGTTTCCGCCAATGCCCTTTAGGGTACCCTTGCCTTAGTGCTTGCACATTAAGGTTCTTTGTCTACTGGGAAAGTGGTTGCACTGCAGCTTGAGGAACACTTGGAGGCCTCTAACATCTATGAGCCATTCCAGTTGAGTTTGAGATCTAGACATAGCATGGAGATGGCTCTGAAAAGGTTGTTAATGACCTGCTCACGGCAAGGGATAGAGAAGAGTGATCTGTTCTCATCCTCCTCAATCTCTCGGCAATATTTGACACCGTGGACCACGAAGTACTTTTGGACTGGTTCAGGGAGTATGCCAGACTCACCGGCACCATGATCTGCTGCTTGAAATCCTTTTATGGGATAGAATTCATAGGGTCATATTGGGGAACTATTCCTCGAGCCGAAGGTTCTGTCCTGTGGTGTGGCTCTGGGCTTGGTCCTTTCACTAGTGTTGTTCGCAGTGTACATGCTGCCCTTGGGCTTAGTCGTTAGAACAGTTTGGGCTGGGGTTTCACTGCTATGCAGATGATACCTAGCTCTATTTCTCTTTATTAATTAATTAATTTATTTATTTTGGTAACGGGTGAGGTGTGCTAGACAAAGAATGCCTATTTTCAGACACGACCCAGGAGGTTACAACAAGGTGAAAACATAACAATAGAGGATATTTAGTACAGTACTCTAGAATACAATACAGATAAGTCAGCAGACAGTACAAGTTAAGGTACTTCTTAGCTAAAACAGAGTACAATACATATAATCAACAATCAGTAAAAGGAATGAGGTTGCTGTCGGCGTGTTCAGTAAATGCTTGGCTGAGATCCAGACCTGGATGGCTTCCAGCTGACTGAGATTGAAGCCTGAGAAGACTGAGGTATTAGTGGTTGAGCCAGGCCAAAAGGAAGGATTGGCAGCTGGTGGTGGAGTAACTGGGCCTTGGCTGGGTGACTCTAGCTTGCTAGCCTGCCCTTGGGTAAAGAGACTGTGGGAGTCATTCTGGACAAAGGCCTGACTATGGACGCCCAGGTGTTGACTGTAGTTCGGAATGGCTTTTTCCATCTCATGAACATTCAACAGATCAGATCCCTTGTCTCCCCCCCCAAAGACCTGGCCACACTGATCCATGTGTTTTTGACCTCAAGACTGGACTATTGTAACACTCTGTACCTTGGGGTTACTGGAGGTATGCTACAATACTTGCAGCTGCTGCAGAACGCAGCTGCCTGGTTACTTATGGGCTTGTCAAGATCTTGCCATATATCTCCGGCACTGCATGATTGGCACTGGCTGCCAGTGAAGTGACGTATCTCATTTAAAATAGGTTTGTTAACCTATAAAGCCCTGCATGGACTGGGCCCAGCCTACCTGACTGAGCTCCTGCACCCGTACACCCCAGTTCACCCACTCTGTTCCTCCAAGGAGGGCCTCCTGATAGACCCAAGGGTTAAATTGAAAACCTCGGGTGACCGGGCCTTTGAAATCGTGGGCCTGGCACTATGGAACTCATCACCCAGGACCTTGAGGGAGACCCCTTCATTGGACGGTTTTAAAAAGGGGCCCAAAACTTCAACAGGCTTTTGGGGAAGCCATTTAAGGGCTGCAGCACATCCACTTATAGTCTAATTAAATTAATTTTAGTATTTACGGTATTTTATAAGGTTGTTTTAGTCTCAACTGATTTAGTTTTATTACAGTAGATTTGTTCTGTACTGTTCAGTCTGTATGTTGACTGTTACTTGTTTTTTATGTGTTTTTATGTCTAAGTGATATTTTATTGTAATGGTGCCCTGAGCCTCAGGGGAAGGGTGCCAAACAAATAAATAAACTCTTGAAGTCTAGAAACCCAGAGGCGGAATACAAAATGGGTGGACTGGTATTGATCACCACCGAGCAGGAAAGAGACCTGGGGGGCAATCATATAGGATGACCTAAAGGTGGCCAGGCAGTGCAACAAGGCAGTAGGAAGGGCAAGTGGGATGCTGAGATGCATAGGGAGGGGTACCACCAGCAGAAAGAGGGAGGTGGTGTTGCCTCTGTATAGATTGCTGGTAAGACCCCCCCACCTAGAGTACTGTGTCCAGTTCTGGAGACCACATCTCCAGAAGGACATAGACAGAGTGGAGGCAGTCAAGGGGAGGACAACTAAAATGGTGCAGGGTCTGCATCAAAAGCCCTATGAGGAGAGACTAAAGGACCTCAATATGTACATCCTGGAATAGAGGAGGGAGAGGAGGGATATGATAGAGACCTTTAAATACCTCATGGGGGTAAATAAGGTACAGGAGAGGAGTATTTTTTAGAAGAACGGGTGCTCAAGAGCAAGGGGTCATGCTATGAAGCTGGAGGGGGTAGATTCAAGAGAGATGTGAGGAAGTACTTCTTCACAGCAAGAGTGGTGGATTCTTGGAACAGCCTTCCAGCAGACATAGTGGGGGCAAAAACAGTGGTGAGGTTCAAGAATGCATGGGATAAGCACAAAGGAATCATAGTGGTAAGGAAAGGAGGAGGGAGAAAGATCATAGCTCAGGCAAGGTCTGATGTAATAGTGTAGGTATGGAGAAATGGGCAGACTGGATGGGTCAAATCATCCTTATCTTCCGTCAAATTCTCTGTTTCTATGTTTTAGCTCATTTACTCCTTCTGTGCTTCATGTCCATTATTACTTTATTAGTTTTCCAGCTTCTATTCTTACTTCGCCTGTTATCAATTTTTCCCCTAGATCCTCTCTCTATTTTCTTTCCTCACATACATGTCCCTTATTTCCCTTGTCTATCCACTAACTTTGCTTTGCTTCCTTTATATAACTCCTGAAGAAAACCTACGGTCAAAGCATTGATTCTAACTCTATTTTCTGTTTTTAGCGTGCATTTCCTATTTCCTTTTTGTTTTGTTTTCAGCCCACACACTGATGCAGCACCTTGTACTTTTACTTCTTCATACACCACTCTTACCTAGCATTTATTACATATCTGTGTATATAAACACATATAGAGACAGACACATATATAAGTACACACACACATGCACTGTATGTCATGTACAGTACACATCAAAGCAGCACCCGGGTTCATATCTTTCCAGTGCTCGTCTTCCATGGAAAAGTTCAACTGAAAAGCAAGAAACAGGAACCTTAATGGCTGGGACCCCCGGACTGTCACTTTTAGTAAAAACACTTTGCATCTTCTGGGTTCTAATGTTAGGGGGTGAAGGACATATCACAACAG
Source organism: Neoceratodus forsteri (assembly GCA_016271365.2). Classification (NCBI taxonomy): domain Eukaryota; kingdom Metazoa; phylum Chordata; order Ceratodontiformes; family Ceratodontidae; genus Neoceratodus; species Neoceratodus forsteri. The sequence continues at coordinate 885,965,946 of CM028136.1, forward strand.
TCAAACACTGAAACGGAGGACCCCTGCAGCTTTAATGTGAAATAAATCTGTTGTGACAATTGTCAGTACTCCCCTGAGTGTCTTACCTGGCAGCTGATTCCGGCTCCCTCTTCTCCCTCACTCGGAGATAAGCTTCCTGCTATTGCAAAGAACACAAACCCTGGCTCCCCTCTGCTTTCCAGCATACAAGTTCTCTGTACGTATGTGTGTTGCAGGGCTTTTTTAAATCTCCTCAGAACAAACTGTGCCCCAGAATTCTGTCTTTACCACCCTGTTCTGGTGTACCTGTTGTGTGTGTTTTTTTTTTCCCACTTTCTCTTTTCCTGAACTGTGTTCTTCCTGTTCGTGCCTGCAGTTAAACTGACCTTTCATACTAATTTGAATATCAGTTACTACTCCTCTCATTTTATGGCGGAAACTATGTCAGTGTTGGCATCACTCACAGGGGTTAAAGGGCAGGTACCCATTTCAGTATCTCATTCCAGAAACATGCTATGATTGACTATTACAATCATAGTATGTAACTAAGAAACCCTTGTTTTAAAACATCACTTTTCTTTCCCAGGTTTGTGATACACTGACTATTTTCCTTGAAATCTGTTTAAAAAAGCTTTTATCATGATTTTCTGACTTCATGGTGCACTTCTTATGACATCACAGACTTTACCATTACAACATGCTGTGATGTCACAAGCACAGCAGTTGTGAGGACAGTTGAGAACGAGTATTAAAAATCACAATCCTGTCCGTTGTTCGGGTTAATTTCCCCTGAGTTTTCCAGATCTAGTTTTGTTAGGTCTGCTGGGCATATCTTCACTCAGCCTGGTAGCATATAAAACAGACAGCAGACACCGAGTAAAGCTATGCCCAGGTAATGTAACAAACATAGGTCTGGAAAAGTCCAGGGTTGGGGGTGGGGGATTAACCCCCAACAACTGAAAGGATTGCCATTTTTAGCACCTAAGTATTCGGATTGTGGATATTAAGAATAAGGACCATCCCTCGTGATTAAACTCTATGGGCGAAACATTGAGCTCCCTGGATGGCGACTGTTACAATATGGGTGGCTTGGATTCTAAGTCGCAGAATCGGATTCATCAGACTCCAACCCAACTTTTGGAATTAGGATTTTTGGAATTGCAGTCCAGAAATCCTTATTCTGAATTTTTTTTTTTTTATTTTTGTATTTTCTCTCCCCTATGGGGCTGGCAGGTGGCTCCGGCCCTCCACTGGACAACTCATTCTCTGGCCTGATTTCCCTGCCCCAGTCCAACTCCCAGGAGTTCCCCCACACATTGTCTCCTGCAGTGAGGCTGGGGAGAGGAGTATTGACACCCCCAGTACACAGAAATCCAGAATCCGGGGGTGGCTGAATGAGGCGAGAAGGCCATTGTGGAGCCTGGCAACTCCGATTTTTCCTGTTTTCCCCTTTTATTGCTGGAGTGTGTACACATCTGGAGGAATGCTGCTGCTCGCAACACCCACCCTCCCTCCCGTCCTGCACTGCCCCTCAGTCCTCCACCTGGGGCAGTCATTCGCTGGGAGTGGCAACCTCCCACCCTGGGTGAGGAGAGCAGTCCTCCGGATGCCTCGATCCATCACCCTCCCTCAGTCAACCCCAGCAACCTCGTTTGCTCCTGAACAAGGGTCACCAGCGTGGAGTGAGGTGTGGCATCCAGCGCCTCAACCCTCAGCGCCACCAGGCTGGCTCCTTATTCTGAAATTTAAAGGTAAAAAAATGTTTTATATAGGAATTTAGGATCATGGATTTAGGATTCTGAATCCACTTTTGATTCTGAGGTCCTTTTTAAAATTGAATAGGAATCAGATTCAGAATCAGAAATTCCTAAATTCTTGAACAGTCCAATTGGATCAGAACAGGCCACGTCTGAGAATACCCAATTCCTAAATATACTAATGATTTTGACTTGATAGTAGAAACTGAGCAGCCTCCACTTCTTTGCTTCATGATTTTGGTCTTATGGACGGCAGTTGTCATGCATAATTCAGTAACCTGTCCATCTTTAGGACATTGGTCATCCTGGTAACCTCTATGGACTTTTGTCAGTTGGGGACCGGCAGATGTTTTTGAAACAGATAGTGGTGGAAAAAGTCCTTGTTCGTGTCAAATATATAGAAGTCTGATGATTGGACGAAGCCAATAAACCTAGAATTTATTAATGTTACATGCAATTGGGCTGGCCCTTTGAAGCAGCAGTATGGTGAATGCTCGCAGACAGTGCTGGCAACCTGGGTTTGGGAATGGGACTGGGGCTGGCATGGAAGAGGAGTACTGCATTTTCGAGAGGATGCTTTTCTGCTCTGGGAAGGGAGAGAGGGTGGGATGCCATCTTCACTGAAATACTGCCGCCTGGTTGACCACAGGTGACAGTGCAGCAAGGTGCCATGTGGGAGGGGGAAGACACCAGCTGGAGACCTGCAGAGTGCATGTACATTGTCCTCCTCACTTGCCAGCATGCTCAGGCGACTGGAGAAAAACAGGAAAAAGTGGACCCAGTGGCAGCTTGACAGGACCCTGCTATATCCAATGCCCCCAAACTTCCTCCATGCACCTCCTGATGTCTGGCATGTTCAGGGTGTTCACATCCACCCCATACCCTGCTCAGAGGTAAGCCGATGTACTGTGCAGAAGGCGAAGGGAGATTTGTGCATGATTTTAGGGCTATAAGCGATGAGACACTGATGGAAAGGATTGGATTAACATGGAGAACAGTAAATAGAACAACTAGGACTCATAGTTTACAGCTAAAAAGGGAAGTGTCAAATACCACTAAAAGAACTAAGTGATTTACACAAAGAATTATACCTACATGGAACTCATTACCAGGGTGGGTTGTATCGTGAAACTACGGAGGCCTTTAAACTGGCTCTGGATAGACACATGGCTAGAAGTACATTCAGCTACATCCACTAGAAATAGTGGTGAGTTTTTCTATAGGTCCATGACCTCCAAACTCATATCACTTCTATGAATCTATGAATCCATGGAGGATGGTGTGAAAGGTAGGTAGGGGCTAGAAAGTACAGTTACGTATGAACTTACTGTAACAGTAGATCTTCAAGAGCGGTTCCTGCAGTAGGTCATAATATGTAGGACTGCAACCCCTGGTGTCAGGACTGCACAGCAAACTTTTGCTAGAAATGTCTGGTGGGGGACTGCCTACTGGTCGTCACGTGATGGATGTCAGCGTGACCCTATATAGTGGGCCATCCCCGCGCCCACCTTCCAGTTCTCCCACCGGAGATCCAAGGAGGATGAGACAGGATAAAAGGATGAAAATCCTGGAGCCCAGTTCAGAATGTTCTGTAAGAAATGCAGAAACTGGGGGAAGGAGGGAGGGAAAGTGTGATCTACTGCAGGAACCTCTCTTGAAGATCTACTGTTACGGTAAGTTCTTACGTAACTGTACTATCTTACTTCAAGAGCGTTCCTGCAGTAGGTCATAACATGTAGGACTGAGTTCCAAGCAGTCACTTTCAGACAGACCAAGAGTATCAGGGGAGAAGGAAGCAAATGAAACAGACCAGGATTGGCCTAAAACAGTAGGCCTGCAGGATGGCGAGGCCAAACCTGGCCCTACACCTAGAGGCAAAGTCCAGACTGTAATGCTTCGCGAAGGTATGGACTGAACTCCAGGTTGCTGCCGCACAAATCGCTGCTGCAGAAACATTCCTGAGGAAAGCTGCAGAAGCAGCCATGCCTCTAGTAGAGTGACCTCTGACCTCCCGAAGCAGTTTATTCTACTTCTGGTAGCAGAAGCAGATGCAGTTAGCCAGCCATTTGGAGAGACACTTGTAACTGCGACCCCAAAGATTTGGGGCAAAGGAAAAAAACTGATCAGATTAGGACTCTTTGGTCCAGTGGACATAGTATCTCAAAATCCTATGTACATCCAACATGTGCAGTACAGCCTCACCCCTATTTGAATGAACCAGATAGTATACTGGGAGTTCAACCATTTGATTTAAGGTGAACTCAGAAACCACCTTGGGAAGAAACTTAGGATTTGTACGCAGGACCACCTGGTCCTTGTGCAAAATCAAATAAGGCTCCTTATGCATCAGGGCCTGAAGCTCGGAAATTCTATGAGCAGAAGTTATAGCAACCAAAAAGAGCACCTTCTAAGATAGGTAGCGCATGTCACAGCTTACTGCTGGTTCAAAAGGAGGAAGAGGAAGAGTAAGCTTTTCTAAAACAAAAATCATGTCCCAAGGTGTTGCGGGGTTGCAGATGGGGGTTGCAAATGGAGGATCCCTTTCAAAAAGAGTTTTTGAGACCTCCAATTGAGTGACAGGTTTCCCATCCACTAAGGAGTGGTATGCTGAAATAGCCGACAGTGGACTTTAAGGGAGAAATAGCTTAAGCCAGAATCAGACAGATGCAACAGGTACCTCATGATCTGTGGAGCTGAGTAAGTGAAGGGGTTCCAGCCCTTAGATGCAGCCCAGATGGAAAAACGCTTCCATTTCATTGCGTAGGTGGACCTGGTGGAGGGTTTCCTAGCTTCCACCAGGACCTGAGCAACCCTCTGGGAGACTCCAAAGCATGGCACAATTACATCTGAAGGAGCCTCGCATGAAGGTGCGGAGTCCTGGTTCCCAGATGCACTAGTCTGCCCTGATCCTGCGCCAACAAATTATGTTGAAGAGGGAGGGGAACTGGGGGTGCAGGAGTGGGAATCAGATCTGCCTTGGCCAGAGGGGGGCTATAAGGATCATCCGAGCCCCCCTGCTTGAAGTTTTGGAAGGACACGCTGTAGAATGGGAAATGGAGGGAAGGTGTACAAGTACTTCCCTCTCCAGAAAAGTGATAACGCGTCATACCAGAAAGCACCAAGCTCTGGAACAAGTGAGCAAAAACTGGGAAGTTTTGCCTTGTATGGGGAGGCAAAGACATCTACTTCTGGTCGTACCCATCAGTGAAACAATAAGTTGGCCACTTCCTGATTCAGTTCCCATTTGTGAGCTTGTGATGATGTCTGACTGAGGCTGTCTGCAAGGATGTTGTGGACACCTGGGATGTGCATGGCTGTGAGAAACAGGCCTTGCTGGACTGCCCAGAACCACGCCCGCATCGCCTCCCTGCACAGGGGTACGATCGGGTGCCTCCCTGCTTGTTGATGTACCAGACCACAGACATGTTGTCTGTCTGGACTAGCAGTGTAACCATTGACAGTATGGCTGGAACAACTGAAGGTGTGTAGACCAGCCCTCATTTCCAATATGCTTATGTGGAGACATCTCCAGCTGAGACCACAATCCTTGTGTTCGGTGATTCCCCGGGTGGGCTCCCCAACCCAGACCGGAAGCGTCTGTGGTGAGGATCCATGAGGGAGGGGGTGTCCTGAAAGGTAACCCCTGAGACAGATTCTGAGGATCCTGCCACCATAAAAGGTCCTTCTTGAGTGCACTGGACACCATGACAGGATGGTCCAAATTGTCCAAGCATTGATCCCATTGGATGCATAATGTCCATTGGGTGATCCTCATGTGTAATCTGGCCAAGAGAACCATGGAGATGGTCACCGCTATGAGGCCAAGAAGGCATAAGAACACTCTGGTGGGAATATGCCTGGGCGAGAGTACTAGACTAACCTGCTCCTGTAGAGTGTCCGCTCTGTCCAGGGGCAGGAAGGCTCTGCACTGGACCATGTTGAAGACTACCCTGATGAATTGAAGTCTCTGGGAGGGGATCAGGGACAACTTGGGAAAGTTGACAGTAATCCCCAGTCAGGAAAAAAGATCCAGGGTGAAGGAAAGAGATCCCTTTAGGCTGGCCCTGGATGGGGTCACTAAGAGCCAGACATCCAGGTAAGGGAACACTGTGAAACCCTGATGGTGTAAAGCCGCTGCCACCACCGCTAGGCACTTGGTGAAGACCATGGGTGCCGAGGAAAGGCCAAAGGGGAGGGCTGTAGACTGGAAGTGCTCCCCCTGGAAAAGGAAATGCAGAAACCAGCGGTGACCTGGGAACATTGGAATATGCAGGTAGGCATCCTGCATATCTATTGCGCAAAGTCAGTGGTCTTTCTGCAGTAAGGGCAGAAGACCCTGTACAGTCAGTATGCGGAACCTTTTGTACTCCACGAAAAGGTTTAGCCGGCTAAGGTCCAGGATGGGTCTGAGGTTGCCCGTCTTTTTCGGGACCAGAAAGAAATAGGAATAAAATCCTTTTCCTCTCTGGGAGGGAGGAACTGGCTCTATGGCTGACTTCTGTCTTAGTGCCAGGATTTCTTCCTTGACCAGCAGTGTCTGGTTCAGGGAATACTGGGAACAACTTGGAGGGGAGTCTGAAGGGAACTCCAGAAACTCTATGGTATGCCGTTTTGAAATGAGTTGCAGGACCCATGCATCTGAGGTGATGCTCTTCCACTCCTGCATGTGGAGGGAGAACCTTCCTCCCACTGGCTCCACATTTGAGGGTGAAGGAGGGGGAGGGCTGTATGAGTGGGGAGGGACCTCCTGGCCACTTTCTGGGTTTTGAGGCAGGGGGAGAGGTGAAAGAGGACCCGGTAGCTCTTTTATTCTGATGCCTGTTAAAGGGCTGTTTACCCTGCCTCTTCTGTTGGTGCTGAAAGGGCTGTTTCTTCTGGAAGCCCCTTTGGTACATGGACTTGATGGATCTCAGGGCCTGGCCACTGTCCTGGCGGCCCGTGATGATATCTTTGGTGTCTCCCCCAAAGAGGACTGATCCTCTGAAGGGAGCATCCTGGATGGCCACCTGTACATCTGCAGAAAGTCCAGAAATTTGTGGCCAAGCATGTCTTCTGCGGCAAACAGCTGTGGCGAAGGAACAAGTCACTGTGTCCACCAAATCATAGGTGGCTCTAAGTGCATATCTGCAAGAAATTTGGGGCATGTGCAAGTCCTTGAATAGTTCCTCCTTGAGATCCAAGTCCTCCATGGATATGGGCCTCAAGCTTAGCCATAATAACCTTTTGAAAAGAAACCATGTGCACCACATAGTTGAGGGAATGGAGGGCGCACATAGAGGAGGAATAAAGTTTCTTTGCAAATTGGTCAAGCTGCTGAGATTCCTTATCTGGAGGGGAGGTGCTCATGTGTTTTGGCATAGCAGAATGGTCATGAACGGCAGCTATAATAATAGGATATGCCTTGGGATGAGAGTTCAGAAAGGAAATGCCCTCAGGCGAGTGGCATATCTGGTCTGCCTTCTTAGGGACGGCCAGAATAGAGTGGGGCAGCTTCCAAATGAAAGTGGTGAGGTCCTCATGAGGGGCTGTCCAAGGAGGGACAGGAATAGGGGAAACTGTCTCCAAGTCTAGGCGTTCCACTAGATGCTTTCTTTTTGGGTCCTGTTCTTCCGCATTCCAACCATTGGTTTGTTGGATAATGCAGAGGAGTTCAGTAAAAGAGGAATCCTCTGGGGGGGATTTGGGTGATTCTTTGCCCTTGGCTGCAGTGGATTGCTCACCTGATGAAACTTCGGAGGAATCCTCTTCAGAGTCTGAGGAATCCTCTTCAGAGTCTAAGGAATCCTCTTCCTCGGGGCTTCTGATCTCCGGCAAAGTGACCTCCTGGGGCGTGTGCCAGAAATGAGCTCCATTGCAGAGTGAAGAGAGCTAGCTGTTGACATGGAACGGGAAGGGGGAGAGACTACCGGGCCCAGCAGATGACGTTCTAAGTCAGAGACCAGCTGGGATCTCGTGTCCTTCCACCAGGACTGTATCAAAGTTTGGAAGTCCTGTTGAGGTGGAGGCGGAGGGGGCGAAGGAGTGGGGGTAGGCAGAGGTTGATAAAAGGGGGTGCCCAACCCCAGGGACTGAAGAGGAGGATACCCCTAGTAATAGGGGTACCTAGGGGTCTGATACCCAGGATAGAAAGCCTGGGGGAAAGAACCCATGGGAGTGAGTAGGATGGTTGTATCCTGCTGTCCAGCCAGTTCCCCACCCACTGCATCACCATCCTACCCACTCCCATGTTCCTCAGCTTGTTTAACAGCCTTCTATAATAAATAGAAAGACACATAGATCTGCAGAATCTGATGACTGGACTATAAGAAAGAGGAGTTGGAGGTAATATTAAAAGGATAATATCATGCTGTGTGCAGTAACAGAAACTTGGTGGAAAAGGACAACTGGGGAACAAATATCAATGGTTGCCAACTGTTTAGATGTGATAGGGACGCAGATGGGGGTGGGGTAGTACTATATGTTCAAAATTACATTGTACATATGAGATTAAAACCCTAAGGGACCCTGAATCTGACATTTTTAGTCAGATAGTGCCCCTTGGGAAAACAGATAGATAGGAGTCTATTACAGAATACCTTTACCAAAAACTGAAACAACACTTGAATTTATCCACTCCATTAGGAATTGGACTCCTCTAAAACCTAATTCTTCTTGGAGATTTTAATTTTAATGGAATAAACTGGAATTCCTGGACCCTTCTTCTTCAATTGATGCAGCCTTTTTGGAGGCATTAGATACACTAGCATTGCAAAACCATGTGGAGGGAAGTACGAGAAGTTCAAATACCCTCGACCTAGCCATTAGTAACATGATGGATCAAATTAAAGTGTGTCGAGTCAGGGAACCTTTGTCTGGGAACGATCACAATAAGTAGAATTAGAGATTGAAATCAAAGGTAGGATTCAACAATGGACTACTAAAATTAAAAATTATAGTAATGTAAATTATGATAAACTTAGGAAACTGGTTGGTGATTGGGATTGGAGTCAAAGTTCACGAGTCTTGGAGTTGTAGCAATGTGGAGGAACTCAAAGCATTTCTTCATGAGCTGATAGAAACTAAAATTCCTACAATGGTAAAATACAATTTAAGGGTAAGATCTTATCTTGGTACAATAATAAAATCCATAGATTAATTAAAAGGAAAACAGGGCCTATAAAGCTCAAACGGGACAGCAATAGGGTGTATAAAATGAAATATAAAATGAAACTAACAGAACTTAAAAGGAAATAGCTAGAACAAAGAAGAGATCTGAATTAAATCTAGTAACAAAGTAGTCGATAATCAGAAGGCCTTCACGGATATATAGGATCTTTAAAACAAAGCGATAACAAAGTGGGACCTTTACTGGTAGGAGATAATAAGGTAACTGATTGTAAGGAAATAGCTGAGGAATTTAATAAATATTTTAATAGTGTTTATTCAACTGGGCCTACTCCACATAGTGTGCTTATGAAAAACAGCTAGTTCAATGAAAATATCTACTGATATTGTAAAAGAAAACTAATGAACCTAAAGCAAATACTTCCCTGGACCAGATGAGTTACACTCTAGATTTCTCAAAGAACTGGCTCCAGTCATATGTGACCAATCCAGGCTATTTGCCAGTCCTCTATAGATAAAGGTGAGGTACCAGAGGACTGGAGGATAGCTAATGCAGTTCCAATACTTAAAAGGGCCCAAATCAGAATGTTCGAATCATCGACCCATCAGCCTGACAAGCATACTCAGTAAAGTATTGGAGTCTATTGTTAAGGAACACATTGAAAGGCAGGTACCTGAAAAGGGGCATGTGGATATAAGTCAGCATGGATTTACAAGGGGTAGGGCATGTGTGACTAATTTATTGTTCTTTTTTGATTTAGTGAGTGCTGCTCTGGACAATAATTTATCAGTGGATGCATTATACATTGATTTCAAAAAAGCATTCGATACTGTATCATATCAGGAATTACTTAACACATTGAGTGAATTGGGGGTAGACTCCTATGTTATTAGATGGATTGCTGCCTGGTTGGCTAGAAGAAAACAGCGGGTCTGTATAAAGGGACAAATGTCTGACTGGTCTCCGGTGCCCAGTGGAGTCCTGCAGGGGTCTGTTTTGGGCCCAGTCCTGTTTAATATATTGGTCTTATCCATAAATTGTGATGCCAATGTGTGGCTTGCTAAGTTTGCAGATGATATGAAACTGGGTGTAGTAGTCACAAATGTGCTGGATGCGAAACAATTGTAAGATAATATTAACCAGTTATATAGAACAGCTATGGGGAATAGACTAAAACTCAACCTAGCAAAGTGCAAGATCATGCATCTAGGAAGGAATAACCCAAAATTTAATTATAGTGTAAATGGAGTTGGTTTATTACCCACAGAGGTAGAAAAAGACCTAGGAATATGGATTAATAAAGATCTAGAGTTTACTCATCTCTGGTCAGTTACTACAACAAAAGCCTATGGCATTTTGGCCTCTATTACAGAAATATAAAAAGCAGGGAAAGGGATGTGATTGTGCCTCTTTATGTGTCCCTGGTTAGACCCCATTTGGAGTATGCTGGTTGTGTGTATGCAGATTGAAACTAGATGTGAGGCACATGGAGGGGGGCCAGAGATGTGTGACTAGGAATGTGAAGGGGATGCCAGGCCTCCCCTCTGAGGACAGACTGAGGGAACTCGGTCTGTACTCACTGCAGTATAGGAGCTATTGGGGGTATATATGTCTGATATATAGGGCACATAGGGCACCAGACATTTGGGAATGTTTAAGTTTAAAACAAAACCAAATATTGTTACTAACCGGGACCATCAGTACCAACCTATAGGTAAGATGCATAACAAAAATCAGAGAGGAGCATGGTTTTCACAACCTGTAGTGGCTCAGTGGAATGCATTGCCTAATTCAGTGGTTTCTAGTGAAACCATGAACCAGTTCAAATCAGCCCTTGAAAAATATGAATTTGAACATCTCCACTAGTCGAGTACATAAACTACACAGGACGATAATGGCCTAATGGCTAAAGTACCTGATACTTCCCTATGATCCTATGATCCATGCAGTACAGTGTCAAAGGCCTTGCTGGAGTCCAGGTAGGTCACATCCACTGCACCCCCCCATCCACCTCCCTTGTCACCCAGTTGAAGAATTCAATGACGTTAGCCTGGTACGACCTTCCCCCAGTAAAACCATGTTGCCTTGGGTCCTGTAGACTGTTGGCAACCAGGTGTTCCACTGTTCTTTCCTTTAGTAGTGTTTCCCATGATCTTCCCCACTACTGAGGTCAGACTGACTGGTCTGTAGTTTCCTGCCTCCTCCTTGTTCCTGCTTTTGTAAAGGGGGACTACATCAGCTGCCCTCCAGTCTTTGGGTACCTCCTCTGTTTCCAGTGACTGGCTAAACAGGGTTGCTAGGCCTTAGACACCACCTCCCTTAGCCACCTCAGCACATTGAGGTGTACCCCATTAGGCCCCGTAGCTTTATTGACTCTTATTCCTTCCAACTCTTTTAGGACCCTTTCCCATGGAAACAGACTTGTATCCATTTCCATGCCCTGTCTGCCTTTTCTATTCCCTTCTGGCCCATTACCTGCTTTTCCTCTGTAAAGACTGAGCAGAAGTATCTTTTCAGTATGTCTACTTTGCTGTTGTCATCCTCCACTCTACTCCCGTCCTCCCCTTTCAGCCTCACTATCCCTCCCTTTGCCTTCCTTTTTTCTCTGATGTACCTGTAAAATTTGATTTTTCAACAGAGACAGCCATTAATACATTTTATATAAAAAAAAATATTATACAGCACTCAGAACGGGCAGTCTACGTCACACTGCCCAGGACTGGTCTAGCCAGATCGAGCCCTACAGTCATGGGAATTGAATGTACTTTGGAATTCGTCACTTCAGAACTGGAAAAGCAGGTATGCCCATCAGCTAGGCGTGCCTAAAGGTCTTTGAATAATAGTTATCTTCAGAGCTGCTTGAGGGATAGTTTAAAAGCTAAGCTTACACCTTCACAGTAATGAAATGCAAAGTGTTTTGTCTGAACTAAAGTGGGACTGTCAAATGCAGATGGTGCTTTCACAGTTTGTGACTGGGTGTGAATAAAATGTTGTCTGGCCTTTGACTGAAGCCAAGCTGCATGCTTCAGTCCAGTTCATGAGGAGAACCCTTTTCACACAATTTAATTAGGGAGTCGGGTGCTGTCCTCCCTGCTGGGATTGTATGTCAGGTGAGGGTAACTCTCCCACAAGAATATTGCTTTGGTAAACATATAGCTTGTGGGTGTGCTTACATTTGGATAATCTCTGTCCTGCTCCATTTGCCCAGAAGCAGGATGAATGGAAAAGCATAAACTGTTTGTAATTGTAGTAAATCACCACAGTGTTATGGATCTGGTGTACTTAGCTCTGCACTTGCAAATGCCTCTGTGGGCACAACTGTCTGACAGCCCATCTTGTCAGAATAAAATCATACTGCATGACTCAGCTCTTACTTCTGGACATTCAATCTGTATGAGTCCTGTCTAAGTTACTGCCCCCCCCCGACTGCGTAGTTCAAGTTCAAGTTTATTGCAGGAATACTCCATTGAGCAAGCTCATTCACAAGGAGGTCCTGAGGCTTGTACAAAGACAAAAAAAACATTACATAGTAAAGCAACCTTGGTTACTTGTACAGATACAAAGAAAAAGAGCATTACATAGTAAGGCATCTTTAGTTACTAGTAAACTAAGTGCACACAAAATTCGAGAAGGGTATTACATAGCAATATACAGTGTTATAAAGATGTGTACAATTACGAACATTTAGTAAAGAATGTACAAGCAATACAAGGTAGAGTTATAACTTTAACCCTGTTAGCTGCACTAGATAAGCTTGGTGTAAGGTGAACAGGGTTGGGGGGGGGTCAGTTAGCATGGGGTAATATATAGATAGAACGCCAAAGGTAGGAGAAGGTAAAGCAAGGGGTAATATATAGATAAGAGGCCTAGGGAAGGAAAGGGAAAAGGAGTAGATAGGAAAAATCATAGATTTTAATTAGTCAAGGAATACATTTTGCAAGCTAGAAGGTTTCTTGGTCTAAGAAAGACTAGTACCAGTGGAGACGATAGTCAAGAGGTACACAAAGGGAAAGAGGAGGGGCTTAGCAGTTGCAAATATCTTTTATTTTTGATGCAATTAGCACTTTATAGAAGTTAGCTGAGACAATACTAATTTGTTTTAGTACAGATTGAAGTTGGTTCCATATACTGGGAAGGGCATGCGAGATAACTCTTTTGCCAAAGGAGGTATGAGTCCTAGGTACATCAAGCATGATAAATGCTGTTTTCCTGAGGGAATATGCACTGTGGGAAATGCAGATTAAAGATGTTAAGTAGCATGGTAGTTTATGCAGGAGCAACTTAAAGGTCCAAAGCCCAGCATGAAACAGGCGTCCAGTAGTGAGAGATGTCCAACCAACAGCTGCGTACAGATCACAACGGTGAGTACGCTAGGGGGAATTAGTAATGAAACATAACGCACGGTGGTAGAGGATGTCCAGCTTACTTAGACTTGAGATTGTAGCGACGAATAAATTAGGTCACCATAGTCAAGTAAGGAAGGAATGTAGCTTGGAAGAGCCTGGTACGGGTCTCAAGGGGGAAAAGAGACCTATTTCTAAAAAAGAATCCTAGTCTACTTTGAGCCTCCTGTATAAGTCATCAATGTGGTCATTAAAGAAGAGCTTATTATCTATCCAAATTCCCAGATATTTGAATTTAGGCATGACTTCCAAAGGTTCACTTAGTGATGTAACAATAAAGTCTTTTGGTAGGTCAGGGGAGGGACCAGAGGAGTTACTACGAGAGAAAATCATTGCTTTTGTTTTCTTAGCTTTAAGGAGAAGCTTGGCTTTTATCAGGTTATTTTCGAGCTGAGCAAAGTCAGCTTGCAAAACTTCCCTGACTTCCGATAAAGTTGAACCAGAGGTATACAGAACAGTATCATCAGCAAAGAAGTGCAGTTTGGAGCTAGATATATGAGAACCTAGATTGTTGATGTACAGTGAGAATAGAATTGGGCCAAGAATGGAGCCTTGGGGACTCCTCCGACAACCGGCAGAGAGGGGCAGAGAATAGGCCATACGCTTTGACTTTCTGTGTTCTCCCTGAAAGGTAACTAGTAAACCACTGAGCAGTGGATGGAGTGGCACCTAAGTTAGATAGGCAAGTGACTAAGAGGTTGTGATCAACAGTGTTGAATGCTTTATTAAGGTTCAAGAAGACTGTGCCAGTAATCATCTTGGCATCCACGGCAGAGATCCAGTCATTAGTTACTTTAGCCAGTGCTGTAATAGTGCTGTGATTTGTCTGGAAGCCAGATTGAGCTTGGTTTAGGAGTGAAAAGGTTTCGATGTGAAGTTGTAATTGGTTTTAGATCAATTTTCGAAGACTTTAGAAGATGGGCAAGATGGGGATAGGCTTTTAGTTGTTCAGATCACATGGGTCCCCTGATTTAAATAGGGGGAGGATGTGGGCAGATTTCCAACAAGTCGGAACTAAGGCAGAAGTGATGGAGAGGTTGAAGATATGCAGAATGGGGGCAGTGGGATAGGCATAGCCTAGTCTTAGGGAGAAAGGTTCAAGACTGTAGTCCCCAGCGCTTTTCCTGGTATCAAGTTTAAGAAGTGAATCTTAAACTTCTTTATAGTTAAGTATACGCAATTGGAAGGGACAGGATGAGGTGCAGGTTGTCAGGGAGGAGCTAGGCTGGCTTTTCTCATAGCTAGCGTAAGGTGAAGTGTCAAAAGCTAGACCAGCTGTGACAAAATGGGAGTTGAGTTCTTTGAGTATTTGAGAATTACTTTCCACTGTCCTACCATTTGTAAGTATCTTGGTTGGAACGGAGGGGGCAGCAGGCTGCTCTTCAATAGGTTGGAGTATCCTTCAAATTTTGTGTCAGTCCCCGTTTGCCTGTTAAAGGGTAGAGACGTAGAAGTAGGCCTTGGCAGAGTGAACCATTTTTACACAAGTATTCCTAGCTGCTCTAAATGCCTGCTAATCTGAAGGGCTCTTGGACTGCCTGGCTTGAGCCCAGAGCTTGTCCCAGATAGTAAGAGCTGCCTTAAGATCTGAGGTGAACCAGGGATGAGAGTTTTTATGCACCCTGACTTTGATAAGGGGGACATGCTGATTTGCCAGAACGGCAAGGTTGTCATTGAAGACAGAGACCACCTCATTGACATTTTTGGCAAGGTAAAGATCTTGCCATCTTACCTCACCTAAGTCAGATAGGAAATTAGCTGCATTGAACTTGCGACAGGACCATTTTGTTATAAATGTTGGCTGCTGATGGGCCTTAGTTTGAGATCTTATGCATACAACAACCCCATGGTCACTCACATCATTGTGAAAAACTGCTGAGTGTGAGATTTTATGAGGATGAGTGGTTAAGATAACATCTAAGAGGGAGCTATTGTCAATATTAAAGGTATTGTTTCTTGTGGGTTCACTAACTATTTGCACAAGGCCAAATTCGTCACAGAGAGAGTTAAGGCAGTGAGATTTTGAGGTAAGCCAATCCATACTGAGATCTCCTAGGAATATTGTTTCTGTATTGGCAGTAGAGATTAAGGATCTAAGTATATTTAAGATTCCAGAACCACCAGTCGGAGGCCTATAGCCTCCAATTATAGTAACGCATTCAGAGGACGGAAGGTGAAACTTCATAGAAACAATCACAGATTCCTTAGATATCGACTTGCAACTGATATATGTGACTGTGTACTTGCCTTTAGAGTAGATAACCACACCCCCACCTCGAGATTTCCTCTCTGCCCTGAATAGTTTGTAGCCCGGGAGAGTAATTTGTTGGTTGGAATTAGCCTTTTTAAGCCAGGATTCAGTAATAATGATAAGATCCAGGTTAGTATGTGCAGCCCATGCTTGTAGTTGGACAAATTTTTTGGTCAGGCTTGGTATATTGACTAACATCATTTTTTTTAAATAATTCAATATACTTTTATTAACATACATAATAAGTTTTCAATACAAACTTGGGTAACAGTTAGGCAAACAGGAGAATTACCCCCCAAACAATGTACATAAGAATCTTAAATTCTAACAGTTTGAACTAATATACTTTCCCAACACCCAGCCCTTCCATCCTCCCTCCACAATCTGTAAAACACCTCCTAACCCACCTCCATCAAGTGTGTACACGCCCAGTCATCAAAATATATTAATAGAAAAAACATACTAACATACTATTTGCCAGCAGATTAGGCCTTACGATCCATCGAGTCTGCCCAAACCTTAGATCCTTAGTTGGGTGCCGAGGCCCTCCCATCCCTTGTGCTCCAGAAACCCCTATCATCCATCCCCAACCCCTGGGACAGGCCATCATCTGATACATCCACTTTCTGTGTCTGTCCCACTCTCTTGAAGCCTCCACTGTATCTCTGAACCAGCTCGCCAGGCAGTGCATTCCAAGGGTCCACCACCCTCTCAGTGAAGAACCTCCTTCCCCCCAACCCTTCCACCTTCCAACTTCAAACCATGCCCTCTGGTGATACCTCCCTGCTTTAGTCTAAAGATCCCCTCCATGTTTACCCTATTTATTCATTCCCTTGAGGTACTTGAAGACCTCAATCATGTCCCCCCCCTGTCTCTCCTCTCCTCCAATGAAAACAGGCAGAGCTCCTCAAGTCTGTCCTCATACGTCAAATCCCCTAGCCCTCGTATCATCTTAGTTGCCCTCCTCTGTACCCTCTCTAGGAGCTGTATGTCCCTCTTCAAGTGTGGTCTCCCGTACTGTACACAGTACTCAAGGTGTGGTCTAACCAGTCCATTGTACAGCGGCAGAATCACTTCCTTGCTCCTAGAGGTGATCCCCCTTACGATGCATCCCAACATCCTGTTTGCCTTGTTATCTGCTCTCCTGCACTGCTCAGAGTTATTCATACATGCGTCCACCATGACCCCTAGGACTTTTTCCCTATTGAGACCTCCAGCGCCTCCCCTCCCAGGGTGTACCTGTGTTTAGGGTTTCCCCTACCAAGATGCAACACCTTGCACTTGGCGATATTGAAATTTAATTTCCATGTGTGAGCCCAGCTCTCCAGGGTGTCCAGGTCCCCTTGCAGGGCCAACCTCCCCTCTTCTCCCTCAACTACTGCTCCCATCTTGGAGTCATCCGTGAAGAGACTCATTTCACACCCTATACCCTCCCTGATGTCCGATATGTATGCATTAAACAGGATAGGACCCAGGACCGAGCCCTGCGGTACCCCACTACCAACCTCTCTGGGGTTCGAGAGCTCCCCACAGACCACTACTCTCTGGGTACGTCCAGCTAGCCAGTTTTCAATCCATCTGACCATCAAAGGGCCTACTCCTAACCCCATCAGTTTCTCCACCAGACCATTGTGGGGGACAGAGTCAAACGCCTTGCTGAAGTCCAAGAATAATACATCCACAGGCTTTCCCCTGTCCAGTTCTGATGTTACCCATTCGTAGAACTCCATAAGATTGGTTTGACATGATCTACCTGGCACAAACCCATGTTGCCGACTATCCAGACCTCCCACTTCCTCCAAGTACACCCCAATCGTTCCTTTAGTATACTCTCCATTAATTTTCCCACCACCGAGGTCAAACTGATGAGTCTATAGTTACCTGGTACTTCCCTCGACCCTCCTTTATGGATTGGCACCACATGTGCCTCTCGCCAATCCCTAGGTACCCTCCCTGTCTCAAGTGACCTGTTGAAGAGCTCCGCCAGGAGTGCAGCCAGTATGTCCGCCAATTCCCATAGTACTCTCGGATGAATGCCATCCAGCCCAGGAGATTTGTCTTTCTTTAGGGCCTTGAGGCTAACCACACTTTTGGCAGAGATAGCATCTGTCCCCTCCACCTTACTGGCCTTTTATCCTTATCCAGATGTGACACCTGGGTACCTCTCCTCCCTCTTGCTCCATTTCTGTTGCTCCCTGATCCCACTCACTGCCGCTCTATCCCCTTTGTGCCTTGCTTTGTAGATATCCCATCCCTCCCTAGTGAACACAGAGGCAAAGTACTCAGTTAAATATCTCTGCCTGGTCCTCGCCTCTTCCACCCACCCTCCTTCTGATCTCAATCTGCTGAGGGCATTTTCAGACCATAAATTATCATGGCTTCCATACAGTAAGTAAGGCATCTAGAGGACCCCATCTAGTCTGGTAGACCTGTGAATGGTTATTCATGGTTAGAATGTGTTTCTCTAACTGGAGGGCAAATAACATTTCTTTATGCCATTCTATAATTGACAGGACTGAGTCATCCATCCAATGTCTCATGATAATTACTTAGCTATTGCTGAGATCAAAGTCAAATGTGCTTTTCTAAGATTGGGAGTACTCTCTGGAAATAGATATAGTAAACAAATCTCTGGAGTAATATAGGAATCCAGGCCCAACAAGGGGTCATGCATCCTTCTAATGGCTTGCCAAAACTTCTGGACCGACGGGCAGGCCCACAGCATATGGTATAGCATCCCAGTATGGTTTGTACATCTAGGACAATCAGGGGAAGGCCAACTTCCCAGTCTACAAAGTTTGAATGGCATAAAATATAAATTATGCATGATATTGAAGTGTATCAAACGCAATCTATCTTGCTAGATAAATTTATACAAGATCTGCCATAGCTTAGTCCACAGGCTTTGTTCAGCACTAAGAGAAAATACCTGTAACCAATAATAACAAACTCCTTGAGGCAGTCCAGGGTCAACCGACTGGATTACTTTATATATTGGGAGACTGCATGGGGTTCTCCAGCTGCCTGCAGAAGATTATTAAAACATCTGCAGACCCCTGATTCATCCCCTCAGCCCAAATGAGCAACAATAGCCTTCTTGAGCTGTTCATACTTAAAAAGGCTGCTACAGGCACCTTAAGCTGATGTCTGAAAAGAGCAAAGGAATTATTCTACCTTCATATATGTCCATGACTCCTATGCTGCCAAGAAGAGGCCAAAAGGCCAGGGAAATGGGTTTGTGTCCAATCTGAAAATGGGGATTTCCCACAACAGGCTGTTCCAACAGAAAATGCCAGTTATGGGATAAGTGAATTTGTAGCTGATGTAAGGCCCTAATGGACCAACCTAGTGGGATATTCTGAAGAGGTTTTGGAATTGATTTGGGACTAGTGTATAACTGGACAAGTAGGGAACAATGATATTGAGCTGCTAAAAATTGTTCAATATCTAACCACAAGGGTATATATGTTTGTCGCTCTTCCCTTGATATCTCCCTTGACCAGTATGACAGCCTGCTAAGGTGATGGGCACAATAGTATGAGAAAAAGGAAGGGACTGCTAGTCCACCCTGCTTTTTAGGTGCAGAGAGCTTCAAGTAAGAGCGTCTAACACTCTTACCCTTCCAAAGGAAAGCTGGTAACATTTGCTGGAGTTTACAAAACCACTTTTTAGGAAGAAACAGGCCTAACATCCCCAAGGGATATAATACTCGGGGCAAAACATTCATCTTGACAATATTTATTCGTCCCCATAAAGAAAGAGGAAGATCTCCCCATCTGTTTAAATCTAATTTAATTGTACTCAACAAATCTGTAAGGTTTAATTTAAGCATGGTAGGAATCTCTCTGGCAACCTTAATCCCAAGATATGTAAGGGACTTGGACTCCCATATCAAATTAGTGTTTTCAAGCACTGACCAGGAGGTATTATTATTTAGGGGGAAAACTTTTGTCTTAGACTCAATGAGCTTGTAGTGGGAAATTTACAGAAATTTACAGAAAACCACTCTATCTCAGCCAAAAGTTCTGGAATGCCTGTTACAGGATGTTGGAGATATAAAAGAAGATCATCTGCATATGCAGGGAGGGAATACCTTTATGCTCCTATTTTAATTCCCTGGAGTTTTGGGGAGGTTAACAGACTCCTGATCAGGGGTTCTAAGTAGAGATTAAATAATAATGGGGAGAGGGGGCAACCCTGTCTGGTCCCTCTCTGGGGTAGAAAGGGAGCAGACAGTATCCCGTTGGGTCAAATCCGGGCTGATGGGGATGTATATAACAGTCTAACCCATCGAAGAAAACTCGAGGGGAGACCCAGATGGGCCAAGGTTACAAAAAGAAAATCCCAAGAAACTCTATCAAAAGCCTTCTCAGCATCCAGGGAGATGACTAACATCATTTTAAGACCCGGGGCAGCTGCAAAATCTAATGGGGAGGTGAGTTGCAGAGGCGGGCCAGGATTTAACTCAACATTTCCTGAGCAGAGGAGGAGCAATAGTGGCATTTTCTTTAAGGATCTGCTCAGAAAGGAGACGGCTTAGAACCAGCCATTGCCAAGGTATCTCCCCTGGGACTCGTAAAAAACAGAAATGTTATTTGCCTTCCCCCTGACTCCCTAAATAATGAGTCAGGTAATCACCCTCCAGAAAAGAGTGAGGACTGTTGTCATGTTGCCGGGTAGGGTTACATTAATATGTATTAATCCGTAGTCTGAAATTAAAAAATGTGCTCTGTGCTTGCTTGTATGTATAAGGGAATTGGCTAACTGCTTGGAGATTAGTAAGTAGTCAGTTCTACTGAATGTTTGGTGTCTATTGGAAAGGAAAGTAAAATCCCATCCTTGAGGGTGAATCAACTTCTAGCAGTCCAAAAGACCCAGGTCCTTTACTAGTTTTCTGAATGCTATTCTGAAATGAGTATCCAAAATGCATGGTCTTTGGCTGTTCTTATCTAAGATTGGGTCAAATGCTTTGTTGATGTCTTCCCCCTGTTATCAAGCTATGGTCAGGGAAATTAAGTTAACTGTTAAGGAATCAAAGAACTCATCTTTAGTTGGGAGCATATGCATTACACAGCAGTATATTCTGATTATCTAGCTTTCCAATCAAGATCTGGAATTTCTCTTCAGGGTCAGGAATAATAATGCAAAAAAATGCAAGGTGTTGCATTTTGGGGCAAGGAACCAAAGAAGAGAATACTGGCTAGGGGGGATCAAGCTGGGGAGCACCAAGGAGGAAAAGGGCCTGGGGGTATTGATAATAGCAAGCATGAACAATACTGCCCAATGCAGGAGGGTGGTGGCAAAAGCAAACTGGATGCTAGGGTGCATAGCACGTGGATTCACGTCCAGGCACAGGGAGGTGATTTTGCCCCTCAACAGGGCACTGGTTAGGCCTCACTTGGAGTACTGTGTGCAGTTCTGGAGGCTGTACCTGAGCCAGGATGTCAAGCTGCTGGAAGAAGTGCAGCAAAGGGCGATGAGGATGATTCAGGGGACAGAGGGAATGGATTATGAGATGAGGCTAAAGGAACTGAATATGTACAGTACACACTGGAAAAGATGCAGGAGAGGGGGGACATGATCAAGACATTCAAGTACCTGAAGGGTGTCAACAAAGCGGAGGCGGAGGATGTTAAAACTAAGGGCGGGAGAGAGACTAGGGACATGGGCTAAGATCAGAGGGGAAGATTCAGGAGGGAGATGAGGAGGCATTACTTCACAGAGACAGTAGTTGCAAGGTGGAGCGCACTACCAGAAGGGGTGATATCATGCAAAAATGTGGCTGGCTTTAAGAACACTTGGGACAGGGTACTGGGGTGGGTTAGGGTGGGCGAGAAGAACAACAATGGGAGGTTAAGGGGTTGGGGGAGGGGAAGCTGCCTGCTAGGGAGCTAGCTGCACAATCGAGCAGATTTTGATAGACCAGTATGTCTGTTCTGCTGGCATCTTTGTTTGTATGTATGAATATGTATAGTTTAGTGAATTTCACCCCTTTTCTTATCAGTATTTCTGTGCATCTCCTTTTATTGTGTTGCTTGCATGCATGTGCAAGAAGCATATTGCTTTCAGCAGTTAGGGAGAATACCTAAATGCGTCAGGAAATTCGGGCCATGTCACCATGCAATCAGCTGTTTTAATGCATTACAAGCTACCAAAACAGCTAATTGGTGTCCCCATGGCGATGACGTCTCTGTCAGCCTCTCAGAGTCCCCAGGAAGGTGACAGAAAGCCGCCACCAGCCGTTCAGTACTGTATGCCTTCATGGTGAAACATTTCAATAAAAAAAAGCCAACGGGGTGCCCAATCCCCCTGTCGGCATGACCTCCTCCCCAGTTAACTAGAATTTGCAGCTTATCCAATAGGTATGGAAATGGGCAGACTGGGGGGACCAAGCAGTCCTTATCTGTCGTCAAAGTCTATGTTTCTATTTGCTGACAGGGTAGTCCAATCCCCATCGGCATAATGCACCTCCCCACATTTTTTGTTTACTGGGGGGGGTGCCCAATCCCCCCTCGGCTCATGCGTTTCCCCCCCCCATCACACTGTATGACTGATGGGGGTACCCAATCCCTCATCAGCTCCATTGCCCCCCACAAACAAACTTCCATCTGCCACAGTGGGAGCCCACCCCAGCATGACATAAGTCTCTTTGGCCAACGGTGGTGCCCAATCCCCCATTGGCTCTACTGCGCCCCCCCAAACACACTGACTGGTGCCATGCTGGGAGACCACCCCAGCATGGCAAAAGGCCCCCGTCATCTGTGTAAAAAAAAAAAACCTAGAAGAAAATAATGGTCCCTTGTTGATTCTCTTGCCCCCCTCCCCCAACCTGTGCCCACCCTCTGCATACCCCACCTCCTCACACCCACACCTCACCCCACACTTACCTCCAGAGCCCAGCGCAACGATCTTCGGTGGACTGGGAACACGTCTGTGCTCTTCAAAAGCCAACTGCTAACTGAAGAAATGCTGGTAAGCTGTATAATGGCATAAATGGGTTTTTTTTTTCAACTTTGGTGCATATCTTGGCCATTTTGGGAAATGTTTTCACCAAATTTTCAACATGGGGTTCTTGGGACCCCACCTCACGAACTCAGTTACTGTCATTTTGTTATTCAGTCCCGAAAGGTGATTTTGCGGTCACTGCATGGAACCACCTTTCAGGATTGATTAACAAAATGACAGTGTCACAGTTCATGAGGTAGGCCCCCAAAACCCTATGTTGGTGAAAAAAGTCCCTAAAATGACTGTTTTACAAGCATGCATTGCGCAGTTCTTACGCATGCTCGTAACTTCGAGCATTTTTAATATTTTCACTCCAGATTTTCAACATTGCCATTTTACCACATCTTTTTATGAACAGCACAGCTGTTATTTTTCACATCTCGCCCAAAATGTGTTTTCACACATGTAGCACTCAATGGCACAGTCGGTGTGCGAAATCAGTGTTCAGGACAGATTAAGAAAATCACAGTGACGCTGTTCATAAGCAGAAGTCTTAAACTGGCTATATAGTGTATGGTGGAACATCGCTCTCCACCGAAATCCATCGTTGTCGAAACCTTGTAGTCACACACTAGTGACGTTCGCAGTGCAGCAGAACGATTTTTTCTACTGCACTGCGAACATCACACACTGTGTCCTCGAGCAGCATTTGACAGTTAGGGCTCACTCCATAGACAGGACACATAGTGAAAGCAGCAATGTCGACAGCAGTACTAATGTTTAGGGTTAAAACTTTCAAAATGTAAAGTTCTTAAACAGTTAAAATGTCAAGCGTGAAAAGGTTCAAAATGTAAAGTTCTTTTTTCCTTCTAGTAACCCAGTAAAAATGTTTTGAAGCAGAAACATGCTGTAGTGATTTTTTTTTCCCAAAAAACGACGTTCCACCATACACTATAAAGAAAAGTGCATGGGGAACAGTTGACAACAGGGCATCTTTCACTTCTTTGGCACTATGACGACGGATTACCTTTCGCGCTGCGCTCTCGAGGTAATAAATTGTCATAGTGCCAACTCAGTGAAAGAATAGCCCTGTTGTCAACTGTTCCCCATGCACTATCCTATATGTTGAAAATCTGTTGACAAACATCCGTAAAATGACTGTGTTATGAACGTGCATTGTGCAATTTCCATGCACCCTCATAACTTCATGAGTTTGTAATACTTTCAACACTGGCATTTTTCCACACCTCCTTATGAACAGTTCAGCTGTCATTTTTTCACACCCTGGCCGGAATGTGTTTCACACTTCCAGTGCAGAATAGCATGGACACTGTGGGGAATCAGTGTTCGGAACAGATTAAGAAAATCACAGTGACACTGTTCATGAGTGGAGGTCCCAAAATGCCTGTGTTGAACATCTGGTGTAAAATATCCCCAAACTAATTACATTATGGGTGTGCATTGCGCAGTTTCTACGCACACTCGTGACTTCACCAGTTCTTTTATATTTTCACTCCAGATTTTCAACATTGCCATTTTTTACACCTCTTTATGAACAGTACAGGCGTCATTTTTCACATCCTTTCGAAATGTGTTTTTGCATCTGTGGTGCCAAGTGGCGCAGTTGCTGTACAAAATCACCTTTCGGCTAACAAACTGATAGTGTCACTGTTCATGTGGTGGGGTCACAAAAAGCCCATGTTGAAAACTAGGAGCAAAAATACCAAGAAACACCCAGGGTGTTAGGGTTTTCAACCATAACGCCCTACCCTGAAGGGACTGACAGGCATCAGGGGTATGATTTGGGATTGTCAACAGTAATGCTCATGCCATTCCACCCCCACCCTGCAGGCAGTGGCAGGCATCGAGGTGTGCCTTGGACCCTTTGGCCCCATAGTTCACCCCATTCTTCTATACTGCATCCATTTCAGTGTATTTCCTTATGGAATGAGGTGAGTGTAAAGCCTGAACACTCCAAAGCACACCTCGACACTTGTAAGTGTCTGCAGGGTAGGGTGAGGTGAATTGTCATGACTGTAATGGGTGATGACCCAAAGGTACACCCCAATGCCTGTCCATCTCTGCAAGGTGGGGGTGGAGTTGGCATCAGTTCAATATGTCTCTGCCATTTCTATACTGCTTCTGTCTAACTCCTGCACTTCCACTGCTAATGGCAGCAAGCAACACTTGGCATTGACAAATGCTTGTTATTTAGCAGCTGTATTCAATTTGACCAACCCAGGATCTCAGCAATTTGTCAGGTTCTAGCTGCCGAAGGTGTGTTTCCTGTAAAAAGGCACTAGTGTTCACCACAAAAACACAAACCCATAGCTTGGTTTGTAGTTTAAAAATACTTTATTCCATAAAAATACACAGCACTTACCTCACCAGCATCTGCCAACATTTCGCCCACTGGACCGTGGACTTTGTCAAGGCATGGCCAATGTGGCATACACCTCCTTTTTAAATCCTAATCTTAAAGTGGCATTCTGCAATCCCAATTGTAGTCGACATAGTCTTTATAAAAGAAACAACTTTTTTTCATATTTATACATAAATAAATCAATATGCCACATTACCAATCCAGCTAAAAACAAGGAATGAAAAAGGTGCTCAGATAAATAACACCAAAAAAACAGATGAATGAAAACATAGGTAAAGGAAGAGCGGGGAAGGGAAAACAGATTGAAAAGTGTTTTTTTTTTTTTGGTATCTATTTATGCTCCTCGCTGGTCAGCCCCCATCTGACTGACCCCTCCAGCCCTGTCACCTGGAATTACCGGTGCTTACCTTGCCCAGCCTGGGAACGGCGCCTGCGGGAAGTTGGTCTTCATCCTGCTGACCAGCATTTTCCCCTCTGATTTTCTCCCAGAGGCCCCAGGAGTATGAATGCATGCACGTGGAGGTGCGCATGCACCATACAGTCCCAGTTATGACCTCTTTCCCCCACCCCATGGCCTAATGCCTGGGCACCCTTTGAGCCCGTGCTACCCTTAGCCTCCACTGGGGGTTGCCATCAGCTGAGGGATGCCGCGCTACCTCCCCGGAGAGGAGAGCTTGCATGCTGGCAGCTCCATCCAGCTCCTCCCTCCCTCCCCATGCCGACTTCTGATGGCCTGGGCTCGTTCCCAAACCCGGGTCACCGGCATGGGTCAAGGTAAGGCACCAGCGACTCAACCTTCTACCCCATCAGGCCGGAGGACTGAAAAGTATTTTTAACTACAAACAAAACTATGGGTTTGTTTTTTTGTGGTGCACAATAGTGCCTGTTAGCCACTTTTTTCTTGCCGCACTTTATTTTGAGTGTGCTCCAGGCGTGGATTCCCTTAGCTGCCCTGTTCATTTTGCACTGATTTTCCTGTAAAAAGGCAATATCAGCCTTTACAAAAACACAGTTCAATAGCTCAGGATATGCAAAAACTTTGTGGTGTGCATATCCAGGGCTTACAGTACCAGAATGAGGACACACTAACCACTGAAAATATGCAGGGTTAACCAGAATGAGGACACACTGACCACTGACAATGGGCAGAAGAGAATCAGCACCCACAGTACTTAAATAAATAAAGCTTTAAGTACCAGCTTAAAATGTGTATACAAGTATCCAGCATTGATTTTTAAAATTCCATGAAGCATACCGCATCAGTTAACATCCACAGAGTGTACCGCTCAAACATTTCTTTAATTCTTTTCTTGCCATGAAAAAGCAGGTCTCTCATACTGGTCATAAATGTCACCAAGCCCTGCAAAATACTGTATTGCCGTCATACAGTATAACAAATCTTAGTGCTGGCTCTGTGCTTGCTATGCAGCTATAATATTGTGAGACAAAACGTTGCAAATACAGACTAGAAATGCGGACCAAACAACATGCCAGTTACTGATCACAAAACAATGCCACACAGAGCTGGCTACACAATATAGAATCAAAAGGGAGGTTTTCAGTGTCCGGTTATGAAGCTATGAAGTAACTATTTAACCCCCTAAGTGGTCACAGTAGTTCTAACAACAGCTACCAAATATTTCTATAGGAACAATGGAAATAATACAATGAAATCTAATCTAACACAATGCTTAGATGAACACTAAGCAAGCAAAAACAAATGTATAGTCTATGTATGTACTGTCTAGATATGAAAAGAAAACAAACAACAACAAAAAATCAGAGCAAAAATTAAGTCTGTAAATCAGATATTTTCCTGGAAAAGCGTAAAGTGTTAAATTGAGAAGTTAACTATTTAAACAGTTCATACAGGGTAGGATGGAGCCTACCCTCAGAGATGCAAACAACACCAAACCTCTAGAGTCCAAGGTGCTGGTAGTGGAAATTCACTTTATCCAAATGACATTAACTTAGGCTGTTCTGCTTTAAAGTTTAAGACGTTTTTCTTCATTGCGAAATGATGTTCTTTGTTAGTCAGAGGGATGATGTTTAAAGTAATTTAAAGAAAGAAAGCTCCTTATAGCTGAATTAGCCAAATTAAATGTGTGCATGGGTGGGGGAGGAATGAGGACAACTGGATTTAAAAATGTATTAACTTTCCTCTTGACCTTGTCTTAATTAATTAATTTATTTATTTATTTGCTTTTGTTAACCAAGCAAGCACACTAGACAGCCAAGTGTCTATTTTCAGGTGTGACCCGGGAGATTACAAGGTACATACAGGAGCGTCAGGCACATAGGTTACACCAAGCGGTAGATAACAGTATAGTACAGGCATGGACGACAGATTTCTACATGTAGGGTAAGCCATACCCTCAGGTGGGTATGGTAGTGAGTTACATGAGTTGTACAAATTGTGGGGGAGAGGACAGGGGAAAAACATAAAAATAGACTTTTGCAGGCATACTGTACAGGGGTGGGTGGGCAGAGAAGGGACCCAGTTCCTTTGGTACATCAGATGGCAATGGGCTTGCCAGGTGGACAGAGTGCATGCAGTAACAGGGGACTCATCACCTGACAGTCGAGCCAGGTTTTAGCGGCTCAGGTGCAGATACAGGCAGAGGCTGATTTTAGGAGGCCCCAGAGGGAGGCTTTGAAGCAGGGATGGGAGGGGGAGGAGCTAGTGCTGGCAGGAAGGGAGTTCCACAACCTGGGCACATAGGCAGCGAAGGCCTGATCACCCATTTGTGTGTGAGTTTTAGGAACCAGGAGGACCTGAGAGTCGCCGGATCTTAAGTTGTAGGAGGGGTTTGCAGGTTCAGGGATATGGCGAGTGCAAAAGGGATGGCAGTTCTGACAATGTTGTCGATGAAGTAGCCAAGGACAAAGGTGCGGTGGTTTTCCAGAGGAAGCCACTCAATCCAGTAGTATAGCTCACAGTGCTGCATGCGTTGTGGTGCAGACAGTGCAAAGTGGCATGCATTGTTGTTTGCTATGTCCCATTTTGAGAGACTGGTTTTTGCGACATGGGCAAAGGATACCAGACCATAGCAGAGCATGGGTAGGAGGACCCCCCTGGCTAGGTCGAGATGAGTGGCTGAGGTGAGACAACATTTTTGCTTTGTATACTAGGCCCAACTTGCAGTTGGTTGCCTTGCAAGTGTTGTGAATGTGCAGTGTGAAGTCCAGTTGCGGGTCAAGGGTTACCCCCAGGTACTTGACAGCGTCTGCAACATGCAAGAGGTAACCATCAGCTCCTGAGATTTTAAGAGGAGCAGGGCAGGCTTTTGTCGTGGCAGTGGAGCCAAATAGCATGGCCTGAGTCTTTTTAAGGTTGATGGTTAACTTGTGGTCCTCAAGCCAGGTCTGAATTTGGCTAAAGTCAGAGTTTAACTGGGTGTTAATGGCATTGATTTCCCGGAAGCGAGCCAGGATGAGGATAATATCTGCAAGCTTTGTTATGCTAGTCTCCCACTGAAGAGGATAAAGGTGCTACTCAAAATTTGGGATGGTGTGACCATCTCAGCACCCTGAGATTCCAAACAAAACATCAAGTGCATTATGCAACGTGGTCAAATGAAATCAAAAATCAAATCAAAAATTTTTATTTTACCAGGTGAAACACCTTTGAGTAAACTCATTTACAAGATGGACCTGGACAGGTACATGATCAAACACAGACTAATATTACAAAAATTAAACTGAAGGCATTACATACACTAGAATAAGATACATTTGTAAATATGTACACTAAGAGAACATTTATAGATAGCAGTCACATAGCAATATAGGCATTGAACATACCAGCAGAACAAGGCAGTGCGGGCAGCCATGCAAGGAAGGACAATGGTTACGTGGAACAACTAAGGTGGAGAAAGGAGGGAGGAGGATAAGCGAGAGTAAAAATCACATTGGGGGGGTCAGTGGATGTCAAACAGAGGGTACAATATCTGAGGTCAGTATACCTTTAGCCAAAAATCAAGGAAAGCAATTGCAAGACTCCTTAACGGAAAGTGCATATAGTGATTTGAATGCTGACAGATTATTATGGCAAGCTATTCTCACTTTTTTTTTAGTTTATTCCAGAGCTGAAGAAGTGCGAAACTTATTGAGGCCCTGCCAAAGCGTGACTTGACTTTGGGGCTAGTGAGAGAAATGTAAGAGGAACTTCTCAGAGCATCACTACCTAACGTACAACAGGGTAAACAATCTGAAATACACTGAGGGAGCTTCTTAGTGATTGCCCGGAAGGTCCAGAGAGCAGCATTTCTTTGCCTTCTGAATTTAAGGGAGGACCAACCCACTAAGGAGTAAAGGGAGCAATGGTGTGAAGAATACGGTGCTCCAGAGATAAATCTTAGGGCTCTGTGGTAAAGAGTATCAAGTTTCGTTAACGCTGTGTTAGGAGCTTGGCCATAGAAGAAATCAGCATAGTCCAAGATAGAAAGAAAAGTAATTTGGACCAGCCTTTTTGTAGCATCCTGTGTAAGGAGGTGTTTGATCCTGAATATGAGACCAAGTCTCTTCTTAAGCTTTTTGGACATCTCCTCAGTATGGTCCAGGAAAGAAAGTCTGCAATCAGTCCACACCCCCAGTTATTTGAATTTAGTTACAAAGTCTAGAGATTCACCTAAAAGAGTTGTAATTTATGGTGCCACTCCAATTCAGGCAGGATTTATTACATTGACACAAGGTGAGAAAAGCATCACCTTTGTTTTTTTAGCATTCAAGAGTAATATTTGGCTCAGAAGGTTTGATTGCAGATGATTAAACTCTAGTTGGAGGTCTGTGCAGGTGGATACTGGGGTTGGTCTGGGGATGTAAAGGACCATGTCATCTGCAAAGAGATGAATATTGGCTGTTTTAATTCCAGCATCTATGCTATTAATATACAATGAGAAAAGTAGGGGTCCCAATATGGAACCCTGGGGCACACCCCTCAACAAAAGTTGTGTTATCCATGGACTAGCACCCCTGATTGGCCCCCTACCTCACATACAGTAATACTTAGGGTGCAGGCACTTACCGTATAAGCATAAGTGTCAGGATCTGAGTTTTACTGTATTTTCTACCAAAGAATCATACTGCATTTGCTATTATCTAATTTTACCACTTAGTAGACTCCTCTATTTACACCATTGTATAATCATTAGTTAGACAATGATGCCATCTTTAGTTCTAGTGCAGAACAGAAACTATGAATATAACCATGTATGGCCTCCATGAATACAGGTCCTTTGTTTAGTTATCTTGTTTTTATGCCAGCTCAGCATGCTTTCCCAGGCTAGTAAGAAGTCAGGATATTTGCCATTATCCAATGAGGAGACTTTTATATATCTTTTTCATACTTGCCATGGTAATCATCAGGGGTATAAGACCCTTTGCATTGCACCTTTTCTCTGAGAGGAGACTTGCTGCTGTCTATAGGTAAAAAAGATTGGAGGTGTTCAAAGAGTGTTTATCACTGTGATTTGGTTGTACATCTGCTTTATATACCAGAAATAAATCACTTTATGTGCTGGACACCACTTGTCTGTCATTTCTTGACTTTTGTGCAGTTCCAACAAGAACCTGAGAAAGGTAATTTTATTACCAAAATTATAGTTGTAAGGGCAAAAGCTACCCCTCAGTTTATACTGATGAAGTCTCATCATTAGGTAACTAGACAACCATGTCAGAGAGATGGAGTCCAGACCAATATTATGAAGTGTAGCGAGAAGCAAGTCATGATCAACGGTGTTGAAAGCCTTGCTTAAATCAAGGAAAACAGCGCACACATAATTCTTGTTATCTAGGGTACTCTGCCAGTCATTTGTCACCTTTGCAAGAGCAGATATTGTGCTATGACATGGCCTGAACCCTGACTGTGCTGGATTAAGCAGGTTAGAGGAGTCCAGATAGTTCCTAATCTGAGTCTTCACTAATTTCTCCAGCAGTTTAGAGAGGATAGGAAGTGAGGAAATCGGTCTGTAGTTATTTAGATCACTAGGATCTCCAGATTTAAATGAAGAGATGACTTGAACTATTTTCCATATTGGTGGAATGTCACCCTGAGAAAGGGACAGATTGAAAAGATGTGTAATTGGAACAGCCAGGACATGTTAACTAAGTTTTAAAAAGTACACCTTAATACGGTCAGCACCAGCACTTTTTCTGGTGTCCAACTGTAGCAATAATTCATCTACATCCTTTAAAGATATGGGCTGGAAGAAAAATGCCATGGCTTGAGCAGGGGATGTCAGAGACCGGACAAGCTGTGTCATTGGTATGCAGTTGAGTATGTAGATTACTGGCTGGATGATCATTCAGTAAGTTGAGTATCGTTAGTTTATCAGTTATAAGGGAGCCACGGGATGATATTTTGTCAGGGAGGGAGTTGCATGATGCATGCCCTTTGATATCCTTAATAGTTTTCCAAAATTTAGCTGAACACTTGGTGGAGGAGTCCAATTCAGTTCTGAAGTAGTTGGATTTCTTGGCTCGAACAAGCTTTGTTCTGTGGTTCCTGGCCTTTCTGATAGCTAGCCAATCAGAAGGTAATTTGGTTTTCCTGGCTATCTTCCAGAGTAGAGCTCTATTAAGCAGCGCAGCTTTCAAACTAGCTGCAAACCAAGGGCAAGATTTTTTCTTAGTACAGGTTTTGGTTAGGGGAGCATGCTTATCAATTACCCCTAAAACAATTTCCTGAACGATGTCATAGGCCGTGTTCACAGTTTTAGCCAGGTAGAAAGCTTGCCAACTGAGAAAATTCTGCAAGTGAAAGAGAAATGCACGGGGGTCAAGATTGTGACAGCACCTTTTAAATAAATACCAGGGGGTAGAGGGTGGTTTTGGTACAGCCCTCACGCAAGCAATGAAACAATGGTCACTGAAGTCAGTGAAAAATACTCCTGAATGTGAGAACAGGTGTGGTTTATTCACCAAGATAATATCCAATAAGGATCTGTCACTAGGGTTTCTTTTATTCAGGCGTTTTGCTTCCTGTATAAGTTGTGAAAGCCCGAAGGTGTCACAAAGGTCTTTGAGGGGTTTGGAGAAATTGGAAAACCAAAAGGTTGAAGTCCCCCATAATAATGACCTCCAAGGATATGGAACCAAGCACACTATTCAGGTGGTTCAGAATCTGTATCCCTGCTGAAGGGGGTCTATAGCACCCTAGCACAGTAAGAGAGATGAAGGAAGAAAGCTGAACCTTAAGAGTCAGGCCTTTAAACTGCTTGGGTATTGTGGCAGAGATTAAAATGGAGACGGTAAATTTTTCATGAACATAAATCGCTACACCTCCACATCTCGACTGTCTCTCAGTTCTGAATATATTATAGGGAGAGATGTTCACCTCATAATCCGAGGTGTTGGGTCTGAGCCAAGACTCAGTGACCACCAAAACAGCCAGCCATAGTGTGGCATACCCAGGTCTGTATGCAGTCAAACTTCTTCAGAAGACTGCAAGCGTTGATATGCAGTAGGCTCATACCTTTAATACTGGCCAGTACAGATGGAACAGAGATAATGGGGGAGACCAGAATTTAACTTGATGTTGCCTGAGCAGATTAAAAGAAACAACAGGAATTTTTTGATCGCACTTAGGAGCATTCTGAAGGACCTAGTACATTCCCGCTTGGAGGGATACAGATATTCACGAGGAAGGTCATATAAGTGGATACTATGAGTACCCATGGATGCATAGATGAGCACCCTGGCCTTATAGAGGAAAGTTGTACCTAGAAAACAACGAGGCTAGAGTTCCATTGTACCACAGTACTTGTTCATGTAAAATAAAATAGGGAGCATAAGCATTAAGATGTAAGGGTTGTATACCCTTTGGATTGCCGTAGGGTGAAAAACAGGACATGAATTATTTCCACTGTAGGCCTTCTGGCTCTGTACAGAGCACGTTTTAAGAGAACATAATAGGAAACCTGTTGCACACATTAAAGTGAAGAGGATCCCCATTGTCACATGCCAATAGTACCTTATTGGACAAACTAAATCACTGAACCCTAATTAATGTAAGAAGGGAATGTGAAGAAGATGGAATAACAGCACCACACTGAGATTCAAAGCCATACTCAGAAAATAGTAGGACAAGGAGCTGAGCAGGCAATAGCAAAGCAATATCAGGGGGAGCTGACAGTGAAAGATTTTTTACTTTGGTCTCGCTGCAATAAAGAACTAAAGTCTCTCTAGTGGCAGAACTTTATAATTTGCTAGTGGAAAACTGGACCCAAAAATAACAATCATTTGTCAATGCTGAATGCTTGCTTGTTGGTATTAGCATTGGAATGCAGGAGTTAGACAGATGCAGTGTAGGAATGGCAGTGAAGTATTGAACTTCACGTCAACCCCACCTCCACCTTACAGAGATGGACAGGCATTGGGGTAAGCGTTTAGGTTGTCACCCATAATATTCATGACATTTCACCACACCCTATCCTGCAGACACTTACAAGTGTTGAGGGTTGCCTTGGGGTGTTCGGCTTTACAGTCACCCCACTCCATAAGGACATATGCTGAAATGGGTGCAATATAGGAGAATGGGGTGAACTCTGGGGCCAAAGAGTCCAAGGCACACCTCGATGCCTGTGACTGGCTGCAGGGTGGGTGGGGGGTGGGGTGGAATAGCATGAGCCTTACAGTCAGCAATCCAAAGGCACACCTCTGATGCCTGTCAGTCTGTACAGGGTGGTACGTTATGCTTAGAAACCCTAACACCCCGGGCATTTGTTGGTATTTGCACTACAAATTTTCAGCATAGGCATTTTGTGGCCCTCACCTCATGAAAGCATTTGGGAACTCTTCTCATGAACAGTGGCACTGTGATTTTGCAAATGTGTCCCGAACTTTGAGTTTCCACAGCGACCGTGCCATTGTGCACCAGATGTATGAAAACACAGATCGGGCAGGATGTGAAGAATGACAGCTGCACCATTCATAGGGAGGTGTGAAGAGATAACAATGTTGAAAATCTGTAGTGAAAATATTTAAAAATGCTCAAATCTCTGAGCGTGCGTGGAAAGTGTGCAACGCATGTGAGTAACGTAGTCATTTAGTGGAATTATTTCACCAAATTTTTAACATAGGCATTTTTGACCTCTGCTCATGAACACTATCACTATGATGTTCTTAATCTGTCCCGAACATTGATTTCCCACAGCAACCGCACTATTCTGCACCAGATGAGTAAACCCATATTTCAGGCAGGATGTGAAAAATGACAGCTGTACTGTTCATAAGGAGATGTGAAAAATGCCAGTGTTGAAAATCTGGAGTGAAAATACTACAGATTTGTGAAGTTATGAGGGTGCGTGGAAACTGTAAAATGCACACTTGTAACACAGTCATTTTATGGACATTTGTCACCAAATTTTCAAGATAGGCATTTTAGGAACTCTGCTCATGAACAGAGTCACTGTGATTTTACATAGGAACATACATACAAACATATGAACATATGAATCTGCCAGCAGACCACACCAATCAGTCTATCTGTGTCTGCCCAAGTGTGCAGCTAGCACCCTAGTTTGCAGCTTCCCCAGACTCCTCCCCCTCAGTTCCTCTCCCACTTGTCCCAGCCCCTGCCCCCCTGATTCTTCCTCTTGCTTTATCCCACTCCTCCTTAAAGCTATTGATTGTCCTACATGTTACAGCCACCTCTGGCAGCACATTCCAACAAGACACCACCCTCTCAGTGAAGTAGTGCCTCCTCATTTCTCTCTTGAAACATCCCCCTTCCAACTTTAGTCCGTGCCCCCTCGTCTCTCTTCCACTCCTTAGTTTAAACACCCCCTCGGTGCTAGGTTTATTTACCCCCTCAGGTATTTAAATGCTTCAATCATATCCACCCTATCCCTCCACTCCTCCAGTGTGTTCATGTTCGACTCCTTCAGCTTAACTTCATATTCCTTTCCTTCCATCCCCTTTAACATTTTTGTTGCCCTCCTTTGCATCCCCTCCAGTAACTTTATATCTCTCCTCAGGTATAGCCTCCAGTATTGCACACAGTACTCTAGGTGTGGTGTGACCAATAATCTGTGGAGAGGTAAGATCACATCCCTGTGTCTGGATGAGAACCCCCTTGCGATGCACCCCAGCATCCAGTTTGCCTTCGCTGCTGCTCTTCTGCACTGGGCCGAGTTGTTCATGCTCCCAGTTACCAACATCCCTAGGTCCTTCTCCTCTTCTGTGATCCCTAACCAACAGTCCCTCTTCTGGTTCTTAGCCCCACTTCTTTGCGTTGAATCCTAGCTGCCACTCCACCGACCATGTCTCTAGTTTGGGTAGGTCCCCCTGCAGTTTTTCCCATCCGTCCGCTTCGTCCACCACTGCCCCCAATTTGGTATAACCTGTGAACAGACTAACCCTGCTTCCCACTCCGTGTGCTATATTGGAGCTAAAGAGCCCAAATAGTACTGGGCCCAGCACTGACCCCTGCGGCACCCCGCTTGTCACCGCTCTGGGTGCCGAGAGCTCCCCCACCACCACCACCCTCTGCACCCTCCCCTGTAACCAGTTCTCTATCCATTTAGCCAGCTTTTTTCCCATCCCCACTGCCGTCAACTCCCCCCCCCAGTCTCCCATGAGGCACTGTATCAAAGGCTTTACTGAAGTCCAAGTACAGGACATGTACCGCATGGCCCCTGTCCAACTCCCTTGTCACCCAGTCATAATACTTTATTAGGTTGGTTTGACAAGACCTCCCTGAGATGAACCCGTGTTGTCACCCATCTTGGAGGCCCATGCTCTCTAGGAATGCCACCAGCCTCTCCTTCAGTATCAGCTCCATAAGCTTACCTACTATGGATGTGAGACTTACCGGCTGATAATTTCCTGGCTCCTCCCTAGGCCCACTCTTGTGTATGGGCACCACATGGGCCACCCTCCAGTCCTGAGGCACACACCTCATTTCCAAGGAGGTGTTGAACAGATCTGCCAGCGGCTCAGCCAACAGCTCCACCATCTCCCTCAGCACCATGGGGTGGATGCCATTGAGACTTGGTGTCTTGTCCACCCTTAGTGCCCTCAGCCCCTCGAGCACCCTACTCCCTGTGATCACTTTGCCCATCACTTCCTCCCCCCCTTCCCAACCCCCCAGCCCATTCTGGTAGTGGACCATCCCTCTCCTTAGTGAAAACGGAGCAGAAGTACTCATTTAGAATTTCCACTTGCTCCTCCCCCTTTTCTATCCAATCCCTTCCCCGCTTTATCCTCACAATATGTTCCTTGCACTTCCCCTTTTCTCTGACATACCTAAAAAAGTCCTTTTCCCATCCTTTTATTCCCTGTGCGGACCTTAATTCCCTGGAGGCCTTAGCTTTTTTCACCCTCTTGGCCACGTTCCTTGACCAACTCCCGAAACCTTCCTTATCCTTTCCCTTCCCTGTTCTCCTGTACTTCCAGTACGCAGCCCTCTTTGTCCTCACCTCTTGCAGCACTTCCTTGTTCAGCCAGCATGGTTTCTTGGCTCTGCTCTTCTTACTCCTGGCCCTGGTGCAGGCTACTGTGGCCTCTGTTAGCCCAGTCTTTATGACTCCCCACTTTTGTTCTGCATCCATCCCCGGCCTTATATCCTGGAGTCTCCCTTGCAGTATTTCTCCCATCTCCCCAAAGTCCACCCTAATAAAGTTCACCACCTTAGTGCCTGTGCCTCTTGTCTCTCTGCCCAGTGTGAGAACGAGCCACACTGTTTGGTGGTCGCTACCTGCTAGTGGTCCTCCACTCATACCTCCCTCACCACCTCCCCATTTGCCAGTACTAGGTCCAAAGTGCTACCAAGCCTTATAGGCCCACTTACCAATTGTGTCAGAAGGCCGTCCTGGAATGCATCCAGGAGCACCTGATCCCTGGTACTGCTAGTGGCTGGGGTGCTCCAGTCAACCCGTGGCAGGTTAAAATCCCCCGTTATCACCACACTCCCCTTTCTACACGCCCTCCTTATCTGCTCTGCCAACTCCCCATCCAGTTCCCCAGATTGGTCTGGTGGTCTGTACACCACTCCCAGCCTCAGCTTTCTGCCCTTGGAGTCCAGGAGGTGCACCCAAAGTGCCTCTGTCCTCACCTCTTCTCCCTCGTCCCTTATGCATTTAATCCCTTCCCTCACATAGAGTGCATCCCCCTGCCTTCCAACCCCCCAGTCCCTCCTGCATATCCTGTATCCCAGGATTGTCAAGTCCCAATCATGGTACTCTATGGCCCAAGTCTCTGTCACTGCAGCAATGCCCTCCTTCCCCTCTGAAAGGAGCTCCTGAAGCTCTGCAGTTTTGTTCCCCAGGCTTCTTGCATTGAGAGAGACCACCTTCCACCCGTACCCCTCCTTCTCCTCACTCTTCTCCTCCTCCTTGGTCTGTGTCCCTCCTCCCGGAAGTCCACACACTTTCTCCTCCTTATTGTTACCAGGTGGTGGTGCCTTCTGTATTACACTCAGATCACTCTGCCTGCCCCCTCCCAGGGTTACTACACCTCCACCTTTACCTATATCTAGGGGGGTGAGCTCATTAGGCTCCCCTGTCTGGACCTTTCTACCAACCTCAGCCTTTTGGACACCCCCCCAGTTTAATTCCACCTTAGTAGAGATATACCCCTATAATCCTGCCTTTAATACTCCCTTCCCCTCCCCTTCCTGCTCAAGTGTAGCCTGTCCCCTGTGCACAAGTCACTATTCCCCCAGACCCTACCCCAGTTAGTCACTAACTCATAATTTTTGGTGTGG
Organism: Neoceratodus forsteri; assembly: GCA_016271365.2. NCBI lineage: Eukaryota > Metazoa > Chordata > Ceratodontiformes > Ceratodontidae > Neoceratodus > Neoceratodus forsteri. The sequence continues at coordinate 886,003,475 of CM028136.1, forward strand.
CACCAATCCCTCAGCCACTCACTGAACTCCTCAATCCTACCCTTCCTCACCATGCTTGCACATAGCACGGGGAGTAACTCTGAGAATGCCACTGACTCCCCCACCCCCTCATACTGTCTGACCAAGTACTCAAATCTCCTCCTCACTACTTCCACAGTCTCCCCCGCCAAGTCGTTTGTACCCACATGCAACACCAAATGAGGTTTCTTCCTCCACCTCACTGCACACGTGAGCAGTGCCTGCCCTGCTCCTCCTGCAGTCAACCTGGGGATCGCTGCAACCCAAAATATGGCTGTCCCTTCCCCCCTTCTGCCCCATCTCACCCCTTTCAGTATAGAATCCCCCAGGATGAGTACCCACCCTGTCCCTTACCCTACATTCCCTTCTAATGCCCCTTTCACCACCCCAGTATTCATTCTTCCTGGCCCCCTACCCCTGCCAGCTGCACCTTCTGTGACTTCTGTATCTGTACCCCCTATTTCCGCTTCACCCCTTTTTTCTGCCTTATTCCTCCCATCCCCCTTGAACCCCTTCCCAGCCTGACTACTTTCTACTGGACTTCCCATGTCGACCTCCCTTCCCCTCCTCCCCTGCTGATTTCCAACCCCTCTCTCATCCCTGTTGTTGTCGATTTAGAACCCCCATTCCCTTCTACCCCGATAGTGATGCCCCTCTAATCCTTCTCCCTTCCCGTAGCCTTCTCTCCTCCAGTCACCACCCCCTCCTTCCTTACTAGCCCCCTTCTACCCTTTCGCCCCGCTATCTCTTCCTCACCTGTTGCCATCCCTCTCATGCCCCGCTTGTCCCCCTTCAGTATGTTCCTGCTCCCCTCTCTCCCTCCCTCCCATAGCAGAGGCTCGAATCTATTCCTAGTTGATACCCCTCCTACATCTCTTCCCCCTACAAGTTCTCCCCTCCTACTTGTTCCTCTCTGTGCCACCCCTGGTCCCTCCCTACCCGCAGCCCTCTGCTCTCTCCTCTGGTACTCCTTGTGGTCTCTTCCTTCCCCATCAGGAGGCCTCCCCCCTCACCTCAGGCACCCCCTCCCTTCTCCTCTCTTTTCTGCTAGTGCCTCTGATACTGGGGCCGGTTTCAGTCCCTAGTTGTTCTTTCTCCATCCCCCTTGCCATCCTCTATTCCCCCCCCAGCCAGGATGCCTACCATACTCATCTGCCCTGCCACTTAGACTCCTCCCGAACCTCCACAGTTCCTCCTTAAAACTAGCCAGATGTCTACAGACCATACACCCCCCCATCCTCCAAGCCCAGTCCAGGATGATGGCGGACTCACACCCTGTACACCCCACCACCCTTCCAAAGATGCCTGTCCTATTGACATGTGGCACCTACCCCATTTTGGTCCCCATCTTATGTTACGGGCTCTTACTCCTGGTTTCTGTACTCTACTACAGCTGTTAGGTCCCCTATTTATGCAAGTTCCTGTCCCCCCCCACACTAGTCCCTCTACTACCCCCTTGCTGACTGGGGTAATTTAGTCTCAAATCTCATCTATTAGATACTGTATTACTGTAGCAATCCTAAAGCCTCCTTGTCCGTTTTTCACCCCTCAACTACCATACTTTTCGTTCTCAGCTCTCATATAGTTTCACTTAGTCCAGTTAGAAATTATATTGCACTCCAAGTATTACTCAGCTCAGTTAGAGAAATAAACAGAACAACTAAATCTGTATTATTACAGCAATCCTAAAAGTCTCCAATCATTGCTTTGTCTCCACCCCAGAGACCCTGCTGTAATATAGGACCACAAAGGACAATGGGTGGGTGGCAACGTTAAGTCCTGGCAGAGCTCCGTTGAGCTCACTCACTCACCCTCTCTCACTCACTTGTTCTATTTCTCCCAGTGCTGCAGGCTGCCCTTTTGTACTGGGCTCCTGCCTGCATTGGCGCCTTTTTCTGTCCGCAAAGAAATCCACAGCAGTCTCGACAGTGCTCCATTGAGCTCGCTCACTCCCCCTTTCTCACTCGCTCATTCTGTTTCTTCCGGCACTGCAGGCTGCACTTTTGTACTGGACTCCTACCTGTGTTGGTGCCTTTTTCTTCCCACAATGAAATCCGCAGCAGTCCTGACAGAGCTCCATTGAGCTCTCTCACTCCCTCTCTCTCACTCACTCATTCTGTTTCTCCTGGTGCTGCCAGGTTGCCCTTTTGTACTGGGCTTCTGCCTGCATTGGCACCTTTTTCTTCCCACAAACAAGTTTGCAGCTGTCCCGACAGAGGTCTATTGAGCTTGCTCACTCCCCCTCTCTCAGTCACTCAATCTCCCCCACAAAACATGGCAGGTAGTAGGGTAAGCACTGAGGTACAGAGCTTGACAGAGGGCAGGATAGGGTAAATGGAAAACTAGACAAGGGCAATAAGAGCAGGGATGGGGTAAAAAAGGATAAAGCCAACATTAAATGGAGGGCAATGAGTACCAATGCCCGTAATCTGGGAAACAAGCTTCCTGAGCTAGTAGCCCTGATGGAAGAGGAACACTTGGATACTGTGGCAGTCACAGAAACATGGTACACAGAGAACCATGACTGGGATGTCAACATACCAGGGTACACAACCTACAGAAGGGACAGGGAGGGTAAAAGAGAAGGTGAAGAAGCTCTCTACATAAGGGAAGGGATCAAAACCACAGAACTAAAAAGTAAAGGGGGAGGACAAGAGGCACTCTGGGTCAACTTGGAGACAGGGAATGGCATCACAATCCACACAGGGGTTGTATACAGACCCCCGTCTCAAGTGGAGGAAATGGACAAGAAAATGATAGAGGATATTCTCAGAATGACTGAAAAAGGGGAGATACTGTTGATGGGGGACCTGAATACACCAGATGTCAACTGGACAACATGGACTGCAGCCACATCCAAGAGCAGGGTCATTCTCGATGCCTAAGCATGCCTTAGACAGCTAGTGGTGGAACCCACTCGGGAGGGAGCAATATTAGACCTGGTACTCTCAAATGGAGAGAGGATCACAGATTTAGAAGTCAGTAGACATCTGGGAACAAGTGACTACTGCACAGTGTGCTTCACAATAAACACAACCATGGAGACAAGCCATACAAAGACAAGGATACTGGACTTTAGAAGGGCTGACTTTGGCATAATGGGTGAATACCTGAGGAATGCATTAGCAGATGGCCAGAAAGGAGGGGTGGAAGTACAATGGAGAAAAATCAAAACTGCCATCATGGAGGCAACAAGCCTTTGTGTGAAACAAAGAAAACAAAGCAGAATAAAAAGTCACTATGGTTCTCAAAACAGATATCAGGGAAGGTTAAGGAGAAAAAGTCTCCATTCAAAAAGTATAAGGAATCACAGAAGGAGCACGACAGGAAACTGTATCAATTAAAGCAGAAAGAAGTGGGGAAGGCAGTCAGAAAAGTAAAGGCCCAAACCAAGGAAAAGATAGCCAACTCAGTTAAGAAGCGGGATAAAACCTTTTACAGGTACATTAGGGAGCTTAGAAAGGTTAAGGGAGGGATAGTGAAGATTAATAAAGGAGAGGGGGGGGCGCTGTTGAGCACTTCTACCAAGAAGACGTGATCTCCACGAGCTCTGCATTTACAACTAAAAGCTTAGACTTTATTGCCTCCTACGTGGAAATACAAGTTGAAAATAAAAAATATCGGAATCCTGAAGCTGAGCTGAGCATTTTGGTACCAAGACTGAATATGGGACGAACAAACAGGAGCGGTACGGGCGGAATGAAAACTCAGCCCTCAACAGAGCAACAGGCCATTCTGGCTCCAACTGCTACTACCTCGAGTGAACCACCATGGAGGGCCCTACAGGCGGCTATGCAGGCCATTGATGGCAAAATCAAATCAGTATTGCAGCATCTGGGTGAGCAAGACTGTAAATAGAGGCTGCTACTAGAACTGCTTCGTCTGCCGAAAATCAGGCAGTTAAAGCACTAGCGATTGCGGCAAAGCTCACTCAGGAGAATGGGCAATTAAGATATCGCCTCAAGGCTTTGAAAAACATGAGCAGAGCATCCAACGTGCTTCTCATCGGGCTACCTGAGGGCTCTGAAACTCCCGATCTACTAACATTTCTAAAATCTTGCCTGCCCAAGGCCCTACAGCTAGATCGATCTATCGGAGAACAATTTGTCAGAGCCTACCAAATTTCACCACGATCAGCTGGGGCACAGAAAGATCCTCCTCATACAGTACTGCTAGTCACGCTCAGTGCAGCCATTAAGGAACAGATCTTGCAGGTGGCCCGTAACACAGAGAGTTTGAATTATGAGGGTTTTACCTTACACTGCTTTCCAGACCTCTCCTATGCAACAAGAGCTCGCAGAAAGAAGTTCGACGGGGTTCGGGCCTCGTTGAGAAGTCTGGGGGTCGCCCATATCCTAATGATGCCTGCCAGATTGCGGATTTACTACGGGGGACAGACTTTCCAATTTACGGATCCAGAAGAAGCAGGCAGGAGAGTCCAGCAGATTCAGAGGGAGTTTGAGGTCTCAAAGGGTAGTAGAATGGAGTCAGACCAGGAATCGGGAAGAAGACACCTGAATCGCTCTTAGTAAGCAGCCTGAACTTAACTGATAACTGTCCTAATTAAAATTTAGTCTTGCCCAGGAGGGTTTCTCTGCCGGTAAAAGACTGAAATTAAACCTGAAAGAGCGGATCTGGGTGGAACCTGGACATTTACTTACAAGGCTATAGACTTTATTTAATTGCTTTTCTGTTGGGGGTTGTAATAAAGCCTTTAACCATCTTGGTAAACCTTACAGGCTCGAAATAGCTTATCTAATTATTATTAAAAATTGTGCCTTCTTTTTTGAGGAGTTTGTTTCTAACAAATGCAGAGCTGAAATAGTGAGATCACTAAGATTTTGGTTTTACCATGCTCGGGAAGGGGGTACTAATCAACCTGAGAAGAAGTTGAATTTTTCTGAAAGCATTTTAATTTTAATATTTGGATTGTCCCCATCTCTTGTAGAAGTGTAGCTATTGGGATTTATTCTTATCGATTTAATAAGTAAAGTGGTAATACCCCCCAAATCCGTAAACAAGTTTTTAGACTGCATTATACTAGCTTAACCTGATTTGGATCTTTGTATTAAATTCGAAATGTCTGATGTATGGAATGTATCACTACATGTTTATGTAAAGCTACAATAAACATAAAGTACAAAAAAAAAATAAAGGAGAGGGGAGGTGGGCAGAGGGAGACAGTGAAAAGGCAGAGATACTGAATGAATACTTTTGCTCAGTATTCACAAAAGAAGAAGAGGAGGAGTTACCTAAACCAAACAATAAAAGCACTCTGGGCAGTGGGGTTGTTGCCAGTCCATTTACAGAAGAAAGAGTCCTGAAAGAACTCCTAAAACCAGTAGTGTAGCAAATTCCCAGAGGGCCTGGGTGCAAGGCGATGTTACAGGGCCCCTCCCCAGTTTTGAATAAACATCAAAATTATGATTTGGGACCCTCAAAACTTATGGGCCCAGGTGCCACTGCACCCCTTGCACCCTTGTAGCTATGCCCCTGCCTAAAACTCAAAGTGGACAAAGCAATGGGGCCTGATGGGATTCACCCTAGAATCCTAAAAGAACTAAGGTAGGACCTAGTGACACCACTGACACAGTTTTTAACAAATCATGTGAGGATGGGGTGGTACCTGAGGACTGGAGTAGGGCAGATGTGATTCCTCTTCACAAAAATGGGAGCAAGGCAGAAGCAGGAAACTACAGACCTGTTAGTTTGACCTTAGTGGTGGGGAAAATGATGGAATCACTTCTGAAAGAAAGAATTGTTGAGTACCTAGAAGCCAGCGGGGCACAGGACCCAAAGCAGCATGGATTTACAGCAGGAAGGTCATGTCAGATGAATCTAATCGATTTCTTTGACTGGGTGACCAAAGTAATAGACCAGGGAGGGGCTGTGGGTATGGCCTACCTAGACTTTAGCAAGGCATTTGACACAGTCCCACACAAAAGATTAATAATCAAGTTAGCCAGTCTGGGAGTGGGTCCCAGGGTGGTAGCCTGGATAGCAAACTGGCTGCACAACAGAACACAGAAGGTAATAGTGAATGGAACACATTCTGAAGAAAGGGGAGTTACTAGTGGAGTACCTCAGGGCTCAGTACTGGGTCCAGTCCTCTTTACGGTCTTTATAGGTGACACTGCAGAGGGTCTGGAAGGAAAGGTGTGCCTCTTTGCAGATGACACAAAGATCTGTAACAGAGTTGATACACAAGGGGGGTAGAAAGGATGAGTAGGGACTTGGCAAGGTTGGAGAAATGGTCAGACATATGGCAACTTAGATTCAATGCAAAGAAGTGCAAAGTAATGCACATGGGAAATAAAAATCCAGGCGAAGAGTACATAATAGCAGGGGAGGTACTAACAACAACAATAATGGAAAGGGATGTGGGGGTAGTCATATCAGATGACCTAAAGGTGGGTAAGCAATGTGAGAAGTCAGTAAGGAGAACCAAGGGGATACTGGGATGCATAGGGAAGGGCATCACAAGTAGAAAAAGGGAAGTGGTTATTCTTCTGTACAGACAGTTGGTGAGATCCCACCTGCAGTACTGCATGCAGTTTTGGAGACCTCATCTTCACAAGGACATAGACACGATGGAAACAGTCCAGAAGAGGGCAACTAAAATGGTGCAGGGTCTACATCAGAAACCATATGAAGAGAGACTGAGAGAGATTAATATGTATACCCTTGATGAAAGGAGGGACGGGGAGGACATGATAGAAACTTTTAAGTACCTCAAGGGAATCAACAAAGTCCAGGAGGGTAGCATCTTTCAGAAAAAGAGATGTATAAGAACAAGGGGTCACAATTTAAAGATAGAGGGGGGATGGCTCAGGGTAATGTGAGGAAATTTTTTTTCATGGAGAGACTGGTGGAAGCATGGAACGGCCTTCCTGGAGAGGTTGTGGGGTCTAAAACAGTGAGGGAATTCATACATGCATGGGACAGACATAAGGCAATTATAGTGGGGGGTTGCAGGAAGTAGGCTGTTGGTTAACTAGGATCAGCAGTTTATCCAATAGGTAGGGAAATGGGCAGACTGGGAGGGCCAAGTGGTCCTTATCTGCCATCAAAGTCTATGTTTCTATGTTTCTGTTCTGTTCCTCCCCGTGCTGCAGGCTTCCCTTTTTGCTCTGGGCTCCTGCCTGCATTGGCGCCTTTTTCTGCCCACAAAGAAATCTGCAGCAGTCCCGACAGAGCTCCGTTGAGCTCGCTCACTCCCCCTCTCTCACTCGCTCATTCTATTTCTCCTGGCGCTGCAGGCTGCCCTTTTGTATTGGACTCCTGCCTGCATTGGCTCCTTTTTCTGCCCACATAGAAATCCGCAGCAGTCCCAACAAAGCTCTGTTGAGCTCGCTCACTCCCCCTCTCTCACTCACTCATTCTGTTTCTCCCTGCACTGCAGGCTGCCCTTTTGTACTGGTCCCCTGCCTGTGTTGGTGCCTTTTTCTGCCCACAAAGAAATCCACAGCAGTCCTGACAGAGCTACATTGAGCTCACTCACTCCCCCTCTTTCACTCGCTTATTCTGTTTCTACCGGCGCTGCAGGCTACCCTTTTGTATTAGACTCCTGCCTGCATTGGTGCCTTTTACTTTCCACAAAGAAATCCGCAGCAGCCCCAACAGAGCTCAATTGAGCTCGCTCACTCCCCCTCTCTCACTCGCTCATTCTGTTTCTCCCAGTGCTGCAGGCTGCCCTTTTGTACTGGGCTCCTGCCTGCATTGGTGCCTTTGTCTACTCACAAAGAAATCTGCAGCAGTCCCGACAGAGCTCCATTGAGCTCGCTCACTCCCCCTCTCTCACTTGCTCGATCTTAATCTGTTCCAAACACTGATTTCCCATAGCGACCACGCTGTTCAATGCTGGAAGTGCGAAAACACATTTCAGACAGGATGTGAAAAATGACAGCTATGCTGTTCATAAGGAGGTGTGAAAAAATGCCAGTGTTGAAAATCTGGCGTGAAAATACTACAAATCTGCAAAGTTACAAGGGTGTGTGGAAGCTGCGTAACGCACACTTGTAACACAGTCATTTTATGGTCTTTCATCACCAAATTTTCAGCATAGGCATTTTAGGACCTCTGCTCATGAACAGTGTCACTGTGATTTTCTTAATGTGTCCCGAAAACTGATTTCCCTCAGCAACCACGCTATTCTGCGCCGGAAGTGTGAAAACACATTTCAGCCAGGATGTGCAAAATGACAGCTATACTGTTAATAAGGAGGTGTGGAAAAATGCCAATGTTAAAAATCTGGAATGAAAATATTGCAAATTCGCGAAGTTATGAGCGTGAGTGGCAACTGCGCAACGCACGCTCGTAAAACAGTCAGTTTTGGGATTTTTTTTCACCAAATTTGCAACATAGGCTTTTCAAGAGCCCACCTCATAAACAGTGGCACTGTCATTTCATTAATTGGTCCCGAAAGGTGATTCTGCGCAGTGACCACGAAATCACCTTTCGGGACCAAATGACACAATGACAGTGACTGATTTCATGAGGAGCGGCCCCAGTAACCCCATGTTGAAAATTTAGTGCCAAAATTACCAAAAATGCCTGAGATATGCACCAAAGTAAAAAAAAAAACTATTTATACCATTATACAGCTTACCAGCATTTCTTCAGTTTGCGGTCAGCTTTGAAGAGTGCAGAGGTCTTCCCGGTCCACCGAAGATCATCGCGCCAGGCTTCAGAGGTAAGTATGGGGTGTGGGTGTGTGTGTGGGAGGTAGAGTATGCAGAGGGCGGGCGGGTTGGGGAAGGGCATTGAGACTTGAATGACCGCTTTCTTGTTTTACAGGTAAAAAAAACAAAACAAACAACGCGGGTCAGTTTTCTATTTTTACAGGTGTGTTTGGCACACTGGGGTGGGCTCCCAGTGTGCCACCAGCATTTGTGAGGAGGGGGACTGCAGCCATTGGGGATTGGGCCCCCCATTGACACAGAAATGGGTGGGGGCGCATGATGCCGAGGGGGATAAGGCCCTCCCTTGGCACACGCAAAACATGGCTGTGGGTCCGTTATGCTGATGGGGATTGGGCTCCCCCATCGCAAATTAAACTGGAAAGGGGGGACTGAAACTGACAGCGATTGAGGCCCCTGACAGTGAAGAAAGACTGTTTTGGGGGTGCATGATGCTGAGGGGGACTGGGCACCCCTCGGCACACAACAAATGAGGAGGCATTATGCCGATGGGGAGTGGGCTCCCCATCGGCAAATGAACTGGGTGGGGGTGCGCCTCTGGGAGCAGAACACCCATGTCAAGGGGTCTCCGATCTTGTTATCTTGCTATGCTGGCAGCAGTGATAGTTGGAGTGATACCTTAAAAGGTAGCACGTGAGGTGGGTGCCTGAATCAAGGCACCATCTGAAATGGCGATGCAATGTGGGCGAGGGGAAGGGAGGTGACCAGGTGGGGTGGGTGACCCTAGCGACAGGATATCGCTGTATGCACACATGCGTGCAGGGGGAGAGAGCATGGCGAGCGTGACCTGGGAAGGGGCGGAGGGGATGTAGAAGGTGGTGCTGTGGTCGGCTGCAGAGCTGTGCTGTGGTGTCGGGGGTTGGCCTCTGCTTGCGGTGCATGAGGTTCCGGGTTCGGGTCTGAGTCCGGGCGCCACTGTGTTTTTGTTGGGCCTGGCTCAAAACTTTGTTTTTTTGCTTTGGCCCCCCCCCGACATGCACCCCCCTGGAGTTGAGAATCATTAAGTAGGGGGGTGCGGGGGCGAAGCTCTCTGAGTGAGGGGGTTGGGCGCAGCCCCTCCCCAGAAAGCAAAGGATTTAAGTCCCTGGTGCCATTCTTGCATGCTCCAGGGATGTCAGGGTGTCGATGTTGTTTTTGCCACCATGACATCACGATAATGTGAGTTGCCGTTCAGCTCTTGCCATTATCACATAGAACCCTTTAAAGTGATACTTTAGGATATACCCAGCATCCTTTATGAGGAGAGTTTCTCATAGCTTCTTATTCATATATCAAGCTTTAGATACAGATACCTGTATTTAATGTAGTTTAGGGCCAGGGCAAGGGGTTAAACCAAATGCAGGCGGTCAACTCAGGATCTTTCCTTTAATAAGTATACATACCCATAGGTGCGGGTTTGTAAAATGTTTGGTGGAGCCCAGGAGTCAGGGGGTAAAACCCCCAGTGGGGGTCTATGAGAGCAGAGCTCCCTATATTTGGGGGTCTGAGGGATAAGCCCTTCAGGTATGAGAAAAAGGATGAATTGTAGCAATTCAATTTATTCTAATGCAGAGTAAAAGTGAAAGACACTCATGAATCCAACATAGTGTAGGAAACAGTACCACTCTATAGAGCCCCGGCCCATTTTAAGCATGTGCTCTGTCTGACGAAGGCTGGTCATGTTCAGACAGCTGTTTTTTTTATAGTGACAGTCTCTTAAGGCATACTGTTTAAATATGTACAGTGCAAAACCAAAAAAGTGAAAAAGTAAAAGATTCTATCAGATCACCTCCGAATACCAGCTATATCAATCATAAGAATGGTGCACTCTAGGATCCAAAATTATTAACACCAAATATGGTTTAAAGGGAAGTCCCGATCCCCCCCCACCACCTCAGCTCTCCATCAATGGCACCCCCACCACAGATCCACTCCTTATAGCCGATTGCCTTAACACTGCCTTCTCTGACCGAAGCTCGGTCCTCCCCAGCAGCTTCTTTGACCCAATCCCCATCTCTCTCCCTCTGGTCCTGCATCACCCACCATTCTGCCTGCATGCCCTATCCTCCCTAGAAGCCAGGCCACACCTGCTAAAAGCCATAGGCAGTAATTACCCCGGCAGTGACCCCCTCGACTCCAGGATCCTCCGTATGGTCTTGGACGAAGTCCTAGTCCCCCTGACTGACCTTCTAAACCGGTCTCTATGCCTGGGTCAGTTCCCAAGTGCTTGCAAAACTGCTGAAATCACACCCATACATAAGAGTGGGGACCGGTCCACCCCCAACAATTACCGGCCGATGTCCATCCTCCCCCAACTCTCTAAAGCCCTCCCTGCAATGAGGTGCCTTTGTAAATGAGTCTCTGACTCAAAGGTTGTAAACCTGATTTGTAATGAATGAATAAATAAAACCAAAAAGTCAAGATTATATTGGTAGTGGTTATGTATTTTCATCCCTTGCGGGTGAGTTTTGAGACATGAATTGCACCAATGATATACTCTTGACCTTTTGACCCCTGCACCAAATTGGAATTTTTTTTGCATTCTTTATAAAATTAAATGATGCTCGCCTGTAGGCTTTCTGAGCTATTGCCCCCCCATTTTCCTTTATTGCCAGACATCTAGCAGTTTATTTTGAATTCGCAATAATGGCTGCAAAATCTTGATTTTCTGGCTTTAAAGCATATTTAGTGTTAATGATTTTGGATGCCAGCATAGATCCTGAGTTGCTAAAGCAGCCACAAAATGTGGAGGGTTGGGGGCATATATAAGAAAGTAGAAAAATGGTTGACACAACAGAAATAAAAAGATACTAATACAACATTTTCACCATACCATACACCTAAAACTGTCCTGAATGCAAATAAGAGCTTGCGTGGGAGTGGTGAAAACAAGCCATTGCTACTGACAATACATTTCACAGTAATGAAGGGGTACAAACCAGAGGATGTCATTGTTTCACTTCCCAGAAAATACCCCCCCACACATTTTTTATTAAATCAGCTCCCTCTCTTCTGATTATTACGAAATTCCCCCCATTACAAAATGGTTATGTCAGTAAAATGGTAGTTTCTTTCTTTCATGCACAAATGACAGTTTTGTTGCCACTTCTACATACAAGGAGCTAGTCACCTGCCTGACAGTTTTGACTGCCCAGGTAGGAGGAGAAGCAGCAGATGGGCCAGGTCACTACGCTGCAAAAACACACACACACACACACACACACACACACACACACACGTCACACAGTAACCTCAGCAACCAAGGGTAATGCTGTTGGCATTTAGTACACTACCATTTTTTACAATTCAAGGCATAAAGTGAGCTCAGGAAGCTCTCTGCTGCTCATGAGATGGCGGCTTTCAGCAAGAGAAAGTGAAAGTTGAAGACCACTGTTTAAATAATTAAAAAAGCAATTAGAGGTAATTTAAACAAATGTTACTGTCTGAAAGAACAAACCAGGCATTTTTGTAGCGCCTGGGTAAAGCTGTGCCTTTTCCAGTGTTTCCCTTTAAAATAAGAAAGTGCTCCACATTCTGGTCATTTACTCTGAATTTTGCAGTGCAATGAATTTTAGTGCTGAGTGGTTGAGACTTGAGAGGTATGCACTGGGGTCCAGTCCACTTCGATGTGTGCTGGGATACTGGCTAACATACTCTTGTCCTGTCGCTGGCCAAATGACTGAATGAAAAAAATCAAACAGCCTTCAGCTCCAGTGGCAGAGTTCAGCACTTCACACTGCCTGGTTTCTATCACTCTATCAAATTAGATTCATGATGGCAGATTGCAGGGGCAGGGGCTAATAACTGGACCTTAGTGGGAAACCATGAAGCCTGCAGACTATCTTGGCAGGCGCTATGCTTTCGGGACCCTTCACCACTTCACAGTTGTTGGCAATAGTCCATTGCTAACAGTGTCCACAGGACTTTAAAGAGTCACTAAGGGGCAGGGGCTGGGCTTTCTAATTTAGGGTCTCAGTAACTTATTACTGTCAAGGTATCTGTGGCCTAAATTCTCTTCTTGACAAAAAGATGAAGCATTATTTGTTTTCACTGACCTTTAGAAAGAGGCTTCACAGGATGTTTTTTTTTTATGGTTATACTTGCAGTTTGTTATGAAAAAGTTTTCACTGACATATTATGTGTGGTTCATAGCTCAGTGCTTATGTAACATATTTGAATGATGTAAATGGTTGTTGGATACAGAGGCCAGCACAGAATGATTTGTGCTTAGGTACTTGGATGCTTGAATTGAGTCGTTTGATAATATTTGATGGTTTTGGCCTTTCTCTGTATCCCACCTGTAGGAAGGAAGAAAGGAGGCTAGGTTTAGAATTATGGCGCCCCCGGTGGGATAATAGTGTCAAGAAGGAGGTGTCAGGGAGGATGGAGAGTGAATGCGACTTGCTCTAAGCAGAGCAGGAGTTAACTGTTCTCCTTAAGTAGGCAGTGGGGGAGGAGCTCTTCCCCCACATAATCCTGGGAATCTCTTTAATTATGTGTGGTTCATAGCTGAGTGCTTATGTAACATATTTGAATGATGTAAATGGTTGTTGGATACAGAGGCCAGCATAGAATGATTTGGCTTAGGTACTTGGATGCTTGAATTGAGTTGTTTGATAATATTTGATGGTTTTGGCCTTTCTCTGTATCCCACCTGTAAGAAGGAAGGAGGCTTGGTTTAGAATTATGAAGCCCCAAAAATAATAAATATCAACGATTGTTCAGTAACTGAATGCTGAAGAAGTCGTGCATAACAACTTAATGATAAGAATAGACAATCACCTCCTCCAACTCCGGAGAGTGTGACCAGTAGCACTCAGGAGAGGAAAACCCCCCCTTGGGGGGAAACCTCTGAGGACCCATGGCTACTGACCTGCCCATTCTTCTGGGCATACTAAAGGAGATAAATCCTAATTAAATGAATTAATCAGCTAATCTGAATTCAAATTTGTAGAATTCAATCCAGATGAATGGAGCTTAAGAAAGCTGAATTATAAATGTCCATTGAAATAATTTCTTTCTAATAAAGTCCAAGTCCAAGAATCCATGTATAATTCGGAATGATAGAGAGTAGATATATGAAGAACAGTCTTCCGTACTTCAGTTGATAGAGGACATAATCCAAAGAATTGAATGATGGTGGAGATGAAGTTGATGACTGACGAATTCAATACAAGAGCAGAAATAATTGCATCCAATCTTGATGTCTACGAGGCAGAACAAAATCAAAGTAGTACGATGTCCAGGTTTCTAATAGGGCTTGTATAGTACGAGGAATGAAAGAAGGCTTGAGGCCAGGCTATCGAGTGACGAATTCAGTTCTGATAGGAAATATAATCTTAGGAACTGATATGAAGCAACGGCTGTAGAGTTGAGCTGGAATAATGGTATGCTGTATATGATAATCGGAGACACTGGTGCGATTTATGAAGCATCCAAGTAGTATAATGAGGTGAGCCCAAATGAAAGAAGGCAGTCGAACTGAATCCAAAGCGAGAGGCAGTAGGAGCAGGAGTGCATCAACGTTGGCAAATGCGAAGGAACAGGACGTGGCAACCAGCCCCTGAAGAAAACGTAGCCAAGACAGCTGGCAGGATAGGAGAGAGGTGGCTGATTCCAGTATGAGAAACCCAGCTATACCCAGGAATGACCGTTGGCATAAATCAAGCAATTGAGTCTGTTGATGTGCAGGAATCCAACAACTGGACAGGTACGGAATCATCTGGAAGAGACTGAGATGGAGACATGGCAACTGCACGAGAGGAATAATATGGAGAACTGAAGGCATGCAAATTCGAGGCATGAAGTAGATGAGACCCAAGGAGTCTGAGATGGAGATAACTGAAGAAGTGGAGTCCAGGGAAGCAGCAGAGTCACAGGGCCGAAGTAGGTAGAGCACAAGCAGGAGAATGAAAGTCTGCAGGAGACGCCAACCAAGTCCTGGAAAGAAGCATCTGTAATTCCAAGGCTAAGGCGACAGGGCAAAACATCCAGGATAGCAACCCCGGAAGCCGCTGAATGAGCACTGAGGCAATCTGAAAGCATTTGAGTATGAGGACCATCCACTGAGTCGGAGAAGTAGGAGTCACCAGGCATGTAGGGGGAGCAAAGGTGAGATGGTAACAAATGTCCTGAAAGGTGAAGCATCAGGGAGTACATGGCTGAGGCAGCAGAAGCAGGTATGCATAAGTAGAATGGAATCACCAGGTCCTGAGCTGGGCAAGGCCACAGGAAAACAGAAGTAAGTGAACCTCTCAGCCCGAAGGGTGAAGGCAGGTCAGAGAAGCAAGCGAGTAGGTATGTAGACCTCCCAGCCTGATGGGCAAAGGCAGGTCATAGAGCAGGAATTAGTAGGTAACATCCAAGCCCGATGGGCGAAGGCAGGGCAAAGAAGCAAGAGAGTAGGTATGTAGACCTCCCAGCCCAATGGGCGAAGGCAGGTTGCAATGCAGGTGAGGAGTAGGGAAACCTCCCAGCCCGAAGGGCGAAGGCAGTCTGGAAGTCTGAATCACCAGGCTCGAGCTGCGCGAGCGGACAAGTAAAGGAGGTAAACCTCCCAGCCCGATGGGCGAAGGCAGGTCAGAGAATCAGGCGAATATGGTGTAGTAGTATATAGGAATGAAGGACCTCTAGCACTCATAGGGGCACAGGACTGATAGAGGCAGCAAGCATCCAGAAACTGAAGGTGTGCGGTGTAGGAGAAATTAGTCCACTCAGGGAAACAATAAGAAAAGTACAGCAGGGAATACTGGCCGAGGCAACAGTACGATCTCCGGAAATTGAATAAACATGGGAAGGAGCATCCATTGCAGCAAAGGTAGGCCGTAATCAACGAGCATCTTGATAGGAAGTATCCAGAACATGGATGCGAGATCAAATGAGGTAAGGACGTGCAGCTGAACCATGTCAATTAGCTGATGGGAGGTAGAAGGTAGGAGTAAGGATGATGTGCCATACAATCAATAAGCACATAGGAAACAGTAGCTAAGTCCCACGAGGCTAGCATGCAGCTGGACTCCCCGCAAGTCAGCTGTAAATAATAGAGTGGCAGATAGCCCCACGTAAGCTAGCAAGTGCAGCTGGACCACACGAAGGAAGGCCAGGAAATAGTGGCAGCTAAGCCCAAAAGGGTAGCCAAGCATGGCCGGCTGACTCATAAGTCGGCCGATAAGGGAGTAGAAATAATAAACATAGAGCAGTAACATGATAAGCATCCAGGGACATGAAGCAAATTCAGACACAATGCAAGTAAGCCAAAATTAAGCACCAGTGGAGGTGAGAGCTGCAGCATCCTGGTCTCGAGTAGCATGGCGGAAGACAAGACAGCCTGGAGTGTACAATATCGATGAAAAGCAGGGATGATGGTCAGTAGGAAGGATCCATAAAGGGAGCGGAAGGAATGATGAGGCATACAACCAAGGCATAAGGCAGAAGTCCAGAGGTCGAGGCAATGAGGAATGCCTTGCCAGAAAGTTCCCAGAGAGTTGTAAACAGGGAGTAATAAATATAAGGCAAGTACTGCATTGTACACGTTCAAAAATCCTGGTAGCCCGCCATATGACATCTGACTAGAAAGACGCAGCTGATCGCGAAGTAGAAATCTTGTGGAACAAGGACAAGCACCTTAGATGGATAGGTGGAATGCAGAGCAATGAACTGGAAAGCAGGCCAAAACCCAGAGCCACTCCGGTCACTATAAGACCCTGAGCAAGTCAATGAATTACAGTCTGAAGTGCTCCAAATCACTTCCCGGATCCGACCGTGACAAATACGGGCAGGCAACATGCAGAGTGGTAGGCAGGGCACCCAACAATAATGCAGCAGCACAAGCGAGTACCTGGGGCTAGCGTATAGGAACGCCGAATGCTGAACAGCATGGAGGAGGAGCAAACATGGTGGTGGAGGCCAGACTGGGGAGACCCATAGAGCAAGCAGAGGGATCCTGCAGCAATCGGGCACTTGGCAGACTGCAGACCAAAAGGCAGTGCGGCGGTGAACTAAACAGCACGGGACGGTGGCTGCTCGGAAAGAATAGGACAGCAGCAGTAAAACAGGGAGAGCGAAGCATAGTGACATGGAGAGCGTAAGAAGAGAGAGGAAGAGAGCGGGCGGCTACAGGAGATGGAGGGCAGCATGGCAAGTAGAATAGTCACAGGACACCCCTAGAAGAAAGACAAGGTATGAAATAAACAGAACAACAGGAGGATAAAAAGGAGGGGGGAGAACAAACAAACGTGCAGAACAGGAGGAATGGATGGGGGGGCAATCAAAAACAGACAGGAAGAGAGCAGCCACGAACCTGCACAGCACGCCAGCGAGTGCAACTCACTCTAAGCAGAGTGGGAGTTAACTGTTCTCCTTAAGTAGGCAGAGGGGGAGGAGGAGGAGGAGCTCTTCCCCCATATAATCCTGGGAATCCCTTTAATTCTTCTCACGTACATGAAATGGAATCATTACAGCGACGTAACTACAATGACGAGATGTATTGCTGCAGCAAAACAGCTGTATCAGTCATTTCTAAAATGATTTCTGATCTCACTTTTTCCTAACAGCTTTATAAAGAACAGGAACCTCTTCATTCAATGATGACCCAATTCCACATGCAACCCACAGAGCCCAAGCCATCTCCAAGCTGCGGATGTGGTCTACGTACATGTCCATAAAGCTTCTGACACTGTTCCACTAGTAAGCAAGCTGGCAGCTTAGGAGTGGGTCCAAAGGTAGTAAATGAGATAAGACATTGGTTAGGGGATAGGAGACAGAGGGTGCTGGTTAACAAAGCTCACTCCAAGGGAGGATGACCAGAAGGGTGCCTCAGGGATCAGTAGTGGGACTGGTCCTCTTTAATGTCTTTTTAAGTGGCATTGCAGAGGAGCTGGAAAGGAAGGTCTGCCTAACACAGAAACATAGAAGTTGACGGCAGATAAGGACTGCAAGGCCCATCCAGTCTGCCCATTTCTTTTTCTACCTTATAAATGTGCCATCGGCCTTTGCTCTGTCAATGGCCTATCTGTTCATACTCATCTGTATTGCTCCCTTATGCTTATCCCATGCCTGTTTGAAGCCCTGCACTGTATTCATATCCACCACTTTCTGAGGTAGGCCGTTCCATGCATCCACCACCCTTTCTGTGAAAAAGAACTTCTTCACATTACCCCTTAATTGGCCTCCCTCTAAACTCATGCTGTGTCCTCTTGTCCTGCTGTTTTTCTTATATTGAAACATGTTAGACTCTCTCACCTTGTTAATGCCCTTAAGGTGTTTGAATGTTTCAATCATATCACCTCTCTCCCTCCTTTGCTCTAGGGTATACATATTGAGCTCCGTTAATCTGCCCTCATATGTTTTCTGATGTAGTCTCTGCACCATTTTGGTTGCCCTTCTCTGGACTGCCTCCATTTTGTTAATGTCCTTGTGAAGGTGCGGCCTCCAGTACTGCATGCAGTACTCCAGATGGGGCCTAACCAGTGTCTTGTAAAGAGGGATTATTACCTCCGTCTTACGACTTGTAATACCCCTACTAATACACCCCAACATCCCCTAGCCTTACCTACTGCTTTAGTGGTCTGCTTGGATGATTTCAGGTCATCTGTGATGATGATGCCCAAGTCTCTTTCTTCCCTTGTGATTGCCAGTAACTCCTTCCCAACCTATAGGTGGCTTCAGGGTTTCTCTTCCCTATGTGCATGATCTTGCACTTCTTTGTGTTAAACTCCAGTTGCCACTCTTCTGACCATTTTGCTAGTTTATCCAGATCTCTTCTCATTCTACCCACCCCATCTGGATCATTTACTCTGTTGCAGATCTTGGTGTCATCTGCAAACAGACAAACCTTACCCTCCAGTCCGTCTGCAATGTCACTAATGAAGACATTGAAGAGGACTGGCCCCAGGACTGATCCCTGAGGTACCCCACTTGTGACTTGCATTTCTTCTGACTATACCATTTACCACCACTCTGTTTTCTGCCCATCAACCAATTTTCCACCCAGTTGACCAACTTCTGACCCACCCTGAGCCTACCCAGCTTATTAATCAATCTTCTATGTGGAACAGTATCAAAAGCTTTGCTGAAGTCAAGGTAGGTGACATCAACCACTCCCATTGGTCCGCCACACTGATAACCCAGTCAAAGAAATCTATGAGATTAGTTTGACAGGACCTTCCTGTTGTAAACCCATGCTGTCTTGGGTCCTGTGCTCCTATGGATTCCAGGTGTTGCACTATCCTTTCCTTAAGGAGTGCCTCCATAATCTTGCCCACCGCTGAGGTAAGACTGACTGGTCTGTAGTTGCCTGCCTCTTTTCTGCTACTACTCTTGTGGAGTGGCATCACATGAGCCCTTCTCCAGCCTTTTGGGACCTCTCCTGTACTCAGAGACTCACTAAACAGTTCTGATAATGGCTGTACTAGTTCCACCCTTAGTTCCTTTAGTACCTTGGGATGTATGCCATCAGGTCCCATTGTCTTGTCCACCCCGAGCTCAGCGAGCTCTGGTAGGACCCTTTCTTTTGTGAAGGGACTAGTGCATGCCTCTCTCCCTGTGTCCATGGTGCTGAGATGTGGGCTCTGCCCTACCGTCTCCTCAGTAAATACTGAGCAGAAGTATCTATTTAGGATAGATGCTTTTCCTTGGTCCTCCTCCTCACACTCACCCTTATCCGCTTTGATCTTAGCAGTACCCTCTCTGGACTTTCTCTTTTCACTAATGTATCTATAGAAAGTCTTGTCGCCTTCTTTTACTGTTCATGTTAGTGCTTCCTCGGTTTGGGCCTTTGCCTGCCTTCCCTGCTTCCCTTAGGGAAGTTTGGTATGCCTCCCTATCTTTGTCACGCTGTGTTCCCTTATATTTCCTGAAAGCCAGCCTTTTGGCTCTGACCTTTTCTGCTACTATTTTTGAGAATGAAAGTGATTTCTTTCTTCTTTTGCTTTTCTCTCTAACACAATGGGATGTTGATTCAGGTATTGCATCCTTAATGCTTGCCCACTTTGCCTGCACCCCCTCACATGTATTCCTTCTTGCCAGGGCTAGCTTTACTCTGTTGGCCATCTTACCAAAGTCAGCTCCTCTGAAGTCCCATATTTTTGCCTTGGAATGGGATGATTTAGTTCTTGTGGCCAAATTGAACCATACCATGTGATGGTCATTGGCCCCCAAATGACCTTCTACCTGGAGATCTGTGATCCTTTCCCCGTTAGTCAGTACTAGATCTAGGATAGTCCTGTCTCTTGTGGGTTGTTCTACCAGTTGTTTGAGGCCCTCCCCCTGCATGGAATCCACTATGTGTCTAGTTCTGGCGGATGTTCCTGCTGGTATTGACCAATCTGTATCTGGCATGTTGAAGTCTCCCATTATCAGAACCTCTCCTTTAGCTGTCATGTTTTGCATATCTTCTAACAGTAATGTGTCTATGTCCTCCCACTGGTCTGGAGGCCTGTAGACAACCCCAATTCATATGGCTGTCCCATTTCCTGTTTCCAGGGTGACCCACAGTTCTTCTGGCTTCTTATGTGTATTCTGAATTTCTGTAGCTTTGATATTTTCATTAACATAAAGGGTCACTCTGACCCCCTTTTTGCCCCTTCGTCTCTTCTGAACAGTGCATAGCTGGGTACTGAAGTCTCCTAAGTGTGGTTACTGGTGAACCATGTCTCGCTAATGGCTACTATGTCCAGTTTAGCCGCTGTCATTGTTGCCTGTAGGTCTGGGATCTTGTTTCCCATACTGAAAGCATTTGTGTACATCATTTTCCATTGGCCAGATTTCGGTGAGTTAGTTGTTGGGCAAGGTCTGTCGTTTCCCCTGTGCGTCGTATGGGGAGCTGGATCTTTTTCCTTACCTGGTGATGCAAATGAACTACAAACATGCTGAACTCCTGTTTGATCACTAGCTTAGGGGGGAGGGGTGTTCTTCCCATTCAATGTATCGGGTGCTGCACCCCTCTCCCCATCTGCTAGTTTAAATATTCTGCAAAGACGTCAAACATCTGCCCCAATGCACTGACTCCCTCCTTAGTCAGATGCAGTCCATCGAATTTAAAGAACTTTCGCTCCCAAATTGTTGCCAGTTATCTACAAATTTGTGTCCTTTTTCCTGGCACCAGTCCTTGAGCCACATGTTTAGCTCCCCTTTCTCCCCTCTTCTCTGACCTTCCATCCATTCCCCCATCTCTCAGACTGGCAGTATCTCAGAGAAGGAGATGCTGGACGAAATTGATGATAGTTTGTCACCCAGCCTGGTCAGGTGTTCCTTGGTCTCCACAACTGTCCGGCTGGCAAGATCGTTAGTCCCTATGTGTACCAGGACGTCGATGTTTTCTCCTGCTTCCTGCATGATTTTAGCAATGCAGTCAGTGTCTCTCCACGCTGATGTACCTAGGAGACATCTGACCATTACCCTTGACTGGAGGTAGGTATCGACTCCCCGAATCATGGAGTCTGCTATGATCAGAAGTGTTTGGGATTTACTTTTTATTTTTTTTTGTTTTGGTTCCTCTTTTGGATGAGTTTTGTTGTGCTAACTCCTGTGCTACAGTTTTCTGCTCTGCAGTGTCCTCTACCCCTTTGTTTGATTTCGGAGATAGAGGCAGATACCTGTTTGTAGTTTTTATATGGTTTGTGGAGGTGATACGTTGGAGAGCATTGAGTGATGGGGCACCCGATTTGCCCCTCTTAACCACCTGCCAGCATCCCGGGCTAACTACTCTCTGTGGTCAAGGTGCTTCTGTTGGATGTTGGGGAAATAATGGATGGTTCTTATAATATATTTCCTCCTGAATATGCGATTTGAGGTGCATAATCTCTGCCCATGCTGCCTGGAGCTGAACCCTTAGCTCTCCAGTGGTCCAGCATGTAGGACAACATCCTAAATCCTGTATAACTGCCCTTTTGAAAAGTGTCCCGCAGTACCTGCAGTTAATAATATCCATTGCAGATGAGTTGCTGAGTTTAAAACCTGATCAGAGTAATTAGAAGGAGGAAAATTAAATCAAAAGTTTGATTTTGTGTTTTGTTTGTTTGTTTTTGTATAAATTGTTATAACAAGTTAAATTACTTGTGCCCCTGTAAATTAGATCACTGTGTGGATACCCCTTTGATCCTCCCCTTCCTGCTTTGCTACAGGAAATGTCACAACTGTGCTGCCCTATAAAAGGAGTGTAGTGTGGGGTGGTTGGGGATGGGGTTGAGTGGCTGGGCCCTTCCCCTGCCAAAAAAGAACCATGGACAAAAGAAACAAGGAGATAAGAGCAGAAACAATCGACCAACAACAAATGCAGTGGCCCTGAAAGCTTAGCCTAATGATAGATAAAACTGTAAACCCTGTAAAGCACCACCTGTAATAATTTCACAGAAGATATACCCTGTAAAAAAACACTTTGCTACAGAGAAAAATAAAGCAGTAACAGAAGATATACCTTGCAAAAGACAATTTGAATCAGAAGATTACAGCAGAAATCTGTAAGCACAAATCTGTAGGCACACCCTATAATAATGCAGCAGAAAGTATACCCATCAACAACAATTTGAATCAGAGAAAAATAAAGCAGTAAAATGTTAGCAACAAAGAGTAACAACCCATGTGAGTACAAAAGAAAATAACACAAAATAAATCTGCCTAACCAAAAGAAGCCTTAATCTTTTTCCTTGCTCTGGTAAGGTTCCTTGCTCTGTCCTTACAAGCAACCTAGAAGAAAAGAGCTCAGATGAAGCTAAGTACCATTGCCAGCAAACCTTGTCTTGCAATACACAGGAGGGATGTATTTTTCAGAAAAAAAGGAGCTCAAGAACAAGGGGACATACTATGAAGCTGGAGGGGGGTAGACTCAGGAGAGATGTGAGGAAGTACTTCTTCGCAGAAGAAGTGTTGGATTCCTAGAACTTCCTGCCTCCGATGCCTGACTCCTTGAAAACATGCTGGCACTATTGGTCATACTTCAAGAGGGTTCCTGGCAGTAGGTCATAACATATAATACTGAACCCCTGGCATCAGGACCGCACTGCAAACTTCTGCTAGCAATGTCTGGCAGGGGACCACCCACCGAACAACACGTGACAGACATCAGCCTGACCCTATATATCGGGGACCTAGCACCCGCCTTCCAATTCTTTCCCACCGTCAACCTGCGCAAGAACCTCGCGGTAAACGTTGCTCAGTCGATCACCTTTTTGTACCTTTACTTACTGTTATTTTCTCAATTGAAACTCCGTTCTTTGATTCTATGTCTTCTCCACCTCTGACTTCGAAGACCAAGAAGAAGTGTGAGAATTGCGACGCACAGATCCCTGACAAAGACAGCCACCATCACTACCTCTTCTGCTTAGGCCCGAACCCCAACACCGTGGCCTGCCCTGATTGCAAACCTTTCAATCAGGTCACACACAAATGCAGACAGCAGGCTTTGAAGGCCCACTTACTGAAGTCCAGAATGGCCTCCCTTGAAAAGGAGATGCAGAAATTGAGGGATTCTGCTTCTTCCCCTTCTTCTGAGTCTAAACAGAAGAAAAAGAAAGGCAAAGAGAAGCACAGGGAATGCGAGCACCTGGAGGACCGGGACCGAGTTACCTCCTGCAAGCCTTCGACCAACAAGGCTGTTTCCCTGCCGCCTGCCCTTGTGGTTGTCCAGGCCATGTCTGGGACTTCGCCAGGTTCCTCTGCTTCTTTTCAGCCTATCGCTACCAGTAAATCATCCGCCGGCTCCTCCAGCGAACGCCCGGTCTCTACCACTAAGTTGACCCCAGCTCCTCCGGGGGCCTGCCTGCTAGTCAGTAAGTTGGATTCCCTAAACCAGGCTGGAATCCACATGACTCCAACCAATAAGACAGTTAATGGCCCTACCCTCCTCTGCCTGGTTCCTCTGTCATCTGATAAGTTGGTCGCCCAAGCTCCTGATGATGGCCCAGACGTATCTCACCCATCAGGGACTGACGCCGCTTCACCTGATGCCCAGTCGAGCCTGCTGACCTCCCTTGGTCAGCCGTCCTCCCAGGTCCTTCCTGGGTGGGTGCTTTCCTCTCCACCTCCTCTGGTGGTACCTCATACCCCAGATGTTATGACTGGGGGTGGAGGAGGAAGAGGGCCCCCTGAAAGTGTTTTTGTCCTCTCCCACTCCAACAGTTATGCCCCAGGCCCCTCCCCTGGATACCCTCCCGAGGTTAAAAATGCCAAATCTGATTTTCATGCGAGCTCCTGGCCTCTTTTCTTCTCTGTTGGGCCTATCTATGGCTCCACCATCAGGACCTCTTCTTCTGGGTGCCCCCTCTCTGATGCATGGGGAACCCTCTGATACTTTGCACAACCTCACTCCATCAGGACCCATACGTTTGCCCCCAATGCAGGTTATCATTACGCCAGACCCACATCAGATCCCCGGATGTCGACTGCTCCAATGCCAGACCTTCCGATGTCAGCTCTCCCAATGCATGATATCTTTCCAGGTCCTTTGAGACCCCCAACAGACTAGGGTCATCCACCATGGTATCATTCCTATCCGGGGTTCCAGGTGCCGGATTATCTACCATCAGGTCCAATGATGAGTTCTTTCCCCCAGGCTTTCTATCCTGGGTATCAGACCCCTAGCTACTCCTATTACCAGGGGTATCCTCCTCTTCAGTACCTGGGGTTGGGCACCCCCCTTTTATCAACCTCTGCCCACCCCTACTCCTCTGCCCCCTTTGCCTCCACCTCAACAGGACTTCCAAACTTTAATACAGTCCTGGTAGAAGGACACCAGATCCCAGCTGGTCTCTGACTTAGAAAGTCATCTGCTGGTCCCGGTACTCTTTCCCCTCCCCGTTCCATGTCATCAGCTAGCTCTCTTCACTCTGCAATGGAGCTCATTTCTGGCACAACGCCCCAGGAGGTCACTTTGCTGGTGATCGGAACCCCCAAGGAAGAGGATTCATTTGACTCTGAAGAGGATTCCTCAGACTTTGAAGAGGATTCCTCAGAAGCTTCATCAGGTGAGTAATCCTCTGCAGCCAAGGGCAAAGAATCACCCAAATCTCCCCCAGAGGATTCCTCTTTTACTGAACTCCTCCGCATTATCCAACACACCAATGGTTGGAATGTGGAAGGAACAGGACCCAAAAAGAAAGCGTCTAGTGGAACATCTAGACTTGGAGACACTTTCCCCTATTCCTGTCCCTCCTTGGACAGTCCCTCGTGAGGACCTCACCACTGCCATTTGGCAGCTGCCCTACTCTATTCTGGCTGTCCCAAAGAAGGCAGACCAAGTATGCCACTCGCCTGAGGGCATTTCCTTTCTGAACTCTCATCCCAAGGCATATTCTATTGTTATAGCGGCCGCTCATGACCATTCTGCTATGCCAAAACACATGAGCACCTCCCCTCCAGATAAGGAATCTCGGCAGCTTGACCAATTTGCAAAGAAACTTTATTCCTCCTCTACGTGCGCCCTCCGTTCCCTCAATTACGTGGTGCGCATGGTTTCTTTTCAAAAGGCTACTATGGCTAAGCTTGAGGTCCATATTTAATCCATGAAGGACTTGGATCTCAAGGAGGAACTAATCAAGGACTTGCGCATGCCCAAAATTTCTTGCAGATATGCGCACAGAGCCACCTATGATTTGGTGGACATGGTGGCTCGTTCCTTCGCCACAGCTGTTTGCCTCAGAATACATGCTTGGCTACATATTTCTGGACTTTCCGCATATGTACAGGTGGCCATCCAGATGCTCCCTTCAGAGAATCAGTCCTCTTTAGGGGAGACATCAAAGATATCATCACGGGCCTCCAGTACAGTGGCCAGGCCCTGAGATCCATCAAGTCCATGTACCGACTGGGCTTCCAGAAGAAACAGCCCTTTCAGTGCCAACAGAAGAGGCAGGGTAAACAGCCCTTTAACAGGTGTCAGAATAAAAGAGCTACCGGGTCCTCTTTCACCTCTCCCCCTGCCTCAAAAACCCAGAGTGACCAGGGGTCCCTCCCCACTCGTACAGCCTTCCCCCTCCTTCACCCTCAAATGTGGAGCCAGTGGGAGGAAGGTTCTCCATCCACATGTAGGAGTGGAAGAGCATCACCTCAGATGCATGGGTCCTGCAGCTCATTTCAAAACAGCATACCATAGAGTTTCTGAAGTTCCCTCCAGACTCCCCTCCAAGTTGTTCCCAGTATTCCCCAAACCAGACGCTGCTGGTCAAGGAAGAAATCCTGACCCTAAGACAGAAGTCAGCCATAGAGCCAGTTCCCCCCTCCCAGAGAGGAAAAGGATTTTATTCCTATTTCTTCCTGGTCCGGAAAAAGACGGGCAACCTCAGACCCGTCCTGGACCTTAGCCGGCTAAACCTTTTCGTGGAGTACAAAAGGTTCTGCATACTGACTGTACAGGGTCTTCTGCCCTTACTGCAGAAAGACCACTGACTGCGCAATGGATATGCAGGATGCCTACCTGCATATTCCAATGTTCCCGGGTCACCGCTGGTTTCTGCATTTCCTTTTCCAGGGGGAGCACTTCCAGTTTACAGCCCTCCCCTTTGGCCTTTCCTCGGCACCCATGGTCTTCACCAAGTGCCTAGCAGTGGTGGCAGTGGCTTTACACCATCAGGGTTTCACAGTTTTCCCTTACCTGGATGACTGGCTCTTAGATACCCCATCCAGGGCCAGCCTAAAGGGATCTCTTTCCTTCCCACTGGATCTTTTTTCCTGACTGGGGATTACTGTCAACTTTCCCAAGTCATCCCTGACCCCTTCCCTGAGACTTCAATTCATCGGGGCAGTCTTAGACATGGTCCAGGGCAGAACCTTCCTGCCCCTGGACAGAGCGGACACTCTACAGGAGCAGGTCAGTCTAGTACTCTCCTCCAGGCATATTCCATCCAGAGTGTTCTTATGCCTTCTTGGCCTCATGATGGTGACCATCTCCATGGTTCTCTTGGCCAGATTACACATGAGGATCACCCAATGGACATTACGCATCCAATGGGATCAGCGCTTTTACGATTTGGACCATCCTGTCATGGTGTCCAGTGCACTCCAGAAAGACCTTTTATGGTGTCAGGATCCTCAGAATCTGTCTCAGGGGTTACCTTTCAGGACACCCCCTCCCACATGGATCCTCACCACAGACGCTTCCGGTCTGGGTTGGGCAGCCCACCTGGGGAATCGCCGAACACAAGGATTGTGGTCTCAGCTGGAGATGTCTCTCCACATAAGCATATTGGAAATGAGGGCTGTTCTGCACACTCTTCAGTTGTTCCAGCCCATACTGTCAATGGTTACACTGCTAGTCCAGACAGACAACATTTATTTATTTATTTAGATTTTGGTAACCTGGTAAGCCCACTGAGACCAGAGATCCCTTTTTCAGGGGTGACCCAGAGTTAGTTACAGTAAATACATACATAGGTATCAATAAATAGTAATTTCAGCTGATACATATTGGGGAGATGGTATCAAACATTTAGCACAGAGACAACAGGTATCACATGTCTGTGGTCTGGTATATCAACAAGCAGGGAGGCACCCGATCATACCCCCTGTGCAGGGAGGCGTTGCGGGTGTGGTTCTAGGCAGTCCAGCAAGGCCTGTTTCTCATAGCCATGCACATCCCAGGTGTCCACAATGTCCTTACGGACAACCTCAGTCAGATGTCATCACAAGCTCACAAGTGGGAACTGAATCAGGAAGTGACCAACTTATTGTTCCACTGATGGGGACTACCAGAAGTAGATGTCTTCACCTCCCCATACAGGGCAAAACTTCCCAGTTTTTGCTCACTTGTTCCAGAGGCTGGTGCTTTCTGGCATGATGCGTTGTCGCTTTTCTGGACAGAGAAGTACTTGTACGCCTTCCCTCCGTTTCCCATTCTACAGCGTGTCCTTCCAAAACTTCAAGCAGAGGGGGCTCGGATGATCCTTACAGCCCCCCTCTGGCCAAGGCAGATCTGGTTCCCACTCCTGCACCCCCAGTTGCCCTCCCTCTTTAACATAATCTGTTGGCGCAGGATCAGGGCAGACTAGTGCATCTGGGACCCAGGACTCTGCACCTTCATGCGTGGCTCCTTCAGATGTAATTGTGTCATGCTTTGGAGTCTCCCAGAGGGTTGCTCAGGTCCTGGTGGAGCTAGGAAACCCTCCACCAGGTCCACCTACACAATGAAATGGAAGCGTTTTTCCATCTGGGCTGCATCTAAGGGCTGGAACCCCTTCACTTACTCAGCTCCACAGATCATGAAGTACCTGTTGCACCTGTCTGATTCTGGCTTAAGCTATTCCTCCCTTAAAGTCCAGTGTCGGCTATTTCAGACTACCACTCCTTAGTGGATGGGAAACCTGTCACTCAATTGGAGGTCTCAAAAAATTTTTTGAAAGGGATTCTCCATTTGAAACCCCCATCTGCAACCCCACCCCACCTTGGGACATGAATTTTGTTTTAGAAAAGCTTACTCTTCCTCCTTTTGAACCGGCAGTAAGCTGTGACATGCACTACCTATCTTAGAAGGTGCTCTTTTTGGTTGCTATAACTTCTACTCATAGAATTTCCGAGCTTCAGGCCCTGATGCTTAAGGAGCCTTATTTGATTTTGCACAAGGACCAGGTGGTCCTGTGTACAAATCTTAAGTTTCTTCCCAAGGTGGTTTCTGAGTTCACCTTAAATCAAATGGTTGAACTCGCAGTATACTATCTGTTTCATTCAAATAGGGGTGAGGCTCTACTGTGCACGTTGGATGTACAAAGGATTTTGAGGTGCTATGTCCACTGGACCAAAGAGTCCCGAAAATCTGATCAGTTTTTGTCTCCTTTGCCCCCAAATCTTTGGGGTCGGAGTTGCTAAGCAGTGTCTCTCCAAATGGCTGGCTAACTGCATCCGCTTCTGCTACAAGGGGGAGGTCAGAGGTCACTCTACTAGAGGCATGACTGCTTCTACAGCTTTCCTCAGGAATGTTTCTGCAGCAGAAATTTGTGCGGCAGTAACCTAGAGTTTGGTCCATACCTTCGTGAAGCATTACAGTCTGGACATTGCCTCTAGGCGTAGGGCCAGGTTTGGACTCGCCATCCTGCAGGCTTACTGTCTTAAGTCGATCCTGGTCTGTTTCATTTGCTTTCTCCTCCCCTGATTCTCTCGGCCTCTCTGAGACTGACTGCTTGGGATTCAGTCCTACATGTTATGACCTACTGCAGGAATGCTCTCGAAGTAAGATAGTAGAGTTACATAGGAACTTACTGTAACAGTAGATCTTCGACAGAGGTTCCTGCAGTAGGTCACACTTTTCCTTCCTCCTTTCCCCAGTTTCTGCATTTCTTACAGAACATTCTGAATTGGGCTCCAGGATTTTCATCCTTTTATCCTGTCTCATCCTTCTTGGATCTCCGGTGGGAGAACTGGAAGGTGGACGCGGGGATAGCCTACTATATAGGGTCACGCTGACGTCCATCACATGACGTCCAGTGGGCGTTCCCCCACCAGACATTGCTAGCAAAAGTTTGCTGTGCAGTCCTGACACCAGGGTGCGCAGTCCTACATATTATGACCTACTGCAGGAACCTCTCTTGAAGATCTACTGTTACAGTAAGTTCATACGTAACTGTACTTTCTAGCCCCTACCTACCTTTCACACCATCCTTCATGGATTCATAGATTCATAGAAGTGATACGAGTTTGGAGGTCATGGACCTATAGAAAAACTCACCACTATTTCTAGTGGATGTAGCTGAATGTACTTCTATCCATGTGTCTATCCAGAGCCAGTTTAAATGGCTCTGTAGTTTCACGTTACAACCCACCCTGGTAATGAGTTCCATGTAGGTATAATTCTTTGTGTAAACCACTTAGTTCTTTTAGTGGTATTTGACACTTCCCTTTTTAGCTGTAAACTATGAGACCTAGTTGTTCTATTTACTGTTCTCCATGTTAATCCAATCCTTTCCATCAGTGCCTCATCATTTCTAGCCCTACAAATCATGCACAAATCTCCCTTTAGCCTTCTGCACTGTTCATCGGTTAACCCCCTGAGCAGGGTATGGGGTGGAGGTGAAACACTCCTGAACATGCCAGACTTCAGGAGGTGCATGGAGGAAGTTTGGGGGGGCATTAGATATAGCAGGGTCCTGTCAAGCTGGCACTGGGTCCACTTTTTCCTGTTTTTCTCTCCAGTCCCCTGGAGCATGTGGCAAGTGAGGAGGACAAATGTACATGCACTCCGCAGGTCTCCAGCTGGTGTCTTCCCCCTCCCACATGGCACCTTGCTGCACTGTCACCTGTGGTCAACCAGGTGGCAGTATTTCAGTGAAGATGGCATCCCATCCTCTCTCCCTTCCCAGAGCAGGAAAGCATCCTCTCGAAAATGCAATACTCCTCTTCCGTGCCAGCCCCAGAAGCCCCAGCCCCATTCCCAAACCCAGGTTGCCAGCACTGTCTGTGAGCATCCACCATACTGCTGCTTCAAATGGCCAGCCCAACTGCATGTAACAGTAATAAATTCTGGTTGATTGGCTTCGTCCAATCGTCAGGCTTCTATATATTTGACATGTAACAAGGACTTTTTCCACCACTATCTGTTTCAAAAACATCTACCGGTCCCCAACTGATAAAAGTCCGTAGAGGTTACCAGGATGACCAATGTCCTAAAGATGGACAGGTTACTGAATTCTGCTTAACAACTGCCATCCATAAGACCAAAATCATGAAGCAAAGAAGTGGAGGCTGCTCAGTCTCTACTATCAAGTCAAAATCATTAGTATATTTAGGAATTGGGTATTCTCAGACGTGGCCTATTCTGATCCAATTGGACTGTTCAAGAATTTAGGAATTTCTGATTCTGAATCTGATTCCTATTCAATTTTAAAAAGGACCTCAGAATCAAAAGTGGATTCAGAATCCTAAATCCATGATCCTAAATTCCTATATAAAACATTTTTTTACCTTTAAATTTCAGAATAAGGAGCCAGCCTGGTGGCGCTGAGGGTTGAGGCGCTGGATGCCACACCTCACTCCACGCTGGTGACCCTTGTTCGGGAGCAAACGCAGGTTGCTGGAGGTTGACTGAGGGGAGGGTGATGGATCGAGCATCCGGAGGACTGCTCTCCTCACCCAGGGTGGGAGGGTTGCCACTCCCAGTCGAATGACTGCCCCCAGGTGGAGGACTGAGGGGCAGTGCAGGATGGGGGAGAGATGGTGGATGTTGTGAGCAGCAGCATGCCTCCACATGTGCACACACTCCAGCAATAAAAGGGAAAACAGGAAAAATCAGAGTTGTCAGGCTCCACAATGGCCGTCTCGCCTCATCCGGCCACCCCCGGATTCTGGATTTCTGTGTATTGGGGGGAGTCAATGCTCCTCACCCCAGCCCCACTACAGTGGAAAATCTGTGGGGGAACTCCTGGGAGTTAGACTGGGGCAGGGAAATTGGGTCAGAGAACGAGTCGTCCAGTGGAGGACAGGAGCCACCTGCCAGCCCCATGAAGGACAGAAAATACAAAAAAAAAAAAATTCAGAATAAGGATTTCTGGACTGCAATTCCAAAAATCCTAATTCCAAAAGTTGGGTTGGAGTCTGATGAATCCAATTCTGTAACTCAGAATCCAAGCCACCCATATAGTAATAGTCGCCATCCAGGGAGCTCAATGTTTCGCCCATAGGGTTTAATCATGAGGGGTGGTCCTTATTCTTAATATCCACAATCCGAATACTTAGGTGCTAAAAATGGCAATCCTTTCAGTTGTTGGGGGTTAATCCCCAACCCCCACCCCTGGAATTTTCCAGACCTATGTTTGTTACATCTCCTGGGCATAGCTGCACTCGGTGTCTGCTGTCTGTTTTATACGCCACTAGGCTGAGTGAAGATATGCCCAGCAGACCTAACAAAACTAGATCTGGAACACTCAGGGGAAATTAACCCGAACAACTGACAGGATTATGATTTTTAATACTTGTTCTCAACTGTCCTCACAACTGCTGTGCTTGTGACATCACAGCATGTTGTAATGGCAAAGTCTGTGATGTCATAAGAAGTGCACCATGAAGTCAGAAAATCATGATAAAAGCTTTTTTTAAACAGATTTCAAGGAAAAATAGTCAAATGTATCACAAACCTGGGAAAGAAAAGTGACGTTTTAAAACAAGGGTTTCTTAGTTACATACTATGATTGTAATAGTCAATCATAGTATATTTCTGCAATGAGATACTGAAATGGGTACCTGCCCTTTAACCCTGTGAGTGATGCAGACACTGACATTGTCTCCACCTTAAAATGAGAGGAGTAGTAACTGATATTCAAACTGGTATAAAACTTCAGTTTAACTGCAGGCAAGAAGAGGAAGAACACAGTTCAGGAAAAGAGAAAGTGGGAAAAAAAAGGCCACACACACAACAGAGGAACTTGAGCTCTCGAACTTGGACTAAAAAGGCCCCACCTCCCAGTAGGATGTACATTTTTCCCAAGCAAAAGGTTACTCCAGTGACAGCAGCCAACAGAACTGAGCTGCAGGCACACTTAGACAGCCGACTACCTGCTGTTACTGGAACCGGATCGGCTACTTCAGGACAATTGACTGTACACCAGAACAGGGTGGTAAAGACGGAATTCTAGGGCATAGTTTGTTTTGAGGAGATTTAAAAAGCCCTGCAATACACGTACTGTACATACAGAGAACTTATACACTGGAAAGCAGAGAGGAACTGTAGTGCTCCAGGGAAATTGGGAGCACCATAGAAAATAGGGGATCCTCAGAGATATGAGGGGTCAGACAGTTATGGGGACCCTGGCAGCTTAATTGGGAACCCTTGAAAAGCTTTGGTGACCCTCTGAAACACAGAACAGGCACAACGTCAGCAGACAGTCCTAGTAGTCTAAATTCAGGGTTTTAAAAGAAAACCATTTTTTTTTCTTTCCTCCCCCTTCTCAACACCGACTCCCAGCCAGCCAAACCAGTCGGCAACATTCCTGTCCCCAGTGGAGAAGGAAGCCAGGCTGAGCCCTCTTAGCCAATCCCTGTGGCAAGGGTAGATTGAAATCTGGAGATTTTTTTTTAAGCTACAGACCCAGCTTCAGGAGGCTGACCTCTGGATGGAGGAGCCAATCCCCTTACAGGTAGCTAGGACCGCCCCAGCCTAGGATAGGCTCTGCCAGGCTGGAGGGAGGGGAGGGGAGAAAGAGTTTTACCAGGGAAGGAGAAGGACAGCAAGGCAATGGATGTCAGTTTCCCTGTTAGGAGGTTGAAGTGAATCCCCTGGGTCCCTTTGGTGTAACTCCCTTCAGAAGATCCCCAGTAGCAGCCTCGGTTGGTTTTTGCAGAAATCTGCCGTCTAGACGGGTCCCCCAGTGTGTCGAGTCAGTTCATTTGGCTGGGAAACAGACCCAGTGCACCTTTAATGCAGCAGGCTCCAGGAGAAGACGCCTTGTCACTCCTTTTTGGTTGTGCACTCCCCAGAGTACAGAAGTCTTGGTTGAACTCCAGGGGTGAGTAGGCTGTTGGCCAGCATTTCCTTTAATAATTAGTCCTAGCTAGACCTGCTCCAGCCGGGGGAAGGTTTGTTTGTTTAGCAATTGTATTGTTGCACTGTGTAATTATTGTTTAGAATTGTTAAATTGCTCCATTGTACCCCCCCCCCCAGGGTGGAGGGAAGCTGCTACCTTGTCCAATTGTATAGAGACAGAGTGAGAAATAAGAAATAAAAAGGCAGAAGCTAGAGGGGTTCAAACCAAATAATTGTTGGACCAAGATTAAAGGTATTTGTGACCTCCTACCTTGAAAGAATCTCTGGTAGTTTAACTTATTCTAAGCAGTCTGTGCTCCATATAAAGAGACTTGGGCACTCTCTCTTAGCCAAGAATCAAAGAAGTGCTAGGTAAAGCCAGGTCAAAGTATTATTGGTGAGAATGTGCATTTCCTGCTGAATTTCTAATTGTTTAGCTGTAAGGAGCGAATTACTAAAAGCCTGGCAGAGCCTTATTGCATGCTTTGCTCAGAGTTCTAGGATAATCTAAGCCCAAGTAATGGAAAAACTTAGTCCTTTGTCCATGTAGTAGAAGGGCATGGCAGCCCATAGCTGGGACAGATACACTAGGTACCCTGACCTCCATATTCAGAAGGGGGTGGGTCATCAAACTGTCTCAATGCCCATGAAGCAAACCGTATTTTCTTTATCTGCCTGCAATTTCCTGTTGCTTGCCTGCCCCTCAGCTGTTTCTGATTTTCAGGGATGTCCCTGATTTTGCCTCATAAATTTCTTATGTCCCTCCTAAGTCTGGCATTTCTGGCACTAAAGAGTAGGGATTGGGATCACAGAATAATGCCAGCCATTGATGTTACAGTCTCATTCTCATTAAGAAAATGCTATTCATATTAAGAAACGTGGTATACAGCTTCTGGGACTAATATTACTGTTTTATCTGATGTGTTCCTGATTTTGGTCATTTGGCCCTGCCCTGTGATGAGGGCGGTTAAGAGGTATGGTTGCCTGGACCCACTGCTTGCTGTGTCTGAACTGCTGTATTCAATCAAACTGTTTTAAATTGTTGAACTACTTGCTATGACTGAACTCCTATATTCAACTGAGGAGTTTAAATGACTGCACTGCCTTATTTTCTCAGTTGTCCTGTGTGACTGCACAGCCCTGACATATTGATTACTGCACTTGCCTACTGCTACTCCCTCTAAAGACATTTGGAGTCATCCCATCCCAAATGGCAGGGGCTCTCGGTCATACGGGGGGGGGGCAGAATTGCCTTGCAGATTTTTAATTTTTGTTCTGTTCCAGGCTCCTGCACACACCTCACACCTCATCCAGAAGTCCTCCAGTGTCTCTTCTTCAACCCAGGGAAGGTCCCCAGGAAGCCCAATATCACCTGCACCTACTTCCAATGACCTGAAACAACTCCAACGTTTCGCCACGATGCCCCAGGTTCGAGTTGCGGGTCGCAAGTGGTAGCCAACTGGTAGCTAGGGCCACCAAAATGAGTCAGATTAGGGGCCACCCCAGCTCTAGCTCAAGGGACTTAAGTCGTCAGCCGAACTCAGAGTCACATTGCCCATTCTCCCAAAGACATTGTCCTAAGGTGGCAACAGCACCGGTGGCCTATACTAAGGCCTCGCCGAGAATTGCCAGGCTCTGTGCTCCATTCCCTGAGGTGGCATAAGTACCGGTGGCCCACACAAGAGGCCACACCAAGGGTCACCACACTCTTGATTGTACTGCCCGTAGGTGGCTCATGTTCCAGTGTTGCATCAAGAGGTCACACCAAAGATTGTCGGATTATGAAGCTGTAGGGGTGAGGTGGTAACGGTTCTGGGGACCTGCCCAGAGGTCATCCAGTGGACCATCACACCCAGTATACTTTCCTCGACTGGAGATCACCTGCCCGAGGTCACCACAGCCAACATCCCCAGAGGAGGTTCTCTTCCCTTACAACCTGGCATCAAGACCCATCCTTGACCAGACGCTGCCCTGTTGATGTTGCCTCAGTGATGCCATGAGTCACCTTCTTCCCAGGGCCAGGAGGCCTACAGTGTTTTATTTGGTTTTTGGTTCACTGGGGGATGTCCCATTTTATGGCCTGTGTAGGAAGCGCTTCCCTAGGTTCACCCTCAGCAGTTGGCCGACCAAAATACTGGAAACCCAAGCTTGGTGCATCAGATCGCTACACCTTTAAGACTTGAATAACCTGGACTTTTGTAAGACATTCGTGGGGCCAGTTTGTGGTCCCAGTAACCTTATTTACTCTTTCTCCTGTATATTGTTGTGAATGCTAAGTCTTTTCTGTGTGCTCCAACTGTGGCTAATAAATCTTGCATCTTGGCTCTAGAGTACGTCTCCAGCCTCTCCTTCCAGATTTATCTGGCATCACCCTAAACTATAGGGATTCGAACCACCACAGCTCGTCCACCACAGAACCAGGGTTTGTGTTCTTTGCAATAACAGGAAGCTTATCTCCAAGTGAGGGAGGGAGAAGAGGGAGCCGGAATCAGCTGCCAGGTAAGACGCTCAGGGGAGTACTGACAATTGTCACCACAGATTTATTTCACATTAAAGCTGCAGGGGTCCTCCATTTCAGTGTCTGACTGTTGTGATATGTCCTTCACCCCCTAACATTAGAACCCAGAAGATGCAAAGTGTTTTTTTACAAAGAAGTGACACTCTGGGGGTGTCCCAGCCATTAAGGTTCCTGTTTCTTGCTTTTTCAGTTGAACTTTTTCCGTGGAAGCCGAGCACTGGAAAGATATGGACCCGGGTTCTGCTTTCTGATGTGTACTGTGCATGACATATAGTGTGTGCGTGTGTGTGTGTGTGTACTTATATATGTGTCTGTCTCTATATGTGTTTATATACACAGATATGTAATAAATGCTAGGTAAAGTGTCAGTGGCTCAGTAGGTAGCACACTCGCCTCTGAGGCCGGGAGATCAAAGGGCTGTGGGTTCAGTTCCCACATCTGACACTTGGGTTAATATCCCAGTACTGACACTGTAGTGCAGCATGAGAGGGGTGCTGCACTTCTGAGGTGCTGTCTTTCGGATGAGACGTTAAACCGAGGTCCCATCTGCCTGGATTGGTGGTAGTTCAAGTGGATGTTAAAGATCCCATGGCACTTATCGAAAAGAGCAGGGGAATTTCCCTGGTGTCCTGGCCAAATTTCCCTCATTCACTAAAAATACCACCAACAGCTTAATCTGGTTCAAGGTCAGTTGGCATTCATCTGTATCCCTCTCCCCCCGGGTCGTGCCTGAAAATAGGCAGGATTTGTCTAGTGCACTTACCCGGTCAACAAAAACTAAATAAATAAATAAATAAAGAGTGGTGTATGAAGAAGTAAAAGTACAAAGTGCTGCATCAGTGTGTGGGCTGAAAACAAAACAAAAAGGAAATAGGAAATGCACGCTAAAAATAGAAAATAGAGTTAGAATCGATGCTTTGACCGTAGGTTTTCTTCAGGGGTTATCTAAAAGAAACAAAGCAAAGTTAGTGGAGAGGCAAGGGAAATAAGGGATATGTATGTGAGGAAAGAAAATAGAGAGAGAATATAGGGGAAAAGTGATAAAAGGCAAGGTAAGAATAGAAGCTGGAAAACTAAAAAAGTAATAATGGACATGAAGCCCGGAAGGAGTAAATGAGCTGAAACATAGAAACAGAGAATTTGACAGAAGATAAGGACCATTTGGCCCATCCAGTCTGCCAATTTCTCCGTACCTACACTATTACATCAGACCTTGCCTGAGCTACAATCTTTCTCCCTCACCCTTTCCTTTCCACTATGATTCCTTTGTGCTTATCCCATGCATTCTTGAACCCCACCACTGTTTTTGCCCCCACTATGTCCGCTGGAAGGCTGTTCCAGGAATCCACCACTCTTGCTGAGAAGAAGTACTTCCTCACATCTCTCCTGAATCTACCCCCTCCAGCATCTTAGCATGACCCCTTGTTCTTGAGCACCCGTTCTTCTGAAAAATACTCCTGTCCTGTACCTTATTTACCCCCATGAGGTCTTTAAAGGCCTCTATCATATCTCACCTCTCTCTCTCCTCTGTTCCAGGATGTACATATTGAGGTCCTTTAGTCTCTCCTTATAGGACTTTTGATGCAGACACTGCACCATTTTTACTTGTCCTCCCTTGGACCACCTCCACTCCGTCTATGTCCTTCTGGAGATGTGGTCTCCAGAACTGGACACAGTACTCCAGGTGCGGAGTCTTACCAGCAATCTATACAGAGGCAACACAGCCTTTGCCAAATTGCCTGGCTTATACACTCCCTACGCTCTGCATCACCCCCTTCTATTTTTCTTTTTCCCTCCTAATCCCTCCTTACCCTCCCCTCTCCTTCCCTCCCAACTCAGCTACCCACACTTCTCAACCTCAAGCACTACTACTGCTCACTTCTCCGCCCCACCCTCATCACCCCTCCCCACACTCCTATCCTACTCCTTCTGTCAACTTGATGGAACTCGCTTCAACTCCTGTCATGCTATCACCACTCATGCATTGCTATTGGCACTTACTTAAACATGTATTATCCGGTAGTTGTTCCATGTTATGTATACCCTGTCCTTCATGTTCTTATCTCTGTACTGCTTCACCTATTGTTTAAATGTGCTATAGATCACCTGTATTGCTCCATCTATTGTAAACAATGTGCTCATGTTATCCCTCCCAGCTATTGTACATCATCCGTATTGCACAACTCATTATTTTCATTTTGTCTGTACATGATCTGCCTCCTCTGTAACCCTTCCCCCCCAGGTCGCACCATGAGACAAGCATCTTTTTGCTCAGTGTGCCTTTCCTGGTGAAACAATTTAAATAAATAAATAAATAAACACCACCTCCCTCTTTCTGCTGGTGATATCCCTCCCTATGCATCCCAGCATCCCACTTGCCCTTCCTACTGCCTTTTTGCACTGCCTGGCCACCTTTAGGTCATCCTATGCGATTGCCCCCAGGCCTCTTTCCTGCTTGGTGGTGATCAATACCAGTCCACCCATTTTGTATTCTGCCTCTGGGTTTCTAGACTTCAAGAGTTTATTTGTTTGTGGCACCCTTCCCCTGAGGCTCAGGGCACCATTAAAATAAAATATCACTTGGACATAAAAAACACATAAAAAACAAGTAACAGTCAACATACAGACTGAACAGTACAGAACAAATCTAATAAAACTAAATCAGTTGCCACTAAAAAAATCTTATAAAATTCCATAAATACTAAAATTAATTTAATAAGACTATAAGTGGATGTGCTGTAGCCCTTAAATGGCTTCCCCAAAAGCCTGTTGAAGTTTTGGGCCCCTTTTTAAAAATGTCCAATGAAGGGGTCTCCCTCAAGGTCCTGGGTGATGAGTTCCATAGTGCCAGGCCCATGATTTCAAAGGACTGGTCACCCAAGGTTTTCAATCTAACCCTTGGGCCTATCAGGAGGCTCTCCTTGAAGGAACAGAGTGGGTGAACTGGGGTGTACGGGTGCAGGAGCTCACTCAGATAGGCTCGGCCCAGTCCATGCAGGGCTTTATAGGTTAACAAACCTATTTTAAATGAGATACGTCACTTCACTGGCAGCCAGTGCCAATCATGCAGTGCCGGAGATATATGGCAAGATCTTGACAAGCCCATGAGTAACCGGGCAGCTGCGTTGTGCAGCAACTGCAAGTATTGGAGCATACCTCCAGTAACCCCAAGGTACAGAGTGTTACAATAGCCCAGTTTTGAGGTCAAAAACACATGGAACAGTGTAGCCGGGTCTTTGGGGGAATAAGGGATCTGATCTGTTGAATGTTCATGAGATGGAAAAAGCCATTCCGAACTACAGTCAACACCTGGGTATCCATAGTCAGGCCTTTGTCCAGAATAACTCCCAGAGTCTCTTTACCCTAGGGCAGGCTAGCAAGCTAGAGTCACCCAGCCAAGGCCAATCCTCCCTTTTGGCCTGGTTCAACCACTAATACCTCAGTCTTCTCAGGCTTCAATCTCAGCCAGCTGGAAGCCATCCAGGTCTGGATCTCAGCCAAGCATTTACTGAACATGTCGACAGCAACCTCATTCTTTTTACTGATTGTTGATTATATGTATTGTACTCTGTTTTAGCTAAGTATTACCTTAACTTGTACTGTCTGCTGACTTACCTGTATTGTATTCTTGAGTATTGTACTAAATATCCTCCATTGTTATGTTTTCACCTTGTTGTAACCTCCTGTGTCGTGTCTGAAAATAGGCATTCTTTGTCTAGCACACCTCACCCGGTTACCAAAAATAAATAAATAAAAGAGAAATAGAGCTAGGTATCAACTGCATAGCAGTGAAACCCCAGCCCAAACTGTCTAATGACCAAGCCCAAGGGCAGCATGTACACTGTGAACAACACTGGTGAAAGGACCAAGCCCAGGGGCACGCCACAGGACAGAACCTTCAGGCTCGAGGAATAGTTCCCCTATATGACCCTATGAATTCTATCCCATAAAAAAGATTTGAAGCAGCAGATCATGGTGCTGGTGAGTCTGGCATACTCCCTGAACCAGTTCAAAAGTACTCCATGGTCCACGGTGTCAAATATTGCCGGGAGATTGAGGAGGATGAGAAAAGATCACTCTCCTCTATCCCATACCGTGAGCAGGTCATTAAGCAACCTAACCAGAGCCATCTCCATGCTATGTCTAGATCTCAAACTCGACTGGAATGGGTCACAGATGTTAGAGGCCTCCAAGTGTTCCTCAAGCTGCAGTGCAACCACTTTCTCAATAGACAAAGAACCTTAATGCTCAAGCACTAAGGCAAGCGTTACCCCAAAGTGCACTGTCTGGGAAGCCAAGTTTCAAAGAAATACAAAATCACACATACCCCATAATACAAAGCATCATGGGCTGTATATACAAATCACCACAAAATATTATGCCGGTTCAACTTTAAGCAGAACTGCATGGTGCCGAAAGGCCTCTCACACAGTATGCAAAGGGTGCCAACTGCAGCATAAAGACCACCCAGCAAACCTCTTCCACTTTCTCAATAGCCTTCCCTAGAAAGGGAAGGTTAGAGACTGGATTATAGTTTGCCAAAACATCTGGGTCCAAAGATGTTTTATTCAGCAGGGACCTTACCAGTGCACACTTAAGTGCTGCTGGAACCAGCCCCTCCTACAGAGAACATTGGGCAATTTCGGCGAACACAAGGCCCAGTTGGACAATGCAGCTCACTAGGAATCACATTGGGCCCGGGTCCAGGTTGCAGTAAGTCAGCCGCAGCATCAAGATCACCCAACAAACCTCTTCCACTGATACTGGGCAAAATTGCCCAAAGAACACCTACGGCATTCCTGGTCCAGATGTTGACCACTGCTGGGAACATAAGACCCCAATGGAGTAATACCAACCCTAATGAAGTACACCCAATCTGAGAACCGAGCGAATTCCTCACATTGTCTAGGTGTAATTTCTCTCACAGGCTCCAGACAGGCCAGGTGAAGCAGCCTGTCTGCAGTTTAAAAGAGCTGAGCCGGACAGTTCCTCCTTGTGGAAATCTCCCTTGACAGAAAATCTGCCTTCTTCTGGGAGATTGCCCTCTGATATTCCTCATAATGGGAGATCAGAACTAGTTTGTCCTTCACAGCCTTAGACTTCCTCCAGTGATGTTCCAACCTCTGTGCCCTGGATTTAAGAGCTCTCAGCTCACTATCAAACCAGGGTGAACTGAGGAGCGACACCAGCGTGCGTACATGGACTGGTGCTAGAAGATCGAGGGACCCAGTTACGACCATATTATAGGCCAGAACTGCAGCTTTCTCACCCTAAGTGCATGCTGCCAACATTTCCGAGGTGTCCAGCACCGACATCAGTCCATCATGTCCTAAACCAGGTGAGAAGGTACTGGACCACCTCCACAGAGGATGGACAACAAGGAGGGACCCTGTAACAGAACCTGATAACACAATGGTTCGACCAGCTGACTGGCTCAATCTTGAGGTTATTCACCTCAAGCCCCAAGGTGAATATCTGGTTCAGTGTGTGGTCATGGAGGTGGGTCGTTGGAGGTAGTGACCTGTGCTAGGGCTAGAGTATCCATGGTCTGGAGGAAATCTCTACCAACCCTCATCATCGACCCAGGCATTGAAGTCACCCAGAATAAGCCATGTAGTGCCTCCTACACCAGGTCAGAGGTGAGGGATGAGATTTCCTGAAAAAAAAACCTGGTGACCTAGAGGCCAGTATGCAAGAAGGATTCTGCAAACTCCACCCAGGCCACAGTGCACGGCCACACACTCAGAGGACTCAGCATCCCCCACTGGGTGTGCCAACAGGTTCAGTTCAGAAACAGATGGCCACCCCCTCCCCTGCGATCTTTCCTCGAGCAGTGCACCACCCAGAAACCAGCTGGGACTGATGCCTCCAAAATTGAACCTACATCATCCCCCTGCCAGGTCTTGGTAATGCAAGCCAAACCAACA
The DNA here is from genome assembly GCA_016271365.2 of Neoceratodus forsteri. Taxonomy (NCBI): domain Eukaryota; kingdom Metazoa; phylum Chordata; order Ceratodontiformes; family Ceratodontidae; genus Neoceratodus; species Neoceratodus forsteri. The sequence goes on from CM028136.1 coordinate 886,045,049, forward strand.
GAGGAAATAAAGTCCACCATAATTACAGCGGTATTTCTCATCAATCTGGCATTGCACAGCACTGCCCTGATGGAACATGCCAGCAGACCATCGCCTGTTTGCCCACTCAGTCCAGCAGGAACCCTAGAAACAGGAACCAGACAGGATGGACCCCTCTCTGGTCCTTTTCTGATCCAAGGGTATCTCCTGGTCTGAACAACCCTAGTAGACACCACTTACTTTGTATGCCCCCTCCAGATCTTCCATCTGTCGCCCTCCTAGCAATACCCTCCTCTCTGCATCGGTAGTAAACTTCTGCTGGCAATGGGAGGGTTGAAGGAGTGCAGCTCTCTCATTTGTAAAGGGGAGTACTGTAAGGGGCCACTACAGCACATCCATTAAACTCACCTTAAAAATACCCTCCCCTAATACCTTTTCACCTGACAACTTTCCACCCAGACACTTCCCCCAAAACCCAACCTCCCTCCGCCCTCTTATGGGTATCACCAACCGAAATTCTAAGTGGGACACAAATAGCAATTAATAACCAATGAATCCTCAAAGTCCGCTCACTACCAAAGTCCAGTGCAGGGTGACCTGGCAGACCCGAGAGGCGAACTAAACAGCCAGGTAAGTGTTCAAGAACAGGTCCATCAACCAGATGCTGAAGTTACCAAGTCCAAATAAATGTAAAGTCCAAACAAATTCAGGGAGGCAAATCAGACAAATATGGGACCAGAGCCTGCGATATAATGTCAGAGTTTTACGGAGCACTGAAGGAAAGGATTGTGGAATATATTGTGCCCAAAGTGCAATATTTTGCACTTTTTCACATTGAAACCCAGCTGCCATACCCTTGACCACTCCTCTAGTTTTCTCAGGTCTCTGCTCATCCTTTCCACTCCCTGAAGTGTCCACACTATTGCAGATTTTGGTGATATCCACAAAGAGGCAGACCTTTCCTTCCAGCTCCTCTGTAATGTCACATATTAAGACGTTAAAGAGAACCAGTCTTGGCACTGATCCATGAGGCACCACACTGGTCACCCTCCTTTCCTTAGAGTGAACTCCATTTAACACCACCTCTGTCGCCTATCCCCTAACCAATTTCATATCGAACTTACCACCTTTGGACCAACATCTAAGCTACCCAGCTTGCTTACTGGTTCCCTATGTGGAACGGTGTCGAACGCCTTACTGAAATCTAGAAAGGCCACATCCACCACTCCACCATGATCTAGTTCCTTGGTCACCCAGTCAAATAAATCTATCAGATTCATTTGACATGACCTCCTCCTTGTGAAACCATGCTGCCTCGGGTCTTGTAACCCACTGGATTCAAGATATTCCACAATCCTTAGCTTTAGCAGTGATTCCATTAACTTTCTCACTACCGATATCAGGCTGACTGGCCTATAATTGTTACCCCCCCACATACTTTTGTGAAGTGGGACTACATCTGCCCTTCTCCAGTCCTCCAGAACCTCTTCTGTTTCCAGTGAGCTGTTAATCAGAACTCTTAGAGGTGCAGCTACTATTTTCCTGCGCTCCCTCAATACCCTTCAATGCACCCCATCTGGCCCCATTGCTTTGTCCACCTTCAGATTAACAAGTCCCTTCAGGAATCTCACCTCCAAAAAAGGACTAGTGTCCACCTCCCTAACTCCAAAGCTTTTGTTACTTTTTCGTGGCCCGCCCCCTTCTCTTTCCTCCATGAACACTGATCAAAAATATTTGTTCAGGATGTCTGCCTTTTCCTGGTCCCCCTCTGCACAGTTCCCCACTTCCCTTTTTAACCTTACAATCGCACCCCTGGTCTTCCTCTTTTCACTGACATACCTAAAAAATGTCTCGTCCCCTTTCATTACCTCCTGGGCTATTCTGTCTTCAGTTTCTGCCTTTGCACTTCTTACTGCTTTCTCTGCTTCCCTCTGTTTCCACTGATACAATTCCCTATTCTCCTCCCTCTGTGTCTCCTTATCACATATATCACAGCCCCATACACGTAGAAGTGCCAGCAAATATAATGTTAGTACATTCGGAGAGTCATCCCTTCCCCGATCCTATTCCCATCCTATTAGTTACTACACAGAGTGCCGGAAGCACTGTTCCCTACCTTACTGTATGTCATCAAAGTGCTGTTTTTCAGGGCAGGGCTGCCATGCTCAGATGGCCGCTCAACTCGTACTCGGAAGTTACATCCGGGCACACTTAAACTTTCAGTATTTAACATCATTAAAAAAATTGAAAACCACCTCATTTAGCTAATCGGGAAGGCAAGTTACTGGATTGAGCTGCCTGTCCAAATCATGTCAACTGCTCTTTAATAACAAGGTGGACGAGTTAATGGTTGAACTAAACAAGAATCAGTATGATGTAATATCAACAACTGAAACATGGTGGAAAGCTTCAGATGATTGAGGACACCAAATTAAGGGCTACAACCTATACCAGTTAAATCACATAGGTCGCAGAGGTAGTGGTGTGGCAGTTTATGTCACAAACAAACTAAACAGTAGATTATTACCATCTACACCAGAAGAAGATGGTGGGAAAGTCTTTGGATCGAAATCGATGGTAAACCAAAACCAGTTATAACTGGGACTTGTTATAGGCCACCCAGCAGCAACCATGACTACAGTCAAAAAGTATTCGAGACAATGTACAGTAGATGTATGACAAATAAGGATGTTGTTATTTTAGGAGATTTCAACATCAATAATATTGACTGGGTCAGTAATATAGCTGCTGGTGAAGTAGGCTTTGAACTCATGGACATTATAATGGGTGTGACCTAGATCAGTTAGTCTTAGAACCCACACAGGTTACTAACTTACTAGACCTGGTTCTGACAAATATCAAAAACAGGGTAATTACATGCAACATGATACATCCCCTGGGAAACAGTGACCACTGCATGACTCATGTAGTGATTCGTCATATTTAAAAAAAACATCATAAATACCCAGCCAGTAGAGAAGTGCAATAAAGCAGATTCCACAGCTATGGCAAGATAATTATCAGACTGGGATTGGGAGTCCTTATTTGCAGGCAAAGCTGCAATAGACATGTGAGTCTTTCTCCGAGACAGGCTTTTAGAACTTCAGGCCAAATGGGTTCTCACCAGGTAAAAGATCTCAAGAAATAAGATCAGGCCTAAATAGCTTACGCTGGGTATAAAGAGGCTTATGAAAAAGACAAAGAGATCATATAACAGGTTCAAGAATGGCCCCTGCAATATTAATTATAACCGTTATAAAAAAGACCTAAGAAAATGTAGACATGCAGTAAGAAAAAGTAAACATAACCTGAAATTCACCTTATCCAGAAACAGAGCAGACACTAAAGCGTTCTTTATTTACATAAACTCCCTCAAAGGTAGGGAATCTAATGCTGGATCACTGTTCATTGAAGGTTCACTAACTGAAGACCCAGCACTTATGGCCAAGAATTTAAGCTATTTTGGCACAAATTTCAATAAAAATGGAACAATAACACTTGTCAAAAAAAGCCTGGTATTAAAAGATGCTTTGGGTAGCCATATGTTCAATGCAGACAAAATTCTTAGGGAACAGAAAACAAATCAAACTAGGCAAAGCACCAGGACCAAACAATGTGCATCCGTTGACAATCAAAAACCTGGCGCATCTATTATCTAACCCATTGAGTGTCATTTTTTTGAAGTCCTGCAACATGGATTTGGTTCCTGATGATTGGAGAAAAACAATCATTACCCCAATTAAACAAGTATTTGTCAATGCCGAATGTTGTCTTCCTGGCATTGGCATTGGTAGTGCAGGAGTTAGACAGATGTGTAAAAGGAATGACAGTGAAGTACGGAAGTGACGCCAATCTCACACCACCCTGAAGAGGCTGATAGGCACTGAGGTATGCCTTTGGGTGTCGGCCATAAAGCACATGCGATTTCACCTCACCCTACCCTGCAGAGTCTGACGAGTATTGCGTTCTGCCTTGGGGTCCTCGGGCCTTATTCTCACCCCATTCCATATGGAAATACGTTAAGATGGGTGCAGTTTGGAAGAATGGGGTGAACTTTGGGGCCGAAGAGAGCAAGGCACAGTTCAATGCCTGTCAGTGGCTGCAGGGTGGGGGGTGGAATGGCATGAGCATGAGAACCGACAATCTAAAGTCATACCCCTGACGCCAGTTAGTCTTTACAGGGTTGGATGTTATGGTTAGAAACCCTAATGCTCCGGGCATTTGTTGGTATTTGCACTCCAAATTTTCAACATAGGATTTCTCTCACTCCACCTCATGAAAGCATTTGGGACCTCTGCTCATGAACAGTGGCACTGTGATTTTGTTAATCTGTCCTGAACGTTGATGTCCCACAGTGATTGCGTCATTCTGCGCCAGTAGCTCAAAACCATATTTTGGGCAGGATGTGAGAAATGACAACTGTACTGTTCTTAAGGAGGTGTGCAAAAATGTCAATATGGAAAATCTGGAGTGAAAATATAAAAAATTATCCAAGTTGTGAGTGTGCATGGAAACTGCACAATGCACGCTCGTAACACAGTCATTCTGTGGAATTTTCTCACCAAATTTTCAGTATAGGCATTTTGGGACCTCCACTCATGAAAACTGTCACAGTGATTTTCTTAATTTGCCCCGGACATTGATTTCCTACAGTGATCGCACCATTGTGCACCGCATGTGCAAAACCACATTTTGCTCAGCATGTGAAAAATAACAACCGTACTGTTCTTAAGGAGGCATGCAAAAATGGCAGTGTTGAAAATCTGGAGTGAAAATATTAACAATTCTCGATCTTACGAGTGTGCATGGAAACTGCTCAACACAAGCTCATAAAATAGGCATTCTGTGGAATTTTATCACCAAATTTTCAAAATATGCATTTTGGGACCTCCGCTCATGGACTGTGTCACTGTGATTTTTTAATGTGTCCAGAACATTGATTTCCTACACCGACCATGCCATTGTGCACCACATGTGTGAAAACAAATTTTAGGTGAGATGTGAAAAGTGACTGCTGTACTGTTCATAAGGAAGTGTGGTAAAATGGCAATGTTGAAAATCTGGAGGGAAACTATTAAAAATTCTCAAAATTACGAGTTTGCATAGGAACTGTGCAACACACACTCATAACACAGTCATTTTTGGGAATTTATTCACCAAATTTGCAACATAGGGTTTTTGGAAGCCTACCTCATGAACTGTGACACTGTCATTTCATTAATTGGCCCTAAAAGGTGGTTCCGCACAGTGACCGCGAAATCTCCTTTCAGGACTGAATAACAAAATGACAATGACTGAGTTCAAGAGGTGGAGTCCCAAGAACCCCATGTTGAAAATTTGGTGAACAAATTCCCAAAAAAGGCCAAGATATCCACCAAAGTTGAAAAAATCCTATTTATGCCATTATACAGCATACCGGCATTTCTTCAGTTCACGTTCGGCTTTGAAGAGTGTAGACATGTTCCCGGTCCACCAAAGATTGTTGCGCCAGCCTCCGGAGGTAAGTATGGGGTAAGGGGGTGGGGAGGTGGGTGCACAGAGAGTGGGTGCGGTTGGGAGCACAAGAGACCGAGAGGGACCGTTTTCTGTTTTTACGGGGAGAGCAACGTGGGATGTTTTGGGCACACTGGGGTGGGCTCCCAGCATGCCGGCATACTTGGATGTTTCTTTGGGGGGCTGGAGCCGACGGGGATTGGGTACCTCGTTGGCCATACAGTGTGCTGGAGGAGGGGCATGAGCATGGTGGGGTGGGTTCACAGGGTGCCTCCTGGCTTTTTGTTTGGGGAGGAGAGCTGGAGCCAACAGGGACTGGGCACCTCTATCAGCCACAGGGTGTGCTTTTGGGGGGCAACATGAGCCAAGGGGATTGGGCACCCCCTCGGCATGCAACAAATTTTGGGGGGGACATTATGCCGATGGGGATTGGGCTACCCCATCAGCAAATGAACTGGCAAGGGCAAATGCTGACAGGGGGATTAGGCACCCCTGATGTCAGCTGTTAAGGAGTCCTGCAAAAGGCAAACGGCTCTGCCATGTTTATTGAAATGTTACACCAAGGAAGGCACACCCTGCAATGAGGGAGCACACCCTCACTGCAGTGGCCAAATCCTTTCAAGGTGGTGGCACCCTTTCGCACTGCTGTCATAGACAGCATGCAACCTAATTCATGCCACAGAGCCCAGCCCAAAAAAGTAGTGGTGCCACTGGCCACTACAGGACCACACCTCCAAAACCTGCTATTCCAAATTACTGCAATATGTTTCTTTCGCATGCGCAGGCAACATAAAAAGGTAACAATCAATAAACAACTACCGACCTATCAGTCTAACATCAATTTGGGAAAAATCATGGAGGGAATACTGGATACCCCAAAATGGGGCAGATACATTTGAAAAATGCAGCACAGGTTACTAAAGGGTGCTCATGTTACCAACCTAATATCATTTTATGAGCCCATCGGTGAACCCCTCAATAATAACATTCCTTGTGACATAATTTATTTGGATTTTAGTAAAGCCTTCGACCATGTTCATCATGGTAAACTAATTACCACATTAGATCAGTTAAACATGGATGGTAGAATTACACACTGGATCCAGAATTGGCTGACTAACAGAAAACAAAATGTCAGCGATAACGGCGTTGCCTCTAACTACATCAGTGTTACCAGTGGGGTGCCTCAGGGTTCTATGCTGGGTCTGATTCTCTTCAATATATACATTGGTGACTTACATCAGGGTTTGCATGGGTTTGTTAATAAATTTGCAGATGATACCAAAATCAGAGGTAGAGTTGCTAACAACGACAAGGTTGCTAGGATGTAGACAGATATCAATGCGCTTTACATGTTGTCTGAAAGGTGAGAAATTAAATATAACCCGGATAAATGTGTTGTGCTCCACTTGGGCAAGAATAACCCTTGTTCAACATATTACTTGTGAGAAACTGCATTGAAGGCTGTAAAGGAAAAAATGGACCTGGGGATTGAATTCAGCAGAACCTGTCTGCTCTGCTGCAATTAGCAAAGGCATTTGAGCCATGTTTACACAGCTGACTTCACTCCTTCTGTGGACCATTGAAGTACTGCCCAGATCCAAGAAGATGCTTGGCTTCTGTGTCTGCATAGCCCCTCTCAGCACCGATGCAAGATGTGCTGGAGAGGGGCTAGAACTCAAGGGGCAGTCAGCTAATAAAATCCAAAAGGCTCCCACAGAGTCTGGTGCCTGGGAGTGAGCGTTGCAGCCTGTCCACATGGCCACTTAAACCGCTCACTCTGGAATGCATTCTCAAAGTTTCTGGGACTGTGGGAGCGGAGTAAGGACCATCTTACCGTGATCCAGTAAGTGTCCACACAGTGGCATTTGCACCACAGCAACCTGAGTGCTTAGATTGCTGTGGTGCAAATGCTTCAATATAAACAAGGCTTTTGAATCCTGGGCTGCAGAAAAAGAAACTTTATAAGAAGGCACAGAGACGTTCTCGTTCCACTGTACAGAACCTTGGTACGGCCTCACCTCGATTACTGCTCCCAGTTTTGGTCTCCTCATTTCAAAAATGACAAAATAGAACTTGAGATGGTGCAAAGGAAATTTACAAAATTTATATGTGGTTTAAATAACTCACTTATCAAGAAAGGTTGCACTCATTAGGATTACACAGCTTAGAGAGAAGACAACTGAGGGGTGATCTTATTTTAGTATTCAACATAACAAGGAATTTAAGGTCCAATATGGGACTTGAATTTAAAGATTTACCATTCAACTCTCACAGCCATACCAAACAGTTATAGGGTCAATCTTTTAAAACTGAAAAAAAGGGGTACCTTTTTTTACACAGAGAGCTGTCAAATACTGGAACAACTTGCCCCATTATGTTGTCCAGTCCCCTAATTTAGACTGCTTTGATAAAAATTTTGATATTCTCGTTGACACTTGGGAACATAAATGGACCACCACTGCGTACTTCCACTCCTGAACAACTAAAGTACCAAAGTATGGCAAACCATACTTAACATGTTTGGGATGGAAGGAGCAGTGGGGGAGAAAGCTGTGTGAGTCAGTGGGTTTGTAATAAACCAATGTCTTCAGACCAGTGTTCTGCACCAACATTCTGATATCTAGAAAAGGCATTGTGGAGGAGGATACTTCAACAGTGTACTGAAGGGAAGGGTGGGCCATGGTGAACTTGCCCAAGAAAATTCAGAGAGTTCCCTGAGTGGGAGGTAACCCCCACACAATCATCTATGTAGCATTTGTAGAGGTCAGACACAGTCCCCTGTGAAGGAGAGAAATAACTAGTCCTATATCCAGTCAACAAACAGATTGGAAAAGCTGGCATCCATCCTGGTACCATCGCAATGAAACTGACCTGCTGAAAACAACTGTTATTAAAAGAAAAAGCTTTTAAATTTAAGAACAAGCTCATCGAATCAGGTTAGTGTGTGTGTGTGTGTGTGTGTGTGTCTGACTCCTGGACTTCCCACTTGTTCAAAAAATGCTGCAGTTTTCAGGTCATTGTTGTGGGAGATCACTGTGTAACATGTTTTGATATCCATGGTAAAGATAAGATGATGGGGCCACTGAATCTGAATCTGTCAAGTAACTGGACAGCATGGTTAGTGTCTTCAATGCAGGAGAGCAGGGATTCAATGAGTGGTCTCATGAGGCTGTCCAGAAATGCTGAGATGTACGGTGTGGGGCAGGAGCAGGCAGACACAATAGGGTATCCAGGGTTACCTGTTTTGTGGATTTGGGGTAGGAGATAGAACCTTGGTGCTTGAGGATGTTGAACTATGAGTGCTTTGGTAGAGGGTAGGGAGTTCTTTGCTTTTAGTAACAGAGGTGATGGTGGTGGTGGTTACCTCTGTCTGGTAGTTCGCAGTGGAGTCCTGTAGAAGAGGAGGGTAAACAAGCATTTGTCAATGCCGAATGTTTGCTTGCTGGCATTGGCATTGGTAGTGTAGGAGTTACAGAGCTGCATAATAGGAATGGCAGTGAAGTATTGAACTGAAGCCAACCCCATCACCACCCTGCAGATAGTGACAGGCATTGGGGTGTGCCTTCGGGTCATCAGGCATAACAGCCACGCCATTTCACCACATTCCCTACCGTGCAGACACACTGACAGGTCACGGTGTGCCTTGAGGTCTTGGCTCTTATGCTCACCCCATTCCATCAGGAAATATTGTGAGATGGATGCGGTATAGGAGAATGGGTCTGAACATTGGCTTAAGAGTTCAAGGCACACCGATGCCTCTCAGTGGCTGCAGGTGTGGGTGGGGTGGAATTGTATGAGCATTGCAGGTGACATCTCTAAGTCACAGGCCTGATGCCTGTCATTCTCTACAGGGTGGGTGTTATGGTCAGAAACTAACGCTCAGGCATTCATTGAGTATTTTCCTCAAATTTTCAACATGGTTTTTTGTGACCCCACCTCATGAACAGTGACAATATCAGTTTGTCAACAAAAGTTGCTTTTTGCATAACGACTACTGCATTTGTCACCACAGGTGCAAAACACATTCTGAACGGATGTGAAAATGACAGCTGTACTGCTCATGGGAGGTGTAAAAATGGCAATGTTGAAAATCTGCAGTGGAAATATTCAAAACTGGTGAAGTCACGTGAAAGGTAGAAAACTGTGCAACGTAAGCACCCGTAACGTACTTAGTTTGGGAATATACCAGATTGTCAACATAGGCATTTTGGAACCTCCGGTCATGAACAGTGTCACTGTGATTTTCTTTATCTGTCCCGAACAATGATTTCCCAGCGTACCAAGCATTTCTTGTACTGAAAGTGTGAAAACACATTTCGCCATGTTGTGAAAAATGACAGCTGTACTGTTCATAAGAAGTGAGGAAAATGCCACTGGTGAAAATCTGGACTGAAAATATTACAAATTTATGAACTTATGAGGGTGCATGGAAACTGCACAATGCTCACTCGTAACAGTCATTTTTAGGAATTTTTTCACCAAATTTTCAAAATAGCTATTTTAAGACCTCTGCTCATGAACAGAGTCACTGTGATTTTCGTAATGTGTCCCATACATTGATTTTGCACACCGACTGTGCCATTGTGCGCTACATGGGCAGAAGCATGTTTTGGGCAAGATGTGAAAAATGACAGCTATACTGCTCATAAGGAGGTGTGGTAAATGGCAATTTTGAAAATCTGGAGGAAAATATTAAAAATTTGCAAACTTATGAGCGCATGAGATCAGCTGAACAAACGTTCAGAAACAGTCTCATGTTTGGAATTTTTTTCCAAATTTTTAACATAGCCATTTTAAAACCTCTGCTCATGAACAGTGTCACTGTGATTTTCTTAATGTGTCCCGAACACTGATTTCGCACACCAACTGCGCCATTGTGTGTAACATGCACGGAAACACATTTTGGGTGAGATGTGAAAAATGACAGCTGTACTGCTCATAAGGAAGTGTGGTCAAATGGCAATGTTGAAAATCCAGAGAGAAGATATTGAAAATTCGTGAATACCTACGAGCGTGCATAGGAACAGCGCAATGCGCGCTCAAAAAACAGTCATTTTTAGGATTGTTTTCACGAATTTTCCAACATAGGCTTTTGAGGCCCACCTATGAACACTGGCACTGTCATTCATAATCAGTCCCAAAAGGTGATTTTGTGCAGTGACGTGAAAATCACCCTTGAACCTAGGCCATTACACCATGACAGTGACAGAATTCATGAGGAGGGCATTAAAACCCCATGTTGAAAATTTGGTGCCAAAATCCAAAAATGCCTGAGATATGCAAATAAAGTTGAAAAACCCTATTCATTACATTATACAACTTACCAGCATTCCTCAGTTTGCGGTCGGCTTTGAAGAGTGCAGAGGTGTTCCTGGTCCACTGAAGATCATCGCACTAAGCTCCTGGAGGCATGAGGTGAGGTGGGGTGTGGGAGGCAGGGTGCGCAGAGGGTGTGCGGGGGTGGGAGGGGGTGGGAGACGCGAGAGGACCTATTTGTGTTTTCAAGGTTTTTTTTTATTAGGACGGGACGTTTGCCGTTGGGGTGGGCTCTCAGCGTGGCTGCTGGAGCTCTTGGGGGGCAGTGGAGTTGACGGGATTGGGCACCCCCGGCTATTCCCGGACTGCTGCCATGCTGCTGTGGTGGGCTCCTGTGCTGTGGCACCCAGTAACTTCAGGCAGATCTGAGGGTCGACTGGAGTTGGGCACCCCAGTCGACCAAACACATTGTTGCCACGCTGGGTGGGCTCCCAGCGTGGCACCTGGAAGACTGTTTGGGAGAGTACTCTGTGCAGCACTTCCCTATCTGATCGCGGGGCTCACCGAAGTTATGCCTCTCCCTTCAACTGGAAGCCACTGCGCTCTCGAGTGCTGTAGTAGACAGCTGCAGCATGCACTGGACAACTGTGGCCGTGCCTGCAAACACACGGTGGGAATTGGAAGAGGGGGTGCCACACCTCCAGAAACTCAGATGATGGCACTATGTTTCTTGCACATGCGTGCAAGCAAACATAAAAATGGTGTCAGAGTTGCTGTGTGGCTTCAGTGGTATTGGCTTTTTCTGTTTTAGACATTTCTTGAAGAAGACATATGGTCATAATGTTGATTTTACCTATATTTTCTATTTCCAACGTGCATTTAATATTACCTTTTTGTACGGTGAATATACCATGGGGGTGGGGTCAGTAGCTCAATAAACTACAAACCCAATGGGAGTAAGTCGCGGAGCTCCTAAACCCCCAGATTGCATATTTCTCCATGGCCCACTTACCTAGCCTTATTTTACATAACACATTAGGATAGTGTAGTTTTACCTGTAGTTTGCATTTGGGATAATTTCCAGGTCTGCCTTTTTTGTTTTCTGTCCCACTATTAATTCCATAGTGTAGTGGTATTTGTTTTCCTACATTTTTTTTCCACCTAGGATTTTGTTTGTGTAGGGCCCACCTATAAACAGAGGTATGGTTGGGTTGGTCCATCCTTTCATTTGGCACAGTTAGCGGTCAGGAGTGGTGTAGTCAGTGGTTAACTCCACCCTGAACTCCCTACACCCGTACCTTTAAAAAATAGTTGGGGGCCTCTTGACCCACTGAATACAGCCTTCTGTCCCAAAGTGATGCCCGTCCTGACTGGGAAGGCAGTTCACAACATCATCCTGTTCCCTTAGTGCACTGCCTGATGGGGATTTTCACTATCTACATTGGGGGTGGGTGCTTTCCAGTAGCTTCCAGTACTTCCCAGTCCTGTTGCTGCCCCTCACTCTCACTCCCTCCACTACTACCTTCACAGTCACTGATCTCCCTATCCTTGCTGCCTAGCCTGGCTGTGGTGTAAGTAGCACTGAGGTGACCTCCTGATGGTTCACCCAGTACTACCTAGACCATCTGCTGCTTGGTTGGGCAAACAAGGCAGGTCCCAAGTCTTAAATCTCTGCCATCTTCATCACTAGTGAAGATGAATGTGACTGCTGAATGGCATAGCTACTACTGTTCTCTGAGTACAGATGCTCAACAATCCTATCATCTCGATTGGCTCTACTACACCACTGTATAAAACCATTGGTGAGACCTCACTGGAGTACTGTGTTCAGTTCTGAGACACGCATCTCTGGAAGGACACCTGACTGGTGGCTTGAACAGCCTTCAGGGAGAGGTGGTTGGCTCAAAATTGATGGGCTTCAAATGGCTGGATAGGTATAGATAATTTTTTGTTAGTCAGAATGGGGTGGAGCTCAGAGACTAAGTAGGGTCTGCAGTATTGTGCATAGGAAGGCAGACTGGTGGGCCAATGACTTATCTGCCGCAATTTGTTAACCTATGTAATCTATGTCATAGCTGCATGCTTCAGATATATTACTCTTTGTGGTCCTTATGTTTAAAACTTTTTGACACCAATCTTTTAAACTCGGTAATGCACATAGGGCATACAGTCTTAAAGAGAGATATACACATTTCTTGGGGGGTGGAGGACACTTGCCTGCATCCTGAGCCCAAACATCGGGAATGCACATATTTATTTATGGCCCCATGCCTTGTTGTGTTATCATTTACTTATACAACACCGGTTTATAAGGTGTGACTGAACCTATAAAAGGGGATTCAGTGGATATGAAGACAGCGGAGGCCTTCAAAATCACAAATGTCAGCTTACCAAGGAAATCACAGGGTACCCTGGTGTTGTGAAAACATTGGAACATAGAAAATTGTCAGCAGAAGAAAGCCAACTCGTCTATCCAGTCTGTCCTTTGCCCCACCTAATTGAATTCCCTACTTCCGCTCTTGTGTAGCGACATCATGTCAGCCACCGTCTAGTCGCTTGGGACCTTTCCTGTTTCTAGTGAGTTTCGAGTGAGCAGCTGAAGAGTTTTGTTGCCACAGGTACTGCTGGCATTTACACCATTTCTTTTAGCACACTTGGGTGGAGACCATCTGGGCCCAGGGATTTGCCCACTTTTAGTAGGGTGGGTAAAGAATCCCTTTAAAGTAGGATATGTTTGCACAGCATATTGTTTGGTCCCCATTTATAAAGTGTGTGGGTGGGTGGGGTGGGGGAGCAGACCTGATGGCCCTTGAGTCCTTTGTGACCTTTAATTATTTTGTTACTGCAGTATGTTACAATGGCTGTTTCAATTTATTGCAGATTAAGGGAGCTCTCTTGATCAATCAGAGCACTCTTTTCTCCTGTGCATGAGACGCGCTCATTTTGCAATGAGTCTCACACACCGGAGCCCTGGAACCAGACATGTTTGGGAGACTTTAAAAAACATTTAATGCATTATTGACTGATCTCGAGCGAGAATATATTAATAAAGCTACTGAGACCACTCGAGTCCTATAGTTGTAAGAGTAGTCTCCCAGTCTTACTGTACCAGAACCACTCACCTTTGGGTTGCCTGTTCTCGTACCTTAAGAACCTGTGCAAGTCCAGTAAGACTGCTGTTGTATTAATATGAATAAACAACGTTATTTGTCAACGTCAACATTCATTGCAGTATTTGCAGTGGTGTTTGGCACGTAGATGGTGCTTCACCCTGATTCCTGTGTGATTGCTGGTATTTGCACAATAAATTTTCAGCATGACCTTTTTGTTACCCCATTGTGCACTACATAGGCGGAAACACGCTTGGGCAGGATGTGAAAATGACAGCTGTACTGCCCATAAGGAAGTGTGGTAAAATGGCAATGTTGAAAATCTGGAGTGGAAATATTGAAAATTCACAAACCTATGAGTGTGCGTGGGAACTGTGCAACGCATGCTCGTAAAACAGTCATTGTTAGGAATTTTTTCACCAAATTTTCAACATTGGCATTTTAAAACCTCTGCTAATGAACAGTGTCACTGTGATTTTCTTACTGTGTCCCATACATTGATTTTACACACCGACTGCGCCATTGTGCACTAGCATGGGCAGAAACACGTTTTGGCAGGATGTGAAAATGACAGCTGTACTGCTCATGAGGAGATGTGGTAAAATGGCAATGTTGAAAATATGGAGTGAAAAATTGAAAATTTGTAACTTGTCGCGGCGAGAGGTGCCTAACCCATTACCTGTGAAACAGTCATTTTTAGGAATTTTTTCACCAAATTTTCAACACAGCCATTTTAAGACCTCTGCTCATGATCAGTGTCACTGTGATTTTCTTAATGTGTCCCATACATTGAGTTCGCACACCGACTGCACCATTGTGCGCTACATGGGCGGAAACACATTTTGGGCAGGATGTGAAAAATGACAGCTGTACTGCTCATGAGGAGGTGTGGCAAAATGGCAATGTTGAAAATCTGGAGTGAAAAAATTGAAAATTTGCAAACTTACGAGCGTGCATGGGAACTGCGCAACGCACGCTCGTAAAACAGTTATTTGTAGGAATTTTTTCACCAAATTTTCAACATAGCCATTTTAAGATCTCTGCTCATGAACAGTGTCACTGTGATTTTCTTAATGTGTCCCATACATTGATTTCGCACACCGACTGTGCCATTGTGCGCTATATGGGCGGAAACACGTTTTGGGCAAGATGAAAAATGACAGCTGCACTGCTCATAAGGAGGTGGTAAATGGCATGTTGAAAATGTGGAGGAAAATATTGAAAATTCGCAAACTTCGGAAGCCGTGTATAGGAGCTGGGCAAGTAATGAACACCGTAGAAACAGTCATTTTACGGATTTTTCATCAAATTTTCAACACAGCCATTTTAAGACCTCTGCTCATGAACAGTGTCACTGTGATTTTCTTAATGCATCCCATACATTGATTTCGACACCGACTGTGCCATTGTGCGCTACATGGCGGAAAACATTTTGGGCAGGATGTGAAAATGACAGCTATACTGCCTCATAAGGAGGTGTGGTAAAATGGCAATGCTGAAAATCTGGAGTGAAAATATTGAAAATTCACTAACTTACGAGACCGCGAGGAACTGAGCAACGCATGCTCAGAAAACAGTTTGATTTTACTAACATGGGTTTGGCCTCTCATGAATGATGAACATTGTCATGGCGCTATTCAGGCCAGGTGTGATTTCGCAGTGACTGCGAAATCATCCATCAGGCCCGAATAACGCCATGACAGTGACATCATTCATGAGAAGGGTCCCAAAAACCCCATGTTGAAAATTTGGCGCAAAAATTCCAAAAAATGCCTGAGATATGCAATAAAGTTGAAAATCCCATATCTAGCCCATTATACAGCTTACCGGCATTTCCTCAGTTCGCGGTCGGCTTTGAAGAGTGCAGACGTGTTCCCGGTCCACCGAAGATCATCGTGCCAAGCTCCGGAGGTAAGTATGGGGTGAGGGGGGGTGGGAGGCTGAGTGCAGTGGGTGGGTGCGGTTGTGGGAGGGGACTGGGAGAAGCACCGTGGGACCGCTTTTGCTTTACAGGTGGAAACACAAAAAAAGACTACGTGGGACGTTTGCCATGCTGGGGTGGGCTCCAGTGTGGCAGAAGGATGGCTGGGGCCAAGGAGCCGACGGGGATTGGGCATCCCCGTCGAAAACAACACGGGACGCTTGCCACGCTGGGTGGGCTCCCAGTGTGGCACCAAAGCTTTGGGGGAGCGCGTGATGCGGGGGGCGGCGGACGTGGGGTTTTCGTGATGCGGTAGCCATGACAGCGGTGGCTTTCAGCTTAAGACCACCGCTGTCATACACTGCTCCCGCACTCCATTGTGCAGGACCAGCCTGCTCAATGGAGCAGTAGATTGAAAGGGAGAGGCACACCTCCAAAGTGTGCTACTCTCCCAAAACGTTCCTTGCGCATGCGCACATGCGAATGTAAAAAAAAGAGTAATCTGCATAAAACCACTGTTACAGCATAAGAGGTGGTCTCAGTGGCCCTACATACAAGGGGGCATCCTGTCTCTTTGGAAGTGGCTTTTTAGTTGGTTTGCTTACTATGAAATTAGGCTGTGATGTCATGAACACAGCAGTTTGTGAGGTCAGTTCGAGGCAGGCATGAGTTTTTTGAAAGACAGTAAATCAATTGATATATTACCTGAAACAGTAGCCCGATACAACAAGGAAATGGGGGAAAAACTATAAAGCACTGAAGCAAAACTTAAATGTTGTGTAACCCCCAGGTGGCGCTGTCCCAAGGGCTACTACCCCTGCCTGCTTGACTACTGACAGGTTGAGGGGCCTAGGTTCTATGGCGGGTGCCTCCACCCAGAGGTCAGAGTTTGTAGTGGTTAGACTAGCTTGGTCACAGCCCTCTGGGACACTTAGACCCCCTTTTACTCCCCCCTAGTGGCTCACACAGTACACAGGAGTTACAGCCCCAATACCCCATGTATACACACTGTTCACTCATAAAGTACCACTTACCCTTGAGACCTATTCTGCAGCACGTCTCTGAGGACCCCCTTGTAAAATAAGGTTAAACACCATACACAGCAAAATAAAATACTGTTTCCATAAGTACCAACACCACAGACAGTATATAGTATAACAACAAAAAATCTGATTTATATAGATGACAGTAACACAGGAGGGGGCAATCAGGCTAATTAGAAGAATTAAATCACAGTACTGTGCACACATACAGGGTCTGAAAAGTCACACTCTGGGTACCCAGGTTGGGGGGGGGCTATCCAGGTCCGTTGCCCGGGGTTGGCCGGCAGGTGCAGATGGACAGGGCCCTGTAGAAGAAAATATATGCACAACACCCAATTGTAATCCGAAGCTGGATGGCTCAGTCCATGAAGAAGTGAAACAACAATAATTAGATGACACACTTGTAATTGAAAACAGGCTGTAGGGGAATACCCTGATTTGTACTCACAATATCCAAGCTGAGAACCGGATGATGGATGTTCTTCTGGGTTGCCAGAACAACAGGGCATGGAGACAAGGTCCTTGTGACTGGACCCCACTTCAGTAGATAGCAAACGGATTTAGTCCGAGACAAACTGGGGTTTGCTTCCAGCTTCAACACACAGCACACAGCACAGGGGATTGGAAATAGCGATTCCCCACAAGCACTACGCACATTCATATGTAAAAGGAAAGTACTATACCAGGCAGACTGCTCCTAGATCCCGATCGCAATTACTGCAAAATACCCGGGAGCACACAAAGTAGCTTCAGTTCTGACAGATCAAGCGTGATTCAGCAATTTCTCCAGTCTTCTACAGGGTGAGCTTGGTTTCCACTCTTCAGACTTCCTTCTTTCTCCTCACAAATTGGATTCAGTCCAAACTGGCACTTACAACGGCTGCAGACCGAGCCTCAGGGCCTCACATGCGCTTCCTGTGCAAAACTATACACCGCAAAAGCACAGAGCTCCTTCTCTCTTCACTGTCACAACTGATCTAATCTTTCCAGTCACACAGTGGGGCATTTCCTTTAGCTCCACACCATTCTGTTGGCTGGTTCGGCTGTCACTCACAATAAGACTCCCTCTGTTGGTGGAAAAAGGCGAAAAGTTTAAAACTACATTTCTCAGAGTCACTGCCCATACAATCCCCTTGTGGCTGGCTCAAAATTGAGAGTCCAAGTTCTGATTCGTCCACAGGCTCCATTTTAGGGCCTCCCTATCATCCTGATTGGTCCAAGTCAGCTATTCAGAACCAAAATGAAAGAGCTACACTGAAACAGTTTGTGCTGAAATGAAGACAGGTTAGACAAACTGCATTTTCTCAGTCACTCTAAATGATTTCTGGCAAACAGTTATATATTTCAACAAGACTTCCTCTGCACATGCAGCAACAGCAGAAACGGAGCGAATTGACAGCAGCCCGGGCGGGATTCAGGCATTAGAACACACAGTCCCCCCATACAAACTAATTAAGTCTGCAAGCAGACAGCTCTTAACGAGACAGTACGTGGAGGCTCAAATAGCACTCACTTGGAACCACATTTAAACAGCTCAGATGCCGAACACCGCCCAGACTTGGAGCATTCAGGCAAGCTCCTGGAAGACTTTTGGGAACCCCCATTTACAGGGGGGTTACAGTTGTAAATATCCTAGTTTAAACCTTTTATTTTAGTAGCTTGCTGCTCTTGAAGCATAGTGCAGTTAAGTGACTCGCTCAGGTTCACAAAGTGAGTAAATGACAGCTGTGGGATTCAAATCCAGATTTCCAAGATCACAGCTCTGCACCCTTATCACTAGGCCAAACAATCTGACCCTTTAAACTAACATGCCTGCATTCTCATGTTTTTCATAAAAACCAATGCCTTCAGTGAATACAACAAACATTACATCATTCAGCGATAGCTAGCTACATATGTGTAGCAACCTCACCCACAAGATGCAAGACTATGACTGTGAGATGGTACCTGGGCAAAGTCTTTAAGGCATTTGGGTGACTGGTGATTGGGTTTGGTTATACCGAAGTAAGATGTAAAGCGGTGCTGTGCCTGCACCTATGGGGATCCATTTGACAGAGTGCTGCAGCGTAGCCAATAGATACAGCTCCCTGCACCCTCAGAGACAGGGAACCTCAGCGAATACACACAGACTCATAACTTATACTCTGAGCATGCAAAATGAACAACACAATGATGTCAAGGTACACCATAATCCAAATACAAGAGTGTTCACTGGGGGACAGGAACAGGCTCTAGATGGAGGACAGGAATGGATTAAAGATAAACAAGACAATAGTCACTCCCCCAAAATCCTATCAACCACTGATAAGTACCCACATAGTTTTTGCTGTCTCCCCTACTTTCACACCTGTACCCCAAAGTCCCTTGGGAGTTCCCAACACAATCTATTAATGTGTGAGCACAGAAGGTGGTTGCAAGCCTGATGTTGGACTATGGCGCGGTACTGACAGAAGGCTGGTGGCTGAGGATCCCAATTTGTGTGCTTTAACACAGATGCAAATTGCTTCTGACTGTTGCAATTCTAAATTGAACTTTGTATGTAAGTCATTCAGGAATGATTATCAGTTAGTTAACTGGTCCTAGCTAGCTAAAGAGTGGGGTATGCTCTCAGTACTTATGATCTTAAGCAGTTTCTGCAGTAGCTGGCTCTGTCCGGATATCTCCCTGTCAGTTAGCAAACGCAGGTGGGGCTGCAAGTGAGGTAGACCCAGTGCGCTTCCGTGTGGTGAGGCATAACAGCTGTGCTGGTTTCCAACAGAGGTGTTGCTAGCATAAGATACTATTAGGGCCCAGGGCAGGCCAGAGGTGCCGTGGCCACCAAGGCCCCTAGAGGCTGTCAAACTTTTGGTGTTCCCTAGTGCAAAATAGCACATTTCTGCTACTTTTTCCTTGCTTTTCTTCCCCCACTTATACGTTACTTTGTGCCCTCTACTCCTCTGTTGGCTCCTTTTTCAGGTAAAGACATCATATTGTATATTAAAGTTCATAGACTCAATACCCTACAGTCCTCTTTAAAGTCATTATAAGTGACACTATAGATGAGCTGGAAGGATGATCTGCCTCTTTGTGGGTGACACCAAAATCTACAATAGGGTGGACACTCCAGAAGGGGTGGATAGATTGAGTAGAGATCTGAGAAAGGAGTGTTTATGGGCATGGCAGCTGGGTTTCAATGCAAAAAAAGTGCAAACTCATGCATTTGAGGCACAGAAACCCAGAGCCTGAATACAAAATGAGAGAAAAGATATTGACGGTCATCAAAGAGGAAAATGACCTGGGAATAATCATATCTGTTGACCTCAGGGTGTCGAAGCACTGCATTAAGGCAGTAGGTGGGGTCAGTGGGATGGTAGGACGCATAGGGAGGGGTATCATCAGCAGAAGGAGGGAAATGGTGTTGCCTCTGTATAGATCAGTGATAATCACCCCCCCGAAATATTGTGCCCATTTCTGGAGACAACACCTGAGGAAGGGCATAGAAAGAGAGGAGGTAGTGCAGAGGAGGGCAAATAAAATGGTGCAGGGTCTGCATCAGAAGCTCCACATGGAGAGTTTGTAGGACCTCAAAATGTACACCCTGGAAGAGAGAAGACTGAGGGGGGATATAATAGTGTAACCCCCCCATTACCTGGGGTTACTAGAATCCCAGTAAGACCTAGTGGTAGGCAGGGAAGGCAGCTTGTGAAACTCCAGTTAAATGGTTTTCACACTGTCTCACTCTGTTCTCAGTCTCAGCTGAGACTGAGGGATGACATCACCATAGAACTATCGCAGCTGCATGAGCCACATTGGAATCTGCAGAAGGGAGTTAGATTAGAATGTTGGGAGTTTTTGAAGGCAGAGTGGTGTGAGCAGTCTAAGAGAGAGGAGCACGGCAGTCTGTGCACAGGCTCTTGGAGCCTAAGCTCTGATATAGAGCTACTTCTAGGGAAAGGTGTGTGTTTCTACCTAAAGAGGAACACATTAAGCTGTTCTTGAAGTGGTGGAGACCGCTGATACTAGTCTCTGTGCCCCATCCCTGAGGGGATGGGGGTGGAAGGTTTGCCTGTTATTCCAGGGGCAACCTCCTGGTTTCGGCTAGAGAAGAAGCTGCCTTATTTTTTCCCAGATGTGTTGGGGCACACAAAGCTGTCAAGATTCGCCTGTGGGGTACCTGCAAAGAAAGGGTGAGTTCTGCTCTTGTCAAAGGGCCTGTGTTTCACCTGAACAGTGTTAAAGTGGGGATTGGGCTGCTGAATTAGTGGGAGGCCTAGAGGAATAGGCTTAGCCAAAGTAAAAGTATGTTCAAGTCCAGCACAAGGGGAAAACCAAGACATGTAGAGGAGATGTGCTATACGTTTACCCTTTAATCTACATTGCCAAGCTTTCAAAAGAGTTGTTTAATGTCCAGAAAACTGGCCGGGTATGGACTGTGGAAGCTGGAGGTGGGAGGCCCCCCCATTTTTAGTAACCATGTCCATCTCTACGGATTGGCTCTGTGGATTTCTACTTTGCCTCAGGCACTTGGCCAGTACTGAGGGAAGTACCCAGATGTGGGATTGAAAGGACATTTCCCTTAAGGAGTCGAAGGCTCTAAGGTGGTTTGGGGAGCCACCAACAGAAAATTTGGTCCACTGCCATATGGACCGGGATCGAGTGGCCGGCAGGGGAGCCAGGCCGGGAAAAACCCAAATAGTGTGCAAGTCAGGCTGTGTACCCAAAGCAGCGTGCAAGTCCGGGCTGTGTGTCTGGTGGGTTCAGAGCCTGAGGGCTGAAATAGTGAAGAAGTGTTCTGTTACTCTTATCTGCATTACCAGGAATGTAGCCCCGTGGGGGTCCATCTATGCTTTGTTTGTTCAGTTTGGATGTGAATAAAAGCCACACTTTAGAATCCCATTCCTGGTATTGGACATTACAGTTATTGCTTCCTGTGTTCGGATTTACTTGGGTGCCCCTGACCAGGGTAGCCAAACCTATGCCCCTTGTGCCGAGTAACCTCGTCCTCCCCGAACCCAGTCCCCACCAGGTACAGCTGTCAGCTTCTACAGCATACCACCTGTCATTTGCAAAAAGGCAGGGATGTAGGGGTTACAAAATGGAGGCACCACTTTGGATTTTAATTTAGGGAGGAAAGGTGCTCAGGCAAGGGGCTAGCATTTTGGTTATCTGGCAGTGGGTAGCCCAAAAAAGCTGAAGCAAGTTAACTAGTGTGTTGCTGTGTGCTGTGGTTCATATGCTGCTGTTAAAATGCCAACTGTTTACCAAGGAGCAGTAAAGCTAAAAGAGTATGCCCTTGTCCTGCATCAAATATTTACAGTGTTTTTGCCAGCTTTCTAAAGAACTGTGTGTGATAAAGAAAAGTGTGGAAGACTAGGGGTAGCAACAGGAAAATAGTGCCCTGGATGTTGGAAATGCTTTTTAAAGAACTGTGTATGATAAAGAAAAGTGTGGAAGACTAGGGATAGCAACAGGAAAATTGTGCCCTGGACATTGGAAATGCTTTTTAAAGAACTGCTGTAATAAAGAAAAGTGTGGAAGACTAGGGGTAGCAACAGGAAAATTGTGCCCTGGATGTTGAAAATGCTTTTGAGTAAACTGAGAGACTTATTGTGTGAATGGCCATGCTAAATGGCTGAAATGGGCTCCCGCTGTGGAGTCAGTTCGGAAAAAAAAAAAAGTGTTTTGCAGTTTAAATTTGCCTACTCGATGATCGCCGTGAAGAGAAGAGCACTCGTGAGGGAAAAGAGGCTCATTTGCATGGCGTTGTGTGATTGGTGAGGCTGCAATCAGTCCTGCCCCCAGCCAGCTCTACAGTGACTGCCCAGCATTCGAGAGGGAGTGTGAGTGTAGTGCGTGTACTGGCTTGGTGGAGGAGCATCGTGGTGATTAAAAAGCGCTGTAAAACTTTTAAAAATAGACTTTGCTGTTTAAAATCGGGCTCAACCTGCATCTCAATCGACTGGATTGTAAGTGTGGTGATCGGAGAGACAATCGGCAGGACTGCCCACCCACTTCCTTTCTGAGGCCTCCAAGACTGGCTGCAGGCCGTTTTTCCATCGCAGCAAACAGCTACTGATAACAGTGAGTACAAACTGTAATAATTGCTCAAACAATGATTTCTGCCAAAAGCCAGCTGAAGATGTGTGCAGCAGTGTAGTCGCTTTGCAAATAAAGACTGTGTCAAGTTTTTCCAGCTAGAGCAAGGCTGTTAAGCCATTGAATGTGAGCATAGTTATGGATTCAGCATCAAGTTTAAAGTTTCAAAGCCAGTAGAGAGACTGTGAGTTGTAGCAAAATAAGCAGCACTAGTTACAGGCAATCCTGTGCTTGAAATCCTGAGGCTTTAAGGGACTGTGAGCTAAACACATGTTTTCATCAAGTGAAAAGTCTGTGGCAAATCATATAAATGAGTTAGAAAAAAAAGAACAATGCAAGTTTGTGCAGTTTTGAGTGAAGTTATCAGTAGTGTGTGTAAATCGGATGCGCAGTGGCTTGACCCAATTTCTGAATGTTGATGCGCAGGAGTGCTGTCGCTGCCATTACAGGGTGGGGTAGTAATGTAAACACAGCAGCAGAGGAGCCATTTTAAAAGTAAAAGAAAGTGTTCAGTGAAGTGGGACTTTCAGTAACAGTGAGCATTTGTTTGTTTTTCCCTGCAGTCATGGCCTCAGGACCAGCCAGCTACCCGGATCATGCCCGGGCTGCAGTAACAGCAGAAGTAAATAAGTTAAGGGACATTGAAAGGTGTTATTATGGAGGACAACTGCCTTCTCATGTGGCGATTCCTGGATATCTAGTGCAAGTGTGTCAAATATGCTTAAATGCTGGAAGGGACGTCTTCATGGTACCTCACTGTTCTGGGTGCCTAGAGAAATACGGCTTGTATAAAGCGCCCAAGATTTATTTGGCTCCCACATGGACAAAAGTTCAGGAATCTGTAGTTGGCAGCACACAGCACCAGGTGGAGCCTGTTGAAGAAGGCCCCTCGGGGGAGTGTGGCACAAAGCTAGAGGGTACAGATTTGCAAACAGAACCATTTGCTGATGTTTCGGATGCTGGATCGCAGAAGGATAATTCAGACAGAGCATCAGTAGACCCCTGGAGGGGGCCTAGCCCAAGTCTCATAAGAGAAGATGAGATGAGGGAGGCCTTTGAATGGGAGGTGTCGACCTCCATGCCTAGTGATGAGTGGATAGTCTCAGGAGTGAGGACGACTGCTCACTCCTGGGCACAGATTCTCAGTGAGGAAGAAGATGAGGGGGAACCTATGTGGCCTTGTGAAAGAGGAACGGGTACACAGCCTCAAGCTCTTGCCTCAGAAGAATGCAAGGAAGAGAGTGGTGATGCCACTGCCCTGGCTGTGCAAGAAGAAGAAGTTAGGGATCCGTTTTTCATCTTGTTGAGAATGCGTACCTGGCAGAACCAGGACTGGCCGCCCCCAAGCCAGGCCAGCGGTCTCAGGTTGACCAAAGCTAGTAAAGAGGAGAGACTGGTTTATAGGAAGGCAAATGAAATCTATGGAATGTCCTTTCCTACCTTTCCTCGGAGAGTCTGGGAGGAGAGTGAGAACAGCAGGAAATCCTGGATCTGGGCCGAAGCAAAGAAATGTGTGCATCCTGGTGCAAACAAGCATATCAGAAACAGACTGTTTCATGAAAAATACACCCAGTGAAAAAGAGGCAGGACACTGTTTATGGACACTGTTCGAATAGTGGATGGAGAGGGACGTGAAACCTTTCACAGTGTGAATTATGTGCACCCAGATGGGGTAATAATTCAAGCTCCTGACCCCCGGTACTATTGGCCTCAATGCAAGGACCTCTCTGCAAATGTGCCCGTGCCTACCAGATGGAAAGCAGAGCAGTGGTAGTCAATACTGCCACACCAGCCATTGCAGTGCCTTTGCTGATCCACCAGTATGGACATCCAGGACTCAGGTGCCCCACATTCATCAGTTCTACAGTGTACTGGTCTTTCCAGAATCCATCGACTGGCCCACCAGATGACTTCAGATCCAGAGAGGACACCAGCCCAGCTGTATCCTGCTTCATTGCCTGGTAATCAGATGACGTCAGACCAGCTGTTTTCCTTTTTGTTCCTGTTCCAAGGTTCCATCTCCAGAGATGACATCAGCCCAGCAGTTTCCAGATGTGCCCTCCTGTAGTTTCTGGAAGATGTCCGCCCAGCTGTATCGGAAGAATGCTGCCAGGGAGAGTCTTCGGCAGAGGAGCAGGTCGGTGCCGATTTTTCATTCTACAAGGGGTTGGTAAGTCCAAACTTTTCTATCCTTATGACATTGCAGTACACACCCTACACTAACAGACTAAAGAATGTGTGAACTGTCCTCAAAGGCTCTCCCCTTTGGGACTTTGGCCTGCTAGAACTGTTCTTCACTGGGCTCCGGCCCAGGACAGACTCTTTAATGGATTAGCCTTCATGCACTGTGGTCACTAGATGAGACTTTTAGGGCATTCCATCCCCCAAATGTGTATTGTAAATAATGTCATTGTTTTTCTACTGTTCTCTAGTGTATATACTGTTTTTCTACCTTTTCTAAAAAAAATATTTTTGGGATTCTCCAGTGTTTTGTTGGTAGGGGTTAGGTAGACTGTGTATGCAGATTAGTAGTGTGTGTTGTCTTTCTTTTTCTTGCAGGTGGTCCTGAAGAAGATAGAAGAGAAGACAAGAAGAGGAGGAGGGGCTCATTGGAGTTCCTCACTAGTACTTTAGTGTGTAGTAATTTAAAGTACTGTTGTTGTTATTGTTGTTGTTACTGTAGTAACCCTTTCCTTCCACAGGTGTGGTTGTCGGGGTAGGAAGCAGTAATGTAAAGTAATAGATGATATTAGTTCTTGGTATGTGGTTGCAGGGTGCCCAAGGTTGGGGAGGTCCCCGGGTTGTTTTTATTTTGGGGTGTTAAGTTAGAGGCAGACAGATTTTCCCTAGAGGGGCTAGGGGGGATAGACAGGCTGTGGTCCTGAACAGCCATAGGAACTGCAGTGCTGAGCTATTAGGGCTATGCTCTGGACAGTTTTACCACAGCCACTAGGCACCCATAGTTAGTGGGTAGAGAAGAGGCTGATATGTCAGCCTAAGGCCTCTAGGCCCTTAGTGTTGCCTGCCTGTGCTCGCACATGGTAAGAGGGAACCTGATCACCCCCTCCACAGGTAGCACATAGGGTGGGATGGCCTAAGCCAGGTAAATAATGACTGCAGACAGTCATTTTCCTGGCCCAGGGCAAGTGTAACCCCCCATTACCTGGGGTTACTAGACTCCCAGTAAGACCTAGTGGTAGGCAGGGAAGGCAGCTTGTGAAACTCCAGTTAAATGGATTTCACACTGTCTCACTCTGTTCTCAGTCTCAGCTGAGACTGCGGGATAACATCACCATAGAACTATTGCAGCTGCATGAGCCACATTGGAATCTGCAGAAGGGAGTTAGATTAGAATGTTGGGAGTTTTTGAAGGCAGAGTGGTGTGTGCAGTCCAAGAGAGAGGAGCACGGCAGTCTGTGCACAGGCTCTTGGAGCCTAAGCTCTGATATAGAGCTACTTCTAGGGAAAGGTGTGTGTTTCTGCCTAAAGAGGAATACAATAAGCTGTTCTTGAAGTGGTGGAGACCGCTGATACTGGTCTCTGTGCCCCATCCCTGAGGGGATGGGGTGGAAGGTTTGCCTGTTATTCCAGGGGCAACCTCCTGGCTCCTGCTAGAGAAGAAGCTGCCTTATTTTTTCCCAGATGTGTTGGGGCACACGAAGCTGTCAAAATTCACCTGGGGGCACCTGCAACCAAAGAGTGAGTTCTGCTCTTGTCAAAGGGCCTATGTTTCACCTGAACTGTGTTAAAGTGGGGATTGGACTGCTGAATTAGTGGGAGGCCTAGAGGAATAGGCTTAGCCAAAGTAAAAGTATGTTCAAGTCCAGCACAAGGGGAAAGTCAAGACATGTAGAGGAGATATGCTATACGTTTACTGTTTAATCTACATTGCCAAGCTTTCAAAAGAGTTGTTTAATGTCTTGAAAAATGGCCGGGTATGGATTGTGGAAGCTGGAGGTGGGAGGCCCCCCATCTTTTGTAACCAGGTCCACCTCTACGGATTTGCTCTGTGGATTTCTACTTTGCCTCAGGCACTTTGCCAGTGCTGAGGGAAGTACCCAGACATGGGATTGAAAGGAAATTTCCCTTAAGGAGTCTAAGGCTCTAAGGTGGTTTGGGGAGCCACCAACAGAAAATTTGGTCCACTGCCATATAGACCGGGATCGAGTGGCTGGCAGGGGAGCCAGGCTGGGAAAAACCCAAATAGTAATAGTGTACAGTTCGGGCTGTGTACCCAAAGCAGCATGCAAGTCTGGGCTGTGTGCCTGATGGGTTCAGAGCCTGAGGGCTGAAATAGTGAAGAAGTGTTCTGTTACTCTTATCTGCATTACCAGGAGTGTAGCCCCGTGGGGGTCCATCTATGCTTTGTTTGTTCAGTTTGGATGTGAATAAAAGCCACACTTTAGAATCCCATTCCTGGTATTAAACATTACAGTTATTGCTTCCTGTGTTCGGATTTACTTGGGTGCCCCTGTGCAGAGTAGCCAAACCTAGGCCCCTTGTGCCGAGTAACCAAGTCCTCCCCAAACCCAGTCCCCACCAGGTACAGCTGTCAGCTTCTACAGCATACCACCTGTCATTTGCAAAAAGGCAGGGGTGTAGGGGTTATAATAGAGACATATAAATACCTCATGTGGGTAAATAAGGTGCAGGAGTGGAGCATTTTTCAGAGGAAAAGATGTACGAGAACAAGGGGATGTGAAATGAAGCGGAAGGGGTAAATTCAAGAGAGATGTGAGGAAGTACTTCTTTACTGAAAGAGTGGCAGGTGCCTGGAAAAGTCTTTCAGTGGAGGTGTTGGGGGCAAAACTAGTGGTGGGCTTTGAGCATGGATGGGATAGGTACAAGGAATCTTAGTGGGAAGCAAAGTGTGGAGAGGAAGCTGGAAACCAAGTAGTTTCTATTGTGATAGCATAAGCAGGGGTAAAATATGATCAGACTGGGTGGGCCAAGTGGTTCTTATTTGCTGTCCAGTTCTGTGTTTCTATGTATCTCTAAAAGCTTAAAGGGGGCAGGAAATCTGTGCTAATTAGCAGTTGTTGGTAATGTTACTATTGACGGAAATGAAAGAATTGCCTGCAAATGAGCCATATTGAACTGTACCTAATAGTCTTCAGGTGAAGCTACCTCTGGCTGGAAGCTGCAACACTGGACTTAAGATTTGCAAGAAAGTGAGTTGTGCTCACAACAGAGGGAGGTGAACTTTACAATTTACAATTGTCTTTGGCTTGAAGCAGATTCCTTAGGAAAGTTAATATTCTTCAGGTGGAGGATACTTCTAACTGAAGGGTGAAATAAGGAACTTAGAATTATCAGAAAAGGCAGTCTTTCAATCAACAGAGGGAGGTGGCGCTTGCTTTACTTTTGTTACAATTGTTAAGATTTTCAGTGCAGGAAGAGTTTAAACCCACAGAGGCTGAATACTGTTTTCTGTGTCTGCCCTTCTGCACAGCTGACATGTTTTGGGGCTGACTGTTTTCAGAGCACAAGTCACCAGGCTGTTTTGGGGCTGGGGAGGTTTAGCTGTGTCTGACTTGGATGTTTGGATTTTTCTCTGTTTGATTAGCAGGGTATTTTCTCTGTCAAATTGTCATGTAGGACATCTTGCTGACAGGAAGGCACTCATCGCAGCGGTAGGTCAGAGCTTTTAGCTGATTGTTTTGTGAGGGCACAGTTTAGGCCCAAACCCTTCCCACCCCTCACCCCACCCACCCCTGGAAATAGTTCATTTATACCTGGGGTTCTGACATCATTTCCTCAAGAGGACAAGGTGCATAT
Source organism: Neoceratodus forsteri (assembly GCA_016271365.2). Classification (NCBI taxonomy): domain Eukaryota; kingdom Metazoa; phylum Chordata; order Ceratodontiformes; family Ceratodontidae; genus Neoceratodus; species Neoceratodus forsteri. The sequence goes on from CM028136.1 coordinate 886,073,707, forward strand.
CACTGTCATATCCTCTCTAGTACACTGCACTGACAATATAAGCATAGACATTATATAAATACATATATTTCTATATAACACACCAATCACACACACAAAAAAAAACAAACTAAACAAGGTAGACAGTTATGTGGGGAGAAGTACAGTGTAATGGCTGTGGGGCAGCAGTCTTCCAGGAGTCTTTCTGGAGGCTGAGATGCTGCCCTGTTTGCAGACAACTATCTGCCCTGAGGGAGGAAGTTGACCGTCTTCAGGCTGCACTAGACAGTAGCAAGGGAATCTCCCCCATCCAGGGAGCACCAGAGCCACCACCACTACCTCAGAGGTTGCAAAGAAAGCACAGCAGTTGGACCACAGTGGGCTCAGGGAGGGTAAGGGTGGTGGAACAGAGGCACACCCAATCAGTTGTTCCACTCCACAATCCATACACCATTCTGGGGGAGCATAGTTCCTCTATAGATGCACCCGCAGAGGAGACTAAGGTGGGTGCAGACAACTGTCACAAGGGAGGCCCTCAGGAAGGAGGCAGAGGGCACCACAGGGAAAGGAAGCAGCTCCTGGTGGGGGACTCAATTATTAGGGGGATAGAACTGGGGAGAAGGGAAAACTGAAGCAAGGTGCCTGCCTGGTGCCATGGCTTGGAGGGACAGGAAGCGCATCCTTAGGATCATGAGAACAGTTGCACGAGAGTCTGAGCTGGGTGTCATTGTCCACCTAGGGACAAATGACTTGGCTCATCATGAGATTAGAGCAGTGCAGAAGGACTTTGTGGAGTTGGGGAGGAGCTTAAGACAAGTAGCACACACAGTATCCTTCTCAGAGGTGCTGACTGTCAGTGGCATGGGTGAGGCGATGGTACTTTGCACCATGCAGTTTAACGAATGGTTGAAAACTGGTGTGGAGCACAGGGGTTTGGCTTCATTGGGGACTGGGGTTCCACCTGGAGGGACACCAGTCTATACTGGCAGGATGGTCTGCGTCTGTCCAGGAAGGGAACAAGTCTTTTGGGCAATCGGTTTAAATGCTTCATTGGCAAGCTTTTAAACTAGTCAAGGGGGGGAGGCACTGATAAGCAGCAGGAAAATCCCAGCCTCCCCTGCAAAACAGGGTACTAAATGAGAAAAAGACCAAGGCAAAAAGGTCAGTGGGGATGCTCACAGAAGGTAAAGCCATCAAAAATGGAGAGCAATGAGTACCAATGCCCGTAGTCTGGGTAACAAGCTTCCTGAATTAGTGGCCTTGATGGAGGAGGAACATCTGGATATTGTGGCAGTCACAGAAACATGGTACACACAGAACCATGACTAGGACGTAAACATACCAGGATACACTATTTATAGGTGGGACAGGGAGGGTAAAAGAGGAGGAGGAGTAGCTCTCTACATAACAGAAGGAATCAAAGCAACAGAACAAAAGGGTAAACAGGGAGGAGAAGAAGCACTGTGGGTCAATTTGGAGGCAGGCAATGGCACCACAATCCGCACAGGAGTTGTATACAGACCCCCCTCTCAGGGGGAGGAAATGGACAAGAAAATGATAGAAAGTATACTTAGAATGGCAGATAAAGGGGAGATATTGATGATGGGTGATCCGAATATGCCAGATGTTAACTGGAGTGCAGTTGCAGCAGCCACTTCTAAGAGTGGGGTTATTCTAGATGCCCTACAGGGGGCATACCTTAGACAACTAGTATTTGAACCCACTCGAGAGGGAGCAATCTTAGACCTGGTCCTCTCAAATGGAGATGGAGAGAGGATCATAGTTGTAGAAGTGGGTAGCCATCTGGGAACTAGCGACCATCGAACAGTATGGTTCACAATAAAACACAGCAATAGAGTCAAGTCATACAAAGGCAAAAGTACTGGACTTCAGGAGGGCTGACTTTGCCAAAATGGGGGAGTGCCTAAGGAATGCATTAGCAAATGGGCAGGAAGGAGGGGTGGAAGAACAATGGGGAATAATAAAAACTGCCATCACAGAGGTAATAAGCCTTTGTGTGAAGCAAATAAACAAAACAAAATGATGTAAGAAACCACTATGGTTCTCAAAGGAGGTGGCAGTGAAGGTTCAAGAGAAAAAGAAAGCATTCAGAAAGTACAAGGGATCACAGAAGGAGGAGGACAGAGAATTGTATCAGTTAAAGCAAAAGGAAGCTGGGAAGGCAGTCAGAACAGCAAAGGCCCGAACTGAGGAAAAGATAGCCAACTCAGTTAAGAAGGGGAATAAAACCTTTTTTAGGTACATCAGTGAGCGAAGGAAGACTAAGGGAGGGATAGTGAGGCTTAATAAAGGGGAGGGGGGTGGGCAGAGGGTGACTGTGAAAAGGCAGAGATACCAAACAAATATTTTTGCTCAGTATTTACAAATGAAGAAGGGGATGTACCTAAAACAAACAATAGAAACACTCTGGATACAGAAGTTGATACCAGCCCATTTACAGAAGAAAGGGTTCTGAAAGAACTCTTATAACTAAAGGTGGACAAAGCAATGGGGCCTCATGGGATTCATCCCAGAATTCTAAAAGAACTAAGGGTAGAACTAGTGACACCACTGACTACCCTCTTTAACAAATCATGGGAGGATGGGGTGGTACCTGAGGACTGGAGGAGGGCCGATGTGATTCCCCTTCACAAAAGTGGGAGCAGGGCAGAAGCGGGAAACTATAGACCAGTTAGTTTAACCTCAGTGATAGGGAAAATGATGGAATCACTTCTGAAGGAAAGAATTGTCGAGTACCTAGAGGCCAGAGGGGCACAGGACCCAAGGCAGCATGGATTCACAGCAGGAAGGTCATGCCAGATGAACCTGATAGATTTCTTTGACTGGGTGACCAAAGTAGTAGATCAGGGAGGGGCTGTGGACATGGCCTACCTAGACTTTAGCAAGGCATTTGACTCAGTCCCACACAAAGGATTAATATACAAGTTAGCCAGCCTGTGAGTGGGTCCCAAGATGATAGCCTGGGTAAAGAATTGGCTGGAGAATAGGACACAGAGGGTAATAGTATATGGAGTCCACTCTGAAGAAAGGGGTTACTAGTGGGGTGCCGCAGGGTTCAGTATTAGGACCAGTCCTCTTCAATGTCTTTGTAAGTGACATTGCATAGGGTCTGGAAGGAAAAGTATGTCTCTTTGCAGATGACACAAAGATCTGCACCAGAGTTGATACACAAGGTGGGGTGGAAAGGATGAGAAGGAACTTGGCAAGGTTAGAGGAATGGTCAAATGTATGGCAGCTTAGATTTAATGCTAAGAAGTGCAAGGTAATGCACCTGGGAAACAAAAACCCAGGGGAAGTGTACACAATGTGGGGTGAGATATTGACAACAACAAAAATGGAAAGGGATCTGTGGGTAGTCATATCAGATGACTTAAAGGTGGGAAAGCAATGTAAGAGAGCAGTAAGGAGGGCTGGGAGGATACTAGGATGCATAGGGAGAGGCATCACTAGTAGAAAACAGGAAGTTGTTATCCCTCTGTACAGGCAGCTGGTGAGACCCCATCTGGAGTACTGTGTGCAGTTCTGGAGACCCAATCTCCGCAAGGACATAGACAAGATGGAAGCTGTCCAGAGGAGGGCAACTAAAATGGTGCATGGTCTGCACCGGAAAACATATGAAGAGAGACTAAAGGAGCTTTATATGTATAGCCTCGAGGAAAGGAGGGAGAGGGGGGACATGATAGAAACGTTCAAGTACCTCAAGGGAATCAACAAAGTCCAAGAGGGTAGCATCTTTCAAAAAAAGAGGTGTGCAAGAACAAGGGGGCACAATTTGAAGATGGGGAGGGCGGCTCAGAGGTAATGTGAGGAAGTATTTTTTCACAGAGAGGGTTGTGGATGCATGGAACGGCCTTCCGGAGGAAGTTGTGGAGTCAAAAACAGTGACTGAATTCAAGCATGCATAGGACAGCCATAAGGAAATTCTAGGGGTGGGGTAGAAAGAAGTAGGCTACTGGTTAACTAGGATCTGTAGCTTATCCATTAGGTAGGGAAATGGGCAGACTGGGTTGGCCAAGTGGTCCTTATCTGCCATCAAATTCTATGTTTCTATGTTACCTGAATAAACACTGATGTGAAAAATTATGTTTTCAGTTGTTTCCTTTTTATGGGCAGCATTCTGCACTGTTCCTATCACGGAACAAGTAATTTGGAGTTTTTACTCTGTCATGGTTTGAGTACAGAATGCTAAACATGAGCAATCGTCCTATCAGAACCATGTTTGGAGTTCTGTGCTCAAACCATGACATAGTTAAAATTCCAGATCACCAGTTCCATGAAGAGAACTGAAACAGAATGCTGCCCATAAAAACAAAACAATACAAAATATAGTTTTTCACATCTCTTTTTTTGCAGGTGCAGTTACATATGGATAATTTAGGTTTAGGAATATAATTTCTACAAATGGGAATGTCATAAACAGCTGCAGATTAGAAATCATTTCCTATCCTCTTTAAATAAATAATTACAAAAAAATTAATTTTGAACGTTGTTATCTAAAAAGGATAGCTTTTTCACTTCTTGCTGTAGCTTTATTCTTGCTAAGGACTGACATGTCCACCATTGCATCTTGCTCTCTGAAGTTCAGTCTAGATTTACATAACAGACATCAGCATACCTAGCATAATTTTTACAAAAATGCACTGAAGTTCTTGCCTTCTCTTGCCAGACTGACGTTGTTCGGAACACATTATACTGAATAGCATATGTGCTATACATCTCCAGATAATTAATTACTCCTAATGTACCCTCAAACCCTAGTTCTAGAGCTATACAATCACATGGGTGTAGTATGCGTATGTTGTGGAACACGTATAAACAATGGAAGAAATGAGTAAGTGCTCTCAGCTGGGACTTGAGACCAGGCCGCCTGGAATACTGGTCCAATTGTAGCTACCAGCTGTGCCACCAAGGCAACTGGAAACTGAGCTGTCCCCCAGCACATTACTCTTTCCCCAAATGCACAACCTGGTGGCTGCAGAGATAATTACATTTATACAATCACATGGGTGCAGTGTGCATATATTGTGGAACACATGCAAACAATGGAGAGAAAGAAGTAAGTGCCTCAGCTGGGACTTGACCCAGGCCATCCAGAATACCAGTCTGATTGCGCTACCAGCTCACCACCAAGGCAACTGGAAACTGGGCTGTCCCAAGCACATCACTTTTCTACAAATGCACAACCCAGTGGCTGCTGGTAGTGCAATCAGAACAGTATTCTGGGCGGCCTTGGTTCAACTCCCAGCTGAGGCACTTACTTCTTTCTCTTCATTGTTTGCATGTGTTCCACAATATATGCACACCGCACCCATGTGATTGTATAAATGTAATTATCTGTGCAGCCACCAGGCTGTGCATTTGGAGAATGAATAATGTGCTTAGGGACAGCCCAGTTTCCAGTTGCTTCGGTGGCACCGCTGGAAGTGCAATCGGAATGGCATTCGGTGGCCCTGGGTTCAAGTCCCAGCTGAGGGACTTACTTCTTTGTCTGCATGTGTTCCTAGTTCTAGATCATTCAGTTATGCTGCACCCAGTAGTGGAAACACTGTACATACTTTTTTAAGGAAAATGGATGCCGTCCATATTTTTAAAGCATCCCTACTTGATCATCTGAGGTCAGATCCCATTCCATAAATAACTCGATAGCAGGTTGATACGGCATTTTCCTCCTCGCGCTCTCACTTGGCTGAAGCACAAAATAAAGTACACTGTATTTGTGCGATGCGGTCAGCTAGTAAGGGACATGCTCGCTTGCACAAATACAGCTTAAAGTTTTTCTGTCTGTTGAAACCTTACACCGGTTAATATAAAAAATAATGCCTGTGTAAAGTTTTTTTTATGGTGATTTTTCACACACCCACAGTGTGCTATAATCTCATAAATCCCTTAAACTTCACTCTCGGGATTTATGGATTATGACACATCTCAGGTGTGTGAAACATCCTAATAACACACACCTGTAGAGGTATTCTCTGTGTGTTATTGTTGTGCATACCGGACATGTTTGAAAAGATATCTCCAGTAAGCCTTTCTCGGCTAATAATTTTAAATTAAAATTTATTTATTTTATTTATTTATTTGTTTGTTCTAGGATTACAAATACCTTTGAGCGAGGCTCTTTACAAAGGTTCCACGTCATTGGTACAATTGAGACAATCATAAGCAAAGATAACAGTTTATAAAATTAATATATTAAAATAATAAAAATTATTAATGATTTTAAAATAAAATAAAGCTACCAGCTAATAACCAGCAAGTGGTGCTAAGCATACAGTAACTCTTGAATGTGCTTTTGTTTAGTGCAGCTTGTGTGTGCGTGTGTGTGTGGGGGGAGAGCTGGGGAGTTGCAAGAATCCACAATATTATTCAGTACAAGTTTTGAGGTTTTTTTTACGGTTTATTTATATTTACAGGCTAATCCAACTGAGATGCAGTATCTGGCTTGCAGTGGGGTCCTGCTTATACACAGTTTTAAAGCGTCAGTAAGATGGTCTAAGGTACAGGGAAGGGAGGTCCAGTGACTTGCTTCACTTACAGTACCTAGGTGATCCAGTGGCTACAGTGAGACTTGGTGGTGGTTTAGAATTCAGTATTCTGACCACTAGACAACTCTGCCACTCCATTCGCTGAGCTTTCTTTCAAAGTGGGATTTAAACATGCTGGTTTTGCTAAATCATGTCAGGAAGCAGAGTTGCTCGAAGACGTCCAAAATCTGATCTGGCTGTCAATATCGGATCATAGACTATCTGAGTCTGAAATCTGATATTCAGCTGTACAAACAAAACGAGAACTCCTGCAACCCTTCCAACATGTACACTCTCTCATCCTGAATTTCATAACCCCCCCAAACCAGCCTGTAACCCACAATCTCTGTCCTGCCCCCAAGCCCACTTAGAGAACATAAGCTCAGTTTTCAGAGCCTCGAGAATGCTGCAAGCCCCCGGCGCGTAGATCGTTTGGTGCATGGGGCTCGCGACATTCTCCTGGCTGGCAAGTGGGATTCTCACTCCCGAGTGCCAAATGCCCCATGTCGCAACTGTGCCCAATGTACTAAAATTGGGTGCAGTTGCGTCAAAGAAGATGGACACAGCTGCACCAAAAAACAGGGCCCTGCGTCACTCTTCGAAAATCGAGCTCCATATTATGGAATTATAATTGCCACTCCTTATAATAAAACAAAACGGCCCCCTCCTTGCTAAACCATGAACCTCCCTTATCCTGGCACAAGTCACAAGTTTCAGGCCCCAATTCAGAAGAGGACCCTCTATTGTAATAACACCTGCAGGTGGCCAATCAGGTGTTGCTACTATAGGAAGATATCATTTCATTCATACATACCTCTGGAATGAAGATGGGCACAAGCTGTGTCACTGTGGGAATTGATCATCCAAGTCACCTGACTCAGATGATACAAAAATTGGAGTACTATGTGGGGAGTAGGGGTCTGTTTATTGAATCGGGGGATCAGGGAACTTGTGGCTTGTACTGGGGTAGTGTTTTTTGTGTGAAATAACAGTGCCAACTATAATTATATAGATTCTGTAAGTGTGCTTGGGAGGGAAGAAGGTGGTTGTGGGTTACAGGGTGGTTTGTGTAGGGGGTGTACTTAAACATTGAGGTCGAGGGTGTTGTTTTATTTTGTATAGATACAGCGACAGATTCCAAATCATATAGGATTTTCATATCCATATCTGATTTGGAATCCTAATATCTAACATTTTCAGCAGCTTTATCCAATAATTGTAAATCCTGAATTTTGACGAAAATTGGAGAAATCCATTTTTTAAACTGTATACCCGAGCAACCCTAATCTGAAGTTTTCTCAACTGCTCTCCGTCTGTCTCCATTTGGGGATCAGTTGGTGATTGTGTACTTTGTCGGACCAGCGGCGGAGCTGCGCTTAATGAGTAACTGACAATGAGAAAACGTCATGTTGCGTATCTACGTGCACAGAGAGCCCAAACTGGGTTGCAGGGGCACAGCCCTGATAAAAGGTTAAGTACATTGATTAAGTCAGCTATTGTGTTTGTTTTTTTACACTTTTTCATGATGATTTACTTTATTTGTGGTGGTTGGGTCAGTTGACACGCGTGTCTCGTTACATAAGCGATATGCTAAGCTTATGTTTAGAGCGTAAAGCGGCGTGCAATTCCCGTAGCTTTTGCGCTACGCAACCTGGGTGGTCTGACTCTCTACAATCGCCGATCAGTTTTCATTCACTGCCACTTCATACAGAATTCATTATACCAATCCCCCTGCTTTCAGTAGCTGGTAGTTTCAGTGTGAGAGCATGCACACCACCTAGAGCCAGCATGCAGCTTGCAACTCTGCAGATATCTCTCGGGATTGGCTGTTTCTTCCAAGCAGCATGTGCTGTCCTCTGACCCCTACCCAGCACTTCTGGAGGCGGCAGCACAACAAAGTGGCACTCCTCGTGCATTCTCCTATTTGTTGTAATTTTGAAAAGCTATTTCCATCCCTCAGTGCACTGTTGGCTGTCATGAGTTGTACCTCCTGGTGCCTGCTGCTGCCCCGTTGGACTGCGGGTGGTTTGGTCCCAAAGGAGCACTGTCAGGCACTCCTGAGGTTATGCTTCCAAGAGCGGAGCAGTTCCAGTGTTGTGGCTGCTGCGCAGCTTGGAGAGCTGCAGAAGAATGGTGTGCAGGCTTCTCAGGGTGCTGCCAACCTCGAATGTGGTCCATGGGGTCAGGAAAGCAAAGACCCCATGCAGCTCAGGGCTGCTGATGACTATGGTGTGATTCCACTACAAGAAATAAGCAGAGCTGGGATCTGAAGTTTACTCCACGGCTCCACTTCCACAGTTCATGGGGTCAAGAAATGTGAAGAAGCTGCACGCTGCTCGCCAGCCATGGTGAGTAGGGCACTTACTGCCAAAGATACAAAGCAAGTACCCAGTTCAGTCCCTGATCTCACAACTGCAATCCAGACCAGGACTGGGGCCTAGGAACAGTATGGAGGGGGAGTTACATCTGCCAAGTCAGAATCTTGTCTTCCTGTAAAAGAACTTACATAATGATGAAGAATAAGTGGAAAAGAAATGCAAAACATACAAGCTCTCATGTCTGAACATCAGAATTTTCAAGATTTTCCCCGAGGTGTCAGTATCTCTTTAAAACCCAATTTCTGAGAAGGTCAATGCCTAATGCAATGCATAGAGAGTACAGGAAATACAACAGAATTTCATTCATGACTACCTTGCACAGTAGTTGGATGGCATTACTGTACTGTAGTCCATGTGGGAATTCCCCTTCTCCAAGGTTAGGGCTTTGTGTTCTGGTTGTCCACATTTCAGTTTTGACACGTTGCCATTCCTTTTTTTTTTTTTTATTGTTTCTATTATAATTCTACCTGCCAGGCAGCCCCTCGGCCCATATCCGCCTACCGCCTTGATGTTGCTAGCATATTTGTCTTCCAGTGATCACATACACTAAACAATGGAAATATAAAATTATTTCTGGTTATTGTCACTGTTGAGATGATTTATAGATCTTTAGTTATAAAATAATGTTGAAGTGTGATACTAAATTGTCCTACCTGAACAAAAGGTCACGTGGTGTAGCGTATTGTAAAACTGGGCAGACTGGATGGACCAATGGCCTTTTCATGTTGACATTGTCTATGTTTCTATGTTTATATGTAAACTGTGTTTTTAATGACTGCCATTGCCCTGAGCTCTCAGAACCACAGAATTCCTCTGGAAACAGATTGATGTCATTTTAGTCTCAGCAAAGTTTTCCTCCAGCTAAAAAACAGGTAACATTGCACCTTGGTACATCAAAATTAATCCTGTCACTATAAATGGATATCATATTACTTTTGTTTTAGATACTGTTTTATGCCTTCTTTCCCTGATGTTGCCCCTCTGCCAGGCTACCTCCCAGTCCCATCCACTCACTTCTCTGTCACTTACCTGGTCCCCCTGGGTATGGGGTCGATCCACAGAGGGTGTTCCCTTCGGCATAGGTCATTTTCTTTGTGGTGGATTCCCTTGAGAATATCAACAGCCATGACCTTCCTAGACCTGTCTACTGGGTGTGTGAGGGGAGGGGACCAGAGGGTAGTTGGGGCGATGGAGTCAAGAGTGCCAGCATCATTCTACTGCATGTTGGGGCTTTGCCACCTACATGTTCCCATCTCTCAGGACGACAGTGGTAGTAGTGCCTAGTGCACATACTGCGTAGATGTGCCTGTGTATGGCACCTCCTGGCGTACTCACACAAACACTCAGCTCTGAATGCGCTGCCAACTGTGGTCACCCAGGTGGCAGTCTAACAGCGGAGCCTATGCCCTGTCTCCTGGGGGCAGGAGAACGTCCTCTGGTATGCTGAATCCTCCTCCCATTGTCTGGCTCCAATGATCCAGACTTGTTCCTAAACACGGATCGCTGGCATTACAAGCGGTAACTCTACACTGCACTGATGGGCCAGCGAACTTTATTACTTTTTTAAAAGGAAACCTTTTCACAGAGTTAGTGGGTAGAAATACTTTGGGACTTAGGGTCTGATTCACAAAAGGAGCACCAGCCCTCTGCAAGTGTGGAGGGGCTTGCACAGTTTAGCGTGGCCCTTTTGCATATGTGTGGCACTGCATGGCTTCTACAAAACTGGATGCATACCCCCTCCACACCAGATCCCAATCTGCCCATGCTGCTATGCACACGGCCAGGTCGGGGTGGGCACATGGATAGGCACTGTGCAGTCTCACAGCTCTGAATCCACGCCAGGGAGGGTGCACAGTGGGCAGGGGCATTACACAATGGAGGAGTCTGCAATAACACCAGTTGGCCCAGTGCATAAGTTACTACTGCTCCTCCCCAAACAATTTTGTGGCATGATCGACCCAGTCTCCAGTTTGCCCCAGTCCCCTGACCTAGCATGGAGGGCTGGGGCTATATATTTTTTTCTTATATCTATTGTTGTTCCCCTCCCAGCCATCCTTCAGGGATATGCTTTGTTATCAGGGAAATACCCTGTTCAGGCTCTATGGGCGGTCATGGATATGACCCAGAGTGTTTTTCTTCCCTGATTTCTTACCAAGTCAATCCTCGACCCCTGTGATGTGGGCCATGCCTCCATCTGCCTCAACTTCACAGTGTCCCTACTGCAAGAGGCAAGCTCCCTGGCCCAACCAAAGGGGTTGCCATGGTGTTGGAACCCACCGTCACCCCTCTCCGGCGGGTGATGGTGGAGTTCCAGCACCTCAACACTCTATGCTAAACTACAATACCTCAGCTGAGGCCATCCCCGATGCGGTGACCCAGCTCCACTCCCAAACCCGGGTTGCCTGTGTGGCAGTGCAGCATGCTGCTGCTAGGCCATTGGCGCTGCCCCTAGTTGTTTAATCATGTAAACGATATTTTGTGTTACAGAATCTACATTATGGTATACAGCAGTCCTTGGGGAACTGTCATATCTCACAATCTCCTGTTCCACGTAGAGCAGGGGATCTACTCTGACATTGGGCATTTGTTTGGTTGCTCCCTGTCCAGCCCTGCTCTACCCCTACATGCTCCTCTGGCCCCTGTGTGTAAGTAGTAGTAGTAAAATCTTTATTTTTATACAGGAAGATTTCACATTTACACCATTAGATCAAAGGACCTGTTTTCAAAGTGATCCTGTTGTACAAATACAAAAGAACCCCAGAGCAAATGCACTGGGGTATGGATTATCCGGAGGATATTGGCCTTACAGCCAAATTTTGGGCACCTGCTGTCGACTTTTCAGGGGGGTGTGGCGGTGGCAGGAGCTACCATGTAAATTACCCAAATGTAATTTGAAACAAAATGACTCATGATTAAAGTGAGTTAGGATGCCAGGAGGGCATCTTATGGATAGAAGAGTGTCTTCTTGTATCTGTGGTCTGAAACTTCTCACCTTCGGTTTGATTCTGTACCCTAGAGTATGTGAGGACACTCTTACATCTATAAAAGGCCATCTAGCATCCAGCTATAAACTGACAGTAAATGCAGCTGAGAGACATGCAGAAACCAGACAGTGAGTATAAACAAGGCTAGTGTTTATAAATAACCTCCCTCGTTGCATTAGCCAACTTATCCCTTAAAGCATGAGATTAGTTTAATTACATAGGAGGCAATGTATAATACTTCACATCCCTATGGTCACCAGCAGAACTTGGGAGGAACACTTGGTCTTTAACTGGTTGAGATCCGTTCAGGTGTTTCTTTCTGGCTAATTGTTCTTCGTTTGCTTTCAACTTTTCATGGCATCAATCAATCTATGCGCCTTCTGTCCAGTGAGATTTAGAAAAGAGAAAGAATGGATGAAAGCTGAAGTATCGTTATCCTGATAGCTATCATTTTTACTGCTTTAAACTTTGAGGCCTCCTGTCATGAAAGGTGGATTGTGAAAGGAATGTTTTAGTATGTGCTATGTGCCACTACAAAGGGATTTATGTGGAGAACTGTATGAATTTTCTCTTGAGTGCAAGCACCTAAGATACTTTTGCATATAGTTAGAGGAGCATTTTTATTCTAGTCTTCATGGCCTGTCATCCAACTCGATGTCTCTGCAGTTCCCCTCACCCCTACAGTGAGCACCCCTAACCTATCCATGATCCAGCATGAGGCAGGGTACCAGGGATCTTGATAGCGCCTCCAGGGTGGATGGATGCAGAGATTTGGCCTCCTTGTATTAGCACCTGTTGCCGACCTCACCATGCTAAAACTTCATGGAGGCAGGACAGGGTACGATCTTGTGGAGTCCATGCATCAATATCTCAGTTCACCAAAGGAGGAACTGAAATATCAGTGGCTCCTCCCCTTATCGTGCTAGTTAATGACCAAATGTTCAAAGTTGTTTGGAGGAGTCTTGCATGTACTGCTCCAAGAAATCAGGAAAATTTCTGGGGGGTAACTAGACTCAGCTACTCCTGTAATGTTTGAACATTTTATTTATTTTTAGTAGTCAAATTTGTACCAATAGTCTATGGCCAACATTTTGTGGCTAATGGGCCTCTCTTAGATCCATCGGTGGTCTAGAAGTATATGAATTTTTGGTGCTAATACACCTGTGTAGGTGAGGCTGTAGGCTTGTTATCCTCAATATATATTTTATTCTTTGTTAACCACTAAGGCCCACTAGGCACAAGTGCTTTCAGGGCAACCCAGGAGCTTTGGGTTGGTTAAGTGAGCCTGCTCAAAGTCACACAGTGTATGTAGTGGAAGTTATGGGGAATCAAACCCAGGCCTGCCAGATGTACCAAGCTCATTCACAGCTTGTTACCCTAACCTCTAGGTTGTACTGCCAGCCCAGTATATATGGTTGACGCTTGCGCCATACCAGATTCAGTGCCCGTGTTTGACTGGAGGTATCTTCATGTTCTGTATGTGTGCTTTGACTGCCCACTTACTACTTCACCCTTTGAGTCTTAGTCTGTCCCACGGTAATTTTCCTAGCTCACTGAAGGGACCGACCCACAGGAGTGATGGGGCAGGACAGCATCTGGGAAAGCCCTTTGCGAGCGATTCTCAATATCAGGTTGGAAGTTGGGTACCAGCCAAGGCAGGGCTGCCTCCCTGGGTGGGGGGAAGGGATAGGCGATAAACTCAAAAGTGGTCACAATGGGCCAAATGTTTAAAAGATGATCTGTTACTCATGCCATCATGCTGCCGAGAGGGAACTTTGAAGCCAAACTGCAACTGCCTAAATTTCAAACTTTATTTTTGGCAATAACTCACCTTTAACCCACCTTAATACCTATCCCCAGTTTCTGCCTTCCTACCATGACCCCCCCGGCAGGGTTCTTAACATCCTGAAGGGGGAAATCAGGAAATGGTTACCCCTTCTCCTCATATTCAGTTTTTGGCTCTCCCCCTCTCTTCTCCACCGCTCTTCTGGGTCACCAGTGTGCACAACCAAACCCCATCCTTTTTACTCCAACAGTACTTGTATACTACCTCGAGCCTGCTCCTGGTACACTCATGCACTATAAATGGTTCTATTGCATTATTACTGTTTTGTACGTTCATATGTTCTTTTGTACGATTTTGGACATGTATTGTAATTCACCCAATGTTCCACTACTGTTTATTGTACAATACCTAGTGTTCCAACTGTTGCACAATCTTACAATGTTATATTGTTTGTACTACCCACACACTATTGTAACTGATCATCCTTCACAACCATATGTAACCCCTCCCCGCAGGTCGCAGCATGAGATAAGCAACTTGTTGTTCAGTGTGTCCTCTTGGTGAAACATTTCAATAAATAAATAAATAAAATTATAAGAACTTTTCCCTGTTATAGGGAGCAGGTAAAGCAAATAGGATGCTGGGATGCATAGGCAGGGGCATCACCAGCAGGAAAAGGGAGGTCATAATTCCACTATACAAGACGCTAGTGAGGCTTCACCTGGAGTACGGTGTACAGTTCTGGAGATCTTACTTACGTAAGGACATAGACAGGGTAGAGAAGGTTCAGATAAGAGCAAAAAGATGGGTACATGGATTGCATCACAAGTCCTATGAGGACAGGTTGAAAGAACTGAATATGTACTCCTTGGAGAAGAGGAGGGAGAGAGGGGATATACTAGAGACATACAAGTATCTTACAGGAAGGAACAGGGTGCAGGAAGACACTATTTTTAAGCAAAAAAGATGTTCCAGGACTAGAGGGCATGGGATGAAGTTGCAGGGAGGACGATTCAGAGGAAACGTGAGGAAGAATTTCTTCACAGATCGGGTGATGGACAAGTGGAACACCCTGCCAGAGGAAGTGGTGGGGGCTGAATCAATCACTGGTTTAAATGCATAGGATAGACATAAAGGAATTCTGGAGGTCTGGGTTAAGGGGAACAGACTTCTAGGAAAACATAAAAGTAAACTTACAAGCTCAAATGGGCAGACTGGGTGGGCCGAGGCTCTTATCTGCCAACACTATTTATAGTATCTATGTAAATAAAAAGCTTACCACTGTCAGATTTACAACAATTATATTTAGCTTTAGTATTTTCTGTTTTGTTTACTTTCTCCTGTTCTTTTCTCTGATAAGTGTTTCAGACAATGCAATACTTATTTCACAGAGTCTTCAATGGCCTTCTTGTCCCCAACTGACCTCTAATGTCTTTGCTTGTGTTGCCACAGTCTGTGTTCATGGTATGCACTATGAAGCCACTATGATATGAACAAAGCAATTATGAGATCAGTTGGGAACAGTCACATTCTTTTTTTACAAATGTTTTGTATAGTCTACCAAGATGTGCTGTAAACCCTTGAAATGAAAACTAAAAATTAATAAAATATATTCTCTAGTAAACTACGATGGCTGAAACATGTTTATGACTATACAGAGCATGCTGAAGCCTGAAGCTGCTTTTTAAGGGGATGCATTAAAAACGTACCTCAGTGTCCCCCCAGCTGCCATCTTAGAGAAATCGGCCACATGGATTACTGGATTGTGCCTAAAAAGAGGCATTTTATTGTTTCGTGCACCTCCAGTACCTGGTCAACAAAAACAAAATAAATAAAGACAGTTTAAATAACGGGTGATTCCATTTGGCCAAATCTTAAATCCATTCCCAGCAAAATACTCAGTGCAAATTAATCTATTTTTGCATTACAATTTGGCACAAAATGTTTTTGTGCAAAACATCGGTGCAATATAGATTTATTGCTCAGCAGTTTGGCAATAAACTAAGAGTTTGTGCAAAACAATTGATGTAAATTCGAGTTTTTGCAGAAACAATTGATGGAGAGTGGAGTTTTTGCACTAAAAATGCTAAAGTTAGCATACAATTTAAAAATGCCAGATCTCTTTTTTTAGCTTAAAAAATAACTAATTCCATTTTTGGTTTTCACTGAAAATGTTAAGGCCTGTGCTATGCTGACTGGCATCACACTTTAAAAAAAAAATAGTTTTGTTTTGTTTTGTGTTTCTGTGTGGAAGTTTAGTGCTTGTTAAAGGCACTGGATTGACATCACTGGAACTTGAAGTCCTCACACTTTTTGATGCATGAAGTTGTTTTTTAAAACAGTATTCCAGCCCAGCATTTTTGGCATGGAGGATGCTGGTTAATGTCTTGTAGCTGCACCCTGTGACATACTGTATACACGGCAACACATCCAGCTTCACATGTATTCCACATCAATCAATCAATCAATCAATCAATCAATATCTTTATTTATCCAGGCGGACACCATTGAGCAAGCTCTTTTACAAGGTGGACCTGCAACATACATGCAGTAATACATTAAGAAATTGGTACATTCAGGAGCACAGATTAATTACAGTAACACATTTGCACAGTGGATACATTTAAGGGATCACAGGTTAATACAGTGGTCGGAAACGTAGCTCATTTACCAGGTGGACCTAAACATGCATGCAGTAATACATTTAAGGAATTGGTACACACCAGGAGCACAGATTAATTACAGTAATACATTTAAACAGTGGATACATTTAAGGGATCACAGGTCAGCTACAGTGGTTGGAAAGCATATCATATAACAGAGTAGGAACTCTGGACATTACAAAATCAGTGGGTGCCCGGTCGTTCGTAAGGGATAGCGGCCAACCAAAATAGTGCAAGTGCTTTGTTTAGTATCGAGCAAGAGGGTCCCTGCTGGGAATAATCGATCTTGGTGATGGACAAGAGTGGGAATTAGAGTTGAGGTCACCGGAGGAGACTGGAAGTGCTAAGAAAAAATTACATTTTTTAGTGGTAAGGACTATTAGGTATGTACGTAGCAGCTGCATTTTCAGTGATGACATGACGATAAAGTTTTTAAATAGCTAATGGGGATTTTAGTTTTAGGATTTCTGGAGCTATTCCAGATTGAAGGAGCGGAAGCTTATAGCTCTCCTGATGAATGTGCACCCTAGGGTTCGTTGAGGGAAGTATGGAACAGCTTCTAAGGGCATAGCTTCCAGCAGCGATAGGGGTTAGGCAATCAGCAATATACTGGGGGAGTTTGCCTATAATAGATCTAAACATCCAGAGGGTTGCATTCATGCCATGCCTATATTGTAATGAGCTCCAGCCTACAGTCGCGTATAGGAAGCAATGATGAGTGGTATGAGGAAGGTCTGAGATGACGCGTAAGGCACTGTGGTACAGTGTATCCAGTTTCCTGAGGTAGGAGGCAGAGCAGCTGCTATATATGAGGCCAGCATAGTCAATTTTTGAGAGGAACGTTGATTGGACTGGTAGCCTCTTGGCTTCAGTGGTTAGCAGCCGTCTTATCCTGCAGAAAAGACCAAGCCTTTGTCTTAGCTTTCTCAGAAGGTTGTCCAGATTGTCCATAAAGGAGAGTTTGTGGTCAATACAGACCCCCAAATATTTGAATTTCATGACATATTCGAGTTTTTCTCCCAGAATCGTGGAGATGGGGGGTGTACCAGTTGCTGCTGGATAGGAGAGGTGACATACAGGTGAGAATAACATGCCTTTGGTTTTCTTTGCATTGAGAAGTAACTTTCTTCTAAGGAGTTGCCATTGCAGAAGGTCGAAGTCTTTTTGAAGATCAGCGCTTACAGATTCTGGAGTAGGGCGGCTTAGGTAGAGCACTGTGTCATCTGCAAAAAGATGGATGCTTGCCTGTTTAACGTCAGTGTCTATATTATTGATATAGATGGCAAATAGTAGTGGTCCCAGGATGGAGCCCTGGGGGAACCCCCATAAAAGCAGAGTGGGTGAGGAAGGCTCACCTTCAGCCTTTACCTGTTGGTACCTGTTGGACAGGTAGTAGCGAAACCAGCTTAATGAGTTGGGGTCCAATCCTTGTGATTCTAGTGAGGAGAGGAGAATATAGTGGTCTACCGTGTCAAACGCTTTACTTAGATCAAGGAATACAGCACAGATGTACTTCTTGCAATCTGAATCTTGTTGCCAGTCATTTGTTAACTTGGCTAATGCTGAGATTGTTCTATGTGATCTGAACCCAGATTGGAGGGGGTTTAAAAATTTTATATTGTCAATAAAGGATCTCAGCTGGGAGTTCACGATTTTTTACAAGAGTTTCGTGAGGGTGGGGTGAAGGGAGATCGGCCTATAATTGTTTAGGTTGCAGGGATCTCCAGATTTGAATAACGGGATAACATGAGCAATTTTGCATATTTAGGGTAGTGTTCCTTGGGATAGTGACAAGTTAAATAGGTGTGTAATTGGGGGTGCAAGAACGTGGTAAGCTAGTTTTAGAAAATAGGATTCTATGTTGTCTGCGCCGACGCCTTTCTTAGAGTCCAACTGTAGAAGCAGATCTTCCACCTCCTTAAGAGAGACAGGGAGGAAGGAAAAAGTCTGGCATGTGGGACCAGATTTAGTAGGTTGAACACCAGGGAGAGGATGCAGTTTACTTTCAGGAGAATTGTCGAAAGCTAAACCTGCTGTGGCGAAATGAGAGTTAAATGCTTGCAGTATCTCAGTTTTATCATTTAGTACTGTATTGCCTGAAAGGATCTTGGGGGGAAGCGTGGTTTTCATGGTGTGCCTGGACACTTCTTTCAGTGTGTGCCCAGAATTTGGATAGCTGATTTGATGTTTTGTTAAGTTCAGTATGGAAGAAGCTAGCTTTGGTCGCTCTGATCATCTTGGTGCGGCTGTTCCAGGCTATCCTGAATAAGCACCAGTCTTCTTCCTTTTGAGATTTGCGAGCCTTTTTCCATAATTTATCTCTAGAAAGAAGGGCAGCCTTGAGTTCTGCCAAGAAGCATCGACATCTTTTGGCTTTTAAGTGCACTTTCATCACTGTAACACCCCTGCCCCTCTCCTCTGGACATCTCCATTAACCTGCCAAATTACCTGTAAGACATGTTCCTTAGTTGATTTGTTTACACTAGAGATAGCAGAATGGTATATTTAAGAAAAAAGAGCCCACTGCCAGCTGGAAGCCAGCAAGGGGAAAAGCCAGCTCAAAGATCGCATCAAATATCAAACATGCCTGATGGCCAAGAAAATCACCCTAGGCCTCCTACCACCTGGAATTCAAAGTCTTCTCAGCCCCTCTCTTAATACCCATTATACTCGTGGCTCTAAATCCCAGCTCTTTCTGGTCCCGCGCTGCCATACCTCCCAGGGACAAAGATCGTTCACCTACGGAGCCCCTCTTTGGATGAATGCCCTCAACTGTGACATCTCCTCCGAATCCAAATTGGGCCCTTTCAAATACAAGCTACAGTGATTACTCTCTGCCACTCACTCCTGTGACTGTTTCCGCTAAACGCTTTTTGGCAATCTAAAACCCTAGCACTTAATTACCGTTAAATCTCCTTAGCACCATCTCTGGCATCCCCTCCCCCTGCTACCCTACCCCCTTCACCTTCCTTCCCCTCTACCAAATGCCCCCTCCCATCTGTCCTGGCAAGGCATGTTGGCTGATTTCAACTTACCTTATGACTTTACCAGTAACTGACAAAGCTTGTTTTGGCTGATTTTTAATTTACTGTTTGCATTCCTGTGCATGAAACTGCTTAGCGTTATTTGTTTCTATTCTTTAAGTCACTGTGAATGTCAACTATTGCTTTCTTTTCTTATTTACAATTATTTTACCATACCCTGTTTAGTCTGTAAACCTGTTCATCTCCTTTCTCTATGTATTCTGCTTTGCCATACTTTTTGTTCTGTTAACCTGTTATATTATGCTGCTGACATGAAACCTTTGTAAAAGAGCTCTAAGCTCAAAGGCATTTGTGATACGAGATCTAAAGAAAAAAAAGGAAAAAGGTTTGGGATTTCAGGAAAGCATAGGGACTGCTAGGGGTTAGTATGAGAGGAAAAGCAGGGGTTGAAGGAATGGAGGGTTCAAGCCACACAGAAACATAGAAACATAGAAATTGTCAGCAGATAAGCACTGCCAGGCCCATCTAGCCCACCTGAGAGCCCTACACTAGTTTGTGGCCTCTAACCCTAAATGGTCAATGACTTTTTACCCCACCTTCCCTATTCTAAGGTACCGTTATGCATGTCCCATGCATGTTTAAAATCCTCCACTGTGCTCGCCCCACCACCTCCTGTGGCAGTCTGTTCCATGTGTCCACCACCCTCTCCATGAAGACAAAACTTCCTCACATTTCCCCGCAGCCTGCCACCTTCTAATTTAGTATCATGTCCCCTTGTTCTTGTGCATCTCTTATATTGGAAGATGACTCCCCCCTGCATCTTGTTTATGTCCTTAAGGTACTTAAATGTTTCTATCATGTCCCGCCGATCCCTCCTCTCCTCCAGTGAGTACATGTCGAGGTCCTTTAGTCTCTCCTCATTTGTTTTCTGGTGCAAGCCCTGTACCATCTTCGTCGCCCTTCTCTGGACCACCCCCACCCTGTTAAAGTCCTTACAAATGCGCGGCCTCCAGAATTGCACAGAGTTCTCTAGGTGAGGCCTCATTAGCATTTTGTACAATGGCATCACTACCTCCCACCTTCTGTTAGTGATACCTCTGCTTATGCACCCCAGCATGCCACTGACCCTCCCTGCAGCCTTTGTACTCTGCTTAGACACATTTAGGCCATCAGAAATGATAACCCCCAGGTCCCTTTCTTCCTTGGTGATTTTCAACAACTCCTCCCCCATCCTGTAGCTCTCCCCAGGGTTCCCTCTTCCCAGGTGCATTATTTTGGACTTCTTGGAACTGAACCTCAGTTGCCACACCTCAGACCATTTTTCAGGCTTCCCCAGGTCCCTCCTCATTCTCTCCACCCATCCGGAGTATCCACCCTGTTGCAGATCTTGGTGTCATCTGCAAACAGGCAGACCTTTCTCTCCAGTCCTACCACAATGTCACTAATAAAGACATTAAACAGGACTGGCCCAAGGATTGATCCCTGCAGTACCCTACTGGTCATCCCCTCTCCCTTAATTGTATCCTAGTTACCACCACTGTCTGCTTCCTATCCATTAACCAGTTCCTAACCCAGTTTACCACCTTGTGCCCCATGCCCAGACTACTCATTTTGTTGTGCAGCCTTTTATGTGGGACAGTGTCAAAGGCTTTGCTGAAATCGAGGTAGGTGACGTCTACTGCCCCCCCCTCGATTTACCTGCCTTTTCACCCAGTCAAAAAAATGTATCAGATTCATCTGACATGACCTTCCTGCTGTGAATCCATGTTGCCTCGGAACCTGGACACCGCTGGATACCAAGTGTGCCACTATTCTTTCTTTAAGCAGTACCTCCATGATCCTGCCCACTACTGAGGTGAGGTTGACCGGCCTATAGTTCCCTGCCTCCTTCCTACTACCAGTTTTGTGTACAGGGACTACATGTACCCTCTTCCAGTCCTCTGGAACCATTCCTGTGTTGAATGACTTGGTGAACAATGCTACCAGAGGTGCTGCTAGCTCTCTTCACAGCTCCCTTAATATCCTTGGGTGTATGCCATCTGGCCCCATTGCTTTGTCCACTGTCAGTTTTGTGAGCTCCTTCAGAACTCTCTCTCCACTGTGAATGGATTTGTGCTTCCCTTCCCCTGCCCTTCGTGTCTGTTACCCAGCTGTGGTCCCTAACCCTCCCTGTCTTTAGTGAATACAGAACAGAAGTATTTGTTCAGTATTTTTGTTTTTTACCAGGCAAGACACACTAAGCTGAAAGCTTGTTTACAGGTGCAACCTAGGAGCACAAGGAAGTTAAGTGACTTGTACGTGGTCACACAGTATGTAAGTGGGGGCTGTGGGATTCAAACCCAGGTCTCCAGGTTTTCAGCTCAGAGCCTTAAACCACTGCGTAATACTGCCTCCTATATTTCTGCCTTTTCCATGTCTCCCTTCTTACACTCCCCTGTATCCCCTTTTGGCCCTTATTTTGTCTGCCACCTCTCTCAAGAACCACAGTGGTTCCTCCACAGATAAAGGAAAAGGGGGACATTTAAAACAATACAAAAGAAGCCAAAGGGAGGAGGACCTGTAGGATAGTCAGAAATACAAAGGCCAATGCAGAGTTAAGAACTGCAGGGAGGGTACTGCTGCGGGACAAGATGTTCTTCCAGTACATCCGGGAGAAATGTAAAGTTAAGGAGGGAATAGTGTGGCTGAAGAAGTGAGAGGAATTGGAGGAAGGCAGACAGAGGAAAGGTGAGATACTGAACCAATATTTTTTTTTAGTGTTCACCAAACAGGAGATGGGCCACTACTAAACTGCGGGTAGAGAAAATGAAGGGGAAGGAGAGGGACTATAACAGCTACAGTTGAATCATAGAAGAAAGTGGGTTGGAGGTGCTGAGGTGGCTAAGACCGAACAAGTCAATAGGGCCAGATGGGATGCATCCTAGAATGCTCAAGGAACTTGCAAAGCTATTAGCTGCGCCGCTGGCAGATATTTTCAACTGTTTGCTAGATACCAGAATAATCCCCAGAGATTGAAGGACTGCCAGTGTGGTCCCTCTGCACAAAAGCTGAAGAAAGGACATGCCAGAAAACTATAGACCAGTCAGCCTGATGTCTATAGTAGGAAAACTACTAGAAGCTATATTGAGAGAAAAACTGGTAGATGTTCATGAGGTAAATGGGTTGCAGGACAATAGGCAGTATGGGTTTACCAGCAGGAGGTCATGCCAGACAAATCAGATAAAGTTATTCAGCTGGGTGACCAGGGCAGCCAACAGAGGACAGGCAGTTGACATTCTGTAACCTGGACCTCAGTAAGGTCTTTGATTCAGTCCCCCACAGGAGACTGGTCAAGAAACTGAGGGACCTGGGGTAGAGGAAAAGATATTAACATTTGTTAAAAGCTGGCTGAGGGAAGGACGTAGAGGGTAGTGGTAAATTGGGTGTTCTCAGATATTACAGAAGTAAAAAGTGGGGTACCACAGGGCTCAGTCCTGGGGCCAGTCCTTTTAAATATATTAATTTACAATGTAAGGGCGTTCAGGGCAAGATCTGCCTCTTTGTAGATGACACTAAGATCTGTACAAGGGTGGCTAGTGAGGATATTGGTAGACTATAAAAATGGTTCCCGATCTGGCAGCTGAGTTTTAATGCAAGGTGTAATGCATTTGGATAAAAAAAAGCAGCAATGCAGCACTTGATGGGGGAACTTGAGTTGAAAAGCACAATAGAGGAAGGGATCCCAGAGTGAAAAATATCGGACAATTTGAAATCTATGGTGCAGTGCAACAAAGCAGGAGAGAAGGCAAACAGGATACTGGGCCAAAACCAGAGAAAACAATACTCACAGGACACTTGTAGGTCAGCACCTCGTCACTGTCCACATAGATAAAGAACTACACCCCAGATGTAGATGGATAAAAGCCTTTTAATTCAAAATAGTTAGGCCAGCCAGCAAAGCAAGGTACATGGTGCCCCTTCCCACAGACCCGAACGTTTTCGCGTCACAATTACACTTTTTCAAGGCTGCAAAGACATATTCGTCCAAAGCACAAACACAGGCATACAGGGGAATTCACTATAACTGGCCGAGGGAAATGCAGGAAGGATGTCTGCAAGCACTTTTTCACAGAAAGGGTGGCAGACAAGTGAAATGAACTATCGGAGGAAGTGGTAATGGCCACAACAGTGTGTGTGCGTGGGGAGAGGGGGGTCAAACTGGAGTGGGACAAGCACAAGGCAATAATAAAAGAGTTATGGGACAAAGGGTGAAGAAAAGGGAGGGCCACTAGGGAGAACTTAGCAGAAATAGGTAGGGCAGGCAAACTGGAGGGGCCAGTGGGACTCTTTCTGCCGTCGTGTTCTATGTTTCTATGTTTCCACATTTATTTTAAGCCAAACTAAACACCAAGGGAAATGTTATTTCTGTGCAAAATTAAAAAAAAAAAAAAAAAACAAAGCGAACAGCAAATGAACCCGGAAATAAACCACAATATGGTGAAAACAGAAAGGAAGGACCATTCCCCCCTCCCCTGATGTGCACTTCAAATCAAATGTATTTGTGTACTGGAAGGTATGTGAGCAAAAATGCCTGTTTTCACAAACATCCAGTTTAAAAGAAAAAAGGAACTAGTAACAAAAAAGGAAAAGCACAAAACTTACAGAGGCAGAAAGTAACAAGTTTGAATGTTCAAGGCAGTGCTATTAAGTATGGAAACAAACGCTAAGGAGCAATCGAGAACAGTACCTAATTACAATGAACACAACAGCAATGGTGGAGTGACTGGATAACTACAGAAAAGCCATGAATAAACATGGCAATAAATGTTGTTCACTTTAATATCTAGGATATGTACCCTGGTTGTCAGTGCATGCTCAGGGGCGAGTCCATTTCTTCAGCAGTGCTGGCTCACTCAAGCAATAAGCTTGACAGCATGAGAGAAGAAGGGTGAAGTTACTAAAAAAAAAGAACTTTGGAAAAACCTCAAACCAAGAGCACGTTCAGTTTTATTTTTGCATAATCTTTTTATTAAAAGTTTTGCATATTTTATGTACCTGTACAATAACTGTTACATGAAGGCTTCGGCCTCAAGCTGTAAGTTTTGTAAGCTCCATGTTACAACAAAAGTTTTGCATATAAACAACAACAACGCAAAACAACAATAACAAAAAAAAAAAGTTTCTCATACATTTCATCCATAGGTGCACAATTTTCCTTTAAAAATAACATCACATTCACAGCTGATTTTATTCTGTTCGGGTATGACTAAGTACATGGACGTTCCCTTCAAATAGGGGTGGATATGGGTTGTCCCCTCAGAAGAGCAAGCCCCCTTCACCCCTGGGCGGTTCATCATCCACACTAGGTGCTTACCTCTCCAATCCTTCCTGCATAATCTGGGCTTCCGCTGATGTCAAGGAAGCCAGATAAGGTGCCCAAGTTTGGAGAAAACTTTTTCCCCCTACCCCTGACCGTAAGCGTAAATTTTTCTAGTGCCAGAGTTTGTACAGAGAGGGTGTGCCACTGATTCAACGTGGGGGATGCGTTTGAGACCCATGTGTTTAGGATCCAATGTCAGGCCAATAATAAGAGAACCCTGGCCCATCTAGGGAGTGGCACCCACTCTTCCCCATCAAGTTTCTCCAACCCAAACAGACATAGGAGAAGGTCCAACTGAAATCTTTTCCATGTCCTGCATAACCACGTTCCAGAAATCTTGCAGGACTGGGCAGGTCCAAAAACAATGATAATATGACCCCACGTCTACCACAGTTAGGGGTTGGATGGAATTTAATTACGATTCAAGGTGATCAGTAAACACTTTCAGTTTTAAGTGCTGTTATCAGTAGGTACGGAAGTCTGGTAGATACTGATAACTGTGTGAGATTTTGTGAGTGTGTTGGAGGTTAGGCTACTTACTGTGGTAAAAGAAAGGCCAGAGTGGTGGAAGGGAGAAAACAGCAGTTTACTAGATGCAGTGGTGCACCCACCATGTCTAGTTGTAGCATGCTAGAGTGCTGTTTTTGTAGTTCCAGTTTGGTTTTCTTTTTCTCTTTTTCCAAATCTACATTTTTTTTTTTTTTGGGCCTCCCACACACCCCAACCGGCCACTCCTTCAGAGTGCCAGCACCTTTCTGCCTCTCTCCAACCTCCTGCCACCTACTCCCAGCCCCAATTGCAGCCTACCTTGGGTAGCCCAGCATATCCCTATGCCGGGATGGTCCCTCTCTTCTGGGGGGGAATGGCCTTATGGCCGGCTTTGCATCCCAGGTGCTGCGGGGCTCGATCCGGGCTGGCTCCAGGGCTTTGGGTGGCAGGAGCCAAGGCGCTCATCATCCAGTCAGACCGGGCATAATTTTCCATTTTTCTGTGCCCTGGCTACCGCAGTTATTGGCCTTGCATAAGCATGCAGGGTATTCCTGGGGGGGGGGGCATGCTGTGGGCATGTTGAGGCAGCACTTCCCCAAGCTTGCCACCAATCCACCCACAGGTCCCCAGGCAGATCCCACTCCCCGGGAGGGAAGCATCTAGTGGATGCTTATAGAACCCTTCCCTTGCTGGTCTCCGCTCCTGGTACCTGGGCTCGGGGTGCAAACCCAGGTCGCCAGCGTGCCAAGCGAACCCCTTTCGCTCTGGCACCATGGAGCCGGCCTCAAATCTACATATTTAATACCTTTTAGTAATAGGACCCAGGCAGTGAATAACTACAGGGTGGGCAGTGAGTGCCTCACCCTGCATATTTGTGCTAGAAGGCTAATTTTTTGAGCTACTAGCGCAGTATGTTAGAGATACTCAGACTAGTTTTTGTGCCTCACCTAGAACTATAGCACAAGAGGGCTAACTATTTCCCAGTTTCCCCAGTGTTGCATGTAATATGGGGGAGCAGGCTACTAGTGGGTGGGCAACCTGTGCCTTGCCCTGAGTTTTTGTGCTATAGGGCTAATTATTTGAGTCACTAGTGCAGTACATTAGGACTGACCAGTTCTGGGTGCCTCAGCCTGCTCTATAATGCTGGAGTGCTACTTTTTGCAGTTTCCCAATAGTTACATGCATTATGGAGGGGATGCACACAGGACTACAGTTACTCCCAATACTACAATATGGAATCAAATCAAATAAAGGCTGTTGTAATGTAAACATTACAACTCTTCTTCAAAAAACAGGTCTTGCTCAGCCATAGTCCTCTGCAGAAAGCAGCACAGAGAAGCCATTATGGTCATCTGCTTCAAACAGTAAATCAGAAAAAGTCCTAAAACCATCAAGTCACACAGCAGCAAGGGGCACGTTCCTTCAGCACACCCCTTCCTTTGCACCATTGTATGTTCTGACAGTCAGAAAGAACATCAGCATTGGGGTCCTCCTACTTTCAGTTGTCAGGAATGACAGTTCAAGTGTAACATGAAGACTGTACACAATTGAAATAAGTAGAGGCAGGAGATGCCACAGTCCTGGTACCTCTGCCATGTGGCATTATTTACAAAGATCCCATGGACTGGCAAGGCATGATACAGTGCATACATAGCAGGGGGATGTGGTGGAGGAGGCAGTTATGGATCCATTTGATTCAATTTGTGGTAGGAAAGTGGAGGATGAGAAAGAGAGGGGCATAAAGCAAGATGGATGGGTTCATGGTGCCAGTTGGTTATCTGGCATTAGACAGTTTCTCTTTCAGCAGCCCACATCCGGCAAATAGGTACATCGGGACAGCAGCCGCACTCTGGTGGCATCAGTAATACTCCCCAGTCACCATTTCAGAAACCCAGAAGCAGTAATAAGTGGCAATTGACTTGGCTCACTCAGAAAACTAGCATATCTACCATAGCCACCCATGGGCGACTCAGATGACAAAGAGTGTAACAGAACAGCTAGGATGAGAGTTTCTGCCATAGAGTCTTGTAGAGAGTGAGGGTTTATAGGTCTCATTGGTGAATACAGAGCAGAGAAGACAATTTGTCCATGATGCTCACCTTGTTTAATATTTTTAACCTGTAATTCCAGTACCTACGCAGTATTCATCCAATTTGGTCTTAAATGTGGTCATATCCCTGCTACTCACTACATGGGATGGTAATGAATTCCAAAATGTTACTACTCTTTGAGTATACCAGTGTGCTCTCCTATTACTACAACAATGATCACCGCTTAGCTGTAGCGTGTGCAGTCTATTGTCATACTGTATACTAGCTGTGTCAGCCTGAGTCCCAGACAGTCCCATAAATCATCATTGGGCAGAACATTATCTCTTAGGCTATGCAGAGCCCAGGCACAATCTGCCACATCACATATTTTTTCTACTGAGGCTACCCCTCAAATGCATGAGACAATAAAGTAGATAGAAACATAGAATTTGAGGGCAGATAAGAACTGCTTGGCCCACCTAGTCTGCCCATTGGGCAGTGGATGGCTAGCGAGTGTCTTGCACAGACTGAGGGACGCATAGTCCATCTTACCACTAATATGTGGAAAAATGCCCATGTGGTGGATT
The DNA here is from genome assembly GCA_016271365.2 of Neoceratodus forsteri. Taxonomy (NCBI): domain Eukaryota; kingdom Metazoa; phylum Chordata; order Ceratodontiformes; family Ceratodontidae; genus Neoceratodus; species Neoceratodus forsteri. The sequence continues at coordinate 886,101,491 of CM028136.1, forward strand.
ATATCAGTGTCACTGTCCACTGGGTAGTTTTCCTCAGTGTCGGTAGCAACAGCAGTAGTGCAGCAGCCAGTCCAGACAGAATCTGAAGTCAGCCATCCTGTTTTGTTGCTCCTTTGGTAAGACATAGTTTAGGCTATTTGGTGGAAGAACTGGGACGCAAGATTGGCAGGTGGCTAATTTTGAAGGAGTTGGAGGTGGGGTTTGAGTTGTCAGACAATACAATCAAAATACTCAAGGCCCTGAGCAAGTATTTATGCATTATATGCTTGGCCTGTTTCCTGAACCTGGTAGTGGCTATGTTTCTCAAAGACTAGAAACAAGTTATTACAATGGTCAGCCTTGTAAAAAACAAATTGTAGGCAACTTTCAGTTACTCGCCAAAAGCATGTGGCCTGTTGTCTGCATCATTGCACTGCCTAAAACAAGTTTATGTTCTGCCTCAAGGTCATACAGTTGCCTGTCTAGGGAGAGCTGCTCTTGCAACTTCTTAAAGTTGGGGTTGAAGCTAATCATTAGCTCTGTGATTACTGATTTGAGACCATCTCACCAATTCCCTTCTGAGGTATTCCCTTTGGGGTTAAGGGCTATATAGTCCTGGCAGCAGGCTTCTACCATGGCCCTGTAGTAAGGACTGATCAGCAGTGAGATATTTAGTCTCCTGACTGGTGTTTTCATTACTGATGCCAAGGCTAGGTTGAGTGTTACTGGCACGTAATCTGATAAGGTGATACTCTTGATCTTGCAAGAGTCAGCTATATGTGCCTAAGATGAGGATATTAAGTAGGAATCTATGTGTGAGAATGCATTGTGTTGAAGTGATTATCAAGTGTAGTTCTGCAGCTTTGGGTGAATAAACTACCATATTCCTATTAGCCCCAGTTCTTGCATCAGCCATCTAAGGCACGTACTAACCCTGGTAGAGGAAACTCCTGACATCCTCGATCTGTACAGATGATGCTGAAACACCCCATTAAAGTCACCACCCACCAGGAATAAGTCACTCAGTGGTGGGGCCAGGACAACAGTCAATTTTTGAAGAAAGTGCTGTTCTCATTCTTCTGGTTTGGGGTGTAAACGTTTATCAGGGTACAATACGTAAAGTGCCCTCAACACGCATACACAATTGACCTCTGGGTCCTCAGTTACCTCTTTGACCTTGTGCATGCATGATCGATGCACTAGTATTGCCACACCTTTGCAGTGAGGGTGTGCGACATATGATGAGGAAAAGACAGCACCCACCCAGGTTTGTTTGAGCTTAGCATGCTCGTGCTACATCAAGTGCATTTCCTGTAATAAAGCTGCCCTTAGCCCTAGTCCCTTTAACTCCTGGAGGACTCTATTCTGCTTGACTGGGCTACTCAGGCCCCAGACATTATAAGTCACTAGTCATTCCTCAGCCATGGCCAAAGAGGGGATCCACAGTCGTCTCATGGGAGAGTGGTATATCTCCTCCCCTCCACATGGCAGCAATTCTCCAAACACCTAGGAACATAGAAACAGGAAGTTTAAAAAAATTATGTTCAAACACTGGGTTTCACTGACAGCTGAGATGGTGACAGAGCCATCAGGTGGAGCCAGCAACAGACTGTCTGTGCACACATGTGATGCCATATGAGCCACCCACCTGCACCAAACCTCCTGGTAGCTCGAGTTCTGCACCCATCCTCCATACCGGAGAAACAAATCTCAGCGTTCCCAATCCCCCACCCCTGTGATCAGGCATGTGAGTATCCTGAACTGGGGATGGGTCACTGCCAAATCCCCCCTTGAAAAAGAAGCCAGATATCCTCCATTGGACACCCCCTCAAAGATGATGCCACGATATAGCACCCCACTAGTTAAGGTGTAAAGGAAGCACTCCTAGCTAACCCCTATACAACTCTGTATACGTGGCATAAAATGAGCAGCAGCACCAAGATATTGTGCCTCATTTTTCAAACTTCCTATCCACTGCCTTTGTCAAAGGGAGCACACTTATGAGAGGGGGATGGGGACACAGCACAAGGGTGGCAACAATGCAGAAGTGAGGATATAAGTTCCATTGGTAAGCAAAGTGAAGCTCTCCCCAACCAGACCCCAGCTGGAAACAAGCCCCGTTGGGAGCATCTTTTAACAATAACTGCCCAAACAGTCATGGGATATACCCTCAGGTGCAAAAGGGCTTAAGGGGCCCTGATGTTCCAGGAGGGGCTGCGGTCACCAGTCCACACCGCTCATCCTGGTTCCACCATCCACCTCAACTAGGCCCACTCTTATTTTAGTCAATAAATGGCTGCTTGCCACAGGTCACAGCCCAGTCACAAGCCTCGAGGTCTATTTCAGCTGCAGCCAGGATTACTCGGAGGGGAGAGCAGCTGATTAAATTTACGCAGCCTGCTTCTGCACTTCTGTTACCATAGCTTCAAGCCATATCTGGTCATACACTCAAATGCGTTCACACACACAGTGTGCTGGGAGCCCCTCCCCCCTCTGTGTTATGTGGTTTTCTCTACTACCCCCTGCCACACTCTACACCAGTGAGGGAGCTCAAAAACTCATGCTTTTGAACCATGCAGATTAATATCTTCCTGTCCCCCGCTCTAGGAGCAATAGGCAGAGCCTGCCATAAATAACATTATGATGAAGGCGGATGAGCCATTTTAACACTACACCCAGCTCATCTGCAAGCCCAGCAACCCCACACACTTTAGGTTAATGATATTATACCACAATCAATGTCAGTGGCTCAGTAGGTAGCACACTCGCCTCTGAGGCCGGGAGATCAGAGAGCTGTGGGTTCAGTTCCTGCTTCTGGCACTTGGGTTAATATCCCAGTACTGACACTGTAGTGCAGCATGAGAGGGGTGCTGCACTTCTGAGGTGCCGTCTTTTGGATGAGACATTAAACTGAGGTCTCATCTGCCTGGATTGGTGGTAGTTCAGGTTGATGTTAAAGATCCCATGGCACTTATCGAATAGAGTAGGGGAGATTTTTATTGAAATACATCGGAAACACAGCAAAGATAATCCAAACCAACAATGATACATGCTTATCAAAAGGGAAAAAAAAAACAGAAAAAGAAATTTACAAAACTCAAAACAAATTCAGGTCAAATTATACAAATAATCTCTTATTTATATTTAATAAAATAAGTGAAACCCTTCCACCATTGTAGCACCTGACATGCAGAGTGTTTTAAGCAATCAGATTTATAAATATCTTGAAGTTCTTTACAAACTAATATGCTCAAACATTCAAAATACATCCTATTCTGATGTAGCACCCATTGGCAATGAGCCTGCCACAGATAAAATCTAAGGCAGCAGAAAAACATTATTAAAGTGTCTGGATGGAACTGAGATAATCCTGGTCCATATTTCCCCACCACCAGTATATCGTACGTCAGAAAACGGAGCCAATTTAATTTCCATTTGATTGCTAAATAATTCCATAAAGCAACTGTATAAGAACAGTGTAATAAGAAATGCTCCATAGTTTCCATCTGCTCTATACATTCCACATAAGGACAGTTTCGTTCTGTAATGCTTTTATGTTTAGCGTTACCCTTTATATTTAACCTCCCATAGACTGTAAGCCGCAAGTTCTCCCACATTTTCTGAGGAATTCTTAAAAAAGTGTTAACTGGTGGAGAATGTAATAATTGTCTGCTGAGGGACAATTCTTAAAACAGGGTTCCTTAGGATAATTTCTATCAATGATATCTTGATATAGAGATTTTGTGGAAAGTGTGATGGGACCATTTTTCATGGTACCCCATTTATATGATTTTTGAGCAGCTGGCAAAAAATAGAGGGGAATATTAAGACGGTGTGTTTTTGGTGCTATTTGTAGCCATGACTTAAAATATACAGCTAGGCCTTTTGTCATCCAAGCCTTTGAAATATTGTCCTTGCTGTGTAGTATAGTGCCAACCGAATGCTTGAAAAACAAAGCATGGAGGAAAACAACCGGTTCTATCATATCGAGACCCCCCTTTTTGAGATCCAAATAAGTATAATTGTGTTTAATGGGATTTAATTTTGAGCCCCATAACATTTGAAAGCATAGCCTGTAGATCCTTGTATCCAATTTGATGGGTAATGGATGTATTACTGCTACATACTGTAATCCTGGTAAAATAAACTTGTTTAATATAGCAATTCACTTAATTTTGGAATATTTCCACTGTCTCCATCTGTTCACCTTCTGTTCTGCTTTGATAATAGCTTTTCCCCAATTTTGTTCAGGTAAATTATGTGTTCCAAAAGTGATCCTCAATATTTCTAAAGGAGTGGGAGACATAGACAGTCCATACCAGATGGAATCAGGATGGTCATTAGGCCCAATAAAAAGACTTTTACTCTTCCCCATATTCAATTTGGCATTCAAAACCTTGTGATAAATTGCAATTTCTTGTAAAAAAGATTAATTTGCCCAGAATCTGAAAAAAAAAGCACAGATATCATTAGCATAAGCTTGAATGCATAAAGCATGAGGGATGCCGAGCCCAGTAATTCCAGTCCATTTCAGAGATGCTACAGCCGAATGGAGTAAAGGATCAAGGGAAAAACTATACAGCAAAGGGCTCAAAGGGCATCCTTGTCGGACTCCAGAATGTACTGTGAATTTTTGTCTGATCACACCTTTTAAAAGAGGTCGGACTGTTAAAAAAATAATATAATAGCTGCAATTGAGATATAAAAAGTGATGGAATTTTGTACGCCTTTAATACTGCAAACAAATATTTATATAAAACTCTATCAAAAGCTTTTTTCTGATCTACTGTTACCACACAACCGGACACTCCTGAAATATTACAATGATAAATGATATCTCTTACGGTCCCTAAGGCTTGTTGAATATTTTTATCAGGTAAACTGCAATACTGAACTGAAGATAGCACCCTGGAGGCATACGCTTTTAAGTGAGTATTTAACATATGTGCCAGTATTTTATAATCAGTGTTCATCAGAACTATAGGTCTCCAATTATTTATTTGAGTATGGTCCCCTTTTTTACAAAGATAAAATAGAAGTTCTTCAGAAAACTCAGGATATATAATGTTATTAGTAAACCAATAATTGTAAGTAATAAACAGTCTACCAATTGTAAAATAAATTGTTTATAGAAAGAGTGAGGGATACCATCCAAACCTGGAGCAGTATGAAGCCGTAATGCTTTAATAGTTTGTGTAATTTCTATTTTAGTGATTGGAGATTGTAAATTTTGAACTTCTATTGGGAAATTCGGGATCTCCACTGACCTTAAAAACTTATTTATGTCGGAGGATAAAATATTACTGACTGATTCAAGAGAACCATAATGTCTCCGAATTTCAGCCTCTGTCTACTAAAGAAGTTACTGTTCTGCCATCTGGGGTAGTTAAAGACTCCAAAGAGCCTGTATGCTTTAAATCTTTACAGGCTACATAGGGGTCACCTATAGACGAGGATTTTGTGCTATGATTCAGAAGAGACTGAAGTGATCTTGCTCTAGTAGATTCAAAAACTTTCATGGCGTCCTTTACTGTGGAAATCTGACTAGAGTAATCATGATTGGATGAATTTGATAAAGTAATTAATTTATGCAACTGTTGCCTGAGGGATAAATAGTGCAGAAATGCAGCAGTTCCTATTTTTTTCCATATTTAGAAAAACACTTTTTTATGTCAGCTTTGGTGTCCATCCACCATTCACCTTTATCAGCATATAGACATTCAACCAGCAACCTAGCATGAAACAAAACTGTTACCGCCTGAATAACCACTGGATCATTTAACATAGAGTCATTAAGCTTCCATCTGCCACAAAGAGTAGATTTTGGAACAGAATGATGCATAGAAAACAACAATAACAAATGGTCTGAAAAAGTATCATGGTTAAAGAACCTTTAGGAACATTTGCTGATATGAAGATATAATCAATGGTCGAGGAATAATTGTTCCATGTATAAGTAAACTTAGGGCCTTTAGTATTTAGTAAATGACAATTGAATAACCCAGCTGAAGAAATCATCTAAGATAATGCATGGGAATCACAATATATTTTTTTTGTATCTCCTTTTTTTCGCTTGTCCCCTGTAACCAAGGGACAATTAAAATCACCACACAGAAATATTTTATAGTGTGTAACTAAAAAAGATTGGATTGCTCTTATGAGATTTACTCTTTCTGCCTTTATTTGGGCAGCATAAACTGAAATAAAACGACAGTCCATATTATTCCATAGACCGTCTAAAATCAAAGCTCTCCCTGGTATCAAATCATATAATTTATGGAGAGAAAAATTGAGCGAATGAAAAAGGACCGCAACCCCATCAGCCACATTCTGGCCGAAAGACTAATAGGATGGACCCCAGACCCATTCCCTCTTAAAGGAATGAATCTGATCTGCAGCATGTATCCAGGTTTCCTGAATTAAACAAACATCTATGGCTTTATCATGTAAAAATTGAAACACAACCCTTTGTTTTTCATAGTTTAACAAACTATGAACATTGAAGGAGAAGACTAAACCACCAGTCATTCAAAATTCCATTAGAAAGAGTACCTAGGTCTTTTTCCTCTTTTTCTTTTTTTTTTCTCTTTATAATCACCATCTACATTTTTTTTCTGACCTTGGTCATTAAAGGATTTTTGGGAATCGGAATCCCCCACTTCCATTTCAGAATCTCCCCAAAGGGTAAACAAGGCAGCATACAAATTTTTAGATTCCACTGGGGTGGGGGGATCTGAGGGAATGGATTTAGAAAATCTAGAAGATCTTCTACAAGGCAAGAGGTCCAAAAGGTACACTAGTACCATCTTTTGGAGGAATGGGCATATCCGAATAACAAACTGGAATGAGCATACAGTATCTGGTTTCATGATTTGTTGTACTGGAGCCTGGTTCAAAACCTCTTGTGATTCTAAATCAGTAGAAATCACTAAGGGATCTATGGATGGAGTTTGGGGATGTAGAGAAGAAGGGGTGGGTCAGGAAGATCCTTGTGGGGGATTAGAGAGAACAAAGAGGGGGTGGGGTTGGGGTTTTGAGAAATATCATTTGAGGTACTGGGGCTGGGCTGAGTAGGGTCCACCAAATCTTGCACTTGCTGGATGAGAAGCTCAAGGCTAATACAGCTTGCTTTGTTACAGGCTGCCCAAGGGCAGTCACTGAAGACATGCCCATATTCCTCGCAAAGGTCACAATGAGTATGGTTAGCACATTGCATAATGCTGTGACCAATTTCCTCACAGTTGTTGCAACGGGGTTTGTCACAAGTGCTTGAAAGTTGAGTGCGAGAACCACACCTATAGCAGGCCTGAGGTTGACCTGCATAAAAACAGGCCCCACGGTCTCTGCCCAAAAGGAGGGAGTTTGGAATATGCTCTATTCCTGTTTCACCCTGCCGTAGTTTTACCTTGTACTTCCTCCCCCAGTCCATAAAAGCTCTCCATACAAAATGGCTTCTGGTGAACTGAGTATTTCACATTTCTGTAATAACCAGTATGTGATATCTTCGACATGAACTCCTTCGTTATGAAACATAACGGTCACATACTTAATTAAAGATTTAGTCAGAGGTATAACTACAAAAAGGGGTCGGAGATGTCTTGACTTGCCCATACCTCTCCCAGAACAAATCTAGTGCATAAGCTGTTCAAAAACTAATGTTATAATTACCCTCTCCTGAAATATTGATAAAAGCATAAACTTCCTTTGGAGAGAAATGTAGAGAACCCTTTAATAAAATTTTCTCCACATGATATCTATCAGGTCAATTTTTCAACCCCCCCCCCCATATCTTATCCATACTGCGTTCCTGCGGGGAGCAGCCACTTGTTTAGTATTAGAAAAAAGCTCAGACTGTAAGGGTTTAGATTCTCGTGACTAGTCTGACAACAAAGGAGAGGGTTTCTCTCCAACCCCCTGTGCCCCAGGTATCAAAGGTGGAAAAGAGACAGTACAGACTGTTTTAGAGCTGTCCCAAATTGGTTCTGAGGCAGGGGACACAATTGTAGTATGAGAGTCAGAATGAACAGGGGTGTTTGATACAGGCCTGGAAGAAACCCCAGGCTTCCATTCTGCTGTGGCTTGGGAGAAAGAAATATCTCATGCGGGGTCTGGAATCCATATCCCTTTTGTGAATCTAGTCCATCCTGCCCCTGAAAGGGCTTTTTGCGGTGTCCATGAAGCCACCTCAGAAATATTCTCCCCAGGGCCAGAGATCGTGGTTTTATCAAAAAGGGAGGCCACCTGGCGAGCCTTATCAATGGATTTTAAATTCTTCGTCTCTAGTACAACACTCTCAGATTTTTTGTTCCCAAAGAAAAAGTCTGTAGCATTCTCTTGTGTGTGTTTGACCTGGTTTGGTAGATTATTGCCGTCCCTTGTTCTGCAGGGTTTGGTTGTCTAAAAACAAACCCTGCTGTCTTTGAAAGTGTAAAGTCCGGGGGAACCACTGTAGGAGATTTTCATGTGGGACCCCAACGACTGAGCCATGCACCTTTTGCTCCGCAGGGTGAGCTGATGTATTCACCTGCAAGTCAGACTCTAAGCCATCGCTTGTTTTCTTTGACACCCAGGCCGTTGCTACAGAAACCTCCTGGCTCGTTATTGGCAGCTGCGCTTGAGCCGTCAGCGGCCTGGAAAAGACCAGGAGCTGCGTTTCAGCCTGTGAGTTAACTTGAGCATTTTTAGACCCAGACATGGTCCCAAGATCAGAAAGGGGCACTAGTAAACCCAAGTCTTCAGGCATTTGGCACACACCATTAAAGGTGCTGTAACTGCCAGCCTTGGAAATAGACATATCAGAGCAGGTATTTACTGGTGCAGTCGGTGGCTTAGAATGAATCGGTAGCTGCGATTCAGCTTGTGAACAACTTTGAATGTTTTTTTCATGCACTGTACCATAAACAGAAAAGGGAACAGGTGGACTAGAAACTTTAGGCTTTTGGCACTTACCACTAAAGGTGTTTTTACTTCCAGCCTTGAGAAAGCATTTGAAAACTCACCCAGCCCCGCTGTAGTAAATTCAGGAGCAGCTGTGCCATCTGCTAGTTTGACAGGCCTAAAATTCGGGTTGACAGAAGCCGCTCCAGACTGTAAAATATTTAGTTTTCTTCCAAACGTTGTTTTCCAGCAAATGATGCTCCTCTTTAACTAATACAAGCTGAATAAGTTTTTGTTGTCATGATTCCAAGTTACCTGCTGCATCTTTTTCAATATCCAAACCAGGTTCCACACATAATCCTTCTGTAGACATATAAATATCCATACTGTTTCCTTCAGGGATAGTAGTACTTTCACCCAAATTTTCATCTTCAGCCCCTGTTGAATTCAGACCAGGAGAGGAGGCCTGCTCTCCTGTCTGCAGCACTTCCATACCAGGATCCATGGGAGCCGCCATCTTGGTCCCATAGGAAAATGGGGCCCCCTGCTCACAGGAAGCAGAGTAGGGGAATTTCCCTGGTGTCCTGGCCAAATTTTCCTCATTCATTAAAAATACCACCAACAGCTTAATCTGGTTCAAGGTCAGCTGGCATTCATCTGTATCCCCCTGCCCCGGGTCGTGCCTGAAAATAGGCAGGATTTGTCTAGTGCACTTACCCGGTCAACAAAAACTAAATAAATAAATTGTTCCATCCCATATCAGACATGAATTGGTTTATGTAACTTTTCCAACCCCCATACAAGTAAAATAAGGAATAAAGACAAGCCCCATGAAAAGACTGAACTCATTAAGCATGTTGTCAGTCCACAAAGTTCTTCCCACCCACACACACATGCTGATGAGAAAAGTTGAAAAAAAAGGTTATTTTAACCAGTGCAACTACACCATGTCTGCTGTGGTTTACCACTGTCCTTCTGAAACTGAGACAGAGGGTGTATGTTAGAATACTTCAGTGTAAGACACACAGTCCATGCACTGTGAGCAGAGTCTCATCTCCCCAGTTCAACACAGGTCAATGTTGGACACTGATGGCCCAGGTGATCCTCCCCTGAATTGTTCCTTTGGAGGTGGGGTGGCTTCAGAGAGTTGTGAGTAGCCCCATTTGCAGTCTTTAGAAATTTGGTGCCATGCTAATGTAACCTGCAGGGCCTCCAAGGTAGGGTCCAGTGCAGAGAATAACTCTGGGGGTATGCCAAGTTTCCCGAGCAGGGGTTTTATCTTGGCCAAAGTACAGAAAAAATGCACCCCATCTACCATGTGTATCTCGAACAAAGCCAGGAAAGTATCTGCATCTTAATCTCTTTTGTTGCTAGGTACTTTTGAATAGCCAGCAAAGCACGTCATTTACGTAGGGTTAGGGGAAGTGTCATCATACTCAAAAAAAGAGCCTAGTGTCACCAAATAGTACCTCTTTCTTATTCCATGCCCATTGTAAAAGCTATTTTTTGTTCTGTTGTCCAGGAACTTGAGAACCACAGAGCGAGGCACGCTTTTGAAGTAGATGGCCAGGGTCCCAGGGCTCTGTGGGCTCTCACAATATTAAAGGGCTCCTTGACAGGCCACAATAACACTTCCTGTAAGGATTCCATGCAGCCATCCCAGTAGTGTGGAGGGCTGAGGCACTGGGCACCTTACCTCCTGCCACGCTAGTGACCCGAGTTCAGGAACAAGCTTGGGTTGATGGGGTGGTCCGAGGGGGGGGATCCAACATCAGAAGGACTTCTCTCCTCTCCCAGGGTGGAGAAGTCTATTTACCTATCCCTAGACTGCCACCAGGTGGAGGTCTGTTGGCAGTGTAGCTAAGGCACCAAAGTAGAGAGGTGCCGCAAGTGCCTGATGCATGAGTGCCTCCACATGCATGTATCCATACACGCACTGCAGCAGAGACAAGAACCAGAAAATAAAAAAAATGATGGCAGGAGTTTCATGCTGCTACAGGGGGACTCCAGGTCTGATCTGGATTGTGAATTGGGGGGAGGATGGCCATCCCTCATTTGACCCCCACCACAGAGGAAAAAGCTGTAGAAGAAAAACTCAAAGACCAGATGAGTCCCTAGGGGAAGTAGTTGCTGACTGGAGGAGGTGGAGGCAGGGCTGACCAGCTGGCCCAGCCATCAGGGTACAGAAAAACCTCTAAGGAAAAAGAAGGACTCTAGCAAGGGCCCCATCTCAACAGTCTCCATACCCTCAAGCAATCCATAGATTCTGATGTCGTTGTGCCAGGAGTGGAGTTCCAGATCATCTAACTTCTCAGTTTCCACTCCCAGCAATATAAAAATCTGAGTGCTGTGTCATGCTGGTCGGTAACAGTCATTGCCTCTGTGAGTCCCTCCTCGAGGCCCAAGGTGCACTGCTTCACCTCACCTAGGTACTTTGATGTTTCCCCAGTCATCTTCTCTATGCGATCCATTGAGGAACCCAGTTTTTTAGTTCATAATAAGTCGCTGGGACATGATGGTAAATTGCTCATCTCCTTCATCCTCACTCACAAGGCTGACTTCCTCCAATGTCACAGAGGTGGAGTGGCTATGACAGTGGGTGTTGTGACCTTTCATAGAGCTTGGTGGTTTAGCAGAGTCCATTGTAAGTCTTTCAACTTTGATTTGTTAGGTATTACAGTTAGAAGAACTCCCTCAGAGTTTGACCATCGAGAACTGGAAGATTAGGATGGATTTCAATGGTTTTAATCACCGAGGGGGAGAGCTGGCTCACCTTATAACCACATCAGGGGAGGGTGGAACAGCAAGTCATCTCTGTTTTTGTACCTTACTTTTATTGTGTGTCTCAGGCATTTGTACTTGTGTCTCTGTCCATGGTATTTGTATTTGAGTATCTCTCTCTCTCTCTGGTGTTTGTATCTGTGTCTCCATCTCTAATATTTGTATTTGTGTCTCTCATATTTGTAATTACTGTATGTCTCTAGTATTTGCATTTCTGTGTCTTTGGTATTTTTATTTGTATTTGTGTCTTTGTCTCTGATATTTATATTTTGTAGTTTTATTCATGTCTCTGGTATTTATATTTCTGTTGCTAGTATTTGTATGTGTGCCTCTGGTGTGTATCTGGCATTTGTAATCTCTGTCTCTGATATTTGTGTTTCTGGGGTGTTTCTGACATTTGCATTTGTGTCTCTGATATTTCTGTTCGTGCATCTGGTATGCATATTTGCTTCTCTGGAATTTATATTTGTTTCTCTGGTATCTGTATTTGTGTCTCTGTAATTGTATTTGCATTTGTGTCTCTGGCTTGGATATTTGTTTGTTGTCTTTGGTATGTGTATTTGGGTCTCACTGGTATCTGTAAATGTGTCTCTGGTATTTGTGTTTGTGTGTCTCTGGTATTTGTATCTCTAGTGGTAGTATTGGTACTTGTATTTGTACTTGTACTTGTATTTGTATTTCTGTCTCTGCAATTTGTATTTGTGTCTCTGGTATTTGTGTTTGCATTTATACCTCTGTCTCTGGTATTTGTATGTATGTCTCTGGGGTGGCTCCTATATACGTATTTGTGTCTCTGTCTCTGATTCTTGTATTTGTGTCTCTGGTATCTGTATTTGTAGTTGCATGTGTATCTCTGGTATTAGTGTTTGCATTCATACCTCTGTCTCTGGTATTTGTATTTGTATATATGTCTCTTGGGTGGTTCCTATATAAGTATTTGTGTCTCTGCCTCTGATATTTGTATTTGTATCTCTGGTATTTATATTTCTGTCTTTGGTATTTGTATTTGTGTCTCTGCAATTGTATTTGTGCTCTGCCTCTAGTATTTGTGTCTCTGGTATTTTTGTGTATCTTAATTTCTCTTTGGTATTTGTAATTGTGTCTAGGCTGTTTGTATTTGTGTGTGTCTCTGGTATCCGTACTTATGTCTCCGATACTTGTAGTTGTATTTTTTTTTCCAATTGTTTAACCAATTGGCAAGCTCCATTGAATTGGTTCCCGTTACTGAAGTCAGCTAGACCACAAAAAGATGGCCTAGCAAGCGTCACGTGTCCCAAAGGATAGAAATCCCTTTAGACTGTTACCAGTCCAGTGCGCCACATCTTTGGCACACCTGGAGCTTGCAGCAATCTCGGGCATTCAAATATCCAATCCGCTGTCTCTGGTAATTCCATTTGTGTGGCAATCTTGCACATTTGAAGATCCAGCCTTCTGTTTCTGGTATTTGTTTTTGTATCTCTGGCATTTGTACTCGTGTCTCTAGTATTTGTGTCTCTGTCTCTGGTTTTTATATTTGTGTCTCTGGTATTTGTATATGTGTCTCTGTCTGGCACTGGTATTGTATTTGTAGTTGTATTTTTCACTCTGGTGTGTGTATTTGTAGCTGTGTTTGTGTCTCTGGTATTTGTGTTTGTAGCTGTATTTATGTTGTTGGTACTTGTCTTTGCAGCTGTATTTATGTCTGTGGTATTTCTATTTGTAGCTGTTTTGTGTCTGTTATGTAGCTTTCTTTGTGTCTCTGGTAGTTGTATTTGTGTGTCTCTCTGGTCATTATACGAACATTAGAAGAAGCAAGCAGAAGAAGGCCATTTGGTCTATCTAGTCCGCTCGTGTTGCAAGGTTCACAGCTTGAGCTACTGTCCCTGCCCCCTCTCCCCACTCCTCCCATCCTCCGTACCCATGATCCTTACCCTCCCCCTATACCTGTCCCAGCCTATCTTGAAGCTGCCCACTCTCTTCAATGAGATTACCTCTTCTGGCAGTACATTCCATGTGTCCACCACCCTCTCTGTGAAGAATGCTTCCTAACCTCCCTCCTAAACCTCCCACCATCCAGATTAAGACTGTGCTCCCTCATGTTATGGTGGCTACTCAGCTTAACGAGACTCTCCTTATCAACCTTATTTATCCTTTTCAAGTACTTGAAGGTCCCAATCATGTCCCCTCTCTTTCTTTCTCTCTCTTTCTCTCTCTCTCTCCTGTCTTCGAGGAGTACATGTTCAGTGCCCTCAACCTCTCCTCATATGCCTTACTCTGCTGACCAGCTATCATCTTTGTAGCCCTTCTCTGGACCTTCTCCAGCAGATTAATGTCCTTTTTGAGATGTGGGCACCAGTACTGAACTCCTTACTCTAGATGCGGCCTTACCAGTGACCTGTACAAGGGCAGTATAACCTCCTGTCTCCTACTACCGATCCCCCAGATATGCATCCCAGCATCTTGTTTGCCTTTGCTGCTGCTTTCTTGCACTGCGTGGAGTGCTTCAGGTCACTAGTGATCATCACTCCCTGATCCTTCTCCTCCTCTGATGCAGTTACTCGGACTCCACCTTGGTAGTACTCTGTCCTAGGATTCTTGTCTCCAGTATGTATACTTTGCATTTTGTGGCATTGAAGCCAAGCTGCCAGACCCTGGACCACCTCCCTAGCTTTTCCAGAGCTTCGCATAGGTACTGTATCCTTCAGCTGTGTCCACTCTCCCACAGAGCTTGGTGTCATCCACCAATAGGCACATTTTGCCCTTGATGCCATCTCCAGTGCCATTGATGAAGGCATTGAACAACACTGGCCCCAGCACCGAGCTCTGTGGGACCCCACTGATTACCTGTCTTGTGCCAGATAACTCTCCCCCACAACTACCCTCTGGGTTCTGTCTTTCAGCCAGTTTTCCAACCATCTGACCATCTTTTCCCCAACCCCAAGATCCACCAACTTGCTGATCAATCTTTTGTAGGGCACAGAGTCAAAGACCTTGCTTAAATCAAGATAGAGGATGTCTACCGCTTCGCCCCTGTCTACTGTCTTAGTGATACAGTCAAAGAAGTGAATTAGATTTTTTGACATGATCTCCTCACCATGAACCCATGCTGCCTCACATCCTGGAGAACATGCTCCTCTAGATATTCCATCAACCTTTCCTTTAGTATGGTCTCCATGAGCTTGCCCACAGTGGAGGTCAGATTGCCTGGTCTGTAATTCCCTGGGTCATCCTTGAGACTGCTTTTGTGGAGCGGCACTACATATCCTGTTCTCCATTCTTGTGGTACTATACCTGTCTCTAGTGAACTATTAAATAGGTCTGACAGTGGCCCTGCCAGCTCCTCAGCCAGTTTCTTTAGTACCCTTGGATGTACTCCGTCTGGGCCTAGTGATTTGTCCACCTTCAATGCCAGCAGCCCCTCCCTCACTGTATCCTCCTCTATCACTACATCTGTGTTCCCCTCCCCGCTTGCTCCTCTTTTCCCTCCGAAGGCACTGGTCCATCCTTCTCCCTGGTGAAGACAGAACATAAGTATTAATTTAGTATCTCTGCTTTTCCCCCATTATTCTCCACCCACTCCATCCCTTTCTCAAGCCTAACAATCCCTTCCTTCTTGTCCCTTTTCTCACTTATATAGCAAAAGAAAGCCTTCTCCCCCATCTTAATTCCTTCAGCTCTCTGCAGCTCCTTCTGTGCCTTTGCTTGCCTGACTTTCTTACTTGCCTCACTAGCCAACTTTAGGTAATTTTCCCTATCCACCTCTATCTTGGTCTGCCTGAATTTTTTATAGGCCAACCTCTTTTCCCTTACTGCCTGGGAAACCCCAGAACTGAACCAGCTGGGCGCTTTGGCCCTTGTGTTCTTACCCCTGAGCTTAATGCACTCTTCTGTAGCAACCAGTATTCCTTCCTTAATGATGGACCACCTTTGGTCCACCCTCATATCTGCTCTGATGCCCACCATTGTATTTGTGTCTCTGGTATTTGTACTTGTATGTCTCTGGTCATTGCTTTTGTGTTTCTGGTATTTGTGTGTCTCTCTGGTCATTGTATTTGTGTCACTGGTATTTGTGCTTGTGCAGCTCTGGTTTTTGTATTTTTTCTTTGTTTATTTAACAAATTGGAAAGACCTTTGAGCCAAAGGCTCTTTTACAGAGGTTCCACGTCAAGTCACAAGAATAGCAAATTACAATGGTTTGGGCTGGCAGTATAGCCTAGAGCTGTAGGTCTCACACACTGTCATAGTGAGCCTCCCCCAAGATCTGGAAACATCTTGAGCCCCCCCAATATAGAAATAATTTTGGACCTCCCCATAGTTTGAACAATTATCATACTTTGCACAATAAACAGGGAATACAGTGACACTCCTTTGAGTAGTTGAGTTTATTCTCATTTTATTATACTTATTATTCTCCATCTGTATAACCCCCTCTCCATGTCAGCCTACTCACTCCACACTTCTGGGGTTTGGACCCTATTTACTGCACCCCTCATTGCAACACCTCCATGAGTCAGATTGCTTTCTTTGTCAGTTTTACCTTGTTCTTAAACACCTTCTCAGGGACCATTTTGTTTTTGTCCTGCTCTTGCTCCTAGTACCTCTCAACCTAGCCTCTGCATTTCTGTTTTTCTGCAGCAAGTATAATGGGTCACTTGTTACCTTGTAGCTATTCATTTGTATTATTTTGCATTTTTTTTGCATAGTTTCCAAGAACTGTACTTCCTCCATTCAGTTTTCCCCCATGTCATACCAGGAAACAAGTGTTTGTTGAGTGCGACTTTCCTGATCACTCATTTTGTACATAAATTCACATGCCATTATTCACTTTAGTTTGTTGCATCCTATCACACAAAGCATCAAAAACCTGACATTTAAATACAGTACATTTTAAGGCTTGCTTGAGCCTCCCCTTGAATAGGTTGGGGCCTCCCCTGGGAGGCTGGCCTCACCATTTGAGAAACACTGGCCTAGAGGTTAGAGGAATGAGGTGTGAAGAAGTTTGATACATCCAGCAGACAAGATCTGAGTTCTCATAACCTCCACTTGCTTACTGTGTGACTCTGAGCAAGTCACTTAACCGCCCAGTGCTCCCAGGTCACCCCTGAAAACAGGATCTTGTGCCTAGTGGGCCTTACCCGGTTACCAAAGACTAAAATTAAATTAAATTAAAATTAAGTAGTACAACATGAGGAAAGTAATTACATAAACAAAATAACAATATTACAAGATGAATATTGTGTTAAGTGCAGCCAGTGGCCTTGTCTGATGAGGGGGTGAAAGGGCTTACAAGGAGAGAAAGTACAGGGGTGAATTGGGGGGGGAAGGAGCAAAATAAGAGCAAGGAGGGAGATTCCACAATGAAGCTTATGCAGGAAAGTCCCATGGGGCGGGGGGTAGAGGGAGAGAACAAGATGAGGAAACAGAGGAGAGAGGGGGAAAGTGGGAGTGGAGGGGTAAAGGAAGGGGAATGAGGTAGGATGAAAAGAGGGCAGGAATGGGAAAGGGGTAAAGGAAGGGGGAATGAGGTAGGATGAAAAGAGGGCAGAAATGGGAAAGGGATAAGGGAGGAAGTGCTGTGAGTGGAATAGCGCAGCAACAGCATAGGGCTATACAGGGGCAAATGATAAAAGAGGGAGGTCCCAGTGCATTTCGCTGTCAGCAGAGATTAGGTATAGCAATCGTAAGATGCTCTGGAATCTAGGAACTGATGCAGCTTCCGCTTAAATGGTCCCAAGGTTGCAGTCGTCACAATCTCAGGAGGAAGGGAATTAAATAAATTAGCAGCTCTAACTGTAATAAATTTCTGTCAGAGCGAGGTTTGACAGCGAGGGACAGTAAAAGTTTGAATCACAGAACTTCATGTGCTCTGAGTGCCCTGGAAGGGACTGAAAACCTGAAGGGAGCCTGGTGGTAGGAGACCAAGATTTGCCTTCTTAGCCAGAAGGCAAGCTTGATGTTCATTGCGAGCCTGGATTTGAAGCCAGTTTGCTTGTTCGTAAAGGTCACAAGTGTGAGTACAATACGCTGCACCAGTTAGTAGACAGCATGCCTTATTCAGAGCTGTGGTGAGCCGATGTAGGGTTGTGTCTGTGGTGGAACCATAAATGACCAAACCATAGTCAATAATAGACACAATTGAACTTTGGATAGCCAATCTGAGGGCTTCGGTAGTAAGGCAGTGTTTATGCCTGTGTAGAAGGCGTAGGTGAATGTTAACTACCTTGGCAACATTCTCAACATGATTGGAGTAGGACAGCGTACTATCCAGAGTAACTCCTAGGTATTTAAAAGATTGAGTCTGATCCAGGACAACACCCGGACTGTTTTTAATCACTGATTGTTTGGCTTTGAGCTCGCTGTGGGTGCCGTGGAAGAGCATGACCTTAGTTTTTTTGCAGTTAAGCACCAACTTATGAGAGATGAACCAGGACTCAGCTTCAGTAAAACTTTCCTGAAGTTGGGCCTGAAGGAGGGTAGGGTCAGCAGTCTTTGAGAAAATGACTGCAACATCTGTGAAGAGGAGTACTGGTTCGGAACAGGATGCCGGAAGATTATTGAGGAAGGTGCTAAATAGAGGGGGTCCCAGTATCGATCCTTGAGGAACCCCAGAGCAGACAGGCAGTTCAGCAGAAAGGGCAGATCCTATTCTCACCTGCTGAGTGTGGTTTGCTAGATAGCTGGCGAACCACTTTAGGGCTTCTGAAGATATACCAAGCCCAGCAAGTTGATGTATCAGCAAATGGTGATTGACCATGTCAAATGCTTTAGACAGGTCAATAAAGGTTGCACCAGGAAGTTGACCCTGATCGAGAGTATGGTGAATGAAACCTATGAATTCCAGTAGGGTTGTAGATGTGCTGTGCCCTTTCCGAAAACCATGTTGTTGGACACATTGTAGGTTTTATTTTTCCAGCTACTCCACAAACTGGTCAGCAACAATCCTTTCAAGTGCTTTGAACAGCGGGGGAAGGAAAGATATTGGCCTATAATTCCCAGGTAGTAATCTGTTCCCACTCTAAAAAACTGGTGTAACCAGAGCAGATTTCCAGATCTGGGGGAATTTTGAAAGTATGGGGAGCAATTGAGAAGCTTGGTGAGGGGGGATAGGACTTCATCTAGAGTTAGGGTAGGAAGTTTCAGGTCGAAGGAATCACTGCTTGTCCTAGCTCCTCCTAGAACTTTATGTAGGTATGTTTTGGTCTTATTTTCCGAGATAGCTTTGAAGTAGAAACATGGGTGGGTAGAGGCTTCTTCTGATTTGGTGGACGTATTTGCTGTGCTGGGTGATTCAAAGAAATTTGGGGGCAGAGTTTGGCTAAGGTCTGTGAAGGATGAATCAAATGTTGGCAATTAACATGGGGTCATGGGTGATAGACCCATCAACATTTAATATAGTTGGAGCCTGTTTGGATGCTTTCCCAGTGATTTCTGAGAGGTTTTCCCAGAATTTTTTCCCAGCAGCCCAGGTCTTGGCAAGGATGTCCTTATAGCAATGCACATTGTGCTCACGGATAGCCTTAGTACTTGCATTCCTGGCCATCTTATAGGCCTGTATGTCAGGTTGACTGCCAGAGGTCCTGGCCCTATGCCAGAGGTGGTCACGATCCTTCATTTGAGCCAGAAGGTTAAAGAGATCCAGGGATTATCAAGTCCCCTGATCCTACGTGTCCCAAAAGGGGCGTGGATGTCACAGGCTTTATTGAAATGTTCAATGAAGTATTGTAGAGCTGAGTCAATATCAGGTGCGGTTTCAATGTAAGACAATTCTTGTTGTCGGAGAGACTTTAGTGGCTGCAGATGGCCACAGAAGAGCACTCTACTTGTAATTGTTCTGGCAGGGGGCTTAATAAATTTGTTAGACCAACAACACTTGGTAGGAGAGTGACCACTAATAGTGTCAGGCAATACTTCAGAATGGGAAATACTTCTCTGGAATTTGTGTTTGTGTGTCTCTCTTGTCATTTGTGTCTCTGGTATTTGTATTTGTGTGTCTCAGGTTGTTGTATTTGTGTCTCTGGTATTTGTATTTGTTTGCACGTCATGTTTACTAAAATATATATTTTTATATGATAGACTTGTTTCTGTTGCTAATGATGGCACAAGACCAAGGGCCTTGAGAATATCAATAAAGTACAGTAGGTAGATTTCTCAATAAAATATGCGTCTGCCAGTGAGCCATAGCTCAGGTTTAATGTTACTTTATGTGGTCCAACACAAATACAAATATTTCAGAATGCTATGTGTATTTGTTTAAAGGGCATTTTTTTGTGTATTTGTCCAGAATATGATTTATTGCACAGCCCTACTATGTTATGTTACAGAGATAGGGCATTATCTATCAAGCACAACTGGAGACCCTTTACTAGTGAGATACAGACTGTAAGGTGACCAATCAGAATCCAGCTTTCACAGAAATCTTTAAAAGTCAGCATATTTATGTATTTATTTATTTAAGAGTTTTACCAGGAAGGCATACTGAGCAGTTTACCACTCGATTCCAGATGCGCCCTGGGGGAATGGGGATAGGCAGGATACAGTAATAGTAGCATTTACACACATATACATGTTCAGTTACAGTATAGGTTAGAGTAGTCAGAATCCTATATACAAATAGCAATTATACAGCCAGGAGGAAGGTAATGGAATGGCATGTACTGAATTACATATATGCCCCGCAACACACAGTGAGCAGGGTTTGACAAGATGGGAAGAAAACAGTGGAGACAATAAACAACTGACAACAAGATTGCAAGGGATTCAACAGGGCAGGAGGCAAGAACAAGTGGTAGTGAATTGAGTCTTAAGAAGAGCATTCCAGTGTGGAGTGTCTGTGGCATGTCTAATGTCGGCCGACAGGGAATTCCATAATTTGGGCATCCTGAAGCTGAAGACAGCTTGTCCAGACCTGGTGGACCAGTGTGGCATGTGAAGTAGCCAAGAATCAATGTTCCTGAGTGAGTAGACTGGAGGGGGAAGACCATTCAGAGAGGACACCAGGTAGGATGGGAGTGCCTCTGACCAGAATTTTGCAGTGGTTATAGCACAGTCTTGCAATCTACAATTGTGGAGAGAGGGAAGATCCAGGGACTGGTAGAGGACACAGTGATGTGTACTAGGAGGGCAGTCCAGAGAGGACCTGCGGAAGGAGTTGAAGAGAGGGCTAGTCTGGACAGGGAGGTTTGAGGGGCTGCACAGTAGACTACATCGCCGTAGTCCATTATTGGGAGGATCATCTTTTGAACGATAGCCTGACGTGTAGTAGGGGGATGCAACTTTTGTTGCGGTATAATGCGCCTAACATGGGGGTGCAGCTTCTTGTGTATAGCATCAATATGTGCAGTGAAGTCAAGATGCTGGTCTAACCAGACCCGGAGGTATCTGTAGGAAGTGCAGTCCTCCGGGGAGGGGCCCTTCTAATGTGTGGAACGTGGGGGAGGCAGGAAGGCGGGACACTTTGTCCCGGGATCCAAAAGTGAGGGAAACAGTTTTTTTAGGGTTTAGAAATAGTTGGTTTGCACGGAACCAATGTTGGATGGAGTCAAAGTCCTGCTGCAGGCTGGCTGCCACAGCAGTGGGGGATGAACCAGAGGCAAATAGCACCATGTCGTCTGCATACATGTGGGTGGATAGATGTATGAGGGCAGGCAGCAGGCAGATCATTGAGAAAAATGGTGAACAACAAAGGGCCAAGGACAGATCCTTGAGGGACCCCGCTGGCAACTGGGAGTGAGGTGGAGATAGCTGAGCCAATACAGACAGACTGGGACCTACCTGCCAAGTATGACTGGAACCAGTTGGTGGCAGGCACAGTCAGTTTAGCCTGGGTGAGTTTAGACAGTAGCAGGGCATGAGAGATCATATTGAAGGCCTTAGCCAGATCGATGAAGATTGCTGCAGTTATCTCCCCTTTATCCATGCCCTTGAGGATGGTGTTGGTGAGACGAAGGAGAGAGGTGGTGGTGGAGTGATTTTTTCCAAACCCGGCCTGGTAGGGGGTGAAGAATGAGATGGAGTTAAGGTAGTGGGAGAGCTGGGCTAGTACAAGACGCTCCTGTATTTTGACTAGGATGGGGAGCAGCGATATAGGACGGTAGTTGCATGGGGAGGAAGGGTCACCTCCTTTGGCGAGGGGAATGACTGTGGCTTATTTCCACATTGTAGGGATGGACCCGAGTCTGAAGGACAGGTTATAGAGAGCGGCTTGCGGGTTGGCTATGGCTGGGGCAGAGAGAAGGAGCATTTTGGAGTCAAGGCCCGAGAGGCATTTACCCTTGGTTGGATTTAGTGACTGAAATATTTTTAGTACCTCAGCGTGTGTGACTGGGCGGAGCGAGAAATAGGCAGATGAGGAGACAGCAGGGTGGAACTGGGGGAGGGAGGGGGGTGAGAGGAGAGTAGAGAGGATGTAGTGTTGGTGAGATATGAGTTAAACTCAGTGACTACAGTGCCTGGATCAGTGATGATACTACCATCTTTGTTGAGTGTAGGAGTAGGGGCTTGGGCCGGATGGGTGAGTAGGGATTTAATTGATTTCCAGAATTGTGCTGGGTGAGAAAAGTAATTGTTGAAAGCAGACTTAAAATAATTAGATTTGGTCTGTCGTATGAGTCTTGTGCAGGCATTCCTTAGTGAGCGGAAGTATTGCATAGCCGATTGCCCGTTGCCTTGAAGGTTTTCCAGGCTCGGTCCCTGGCTAGTAGTTGTTCCAAGAGGTTTGAGCCCCTATGACCTAAATCTTCAGACTGTTACATCCTAAAATTATTTCTTTTTTTTAAAGATTTACTTTTGATCCATTTTTCTTTGGCCCCTCTTCCCTATTCCTCCCCCACCATATGCCAACGCCGCAGCGACATTTCAGAAACAAAGTACATTACGGCAGCAATTTACTGTTGCCATTGTAATGTACCCATGGGACCCCAGCACTGTTGTCTCTGGGTTTTGCGCCCCTCCCCAAATGAAGTCTGACTCACAGTTGATAATCCTAATTCACCGGGGGGGTGCCGGGGGCAGAGCCCTGTGCATGGAGGGTTCAGGGGTGAATCCCCCTGAAAAAAACAAAGAGTTTACCCGACGGACATATGCCGACTGCAATTTGCGGTCAACATAAATTGATTTATTTTATTTATTTCGTTTTTCTTGACCGGGTAAGTGCACTAGACAAATTCTGCCTATTTTCAGGCACAACCTGGGGGAGGGAGGATACAGATGAATGCCAACTGACCTTGAACCAGATTAAGCTGTTGGTGGTATTTTTAGTGAATGGGGGAAATTTGGCCAGGACACCTTCCCCTACTCTTTTCGAGAAGTGCCATGGGATCTTTAACAGCCACCTGAACTACCACCAGAACAGGCAGATGGGACCTCGGTTTAACGTCTCACCCAAAAGATGGCACCTCAGGAGTGCAGCACCCCCTCATGCTGCACTACAGCATCAGTATTGAGATTTAACCCAAGTGCCTGGTGTGGGGATAGAACCCACAGCCTTCTGATCTCCCAGCCTCAGAGGCGAGTGTGCTACCTGCTGAGCCACTGACACTGACAAATACCTTGCTGTAACATCGGGTTAAGAAATAGTTGTCGCTGTGAGGTCGTAGATCCCTCCCCCACAATCAGGGCTGCATTCTTTGTCCAGTTGAGGATCACTGAGCAGTTGACTTCTCAGCCGCACCAATGCTGCTCCTTGGTTGGCCAGTTGTGGGTGCGAGAATGTCAGGTGGCACAAACCCTCCCTCCCCGAGAGTCGAGTCACTTCGCAATGGGCCGAGTCCCCAGCCAGCCTCAGTGCTAGATTCTGGAGATTCTTACAGGATCCCTGCTCTTCCCAGTGCTGCCAACACCTGAAATGTTGTCGTTTAACAATGTGCTGTTCTGCCAATTCTGTTTTCATTTCATTCTGATAACCAATATTTCCATCAACCCATGGTGTGTGTTACTCAAGTTGCTCTAATTTGTTTCTGGAGAAAAGCAAGAATGTGATCCATGCAGCAATTATAAGCCAAATATGAATGTCATTCAATAAGCTTTGTGACTCCGTAATTATCGACCATGTTGTGAAACACGACTCCAGCTTTCACGGAGGTTCGCGACTCAGTCGGTGTCAAAGCATCACTTTGTAACTAAACACCCAGCATTGCAGGCATTGCTGCTGGGTGTTGGAGCCCAGAGTAAATGGCACACAAGGGTCTGCAGTCCCCAGTGACTTGCACATGAGAGTTTAAAAAACAGTTCTGGAAGCTGGAAAAGCATTGTGTGGGGGGTAAGAATGGGAGCGGGTTATATAACAATAACTATCATGTATCCTTGTCTAAACAACTGCATTAGTATGGTATTACAATTTACATATATGTGCAGTGTTGTAAATGCTTGTACTCTTGCAACTTCATACCTGTTTATAAGAAGGGCTAGAACATTGTAGGTACATTCTAGGTACGGCTAAAAGACAAACACAAGGGTGTTTTATCTGGCCATAGTTATACTCCAGAATATGTTTGGTTTAGACAGTAGGGTTTACTACAGTAGCACTGTGCTATGTTTGTCTTCTGATACAGAAAAACATTATTCTAATTAAAAATAAAACAAAACACTTTTAAAAACATTTTAAGTAGACCCCATGTAATAAGTGGAACAGTACACTTAGGAGATGTGTAATATGTTCGGTGATCACTTTTTCTCCTCTGGCATGACATAAGTGCCACCGTACCCTAACAACACACTTGAGGTGCGCAATTATCGAGCCATAATTACACACCCTGGTGTGTCTCACCACATAAATATTTCCAACCCCCCCGTAACAAATGCAATGAGATTTCTGTAGGTCTCTCTGTTACCTTTAAAGGCTCATAAAAGGCAAATAACACTAATAATAATAATAATAATAATGATGTGTAATTTGCACTAAATGGGAAAGCAATATTTGTTAGTTGGCAAAAATAGTATGCATTTTTTTAGCATTTTATATATGTGTGTGTGTGTATATATATATATATGTATGTATTTTTTTTTATATGTATTTTCTTCCTTCTGGACAACCACAGGCAGGTACTTCCACCCCTGCTCTGCTGCCTATGTCTGTTCACCGCTCCCCCCCAGTACTGCTGAGCCCCATGTCCCCCATGGATTTTCCCTCCGCAGTGAGGCCAGGAAGGGGAGGGCCATCCTCCCCCCACCCAGGGCTCATCATCCAAACTGGGGCTTCCAGCGATCCAGGAGTGGATCGGGACTCCGGTCAGCAGGCAGGGCATCACTTAGCCTGTGGCTGCCTCCCTTTTCCATCCCTCCCCCTTTGCAGCTGTCAGTGCACATGCATGGAGGCGTACGCGCCATGTAAGCACACTCTGTGCCACCCTAACTCCAGTGCTGCCCCTGCCCTTCACCAGGAGGCAGCAAAGGAGCAGAACAACTTTCCTCCTCCCTGGGAGAGGAGAGTAGTCCGTTGGATGCTCGATCCTCTCCCTCCCCTGCCAACCCCCTGGCAACCTGAGCACCTGAGCTGAGGTTGTTGGTGTGGCGCATGGTGTTTTGTCCAGTGCCTCAACCCTCAGAACCACCAGGCCATCCTGCATTAATATATTTTTGACATAATAAGATTCAGCATCTCTATATTTTGATTTCTGGCTGCTATTTTTAAAACAGCTTTAATTACTAATTTAAAACTAATGACTCAAATCATTAAATATGACCATTAGAAATTTAAAAAACAAAAATGCCTCCCCCCATGGTTATACTTTGACTTTGCATGCTGGATTCATTCTGCAGATGCACAAGGAAAATGCTAGCACACATTTTTGATGGTAAACAGCACATTGCCACACCATCGTGTTTAATTTATTCAAAGTGGGTGCAGCCAGAGAACAATTATTTAAAAAATTTTCAAAAACTCATATCTTTCTGCCCCGCCACTTTGAGGTCAGATATGATAACCCCAAGGTCTCTTTCCTGCTTTATGACGGGGCAGTGCAACAACACAGTCGGCAGGGCCAGTGGGATGCTAGGGTGTATATGTAGGGAATCATCAGTGGAAGGAGAGAGGTGGTATCACCACTGTATCAATCATTGGTAAGACCCCACCTGGAGTACTGTGTCCATTTCAGGAGACCACATCTCAGGAAGAATATAGACAGAGTAGAGGCTGTCCAGAGAAGAGCAACTGAAATGGTGCAGGGGTTGTATCATAAGCTTATGAGGAGAGACTGAGGGATCTCAATATGTACACCCTGGAAGACAAGAGGGAGATGCAGGATATGATAGATGCCTATAAGAAGACCAGTCCTAGCACTGATCTCCGAGGCACCCCACTAGTTTTTTTTTTATTTTAGCCTTTGTTAACTGGATGAGACCCACTAGGCACAAGTGCCTGTTTTCAGGGGTGACTTGGGAGCTTTTGGCAGGTTAAGTGACTAGCTCAAACACAGTACGGAAGCTGAGGTTGTGGGAATCAAACCCAGGTCAGCTGAATGTACCAGTCTCATTCCCAGTTCATTGCTCTAACCTCTAGGCTATACCGCCAGCCACTCTCTCTTTCTTGAAGTGAATTCTGTTTACCACCACCTCTCTCACCTTTCCCCTAATCAATTTCTTACCCATTTTACCACCTTTGGACCCACTCCCAAGCTACCCAGCTTACTTACTAGTCTCCTATGTGGAATGGTGTTGAAAACCTTTCTGAAATCTAGATAGGCCATGTCCACCGCTCCACCCTGATCTAATTCCGTGGTTACCCAGTCAAAGAAATCTATCAAATTCAGTTGAGATGACCTTCCCCCAGGAATCCATGCTGCCTCAGGTCTTGTAACCCACTGGATTCAAGATATTTCACAATCCCTTCCTTCAGCAGTGATTCCATTAACTTTCTCAACACCAATGTCAGACTGACTGGCCTATAATTGCCAGCATTCTCCCTGCTATCACTTCTGCATAGCGGGACTACATCTGCCCTTCTCCAGTCCTCCGGAACCACTCTTGCTTCCAGTGAACTGTTATATAGTACTGTCAGAGATACAGCCACTACTTCCCTGAGCTCCCTCAATACCCCTGGATACACCCACTCTGACCCCATTGCTTTGTCCTTTTTTAGATTAGCAAGTTCCTTCAAGACACTCTCCTTCTAAAAGGGTCTAGTGTCGCCCCCCCCAAAGCACCTGTTACTTTTTTGTGGCCCCTTCCCTTCTGCTTCCTATGTGAACACTGAACATAAGTATTTGTTCAGGATGTCTGCCTTTTTCAGGTCCATCTCTGCACAGCCCCCCCTTCCCCTTTTAACCTTACAATTCCTCCCCTAGACTTTCTCTCTTCACATACGGAGCTAAACAAATTCTGGTCAGAGCCAGCATGGCTGCTGTGCATTAACCTGATGCAAAGTCAGCTTTGACTTTTTTACAGAGGTCCTTCAAAAAACATGATGCTTTAATCAATATGTTCTTCTTTATCTGTTTTTGCTAAAGTGTGCTGTGATACATTTTAGGGGTGAAACTGTGGAACTGTTTTTCCAGTATGCATAGATTTAAGTGCAACATCACCTGGTTGATCAGTGTTTTGGAGGATTTGACCTCCGATGGTAAATCATGCGTACATCAATGAGTGAAAATTTTTGTATTGTATATGGGGCATTGAGGGAGGCAGATTCGCAATTATGTCTGAGGGAGTAGGTTTGTGTTGCTGCAAAGCTGTGGATATCTGATACCTTGCTTTATATTCATCAGTGCTCATAGTGCTGGAATGGATGGCTGGAATCTTCTCAATATCAGATATCAGTGGGATGCAAAGAGTACCTGGACCATGAACTAATGATCTCACCTCAGGATTGTCTCGACTACAAGATACATGTGGGGTAGTGAAAGTACACCTGTGATACTGGTGTGAGAGTGAGCAAGCAGGGGGGCAACATGGTGAGGGGGATGGAGGGTGGAAAGACCCGACAGGAGCCGAGGAGCATAGGAGAGAAAGAGAGACAGAGAAAGGAAGCTCATGAATCAGCTCATGGTCTCATCTCAGAATTTTCTTGGCTACAAGCAGTGTTTCAAGGAGTGAAAGTGAAAGCGGCACCGTGTATTTAGATGTACCAGACTGATCTGATCCATTCCAGTGGGTTGGATTTTAACCCCTTTTGAGCATGGGTGAAAATCAGGCCATATGGACCAGACAAGATTGAAAAATCCAGACAGGCCTGCCCGACCATCGACAGGCTGGACCAATCAACCATGCAACCTTTCGCCCAGATCGGCAGGTGTCCGCTTTCACCCATACCCCTACCGCAATGCTCTAAGACATGTTTTGCTGAAAGAGTACACAGGTTGACCACTAGCTCCATATCACATCAGAAAAAGAACATTTTCAGGGACAGTGGTGGCTCCAGACCCTTTGCCATTATTAAAGAATGTTGGCTCCCCTCAATTAAAGGCACTTGCAACACCATTGTCTCAGTTTCACCCAGACAACTGTGTCTGACCCAGTATGCCAAAAAAAGATAATTATTAAGCTGACTTGATCTTCAACAGAATATCAATTCCAAAGACCCTGCTGCAGCTAAATTATGTCCTCAACCTGGAGTCATCTTTTCAGTTTTTAGCTGGAGACGATCCTGGCACAGGGGTATAGATCAGGTAAGCACAGGTATCATCGCTGCTACCACCTAACAAGCAAGTTGAAGACATCACACCACACCACACCAGCGTGTCACACAACTCTAAACCTGCAATAGTAAACTGTGTGTAAAGTGTAAATATACAGTCTTACTTAAGAAATAAGCAATGTGGGTTAGCTACACCTACTGAGGCCACCCCATAATCTTGGAGCTTTCAGTGTGTAGAGCTGTGCTCTGTGTGTGTGTGTGTGTGTGTGTGTGTGTGTGTGTGTGTGTGTGTGTGTCTCATGCTCTTTGCTTCCATCATTGCCATGGCTGCAAATACACAAGTTCTGGTCAGAGCCAACACGGTTGCTATACCTTAACTTGATGCAAAGTCAGCTTTTGTGCAAATGTGTCTCAGGGAGTTGGTTTGTGTTGCTGCTGCTGCTGTAAGGTTGAGGATGTCTGATACTCTGCTTTATGTTCATCAGTGCTCATAGCGCTGGAATGGATGGCTGGAATCTACTTGGTATCAGATATCAATGGGATACAAAGAGCAACTGGGTCATGAGCTCATGGTATCACTGCAGAATTTTCTCAGCTTCAAGCTGCATGGGGGGAGTTAAAGCTGAAAGCTGCACCGTGGCTTTAGATGTACACTGGCAATGCCAGTGTGAGAGCAAGTAGGTGCGGGGTTGACAGTGGGGGGGATGGAGGATGGAAAGACTTGGCAGGAGCCAGGGGATAGGAGAGAAAGCAAGTCAGAGAGAGGAAGCACATGAATTAGCTCATGGTCTCATCTCAGAATTTTCTTGGTTTTAAGCTGCATGGGGGAAGTGAAACTGAAAACCGCACTGTAGCTTTAGATGTACACTCGTGATGTCGGTGTGAGAGTGGTTGGTGGGGGAGACAGGGCAGGGAGAGAGAGGATGGAAAGACTCGGCAGGAGTCAGGGGTTAGGACAGACAGAGAGAGGAAGCACATTGATTCATGCGTACTGTTTGTGCTGCAACTCCACTACACAGAGGAGCAACATTATGTGATATATGTGGTGCGTTTGGAGTCAGGTCACACCCATTTCAGACACTCCTCTCCTCCTCTGTTAGCAAGACATTAGCACAACTTTCGCTATTCAGCCATAAAAATGTCTTGTTTCCTTCTGTTACTGCCTGGGCTATTATCTCTTCAGTTCTGTGCCTCCATGCTCCTTACTGTTTTCTCTAATTTCCTCTGTTTCCTCTCATACACCTCCCTATTCCCCTTCCTCTGCATCACCTTATACCTTCTGAATGCTACCCTTTTAAATCTTTACCCTTTCAGACACCTGTTTCAAGAATCATAGTGGTCTTTTTTTCCTCTTGCTTTTGCTCACTTGCTTGATGCAGAGGTTTGTCACCTTCAGTGTGTCCCCTTTTAGCTTTGCCCACTGTTCCTCCACTCCACCCAGGTCATCCACCTGCCAGGTCAACCCTGAGGCATTCGCCTATCTTTATAAAATCTGCCTCATAGAAGACCAGGACCCTCATCCTTGTGTGGACCGATTCTGCAGCCATGCTTATACTGAACCACACTGAACAGTGATCACTGGTCCCCAGATGGCCTCCCACCTTGATGTCTGCAACACTGTCCCTGTTACTGAGTACCATGTCCAGTACTGCCCCATCATGAGTGGGTTTACTGACTACTTGCCTGAAGAATAGGTCCTGCAGGTAGTCCAGGATGTTTCTTCTTCTAGCGGAAGCTTCAGCTTGGAAGCTCCAATCTGCCTTCAGCAGATTAAAGTCCCCCATCAGCAGCCCCTCCCGCTTTCCTGCCATCTTGCCAAAGGCTTCCACCAGCACCTTATCTAACTCCTCTTCTATTTTAAAGTTGGATATTTGCCATCTTATGCATATCATGTTATTCCTTTATAGTGCTAGATTTTGCTAACCCAATGTAACCCCCCATCCCTTTGGGGGCTTGTCTGGACTGCTTGTGCCTTCCTCCCCTCTGGAGCTCCTGCTGCTGCTCCCGACCTAAAAGCTGCTGCTAGTGCTGCCGCAGCCAGCTCTGTCTTGCTTAACCATGTGTGTGGCATGGAGAGACAGCTCAGCCATGCAGCGGCTTCATCTTCAGCACCTCCTGTGCCCTCTGCTTTGTGGCAGCAGCTGCATTTTCCTCAGCCCTGACCCCCCAAATCTGGCAGAAAGGACCGGGAGCCAACAGGGACACATCTTTGGTGCTCCCTGCACCCACCATTAGAAAGTCACCACAAGAGCAAGAGTGCATGCTACAGGGGTTCCTTCCCAGTGCTCCTAGCTCCACAGACCCTGCCAGCATACCTGACTGTGGTCCCGATGCTCACAAGGTCACCACCAACCAACCAGACAGCAGCCCGTAATATCGTCAAAAGTACAAAACAGATACTCTTGAAATATGGGAGCTTAAGAGACCCTAGGACTGGAAAGGGGTGAACCAAATTTCACAGTCCTAGGGACTGAAACAGCTGAGATACAAGTCTCTAAAAATTGCCATTTTTAATGAAACACCAATGCATCTCTAACATACTGGTGTTTCCACACCTGTTTATATCGATGTGACCAGCGTTGCTTTGGTTTCTGGCATCAGTCAATCAATCAATCAATCAATCAAAATCTTTATTTAACCAGGCGAACATCATTGAGCAATGCTCATTTTTGAGATGGACCTGGACAGAACACATAATCATAATCTAGGCAAGGATTACAACAACAACCATGAAAGAAGTAATAGAGCCAGAAGCAGTTACCATGAAAGCTGAAAACAGTAGCCAGGCATATACAATAGTAATTACAAACATAAAGAAGTCACAGCAATCAATATAATATGTACACATTAGCCTGGAGGATACCAGAGGAAAGAAGAATGGATCATGGATGTAGTATAAGGGTAATAAGATGATATTGATGGGGGAAGGGAGGAGGAAAGAGGAAGCAGAGGGAAGGAAGTAGAGGAGATGAAGGAGGGAGGGCACATAGTAATCCACAGAATATCAGGGACCGATGTCATAGCCAGATGGATTACATACAGACTCTATGTTGGGGGTAGTAGGGGAGGTCCTTCTCAGCTGAATGATATAATCGTAGGATAAGGTTACAGTGACCTATAACAGTGGCAACTAGAAGGATGGGATAAGAAGGAACGTGAAATGTAGTTAGGGAAGAGTGGAACAGGCTGTAATGGGGCAGCATGTAGCAGGTGACATGGTTTATCATGGCAACAGCTGTCATGGAGCAACTAACAGAACAAAAGGAAGTTTTGTTTTCCTTTTGTTCTGGTAATTGCCCGGCACATCATCCGTGAAGTGATCTTCTGAACCTCACAGTGGCAGAAACCAATACAACACTGGCCTCAACTGTATATTAATATTAACTGCAGTGGAATAATATATTTTTCCCAATAGTGAGTGTTCAGAGTTCAGACCAATAACTCATGAGTTTCAAAGCCACGAGTTAGATATGAGGGTATTACTACTACTTGTGTGGAGATTTAATTTTTCTGTTCTACTTTGCCTAATTCTATATTTGATATACAGCATACCACACCATTGATAACATTTATTAGTGTTTTACCTTGTTTCTGGTTACAACTGACTTTGTTTCCATTGTTCTCTAAGATAAGGGAGATTACGAGCGGAGTAGTGCTGTACCCTGTTGTTCTCTAAGGTAAGGAAGGTTACGAGTGGAGTAGTGCTGTACCCTGTCCTTTTCAATTTTTTCCTACGTGACATAGGGGATGGAATAATGGCGAGTCCTATAGTCTATACTGTTCCCCTTACTGGTGCACTAGTACCCCCAAAGTGCCTTGGGAGCTCACAAATGGTCTATTAATGTGTGCATGCACAGAGTGTGCAGCTGCAGGCCCACTGTTGGACCACAGTGTAGTGCTAAATGAAGACTGGTAGTTGAGCATCCCAAACAAAATATATTCAAACTGATGTTAGTTGCTCCTGGCTATTTCAGTTCTAGAAATGGGCTTTGATGACAGTTGCACATGAATGCCCACAGTTCTTTTAACTGGTTCAAGATAACGCAACAGTTGGTGGTGTATTGACCCAGTACACACAACCTCTAAGTTTCTATGGTTGCTGGCTGTGGTGGGACATCTCCTTTTGAGTTGCAAGATGTTGGCGGTGCTACAAGTGTGGCAGACCCAACACACCTCTGGGGGGGTGAGGTGTGCGGGCCATGTTGGTCTCCAAGTCCTTTGAAATCCTCTTCACCCCATAGGGGGACTTACACTCCCCCACCCTGAGGGGTAACCAATCACCATTCAGAGCCTTGGGTGACTTAAGCCCAGGACAAGTCCTGGCAGCACACAAATATCAGGGCAGGTGCTTTGGTGTAGTTCCAGACTGAAACAAAAATCTCTGCAAAGAGTTTTAAGCAGCTTCTCTGAACCCAGTCACTGACTGCTCAAATCACTCACACATCTCCTGTCTTCAGTCTCCCAGACTGTCCGAGACACAACTGAGCTTTTTCACATGTACTCACCATCTGTTTCCATCTGAGGGTCGATTCTCATTGGCTGACTTCTCGTACATAATTCATTATACTAATCCCCCTGCTCTGAGTGGCTGGCAATTTGACAAGGGAAACATATACATAAAGTCCTCTATAACGTGAGCCAGCTTACATCTCGAAGCTCTGCAGAGCCGAGTTTAGGACTGGCTCTTTCTTCCAGGCAACATGTGATGTCCTCTGACCCCTACCCTACAGTCCTGGGGCCAGAAGCACAAAAAAAACATGGCAGCCTCCATATAGTCTCTTACTTGTTGTGATTTTAAAAGTTGTTTCCAACCCATGGTTCATCTTCCAGCCATTAGGATTGGTATCTCCCATTCCTTTCTGCTATCTTGTAGGCGACTCAATGGCAGAAGGGCCCTGTCAGGTGCTTCTGAATGTTGTACTCTATGTAAGAGCAGTTTTCTTGTTGCCACTGCAGTTGCATTTGCTGTGCAGCTTTGAGAGCCACTGAATGAATAGTGGAGTAATGTTGTTGCGCTTTCAGACCACAAAGGCAGTCTGAGGGGGTGGGCTGAGCAAATTCCCTGTATGGCACGGGCTGCAGATGTCTTTGGCACAGCTGCACTAAAGAAAAGAAGCTGCAGGCCAGAATTAGCTACCTGGCCCAGCTGCCTCAGTCCACAGGGACCAGCAAGTGAAGAGGTGATGCTGCTCACTGGCTGTGATAAGGAGGCAGTTGCAAACCCAAAGAAAAGAAGAAAGGGTACAGTCCAGCCTTGATCCTGCAGTTGCAGTCTGGACCAGACTGGAGGTGAAGGAGCATGCAGAGGGTGGCAGCAAGGGGCCAAAGATAAGCCTCCTTTGGGAGGGGGTTACATCGCCCCTCATTGAAATCTTAAACCTTGGCATACTCATCAAGACTTGAAAAACACAAAACAAGAAAAACACAAACATAACAGCCTATCTAATACACCTGCATCCTATTCAAGAGATGGCATTATGCAATAGAGCATGGGGCACACATTTGTAATTACTGTATTTCCCCTGGGGTATACCCACAGTTCTCAAAGATATGTAATATGAAGGGAGACTGGAGGATCTCAATATTCCCCTCAGTATTGGAGAGGGAGTGGGGATATGCTAGAAACTATCAAATACCTCAAGGGTGTAAATAAGGTACAAGAGGGTAGCATCTTTCCAAAAAAAAGTTGTTCAAGAGCAAGGGGCCATGATATGAAAATAGAGGGGGTAGACTTAAGGGTACCATGAGAAAGTATTTTTTCACAGAAAGGGTGGTGGATCCATGGAACATCCTCCTGGCAGAGGTTGTAGGGGCAAAAATGGTAGGGGGATTTGAAAACACATGGGGCAGACATAAAGGAACTCTAGTGATGGAAAGAGAGGGTAAACTGCAGATCATTTAGGATCTGCGGTATATGAAATAGGTAGGAAAAATGGGCAAACTATGTTGGCTAAGCGGTCCTTATCTGCCATCAAATTCTGTTTCTATGTTTCTAAAGATGATCTGGGGTAGCATGAAGGGGGGGTAACCAGTGGTTAGGCAGCAATAGGGTTATAATGTATGGTAGGTGCCTATTAACCACCATAATCGCAGTCACACAGGTTCGTTATACACTGTTTAGAATTTTGAAAGTTGTTAACTTCAGAACTTCCAAAAGTTGCATAACAAAACAGAATGCACCAGAGTTCCATAATTATAAAAAGGGTCTCAGAAATGCTGCAATCTGACTGGCTGTTAGGATTCCAACAGCCTTACATTAATCCATGTTATACTGTCATGTACAGCCTGATCACCATGGCACATGAATTCTTTCTGTCAGCACTCCATCCTCTAGCCCTGCTGAATGTGTGGAATGATGCATTCTGATTCTGAACCAGCATTCTTAAACTGTTGGTGGAAGAACTATTTTATTAAAAATCTCCTCTAAATGAGGAAAACATTGAAAAGGTATACTTTAAACTATTTTCTTTTTGGCGTGTTTTTATAATAGTAATAAGCACTCAGGAGTTAGATTAACAGTTAATCACTCCTAGCACCCAGGGCACTGCCGCGCCGTGCCATATTACACCCCTAGTGGGTGATTAACAGACTGTTAATCTAACCCCTGGTCATGCCTTATTGCTTAATTCTCACATATAGAATGCAGTGTTTTTTGACCATACACTATAAAAGATGATGGCTGGGGATTGGGTGACAACCACGCTGAAATCACTTCTCGTGGTTTCTAGGGCTACAGTAAACCTCTCGAGCTGCGCTTTCGAGGTTTACAATGTTGCCCTAGCAACCACTAGAGGTGATTACAGTGTGGTTATCACCCGATCCCCAGCCATTATCCTCTATATTTTATGTACTGTAATTTTGGGAAGGTTGGTGGAGACACAAGGGGCGTCATATGTGCACTCCACAGGATTCTTTATTTTTCATTCAGATTGACAAGGTCCAAGATGCTCTTTTATAATAACTTGAAAGGGTCACAGAGGGTTCTGCATCTGCCACAAGAATGGGTTCAGATCATTCCGGTATCTTAATGTCCTCTGGTGGTGCTTCAACAGTGTCCTCTATTGTCCTCCATGATAGGGGCAGGATACATGACCCAAAGTCAGGGGGTACAAAGGGTGCTTCAACTGGACTTAAAGTCTTTGGTTGGTAACACTACTTCCTTTCTGTGCAGGTGGGTGCAAGTTCAAGGAGAGTAGAGCTTGCCTGAATTCTGGGATATGACACACAAATTGATCGTCCTCATCAGAGCTGTTGTAGACCACATCAAGTTGTGTCTCAGTATTTGCAACTGATAGTTCAGTCTAAGTTGCAGGGGTCCTCCTTTTCAGTGTCTCATGCCTACCCAGAGGAACTTTCTCCAGCATCCACTGAGCTTGCTCTCTACCTCCCGCTGTGGTGTTGCAGCTACTCTCCTCACTCTGACTGATGAAGCCCCCGGATCTGAATCCACACGGGGAAGGGCCTCCCTATCCTCCCAGGGTGCTCTATCTAGAGTGTAGAGTGCTGGATGGAATGACTGGGCACAGAGAGAGCTGAGCACTCAGCATTGGGAGTGTGGAACAGGAGGTGGGGCCTTCGCCTATCCTCTGGGGGGGAGGGTTCTGCTAACTGTTTTCACCCGGAGTTTGGTCGTGCCATGGCATCAGGGCACTGAGTGCTGATGCCCGCCGCAGCTCTGCACCTCGCTATTGCATGGCATCACAATCCTGGCCATCCTCCAACCACCACCAGAGGCCACTCTTGTGCAGTGCATCTTCAGAGCCCTCCCCTTGGAAGAGAGAGCAGTCCTTCGGATGCTCGATCTCTTCCCTCCCCTGCCAATCCCTGGCAGCCCGAATCCATTCCCGAACCTGGGTCACTGGCGTGGCGTGAGGTGTGGCATTCAGTGCCTCAACCTTCAGTACCACTGGGCCGGTTCTCTGTACAGCATCTTACATACAGTGTTTCTATTCTCCAGCCATAGATTGTACACCAGCACAATGATATATGGTTCTCTAGTTTTCAGCTATTTTGTTTACCTGGGACTCCAAGATTTCTCAGCAGGATTCTGTATCCAGGCAGTTGAGCGTTCTCTCTTACCCATTTATTAAATAAGGTCTTGTTGGTCATATTAGCTTTTCCTTCTGATTCCTTGGCCACCCTATAGGCTTCAGTTAGTCATCTTAATCTTTTGGCGTACTCTAGATAAGTCTCTGGTAGGGTGCCTACATCAGAGATGCTGAAACACAGGTTAACTGACAGTCTGGCATCACATGCAAACATGAGTTAATAGAGGGAGAATGATGTGGACTCATTTTTGGTGAAGTTATATGTGTGGACCAGAAAAGAACAGTTACTCACCATAACGGTAGATCTTTGAGAGAATCTCCTCCATTGAGCCGCATCTCTGGAACTGTAAGCTGTTAGCATAAGAACCACTTGGAAAGTTTTGCTAGCTAGGGCCGCCCATAATGATGTGCAATGTCGGATCCTATATAATCGTGGCTGGCCCAATTGCTCTTCAGTTGCTCACTGGAGATAAATTCAGAGGGCCTCTTACCATGAGGACCCACAAGATCAAGCCAGTACCAGGCATACAAGGAGAAGCATGGGACTGGAGATAACGTATACATGCACGGTGTACTTCTGGATCCTATCGAACATGATGAGCTGACAGGGGAGGCCAGTTGACGGAATATCCATTATTGTTACTGGGAGTGACAGCAGCAAGCATCTGAATAGTTCAGAGAATAACCCCAGTACAACCTGAGTGTTGACAGCACCCTTTAAAGGGCCCAGGACTACTGATGCAGAAGGATAGAACCTGACAAGGAGGCTGCCTACCATCCGTAGTAGGTACAGCAGAGCCAGAGCCACACTCCAACCTTGGTGCCTCATTGACAGCTGGGGGGGGGCTGTAGTCATTACCGCTGGAATGGACAAGGACTTATCCCCTTTAATGGAGACCTCAACCTCATTGTCAAAGCAGGAACTTTATCCTTATGCTTGTGCTGATGGCCAGTAAAGGAGGACTTTGATGATGACGGCTTATCCTTGTCTTTGTCCTTAGTTCTCCTCATCTGTGGCAACAACAGTGTCACTGAATGCCAGGGAGAACCCTTCCCCAAGGGTGGTCGAGCAAGAGGGAGAAGCTGGTTTGGAGCCTCCAGCCTTGGTAGTTGCTTCCATGGCATTGATAGCGAAGAAGATTTCTAAAGCCTCCTTGTGGCATCTCCTTGTGGCCTAGATGACTCCCAAGGCCAAAACAGCAAACACAAACCATGTGAATGTCATCCTTGTAGATCTTGTAGCCACAGGTACAAAACCAAAATAAAGGTTCTTTTAATGGCTGCATAAAAGGACAACAGTGATAGGTTAAAGCAAAGCAGTTAAAATAATAAAGTTGAAAAAAACACAGTGTTATTTCTCTTCAGGTCCAAATGGTGGGTTACAGTAGGAGAAAGAGCTGAGGAGCAATGGGTCCACCCATGATTTTATAGGTGCTGATGTTACAAGTCATTGTAGATGGCCCCCAGCTGGCAAAAGCTTCCAAGTGGTCCTGACATTGACAGCTTACTGTTCCAAAGTTGTGACTCAATGGAGAAGATATCTTCAATAAAGATCTACACTTGCTGGCTCCATTTAGATTCATCGGCTGTGTCCAAAGTTCCAAGTATGTTCAAGAGTGTCTGACAAAACCTCTCAGGCTGAGGGTCACCTTTTGGAAGATAGGGTATGGCTTGAGACTTTTCAGTATCCATCAATGCAGTTATCTGATGAGGTGACTATCAAAGTCCCCCCTTTGTTCAGATCGGAAGCACTTTGAGGAGCTATAATGCATGAACTATAACAGATTTGGCACTGTTCTTGCTATCGGGTCTTAGGTGGGGGTAGCTCTGTGTATAACGGGTGCAGTGATAGTAACTAACAAGATGTTGCTGATCCCCCTTCTTGTCTAGCTCCAGAGATAGTAAGTCCATGCAGACAAGATCCAATGGTCCATTGCTCATGATACTGACTTAAGGCGTCACCCTTTTTGGCAGAATCTTGCAGGTGATGACCCAGCTACAATCTGCGATGCTTTTCTACTTCCATTGCTAGCCAGCATCAGTAGAATCAGTCTTTTGACAAGGTCCAGTGATTTGTCATAGCCCACGATACCCATATCAGGACACATGGTGAAAATAACGGCACTGCATGTTCTCTATCCACTAAAAGTATTGTAAAATCTATACATTCAGGGGAAGTTCCACAAGATATGGAAAACTGCTCATGTAGTGTCAATTCCTTAAAAATAAAAACTCAAACACTTGCCCTGTAATTAGAGGTCCATTAGTCTAACTTCAATTAGATGTAAATTAATAGAAAGGTTAGTAAAGGATATGATTCTTCCAAGTCAGAAGTTCCGGACTTAGATCAACATGGTTTTACAAAGGGAAGGAGTTGCACAACCAATCTCATTTGTTTTTTATGAGAAGATAAATAGTGCTCTGGATCAAAATATTCTGTATTGATATCATATACCTTGACAACAAGCAACGCTTTTTGATTTGGTGCCACACTGGGCCATAATCACTAAACTGAACAATGCAAAAAAAATGAAACATATTCACTGGACTTCAGAGTTGTTAAACAACAGAACTCAATAGTATTAATCAACGGATCTCTCAACCTAGGTAAAGTCTCAGCAGGGTATTACAGAGCTCAGTATTAGGCCCCCATCATATTTCAAATCATATATCTGATTTAACACATCAGTTAAACTGTTGGTCAGCAAAACACATGCCGACGATTCAAAAATCTGTGGGACCCTGTGGAAACAGCTACACAAGTGAGGTATATCCAGAGTGACCTAGATAGTGTTGGAAAATGGTCCAAAAACAGCGAAGGTGTTTTAACTTGGATAAATGTAAGGTTATACACCCAGAAAATAAAATAAAAAATAACATATATAGTCTAAGAGGAGACTCACTAACAACAACTATTAAAGAAAAGATCTTGGAGTTCATATTATAAATGATCTGGGTTAACTAGTCAGACAAATGTGGCTATAGTTAGAACTAATAAAATCATTTGAGCTATTAAAAGACGTAATAGATCAGGGAATAAGAATGTTCTGTTACCCCTCTATGGGGCATATGCCAGACCCCATCTGGATTATACTTTCAACTTTGGTGTCCATATGAAAAAGAGATATAGCCCAATTAGAAAAGTGCAGAGAAATTTCACCAAACACATTACTGAGTTTGAGGATAAGACTTTTCAAGAACATTTAAAGCAATTAAACTTAATGCCACATTGAAATTAGGAGACTAAGAGGGGACTTGCGTCATATGTTTGATATTGTTCATTACCCATATTTATTATCAGAACTAGGAATCAGCTTCAAACATAACATAGTATCCACCAGAGGGCATCCATTACAGATTGTTGGTAAAACATTCAGGACATTAAAAAAAAAATGTCTTCACCACACATATTGCAAACCCATGGAATGCCCTGACAGTCGAGCTACTAATAAATAAAACCAAGTCAGAATTTAACAAAGTTGACAAACTTTATCTTGAATGGTGGAATAATAAAATAATACAATTAGTAGTTTATTAAAGGAGCAACTATGCAACATTGCCTTCAGCCTCCTCCTCACCCTCTCTTAGAAGTCTGAACCGCAGTATATCATCATGATAGGGTTCTGAAGATAATTTTCTTGGACTTGGTGAGAAGAACCAATTGCTTTTAGGGAACAGGGTTCGCACAAAAGTCCATTTTTCATTACCAAGCTTACCCCATTTCCAGTCGAGAAGTGGCATGTCAGGAAGGTTGACTTTACCTTATAGCAATTACTAGCCCTTTCCAAGATTGTGATGGCATTCTTCATATTGGGGTCCATCCTCTGAGCCTAGTTGCATTTTTATTCGGCTGAGATGTGGCAGAGAGGTGTTATGCAGGGTGATAAAATGGACACACCCAACTGGGTTGGTGGGGCTAGACTGATCATCTGGCACTAGCAGTTGACAAGTGGGTCATACCTCATCCTCAGAAATGTAAATTCAGGGCTCCTCTGTGGGGGGGGTATGATGTGGAGGTCTGGACAAGGCATCTACATCAGTATTGTTCCTTCCAAGGTGGTACTGCAGTCGGGCGTGGCAGGATGACATGGCTACGATCCAGTTATGGTCGGTGTCATCCAACTTGGCTATCATAAAGACAAATGTTAGTGGGTTGTTGTCTGTTAGCATGACAAACTTGGCTCCATACAGATAGTCATGGAACTGGTCCACCAAAGCTCATTTCAAGGTGAGAAATTCCAGTTTATAGACTGGGTAGTTCTCCTCTGACACGCTCAGGCTTCAACTGGCATGTGCTATGGGTTTCATACCATTCTCATGCTACTGGTATAGCACAACTCCAAGCCATTCATTCTGCATCAATATGGATGGTGTATGGCTTGGTGTAGATATGTAACTATGGGAAAGAGTCCTGGGTGCCCACAAACTCTGTCCCATCTTGCTTCAATTACATTTTCATTAAAAAAATAAATAAACTGGAATTAAATAATGGGATTTCTTTGGTGGAAACCTCCCGTTCCCACATCCTGGCTATGCCCTGTGGGTAAATGAGCAAAAGCCAATACGAGGGCCTTTGTTAATTACTGAGTGATCTCTCTGAATGACTGTTTGCATTTTTCAGTATATCCACTTTCCAAATGGTTCACTGACCTTGTAATATTTGGGTATAGGTATGTCCATACCTGTGTGCTCCTTTCTTTTCTGTGTGGAATGCAGTCAGGTCAGATTGCTTAAGAGTATCACTATAGAGGAACAGCCTTTCATACATTGTCAGTAGTAGCCACAAAATCCCAACAATGACTGCAAGACTTTCCAGTTGGTTAGCCAAGGACAGGCAGTGAGGGCTTCTGCTTTACTTAGATCTTTGCTCTTTCCTCTGTCTGAAATAATATGTCCCACATACTTAAACAAAGAAACATAGAAATCTGATGGCAGAAAAGGACCCCATTGGCCCATCCAGTATGCCCTTATTTTTCATGACTGTTTGGCAGAACTGGCACTCACCGAGAAAAGGCTCAAGGTCATATCATGCGAGTCAGTCCAAAATCTTTATTAGTCTGGCCTCATGTTCTTCAAGAGTCCACCCAAACACTATGAGGTCATCCAAGTAAACTAGCACTTTGAGGAGGGTCTTGTCAGGTGGGGCTGCCCCAGGCTTAACATTTCAAGGGAAATTATTTTCAGTTTGCTGCTCTGCTGCTTGCTGCCTAGTAGGCCAGCCTCCTTCATTTTAACATGTTATTGGCAGATTTAGGGCATGAGTATGTACTTGAGTATCCTGGAAGCAACCTTGAGGACAGGCATTGAATGTTGTCGAACATCGAGAGTCCTTGTGGTACTCTCTCAAACTGATAAGACATCAGAGAGCAGGTAAAAGTAGTCTTCTCTTTATCCTATTGCTATCTTGTAGTATCTGCTGTATAAGTCCAGCACAGAGAATCCCTTCATCCCAGTAAGGCTGTCCAAGGGGTCCTGCACCTGACGCATGGTGTACTACTCAGGTACAGTCTTCTGATTCTGTATCCAGAAATTTATATACATTCTCATGGCACCAATATTCTTATGAGCCTCCACTGTTGGTGAAGCATAGGGGCTCGGAAACTGTTTAGTAGTCCCTGCAGCAAGGAGTTTCCACAGGTCTTGCTGGATATCTTAATTATCAACTAGTGCCAGTCTTCTGGATCGCTCCCGAAAAGGTCTCTCATCGTATAGACAAATCAAGTGTTCTTCACCATGGACACACTCCACTTGTGGTGAGAGAAGACCTCTGATCATTCTAGTGTCATTGCATATGCTTTATCCACTGGAGGAGGGATGGGAGACTGTCGAAGATTAGACTCACTCATCCTCTTCCCATAGAGGAGTCGTCCCTTGATGAAATGGGGCCACCATGGCATCAGCAGAGCACAAGCTGGCGAGCAAGGTGCCAGGGTATACAATCAGTTCCTTATGTGTTTTTTCTTTACTTTAAGTGGGCTTGTCTTTACTAGGGCATTGGTACCAGGCAATCCTCCACATTGTACCAGCAATCCTCCAGGTAGGCTGTTTAGGAGTTCACAATAATTATGTGATTGGGAGGACAGGATCAGCACACATTATGGAAAGGGAACATTGTTTAACCAGAGTAGCACACTAAGCTGAAGTTTGTTTCAGATGTGACCTGGGAGCGCCAAGAAAGTTAAGGAATTGCCCAGGATCACAGTATGCACCTAGGGCGGCTGTGGGATTCAAATCCAGGTCTCCAGATCTGCAGTTCAGAGCCTTAACCCACTGCCTCCTATGCTCTAAAATATTTTGGTTCCACATCAATTTGATTATAAATCCTTTCCTAAATAGACGTTAAAAATTGAGTATTGGTAGGAAAGCATTAAGTGACATTTTTTCTTATTACAAATAGCTTTAATGATAAATGTACCATTTTTATAGAAAAATAGACAAAGACGGCAGAAAAAGGCTGATCCAATCTGCCCCTATCACCCTGTCATAACACTAGGATCTAGTGTCTCTGTGGGGCCTTCGCTTTACTATTCCCCTTTTGTTATCCGTATTACTGCCTCTACTTCCCACTGAGGTAGATAGC
This sequence comes from Neoceratodus forsteri, assembly GCA_016271365.2. Taxonomy (NCBI): domain Eukaryota; kingdom Metazoa; phylum Chordata; order Ceratodontiformes; family Ceratodontidae; genus Neoceratodus; species Neoceratodus forsteri. The sequence goes on from CM028136.1 coordinate 886,144,302, forward strand.
CTTGACTCTATCCCAGTCAATTTTCAAGCCATTTATGGTTTTTGGTACTGGCCAACTCTGCCAGCAGACCATTCCATGACTCAGCAACTCTTTCAGTAAAGTAATACTCTCACATCCACTGCAAACCTTCCGCCAGAACCCTTGTCCTATCTTCTATGTTCCTGGTAAACAGCTCCACACAATCTCATTCAATTATTTTCAGAATTTGAATGTCTCTGTTATATTCTCTTTCTCTTCTTGTTTCAAGTGACTACATGCTCAGTGCCTTTAGCAGATCCTCATAGGATCTGCCTCTTGGACATGAATCATATTGGCCATCCTATGTTGTACCTTCCCTAGCATGTCCCTTTCTTTTTTATTTCTCTCTTTTTTTGCAATAATAGTTTATTAAAACAAATTTATTTTTTGTTTTAAATTACAAACAATATAACATAAAATACATTCATTTGTTACCTTGTACACTGATACTCGATGCATTTTTTCTACAGCAGGAACAACAACACCTATCAAATAGACTGTTCCTTTACAAAATGCTGGAAAAATAAGAATACACGACATACATGCATCCACTAAGATAACATACAATAAAAACAAAACGTTTAAAACAAACTAAAACTACCTAGGTAGAGTAGGTCACTGACAAGCAGCAGAAAAATCCCAGCCTCTCCCTACAAAACAGGGTACTAAATGAGAAAAAGACCAAGGTAGAACGGTCAGTGGGGGATGCTGCAACAGAAGGTAAGGCCATCAAAAAATGGAGAGCAATGAGTACCAATGCCTGTAGTCTAGGTAACAAGCTTCCTGAATTAGTGGCCTTGATGGAGGAGGAACATCTGGATATCGTGGCAGTCACAGAAATATGGTACACACAAAACCATGACTGGGACGTAAACATACCAGGATACACTAGCTACAGGAGGGACAGGGAGGGTAAAAGAGGAGGAGGAGTAGTTCTTTACATAAGGGAAGGAATAAAAGCAACAGAACAAAAAGGGTAAACAGGGAGGGAAGAAGCACTCTGGGTAAATTTGAGACAGACAATGGCACCACAATCCGGACAGGGGTTATACAGATTCCCTCTCAGGGGGAGGAAATGGACAAGGAAATGAGGAAAGTATACTTAGAATGGCAGAAAAAGGGGAGAGATATTGCTGATGGGTGATCAGATATACAGATGTTAACTGGAGTGCAGTTGGCAGCACTTCTAAGAGTGCAGTAATTCTAGATGCCCTACAGGGGCATGCCTTAGACAACTAGTACTGAGCCCACTGGGAGAGGAGCAATATTGGACTTGATACTTCAAATGGAGATGAGAGAGGATCACAGATGTAGAAGTGGGTAGCATCTGGGAACTAGCTGCCATCGAACAGTATGGTTCACAATAAACACTTTTAACAGTAGTAATTAGAGTGTGCTTGGACTTAAAGAGTCACTATTTAGGGTAGAACAAGCACATGACTCTTTATAGAATGTAGATATAGAGATTTAAAAGCTGCTAGGTTGATGGGGTGAGTTAATTTCAAAGTTTTTGCAGCTTGTTCCACAGCTGAGGAGCTACAAAGCTGATTGCTGCTCTGCCAATGAAAGATTTTGCTTTGTAACTATAGAGGTAGATACATGAGGTGCTTCTCATGGCATACTTCCCCAGAGTGCACAAAGGTAAACAGACAGAGATATACTGGGGCAGTTTATTTGAGATAACTTTGTATGTCCAAACCGCAGCATTTTTTTGCCATCTGTAAGCAAGGGATGACCATCCTACTGCCGTGTACAATGCACAGTGGTGGGTTGAGTATGGAAGACCCGTGATAAATCTTATGGCTCTGTGATAAAGCGTATCGAGTTTGGCTAGGGTACCTGTAGGTCCCTAACTATATAGAAAGTCTGCGTAATCCAATAGGGAAAGAAAGGTAGTTTGAACCAGTTTGTTTAGCGTCTCTTGTGAGGAGATTATTAATCCTAAAGAACAAACCAAGTCTTTGTCTAAGTTTCTTTGCCAGTTCTTCTAAGTGATCTGTGAAAGTAAGTCTATGGTCTAACCAGACCCCCAGGTATCTGAACTTTGGTACGTAGCCCAACCGCTCACCTAGAATGGTAGTGATCTGCGGGAGTGTCCCAGCAATTGCAGGATTTATTGCATTTTGAAGGGGCGAGAGGAACATTGCTTTGTTTTTCTTTTGCATTTAAGAGCAGTTTCTGGTTTATAAGCTGATGTTGCAGCAGATTAAATTCATTTTGAAGGGCTTTACAGGCTGCTTCAGGTGTGGGGCTACTAGCATAGAGTATCATATCATCCGCAAATAGGTGTATTTTTGCTTCTTTGATGGGGGCATGTACATTGTTAATATAAATGGTGAAGAACAAGGGACCAAGAATGGAACATTGTGGTACACCCCTCAATAGGGGTTTTGGTGGAGAAACTTCCCCTTCTGCCTTTACTTGTTGAAGTCGTCCTGAGAGGTAGTTGGAGAACCATTTAAGGGATAGGGAATCCAAACCAATGTTCCGGAGGGACGACAGAAGCAGTCTGATCAACGGTATTGGACGCCTTGCTTAGGTCCAAGAAAACTGCACAGACAAAGTTTTTTTTGTTTAATTCAAGCTGCCAGTCATTTGTCACCTTGGCTAGAGCAGAGATTGTACTGTGCTGTGCTCTAAAACCGGATTGTAACGGGTTGAGCAATTATTTTGATTCCAGGTACTTCCAAAGCTGGGAGTTCACTATTTTCTCCAGCATCTTTGACAGGATTGGAAGTAGGGAGATTGGCCTGTAGTTATTGAGGTCACTAGGATCTCCTGACTTAAACAAAGGGACAACAAGTGCATTTTTCCAAATGGGCGGTAGGTCACCCTGGGACAAGGATAAGTTGAAGAGGTGAGTAATTGGGACTGCGAAGACACGGTAGCTGACCTTTAAGAAGTACGGGTCAATGAGGTCGGCTCCAGCACTTTGTCTAGTGTCCAGCTGAAGGAGAAGATCTTCAACTTCTTTCAGGGAGGTAGGCTGCAGAGAGAAGGACGGACCGGGGATGGGTTTTTCTTGTGTATCCAATCTAAGTTGTTGGCGGAAGATATTCGCGGGAGAGGAGTCAAAGGCTAGCCCTGCAATGGCAAAATGATTATTGAGAGCATCGAGGATAGACGGTCTGTCGGAGATGACAGTATTGTCGATCAATAATTTAGTAGGTAGGGAATTTATAGTGGTGTGACCTTCAATGTCTTTGATAGTCCTTCAGAATTTGGAGGCATTTCTTGAGGAGCTCTTCAGCTGAGAGTGGTAGAAATTAGCTTTGGCTTCTCTGACCATTTTGGTGCAGAGGTTCCTCACCCTCCGGAAAGAATTCTAGGCATTTATTAAATTAGATTTCCTAGCAGTTCTCCAGAGTACATCCCTACTCCGCAGAGCATCTTTCAGGTCTTCTGTAAACCACCGACAGGATTTGTTTCTGGCACAAACTTTTACTATGGGAGCATACTTGTTCAGAGCCCCTAGCACAATTTCTGAGAAAATATCATAAGCCGTAGTCAGGGACTTGGCTAGATAGAAGTCCTGCCATCGCATGGAGTCTCTTAGGTCTGATATATACCCATGGAGATCAAAGTTGCGTATGCACCTTTAAAATGAGAATTTTGGTGCAGTTGTGGATTTAAGAGTGGATCTTACACATGCGATGAAGCAATGGTCGCTAATATCAGAGAAAAAGATGCCAGCATGGGAGAATAAATGGGGTTTGTTAACTAAAATGATATCCAAGAGAGTACTGTTATTAGGGTTGAGCTTGTTAGGACAAGTAGATTCGTTTATTAGCTGTGACAACCCAAGGGAATCACAGAACATTTTAAGTGGGGTGGATGCACTGGAGAGCCAGTCTAAGTTGAAGTCCCCTAGTATGATACACTCTGAAGATGCCGAACCCAGGATGTTTCCGAGATGTTTTAACAACTGTAGTCCAGCTGATGGGGTTCTGTAGCATCCTATTATACATAATGAGACACTGTCATAATTAGAACTGCATATAGGGTCCTTACACTCTATTAGAGCCATGAAAGTTTGGGCGAGCAGATCAGCCTGTCGCCCCACCACCACAGGGTTCCGTAAACATTCAACCTTGGAAAGTACTTCCTCTACAGTGTCCGTACTGGTACCCAGTGGGATATCCAAGATAAGTATAGCATTTTGGTGGTCGATCTCCTGCCCAGTACACCACCTCATTAACTGGTGTACAGACACTTCTGTTGGGGTATCCATTTACTTTTAACAGTAATTCGTAATTTTGGCCACTAGAAGATACAAAATCCCAGCGGTGAGCCTCCAAGATGTAACCCCTAGGTGGCGCTATCCCAAGGGCTACTACCTCTGCCTGTTTAGCTACTGACAGGTTAAGGGGCCTAGGTTCTATGGTGGGTGCCTCCACTCAGAGGTCAGGGTTGATAGTGATTAAACTAACTTGAGCAAAGCCCTCTGGGACACTGTGACCCCCTTTGATCCCACTAGTAGCCCACACAGTACACGGGAGTTACCTTCCCAATACCCCACAAATGCACACTTCTTACACATATAGTAACACTCACCCTCAGGACTGATGTCTTGCAGCACGTCTCTGAGGACCCCCCTCTAAAACAAGGTTAGGCAATATACACAAACACAATGCAATGCTTTTTCTACATGTACTGACACCACAGACAGCATATAGTTCAATAACAACAAATCTGATTTATTAGAGGGGGCAGTAACAAGGAGGGGGCAATCACTTTGATTTGGTTTGGAAATATTCAAATCACAGTACTGTGCATGCATATAGGGTCCAAAATGTCACTCTCTGGGTACCCAGGATGGTGGGGGACTAGCCAGGGTCGGTGCAGCTGGTTGGGGCCCTTTGATGGAAAAACACATGCAACACAGAATTGTAATCCGGGCCCTGGGGCTCTGTTCGTGAAGAAATGAAACAGCAATAATCAGATGACACACTTGTAATCGATAAAAGGCTGCAGGGAGATACCCAGATTTGTACTCACAATACCAAAGCTGAAAGCTGGATGGAAGATGTTCTAGCTGGATTGCCAGAAAACCAAGGTATAGAGACAGGATCCTTGTGGCTGGACCCAACTGCAGTTGATAGCAAGTGGATTTAGTCTGACTCAAGCTGGGATCTGCTTCCAGCTTTAGCACGCAGCTCACAGAAAAGGGGGAAATAACATCACGTTGCCCCACAAGCACTACACACATTTATATGTAAAAGGAAAGTACTATACCAGGCAGCTGCTTCTTGATCCCGATCACAAACACTTGCAAATTACCCGGGAGCACAGACAGCATCAGCAGTCCCTGACAGGCTGATCGCACTTCAGCAAATCTTCGGTCTTCTACGGGCAAGCCTGGTTCTACACACTGCTTCCTTCTCTTCAAAACTCAGATTCAGTCCGAACTGGCACTTATAAACAGCTGCAGGCCAACTTCAGGGCTTCCCACGAGTTTCCCGTGTGAACTGTACGCCGCATCAGAAGCAGGGTTCCTTCTCTCTTCACTGTCACTACTAATCTGAGCTTTCCAGTAAAAGAGCAGGGCATTTCCTTTGAGTTCCTCCCAGTTCAGTTGGCTGGTTGGGCTGTCACTCACAATAGGGCTCCCTCTGTTGGTGCAAAAAAGGTGCCAATGTCCAAACTACATTTCCCAGAAGCAGTGGCCATACAGTACATAAGTGGCTGGCTCCACAATAAGAGTCCAAGCTCTGATTTGCCAGCAGCAGGCTCCATTTTAATTTCATTATTACTCTAAACAATGAATAACAAATAAATGGCAGATTGTTACACCTTTTAAAAGAGCTCCCTCTGTGCATTTAGCGACGGCAGAAACGGAGAGAGTTGACAGCAGCCCGGGCCGGACCCAGGCATTGAAACACACAATCCCCCTTCTAAATTAATTATGTCTGCAAAGCAGACAGCTCTTAAAGAGACAGTACGTGGAGGCTCAAATAGCACTCACTTGGAACCACATTTAAACAGCTTAGATGCTGAACACCTCCAGGCTTGGAGCATTCCTGCAAGCTCCTGGAAGACTTCTGGGAACCCCCATTTGCAGGGGGGGTTACAAAAACATCCATGGGGAAAGAGACTGAGTGTATCCAGTATATGTTACTTTAATACCTGAGAAGTGCAAGGCCTGTAAGACTGCAGTAGTAAGATTTGAAGTTTAAGATCTGCACCTCCCTCGAGCTGCTACGGAGCCTGGTAGAGGGCAAACTAGCCCTTACCAAGTGGGGTGGATCGGGGAATGGGGAGTCACAGGCAAGTGCCCAGAGTACAGAGGTACTTTTGATCCTGAGGGGAGCTGGACTGTGGGGTCACTCCTGGGGATTTGGACTTCTCAGGAACCATGAAACCACTGCGTTGGTGCTCCTAAAGTTGGAAAAGAAGAGCCAGAGGGCTACACTGTTGTGCCTTGCCGGAGTGAAGAAATTTTGAGTGCTGCTTTAACTGTTGCCTTGTGCTGGTCCCTTCTACAGATGTTCTTCTGAATCCACGGGTCACATGAGTGCTGGCACTGCTGGCTGAGTTTTTCCAGTTCTCAGTTGGATTACAATTATTGACTTTTGCATTACAGTCATTGTCCTTTGGATTACAAATATTTGCCTTTGAATGGTCTATTTATTTACTTGCAATGCAAGTGTTAAAATTTTGTGCTAGCACCTATAGCCTGTGGGGGGTGGGGTGGGGGAGTTAATGTGCAAGCTTGCTAAAATTTTGTCAATGTGCATCACCAAAAGATCCCAGGCAACATAACATCCAGGCCTGCACTGGGACTCAGATATATTTCTTGTGTACCCAGAGACTAACTGATAGTAGTGTTTACATTTATATCTATAGTTCTACTTCTGGTACCAGTCATAGAGTATTTTACATCCTGTGTAATTTATTTAACTTAGTGGGCCCCTTGATTGGGCTTGTGTGTTGCAAATGGGTTACTTATCGGGGCAGGGGGGTTCAATGGTAATATGCAAGTACTTAACCCATTTTTCCATTTCCAGCTTCCCCAGGCTATGTTAGAAAATAAAGTACTGATTCATTGGTTGAATTTTATCACTGTGGAGTTTTCAATTTGTACATGCTGGCTGAATTCTTATTTGGTAAGGGTAACAGCTGGTTTTGTCCAGTGTAGAGTGGTGGGTAGATACTGCATCCCAGTTGGCAATACTACACACAACATCTGGCCTACTTATTTTCTCTGGGTGGTGGCACCATGCAATTTACTAATTTGGGATGAACCCCCCTACTACTTCAGGAGAACAAACAAACCCAACCCCTTCAACCAAGTGTGCTGACTGACAGTCGCCATGGAGGGGTGTAGACCAAATCACTGCAGCCAACTGGAGGGGTGTCTCACACACACACACACACACACACACACACACACACACACACACACACACATCCTTAGGGTATGAGAACCGCGAGTGAGCAGTTCTGATACCCTAAGAATGTGAGACCACTCTTATAACCATAAAAGCAGTCTGGACAATGGTATTAATATATTATTGCTCAAGCTTAATCAGTATTATATTAATTTTTAAAAAATCATAACCAAACATGCCCATTTCCAGGGCAGCTGCGCATGTGACATTCTGCACAGAATAAGAGTGTTTGTTCTGTTTAATTACTGATGTTGCATTGTATTGTCTGTTGGTTTGTATTCTGTACTGCAGATTCCTGGTCCAACCTGAAAAAGGACCTCTGGTCCAGTGTCCCTACGCGGTTAACAAATTTAAATAAATAAATACATGATGTTATCTACAAGTACCTGAAGAGATCTGTTCTGCATAGTGTAAATCTAGCTTGCATCTGCTGAAAGAGCATTAGTGTTCCATTCTGTAGGAACTAAGAGAATCTATAAAGCCCAGCCTTTTCCATCTGTGAAAGGTCTAATCTGTCCTAGGGGGTGTAAACTCTATGCATCTATCAATAGGGGTAAAACATGTAATTGACTCTGTAATTTGTAATTCTTAGTGTACATTTTCTTTGTTTCTACAAAGTTGTTTAACTCATTGGGTGTGTTAGAATGGCTGCTTATTTTCTCTAAGGGGGCATCCAGAATTTTCAGAAGGTGGATGCCCTGGTTGATATTCCTTTCCACTGTGACCCAAACACTCTCCAAGCTTTCTTTTATATTGTCTATCCATAGTCTATCCAGGGCAACAGTTGTGCCATTTGATAGTAAACCTTCAAACTGGGCAGTCCTCCCCCCCCAAGTCTCTTGGGTCTCTGCATGTCTGCCCATTTAATCCCCCCCCCAATATAAAGTGGTGTGTGGCCTTGTTTATTTTTTGCCAGACTATTCTGGGGATCTTGAGTGGTAATGTCTTTAATAAGAATAAAAACCTTGGTAGTATGTTTATACAAATGGAGTTCACCTTTTCCAGGAGGGCTGAAGGGAGGATTTCCCATCTTTTAAGATCTATTAGTACCTCCGCTGTGAGTGTACCATAATTTGCGTGATGTAGATTTATTAAGTCCACTGGGATGTTTATCCCAAGACACCTAAATTGGGAAGTAACTCATTTAAATAGGATCAGATTTCTTAGTGTGCGCATTAGTGTACCATGTATCAGGATGACCACTGTTTTTCCTGTGTTGATTCTAAACCCAGAAACTTCACTATACTGTTGCAGGATCTGGCGCAGCTTAGGAAAGGTTTGAACTGGGTTCCAAAGATACAGCATGGTATCGTCGGCATATAAAGAGATCCTGTTTTCTTCACACACACCCCACTACCCCCTCTTGTTGTTGGTCTGCCCTGACCATTGCTGCCAGTGGTTCTGTGCCGAGTGCAAGTAATAGTAGGGAGAGGGGGCAGCCTTAGTTAGTTCCCCTGCTGATTGAGAGTGGGTCTGAGACTGTCCCATGCACTTCTATCCTGGCTGTGGGGATTGTGTACATACATTGCAGCCATGTGTAAACCCTTTCTCTGAAGCTAAATTTAGTCAGTGTGGCAAATAAGAAGCTCCAACTCAGGTTACCGAATGCTTTTTCCCCATCGACTGGCTGTTTGCTGTCCTTTAGCCTGCTTCCTCTCTTGGAAAATATTAAGGCATCTTCTGATGTTGTCAGAGAAGTGCCTATTTGGCACAAATCCAGACTGGTCAGGGTGTATTAATTTTTGCAAAATGTTATTGATTTGGATGGGCAGTACCACTGTTAAAATTGTTGAGTCTACATTCAGTGAGGAAACTGGACAGTAAGAATCACATTAATCTACTGGTTTGCCAGGTTTTGCAGTCATGATGATGAACATTGATTGCCAGGAGTCTGAGGTCAGTTATATCTTCCTCAGAATTACATGCTCTGGTCAATAATGGTGCCAGTTGCCGTATGAAAACCTTGACAATTCTACGTTAAACCCATCTCTGCCTTGGAATTTTCCCAATTTCTTGTCTAACATGGCCCTTTTCACCTCTACCACTGTAATAGGACTGTCAATCTTGTTTGTCTTCATCTGTTAAGGTCAGTAAGTCCACCCTATCCAAAAAGTCCTGTGTCTTATGATGTTCTTCCTGGGCTCTCCCTTCTTCCAGATATAGCAATCTATAATATTCCTTAAAGTGGTTAGCCATTTCCTTAGCTGCATAATCCACTTTTCAGTGTCCTCGTGGTGGTTTTATTTATTTATTTTTTTAGACTCTGTTTATGCTCCTACCCGCCGGGGCATCTCTCTGGAATCCATTGGTGCACCTAACCACCTGCCTGAACCATTCCACCTGACTACTGCATCGGGTTCAGGATTCATGCCACTCTGCTCCCCTCAGAGTGGCCCAGAATCCCCAGGTGTGGTTCCGTCGCCTCCCCAAAGATAGGGGATTTTTGCTTTATGTCTCCTCCCCGGGGCTAGGATGTGCAATGACATCTGGAGATGTCTGCCGCAGCTCCGCCCCTCTAAGCTGTGCCCAATGTACGCACACCCCTCCTTTCTCCACCGTGGGTCGCTGTTGCACCGGGCATTCCCCTTGATCCCTCCCCAGAGAGAGGTGAGCAGTCTACGGACACTCAATCCTCTCTCCCCTGCTGACCCCCGATGATCCAGGCTGGTTCCCAAAACCGGGTCACCAGCGTGGCACGAGGTGTGGCATCCAGCACCTCAACCATTAGCACCACTGGGCCGGCTGTTTTATTTTTTTAACATAACAGTTGACCTGCACCTTAAGGAGACAGAAGGCTGATAGGCGATCAGCCCTATTTCCAGACTCAAAATATTTTTGGTTAAGATACCGCATTGTACCCGCTGTTTTATTTTCTGATCAATAAATGCTTGCAGCTCCTGCCATACCGGATTCAGCTGGTCTCTTACCTCTGGAGTTATTTTTTTTTATGTTGCTCCTCTAGTTCTTTAGCTTCTAGTTAACACTGTTTCTCTTGTACATACCCCAATAATGCAAAGCATCATGGGAAACATATGCAAATGCCCATGAATTAATTTGGACTGGCTCAGCTTTAAGCAGAATTGCATGGTGCCAGCAGGCCTCACAATACAATCAGCAAAGGCTGAGAACAGCAGACACAGACACATGTTTATCTGCTGTTCTCAGTTTTTGCTGATTGTATTGTGAAGCCTACTGGCACCATGCTGTCTGATTAAAGTTGAGCCAGTCAAATAATATGGGCATTTGGATATGTTTCCCATGATGCTTTGCATTATTAGAGTATGTGCAATTTGTGTTTTCTTTAAAATTTGCCTGTACGGCCAATATCCTCTGGGATAACTCTTGTCCCAGTGCATTTGTTCTAGGGTTCTTTTACTGTTTCTCTTTTTTGCTGTTTGCTTACTCTTGAGGCAAAGGGTATATTATTATACCCCTATGTTTTGTATTTATTTATTTATTTCAAAGGTTTCACCAGAAAAGACCTACTGACCTGCTAACAGCTCATTTCCAGATGTGTCCTAGGGGTAAGGGGATATGATAAGTCATATACAGCAAATACAATATATTAATATATACAATCAAAAACTTGAAGGCAAAACAGTACAACAGATGTGTGTAGTATCTTTTAAGCTGAATAATAAGTAGACAAAATTGTGAATAGTTTAGGCAAGGCATCTACTCTTACAAGTACATAACAGAGAACAGGTAATGAGGAAAACAGACTGCAATGACAAAACTAGTGGGAAGGGAGGAAGGAAGAGGGTCGTGGATAGTTGTAGGAAGGACAGCCTTTAATGCATCCCATAACCATTTTACCTTTTCTTCTGCCCCCACCGTGGTCCCAAAGATAGCATGTTATTGTGTTAAACTCTTCTTTAATTAATAAGGAGGTGTTCATTCTCCAAAAGGTTGCTGTGATGCAATCACCCAATTTTATGGACACTGAGGCTGTTGCATAGTCGTATTCACCTTGGGGTGAATAGTGTATGTGGTGTACTTATGGGGATCTATTTGCTTCCTAGGAATAAGTCTATCCTAGAGTAGGATTTATGCATATTTGAATAAAATGTATAATCTTCCCTACCAGGATTATGCTCTCTCATAGGAATCATAGGAATAATGTTGAGTTTTCAAGCGTTAGCCATACTTGACTCGTCCATTTTCATTGGACATCGTACCCACAAATGTACCTACCAAGAGATGATTTAAACATATCCATCATTTGACTCCCTTCAATATACTCAGGTAATGAGTTCCACGTAGTTACCACCCTTTGATTTAACCAACATCCTCATTTAAGGGTTCTGAAATTCTCTCCCCTTAGTTGGTACTCATGTCTTAAGTCTCTGTTAATACATTTGTGCTGTAATCCTGTATATTCCATTAAATCCTCATCTTTAAAGGTATTATATACCAGACAGAGATCACCCCTAGTCCATCTGTACTCAAGCGTGTAAAGACCCAGTTCTCTTAGTCTTTCATCATATGATAAATACTTCAGACTAGTTATCCTTTTAAATGTCCTATGTTGGACTGCCTCCAAAAGGGAGGCATCCCTTTGTTTGTATGGTGCCCAGAACTGACTGCAATACTCCAGGTGGGGCCTGACCAATGCACCATACAAAGGCATTATCACATTCCTATCCCTGCTTTTTACATGTCTGAAAATGCATCCCAGCATTCTATTTCCCAGCTCACCACCTCTCCAGTATGGTCACAAAATGTTAGTGTGGTGTTTATAATCACAACTAAATCATTTTCCCTATCGGTTGTATCAAGTTCAGCACCATTCATAACATATTTATGTATTCTACTGATCCTACCTAGGTGCATGACTTTAAACTTCTTCTCATTAAAGGACAATGTATGTTCCTTGGCCCATGCTCTGATTTTATTCCGTTCTGCCTGCAGTTGGTGATTAGCCTTTTCATTTTCTATGATAGCTCCAAGTTTTGTCATCCACAAACTTGCATATCCAAGTCACAGGAGATGTAGACATGGATGGCACAAATATATTAAAAAGGGTTGGTCCCAGCACCGAACCCTGGGGGAACTCCACTAGTGACATCAGTCAGTACAACTTCCTCTAAGCCAGCAAGGACAACTCTACTCATTACCCCGTGTGTTGATTGCCTATCCCCCACCCCCCGAACCCTCATCTCCTCTATCCTCCAGCACTCCCCTCCTACTACATATAGCATGCTCTGGGTGCTGACTGCCCTATCACCCTTTCCTGACTTCCCCACTATTATGCTATATCACAATTGGCCACTGCACACTGTAACTTGCAGCCTTGATATCTGTACTGGCTGCTTTACTACGATTTAACTGTTTCCTTCCATCCCTATCTTGATTATTTGCGCCTCTTTCTGCTCATACACTGCTGCTTAAGCTGTCTGATGGCTGCAAATCCTGTCTCATGTAACTGCCATGTGCCTGCATTTATGTTTTCACCAAATGAACGGACTGATCTACTTATTACGTAGTACGACTGCATGTTAGGGTGTATATTCCCCGTGTACTTGCATTTTGTTTTTCACTGATTGTACTGACTGATGTACTTACTATGTTTTTTAAACCCATGTTGGGGTGTATCCCTTGTGTTCATGTATTCCTACTGCTGCCTGTAACCATTATTGTATTACTGTTGTTTGTTGCCTGCCACTGTGTGGCTCGGGTCGTGACTGAAAAAGGTCCTCTGGACTAGTGCACTTACCCGGTTACCAAAGACATAAATAAATAAATTAATAAATTAATTTATTAGTGTAGGTTTCACTTGATGAGCAGTCCATTGGCCACAGAATTGAAATCACCACCAATGATGGTGGTGCCTTCAGAGAGGGTTACCACTTGTCCAAATAGCTTGGTGAAAAAAGCTGAGGTGTCTGTATTGGGGGCGTACAGATTAATGAGGTATAATCTGTGTCCAAAAACCTCACCAGAATCTATAACAAGTCTTCCATTTTCTAAAACCTCAGTAAGTTGGATTCATATCATACATCCCTCCTGAAAAGGAGGACACATCTGCCCTTTTGCCTCAGTTGTGGGATGTTGCTATTACCTTTCTCAGCAAGCTCTATGCAATTTTTGATGTTCTAAGTCAGAAAGCCTAGCTTCCTGAATGAATGCTATGTCTCACTGAAGTCAATTCAGCTGAGTCAACTTAACTTTCAAGGGATTAAGTCCGATTCAGTACTCTTATAATTGTTAAATGATAGGCCAGTGCTAGCCCACATGGGCCCCAGTACTGTTCCTTTAGTGCCACTGGCTACTCATGCATAGTGTGTGGGTAGGTGGAAGACACAATGCTGGGAAACACCAGAGGCTCCCCAGGGTATTACAGAGGAGCCCACCCACCCTATTCATCTGTTCCCTGTGAACTTTGCTGTGTCTCCTGGCACCATGGCCCTGGTCCAGCTGTGCATAGCAGTACTCAGGTTCATTCCCTTATAATCCATAATCTGTTATTGGTAGTGTCTGCTATTCCCTGGAACCAAGACTGTAGAGATAGCAGTCCCACAGGGTCAACCCGGATCAGGTCTCCCCACAGGCGAGCCCACCAGTAATTAAAATCTGTTGCACATTCTGCTGGAGTGCTCCCTAGTGGTATGAAATCTTTAGCACTGGCCACTTAATCCCATTGTATCATCATAGGAGGAATCCCCAAGAACCCCTGGTAGGTAGAAAACACAGCAGAACAGCCATAAGCAGTTTTATGTGACTAAACTCACCAGAACAGTGAGCCACCACAGTCTACCTTCCATAGGGTGGACTAAGCCAGAGTGGACAGGACCCCACACCCTGATTCTTCCCCCGAGAAAGGTAGGGACCCCAATCCCCCCCCACCAGCATCCTCCCTCCCTCTTTGATTATCTTAAAACTAAAACAGAGAAAATGTACTTATATGACTCTTACCCTGCACCAGTTATCATTGCAAAATTTTCCTTGCTGAAATCCCCAGGCCCCAGCAGCAGCACTACAATTACCATGCCCCCTCAAAAAGAAAGCCTCTCTATTAATGAACTGACCATTTGCATTGGTGCAATGAAGCTCCCAATAGTATCGAAAAATGTACTATTGACATATCCCATTTCCATTGTAAATGAAAGAAAAGCAAAGGAGTCCTCTCAGACAGAGTTCCGTGAAGCTGCTTGGTGAGCAATAGATGTTAAGGCCACTCATATGCCATGTGGATCTCTGGCACCATGTGTCAAGTGGAATTTTCCCCACACTCTCCAGTTATCGAGGATCATAGAATCATAGAAGCTTGACAGCAGAAAAGGACCATACCAGCCCATCTAGTTTGCCCTTTTTTCCTGCTACACCTCCCCTTCCCTGCCAGCTCCCACCCTCCCCATGATACTCAGCCCCATATGATTGTCCCATACCCTCTTGAATTCTTCCACTAATTTAGCCCCCCCACTCTGTCTGGTAGTCTGTTCCAGGGCTCCACCACCCTCTCCGTGAAGAAATGCCCTCTCACAGCATGTACAGTAATAATGCTCGGTTAGAAAATGAAAGGGTTAAGTACAATACTATGTAGTGGGAAGTAACCAGTATTTGGTAAGGCCAATGTTCATGTCTTTGTGATTTGAGCTCCCATTGCTCTGATGTCTCCTGCTGAGATCATGCCACTGAGTGCTCAAAGTTCTCCCTCTAAGAGCTTCTGGTTATCAACATGAAGATGCTGCCGGGCGGTGCTGGCTGTAAGATTAGCTTATTTGGGGTGGCCTGCCTGTGCCATGCCATTTTGGAGATATTGTGTTCCAAACTCTCCATCTCTAGGTCTGGGCTTTATAATCCCAGTTTCCCCAAGGTAGGTGCTAACTCTCCGAAAGATTCAAACTGGATGCAAGTGTCCCAGAATACACAAAGCCTTGCAGGGAATAGTTCTGCTGTATTTTTATTTGTTTTTGCTTGGCTTGTTTTATTATGTCCCTTGCTGCCCTGCGCTTTTCATTTCATAGGTCTGAGAAATCTTGATCAAAGTAAGGACGTTGCCCATCCAATTGTGTGATGAGAAAAGGTACGCATGGTATTTCATGCTTGAGAGTCAGTGGGGGGTGTTGATAGATAAATCGAAGATGTGATAAAACAGCAGGGGTATAGACTGAAACTGCAACGTGGTGAGGGAGACTAAAAGCATGAAGAACAGGATGGTGAAAAGAATGAAAATGAGGTAGCATGATGGATAACAAATAACACATTACAAATCTCAGTCAGAATGAAATAACACAGGGATGTCTGGGCAGGTGGCAGATGATGGGGAAAAACACGATCAGGAGACATGGATGATACGTGATGTGAAGATCTTAATACCGTGGAAACAAGAAAATAAACATGGTTAGTGGACCATGGAGTGGAGACAAAATATATTTACAAATATTTACATACAATCCATCCTAAATGATGAAAGACAATAAGTTTAGAACAGAGTCCTTGTTAGAATGACTACAGAACTACAAAAATACAATGAAATCCACATCCTTGTTCAAACCCTTGGGTTCCATGGACTCAAGCACATAAATCCACCTGCTTTCTTTTTGTAAACGTGTTTTAATTCTGCCCCTTCCTCTAGGCCAGTAGTTCTCACACACTGTCATAGTGAGCCTCTCCCAAGATCTGGAAAATATCTCGAGCCCCCCCAATATAGAAATAATTTTGAGCCTCCCCATAGTTTGAACAATTATCGTACTTTGCACAGTAAACAGGGAATACAGTGACACTCCTTTGAGTAGTTGAGTTTATTCTCATTTTATTATACTTATTATTCTCCATCTGTATAACCCCCTCTCCATGTCAGCCTACTCACTCCACACTTCTGGGTTTTGACCTATTTACTGCACCCCTCATTGCAATACCTCCATGCATGAGATTGCTTTCTTTGTCAGTTTTACCTTGTTCTTAAACACCTTCTCAGGGACCATTTTGTTTTTGTCCTGCTCTTGCTCCTAGTACCTCTCAACCTAGCCTCTGCGTTTCTGTTTTTCTGAAGCAAGTATAATGGGTCACTTGTTACCTTGTACCTATTCATTTGTATTGTTTTGCATTTTGTTTTGCATAGTTTCCAAGAACTGTACTTCCTCCATTCAGTTTTCCCCCCATGTCATACCAGGAAACAAGTGTTTGTTGAGTGCGACTTTCCTGGTCACTCATTTTGTACACAAATTCACATGCTATTATTCACTTTAGTTTGTTGCATCCTATCACACAAAGCATCAAAAACCTGACATTTAAATACAGTACATTTTAAGGCTTGCTTGAGCCTCCCCTGGAACAGGTTGGGGCCTCCCCTGGGAGGCTGGCCTCACCATTTGAGATACACTGCTCTAGGCGGTATCCTTATGTGTTCTGTAGCACAGAATTTCAAACAGCTGGGATCACTGCTGTGATGATCCTTACAGTAATTTCTTAGGCTGGCCGGTCAGTGCAGTGGTAGCGCTACCACTTGTGACACTGGCAACCCGGGTTCGAAAATGGGCTCGAATTATCAGAGTTCAGCCTGGGGGAGGAGAATTGAGCATCCCATAGGACACCCTCCTCCCCCAGGGTGGGAGGGTGCCATCTCTCTCCACAATATTGCCACCTGGGTGACCACAAGTGGTAGTGGGTATGGAAGGGTGGTAGGGAGGGAAGTGATGTCTCTGACACTGTCCTCCAGATGCATGCATGATATGGGTCTCCTGTGGTTAGGAGAAAACAATGGAAAATCAATCAATCAATCAATCAATCAAACTTTATTTATCCAGGTGGGCACCACTGAGCAAGGCTCATTTGCAAGGTGTACCTAGTCATGAATAAATCAAAGTACAGTACAGAAGCAGGTATACAAAAAGCAATAATATACAAGGAAGAAAAAGTATATACAGTGTATACATTACAGTACAAGGCTGAAATAAATAAAGAAAAAACAGCATTATTTTACAATTGAAGAAGTCAGCAGATGTACAATCAACCATAGGCATACTGGGGTTATAAGCAGAGATCTTTTGAGTGAGGCAGCCAGCAACTACACATAGAGGGGAAAGAGGTCATGTATGGGGTGACAGGTTAGAGAGGTAAAGAAGAGGAGGGATATATTACCGATAACTGGGGGAAAATTGAGCTAAAACCACAGAAAGTGATGATGGCTGTCGTGTACTTGTTTATTATGATAATTACGGAGGAGGGGTAGATAATTGGGACACTACTATGGATGGGGTGGGACTTTAGCCAGGCTGGAGTGGACAGGGAAGGGTAGGTGCAGCAGGAAGAGTTAATAGGGAAAGAGTGAGAGCCAGGGGTAGAAACATGGCAAGCATTAGGATGGAAAGGGGGAGTTGCGGAATTAGTGGGCTAGCGGTGAGGAAAACATTTGCAAGGTGCTTTCATGTAGCGATTATAGAGCGCCTTGAAGATATTCAGGCTAAGAGGGCAGCTCAGCTTCAAGTTCCTTTGTAAACCATTCCACAATGTGGGTAAAGAGAAGCTTAGAGCAGCTTTGCCGAAACGAGTTTTGACCCTTGGAACTTGGAGGGCAATTAGGGAATAGCTCCTTAGAGTGTAGGTGCCAAACACACTCCAGGGAATACATAGAAACATAGAAATATATAAAACATAGACTTTGACTGCAGATAAAGACCGCTTGGCCCATCTAGTCTGCCCATTTCCCTACCTACAGGATAGGCTGCAGATCCTAGTTAACCAACAACCTATTTCTTCCTACCCCCCCCACAAGAATTGCCTTATGTCTGTCCCATGCATTCTTGAATTCTTCCACAGTTTTAGACCCCACAGCCTCCTCAGGAAGGCGTTCCATGCATCCACCACCCTCCAGTGAAATAATACTTCCTCACATCCCCTGAACCCCCCTTCTATCTTTAAATTGTGTCCCTTGTTCTTGCATGTCTCTTTTCTGAAAGATGCTACCCTCTTGGACTTTGTTGATTCCACTGAGGTACTTAAAAGTTTCTATCATGTCCCCTCCCCTTCTTTCCTCAAGGGTATACATATTAAGCTCCTTTAGTCTCTCCTCATATGGCTTCTCTTGCAGACCCTGCACCATTTTAGTTGCCCTCCTCTGGACTGCCTCTATCCTGTCTATGTTCCTGCAGAGATGGGGTCTCCAGAACAGGCACAGTACTCAGATGGGGTCTCACCAACTGTCCGTACAGGGATATTTCTGCTGCTGATGCCTCCCCTATGCATCCCAGTATACCCCAGCCCTCCCTACTGCCTTCTCACATTGCTTGCTAACCTTAAGGTCATATGATATGATTACCCCCAGCTCCCTTTCCTTTTGTTGTTGTTGTTACTACCTCCCCCCCATTGTGTATTCTTCCCCTGGGTTCTTGTTCCCCAGGTGCATTATTTTGCACTTCTTTGCATTGAATCCTAGCTGACATACTTCTGACCATTCCTCCAACCTTGCCAAGTCCCTTCTCATCCTTTCCACGCCTCCTTGTGTATCAACCCTGTTGCAGATCTTTGTGTCATCTGCAAAAAGGCATACTTTTCCTTCTAGTTCCTCTGCAATGTCACTGATGAACACATTAAAAAGGACTGGACCCAATACTGAACCCTGCGGTACCCCACTAGTAACCCCTCTTTCTTCAGAGTGGACTCCATTTACAACTACCTTCTGTGTCCTGTTGTGCAGCCAATGTTTTACCCAGGCTGCCACCCTGTGACCCACTCCCAGGCTGGTTAATTTGACTATTAATCTTTTGCGTGGGACTGTGTCAAATGCCTTGCTAAAGTCTAGGTAGTCCAAGTCCACAGCCCCTCCCTGGTCTACTACTTTGGTCACCCAGTCAAAGAAATCTATTAGATTCGTCTGACATGACCTTCCCGCTGTGAACCCATGTTGCCTTGGGTTCTGTGCCCCACTGGCCTCTAGGTACTCAACTATTCTTTCCTTCAGAAGTGACTCCATCACTTTCCCTACCACAGAGGTCAGACTGACAGGTCTGTAGTTTTCTGCCTCTGTCTTGGCCCCACTTTTGTGAAGGGGAATCACATCCGCCTTTCTCCAGTCCTTGGGTACCACACCATCCTCCTATGATTTATTAAAAAGAGTAGCCAGTGGTTTCACTAGTTCCTCCCTTAATTCTTTTAGAATACAATCTGAGACATATACTAACATACTAAAATGCCAGCAGAATAGGCCTAACGGTCTTCATGTCTGCTCATTCGGGCAGCCCCTACCCTTGGAGCTGACCTTGCTGGCCCCCAAACCTTCTCTGGCTTCTCCCTTCCCAGTTCTGGATATTCTCATTGCACTGGATTTTGCTTCCAGAACCCTTCCACTGTACCTGTAACACCCCCTCTTGAACCCCTCCACTGTCTCTGCCTCCACCAGCCCCCTGGGCAGTGCATTCCATGGCTCCACCACCCTCTCAGTGAAGTAGTACCTCCTCCTTTCTCCCCTGAATCTTCCCCCCTCCAGCTTCCACCCATGCCCTCTAGTTGTCTCCTCTCCTTTAAAGCAACCCTGACCGCTCCTCCCTATTTACCCCCTTCATGTACCTGAAGACCTATCATGTCCCTCAGTCCCATCTCTCTTCCAATGTGCACATATTTAGCTCTTTGAGCCTCTCCCATGGTCCTGTCCCCCAAGCCCCAAATCATTTTGGTTGCCCTCCTCTGGATCCTCTCAGGAGTTTAATGCCCTCTTAAGTGGCCTCCAAAACTGCATGCAGTACTCAGAGTGTGACCTCACCAAGCAGTTATACAGAGGAGTATCACTTTCCTTCTTCTGAGGTGATCCCCTAGTGATGCATCCCAACATCCTGTTGGCCCTGGCTGCTGCCTTCCCTACAAGTCTCTGGAGTTGTTCATCCAGAAATCACACACCCAGGTCCCTCTCAGCCACCGAGACTATGGCTATGGCATATGGGGCTGAGTACTACTCTGAAGATGGGCAGCATTTCTATTCCTTCTATAGTGAGAAAGTCCAGCCTAATGATGAGTATAAGACAGTGGTGTGTAGAAATGAAAACCAATTGAACCTATAGCTCTGTGGTAGGTGTCCAACAGCCAGTGCAGAGGCAGTGCAGTGGCTGAAACGGTCCATGTAATCTAATAAGATAGAAAAGTAGCTAGAACAGTTGAATCTTGGCCTCCTTTGTGAGCAGGTGGTTAAGTCATAGATAGTCATCTTTGCCATTGTTTCTTCTGTAGTTCTTCAGATGATCGTGAAGGAAAGTTCGATCGAGCCAAACTCTAGATATTTAGTTGCTACATACTCTAGTGTTTCTCCAGAACAGTGAATTTGGGACGCTCCCAGCAAGACTGCCACATACAGGAGGGAAAAAACATAGATTTTAACTTTTGCATTGGCAAAACTTTTGTTATGAGCTGGTATAGTAGAAGGTTAAATTCAGCTTGGAGGTCTTCACAGGCTGCTTCTGGCGTGGGACAACTCAAGTACAGTACAGTGTCATCTGCGAATAAGTGGATGTTGTTTTTTTTGATGGGGTCTTTGATGTTGTTAATGTAGACTGCAAAGAGGAGGGGATCAAGTATAGAGCCTTGGGGCACGCCCCTCAGTTCAGACCCGGTTCAGTCTGGATTCAGAGCAAAGCACTGCACCATAACAGCCCTAGCTAAGGTGACCAATGACTGGCTTCTAGACCTTGACAACAAGAAGCATGTCTGTGCCATTTTCTTGGATCTCAGTAAGGCATTCGACGCAGTCGATCACAGCCTGCTTCTTTCCTCCCTAAGCACCATAGGGCTGGACCATAAATCTATGTGCTGGTTTGCAGACTACCTCGGAGAATGGAAACAGCAGGTTAAAGCTGAATTCAATCTTTCTCCATTAAAACCTATGCTGAGGGGCGTGTCCCAGGACTCTATCCTTGGTCCCCTCCTCTCTGTACTCTACATTAACAACAACAAAGACCCCATCAAAAAAGCCAACATCCACTTATTTGCAGAAAACACTGTACTGTACTTGAGTCGTCCCACAGCGGAAGCAGCCTGTGAAGACCTCCAAGCTGAATTTAACCTTCTACAATACCAGCTCATAAACAAAAAGCTTTTGCTCAATGCGAAAAAGACAAAAGCCATGCTCTTCTCCCCCTCCTTGCATGCGGCAATTCCTGCTGGGGGGGAGCTATCTCCCAAATTACCGCTGTTCTTGGAGAAACACTAGAGTATGTAGCTAAATTCAAATATCTAGGAGTTTGGCTCAATCATAAACTTTCCTTCACCGACCATCTCGAAGAACTAGAGAAGAAACTAAGGCAAAGATTAGGACTATTCTAAAGAATTAACCACCTGCTCACAAAGGAGGCCAAGATTCAACTGGTTCAAGCTACCTTCCTATCTTTAATAGAGTACTCAGACCTGCTCTACAGCCACTGCACTGCCTCTGCACTGGCTAAGTTGGACACCCTCTACCACAGAGCTATCAGGTTCATTACTGGCCTTCCACTTTCTACACACCACTGCTCCCTGTACTCATCGTTGGGCTGGACTTCCCTTCACTATAGAAGGAATAGAAATGCCGCCCTATGGGCCTTCAGAGTGGTGACCAACAAGCTCCCCTCATATGTCTCAGATTGTATTCCCCGGAGTGTGTTAGGCACCTATGCTCTAAGGAGCTATTCCCTAATTGCCCTCCAAGTTCCAAGGGTCAAAACTCATTTTGGCAAAGCTGCTCTAAGCTTCTCTTTACCCACATTGTGGAATGGTTTACAAAGGAACTTGAAGCTGAGCTGCCCTGTTAGCCTGAATATCTTCAAGGCGCTCTATGATTGCTACATGAAAGCACCTTGCAAATGTTTTCCTCACCGCTATTCCACTAATTCCGCAACTCCCCCTTTCCATCCTAATGCTTGCCATGTTTCTACCCCTGGCTCTCACTCTTTCCCTATTAACTCTTCCTGCAGCACCCACCCTTCCCTGTCCACTCCAGCCTGGCCAAAGTCCCACCCCATCCATAGTAGTGTCCCAATTATCTACCCCTCCTCTGTCATTATCATAATAAACAAGTATACAACAGCCATCGTCACTTTCTGTGGTTTTAGCTCAATTTTTCTCCCAGTCGTCGGTAATATATCCCTCCTTTTCTTTACCTCTCTAACCTGCCACCCCATACACAGCCTCTTTCCCCTATATGTGTAGTTGCCGGCTGCCTTACTCAAAAGATCTCTGCTTATAACCCCAGTATGCCAATGGTTGATTGTACATCTGCTGACTTCTTCAATTGTAAAATAATGCTGTTTTTTTTTTTAATTTCAACCTTGTACTGTACTGTATACACTGTATATACTTTTTCTTCCTTGTATATTATTGCTTTTTGTATACCTGCTTTTGTACTGTACTTTGATGTATTCATGACCAGGTCCACCTTGCAAATGAGCCTTGCTCAATGGTGCTCACCTGGTAAATAAAGATTTTGATTGATTGAGTGATTGATAATTAAAGAAGTGATTCCAATTAAAGAGAAAAGGGATTTCTCCACATCTGACACAAGGTGGAGTTGCTCTAATAAGCAATTTTACCATTCATTATACAACAGTGTCAAATAAGTGACTCTATAGAAATTCATAGAGGAAAAAACCAAAAAGACTAAACTTCCAGCTAGGCAAGACAATATTCCAAACTGCAAGGCAACTCTGTTACAAGACCTTCCATGTAAATGATGACCTTAAAGCTGAAGGACAGCCAGGTGAAATGGAGAAAAACCTGAAAGAAGATACAAAGTGGAGAGATACTGAGAAAGCAATAACAGTCCAAATAATAGTTACAATCTATATTATTATTATTATTAACAATATTTACAACAGCATTAACATTGCAGGAGTTTTTTAGCTCAGATTACTACAATTCATGGTCATTTTAGGAAAGGTTTAAGGTCCCATTTTTCATTTAGGCCAATGGGCTTGACACTTCATAGGATGTAGATCTACTTGCTCTCCCTCTGTAACAATAGATTAGATCTATCACCACCATTTTTAAGTGGTGGCACATGTTCCAGCCCTAAAAATCTCAGATCAGGTTTAGACCCATGCATTTGGGTAAAGTGTACACCAACAGGAGTGTCCTGTTTATCATTTACAATGGCATGAACATGCTCTTGTATTCTCTGCTTCAGAGGTCTCATAGTTTTACCTACTTACAGGTGCACCATAGTGCATACACCACATAAGGTGTATCACAGGTAACACGTTCCCTGATCTCAATCTTGATATTCTCAAACCTAGGGTGTATAAAACATTAAGCTGGCATGCCATATTTACAGATGTTGCACTGGTTACATTTATAGTAACCATTAGAGTGTTTTAGTAACCATGTAGTATAACTTCTGGTGGGCTTTTCAGTTCTACTGTGAACCAGTTTGTCCCTCAAATTATTGCAATTAGTTGTCTCTAAGAAAAAAAGTGATTTACTAAGTAAACCGAATTTTGGAGCTAAGAAAAATTACAGGCTACTTTATAACCCCTAAGCACACAATTAGATTTTCTGGGAGAAAATGAGATACTCTGTATTAGAGGAGCTTGATACATAAACGTGCTTCCTCACAGATACATGAGGGCTACTCATTACCTAAAATTAAGTAACACCCCCTACTACTAGAGATTAAGAATTTGGAAGCATCCTTTGACTTTTAACCAAGAACAATAATAACCAGGCTAATGACAAAGAAATCAGATTGAGATGAGGAAAGAATCTAAATGCACAGCATGTTGAAAATAGTACTCAAGCCTGACAACAACAGGTGGTAGAAAAGAAAATAATACTTTTACGACCAGGAAGTTAGTCTTGAGTTATTAGTATGGGCACCATGCATTAAAATGGAAACAAAAAATGGGAACTACCTGTTAAACCAGATGCTGTTGTTTCACTGCTTACAATTTATTGAAAGGCTACAGTATGTCTTGACATAACCAACAATGGTGTTGTTGGTTCTGCTGGTGATAGATGCACACAATGGCAAAAAAAGACAGAATAGAATACCAAATAAATAAAGGAAACCATGGAATATATTGCTAACAAAGAAGCAGCTGAAGTTGAAGATTATTTTGGTCAATTAAAACAGAATAGAAGGGATAACAGGAAAAAGTCACAGGCAGAGAAGTGCACAGGAAGAAATGCATAAAGTTTGTGGCCAAAATAAGAAAAATAATAGGACCACACAAATTAATAAATCTGCAAAAAACAAAAAAACATAAAAAACGGGAAGAAGAAATAGTAGCTTGTGTAGTGAGGATGAGCTAGCAACTCAGTGTAGGCATAATAAAGTGTACATCCTTGATAAAAGAGAGAGGAGGAGAATAGAACAAGCACTGCTCCTTCTATCGTATTTCTTAAGGGAGTTCCTAAACGAAAAAATGAAAATAATGAAACATTAAAGGTTATGCTCTAATTTATGTAAGGAGGTATAGGTAAAAAATAGGATGGAATGATGCAGAGACAATTTATAGATATCAAACAAATTAATATGGGGAAAATGCATCACTGTAAACACAAGATACATTAATTGCTTCTGTCAGTTCAAACAGAATTCAGTAAACTTGGAGTTAATAGAAGTGCAGACATGGATCTTTTGACTGAAGAAAAGGATAGGGGGTTTGAAAGAAAAAGCAAAATGGATGTCAGTTCTGATAATCTGCTTAAGTAGGGGTACAAACAAAAACAAGCATTTGTCAGTGCCGAATGTTGGCTTGCTGGCATCGGCATTGGTAGACCAGGAGTTAGAGAGATGCATAATAGGAATGGCAGTGAAGTATTGAACTAACGCCATCCCTCAAAGAAACTTAAAGGCATGAGGGGAGTGCCTTTGGGTTGTCAGCCATAACACTGAAAGCCATCCACCTCACCCCACCCTGCAGACAGCAACAGGTGTCACAATGTGCCTTGGGGTCTTCAGCCCTTACGCTCACCCCATTCCATAAGGAAATAAGCTGAGATGGGTTCAGTATAGGAGAATGGGGTGAACATTTGGGCCGAAGACTCCAAAGCACACCTTGATGCCTGTCAGTGGCTGTAGGGTGGGGGAAGAATGCCATGAGCATTACAGCCGATGAACCCACATCACACCCCTGATGCCTGTCAGTCTCTATGGGGGGGCATTACAATTGGAAACCTTAACTCCCCAAGTGTTTGTCGGTAGTAGTATAAGGGGATATATCTCATCAAATGTTAAATTTCAGCCAATCCAGCGTGCCATGTCATTTGACAGGGGGTTACCATGCCAACCCCCCACCCCTTTTCCAACCGGAAGTCCCACCTTCCCCGCGCCATGGCAATGCTTCACCCCCCTTTGTGCCACAGGAAGTGACGTGCATTTCTGTCCTTGAACCCAGAAGTCCTCCCCTTTTCTATGCCGTATGTGCCTCCTTCTTCTTCCCCTTCTCTTGCATCCATGCCACAGTCTCGCACTCGAGTCCCTCTAACTCCTCGCATCGGAGTGCTAGCAGCCCCTTGAACCCCTCCCCTCAGACCCAGTTTGGCATCCTAGCTTGCACCCGGGTCCCTCCCCTCACATCGCAACCCAGCCGCACCATCCTAATTCACACCAGAGTCTCCCTCCTTGATCCACCACTACTTGCACCGAGTCCCTCTTCCTTAACACCACCCTGCTGCCTCTCGCACCCCTGCTGAAACATCCTAGCTCAAACTCGAGTCCCCATCCTCACCACACACCCCTGCTCCCTCCTCCTTCCCACCCTTTTGCACCCCTGCTCTCTCCTCCTTCTCCTTGATCCACCCACCTCTTGTACCTGAGTCCCTCTTCCTCCACACCACCCTGCTCCCTCCTCCACCCCTACCACCATGTCCTAGCTCAAATCTCGAGTCCCCTCCTCCATTCCCTTCCCTTCAACTCCTGCTCCCCTCCTTCTCCTCCCCCTCCCCATCGCACCCGAGTCCTAGCACCTTCATACACCCTACTCACTCCTTATTCATTTGCCCCCCCATCAGCCCTGGGGGATATAAGGACAGGATGTGTGTAAATGCTTTGTGACTTGGAAATCTGCACAAGGAATGCATCATCAGGCATGTGCCGTGACCACAGGGGTTATTTGGTGACACTGGTGTAAGCACACTTGTTTTGAGACAAGGTACATATTTTTTAAAGGTTTAGAAAAAAGTATTCATGTAACCTATGAATGTCCTACCAAGAACACCTTGTAAATGTTCAACTGCATCTCAGACTGGCAAGGCAGCATTCATCATCAGTCTGCAAAGCAGTGTGTGTGTGTGTGTGTGTGTGTGTGTGTATGTGGGCATCAACCAACTCTTAGAAAAAGAAAAAATCTCTACAAGGCTTTAGATAGAAAAATAACTTTACAAATCTTACCTTGTTTGTAGTAAGAAAATATATATTTCCTCCAAGTTTCCTGGGAATGTTGCAGAAAAAAAAATTCCTATTGAGGCTGATAACATTTTTAACACACAATGAAAAGATGATAATCCACAGAAAAAGTTCTCAACATTTGTCAAGGGTTGCCAAAGTATATTTCCCATTTACTCCGGTGAGTCAGGAAAACAAATTTCCTTTTTAATGCAAAATGAGAAGTACATACAGTACACGGAATGACCACATAAAATGTCTAATGGTGTTAAATCCATCTGTAGTCATTGCTTTACTGGAAGTAAGTGACTAGAGTCTGAAGCCTTTGCTTACAAATAGATTCTCATCCTATTGCTAGTGTTCATGTGAAACCCTTTGAATACTGATAAGCTTGTCATGAATTCTTAATGAATTAACTCTGGGAAAGCGATGAGATCATGGGCATACATTTACATGTGAAAAGGTAGTTTTGTTAAATCGTACACGGGTTTGTTTTGTTAGCGTGCTGGGAGACGCCGATGAGCTCATCTTTGAAGAATAGAACGAGACACATATTTACATGTGAAAGGAGACTTTTGTGAAAACATACACAAGGATCTTTTGTGAGCGATCTTGGAAAAGAGTCACGTTAGTCACACTTGGAAGAGTAGCTCTGTTGAGAGCGTGAGAGCTTAAGGCTGACAGGGATAAAACAGTATGATATCATCGGTTACACAGTAGGTAGGTACATACATTTACATAGCAGGCGTCTGGGAACAGGCATTCAGTATCTTACAAATGAAAGCATAATGATACTGGGAGGAGCTAGCCTTTTGAAAGTGGATCTCACAGTCTTATATAAACCCTGTGCTTGGGGCTTGATAGTACAGTTTCCTGAGACTCGAGGAATCTCTTTTATAGAATTTGTGCAGATTATTTGAAACATTTAAGAAGATGGCACAGTGCAGCGCTTCTAAATGTAACCTCCCAGAAACAGGCCAGACTGTCACACCACCAAATAAGAAGAGAGAGGAGAAGATATCTATTGGGGTGCCCAAGCCCACATTTGTGTATTATACAAGGTGTGACAAGGAATGCCCCACTCAGACCTTGCTGAGTGGAAGGATTGGTGATGTGAAAAGGAAGCTGGCTACACAGTTTGGTGAGTCTGAAAAAGTTAAATCAGATACTACTGACCAAGAGCCACCACTGCCGGACCTTGAAGAGCACCTAGAGAGTGAATCTGATACCGTGAAAATGGATACTGAAAGAGAAAGTGACCTGGAGGAAGAGCCGCAGAGTGATACCGATACACAGCCAGAAGCAGCAACCAAACAAGAGTCAGATTATGGTGAAATTCCTACCACCAGCAAGCCCCAGGCTAAGGAAGAAGAAGAAAAGCATACAGAAAAGTCTTGTCCAGCAGAGGTAAATTCTTGTATGTTTTTAAACATTAATGAAAAAGTGTAGGGCGTGACAGAGATGTGCATGCATAGTGTAACTGAACAGATGGGTTAGAGGTTGAACAAGAACCAATGCTGTTTTTTTTATTTTAATAGAGCGATGAATTTGCGATGGAGCAGCAGTCATATTTGGACACCATGGATGCTCGAGTCCCCACAAACCTACTGTGTGACTGTTTGTGCTGCTTTAAAGATACAGATGTAGTTATTAATGAGCAGTGTGAGGGACAGTATGTTAGAAATACAGAGAGTGATAGAATGTGTCAAAAGAAGACAGAAAATACTGTAATCACTACACAACCAGAGCCGTCCTGATCAACAGAGATTAGACAGGGACCCTCATGTGAAAAAACAGATGTCAGTGTTAAGCCCCCTAAATCTGACCACGACATGTATTGTAAGTATATTATGTACCATGCCATTTGTGGCTTAATTGCCTCAGTGATACAGAGGGTGATATAGTGTGAATTGGTCGATTCCTGTCCAGGTTGTGAGATAGATGATCCAGGTCAGAAAAACCATTCATGTATCCTTGATGACTTGATGTCTAAAGAAGCATACAGAAATGTTTCTGAAGCCATACCTATAGGGCAGCTCATGCCGGTGATCTTGGCAATCACTATGAAGCATCAGGGGTTAAATATGACCAATTGTACCCTGGAAACTATAAGTCATGTTTTAAATGATGTGAGAAAATCCGATGACCCCATGTGGTTAGTTATACATATGTTACAGGAGACAGACGGTGAGATTAAAAAAGATGCCTGTCGTCTGGTCAGCAAAGGCTCCTTTAAAAAATTTCTAAAAAGAAGATCAGGGACCATGTTAATTTTTTAAAAATCATTTACCCCGCCTTTGTCACCTTTGTTTAATGATCATCGTAGCCATGTGTGTGTGTCTGATTTGAAACGGAAAAAACAATGTGATATCCCTGAAATTGTGAAAGTGGCTTCTCAGCTTGTCAAACTGCTACATGGGCTGAAAGGTCACTAAACATCACACTGTATGTTTTTTCAGAGTGTAGAAAAATGGGAACCCCCCCCGCCAGTGTGTACAGTCACTTATTTAGCACTTGCTTTTCCTGAATATAAAAAGTGACACACTAATCTATATAACGTGTAATATGACATACTTCAGATGATACGTGATAAAGAAATAGATCCCGGTATTCCTGTCAGTCTTGAGGGCAAATTTGGCAAAATACCACATGTGATAAAGAGCATGTACTAAAGGACCCCTGTATATGTTGTAAAGAAAACAGCATTCTATGTCCTCTGGAGCCGTATTGAAACCAATGGACAGAAGGGACAACGCCCTGATTAAAAGTATAACGCCATATTTTGACATGTATCTAAATGCAATGGACACAAAAACAGATTCTGTATCCATCAGAACTGCATCTTTTCTAAAAAAAAGCCCTTAAAGAGCATGAACCTCAACATGAGTGGTGTATGGCCGTCATGTGTATGCTTTGTAGTCACCTTTATCACCAGGGGGAGAGAGGATCAAGCCATGTTCGTGTGAAACATGCTGCCCGGTTGCTACTGTCTGGGCATCTTTAAAAGTGGAATGTATATGACCCATGTTGCATGTACTGTAAGCTGCTAATGTTGTACTCTTTTGTACAGTTGAAGTCTGTAGTAACATAGCTGTTGTATGTTGCAGGGCTATAAAATACTACTGATATGACTTTTGTAGGATACTGCTGCTAGTCAGTCAAGCATCGATAGCTAGCGAGAAACATTATAGTCGTAATCATTTGCATGTTTTACCTCTTGTATTAACACGATTGCCGTGTGTATCACCAAATGCATATAAAAAATACTGTTATGACTTTTTGTAGATATGTTATTACACGTTGCTGTCTGTGATAAAATGATTAAGGGGTTAAGGGCACACCATTATTTTCTGGTGACGAGAGGTTGGCAAGCTAAAGGGTATTATTAGGGTGCTGATGAAAGAAAGATGACCCCATCATCTGCTCCAGAGTATATATTTTAATGCAAAAGTGGGCAGTTTACCCAGTGTGACTCAGCTGTATAAGGCCAAAAAAAATCATAAAGGTGTCAGCAGAAAGGTGTTGAGAGTGGCTTTAGCAGGATCCTTACACTCCTACACAAACCAGCAAGAGTCCAGATTCAAAAAGAAATCATGTTATTGTTTGACATAGACAGACAATGGCAGGCGATTTAGTGGATATGGGTCAATACACAAAGTACAATAAAGGTTTCAAATACATACTGACGCAGCATCAACGTGCTGTCCAAGTGCTATACGGAAGTGACTTTAAAGACAAATCAGGCAAGGCTGTGATGCAAGCCTTCAAACTATTTTTAAAAAGGACTACACACCACAGAAACTGCAGACAGATCAGAGTAAGAACTTCTGAATGCTTCCTTAAAGACATTATTAAAACAAAAAGTACACAATTTTGTGACAAGAATATGAATAGTATTGTAGAGTATTCTCAATAGAGTTTAAAGTCACGATGTAGCATTACTTTACGGCCCAGGAACACATGGAAATATATAAATGTGTTGCCTGACCTGGTGCAGCAATAATTATACTCATCAATCGACCATTAAATGCAGGCCTGTGGATGTTAACCTTCCAATGCCCGTGAATGGAAGAACCTCTATGGCAATACTGTTCTTGGGAAAAACAAAAGGGTACCTTTCAGAAAGGTGATCAATTGAGAATATCTAAGCCGAAAGGGGTATTGAAAAGGGATATGAACAGACATACAGATGAGATATTTATTGTGATGGAGGTCTTGATAAGACAGAGAGGCAGCCTATAAGCTAAAAGACTATCGGGCAAGACATCAAAGGTACTTTCTATGGAGGAGTTGCAGAAAAATTGAACCAAATGAGAACCGGTTATATAGGTGCAGAAAATCCTGAGAGAAAAGTGTGGAAGAAAAACCTGGTATCTGGTAAAGTGGTGGGATGGCCTAATAAATTCAATAGTTGAATCGAGGCAACAAAGGTTCATGACATTAGAAGCTGGTAAGATTCAACATGTTCAAAAATGGCTTTCACATCACCTTGCTGAGCAACGCCTCGTACGACTTTTTCCCCGCTAATACTATATCAGCGTTTACAGTAAAGTTACCACAAACACTTGAACTACAAGGTGAATGGGAAGTGGGGCTAGCAGAAATTCAGTACCCCCATACCTGGGACAATGTCCCTGTACACTAAAACAGGTTCACTATGCTCTATCAACCTTTAAATGTATCCCACAGTAAAACGCCGCCGATCGGACCCTTTACTGAGCTCAGCGGCATTTAAAATCCCATCAGGCTATTATCGTAACATGGCGAGTGTTATCAGTCAAGTCAATAAAAATATATTTGAAGTAAATGAACTGCCTGTGGTTTTGGAACAACAAGCCATCGGAAGAGAAATAAGCATCAACAGTGACATCAAATGCATTCTATTCATGCACGGGCAATTGCAGCACCTTTTGGGTTTTAGCAGACTTGAGGTAGGCTTGGGTAAGAATGTAGCAAAGAACCCTACAGATATTAATGGTGGTTTTTACACATTATATAGCTACACCAACATTATTTCACATGAAATAGTGGGTGACAATCTAGTGCCTTTGCTGAGATGCGTACTCGTGAGGGGCCAAGACAATGAGATAGTGACCGTGACCTATGATTAACACCACTACCAGTCAGTCAGTAAGCATCAAATCAACACTATCACTATTGAAATAAAGAATAATCAAAATGAACCTGTGCCATTTTGGTTTGGAAAGGTGATCATGAAGTTGCACTTCCGACCCAGAGAGTACTTTAAAACTTAAGCCGGGATGGTGATTGTTCAACATTATGAGGACTCTGTATTGTACAGAAGTTATTACAAGGCACAGGCCAGATGCGGTCTTCCAGGATTTCATGGACTTCCTACTACATACGGGTCTGGTATAGTGGGGATATTCTGTAGTCTGTTTAGAAAAGCAGTACCATTTTTGCGAAGGGGATTCGAAATTGCCAAACCGCATTTACAAACAGCCACTAAAAATGTCGCAAAGGATGTTGTAGGGCATGTGACTAGTGCAGTCGCTCAAAGGATGTCAGGAGGAGATAAGACCACTCAGGGTGGTTCGGGGCTGATGGTGTTCAAGAGAGGGAGAAAGAGAAAGCTTCAGAGTAACCCCATCGCTTCTCATCAGACCACCCCACTACTTTAAAAGGCATGCATCAAAGCGCAAAGCCGCACATAAAAGAAAGAGGGCAAAGTCCAAAGGACGTTCAAGGGGGCGTAAAAAAAAATCTAGAGATCTCTTCTAAAAATAAAATATGGTCTTCGTGCACTGTGGGTCAGAAGAATGCACAAAATCAGAACTGGACTTGTTTACCGTCACTCCCACACAGATGAGCATTGAAAAAAGCATTTATGTAGAGATACCCCCTCTGGCAGCCCTTTCAGAAACCTCAACAATTGAGTTTTATATAGCAGGGAATGACGAAGACTATTTGGATCTAAACAACACGCTTCTTTACTTGGTTTGTAAAATCACTGAAATGGATGGCTCAGACATACCAGCAGCAGCCAAGGTGTGCCTCATCAACTACCAGGTGGCCACCATTTTCAGCCAGCTGGATGTGACTGTCGGGGATTGGCTCATCAGCCAGGGCAATAACTGTTACCCCTACAGGGCTATCATAGAATCAGTGCTGAACTTCAGCGAAGAGACCCTTTCTACCCAATTCACCGCAGGGTTATTTTACAAAGACACCCCGGGGAAACACGAAATCACAGACAGAGCCGGTGACAATGCGGGGTTCAGTAAAAGAAGCTCTTTCACACATCTCAGCAGGGAGTGGAGCTTCTGGGCTGCCTGCACACTGACTTGTTTTTCCAAGAGAAACTGATGCTGAATGGTGTGGATATTAAAATTAAACTGACGCGTAACAGGGACAGCTTTTGTTTGATGAGCAGAGATGCCGATCTTTATAAGCTAAAAATCATGTCTGCTTCTCTGTTTGTCAAAAGGGTAAAAGTGACTCCCGGTGTTCATCTGGGACACTCAGAAGCCCTGCTGTCCTCCAATGCTAAATACCCCATAGACAGAGTGGGTATGAAAGTGTTCAGCATCTCTGCAGGGAGCAGGGTCTGCAACCAGGATAATCTGTTTTTGGGGCAGTTACCAAAAATGATGGTCATGGGGTTTGTTGACAATGATGCTTTTAGTGGCTCCTACACCAAAAACCCCTTCAACTTTAAACATTACAACATTAATTTTGTGGCTCTGTACCTGGACGGTGAACAAATCCCCACTAAGCCTCTCCAGCCCGATTTTAGAAATGGAAATGCTGTGAGAGAATATTTTAATCTAGTGCAGGCAGCCTGAAAGCACATGAAGGACTGCCCCCTCATTGTCAACCACCAGGAATTCACCCAAGGGTACACTGTTTGCCTTTGATCAGACTCCGGACCAAGAATGTGCCGACCATTACTCCCTGATTAGAACCGGGAACCTCAGAGCAGAAATCAGATTTGCAGAAGCCCTTCCTTATATGGTTACTCTCATAGTCTACGCTGTTTTTGATAATGTCATCAAGATAAACCAGAGGAGAAATGTCATTTTTGATTACATGTGATAAACCATAAAAATGAACACCAAGCAGCTGGAAAATGTTTTAACCCATGACCCCCATGTCCGTGACTGTTTTTTGGGTGTGTTTCCCTGTGATCTGCTACCCAAGGAGAGACTGAGAACTCTCCCCACTGCACTGGTCATCAATACTGACCCCGATGACCTCCCTGGACAGCACTGGCTAGCCACATACATCTCAGAAGATGGGTCTGGGGAGTTTTTTGACAGCTACGGTTTACATCCAGATAATTACGCATGAATGATTGGGGGCTTTTTAAACAGAAATACAAAATGTATCCTGTACCAAAACACACAGTTGCAAGATACCTTCTCTACAGCCTGTGGATTTCACTGCATATTTTTCTTACACCACAGATGTAAAGGATTTTCTTATGATCAAGTTCTAAAAATGTACTCTAATGATTTACTTAAAAATGATACCATGGTGACTAGTTTTGTACGTCACCCTTTCAGACATTTAAGCATGTCAGGGCATGCCCCTGCCATCTTTCAACATGTTCAGACTTGTTTGACTTGTAATGAGTTTAAAATATGCAATTCCTTGTAACTCAAAAAGGTCATCTATAAAAGCATATATGAACCCATGTTTTGATTTGCGTCTTTCTTCAATCATGACACAATGTGTAAAATATAAAGGTGTTTATTGTAAAAAAGTCCATAAAATGTGATACACATCAAAGGTAGGATTATTAGTAAAGTACAGAAACAGTAAAGACATCTCTTGTTAAAAATTTGCCCATAAATGAGTCATACATCAGAGGTAGGCTAACATACAGAAATATAAGCACCTTTTGTAAAAAATGCTAGCATATTCAATATGAGGTAGACTAACATACAACTTCTTGTAAAAACACACTAATATAGGTTGTACACATCAACCGGCGGTCTATAATATTTACATTTATTTATTTAGTTTTTGTTAACCGGGTAGGTGCACTAGCCAGCAAGTGACTATTTTCAGGCACGACCCGGGATTTATACAGTGAGCCAGGCTTTTTTTTTAATGTCTTTCATCTTTTGGGTGTCACTGACCAGCTGCTGACTGGAGAGGGCTCAGTGTTTTTTGCATCAGCTGTCTTTCTACTTTTAACATATCTCCTATTTGCCAAATGACCAAAGATGGATGTGGGTATGTTAGCCTCAGCGGTGGCTCTCAGGAAAACATTCCAATCCTTTGGTTTTTTGTGGTCAGGGATATTGTGTGTGGCCATAGCTGCCCTTACGAAATCGACCATGTGAGACCCAGAAATAACATTACCTTTATACAACAGTTCACCCTTATCGTTCCAAAAAAGAAAATCCTTGTTCTTTGCCATTTGATTTAATAAAAGTTCAGCATTTTCTTTAGACCTTTGAGAAACACTGTTTAAGATGTCTTTTTTCCATTGAACTCGTAATAGAAAGTGTTGCAGTGGGGGGATGCTCAGAAACAGCCTCAGAGTTGGGCATCGATAAAGTCAAACTGGTTTTATCCTGTTCCCCTTGACGTACCAGAGTGAGGTAACATTGTAACACAGTGGAGTACAGCTTGGCTTTCTCGTGATCTGACAAATCAGTCTGGGAAAGTATAGATCTCATTTCAGTATCCAAGCTGTAAGTTGCTACTTTTCTCATGTCCTCATCAGGATAGTTCATTCTCATACGGTCCAATTGCTGTTGTGGTACCAGATACATTTTCTGAGTAAAATCCATTATCTGTTAGCCAGCAGTCCTGTAATAAATGGAATAGCGATCCCCAACAACGTCCCTATGAACCCGCCTGTCTGGCTTACAAGCTGTTTTTTTTGTTTTAAAGACACCTTCCTGTTGCTTAAATTTTTTATGACTCTTCCCCTTTTTTTCAGAAAAGCTAGTTGTTTAGCTGACAATGGTATGTTTCCCTTTAGAGAGTTTAAAGCAACCTCTGCTATGACAGATATCAAGTCATCAGGGGTTGAGCACAAAATAGCTTTTCTTAAACAGGGAGGTCCTCTCACTAGTAACTTTAGAACAGACAAGTTTCTCTGCAGCCTTTTAGACATAATGGCCATACAGCATCATGTATTTCTAGGACCAGAATGTGATTTTTTCAAGACATATGCCACCGGCCAGTCAGGGGAGAACAATCCACTGAGCAGCCTATATTCATCTGGCATACCGGCCCTTAAATCAACCAATAAATAACTGTAAGGTCGTCTAGTGGCATCTTCAAAAGCTTCTAAAAAGAATTTTGCCTGGCCGGGGTACATCTGCCTTGCCAGAGTCATGATCTGTAGTTTGTCCCTTGGATTTTTTAACAAAACCATGTATTTGGCATTTAGTGTGATGGTCCGGCTTTTCTTGCCTTGACAAAACACATTCTGTACAAGGTAAAAGGCTGACAGACTATGATGATGGCTGTACTTGGTAAATACACGTTCTATCTCACCATTTTGACAGGCCGATTCCATCAGATCATCAATGACAAGCAGATTAATCTTGTCAGGAGGCAGCAGATCATCATCGGCTAATGATGCAGGCAGCCCCTCCACAAATTTAATCTGTGCAAACTTCAACATCAGCTCATTATACAAAGGTTGCCAGCAGCTGTAGAACCAGACAATATTTTCAGGTTTGTGCTATAAAGCATTGTCAGAATGTTCCAATACATTTTTGATGAAAAAGATTTTACCAGAATTGGATGGTCCGGCTATCAGACATGAAAAGGGGTGTTGCAATCTAATGTCCATTATTTTTAATCAGTACCCATAAGGAAGGGTTTTAAATTTGTCTTGTAAAACTCGTTTGTCATACACTACTCTCTGTGTTTTGGACAGTGTTCTTGTTTCAAGGGACCACTGCTTTTTATTTCTTACTATGCCGGGTTGCCTCACCGTGATTTCTTTAGACGTCTGTGAACTGTTGTAATCAAACACCAGATCTTTTAAGTTTTCAAAATTAATGTGTTCACTGTTGCCTACATTAAGGGTAAATCCTTTCACTTTGAGGACTGTCCGTCCTCCAGACAGCCGGTAGCCGTAGGTTTTGGGACCTGCGGACACAAACTCGGTAATGTGTTCATCTGCTGGAAGCTCGCTGGTCAGCTCCCCTAAATAGTCACCTAGAGGAGGGTTCCAGTCACCCGGTCTAGATACAAAAATGACAGAGTCTGTGTCGTGATACAAACACCTGTCCTGTAACTTATCTAGCAGATTGTACAGTTCTACTCTGGCATATGCTGTGGTGAAACTCGCTATGAATTTGTTGGTGTTAGAATTTGGGTAATGGTCTTTAGTGTACTTCCAACTTAAACACGCTGTCTCATCATCGATGAAACAGCATGAGGTCACGTTGTAGTAGGGGGCAAATACATACCGAAAGAGTTCATCAGGGTCTGTAACTATGCTCGTGGTCAGTAAATTAGGTCTCTGTCCAAATTTACCCCAAAGAGAATTTAAAAACAGTTTAGATATATTTCTCCTCGTGGGGTTAATGGTGATGGCAGGAGGGTTTAAATGTACATTTTCTCTTTCAAAATACTGCTGTATGTACCTGGCTTTATCTGCTTAATTTTTTACCCATGAAGGGAAACCAGATGCCTCTTGCTTCCCTTTCAGGTGCAGTTTGACGTAGTCAGCAAACAGCTCTGTCGATGATGCCCTGAAATCCCACACTTCAAAAACATCAATGATTCGATACCCCTTTTCTACAGCCAGGTTTAGCTCCACGGTACAGTAGGTACCAGTCAGAGCCCTCTCCTCATTGCTGTGCATGCATGACGTTGTCTGAAGTCTCTCTTCGGCGCACACACGATATAATGCAAACACAAGTATTTTTCCAATCCTGGATGGCAGCACTGGTAAAAAAAGACCTCTGGGGTAAAACTTTTACTTTTGCCAAACCAAAGTATTGACCGAGATCTGTAAAGTTCTCATAGATGATGGTAGGGTGACCCATGGGGTAACGTTTTGTTTTGTTGACAAAGGGGTACAGGCTAGTAAAATTGTAATAGCAAATCTTTTCATCTGACTGCGCATTATAGTACAGTCGGATGGCATTTGTCCTCCCCTCAAACAGAGACTCCCTAGGCTCGAGGGGTTGCGGTAGCTGTCTGCTCCTCAAGAAATTATTCAAGCCTTCATCTGTAGCCAACATTTCTTTCCACTTCATGTTCCTAATAGTAATTTAATGGCAAACCCCTTGCTTTTAAAAAATGGGTTTATGCATGGTCCGCTTGTATAACTGTCCAAAACTAGTGCCTGTCATGCGGTTTCTTTCTTTCTCACAGTAACAGATGTTGCATCTGTGAAAAAAGCATCCATTGAATTCAAAGGCTGTCAGGACCCCTTCAATTATAGCATACCCATCCAAAAAGTAGGGACCTACTTTTAATTCTCCACCCCTGAGAGCATGCTGAATAGAAATGTTTTCTTTCTCAGCTATGTACATTAACCACTGAATGGCCGGTGTGGAGTACCTCTTTTGCTGACCGTGGTAGTTATCTGGGGGGGAATGGTGAGTGCGTTCTCACTCAAAAACAAATATCTGTAGGTTGCCATACAAACAGAGGCTACGGTTGTGTATTGGAAGGGATCTAAAGAGTCTGTTTTGTACTGTGCCGTGTCACAGTCTGACTGTTTTAAAACACATTTGGTTGTCATGTTCATCACTTCCTGCCTAAATCTGTCACAGGCTTTTCGAAGAATTTCAACATCTAACTGACAGTAGTAGCTAAGTTCTTTTTTCAGGTCAAATTCTGTATGCCGGTTTGCCGTGTACCACTGCATGAACTCTGATTTTTCACTAGGCATCATGTAGTCCACCCCATAACATTTTGCATTGGGCAGGGGACCTACGTAATTTTCATTGGCCTTGGTGTTAAAAAAATGCGGGAAGTACCCTTTAGCCATCTCGATCTCAAAACCGAATGCCGCTGGGATTTTGCTTAATTTCATGGGCATTAAGGATAACAAATCAATAAATCTGATGTGTAGGGCAGATACGGTCACACACAGCAATTTTCCTCCCTGGGTGAGCAACTTGATAGTGATTTTTTCCTTGACCAGCTGGCTAATGATAAAATAGCTGTCATAGCCTTTGGCATTGTGGGCTATAAATGTTTAGTGTTTGAACGGTGTATCTGTAAAATGTCTGACAAACTCTTTTACACATTCATCCCCTTCAAATTCCCAGGATCTTTCCCCATCCAATTGATAAGCAAATATAAAATTTGGTGTGTGTACACCTGTTTCTTGTCTGGCCTCAAAATCAAACACTATGTATCTTTCAGAGTTTTTTACTTCTGTGAGTGGGGTCATGTAACAGATATGTTTGTCTGCGGTCATCAGAGAGCCACATCTAGCACACTGAATGTGTTTGCATGCATGAGACCTCTTGTAAAAAACAAAACATTCTTTGCACAGTTTCATCGGTTCACAAGAGACCCTGCCCAAAGCCGCTCTGTCCAAATGCCTTTCTAGGCAAGCTGAGGACCTACAAATCTTTTACACTTTAGGCATGATGTTGCACTGTTTTCTGTTCTGAGCAGTTTGGCTCACAGCATGCATTACAAAACCATGCACAGGAATGATTATTTTTGTGACTGTAAGCTGCATGACAGTATTCACACAGGTATTTGGCACCTATAAATTTCTTTACATCCATGACACCGTAGTAATGGCCATCATGCAATAATACAAACAGTGTTTTAGGAAGTCTTTCTGGTCCTGTCAAAAATGTTTGCCAAGCTCCCTGATTGTGGTACAAAATCTTAATTCTGATACCTAAAAACTGCTCAAATCATGACGCATCACTAAAAGTGACAGGCATCTGTTCTGACAAACCCAGTTCAGCGTGCAAAATTCTACCCTTATTAATCAATTGTGCATCAGTATATCTGTGGGGGTTTAGTAATGCTACTATACTGGTTGAAAAACACAGAGCATTATCTCTGTTGTTTAAATCAATCAGATAGTGTTTTTTTCTCAATGATTCTGCTGTATAAAACAGAACTTAGTGTACATCTTCTCCCCACCCCCCCCCTCCCTATTTCTAATAGTGGTTAATACGAGGTGCAGAGACCCATCAGCGATCACCTCAGAATTGCTCTGAAGCATATCAGCTATCTGGTCTAAAAACACCCCAGCATTAAGCTCTCCAGGGTCCCTTCTCCTTGAGAACAGTGGGTGATTTAAAGAGTCAGCATCTAAACGCAATTGCAGAAAATCATTGGGACCCATTTCAGGTATCATCCTATCTAGCAACTCTTGGATAGCTTGGTGTATTGCCCTAATGGCATCTGTAAAGGACTGAAGCCTGTCAAGATTGACAAAGCGAAACCGTTCATAGAGCTCGACTGCTCTGAAATTATTTCTCACCCTTGTGTAACTTTGAATTCTTTCTAAAAGAACTACGGGAGGGGACTGGTGGTTTTCTAACTCGGCATCTTGTGGAGAATCGTGAGTCTCTGCAAGATGCCGTGATGCCCTGCGTTGTAATAGTTTCCTGGCACGTTTTACCTTCCTTTTCAAATTTTCTCTGATTTTTTTATTTTTATCCCATATCTTTCTTTTCACCAGTCTGTTGTGTTTGGTCTTATTTTTAGCATTGCCCTCCTTTTTATTCATTCTATTCAGTCACTGTTTTATAGATGCAAACATTTCTGATATACAGTTAAGCTGATCTACCATCTCTATATCACGCCTCAGCTCTAACGCTGACCCCTTCCTACCTAAACATACCAACATAAATGAAGCATTCACATTACGATATTTTAGTAGTTTTTTTTTGTAAAGCATATACAGTTTCCTTCTCCTTACCGCTTAATCTTTCAACATTGTCAAGCAGTTTAAACAACTTTTCATCAAGCTGTATCATTAACCTTGTTGGCTCATAATCCCTTTTCCCAAACTGGGAAGGTGAAACAGGTTTCCTTTTGTTTGTACACCTCAAACTGGTGGAGGCCTGGGGAGGTGAGACAGGATTCTAGTTGTCTGTAGCCCCCAAACTGACAGATAGCTGTGACTCATGATATAAAGCAAGGCACCTTGTAGAATCACCATAGGGTTTAAGCACCAAATGTGCGGACGCCTGGAGTGTTGCATCATGATTCATGGAACTGTTGGTGTTTTCTGACCCTTGGAGCAAAAGTATGCTGTTATTTATAGATTCTAAAGCATCACCCCTGGTGTCTCCACAATCAACATTATTCACAATATTGGCAGCCGTCTCTCATGTGTTCTGTGCTGATTCCTTCTTTTCCTTTTTTCTGAGAAGATTTACCTTTTTTGTAGCTATCAACAGAAAAGCAGACGTCACATATTTCAACCATGACCTTTTAAAAATGGTTGATACATTTAATTAATCAGCTGTCATAGATCACAAGGAAGTTTGTAAGTCTGATTTTGAACCAAAGATTTATAATGTGTGTATTGCTGTTCACTTATGTTTAAACTTACAATAAAAGTTTAAATTATAATAATCATATTTCATGCATTACAGTTGTAAGAATCTAAGTTAGCAAAAAAAACAGTAAAACAAACCCTATTTTTTAATTAAAGCATCTTCTATCCATCAATGATACATTTCTAAGCTAATAAAAAAACACATCCTAACTTATTATACCATTCTAAAGCAGCAAATATATGTACAAATACATGGCATCTTTTATTCACTAATGACACATTTCTGAGCTAATAAAAAACACATCCTGATTATACCATTCTAAAGCAGCATATATATATATATATATATATATATATATATATATATATATATATATATATATACAAATACATGCCATCTTTTATTCACCAATGGTACAGTTCTAAGCTAACAAAAAACAGTAACACATCCTATTTTTAATTAAAACTTCTCAGTGTTCTCATATCTTTTAGGCATTTTCCCTGTAACTCCCGAGTGATAGTACTGTATATTACTTTATTTCCTGTAGCTGCTAAATATCCCTATTTTTCCTATATAACCAATGCTAGTCTGTGGGAAGAGCTGTCATGTAGATGCCTCCAAAACCCTGTAGATATGGGAGTCCTGGCATCTTCTATTCACCAATGATACAGTTCTGAGCTAATAAAAAAAAGCAGTAACCCATCCTAACTGATTATACCATTCTAAAGCAGCAAATATATATATATATATATACAAATACATGGCATCTTCTATCCACTAATGATACAGTTCTGAGCTAATAAAAAAAGCAGTAACACATCCTGATTATACAATTCTAAAGCAGCAATATTGTGTGTATATATATATATGTGTATATATATATATATATATATATATGTATATATATATACACACACACACACACACAAATACATGGCATCTTCTATCCACTAATGATACATTTCTGAGCTAATAAAAAAAGGCAGTAACACATCCTAACTGATTATACAATTCTAAAGCAGCAAATATATATATATATATATATATATATATATATATACATGGCATCTTCTATCCACTAATGATACAGTTCTGAGCTAATAAAAAAAGGCAGTAACACATCCTAACTGATTATACTATTCTAAAAGCAGCAAAAATATTTACAAATACCTTGTGGGGTGTTTTTGGTGGTCTCTATCTGTTCAACACTAGTAGTAGGCTGTTCATCATCACTTATACTGACTACCGCACCACCTAAGATATACTCCATGTTGCAATGCTCCATACTTTAGCAATATGTCTTCAGTTTTCAGCCAAGACTGTGTCACCCTGGAAATGTCTAACACTTATATACTGTAACTACCAATACATAGCAACTCCCCCATTTCTTTGCGTAAAATAGAAAACAATGCAAGGTTTTTCCTTTAGACTATTTCCCAGATCTTACAAATGTTTCCCAGACACCTACTATGTAAATGTATGCCCCCTTCTATTGTGTATCCGATGATATCATACTGATTTACACCATCTGCCTAAATCTCTCACACTCTTAACAGAACACTTCTACCATGTGTGAATACTATTTCCCAGATCTTACAAATGTTTCCCAGACACCTACTATGTAAATGTATGCACCCTTCTATTGTGTATCCGATGATATCATATCGATTAAACCATCTGCCTAAATCTCTCACACTCTTAACAGAACCCTTCTACCATGTGTGAATACTATTTTCCAGATCTTACAAATGTTTCCCAGACACTTGTGTGCACCCTTCTATTGTGTATCCAATGATATCATACTGATTTACACCACCTGCCATAATCTCCCACACTCTTAACAGAGCCACTCTTTCGAGTGTGACTAACGTGACTCTTTTCCAAGATCACTCACAAAAGATCCCTTTTTATATGATTTCACAAACCATACAAGGCTGTTCTATTAATGCACACTAGCATGATTATAATTTAGCATAAACATCATAATCCAACACATTCCAGATAGGTTCTGTTTGTGAAAAGTAGTATTTCTCTCAGATACATACATAAATAATAGGTACACAGTGCATAACATAAAATTATGATTCTTCAAGACACTGGCTAGAAGCTAATTAATATGCTGAGCTCACCATCAGAACCATGCAGAATCTCATTACAGAGGTCAGGGAAGGTCTGCTGCTACTTAACTAGGCATCTTTGAGAGAGATTTTAGATATTGCTTCTGAGACAGCCCATTACTTAATATAATCTGAAATAACATAAGTGTCCATAGTGTATATTCCTTTGGTTTATGTGAGAAATTACTTGATATTTAATAGATGACTACTGGTTTTTCTAAACTAGTTATTTTTTAGCTATGTATGAATGCAAGATAAGCTTTAATGTGATTCCTTTTAGATGTAAACTTTTTCCAGACTCTAGCAGCATGTCCTTTAAAAATGCAAATGTGTGACATTTTATATAAAGCTGAGGTCATCAGTGGGGGATCCCTCGCTCTGTAATGAAAGGTACTTAATATACAGAATTTCACTACAGAGGCTTGAGAATGTCTGCTATTAAAGAGCTATATCTCTTTGAGAAAACTTTAAGATATTGCTTCTCAGAGCCCTACTGCTTAATATAATTTGAAAGAACATAGTTATTCATAGTATGTATTACTTTGGTATATGTGAGACATGACCAGCCATTTAATAGATGATTATAGTCTTTCTAACACAAAAAGTATCCTTTCACATGTAAAACAGTCTCTCATTCCATTCTTACAAGATGCGCTCATCTGCTAACTCATCAGTATTCGGAACAACTTTCTGTGACTGTCACACTGGAGCCTTTGCTTAAATCATATTTGAGTAAACTGTAAAAAATAGATTTTACAGTTGTAAAGACTTCAGCCTTCATTCTGTAACATTCATAATTACTTAGTAGATATTGTACACAGTTCTGAATCCTATTTTTTGATCTTTATGTATCAAACAAGGTAAGATTTGTAAAGTTATTTTTCTATCTAAAGCCTTGTACAGATTTTTTCTTTTCCTAAGAGTTGGTTGATGCCCACACACACACACACACACACACTGCTTTGCAGACAAATGATGAATGCTGCCTTGCCAGAGATGCCGTTGAACATTTACAAGGTGTTCTTGGTAGGACATTCATAGGTTACATGAATACTTTTTTCTAAACCTTTAAAAAATATGTACCTTGTCTCAAAACAAG
Organism: Neoceratodus forsteri; assembly: GCA_016271365.2. Taxonomy (NCBI): domain Eukaryota; kingdom Metazoa; phylum Chordata; order Ceratodontiformes; family Ceratodontidae; genus Neoceratodus; species Neoceratodus forsteri. The sequence goes on from CM028136.1 coordinate 886,188,647, forward strand.
TGTGCTTACACCAGTGTCACCAAATAGCCCCTGTGGTCATGGCACCTGCCTAATGATGCATTCCTTGTACAGATTTCCAAGTCACAAAGCATTTACACACATCCTGTCCTTATATCCCCCAGGGCCGATGGGGGGGTGAATGAATAGCGAGTGAGTAGGGTGTTGAAGGTGCTAGGACTCAGGCACAATGGGGAGGAGAAGGAGGGGAAGGGAGCAGGAGTTTGAGGGGAAGGGAATGGAGGAGGGGGACTTGAGGTTTGAGCTAGGACACGGTGGTAGGGGTGGAGGAGGGAGCAGGGTGGTGTGGAGGAAAAGGGACTCAGGTGCAAGAGGTGGGTGGATCAAGGAGAAGGAAGAGAGAGCAGGGGTGCAAAAGGGTGGGGAGGAGGAGGGAGCAGGGGTGTGTGGTGAGGAGAGGGACTTGAGTTTGAGCTAGGATGTTTCAGCAGGGATGCGAGAGGGAGCAGGGTGGTGTGGAGGAAGAAGGACTCGAGTGCAAGTAGTGGTGGATCAAAAAGGGAGACTCTGGTGTGAATTAGGATGGTGAGGCTGGGTTGCGAGATGAGGGGAGGGACCCGGGTGCAAGCTAGAATGTTGAACCGGGTCCGAGGGGAGGGGTTTGAGGAGCTGCTAGCACTCCGATGTGAGGGGAAGGAGAGGAGGTGGAGGGACTCGGGTGCAAGACTGTGACAGGGATGAGAGAGGAGGGGAAGAAGAAGGAGGCACATACAGTGTAGAAAAGGGGAGGACTTCCGGGTTCGAGGATGGAAATGCATGTCACTTCCTGTGGCACAAAAGGGGGCGAGGCATTACCATGATGCGGGGAAGGCGGGACTTCCGGTTGGAAAAGGGGTGGGGCGTTGCCATGGTAACCACCTGTCAAATGACGTGGCATGCTTTGATTGGCTGAAATTTAACATTTGACGAGATATATCCCCTTATACTACTGTCGGTATTTTAACTCCAAATTTTCAAAATGGGCTTTTTGGGATCCCACCTCGTGATCAGTAGCATTATCATTTTGTTACTCAGTCCTGAAAGGTGATTTTGCACAGCAGCTATATCATTCTGTGTGGATCAGCAGTGTTTGTTCTTGAACCTGGAGCTGGGATTCTACATTCTGTACCATCAGTTTTCTACCAGCATGATTGTTTCTGGAGGTCCGGAGTGGCCATCCCACCCACCCACCCCCGCCCTGATGCATCACTTCCTTTATACCCATAGCCTGTGACATTATACAGTAACAGCTAACTTCATACAATACTGTTAGCCATCATATATTAGTACACAACACGGCCACATACCACACACTGACATAAATCTTGATACATTATACCACTAAAGACTATTGACAGTACAGAGCTGTAAAGTAAACAGTAAATAAGAAGGAAAGAAACAAAAAGGGGCAGACAAGGGGGCTGGGAAAGGGGCATCTCTGTTGCTAGCAGGTAGCATGGAAACATCTGCAAAGGAGCTGTGACACTTTGGATTTATTCCAGAGCTAAATTTCTTCTGTGCAAAGGTACTGTGGCATATTTTTCTTTCCAGAGCTAAATTTTTGCTGTGCTAAGGTACTGGGCATATTTTTTGGGACTCCTCAAAACTTCAGAACTATGGTACTGTGGCATTCTTGGAGCAGAACTGGGGTACTGTGGTATAATTGAGACTTCTTTGGTGCTCATAATCCTCAAAAACTAAGGTCCTGTGACATTTATGGGGCTTCTATGGTTATAAATGGTTCTGCAAAACCAGGGGAAAATCATGGGAATTTTTTTAAAATCTAAAGCTCAAGTACTGTTTTTAGGGCACTGTTTATAAGAGTATCTCTGGGTCTGGGATCTAAAAAGCTCAAAGCAATGTGTTTTTAGGGTACTGTTTATTTGGTTCTGCAGTAGACAAAACTCGAAAGTTGCTTTGGGGCCTGAAATCCTAGCCACAGGAGTTTCAGAGTCTGGAATCTAAAGTCACAGGGGCTGAATACTGATATTTCGAGTTGGGGGATTTTCACATAGAGCCTGAAAACTAAAGCTTGAGATAAGCCTTAGTGAAAATGGAGTGGTGTACAAATTGGAAGGGTCAATGGAGCAGGGTAGGGGCAGGTCCAAGGCATGGTCCCAAGGCTACAAGGGCTGCGGGCATCTTTGGGATGATGGTGAGGTGCACTGGTTGTGGGTCGGCCATGGTACTGGATATAGTTTGGAAAGCGGGGGTTGCATAATATGTAGGCAGCTTGCACAGTTGAGGGAGGAGGTGAGATGGCTGAGATGGATGCTACACTGGTAAAGAGAGAGGGGCATAATGGAGAACAGGAGGGGCTCTGCTGATGGAGCAATAGAGATTAGAGGGGGAGCTGTGGGGGACAAGGAATGGTTAAAAGGGGAGAATATAAGGGGACAAGGAGCAAATACAGAAATAGACAGGGGAGGATGACATGGGGAGTGGAGGAAAACAAGGAAGTATAGAAGCAGGGTAGAAGGGTTAGAGGATGGCTCTAGTGGGGCTACAGGAATCTCAGATATAGGTGGCAAGGGACACAAGGGAAACCAGAGGGAATGGCAGAAGGTTAAGTATAAAGGTCCAAAGCCCGCACAGAGGGCAAGGGAGGAGAAAGCAAGGGGTGGAGCCCCAGCCAGTTGGAAACAGGTAGTGGGCTTGGAGCAGAAAAACAGATATGCTCCACTAGGTGCACTAAATGAGGGAGAAAAAAAAGGAAAGTGGAGTTGAGGAGTATCCAGGGGACATAGGAGAGGCAAGCATGAAGGAAGATTGGAAAAGGGGGAACGCCCTTTCAGGAAAGAACAAGGAGAGTAGTAAACATAGGGCTAGGGGCACAGGGGTGAACACACCTCAGAAAGGGCAAACCCAAAAGGGGGAGACAGGGAGCTCAGGTTCAAAAGGGCCAGGGCTAGACGGAGCTGGGAAATGGGAAACTTCTCTGGGGAATTCAAGCAAAGCACAGCTATGGGCAAATCAAAGGGGAAGGAAAAAGCTTGCAGATGGTGGGGCAGAGGTGGGCAGCCTAGCAGTAAATGCATGCGGGGAGCATGGAACTAGGGGAGCGCTGGGGGAAGACAGTACACTGGGAGATGAAACTGGCAAAGGGGATAGTGAGAATAGGGTGGGAAATGAAATGGAAGGGGTTGGGAGATTGACAGAAGGGAAATACAAACAGAAGGTGATGGAAAACAGGATCTTACTTGTTGAGGACGCTGTCATAAAAGGAATTAGATGGGGGGGCAAGAGTAGCACAGCATGGGTTAAGTGTCTGCCAGGCATGACAGCAGCAGAGGTCATTCACTATATCCCCTCAAGGGAGAAATAGCAGGATGAGAAAACCCACCTGATGTTCCACCTGGGAACAAATGGCTTGGGTTGAAAAAGCCTGTTGGAGGTGCAGGCAAGACTTAGAGCACTTGCTAGATACTGCAGCAGTCTGGGGTTCGAATCAATGGCTTTCTCTGAGATGTTGCCAGTACCAAAAGCAAGAACTGATAGGAGGCTGAGGATTAAGGAGTTCAATGTGTGGCTGGTGGGGTGGTGCAAGCAAATGGGGTATGGGTTAGTAGGGGACTAGGGAGCCACATGGGGGGATGAGAGCCTATTTTCTCCAGACAGACACCACCTGAATAGGAAGGGGGCGGCATTGCTAAAAAGCATATTAGGAGAGTTCATAGAAGAAGCCTGCAATTTAAACTAGATTGGGGGGAGGGGGGAATCTACACCACAAGGTAGGAGAAATGGGGGGCTACCAGCTTCCCCCCCAGGATAGTGCTAAAAAACTGGGCATGAGGGAAAATAGAGAAGAGGGGATGGAGAGAGAACATGGTGGAAGGGCTGAGCAGCCAACGCCAGGATCTTAGCAAATGAGATGGTGGACTTGAAGGCCATCATGGGGGACAAAGGACTAGATATGGTAGCTATAAGCGAGACCTGGTAGACAGAGCTGCACACCTGGGAAATGACTATCCCATGTTACAGACTGTTCAGAAGGGATAGGGAGGGTAAGAAGGGGGGGAGGAGTTGCTTTATACATCGGGGAAGGAATAAGTGTAACTGAAGGACAAAAGGAGGATGGGGAGACTGAGCTACTGTGGGTAATGCTAGGTAGGAGGACGGGAGAATCCTTGTGACTGGGGATGGTATACAGGCCACCTACGCAAGGGGAGGTGGATGATCATCAGTTAATTCAGGTAATCACAAGGTTGGCCCTAAAAGGAGAGCTAATGCTGGTAGGGGACTTAAACCTCCCAGATGTAGACTGGGAAATCCCAGATGCAGCATAGTCAAGGAGCAGGGAGATACTAGCTGTGCTTCAGGGGTTATTCCTTCAGCAGCTAGTCAGGGAGCTGACAAGGGGCAGCAACCTCCTGGATGTGGTCCTGACAAATGGGGAGAGTGTGGAGGAGGTGCAGGTGGGAGAAGCCTTGGGCAGCAGTGACCACAGCACAGCAATGTTCAGGGTAGGGCAGGGAGGGAGACAAGTAATACCAGTACTTCAGTCATGGACTTCAGACACACAGACTTTGACAAGATGAGAAGGATAGTAAGGGAGACAATGGAGGGTACAGAGAATATAGGAAAAGTGGAGAAGTTATGGCAAGCTATCAAGGAAAGGGTACTGGAAGCTGCAGAAATGTGCATAAAAAAGGTTAGGAAGAGCCGGAGGAGACCACTTTGGTTTACAAAGGAGGTTGCGGGGGCAGTCAGGGAAAGGAGGAGGGCTTTCAGAAAATTAAAGGGGACACTCAGCGAGGAAGATAAGGAAGAGTATAGGGAAAAGAGGAGTGTGGCAGGGAAGAAGATCACAATGGCAAAAGCGGATACTGAGAAAATAGCAAAAAAGGCCAAAAGGGGGATAAAACCTTTTTCAGATATGTGAGGGACAAGAGAAGAGCAAGGCAGGGGATTACTAGGCTGAGGGGGGAAGGAGAAATAGCACTGGAAAGGGACTGTGAAAAAGCAGTTATTAAATAAATACTTTAGCTCGGTATTCACGGAGGAGGATGGTAGGGGACCTGAGCTAAAGTTGAATGGGAAGGAGGGCAAATAGGTGGATGTGAGCCCATTCACTGTGTATAGGGATAGGGCAGAGCTAGATAGATTGAGGGTGTGTGGACAAGGCAATGGGGTCTGACTGGTTACACAGCACAGTGATCAGGGAATTGAAGGAGGAGTTGGCCGCACCCTTGGCAAGGCTCTTCAACGTGTCCCTGGATACTGGGAGAGTGCCAGAGGACTGGAAGAGGGGTAGACATAGTGTCTTTACACAAGGGAGGTAGTAAGGAGGTGAAGGGGAACTACTGACCCATCAGCCTCACGTCAGTTGTGGGGAAGGTAATGGAGGCATTAATCAAGGAGAGGGTGGTGGATTACCTAGAGGATAGTGGCTTGCAGAACAGCAGACAGAATGGCTTCACAATGGGGAAGTCTTGCCAGACAAACCTAATTAAGTTCTTTGATTGGGTGACTCAAGTGATTGACATGGGGGGGCAGTGGATGTGGCCTTTCTGGACTTCAGTAAGGCCTTTGACACTGTCCTCCATAGGAGGATGGTGAGCAAGATGGAAAGCCTGGGGTTAGGTGGGAAAATAACAAGCTTGGTGGAGGAGTGGCTTTCAGGAAGAACTCTGAGGGTGGTGCTAAACTGGGTGCACTCCAGGACAGCGATGATGAAGAGTGGAGTGCCACAGGGGTCAGTTTTGGGTCTGCTTCTCTTCAATTACATCAGTGATATTGCTGAGGGTTTGAAGGGGAAGGTGTGCCCATTTGCTGATGATACGAAAATATGCAATAGGGTGGACACCCTGGGGGGTGGAGGACATGAGGGAGAACTTAAACATGCTTGAAAAATGGTCTGGAACATGGCAGCTGAAATTTAATGCCAAGAAGTGCACTGTGATGCACTTGGGGAGTAGGAACAGAAGAACAGGATGCACCCTAGGTAGGGAGGAAATTAAAGTAACAGAACAGGAGAGGGATCTGGGGATCATAGTCTCCTTAAGCCTTAAGGTAGGAATCCAATGTAGCAGGGCATCGGGAAAGGCCAATGGAATGTTGGCATGCATAGGCAGGGGAATTACTAGCAGAAAGAAGGAGGTATTAATGCCCTTTTACAAAGCCATGGTGAGGCCGCACCTGGAGTATGAAGTTCAGTTCTGGAGGCCACATCTCCACAAGTATATAGATGCACTGGAGAGGATTCAGAGAAGGGCAACCAAGATGGTGCAGGGTATGCAGGAAAAGTCATATGAGCAGATATGTAAGGAGCTGTATCGGTACATGCTTGAGACAAGGAGGGAAAGGGGAGACATGATTGAAACTTTTAAACTTGTAAAGGGGCTCGATAAAGTGAGAGAAGAGGGTTTACCTAAGAGAAAGGAGGGGGTCAAAACTAGAGGACACAGCCTCAGACTGCAAGGAAAAATATACAGGGGCAATGTGAGAGGGCATTTCTTCATGTAGAGGGTGGTGGAGCCCTGGAACAGACTACCAGATGGAGTGGTGGCGGCTAAATCAGTGGGAGAATTCAAGAGGGCATGGGCCAAGCATATGGGTCTGAGTATCAGTGGGAGGGCAGAGGCTGGCAGAGAGGGGGAGATGTAGGGTGGGAACAGTAGACTAGATGGGCCGGCATGGTCCTTTTCTGCTGTCCAACTTCTATGATTCAGTGCCACAGGTGCAGAAGCACATTTTGGGCAGGATGTCAAAAATGACAGCTGTACTGTTCATGAGGAGGTGTGAAAAAATGGCAATGTTGAAAATCTGGAGTGAAAATATTAAAAATTTGTGAAGTTATGAGCGTGTGTAGGAACTGCACAACGTATGCCTGTAACATGGTCATTTTTGGGAATGTTTTCTCCAAATTTTTAACATGGTCTTTTTGGGACATCCCCTCATGAAAAGTGGCACTGTGATTTTGTTAATTCATCCCAAAACTTGATTTCGCACAGCAACTGTATCGTTCTGTGCCACAGGTGAGAAAACACATTTTTGGCAGGATGCGAAAAGTGACAGCTGTACTGTTCATAAGGAGGTGTTAAGAATTGGCAATGTTGAAAATGTGGAGTGAAAATATTAAAAATTGGCAAAATTATGAGCGTGTGTAGAAAACGACAACGACGCTCAGTGCGGTCATTTTTGAATTTACTAAATTTTCAACAAGGGCTTTTTGGGACCCCACCTCATGAACAGTGGTACTGTCATTTTGTTAATCTGTCCCAAAAGGTCATTCCATGCAGTGACAGTGAAATCACCTTTCGGGACAGAGAAACATAATGACAGGTACATGTTCATGAGGTTGGGTCCCAAGAACCCCATGTTGAAAATCTGGGGCTACAATTCCTAAAAATGGCTGAGATATCAACCTAAGCTGAAACCCCTCATTGAGTCCCATTATACAGTGCTTACCCGATTCCTTAGTTTGTAGTTCAGCTTTGAAGAGTGCAGACACATCCCGGTCCACAGAACATCACTGCTCCCAACATCTGGAGGGTAAGTGTGGGTGGAGGGGGTGTGGGGAGGTGGGAGTGCAGAGGGAGGGTTGGGGGGGGAGACTGGAGAGATGATGCTGGATGGTTTTCCTTTTTACAGTTTAACAAACAAAAAGATTCCTGGGGACCATTTTCTTCATGGGGTAAAAAAAAAAATAAACTTTGGGACACACTGGGGTGGGCTCCCAGTGTGCCACATGAGTTTGGGAGGCATGATGCTGACAGGGGTTGGGCACCCCCATTGGCAAGCTTGGGGGGAACATGATGACGACAGGGATTTGGCACCCCCTGTCGGCAAAGAAGTTGAGCTTGGGAGGTGGGGGACAACTGACACTGGAAGTGGGCATCCTGATGCAGGAAAATAAAATAAAATGTCTGGGCACACTGGGGTAGGCTCCCAGTGTGCCACAATGTGGCTTGGGGGTATACATGCTGACACAGGGATTGGGCACCCCTGATGTCGGCTTCACAGGAGTGTGTGGATGGTGACAGGAGCCAGCATTGTGGAAAGCCATGCCAGTGGCTGTTTTATTTATTAACTGAAATGTTTCACCAAGAATGGCACACCGAGCAACTGCTCATAACTCTGGCCATGTGCATTACTGTGCACTGTAATGTGCATGGCTGGAGTCTTGTCATCTGCCGCTGCAATGAGGAAACTGCACCTCATTGGAGCAGCAGATTTCTTTCAACATGGCTCTCTTTGAAACTGCTGTCATCGCCAGCATGTTCACTGATTGGTGGCTGAGGGACACACCAACTAAAGCATCCCCTGCATTGGCCACAGTGCTGACACACCTCTGAAATGTGCTACCACAAGACGTTGCTTGCACATGCACAAGCCAACATAAAAAGGAATAACTAAAACATACATACATCAATCAAAACAAAATAACTGCATTCATTAAGCCTATAGAATTGGAACATTCATTACAGGAAGACAGCACACACATGTTAAGAAGGGACAGACAAAATATTATCGGGTGAAAAAATGGGCTAAAAATAAACAGCAGTGTGATTCTGGAGTCAGATATTGATGCAGATGGTGAGCAAAGTATTAGCTTTGAAGGTGATGTCATTAGCTCATCGAAGGCGCATCACTAAGGAGCACTAGTACTGTTTTATACACGCTGAAGGACAATCTGCCAATAGCAGACCTTTATTAAATGTTATAAGCGGGAATGTTGCCGGTGTTATGTCCAGATCCCAAGATAAAGAATGGTTAAAAAACAGACACTATGATATAATTGGTACTGCAAGAAACTTGATTTTATAACAAAGGATTCTGCCTGGGGGATTACACCAGCTTAGACTTTCCTGCTGTTCACATACACAAACATGGTAGAGCTAGAGAAGGCCTTCCAACAATGGTTTTAAATTCTTAATGCTTTGAAAGTATTAAACTGCCCTATGGTTTCCCATATTTCCTATGTGTTGCTGTAAGGATGTAGTGAAATTTTTGAAATGATTGTTGTAAATGTATATATTTCCCCAAGGAATTCCTCATCTATTTTCAATCCATTGTTACTATTTAAAACCATCATTGATCAAATACAAATAGATTTTCCAGAATGTTCAGTGTTTGTTCTAAGAGATTTTAACTCTAGAACAGGTGCCAAAATGGAAATAAATACTCAAGATTGGAATGTAGATGGCACTTACGGAATAACATTAAGACAAGCCATTGACACAAAGGTGAATAAGAGAGGTCTAAAACTCCTTGATATCACAAATAAAACATTCCTATGGGTACTTTATGGAAACATCCTGGTGACAGAAAAGGAGTCATAACATTTCCATCACTATTCGGTGGTAGTACTCTGGATTTATGTTTTATGGATATTTTTTTTCAATGCATACAGTCACTAAATTTACCATTTTGGAGGAATGGGATAGCAATCACTTTCACCTGGCACTTTCCATAATCTCAGATTTTGATCTTTTTAATTCTTATATAAATCATATCCAATAAAAGGATGCTAAGCAGCATATGATTATTCATCCCCCCCAAAAAAAGGATTAGATGGGTCCCATATAGTGACATAGTAACAGAAAGATTAATGCACTACTACATATTTAAAGGACACGCTGGATAAGGCAGTTCAAGAATGACAGGCCACACAGTTAACGTAGTATTAGGTAAGGAAACAACTATGGATATATTGAATTTCTATGAAAGTAGTACCACATTCCTGAAGGCCAGTTTAACTAGTGAAGATATGATAAGCTGTGCAATTACATTGCCTAAAAAAAAGTCTTTGTTTCGTAAGAAATGTAAGGATAAAAGGAAACGCTTAAACAGTTTGCATCCTAAATGTAACAGAACAAATGTTTTCCAATATAAGTTGGTATTCATTACTATGAGGAGGGAATACAAGTCACTATTAAGTGCTAAAAGGAGCGTGTATCACCAACAGCTATGGCACCAGCTTCAGTCTGCAGTTGTTACTAAGGATGCTACATCTTTTGGTGACCTTATTACCTTTGAAACAGACAATAAAAGGGGAAATGCAGCATCATCTGTTGATGAAGATACTTGGGTTCGATACTTTTCAAATATATACAAAGTTAGTAAAAATTAAAATCGTGTAGCTAACCTGACTACTACTTTTAGCCCCTATAATGATGTCAACATAAGCTGAATTTTTTTTAATTAAATCAACTTTATTTTTCAAAATACAAACATCAACAGAGTGAATAGAGCATGGAAATTATCCAGACAGAACCACACACACACCCCCGCCCTTCCCCCAAGAGCCCTCCTTCCCACCTCTGGAGTGTGCCAGTCAACCCAGTGATAAAGTATTACAGAAGTAACAAGTCCCATGGAATTTTTGTATAAGGAGGAGCCCAAGGAGCCTCAGGGAAAGTTAATTCAGGTATAAGGCATAAAGCATGCCCTATTTTTTGTTGAAAAGATGTAGCCTGTGATGAATGTTAGCAATCAGGCACTCCATCTGAAGACAGAAAGGGAGTTCATGTAATCATTCATGGTATGAAATGGATGATTGGTCTAGCCAGTGCTTAAGGACCAATTTTTTAACCACCATGGAGATAAGTGCCACATGGTATCTCCTCTCTTTAACCACAATCTGGGTGTAGTTCCCTATGATGCATATTTCTGGAGTGAAGAGACCTTACAAACCCAGAAGGGGATCAGCACGGGTTTCAATCAAGCCCCATGGGGTGAAACCTTCTCACAAGACCAAAGGATATGTAAAATTGTACCCTTTGCCTTGCCACATCTAGTGCAGGCAGAAAAAGGGAGATGATCCAACTTAGCCAGCTTGACAGGTGTATAGTACATGTTGTTTAAACTATGGTATTGGGTGAGTCTTAACCTATCCTGAGTAGTATAAATATACAGATACTTCCAAATACGAACCCAACTGAGTGTGACATCCAGCATCAGGACCTCCCAGGCCTTAGAGTCTACAGGGTGAGTGGGATGAAGCGTAGTAAGAAGAAGGTGAATATAGCATGGAAGTCCAGTGGGATCGAATTGCCAAATCCTGTATCTGAGCCAACAGGCTGTCTAAAGCTGAGGACACTGGAGTGGGGCCAAAGTGTTGTATTAGCAGATGTATTAATTGAAAAATCTTAAAAATGTGAGGCTGACACAGTTGGAACTTCGCCAGAATCTCTGGAGAGGAAAGAAGAGAGTCCTGAGAATAGAAATCTGATACACTAACCCCATGTAATTGAGGAAACCAACCGGGAGAGAGAATACTATATCCAATTTTAATATTTGGGTTAGAAAATATAGGCTGAGAAGTATCTTTAGGAGGTAAAATTTTAAGGGAGGCGCTTAATTGTGAGAAAACTTTAACAGATGTACCGATTACCGAATTATGGAGAGGCACCGGTAGAGATTTCCAAGGGGAAAATAAAATGGTGGATGCAGAAAGATTGTAGGTGTGAAGCAGGTGAGACTCCATCTGTAACCAGGGAGGGACGTAGTCCTCCTCTGTGCACATTTGATAGAAGGAGAGCTACTTCCCACATTTGTAGAGATGGCTGGCCCAATAATAGAGCAGGAAATTCGGAAGTCAAAGACCACTGGATTCCTTGGGAAGTCCTAGTTTAAGATATGAATGTCTAGGGGACTTACCTAACCAAATAAATTTAGTGATGAGGGAGTAGATATGTTGAAAGAAAGAGAGAGGAAGCCAGATATTTAGCATGTTTAAGGGGTAGGAAAGTCTGGGTAGGATGTTTGTTTTTACAATGTTGATCCGGCCCCACAGGGAAATTAGGAGAGCTTTCCATCTCAGAAGATCTTGTTGTATAATCGTGACGAGATCGTTGAGATTTAAATAAGCTGGATATTTACTGTTGCTGAAGATAAAGATACAAGTGTGGCTCAAAAACATAACAAAGAGCTGGTTTAGATGGAATACTGGCAGAATTATTCCAATCTAATGTACAGTAAATCGGTGGGCAGAGGTTCTTGTTGTAATGTTTAGCTATATCATACTAGAACGCCAGCAGAATAGGCCTAATGGCCTCTCGAGTCTGATTGATTTTCAGCACCTGCACTGAAGGCCAATTTTGGTGTCCCCCCTCCCCCTTGGGTTATACTGTCCCCAGTCCCAGATTTTCCACCTGTATTGGGCATTTCAGATTTACCTTCCACCTGTACCTGTCCCATCCCCTCTTAAACCCATCCACAGTCTCCGTCTTCACCTCTACCATATCAACCACACTCTTTACCATCCTGAATGGGTAAACTTCTATAATAGACCCACTTTAGAAAAATAGATCCACTTTAGAAAAAAGGGGATAAAAAAGCCCAGAAAATGATAGATCTATTTCCTTAATCTGTGTAGTGTTAAAGATTTATAATCGGTTTGTTTTTCAATGGCTTGAAAGCTGGGTAAAAGAGAACAAAATTACTTCAAAATTCCAGATGTGATTCCAGAAAGGTAAAAGTACACATGTCCACATTTGTGTTATTGATTAGTTAACCTCACTGGAAGAACGCAGAGAGTGGTTTCTGGGGTTTATTCCTCAGACCCAGTTTCTCTGTCTTGTGGGGTTACTCAGGGCTCTGTGTTGTCCCCCATGTTGTTCGCAGTGTACATGCTGCCCCTCGGAGACATTGTAAGAAGGTATGGGCTGAGGTGATCCATGGCTCATTGTCTGGAATAGAGGCATATGAACTCTGGCTGAGTGTGACTGGCTTGGGGTCTTGCTTGAGGAGTGTGGCTGGCCTCCAGTTTGGACAACTTTTGCTTCCTGCTCCTGGTTTGAATTGGAGGGAACTGTGGTGGCTCTCGATTTCGGTTCCAGACTGCCAGCCTTTCATTGTGTTGGGCTGACTGGGATTCAAACCTGACCTAAACCCAGGGGGTGTTTGTTGGGGTTGCTGGCCGGGGGAGGAACTGGGTCTTGTGCTCTCGGAGGATAGGCACTGAGTGCTTGAGATTCCTGGCTTGGGTGGGCAGGCTGGAGGGCCTGCTCGCTCTGAGCTGGCTGCAGCTGGGGGCTTTTGGCAACTCCTGGGGGGATGCCTGGGGTGAGTAATTGTTCCCAGCCAGGAAATCTTTTGTTACTGGAGACCAGAATAGGCTCTGAATCGAGAAAGGACATTGGTTATTGTGGCTACTCTGCTTGCCTCTCTTTCTCCCAAGACTCAACAGCAGTGAGGGTATTTTATTTCTTTTGACAAGAATTTCTCTCTGCCTATGTGAGTGATAGGCTGGGGGATTGTACTATCTTGCTATCCTAGATTGCAAACTGAACACATTTACTTAAGTTTCTATTTTTTGCTGGATTTTTTGTCGTTTGACAGGCAGTGAGAGTGCCTGTATCTTTTGCTAGTTCCCCGGGGGCATGAGAGGGTCTGTGGACTGGAAACATTTACATTTTAATATTATTTTTACAGACAGTGAGAGTACCTTTATGTGGTCCAGCCCCGAGGCAGTGAGAGGGCCCGGGGAGCTGTACATTTTCATTTGAAGACCTTTGTTATCTGTATTTGGCTTGTTTTTGTATTTGAATTGTATTTATTATTTTAGTATTTCAGTACTTAACCATGACTGCAAATCCATTTCTGCCTAAGACATTGAATTACTTATATTTTGAATTTAGCATTAAGGGGTTAATTGAGGGTTTTTCTTTAGGTGGGATTTATGATTTTTTGGGTTATTTATTTCCTTAATAAGTGTTGAGGGTTTATATTTTTGCTGAATTTTATGTTATGTTGTTTTAGTTGTATTACTTTGCAGGTTAGCTATGCTGATGATACCCAGCTCTACCTCTCTTTTGCACCCGACCAGGATGGAGCTCTCACAATCTTTAATAACTGCCTCAAAGAAATCCAGGAGTTGATGGACTTGAGTTGGTTGAAGTTGAACTTGGAAAAAACAGAGTTGTTGGTAGTGGATCCGGCGTGCTGGATAGGGGGGCTGGGACTTGGTTCACCCTCTGGACTTTATCTTGGGGGTGTTTCACTCCTGACCTCTGAACAGATGCGTAACCTTGGGGTAATTTTTGATGAAGGATTGACTCACAGGTGTCTGCCATTGTCAAGTCCTATTTTTACCATCTGAGGAATATCTCCAGGATTAAGCACCTTGTTCCATGTGGCGATCTTCTTATACTGGTCCATGCCTTTGTGTCCTCACATCTGGACTATTGCAATTCCCTTTATCTAGGGCTTCCTGGAGTGGAAATTCACCACCTGCAGCTGGTGCAGAATGTGCGGCCCAGCTTTTGACTGGTACCTCCCGGTTCAGCCATATTTTGCCGGTGTTGCACAGACTGCACTGGCTGCCAGTACAGGGGTGGATTACCTTTAAAGTTGGTCTCCTGACTTTTAAAGCCCTACATGGACTTGGTCCGGACTACCTGAAAGAGCTCCTGGTCCCTTATTGCCCTGGACGATTGCTCCGCTCAGCTGGCAAGGGGTTGCTAGAGATCCCGAGGGTGTGTTTGAAATCTTCTGGGGCCCGTACATTTATGTATATGGCCCCTACCCTCTGGAATTCTCTGCCCTGTCAGCTACGGGAGTGCGTGACCATGAAGGGATTTAAAAAGGCCCTGAAAATGTATTTATGGACTCAAGCATTTGGAGTTTGATTTTATTTGTCTATCTGTGCAAGCTGTTTTAACATTAAGATTTAAAATGTTTGACGTGTTTTTAAATTTTGTACTGAGCCTTGGTTTTTGAAAGGCGCCATAGAAATAAAGTTTTATTATTATTTATTATTTAATTAACAAGTATGCAGTACAAAAAAGGAGAAAACCCTTTATTGCTCTATTGGACCTTCATGTATCATTCGATAATGTGTACTGCACCTTGTTATGGTCACTGCTGGAACAGTGGCATTTAGATAATAAGCTGCTTAACATTTTAAAAATGGTTCATGAAAATAACATAGCAAATGTTAGAGGTGGAACAGATGCCAGCCTCTCAAGAAGCATTACCATAAATTGTGGTGTAAAGCAGGGTTGTATCCTTGCCCCATATTTGTTTAGTCTATATTAGGAGTCTTTGTCTATAGAACTAAGTACAGTTGATACATTCCCACCAATAATTGACCAAGAAAGGATTCAAATTTTGATGTACACAGATGACATTGTCTTTTGCTGTCCCCAGTTTAAAAAGAGCTATTATACAATAGCAAGGAAAATCCTGGATTTTGATTGGCTGACTGGCTGACACCCTCTAGCCATGGTAAGTTCTAGGATTATCCCATGGAAAAAGGTGCCAGTCGCCAGTCAGCCATATCAAAAACTCCCCCTCAAATCACTCCAACCACCACAAAAGCAGGACTCAGAAAGACAGCAATGGACAGCAGAGAATACTGAAGTGTTCAAAGGCAAGCCGAGTGGGAACACTTCAACAGTCTACAAATCCTGCCTAAAGCTACCGTACCTATAAGAAAAAAAAAAGTAGTGCCCTTACAACTGTGTTTAAAAACAAAAATTAAAAACTTTACCTCCATAATCTTTTCACTTCCTGGTCCCAGGAGAGCCAAAGATGGCTACTGCTATGGCAGTCACAGAAGAGTTCCACACTTTACGTTTGCAGCCGTTCTCGCTCTAAACTCTAAGTCTTCAGAGCCTATCCTTATCTTAGCTAAATTTTTTCATACCATCCAGCCATTTCTGAACAACAGAAAAAAAAAAGAAACTGCCAAGAGTCATGATGATTCGTTCTCGTTACCACAAAGTTAAACCGGGAAGCACAAACTGAAATGACAGTCTGTTAGCGCTTGACACACACAGACTGTCGGCAGCAAGCTCTCTCAAAAACAAACAAAGCTGCAGCTTAAAGCAGACTCCCTGTCCCACAGTATAAAAAAAGAACCTAGGAGTCACAGCCCTCTGTATATATATAAAAATATATATATATATATATACAGTATATACACATATATATATATATAAAACATATCTAATCCTCTACATACAGGGCTACATTATAGTACACAGAGAACAACATACCAGCCTTAGCAATCAAGGACTATTTATTCCAGCAAAATGACAAACAAAATAAAAATTAATAAAAATACAAATAAAAATGTATTTATCTTTTTCTATCTAAAAAAGGGGGGAACATTGTATACTCGCAATATTCCACTAAAGGGTGTGGGGTGATGCTAGGATTTACCCACTTCTGGTGTAGCTTACTCACTCGGCCTGTGGCCTCCTGACCAAAGCACGCCAAGCGTGGGTAAATCCAGTATTACTCCACACCCTGTCATGGTATATTGCTTAATTAATTGGATCCTTCAGCATTTAGAATTTTTGGATTAATAAACAATGTAAAATCTAAAATAATGATTTTTGGCTCTAAGTCGCATACAAATACTTCATGGAAGTTTGATAAAATTTAATTAGAAGAGGTGCAAGAATAGACTTATTTGGGAATCACATTAAACTCTAAAAACAACTGGAAGAAACATATGATGGAAACCAAACAGAAAGCCAGTCAAACCATGAAATGGATGCTTACAGTAGGTTTGCAAGTATCTTTGATGAAAATTCATATAGAGTGCTGGATGCAGCTTATAAGGCCAAAATGCAAAATGCAATGCTGTAAGGAGCTGAGACGTAGGTTTCTCTAGTAATGTTAAAGAACGCTGTACTAGCCAGAATTATTTTTTAAATGAATAATGAACCTTCCAGTTGATTGTCCTACAGCCTTATTAAATGTAGAATTTAATCTACTTTCATTAACGATAATGCCACAAAGTAGAATAATACATTTCTTTAAGAAAATAATCAAAGCTGAACAAACATCAGTTTTGGCTGATTACTGGAAGAATGCACAGAAGAATGTTTCTAAAATTAATCCTCATTGGTTTGTCAAGTTGTATGATTTGCTGAGAATACATGGTTTGCTGGACATCAGAGAAGTTTGTACTACTGGGCATATTGATACTTACTTCAGGAAGCACTCTGAGAATAAATGATGCCTTTCTTCAAGAGTAATGGAAAACAATAGAGATGATAACATTGCCAAATTGCATAGGGAAATGAAAGTGTTTAAGTGTAAAGAAAAATATCTCCAGTTCTGTGAACATGTTAATCATAAATTGGCTTACTGTAAATTTAGAATGGGAATTTTGTACAGAAATTCAGATAGGCACATGCTTTGGAGGTTACAAAATAATTTGGATGTTTGTAAATGTAATAACATATCTTGTTTGACTGCGAACCATTTATTATTTGATTGTGATAACTTAATAGAGGAATGTAAAGTTTGGTTACTTGTATTATAGCCCCAAATTTAAAAATTAGATAAAGATGGCAGGAAAATACTTTTGAACTGCATGCTGTTTTGTGACTATGAACTGCATATGTATACTGTAGCACATTTTGTACTGAAAACAATTTATAAAAAATAATAGGATTATTAATATTTTCATACTATAGGGGCACTTTCAACTTTTAAACTCTCATACGTAATGACAGATGTTTTTTACTTACCTTTTCAATAAAAATTGACTTGACTTGAATAGGCGAAAGGTTTATCTTTCACTCTATCTGCAGGTAAAAATCCTGCTAGAACAGGAGGTAAAGAAACAGTTTAAGAAAATGCCCATAGAAAAGGTCCCTACCTCACAGTGGGAAAATGGCCTCTTCTCAAGGCAGTTCCTGACAGGGAAGAAAAATAGGGATTGGCAGCCCATTCTGCATTTAACAATCCTGAGCAGGCACATAAAAAAGGAAAACATTCAGGATGGTAACTCTGGGAACAGTTATACCATCTATGCTGAAAGGGGAGTGGTTAGGAATCACTGGACCTGAAAGATGCATAATTTCAGATCCCTGTAAAACACTCCCAAAGAAAATACCTAAGAATCAGACTAGGGAAAGAGCAATATCTGTTTACCACATTGCTCTTTGGTGTAACCTCAGCTCCAAGGGTGTTCTTAAAGTACCATGTAGCAGTAGATGCTTTCTTAAAAAGAAACAGGATATCAGTGTATCCCTACCTGACCAACTGGCTAGTCATAGGAAGGACAAAACAGGAGACAGTAAGCTACATTACAGTGGTAAAAACACCTTGGAAAGTCTAGATTTTCTTCTGAATATAGAAAAATCCCAGCAGGAACCCAGTCAAGTGCTGATGTTCATATGAGCCGAGTTAGACACCACTAAGGGAAAAGCATTCTTGTCACAGGCAAGAGTGGAAAGTCTGTTGTCCTGTGCAAGATCCTTTAGGCCAGGTGAGCCAAGGCCAGCAAGAGACTTCTTGCAGTCATTAGGGCACATGTCAGCAGCAACAACTGTAGTACCATGATCCCATCTACAGAAGAGAGATGTACAGTACCATTTAAAAAGGCACTGGCCTTAATGCTCAAATCCACTGAGCCAGCCAGTACCAGTCACAACTGGCACAGGGTCACAACCCCCGCAAACAAAAACAGTGAAGCAAACAATGCTGCAGGCAAAATGCCATGTATGCAAATAAGGCTGGTAAAAACACCGACTGATACAAAATGCACGCACGCCATATGACTTAATGGAAAGAATATAGACTTTTTGTTTTTGCAGGGAGCCTCGGCCCCCATGCCTCTCACAACCCCCAGAATTATTATAATCAACTCTGAGGGGGTGTGGACCTCAGGGATAAGGAGTAACTCAGAAGGAGGGAAACTTTGTTTGTGAGCCATAAAAAAATAAATACTATCAGGAGACAGGGAACCAGACCCTGGTCCCCAGGTCTCCACTGCTCCAGGTGCTTGTGCCTTAGCCACTCCACCATGGGAGCAGCTTGACCAGGCACAGTATCTGAGGCTTCTTCAGCCCTTCCTTCGCTCTGCAGACAGCGACAGGGGTGATGGTAATTCACTACCTCTATTATACCTGTTGCTCTAAATGGTTTCACGCTTTACACAGTGCGGTTCTTGCCTCACTATTCTTGCAGTGGTATATTGTTCTGGTACCATCACAACCAGCCTGGTCAGGGCTCTAGAGTGCTGGAAAGAGGTTGACAATCTCATAGAAGGACTCTCATTCCAGCAACTGTCCACAACTTGTACTCTGACAATAGATGTCTGTACTAGGATGGGGAATATCTGGGAGATCAAACGACATCTGATGTGTGGTCCCCACAAGAGCAGCAAGAGCACATAACTCTGCTGGAGCTCAGGGCAATTCTCCTGTCCCTACAGTACTTCTCAGACTTCATCCAAAATCAGTCAGTTTTGTTCAGAACAGACAATACCATGGCAATGTACTGCATAAACAAGATAGCTGGTGCCAGATTCACAAAACTCTGCAAAGAGGCAATGAGGATTTGGAATCCGGCATACTCCTTTCGTACAGAAATCACTGCTGTATATCTGCCAGGAAAGGACAATGTTCTGGTAGACACACTAAGCAGGATAAGTCAGGGAGAAGGAGGTCACGTAATGACAGCTTGAGCGGATGTGCCTGCTGTAAGCTCCCAACCCCTCTGCTAACTTTTTCAATATTTTACCTATTTCTGGCTCTACTATTTGGCAAATCTGTTTCTTTGATCTCCGATTCATCTTTTGGAGTGGCTCTTTCTTCATTGCAACAATGGACACCAACATGAAATCCCTGCTTCTTCAGCATATGCTACCATCGACTCCGGAAGAGGAGAAAATGAGTAAAAGGACAAAACAACAGGCCGCTGCAACTCAACGTACTTCTTCCTCTGCAACTATTCTAAGGGGTGCTAGCTGCACATTCGAGCAGACTTGATAGACCTCTAGGCCTTTATCTGCTGGCAAATTTCGTATGTTCGTATGTTCGTATTCTCATGGAAGATAAATTTAAGGAAAAGATGTGCCCTTTTAAAAGCTCTATGCAATTGCTTACTGAGGAACTTTAATGAATGCACTATTCCTTTGATTCCTTGGCCCACTGGGTAGGTGACTCAGAAGCCCAGACTTCATCCTTAGAGGACTGGCAACAACAGGTGGTCATGCTCAGGCAATGGGTGAAGAAAATGGAGGACCGCCTGGAGGATTTTGCATTGGGCCTTCCCGAGGGGGCAGAGGCCCATCAAACTATAACTTTTATTCAAAAACTCTTTGAGGAAATTGTTGGACCATCTCCATATGCCCCGATTTATGTGGTAGAGAGGGTGCACGGCTCACTACGCCTCATGCCCTCACCTGGATCTCCCACCACGCCCAGTCATTTGAGCTGAGCTAGAGAAGCTTTATCCAGAGCTCTTTAAATGAGGACCTCAGTTTCTCCCAAGCTTCCTGTTTTGGGGTCAGCCCCTCTATCTCTGTTGAAGTTTCTTTTCTGCCTTGGTTCTGCTGTACTTTGGGTTGCTTATTGCTTCTTTTTCTTGGGTGCTGCTCCTGTTACTTCGCTTTTGTGCCTCAGTTGGGTCTGGATTCTGTTACACGATCTTTCGGGAGGTGAAAAATCTGCACCATTTGGCTTAGACCTGCAGCTTCAACATTCCAGTTGGATTAAACAATTATGCCTTTGTAATGGTCTGCAGATGCATTTCTACTGCATTATCCTGATCCGGGGATACATCATTTGGAAACCAGTGCCTTTGGTTATTTCTGGATGGTGGGAGGCACCTTTTTTGGAACTGTCTATATTATGGACTGGGCCATTCAGTGTCCTTGCCCTTAGTTAAAGGCAGTTTCCTTTGTTTTGTGGACATCTTCTGTACTAGGGTCCTGAGCTCCAGGACAACCTGGACTTTGACGTTGTTTGGTTTTCGTTTTGGGAACTGTTAAGCTGCATCTTCTAGTTCCCTTTATCCCAACTTCTTTATGTAGCCTGGGCATTTAAGGACATACAGTATGTACAGTATCTCAGTGTACTACTACATAAGGACAATTTGCCCAGTTATCGGCATGGACCTTCGGATTGTGCTGTCCACATTATGTGATCTTATTTTTTTACCTTTAGCTGCATTTTCCTTATTACAGTTCTTGTTTGTTAAATGCCATGCATGTTTTACTTGCTTCGAGTACTGTTCACATTTTTGCACATTGTGTGATTAGGTTTACTTATTTCATGTTATTTTCAATGTTAGTTTTGGTGGGGGGGGGGCTGGGGCAGCAGGGTCTTACCCAACATGGGCTGGATAGTATTTGGAGGTCAGTCTTTAGGACCAGGGTATTGGAGTTGGTTGTTTTGTTTGTTTATTTCATATGGGGGAAGGGTGTGAGGAGGGCTTGACTGTAATTTTCCCTATGGGCCCTCAGATACCAGCCCATACTATCAAATTTCCTTTACTATTACTGGACTGTGTGGCCATGGGCTTCTTTTGTTTTTCTTTGAGTGGGCCATGATGATTTGTCTAGGGCCATGGGGTGGGTTCATTGCCTCTCATCTTAGATGTCTTAGGAGCCAAATGCATTCAATTGTGGGGGAGGGAGGGAGTTTGGGAGGAACTCTCCCAAAGCACCTTCACTGGGGTTCTCTTATACATATGTTTTATTTTACTGCTCTCCTTTTGAATGTGTACTAGCTACAAATTTGTTTCTGGAATATCAAAGCGGCTCAAAATAGGAAAAGAGATATATGATTTTGTGTCACCTCCACAAACGTAATCCCCACATGGTTATGCTGCAGGAAACCCATTTGAAACAGGAGGACCTAGTGTGGTTTCACAGGTGTTGGGTGGCTCAAGTTTATGGGGTGGGTGTTCATTCGAAGAGGGGAGGTGTGGCTATCATCTTGGCGAGGGGTACGTCCTTCCTACTCACCTGGGAATGCTGGGATCAGGAGGGTCGGTATATTTTATTGCAGGGCCATCTAGGTACTAGTGAAGTACTTTTGGGTTCCGTTTACAGTCCTAATATTGATTCCCCTTCCTTTTTCACTGACCTTATGTCCCACCTTGCCACCTATCCTCGGTTACTTGTAATTCTGGAAAGGGACTGGAATTTCATTTATAAAGATGATTTAGATAGATCCAGCTCTACCAGGTGGGGTCTGTCTCTGGGTCAGAGGGAATTCCGACAATTATTAGACCATGGGGGTCTGTTAGACTCGTGGAGGGTTTTATATCCTCAGGATCGGCAATACACTTTTTTTCTTCTGCACATGGGACCTCTTCTAGCATCTATTTCTTTTTATTGAGCAATAGCTCTTTGAGTGGCCTAGTACCCTCCACTCCAAGATACTTCCTAAAGTTCTTTCTGATCATGCTCCCATTGAGTTAATTCAGATTTTAAATGAGGGGGACGAGAGGGACAGAATGTGGTGACTTAACTCCCAGCTTTTAAAAGATCCAACCCTGGTTCAGCATTTAAGAGAATTTCTCCTTAATATATTAGAACTCAACAGAGGGTCCATGTCCAGACTTGATTGGTTGTGGGGGGTGCTCAAAACCACCATATGAGGGGGAGTGCATTAAGCTGGCCTCCGAGCATAGGAAACTCCTTATCTGTGAGGAAGACTGGCTTTTGTCTGACATCAGGCGTCTGGAATGAGAACTATCTTTGGACTCACCATCCAAAGTCTGGCACCAGCTTGATGCCCTCCATTTAAAATATGCTATCTGGAATCTGATGAGCGGGCTGGTTGGCTCTTGGCTTGGAAGCTGAAGCAGTTGGATGGGCCAAGAGTGGTCCCACACTTGAGACCTAGTCCTGGGAAAGATATTCTAACCTGGCTTCAAGATATTGTTGAGGCATTTGGTGATTTTTTTCAGAAGCCTCTATGAGGCAATCTCCTCATCCCCTTAAGATCGGGTGTCGATTTTGACCTATATAGACCAGATCTCTCTCCCGTGCCTCTCATCTTCCCAGCAAGAATTTTTAGCAGAGCCAGTTAAGCTCTCTGAGGTTCAGGCCATAGTTCACCAGCTTCCCCTAGATAAAGTACTTGTCCCAGATGGCTTTTGCAATAATTTTTACACTTTTTTTTGGATGAAATATCACCCTTCCTGACCCAACTATTCAATTTTATCTTAACTGGCAGATTGGAGGATTACTCCTTTAATCAAGCCTGGATAACTCTCCTATGGAAGCTGGGCAAGTATGAACTAGTGCTGGCTAGCTACCAGCCAATTTCTCTTCTGAACTCCGATATTAAGATTTTGGCCAAGGTCCTGGCTGGCAGATTAAAATTGGTTTGGTATACATTAATCTCACCTGTACAGGTTGGTTTCATGGCTGGTTGTCTATCTAGTGACCACCTGAGGAAGCTTCTGTACCTGATCTCTGTGTCCATGGGAGAGCAGGACTGCTGTGTTCTTAGTCTCCCTGGACACAGAGAAAGCTTTTGATCATGTCTCATGGCCATTTCTGTTTGAGGTTTTGTGTACATTTGGTATTCCCCCCAATTTCTGTTCATGGTTCCGAGTTTTATATACTAAACCTACAGCAAGAATCCATTGTAATGGTCTTTCTTCTGCCTTTTTCCAGCTGGGATGAGGCACGAGACAAAGCTGCCCCTTTCCCTCTTTTGTTTAATTCATATTTTGAGCCCCTTCTTTTATGATTACAAACCTCCCACTCTATTAAAGGTATATTAGTTGGCAGAGGTGGGGTGGGGTTAGTTTTACAAAATTTCAGCCTACGCAGATGATTTACTTCTGCACATTGAAGACCCAGTCTTCTCCATTCCCGCAACTTTGGTCGAGATTGAGAAATTTTGTAAGATAGCTGGTTACAAGTTAAATCTCAACAAGACTCAGGTTAAGCCTCTCAACATATTTGCCTCTAGGCAGGACATCGTTGAGTTAGGCCTGTCCTGGGAGCCTAAGGCTCTTAAATATTTGGGTATCTATTTGCCACCTCACCTCTCAGACCTGGTCTCCTTAAACTTTCCACCCCTTCTGCATGCCATTAAAACTGACATGGCGAGATGGGCTTCCCTTCCCATGACTTTCTGGGGTTGTTTTAATGCCCTTAAGATGAACATCATACCTCAGCTACTTTATCCTTTGGGGATGCTAGGGGTTTTCCTTCTGAAAGCTTGGTTTACCACTTTGAGATGCCTCATGAATCATTTTCTTTGGAGAGAGGGTGCAGTCCTTTGTGCATATTCTAAACTTACCATTCCAAGAGAAAGAGGCAGCTTGTCTCTCCCTAGATTTTACCTCTATTATCTGGCATTGCATAATGCTAAATTCCTGCAGTGGGGTACTGCTCTGGGTGGTTTGGATGAAAAGCATTACAATCCTCTCTGGTTATGAATTGAGACCCGTTTCTGCAAGAAGGCAGATATTGATATGGCTAGCCTTCTGTACACTACATTTTCTAGTTTGCCAATGACCCTGAGATGCCTCCAGTTTGTGGTTCCTTAAAGCTGGAATTCAATTGGAACAATATCTTTGCATGGATAGGTCCTGATCCCTGTCCCAACCTGCAATGGCAAGCCCAAACATTCGGATCGATGGTCATCAGATTCCTGTCTCCTTTTGTCCCAGATTAATTACCATGTCCGTCTCCTCTTTAATGGAACAAAGTAAAATTTTACCTCATGGGCAATTGCAAGACCTTTTCTCTATTCCTCTTTTTCATACTTTTAAGTATTTGCAACTGGTTAACGCTCTTACTTCAGTTTTTGGTCATCCTCAGTGGGCTTCAACCGATAGTGAATTTATATCTCTGCTTACTACCTTGGCTGTCCAGCCCCATCCAATAGCTGGTTTATATGCTTATTTACAAACAGTAGAACCTACTTCTTTAACTGGTCTTTGGTTCTACCGGCAACAGGTTTTTGAGTGGCAACATGATTCTGAACACTGGCAATCTAACTAGAAGAATCTTTATAAGTTTATGAAAAGGGACTATTATAGATGGACCCAATTTCACATATTGCATGATCTATATTATACCCCTTTTAAATTGTTTAAGATGGGTGGTCGGCTACCCTGCTATGCTTCCATTGTGGACTTGCAACAGGGTACTTGTACCATATGTTGTGGGATTTCCCCAAGGCAGTTCTCTTCTGGTCCAAAATTAAGGCCTCACTTAATCCGCTTTTGGGCCTGGAGGATGCCTTCACTCCTGAAATCTGTTTGGTGAGGGATTATCCACCCTTCTTGTTTGGTCATCGCAAAGCCCATATCATGTTGATTTCAGTGGTGCAAAGGTTAGCATCCTCCACCATTGGCATGATGATTCTTGCCCACCATATTGAGAATGATATAGTGAGATCATGCATGCTGTTTTGGTTGAAAAACAGATTGCCAGATTACATCACCAGCTTGACCTCTTTCACAAAAGAAGGGAGCCATTGTAGACTCTCTTATCTATTTGGACAGTACAAGAGTAAGTCCAATCAGGCATGGGGCTACCCCTTAAATACTTGGATTGGGCCCTATATACTTCTTTTGCTAGTATCGGGTTGTGTCATGGTACTCCGGGAGGGTGGGGGGATGGGGAGGGATGAGGGGAGGTGATTTTGCATGATGAACATGTTTTATATGATTTTGCCTGCATCCCAATTTTAGGATGGGGGAAGGAATTCTTGATGGGGATGTTTTATGTTGTTTTGCTGTATTTCCATTATTCCTGTATTGCATGGTGTTGGGTTTGGATTGAAAATTCAATATACTTTAAATTGATAAAAAGGATAAGACAGGGAAACCACCAGTGTTCCCTAGACTATGAGGCGGTTCTAATCTTATTCCGGGATGGGGTACACCAGAGGTAGACTTGTTCACCTCACACGAGAATCACAAGTTACCACTGTTTTGCTGCTGGCCACCCCAGAGGGTGACTCCACCACAGGATGCACTGACCCTCACTTGGGAAGGAAAGTTCCTTTATTCATTCCCTGTGATTTACAGAGTGTTTTGGAAATTGAGGAGGGAGTTAGCAACAATGCTTCTGGTGGCACCAGATTGGGCGAGACAGCCATGTTACTCTCTCCTACTGTCCCTTTCAAATAAGAACCCCATCTATCTTCCTCTGAGGCATTACTTCTTGAGTATGTCTTATGGCAGGGTGAAATTCCTAAACCTCACAACACTAAAGCTGAGGGCTTGATTCTTGAAGGCAATGAATAGCCAAGCATAAACCTTTCAAGCAGGGTATTAAATATCTTGAAAGTGTCAAGAAAGCAATTCACAAGAAAACCATATTCCTCAAAATAAAAAGGTTTTCTATCTGGTGCTCAAGTAAGGGTGCATCTTCCCTTGAAGCTGATTTTCCTTTGCTGCTGGATTACTTGAGAAATCTCCACATAAGAGGACTGAGGATTTAATCACTGAAGGTCCACTTCACAGTAGTATCAGCTTTTCTATCTACACAAAAGCCAAAATATTTAGCTTCATACCCTGTGTTCAAGAGATTCTTCAAATACTACCTTCACCTACAGGCCCAAGTTAAGGAACCTATACCTCTCTGGGATTTGAATATCTGCTTAGCGCAGCTGGTACAGGCCCCTTTTGAGCCAATGGCCTCTCTGGATCTAACATTTGTAACATGAAAAACCCTCTTTCTCATTGCCATGATCTCTGCTAAATAAGTCAGTAAGCTCCAAACCCTGTGCACAGAACCTAACTACATTATTATGCACAAGGACAAAGTTGTCCTTGAGAAAAATAAAATTCCTTGCAAAAGCAGTGTCAGAATTTCACCTTAGTCAGTCACTGTACCTGTGCTATTCCCATCATATTTTAACCCCCAAAAAGGATTCCACCAAGTCACTTGGACAGCTTGGTTGTCAAAATCCTAGACACTGATGAGCGAAACTTTGACTGTCAAAGTTTCGCCGGTCAAAAAATCACTGCCACCTGCACCCCTTGATTTTTTAATAATCAGCTCTGAGGCAGAGCTGATTTGAATGGGGGCGAAACACCAGCGAAAATGGATCCAGTGTGCAGTGGGACCATTACAGCGACAATCTCAAATTTGTCGCTATAATGGTCTTTGCTGTAATTTTTTTGCTGTTTTGCCAGTATATTAAAAAAAGTACACAGGTTGGATGCTAAGAGAGCCCTTAGCTACTGTCTTGACAGAACAAGGGAGATAAGTTCAAACAACAGCCAGCTGTTTGTCATCTATGGGACAAGTACAAATCTGCTGCAAAAAAGACAGTTTCAAAGTGGTTGGTCTCTTGCATAAAATTCTGCTATGAAAAGCAAGTAAGCACCCCCCCAACCCCAGTCTTAGAGCATTTCACAAGGTCTACTACAGCTTCAGTATCAGTCTTGAGAGGCATTCCTTTGGCAGACATCTGAAAAGCAGCTACTGAAGCTAGAAAAGTGTACAAATTTTCACAAAGCACTAAATCAAATCAAATCATCTTTATTTCTAAAGCGCCTTTCAAAACCAAGGCGCTGTACAAAAGGATCACACATACATATAAATTAAGACAGTCATAAATTAATCAACCATAACTAGGATATGCTAAACTAAATAAATACATCTTTAACTCCATTTTAAATTTCTCGACGGTTGGACATTCTCTCAACCAACGAGGTAGAGAATTCCACAGGGTTGGTGCTGAAAAGGCAAAAGCACAGGATCCTGATGTTTTTAATCGAACCCTGGGAATCTCCAGCAATCCCTCATTGGCAGAGTGGAGAGGATGGAGGGGGCAATAGGGTACCAAGAGATCTTTCAGGTAGCCTGGTCCCTGATCATGTAGGGCTTTAAAGGTTAGTAAAGCAACCTTATAGGTGATCCGCCACCTAACTGGCAGCCAGTGCAGTTCGTGGAGCACAGGCGTAATATGGCTGGATCTAGAGATCCCAATCAAAAGCCTTGCCGCCGCATTCTGCACCAGCTACAGGCAGTGGATATCAACCCCAAATAGCCCTAGGTAGAGGGAATTACAGTAATCAAGATAGGTAGTGATAAAGGCATGGACCAATGTTGGTAGATCACCTGGTGGGACCAGGCATTTCACCCGGGTGATATTCCTCAGATGATAAAAAGAGGATTTGACTACGGCTGATACCTGAGATTTTAAGGTCAAGCTATCGTCCAAAATAATGCCCAGGTTCTGTACCTGATCAGAGGTAGTGAGTGACATACCACCGAGCAATAAGCATGGTGGTTGTCCAGCCCCCAAACCCACCACCGGATGACCTGGATCCACTACCAACACCTCAGTCTTATCAGGATTCAGTCTCAGCCAGCTAGAACTCATCCATAATCTGATTTCAGCAAGGCAGTTGTCTCTGGATATACTCTCCAGAAGAGATGAAAGGTTTGGGACAGCAGTCTCACAGAATCTTTTTTTTTTCTAAATAAGTTCCAGACTTCCCATCCTCCCAAAGTACTGCTACTAAGTCTGCAGTTTTTGTATGGCACCACTATTAGACTCATGTTGTTAGAAGGAAAATGACCATAGTAATGATGTCTCTTCTAATGGATCCGGTAGTGAGCCAGTACAATTCATCCCTACCTCCCTTCTAGAACCTACCCAGAAAAGGTTCATAAACTGAATTTGGTTTAAGTACTTTTTCTGTCAGATCATTCAAGTGTGTTAACACAGTTCATATTTTAAGTAGATGTTGTGTCATAATTTTTAGTATGGTTATATAAAAGCTTTTTAAAAGCAGCAGTACTAGATAAAAAAAAACTGGATCTTTTGCAAAGGTTTATTTCCTGTGCTCTGTTGAGCACTTACCTTGTAATCTTTCTTGTTTTTGCTGTAATATCACCCCATAATTTGCTCAATTTTTCTTTATTTTTGTTTACGTTTCTCCCACCCGCCATGTTGAATTGGAACCCTCTGTGCCCAACCGCCATGCGCAAGACTGGTAGTAGCACTACGGGACAGTGGGAACATGCAGCTGGGGTCCCACAGAAGTAAACAAGATGTGATGCGATGTGAGGGGAGAGTTCAGCTGCAAATTAGGCACCAGCCATACTTACTGTGGATCCACAACAATGGAAATAAATTTTAAATATCTTAAAAACTAAAGATCGACAGAAAAAAATATTTACAGATACGGAAACCTGAACTATGGCTGCATGCTTCCAGCAAGAAAACGTCATTTTGATAATGACTTCCTGATTATCTAGTACTGCTGCTTTAAGTCTGCTTATTTTTTTGCTAATTAGCTTGTTATAGGCATGGTAGTTTTAGCTGGTTAGTACCGGTACCTTCTGCTGTTCTGCACAAATCTGATGTTAGAACACTAGAGGGAGTATCAGCACACAACAACATTGGAATAGAGTTCTGACTCCACAGCACCATTCCAAATCCCCTAAGCAACATCTCAGCATGGAAATAATGCAGTTCTTATACAGGTTTACTACTGGACTGATTAGAAGAAACATCATTAATTACTACAGTGAATAATTCTTCTTCCTGCACCAGAGCCCACAGTATGCCAGATAAGAGATACAGTATGGTGATTTGGATCACTAATTGGCTAAATCCACATGCGTGATTTATACTAAACAGAACTGAGTCAAACATGATTCTTGGCTGCAGTATTGAAATAAACAGAGGAGGCATAATCAAGCAATGGAAGCAACTGACCCATTGCTATCACTAGATGAGTATCAGATGTAATCAATAGTTTTATTCTGTGGGAAATATCCAGTTTCTGATTAAGATGTTTCCAAACATACAGTAAGAAATGTGCTCTAGAAGATCAAGAAAGAATACAAGAACATCCATGTACTCAAATTGAGAAACGTGTTGCAGAGAAGTACCACCAGTTTAAAAAACCTTGAAGATTAAAGCTGGATCATCTTAATTTACATAAATTAGGTTTTGATCTACATATCCCCATTTTGTACTTGTTGTATTAATTACAATTGATTATCAAAAGCCTATTATACACAGAGCAAAAATCCACATTCACTGTAAGAAAAATGTCCATTAAACATTTCAACAAACCTAAAAGCTCACTGTGCTGGCATGAAAGGGGTAAATGGGGTCTGGAATTAATACATGCAGACAACAGCAAAGAGGCTACAAGAAAGCACTGGGGGACTCCCTTGAAACTAAGTATCAGACTGAGTATTGCCACAACACTTCTGTTGAGATAACCCCAAATAAGTAATTTTGAAACCAAAATGCTGGATTATCAGACACCCAGTTGAAGTATTTTAGGCAAAAGAATGTTATGACCAACCATGTCAACTGACCTGGTTAAGTCCACAAACACAGCCCCAGATAACCTTCCCTCACCAATGCAGTAGGTATAAGGACATGGTCTGTGAACCTGACAAAGACAGCGCTGATGCCATGATGCTTCCTAAACCTGTGGTGTTGGCAGCAATCAAGTATACTTAGAGCTACTATGTTATCGTTAAGGTGGATAAATACCAATTTATCCAGTAACTTCCTTGGAGGTAACAATATAGTAATGGGATAAAAATTATCAATAACAGAAAGTCCCACATTAAAAAAACTAAACAAAAGCCACTCTAATTTCTGCATAGAAGGAAAGGATGAAGTAAGTAAAGAAAGATTTAATTATTTTGTAAGGGTCCCTGAGCCTCTGACATTACACAGAAACATAGAAATTAAATACAAAATGAGGGGGGAGACATTGGCAGACACAAAACAGGAAAGGGATCAGAGGGGTGATCATTACAGAGGACCTAAAGGCTGCACAGCAATGTGACAAGGCAGTGGGGAAGGCTAACTGGATGTTAGGATGCATTGGTAGCGGCATCACCAGCAGAAGGCGGGAGGTAATAATACCCCTGTACAGATCACTGGTGAGACCACACCTAGAATACTGTGTCCAATTCTGGATGCCTTATCTTCAAAAGGACATGACCAGGGTGGAGGCGGTTCAAAGAAGAGCAACCAAAATACTACAGGGAATACATCAGAAGACCTAAGAAGAAAGGCTTAGGGAATTTAACATATACTCCCTGGAGGATAGAAGATGGAGGGGGGATATGATAGAAATGTACAAATACCTCACAGGGAAAAATAAGGTACAGGAAGGCAGCCTTTTTCAAATGAAAAGATGCTCAAGGATGAGAGGGCATGCTATGAAACTGGAGGAGGGAGGTTCAGAGGAAATGTGAGGATGCGCTTCTTCACTGAAAGAGTGGTACATGAGTGGAACAGCCCGCTGGTAGAGGTGGAGGGATCAGAAACAGTTGCAGGATTCAAGAAGGCATGGGATAGGTACAGGGAGATCTTGGAAGTAAAAAGAGGGGGGCAGAGGAACTGGAGGCAGAATAGGGTCACGACAGGATAAAAGAGATAATATGGCAGGCTGGGTGGGCCATGAGGCCCTTATCTGCTGATACCTTCTGTGTTTCTATGTTTCTAAATTGTCAACAGAAAAGGTCCCTTTAGCCCAAGTCTGCTCATCTGTGTTGATTGTGAAGACCATAACAGCCTTTCACTTCTCCTTTCCTCCTTCCCCTTTATTCCTTGTGTTTAACAGCCCCATGTGTCTGTCCTATCCATGTTTGAACCTCTACATTGATTTGGCACAGACTACCTCTCTTAGTAGACTATTCCATCCCTTCGTCAATCTCTGTGAAGAAATGTTTTCCAATGTCACTCTAAACTCCCCGTTCAGCTTCATTGAGTTTCCTCTGGTGTTTGTGTTCCCACTTAGTGTGAAAACACTGTTACCTCCTTTACTAAACCTATTGAGGTATTTATGTCTCAGACATGTGCCCCTTCTCTCTCTCTCCTCGCTTCCAGTGTGTACCTGTTGAGATCTTCCAACCTCTCCATGTAAGTCCTTTCCTGCTGACCTTGGATATCTCTGGTTACCCTTTTTTATACTGCCTCCACCATGTTCTTGTATATCTTAAGTGTGGATTCCAGAGCTGCACACAGTGGTCCAGGTGAAGAGTCAGGCACTAGCTGCTGCCAAGTTTAAAGGAATTCTGTTGGCTGAACAAAAACCTAGCCTAGCATCCAATCAGAAAAGTATATGCTAATTAAGAGGTCTATACAAAGATCCTGCCAACTACTGGAGACCTATAAATACACTCTACTAATGCAAGACAGGCATGCTATATCCCTTTTGTTTCTGCCTAACTTTGGTTATCTTCTTAAAAGCACACTCCACATTTCTTCTCTAAAGTTACACAAGGTGTTCTTATAGGAATACCACACTATTGATGGGTTTATTGATTTTTAAATCTCTGCTGATTTAATTAAGCTTCTTCTGATTTATGCAGCAGCTTTTAACAAAAAACAAACCTTTTGATGAATTCCACCTAACATTTTACACCCTGGCTTGACAAACTGAAATGAACAAATGTTAAAGGGAAACATCCCCCTACAAGCGGGCCCCACCTCAGTGTGAAACAGGGCCCAATTAGCACTTTAACAAACAGTTATAATTTTGACCTTACTGTGCCATCTGCAATTTAAAAATGTATCTGGTTAATCCTGCTCCCTCCCTGCCAGCATTTTACAATGGAGAATACTTACCGGTACACCCTCAACCACCTGCAGCTGTCCACAACAGAGTAATGTGTCGTGTGGGGAGCAGCAAGGATGCATCCATAGGAATACTGTACTGTCAGAGCGTTTAATAGCTCCGGTTTGGAACCGATGGGTCTCTGTGCTATACCGAGCCGAGGTATAGACTGGCAGTCATCCCCCACCATCCCACCTCTTTTCTCCTGAACTTGATAAAATTGCCTTAATCTAAAATGTACTTTACATTCTAATCCTTTCTGTAATTTTGCTCCCCCACCCATGTCCTTGCTTAAATACTTTCTTCCACTTTGGTTTTCTCTGCAAATCAATTCTCTTTTTTCCTTAAACTCTGAATTAATTAATTGTAATGGATTCAGATAAAGAAAATTATGATATGTATGTTTTCTGAACTTTGCTGAAAATGCCATTTTGATTTCCCAATATGTGGCATTATGCACTTATGTTTGCTAATGCTGTACTGTTTCTTTTTTTTTTACTTTGTATTTATTGTATTTAAAAATACAATAACAAGTTACATCCCAATGTCAGACATCTCAGTACAAATTAGGAACCATCCAATGGAAAAGATCTAAGTAGCCTAGACATTCAAGGTCAGGAATACGAGGGAAAAAGGAATAGCTATAAAGTATTTTTTAATGAATAGCTGCACCTTACAGAAATTGGGTGATCAGTCCATACAAAAAGGTTAGTCCAATGATAGCAGTTCAGTAACATCAAACATATATATGACCCCTTCCCAAAGATGTACAAATCCAGACATTGGTAGTGTTCAACACAGGCCCCTCAGTAACCAAGGAGCAACTTGCAGAAACAACAATTTACTTCAACACTACAACCCAGAAGAAATAGAGCAGTGTATATAGATATGTAAATACTGCTGAATTTAGAAGTAGCCCTCTCTCAGAACAATAAGCATGCACTACAGAACTGATTAATTAGAGGCTAAATAGTGTCTCTAAAGGAGAAACCATGCCGAGTCCAGCACCTCTCATGTTGCCACCTCAGACTCATCTAAGCTCTGGTCTTCTTGCCTGGGTCCATGGGCTGCCTCAAACTCTCACTGGATGTGCTCAACTTGTTTCCTGGCTTCCAATGGTGCCGTAATCGGGAAAGTGCGGACCCCCATAAAAGATCCACAAATGGACCAGCATCAAAAGTGAATGAACCTCCACAAGACTTCTCTGTTTAGCTTGCACCCCATCAAACTGTTTACAGCAAGCCTGGGTGGCATAAGACAAGTCCAGGAATAAATGCACCGTATGCCCATCACAGTTTAATTGTTCAGTATTGCATGCTCCTTGCAACAGCTGATCTCTGGTAGCCACATCATCTGTGATGCAAAACACAGTCTGGGGAAGATCCCTTTGAGCTTTTGCAGATCGTGGGGATATGCGGTATGACCTCAAAAAGTGTACCACCCAGTCCTGACCTAGTTGTAGGGCCC
The DNA here is from genome assembly GCA_016271365.2 of Neoceratodus forsteri. NCBI lineage: Eukaryota > Metazoa > Chordata > Ceratodontiformes > Ceratodontidae > Neoceratodus > Neoceratodus forsteri. Next base: position 886,222,343 of record CM028136.1, read on the forward strand.
CAGGGAGCCAGCCCTTCAGGAAAGTAACAAGATCAGGGTCATCTTTCCCCTCTGGTAGTCCCACAATTCTGATGTTGGAGGCATATTGAGCATTTTCCAGTGCCTCCAATCTGTACTGGAGCTGGGAGTTCTCCGGAGTCAGTTTTGTGGTTGCCAAAAGGGGTTGAGTAGCTTGAGCCTCCACTGTAGCTGCTGTTTTAGTTGCCACCTCTATTTTAAACTCCTGTCTCCCAATCCTCTGCAGTATGGTCTCAACCTTCATGTCAGTGGCCTGCATCAACAATTGTAAGGCCTTCCATGGGGACTCTGCTCCATTAGTGGTGGCTGAGGATGTAGAGGTCTGTTGTTCTGTCGATGAAGGCGATTTTGCACCATCTGGTCCACCCTTTTGTTTTGGCCCATCACCTCAAAATACATTAAACTGCTCCCCATAAGATGCTCTTCCAAGTACTGCTAAGGCTGGGTCAAATTTTTGACTTGTATTTTTAAACTGCAGTATGCTGTTGGTTTTCTTCTTTCTTTTTATAATTGTGAATGCTGGCTTGGATACTAGTATTTTGCTTAAGGGTAACTCAAACCCAAAATGCAATCAGCTGTGTATAATTGGCTTATGTATCATGTGCTCTGGGGCTATTTGAGCCTGATTTTCACAAACCAGAAACTACCCCCTTAGGAAGACCTGTTGGCTGAAGCACAGGGGTTTCTGCTTTAGTTCACTGCAGTATCTGGCATTTATTGGCACAATAAATAGTGGAAGCTTTTTTTACTTGCAAACTTTGTGTGTGCCATCTGTTCTTGTTTGGTGAGTGTGATCTTCCTACCTTAATTAATGTGAACTACAGTGGGCTGTGGTTATTACAGTATAATTAAATGTTTACACATTTTCTTAAAACCATCTACATAAATGGAACTGTCTTTCATATGCCCCTACTTTAACAAATATGATGAGTTTCACAATGACTGAGAACTTATGTATTTACAAAATAGTGTCCTGGAATATTAAAGGATGCCACAGTACTATGAAGCACACTAAGGTCCTGTCATATCTAAAATCCTTGAAAACTGACTTTACATTTCTTCAAGAAATACTTTAACCAAAGAGATGTCTTTAAACTGAAAAAAGCATGGTGAGGTAATGTTTTTAATACAGTAGCTCTTTCTCCTCAAAAAGTAGAGGACATTTGCATCTTAACCCACAAAAAGATTCCTTTAGCTGTTGAATCAGTCACATCAGATCCGGAGGGGAAATTTGTGATGACTAAAGGTTCAGCTGATGAACACAAAACACTGCTAGTTAATGTTTATGCTCCTAATAATGATTGCCCAGACTTTTTTGGTTTGCAAAATTAGCTGATCAGATAATAGCTTCAGTAGTCTCAGACATCATAATGGCCAGAAAGATGAATACTGTGATTGACCATTTCTTAGACAGATCCAATGGGCTTATTGCCAGACTCTGCAAATCCTCCCTGACCCTAAAAAATCCTATGCTCTGAATTTGGTCAAAATGATTCATGGAGAGGTTTAACCCCAAAAGGGAGTGATTGTACTTTTATGTCTGTTATGTATCAGTACAGTAGACTAGACTATATCTTTGTCTCAAACTCCATACTACACAGCCTGTCAACAGCAACTATTGGGAATACTGTAATCTCAGCTCATGCCCTGGTTTCAGTATGCTTGGTACTAGGTAATACTGTTAAGGGAGACATGATGTGGAGATTCAATTCCTCATTACTTAAGAATATTTAATTTGTGAAATGGTTAGAGGCAGAAATTAGCCTGTTTTTGAACTTAATGATAATGGGGAAGTCAGTGATAGTATATTATGGGATGACTTTAAGGCATAGATAAGGGGACAAATTATTTCTTTTTCAAGCTATAGAAAGAAATCTAAATTGAAAAAGATAGCTGATATGGAACAACTATAGAAAGAAAAAGAAGAACATTTTTAAAAGACCAAATGTAATGATTTGTCCCTTAAACAAGAAATAGTGGGTCTAAAATACGCTGTTAATTGTGCATACCAGCAGAAAGCTGAGTTTGCCATATTTAGGCTTAAACAAAACTATTGGGAGTCAGGTGAAAGCCAAAGAAATGTCAGAAGCCACTAAAATTGTGGTTATTAGGGATAAAAAGTTCAAGTTCAAGTTTATTGCAGGGAAATACTTCATTGAGCAGGCTAATTTACAAGGAGGTCCCAGTACATAAAAGGGACAAGTTACACAAGCATAGATGACATTGACAACAGGACACATTGGCATATCTACCAAAAAGAGAAAGAAAAAAAATTATATATACAACAGTGCAGTGCCTGAGGACTTGCGTACAATAGATATAGTACAAGGAAGCAGAGAGGTAAATTCTCCTTCTTCAGATATAGATCACATTGACAACATGGAACAATATTAACATATCTACAAAAAAAGAAGAAAAAAATAAATATATAAAACTATGCAGTGCCTGAGGACTTACATACGTTGAATATAGTGCAAGGAAGCAGAGAGGAAATTCTTCTTCAAGGGAGACTTGTGCACAATAAATATAGTGCAAGGAAGCAGAGAGGTGAATTATTCTTCAAAGGAGAGAGACTGGGCAGGAATGAGGGGATAAGGGAAAAACGAGGCCTAGGGTGGCCTGGTTTGAGGGGTAGAGGAAGGGAAAGAAAGACAGGGGCCTGGGAGGACCAAGGATCGTGGGAAGGAGAGAAAAAGAGGTGACAGATAGTACCCTTAATGGTACAGCTGGTAGCAGAGGTTCCTAATTCCTCGGACAGTGACAGACTACTGGGAAGAGTTCCCCTCTGCTATCTAAGAATATCTCCTCTAGGTTTGAGGAATTATGTAAAGAACTTTACAGTTTCAAAATGGCTTTTAATAAAACTTCTTTCTCACAATTTATGGTTGACAATAAAATCCCTGCACTAGATAATAGTGGCAAATTAGCATTAGACAAACCATTTACTAAAGAAGAAATCCTTAAAGTAATTACATATTTTATGACTGGGAAGGCATATGGTCTGGTTGGGCTTTCCTCTGAATTTTATAAAGCACTTATGTCCACTCTGGCACCCAAGTTGCTAAGAGTATTTTCTGAGGCTCACAAGGCTAAAGCTCCTCCCCCCTCATTAAAGGAAGCTGTTATTTCAATGCTTTCCAAGGAAGACAAGGACCCATCATACTGTGATAGCTATTGCTCAATATAATTAGTAAATGTTGACTGCAAAACTCTGGCAAAGGTGTTGGTTAACAGGTTGGAAGGTATTCTTACCAAACGCATACACCCAGATCTGGTGGGCTTTATTAAATGCAGGCACAGTTCTGATAACCTCAGAAACGCCCTGTACATAATTCATGCTGCTCAGCAAAATAAGGCTAGAGGGATCTTGTTATCACTTGATTCCTGTAAGGCCTTTTGATAGTCCTGAGTGAAAATACTTAGGGCCGGACATTCAAACTGCGCCCAAAATGTGCGCAATAGCAGGAGCAAGCACAAGTCCATTGCGCACATGCGCAATAGACGCGATATTCAAACATGGAGCAAGGCAAATTGCGCAACCAGCCAACGTCTGAATATCAGACAACCTGCGCCATAGTGCAACCAGGAAGGGGAAGCTGAGCAGATATGATGCGCTGCAGCGCAACAAGGCCAGCCCAGCTGAGCAGTCCAGAGGTGCCATAGTGCAAGCAGAGAGCCCCCCAGCAGCAGAGCAATGGAACTGCACAACCAGGGAGGTAGGCAGGGGCCCACCACCCATGCCACAGATGGGCACAGGACCACACTGCAGACCTAACAATACACCCCCACACCCCAAGCACAGCATCACTGGGGGAGGGATGGAATAACCACCGGCCCATGGGGACAAGCCAACAAAGCACAGCTGGGCCTTGTTGCCCCAGCACACCCACTGGCAAGCTGAGAGTGCCACACAATGGGGGCGGACAACCCCAGTGCACATCAGCCCCCCCCTGTGTACAGCACACCCTGCACTGGTACCCCAAGACACCTCCCATGAGCAGTGACTGTCACTGCAGGAATCCCCATGCATCCCCCCGTCACACTGCAACCTCGTGTACCACATAACCATACAGGCCAGACCCACCAGGAGCACCCAGCACCCCCGCCACACTGCAGCCTCGTGTACCGCAGAACCACAGAAGCCAGACCCACCAGGAGCACCCAGCAGTGGGTGGCAGCACACGGCAATACCGACTGAAAGCCACTCCCACACCAGAGACACCTCCCCATGCACACACACACATATCCAGGACAATACCACCCCAGATGCCATGCACACCACTGCAACTGAGCACCTATAGCCAGCTGCAAATCAGAGACCACCACAGTATTCATAACAAAATATATATTTTTCTAATTAATATATGAACAACAACAATATGAACAAACAGAACTATATACAAATATATACAATACAAGGGTGGGGGTATGGGTACAAGGTAGGGGTGGGTAAGAGGCAGGGGTGAACAACTGGGAGAGGGAAGGCAGGGTGTGAGGGATGGGTAAAGGGGGGAGATGATGGGCAGCTACTGCCTGCCAGCCCGCTGGTCATTCAGCTGCTGCAGGTCCCGGGGCCTCCTCCTGCACCTGATGCCATGGCGCTGCAGGTCCCTCAGGATGTTGAGGGAATCCATGGCCACCTGAATGAGCTGGTGGACCGACCGCTCTAGCCTCCACAGGATCCAGACACCTAGGACAAGGGATCAGAATCAATGGCTGTGACTATCCATATCCCTGAAGCCCACCCAACATGCATGGCATACAGCCAAGTGCCCCACTCCTGTGATGGAGTGCACCCACCCACAGTGACCGTGCACAAGACATGCCCAACCAGGCAGCAACAGCTATGTGTGCCACTGCACACACACACCACCCATGTCCAGCACAGCACAACCAAGGCTGTATAGTGACGTGGCTATGCGGTGGGAAGGCAGTGCCACAGCCATGTGCCCAGTGCATGCATGGACCACCATTGACGCACTCCCAGACATGCAGTGCCACTGGACAGTGCTGACTGTCACATGTCACGTGCATGGCAGTGTTGTCCATGGATGGTGGCCATGCCCTGCCTCCCCACAGCATGCAATAGCATTCATGATGTCATGACACTCACCCTCATCGTACTGCTGCTGCTACTGTCATGGCTCGTCACCACCACCGCCATCAACACCATGCACAGCCACCGCTGCCACCCTTTGCTGCGCCTCAGCCTGGGCCCTCCTCCGCTCTGCCATGCCTGTGGGAAAAAAAAGGTGAGAAACACATCAGTGAAATCCCAAAGCAGACATCCCCCTGCCCCAATGAGTGTGCCCGCCCACCCAGCCAGACCCATACATCATATATCCTGTAAACACCACCACAGCCAACCATAGACCAACCCTCCCCCATGTGCTGGTCACAATACACAGTGTTACCCATATGGACAATACAGGTGCATAGATGGCTCACCCACCTGGCTGAGGCACCACGCCCCTCCTGGGATGTGAACAAAGTCATGCCAGTAGTGCCTGCTCCCTTCTCCGCAGGTCACCGTACCAGTGCCTGCACTGCTTTGCCGACCGCTGCCGGCCAGTGGCCTCCTCCAGGGCAGTGGCCACCTGCTGCCACACCTGAGTCCTTGCCATGTTCAGGGGTTCATCCCCAAACAGTGGGCCATGGTGAGGCTCCACTATGGCCACTAGGTTGGCAAGTTCCACTGCACTCCATTGTGGGGCTCTCCTGCGTGCCATCCCTGCATGTATATAGTAGGCAATATGGCGCTCTGCAGCGCGGCAACCCCACATGGAATTGTTGCACAATACAACTCCGTTAGTCCCTATCGTGCTGTTCGTATAGCGCCGCCAGTACTATTGCGCTGTTACTGAACAGTGCGATAGAGCTGCAGACATGCCATATGTACAGTGCCAAGGGGGCAAAGGTTGGGCACAGGGTCATGGGTCTCTGGCGCAAGGCCATGCACAGCACCATCAGACGTCTACACGTCCAGTGCGATTGGTCGCCTGTGTGCCATTGCCACAGTGGATTATTGTGCAGTTGTGCCACAGCGCCATGTGGTGACCGTCGCTGTAGCACCACTGGCACAATGGTGGCTGTGTCCTGACCGTCATCGAGGCAGCACGCCATCAGCGTGGTAGATGCCCGCGAAGCTACCTAGGCATGCGCAGTGGGTGTACTACGCAGTCACAGAACTGCACCATTGGCTCAGCCAGTTCAACCCCAGATTATGCGAAAATGCAACAGCGATATTCAGTTGTTATATGCAAATCATCCCGATCAGCCATTCAATGGCGCAGCGGCATGATTTGCATCTCATTAAAGTTGCTCCAGTCCTAATTTGCATGCATTGCACTATAAATCTGCAACACTGTTCTGCAGTGGCCATATTCGGTTACTGCAGTTGATAGGTGAGTTGCATGCATTGTGCTGTTCTGGACCATGGCCCCAGAGAATTGCTGTGCACTGCACAGTCACAGGTGACCACTCTCACCCATACAGGCTGTGAAATGACCGAGCGAGGACTGGGTGAGGAGGATGATGGTGGGCGGAAGAGGAGGCCCAACTTTACGAAGGCAGAGACAGAGGCACTGTTTTCGGCCTACCTGGCTGAGGAGCCACTTCTCAGTGGACGGCGGGGCACCCCTCAGGCCCGTGCTGCTGCATGGGAGGAGGTGGCACGTGCTGTCAACCTGCACAGCAGCCACCAGCGCTCTGTGCAGGAGTGTAAAAAGAAGATGGGGACTGACAGGAGGAGCGTGAAGGAGAAGGTTGCAGCCATCAGGGCGGCACGTGATGCAACCGGTGGGGGACAGCCGGAGGTGGTGCAGCTGACCCCGCCGGAGGACATGCTCACTGCAAGCATGCAGTGCAGTGCCATTGAGGGTGTTCCTGGAGGTGGCTTCCAGACAGGTGGTAGCCCATCACTTCATGGTATGTCATGGTCAGGGGGGAAGGTAGTTCACATGCACTAACGTGTCCTTCCTTTCTGTTACAGAACCTGTGTGTCTGAAGGGGTCAGCAGTGGAGGGCCTGTCCACTGTGGATAGCCACCCAGAGTTGGAGGAGGGACCATCCACCTCCGCAGATTACCAGCGCTTCACTGATGTTGAGACAGGTGTGGGGAGTGCCCTTCCTGTGTCCCAGTGGTCTGGCATGCAAGCATGCCAACATGCTGTGGCTGTGGCTGTGGCTGTGGCGGTGGCTGTGGCATAGACCTGCACCATCGATGAGGCACTGACCACTATGGACATTGAAATGTGTGTGTCACAGAATGGACACACAGCAGGACAGTTCACGCCCCTGGATCTAGCTGGTTCCGACGTGTGTGCCAGCATGTCAGCACAGTCCCAGGCTGTGCCTGTCAGCACCGGTGGCTGTGCAGGTCTCTGGCACTGTTGCGGCCACAGCAGTGGAACCACTGATCCCGTGGGTACAGCAGGTGGAGGGGCAGCAGCAGCAGTCACCCACCGGGACTGGGGGTACAGGGCTCAGTGGTGATGTAGGTGCACCGCCTGTGGACATGCCCATATCTGGTCCTGGTGAGCAGTGCCCACCCTCAAGGGGTGCTGTACATCAGGCCCTACCAGACCCTGAGGGACAGGTTGCCGATGTGGCAGACGACCTCTTTGATGAGCACACCCGCCTGCTGCAGGCATCAGTACAGCAGCAGATGCGGGTTGCAACATCCGTGGAGGCACTGTGTGTGGCTATGGAGTGGCACAGCAGGGACACCAAGAGGATCCTGTCCCAGATTGACCATTTGCTGGTGGATGTGACCGCCGCTGTCGACAGGCTGACACAGGCAGTGGTCGGTGTCGTGGGCACATTAGGCACACAGTCAGGTGCTCCTGTGCCACTCACACCACACAGTACGCTATCCACTCCCCATTCCTGGCATTTTGCGACACCCACCCTGTCGATGCTGGGTTCAGCTGTGGGCATCCCGATTACCCCTGGTGCAGGTATGTTCGGTATGTTGCAGACCCCTGTGTGGACAAGGTCGTGTTCGCACAGTGGGACTCCTGGTGGTCCATCAGTGCCACCCTATGTGGCCCATGCTCAGCCTGCCAGTGCTGCTGGGTCTCGGCGGGGCCACCCACGCATCTGAGGTGGCCGTGGCACTGTGCTGCATGACTGAGCTGTCTCCCAGTGTGGGCCCTGTCTGGTGCTGCCCTGTGTGCAATGTGTGTTTTGGTTGGCATTGCACCAGTGTGTGCCCTGCCCTACATGCTGACACACGGACCACCTGCACACCCTCCCGACTGCTGTCCACAGGTGCGTGTGCATGATGATGCCTGCATTGCGCTGTACACCAAGGTGCAAGGGTGCCCAGCATCTGACACATGTACAAGGACAGTACAGGCGGTGGTGGTGGCCTGTGGATGTGTGTGTATTTAATGTCTGTGTTCCTGCTCTGTTGTGCACCTGACCCCTGTGCACTTTGTGCCTGGTGTGTGTGTGTGTGTGTGTGTGTGTGAGTGTGTGTGTCTGTCCATGTGGCGTGTTACTGTTCACCCCTTCCTGGTTGTGTGTGTGTGTGCTTCTGTGCCCTGCCACTTCCCTCACCGTCATGCACCCCTGGTGTATTTCTCTGTGTGTATGTGGGTTGTGCCCTAGCCACTGTTGGTTGCACATGGCTCCATGACTTACCTGTGTTGGGCGAAGTGCTCCTCTGTGATGGTGTCCCAGTGCAGCTGGGCCAGCCGGATCAGTCGAGGGTCACGCCGTCCAAGGTGGAGCTGCTCATCCCCATCTTGACCGGGCGCCGCCCAGCGCCCCTTATCGCTGTCCTCTCCTTGACCTGTACGGCTATCCCACAGTCTTTGGCCATGTTGTGCAGGATACAACAGGCCAGGAATATCCCACAGGCCTTTGAGGGGCTATACTGTAGGGCACCGCCGGAGGTGTCTAGGCATCGGAAGCGTGCCTTCAGCATCCCAAACACCCGCTTGATGATGTTGCGTGTGGCGGCGTGTGCCTCATTGAAGCATTGCTGCGATGGGGTCATGGGCTGCCGGTAGGGTATGAGCAGCCAGAGACAGAGTGGGTATCCACTGTCACCTGTGTGGAGATAGTGGAGGTTAGTGTCATGTTCAGGCTCATATTGCCCCTAACCCTGTGTGCCACTCCCATGGCACCTGTGGCTTACCCACCCTTGCCCCCGATTTGCCAATCCTACATGCATACTCACCCACTAGGTATCCTGTGGGGATGTCCCCACTCTTGAATCGATGGCACAGTGCTGATTGGTACCATATGAATGAATCGTGTGCTCCACCAGGGTGCGTGGCACAGACATTGATGATGCGCCCACTGCCATCACACATCACCTGGCAGTTGACACTGGAAAACCCCTTCCGATTACGATAGGCAGCCCCATCAGGGCCAGGTGGCATGTGAATGGCCACATGGGTGCAGTCTATTGCCCCTAGCATGCCAGGCATACGTGCTACCCTGTGTAACTCCTGTATGTTTGCTGTACGCTCTGCCGCGGTGCTGGGGAAATGGATGTACTCTGCAGCATGTGGCAGCAGTGCACTGAGGAATTGGGTGAGGATGCGTGATGTGGCTGACTGTGTTATGCCTGTGGTGTCCCCTGTTGGTCTCTGGAAGGTACCCATGGTGAGCAAGCACATGCAGGCTGTTACCTTTGTCTCCACTGACAGAGCATGACTCCGTCATGAGGGTGCCTGCATCACATCACTGCACAGCTCACAGAGCCGCCTCAGTATTGCCCTGTTCAGGTGGTACTGGCCCACAATCTCTACATCTGAATACAGCTCAAAGCTGATGTGGGTACTGCCTGTTGGGGGCATACCGACGACAGGCCCTTCCACGGCCACGTCCCCCTGCAGCATGCCTTCTCACCCCCCTCATTACAACTTCCATGTGGAAGCTGGCACTGTCCATCTCCTTGGCTTGTGTTCCCCCCCTGGCTGTTGTTGATCTGTTACCCCCGCTGTCCTGACTGCTACTTCCACTGCACCTGGTACACCTACTGGCCTCTGCACTCTGTGGCCCCACACACCTTCTCTTGCCCCTCTTCTGTCCTGTGCACTCCCTGGCCTGCACTGTTTATTGCTCTGGCCTGCTCTGTCTCCTTGCCTCATGTGGCTTCCCTGTCGCATTCTTGTGCCTCTTCCTTGAGCCTTTTTATTTTGGCTCATTTCCGCTGTGGCGCAACTTCTGCCTGATCCACTGTTGCGCATTGCGTAAGCCTTTGAATATCGCATTGCACACTTTATGCATGGTTCTACCCCCTTCGGTTGTGCATACTTTCATTAGCATTGCGCTGTTGCTCAGCATGTTTTCTGTGGCGCAACTGCCTCCTGCTGAATATCGCAGAATGGCGCAATTTCGGACTTGCTCTGGCGCAACCCTATTGTGCATGGCACAACCCTTTTGAATATCCCACCCTTACACTTTATTCTGCGTAAAGTTAACATTGGCTCTTATTTTAGCAGATGGATACAGACATTATACTCTGGGGCTTTGGTGAAAGTAAAAATTAATGGATCTCTATTTAACGGTTCTATATCATAATGGTGATCGCGGAATAGCGATCGCTGTTTGGGCAAGTGTACATCGACAAAAATGAGTTATGGCAATGTACACTTGCAGGGACTAGAAAACTGGAGACTGGTTTTCTATGTTATGTGGGGGGTTGCACCCCCACACACCCCTACTTAAGGATTCTCAACTCCAGGAGGGTGCACATTGGGGATGGTGGTGGTGGTGTAAAACTTAAACAAAAATGAAAACCTCAACCCGACACAAAAAAACGATTCTGCCCAGAACCAAACCCGACACCCTCCCAACCCCAGCCTGCCACCTATCCACCACACCACATGGCCAGCTCAGCAGCCAACCACCACACTACATCCCACATTCCCTCCCTCCCCTTCTGCCTGTCACATGACATGGTCCCTCCTCCCCCGTGCATGTGTATAAATAGCAACATCCTGTGGCTGGACTCGCCTACCCCTGTATCTGGTCACTACCATTCCAGGTAGCCCAGAACACAAACACCATGATTGAGCTGTCTTTTTTGAAAGTGCTCAATCACAGTCACCTTGTTCCCTGGATACTCTATGTAACCCCTTCTTATTGGACAGAGGTAGAAGACAGGAATGTTCTCTCTCTCCCCATCATTCTTCATTTTGGCCTTGGAACCCCTGCTAATTAAGATTAGGGCCTCTCAGGACATACAGGTCGTACACTTTGAGTCCCATTTTAAACTTATGGCTTACATCGATGAAATTTTACTCTGCCTGGATAAGCCCTCACACTTCCTCAACTCTTTACTCCATATTATTGATAGATTCAGTTTAATTTCTGGATACAAAATGAATTGGTTCAAAACAGAAGTCCTATCATTGTCAACTGATCTGGATACTAAACTACTGTGGGGATAAAGGGCTTAAAATACAGAAAGAAAGTATTAAATGTATAGGCATCCTATTGGTCAAAGGCCTAAAACAAATTCCATATAAAAACTTTAATGGTACAATTAATAGAATGGAAATTGATTTCCAGAGGTGGAATTCCTTATATGTTTCCATATGGGGTAGGATTTAGACTCCAAATATGATTATTGTGCCAAAAATGTATTTCCTCTTATAACATATCCCATTAGAAATCACTGAATTAATTTTCACTCACATTTATATAAGAAAATAAATGTGTTTTTTGTGGGATAAGAAACCAGCTAGGATTTCACTAGCTAGATTACAAACACCTAGAATTAAAGAGGGATTTTCACTCCCTGACTTCTGCACTCAGCATTTAGCCTTTGCTATATCACAGACCATTAGAGGGTTGTACTATAGGTAACATCTACCAGCCTACCTAGATATTTAATCCCCCACCCAGTATTGGGTAATCTAGTGAGGATGTGGTAAAAAATTATTAACATCATGGATTGAATTCCTACTTGGTCACCCCTTTGCCCTGTGTGGGATATTACATTGACTCAAATTGATGTCAAAAGTTTAAAGTAGGATATTTGGAGGCAAAAAGGAATTTATACAACAGGAGATTTGTTAGATCCCAAGCTAAATACAGTGGCATCATTCACAGATTTAGCAAAGTGATATTCTCTTCCCAGTACAGAATTTCATAACTACTTACATTTGAGAGACATATTCAGAACCCTAGTAGGACAGAGTCTCTCATTTTCTGATGAGAATGTATTGGATAAGGTCTTCTTGAGTACATATCCCAGTAAGACAGTTCATAAATTATTAATGGCGGGGAGGTGGGATGACATAGAAGAACTAAAGGAAAAATGGGAACATGTACTAAGTTTGACTATCTGAACAAAAAATGGGATGATAGCTAGAATGTAACACTCATTTCCCACAAAGAAGCCAAAGGTAGATTGGTTCAGTATAAAATTGTTCAAATATGATATTATACCCCAGATAGCCTCTTCAGTCTTGGTTCATCACAAGACAATTTAACTTGGAAATATAAAACTGAAAGGGGTACCATATCTCATTTAATCTGGTCCTGTAGACATACAAAACTGCTGGGAAGAGGCCGGGCTAGCATCCCAACAGACATTAAACAGTTTCAAAAGTAGTGCCAGTTTTATAATGTTGGGCCTAAGTTCCAGACTTTCCTATCTTTCCACTAACCAGAAAAGATGGCTCCACACGGTATGTATCCCCTCCAAAAATGTACTATTGGGGCACTGGAAACAATCAACTCCACCTTCTTTTGTAGACTTTGCAAAGGACTTAGCCGCTAGGGCAGCCTACGAAAAATTTGCCCATAAAACATATAGCTGAGTGGATAAACTCTATGAGATATGAAACACTTTCCTTAATTTCATCCTCGTGGAAGAGTCCAAATCAAAAGATGTTATTCATAAGATTGATTCAAATTAACCCATTGCGGCTCTTGGTAATAGTGTAACTCGATTTACACCACCCTCTCCTGCAGCTTTTTCTTATATTTATGTGCTAAGTCATAGAGTCTTGATCTTATTGTATACAGTTTTTCATGAAATGTATATTATTTTCGTTATATGCAATGTTTTAGTTTTATTTTTTACCTTATTGTCTGGACTTATGAATTATTTGTGGATCTGTAAAAATCAATAGCATTTGAATTACAAAAAAAGAAGAGTTGGACACATTTTGTGATATTATTTGGGATTGTGTTCCAGGTGCTAGCTGCTGATTATACAAATGTCAATACTATATGGTGATGCTACATTTGGAGAGATGAACCTCTCTGAATAACATTCCTGAGGTTGTGACTTGGGTCAGGACTAGTTAGGAGACTCACTGAATAACTTGGCACATTCTGTTTATAGCACATACAGTGTCAGCCATCCTAATCTGATGCTTTACTACAAAATAGTTTACCACATCAAGGCACTGCATAACAGCACTTCCCTGTTACCAAAGTATAAGTTATGGTACCACATTAGCTGAAGTGTTACCTTATTGTGCTAGCTAAGCACACTACAGGTAACACTATTACTGTCCCAAATTTTCACATTCTGACAGAATAGAATCCTGAAGGATTTTTGAAAATTCTGCCGAATTCTGTGGAATTCTGTCAATAGTTGAATTCTAAAAGTTTGAAAGCAAAACTTTTTTGTGAATTAGTAATCCATGGTTTACATAAACCATGCATTCCTTTCCCACATCCTGCAAATCAAATCAAATAATAGGGGACTGTGTATTACAAGGTATTACAAGGCTATAATACCATTGAGAGGTTCCAACATGTCAGCAGTACCCCAATACGGTATTATAGCCAAGTGTGCACAGTTTGTAATATATGAATACAAGCTTATATAGTTAAATGTAAGCACACTTGTGCACTTTAAACTTAGCCATGATGTGGCTTTTATCTGGTGACTCCTGGTAGCTCCTGCTCCTGCCCACCCCTGCACCTGTATATAAAGCCCCATGGGGTATTTTAACAAAGACCCACAGGCACGGCTTTCCTGAATGACTTTGAGCCATTTTGCAGTCTGCACTTGTGTCAGCTCTGGTGACAACCAGCTTGTATTGTACACGATGGTTACAGTAAAAGTTGGCTTGCGAGCAGCTGTGGATGGTGTATGTGTGCAACACGAGGGAAGCAGGATTCTCATACCACTGTCTTAGGAAAGCTAGCCATAGTATTATGAGATCTTGTAATACCATTGATGAATATCCAAAAATAGTATTATGGAGATCTCGTAATACCATCGATGGATTTCTTCGATAGTATTACGAGAAATTTTATTGTATATCTTTCAGTATTATTACTGGGGATATCCATACATTACATTACTGTATGTTTATGTGATCCATGGAAAGTTATTCCATGGTTTAAATATCAAGGTAGGGTTGTGTGGTGTTTGGCTACACAAAAGCAGGAGAGAAACAAAAAGAGAATATTTTAGCTGGGAAAAGATAATACCTTTATTGGGTTACTGAAAAGTTAAAGATACAAATTTTTTCGGCCAAAACCTTAAAAGTGTGTATCTTTCACTTTTCGTTAGCCTAATAAAGATATTACCTTTACCCAGCAGAAAGATTTTCTTTTTGTTTCTCTTGTGGTTTACATAAAAATGCTTTTCAGAATTAAGTGAAATACAAAAAGAAAATACTTTTATTTTTGAAGCAGAATTGCCCTTCTGCTAGCAGAGCTCCACATTCCACACAGCTCTAGGTAAAAATTCAGCCACTGTGATACCTTGAGGATACTGCAGAAAGGGGGCGATGCTTTTATGTAGTATCTTAATGTGGTAAACTGTGCCATGGTAAAGTTCAAGATTAGGATGTGCTGCCTATAACTGTATACATAAGTGACATCCATTGCCTGTCTATTCAATTGGCTAGTGGCAGCCAGCCATATCTACTTATGGCATCATAGTAATGCAACTCTAGTGGTGCTTCTCTGTGATTTTAGGGCAAATCTAAACACCTTGTTACACAGTATATTCACTGGCTCCCATTCACTCTCCAGGCAAATCTCTGTGGGCTAAGCCGCCTTTCTGGTATTTATTTCCTAAGTTCTGGTCCTCTCTTCCCATGTCTGTCCACTCAGCCTCATCCCTCTCATCCCTCAGATCATTTTTTTGTGACTTTACTACCCCCTCTTGCAACTATTCCTGTTGCCTGACCCCAGTGTTTCCCTTTACCCTGTGCTGTTGATGGCCCCCCCAGCTGTGAGCAATTTCCTTCCCCCTCCAGGCTAAAGTGTGCCTAAATCAGTCATATCTAGTATTATTTTGCTCCAGAACCTATGTTCTACACTGGCTTTGATAGCCCTTGCACTTTGGCAGTCTGGGTGGTGGTAATCTGCTATTATACCATGGAATGGGAGAATCTGCAGCTCTCATTGGCTGACTGGCACCTTTCTGCTATGGTAAATGCTAAGATAACCCTCGCAAAAGGTGGCAGTTAGCCATATCAGCAATCCCAACTGTATAAAATTAGTCTGATCTGCCATCTTTACTCCTCGCTAAACTGCAGCTGGAGATTCAAAAGCACTATAAATATTAACTCGCAGAGCCCGACAGTCCCAAAACCCTATCTAAATACAAAAAACAATTTGAGCCCCCGAAATAAGTGTAAATGGTGAACATACCTCTATCAACATCTGGTAAAACTCCTCCTGTCAGCCCTCCAGACACTGTCACAAATGCAGACATTGAGCCTTCCGTTATGTTGCAGATGTCCCCCCCAACTCCAATCAGTCCTAGCGGCAGCAAACTTTACAAAAAAAAAAGAGAGAGGTATTCTCAATGTCTCACTGATATCGTTTCCTGACCGCACAGTGAACCCGGAAGTACAAAGTCACTGAGCATAGCACATTAGTGCTCGCACCACGTAGTCACACACAAAAGCGAACAGCAAGTCAACATTTGACTGTGCCTGTATGTCACCTTTAAACACAACAAAATACAAGAAAGAAACAAACAAGTATGATTTAGTTGTAAATGGGATTGAAAATCTGATTAAATGCTCCCGCCTATTTCAGCTTTTCAAAAAAGAAAGGCCGGAGATCATTTTACTACCGGAAACACACATGTCCTCGGACGAACATAAAAAATTCCAGCGTTATGGGTATACTGTAGCAACTGAATCAGCCTACAAGGGTGGGAAAAGGAGAGGGGTGATGATATTGCTGTCTCAGGGAGTGTCTTTTGAAAAACTAATTGAGATCATTGATCCAGAGGGCTGCTATGCCACAGTGACGGGCATGCTGTACTCAAGACCCGTTACCCTGGCATCAGTGTATTCCCCCCCCCAGGTCAAGAAAACCACTTGCAGTGACATTTTTTGCTGATTTATTGTTGCTAATGGAGGGACAACTGTTAATGGGGGTGTGACCTGAACATTACTTTAAACCCCTCTTTGGATGCAGCCACTCCACTGGCCCACAGAATGAATGCACTCCAAAAATTCACTAAACAAACCATTTCTTCTTTGGGTCTAGTGGACGCCTGGAGATACTTCTTTCCTAAATCACAAGAATATACCCATCAGGCCCCACACTCAGGGGGTGGGGCCCGACTGGATTATATTATCACAACGGTAGAACATTTAGACTCGGTGATGTGTGGATGAGCCACCTTCCTCTCAGACCACGTACCCCTATACATTAAAATGGAATTGGGGGCACAATATGAGCAAACTAATTGACGCCTAAATCTTGCACACCTTAGAGATCCAGAATTCCTAAAATTGATTCAGGAGGCTATACCCAGAATTAAACAAGACAACACACAGCAGAATGTCGCCCCCACAATCCTGTGGGATACTTTAAAAGTAGTTCTAAGGGGGGGAGATTAAACGATTCTTGGCTAGGAAAAAAAGACAAAGGGAAAAAGCATTTAAGGACTTACAGGAGGAGTTAGTACACGTGCAGCACTGGCCATACCAGAATGACCCCATAATACGACAAAGGCTAAAAATTACAAAGCAAAAGTTGCAAAAAATAATAGATCAGTCCACAGAACAAAACTGTTTTACCTAAAGCTAAGATATCATGAAGGGGGACCCAAAGTTTCAAGAAATTTAGCATGAAAGCTGAGAGAACAAAGATCCAGAGTGAATATAACAAGCATGATGGACCCTAAAACAGGGAGACTAGCAAAAAGAGCTCAGGAAATTACAACAGTTTTATCATGATCTATACACTAAAGAACAGGAAATGCCTCTGGATATGATCAAATCCTATTTAGAGAGTTTATCTATATCACGTATTAGCCTACAACAGGCAGAGGCCTTACTGGCACCAACTGGAGAAGGAGAACTACTCCAAGTACTCAAAAAGGCCCAGACCCTCAAGGCACCAGGCCCAGATGGGTATCCCTCACACTTGTATAATAAATTTAAGAAGCTTCTCCCCCCCATATTGACCCCAGCCCTACATACTGTCCAAGGAGGAGAACCCCCCCCTCATGGCAATATGCAACCATATCGGCCATACCCAAACCCCAGAAGAACCTTAAATACCCTTCCTCATCGTCCCATCTCAATGCTAAATTATGACTACAAGTTGTTTATGTCTGCCATGGCTTCTAGAATAGACCACTTACTCCCAGCCATTATAGACCCAGATCAGGTGGGCTTTATTAAGGGCAGACAGGCTTATGATGCTATACGGTGGACCCATCTATTAGTAGATTATGCCATAGAAAGAAAAATCCCTTTAGTGTTATTAGGGCTAGACACTGAGAAGGCGTTTGTTAGGGTCAGCTGGCCATTCCCGGAACAATTTATAAAACAATTACAAAATATATATGCTTCACCCAAAGCAAATGTTAAGGTGGATGGGGCCCTCTCAGACATATTCCAACTCTCCAGGGGAACATGACAGGGATGCCCAATGTCCCCAGTGTTATTTGCTTTATATCTTGAAACCCTGGCCATAGCCATCAGATCCACACATGGAATAGAGGGCATCCCTATGGGGGGTCATCAGCAGAAGATTTCACTCTTTGTGGATGACATCCTATTAGCAGTCATAGAACCTGAACTATCAATCCCGGAGATCAGGGAACAATTACAAAAATTTGGTAATATAGCTGGGTATAAAATAAAGTAAAAACTTGAGGTACTAACCTATAATTACTCCCCCCATCCATCTTAAAAAAGATTTTCCCTTCAAGTGGCATAGGCAAGAGATGAGATATCTGGGAATAAAGCTTACAAGAAACCCCATTCATGCAGAACTACTAAACTTAGAACCTTTAACCCTAAAATTAGTGGAAGACTTGTCCCGATGGTCCCACCTTCCTTTACGTTTTTTGAGTAGAATAGACACAATCAAGCAGAACGTATTTCTATACATACTGTTTTTCCTCCAGGCACTACCTTTTACCCCAGCTAAAACATATTTCCAGGGGTGGGACAGAATGATTTATTGCTTTGTTTGGAGTGGAAAGCCTCCTAGAATTAGATACTCTGTTCTGCAGCTATCTAGAGAAAGAGGTCGGCTTAACCTCCCTGACCTCAGAAAATATGCAATGGCGACACAGTTAAAGGTGGTCTTAAATTGGATAAACATAAAATACGATGCCCATTGGAAAAAATTAGAATTAACACGGGGAGACTAATTTAATACACAGGAGCTCCTCTTCGGGACCCCTCTCAAGTGTCGAGTAGTAACATATTACCCAAAATTCACCAAGGAACCCCTAAAAATATGGCTTAAGGTCAGCAACGATTATCTAACATTTCCAGAAAAAATGCTCCTGGTAACACCAAACCATAAATGCAGACCTTAAGGCAGGTCCCTTGAGCCCATATTTGTCTCAGTGGCAGTGGAATGGGATTTGCTATATCTTCCAGCTAGTGGGCAGGACTGGATTCCTTCCCTTTGTTTCCCTACAAGGGGAATACCACTTACCCCATAAATATTTTATTTCTTACCTACACCTTAAGTCCCACCTTTTGCCATTTGAAGAGTCACTTGCGGCATTGATCGAGAGCCCCTCCCAAATTTTTTAGCTTATACAAGTCCACATTAGGGGAACTACCTCGGAACACTTAATTAGTAAAATATACAAGGCCTTAAATGAAAGACAAGGAGACTCGACTGACTCAATCAGGCTCAGATGAGCAGACGAATTGCAAGTATTAATAACCGAGTCAGATTGGAGCGACTCAGCACACCAGCCTTTAAAATCTTTTCCTTCCCATATTGGAGGGAAAACACATGGAAACTCCGGACTCGTTTTTTTCGTACCCCTGCCATATTGAGTAGCATGGGAGAACTGGGGGAAGGAAAGTGCTGGAGGGGCTGCAGGGACAACAAAGCAAACCAGAGTAATGTCCTTTAGTCCTGCTGAAAGATAACCAAGTTTTGGATGGAGATCCTTGAGGAGCTGAGGGCAATATATGACATTGCTGACCTAGTCACACCTACCTATGTCTAGACCTTTATTAAACCAGAAGGACTGTGAATTTACAAAAAAATATTAAAACAAATTTCTAAATTTTTAATAGTAGCCCACAAAATTATCACCAGATTATGGTTTACAAATAAAATACCCACTAAAGAAGCCTGGTTAATCCTGTCTAGGGAGATATATGCCCTTGAGCAACTCTCAGCCAAAATGACAGATAAAGTAGAAAAGTTTGATACTCTATGGCGAAAATGGGTATCCTAGCAGCTAGATCATGATGCTGAGTTTGTTTCTTAAGATATTAACTGATTTTACAGACCATTCTCCCTCTACCAGGAATGTGACCTGGACCCTAACCAGAGGAATTACCTAAACCCCAGTATCACTAGACCATGTAAGGGAAGGGGGGGCCTCACCACACCATGTCATAATTTATTCAAATAGCTTGGAGACTGTTTTAAACAAAGTAATAATTGTATCTTGGAAACCGATGTAATAAGCTGTTAAATTATCTTCTTTCACCATACCTGCTAATGCCCATATGTGATGCATTGTGATATAATTAATTTGTGATGTAATGCTGCCTGTAGAGTTTTGAACTCATATATTAAATAAAGGACTAAATTTAAAAAAAAAAGTATGATTTAGTTATGAGGCTGAGAGGAGAGGGATTAAAAAACTAAAGCCTCGGGGGGGTAGAGTACCATACCTAGTAACAGGGAACTATTTTTTCTCATGCAACAATTAATTCTACAAAAATTAATTCAAGAGCCCAAAAATGTATTTTTTTTTACTTTTGGGTACAAAAGGTAAAATGGCCCATTGTATAATCACAGTAAACCATGATAGGGTGTAGGTTATGCTGAGATTTACCATGGCTGGGCAGGATTTGACCACTCAGCCTGCGGCCTCATGGCCAAACCATGCCAGTTGTGGTAAATCCCAGCACAACCCACACCCTGTCATGGTTTATTGCTTAACTATCTGGCATTGTTCACAGTACTGTATTGCACTTGTACCTTAATTTGCATTGTTATTCATCTTTATGTGTTACCCTATCTGCCTGTAAATCTTGATTGCACACTGCTATATATTTTGCTTATTTTTATCGTTGTTTTATTACTACTGTGCCTTACATTATGTGTTTCCACATGCACATCCTGTATTGTATTCTCCCCTTCCCCATCCCACCAGGACGCACCTGGAAATAAGCTGTTAGCAGCTCAGTATGTCTTTCCTGGTGAAACGTTTGAAATAAATACTCTGTCAGTTTTGCGAACATATTTAGATCCTGAATGCCTATAGCCTAGAGTTCCATATTCAGGTCTGGGCCCCAGCACCTGAGTAGCGAATGTCTCTCTTGTTCCCTCATGGAAACGCTGCCTGTGCCTCCTTAGTGCTTCCAGTGCTGCAGGTAGTCTTTCTAACAAAATCATCCATGTGATCAGTGGACTTCAGAGACTGGTCAACCCCAGAAACCTCAACACTTGTATTTCTGCACTTGTTGTAAAACTGCTGAGGATAATTTTTTTTATAAATGGAATACGTGCTGCAATGTGTTTGTAAATTATTGATGCCTTTTTCAAATTTTCCTCTTTGAAGTAAGGTGGTTCTCTAAAACTACAATTGTTATAAGAAATATGCTTAATTTTAGCATGTTCTTTTTTTTTCTTCCTTTTGTTGTTAGTATACTAAATATTTTACGTTTTGTAGTCCTTATTTCACTGCCTTTTAAAAAGAATCCAGCTGCAGCAAATGCACTCAGAATTGCTGTTTTTAGCATCACAATCTTATGTCACGATATGCACTATGATGTCATAATCAAAGGCACTAATTAGATCAGTTGGAGACAGTCAAAATCTTCTTTTTTGGCTTTTTGGGCAGACTAACAACAAGATGTGTTAAAAACTCTGGAACAGAAAAAATATGAACATGGAACAAATATATTCTGTGTTAAATTGCAACCACTGAAATATGTTTATGAAGGTACACACTGTAGTGTGGAACTGCTCTTTGCATTTTTCCCTTTCTGGGAAAGACCAGAGGACACTCAGTGTCATTGAAGGGAGAACGAGTCAAATGTAGATTGAAGAGGAACTTCTTTACAGAAAGAGTAGCGTACACTTGCATCAGACTGCCAGAGTATGTAGCATCAGCTGATATTGTAGTGGCTCCAGCTTGAGTCCTGACAAGTGTTTCCAAAATAAATAGGGTGGTATGGCTTTCTCACTGAGCTACCAGAAAGGAGGAAGGGAAGCACTCAATGGACTAATGGTCTTTTTTCCTCTTTAAAACTATATATGTGTATATAATATAGAAATAGGAAGGAAAGGTGTGTATCCTATGGTCCTAATGACATAAATTCACTGGAGCATTACTCTAGTCATTTGTTCTGTTCCCACAAGCCTTCATCAGATTTATAGTCATGCAGCACTCCTTTTGTTCTCTTTTGGAAATAAATAAAAATTACAGTATGTCCCTATATCTGTCTTAGTTCCATGTGTACAGCATGGCCCGGATATTCAAACTGCGCCAGGCTGTGGTGCAAGCATGGGCGCAGCTCAACTTGGCTGCGCAGGGGTGTGGCCTGGGCGATATTCAAAGGAGCTGTGCCATGGCCCAGCAGCTTTGAATATCGCACCCTGGCCACCCCCACTGTGCATGGTGCAGTGGCACTGAGCCAGCGCAAGTGGCCAGAGTGGAGCATGGAGATGCGCTAGCCCAAGTGCTATTGCGCCATGCACAGCACCGGCGATATTCAAAAGGTGACATGCAAATGGGGCCATAATTTATGCAAGGCGCACATGGGGCCATTTGCATGTCATTATGGCTCCATTTGCATCCCATTTGCATGCAGGTGCGTTGATCCCCGATGACTTGCGCCTGGCGCCCTGCCAGGCAGCAGCCATCGGGGACTGATGCCCCCTGCAGCCCGATGGCAGGCATCTGTCTAAATAAAGAAGATTTATTTCACTATCCCTGGTGGTCCAGTGGACCGCTGCTTGCCCGATTGCGGGCATCTGTCTAATAAAAGAAGATTCATTTCACTATCCCTGGTGGTCCAGTGGACCGCTACTCGACCAATCGCGGGCATCTGACTAATAAAAGAAGATTTATTTCACTATCCCTGGTGGTCCAGTGGACTGCTGCTTACCTGATCGTGGGCATCTGTCTAATAAAAGAAGATTTATTTCACTACCCCTGGTGGTCCAGTGGACCGCTGCTCACCCGATCACAGACATCTGTCTAATAAAAGAAGATTCATTTCACTATCGTTGGTGGTTCAGTGGACCGCACTCTGCCCGATCACGGGCATCTGTAGTAATAAAAGAACCCCCCCGTCCAATATCCCTGGTGGTCTAGTGGTACCCCCTTCCCACCCGATCCACTGAGCTCCACTACCCGCTCCCCCAGTCAGCCAGGTGGCAGCACCCACCCGCCTGCCGCCCACGCCTCGCCGACTGACAGCTTGGTAGGCTGCACACCCATTGGTTCACAGCGTGAGCTAATGGCATGCAGCTCCATCTGTATTACACATTCCAGATATGTCACATATCTGGAATGTGTAGTACGTAGAGAGTTGACGCCCATTGGCTCACGCCAGAACCAATGGGCGCAGAGCCCACCACGCTGTCAGTTGGCGGACAGCCGGACGGCAGGCAGGTGGGGTGATGCCGCCTGGCCGCTGACTGAGGGGAGCGGGTAGTGGGCCAGTGGGTGGGTGGAAGGGGTACCACTAGACCACCAGGGATATTGGATGGGGGGGTTCTTTCATTACTTCAGATGCCCGCGATAGGGCAGAGTGCAGTCCACTGGACCACCAGGGATATTGGACGATGTCTTATTTTACAAATGCCCATGATCGGGCATGGGGGCGCCACCAGGTGCAGCTGGAACTCGTGTGGCCACCCACAGGTGGCAGCTGCTGTGTTGTGCCCTGCAAGGCAGCAGCTAACCTGTGGGTGGCCATCAGTTGTTCCTTTTTTTTTGGCTTAACTTTGTGCTGGCACAGGTAGGGGTTGCACATGCATGACTCTGCACATCCCAGGCTGAATATCGGGCTGTGCAGGTTATGCATGGGCACGCCCCCTCACCTGTGCCTGCATACATTACTGATGCGCTCCAGTGCATCGGGATTTGTGCCGTGCACTTTTCTCTTTTGAATATCGCACCGGGGCGCATCAGTGGGTTGTGCATGGCACAACAGAGTTGCACCACGCGCAACCCTTTTGAATATCTGGGCCCATGTGTACTGCAGGTAATCAAATGGAAAATCTTCATTAACTCAGAGCCTACCAGACTCTGGCTGATGTTTGTTTCAACTTCATTATATGGTGTCTGTGCTAGAAATGCTCTAGTCTGGTGAATAGGGAAGCTACTTTATAATGAATTTGATGTGAAACACTCTCTAGGGTTGAAACTGGAACGTTGACTTTTTCATCCACCATTGCCAATGTTGTTCATGGACAATCTATTTCTTTCAGTGAGGATGAAACCAGATGCAAAGTATATTATCTTCTTCATCATCTTTTTGCTCGTGATGATGGCATCTATCTGGTGAGTATTCTGTTTTGTTTTTTTCTCCTACAATACTAATGAGTTTCTAAATATTGATTACAAATGTAGGGCCCATTTTCAAAAGATTAGTGCGTGCTAACCCGGAAAAGTGCCATTTGCTGGGGGCATGGTCATATTCAAAGGTCAACTATGCACAGCGTACTCCTAATAGCCAAGATGACTGGTCAGCCAATGAGTGCATACTGTCTACTGTACGCACTCAGTGACAATTCAATCAGTGGCTGGCCATGACAATGTGAGGAGGGTTATGCCAGTCACCAACTCAGGTTGAGTGGGGGGAGCAGGCTGGTGGGTCACTACTTGCTGGGTTGGGGGGGCAGGGGGCCACTAGACTACCAGGGCAATGGATTTTGCAGTCAGGGCTGTGACTGAAGAACAGGAAGGGGAGAGGGACCGCAAGACCACCAGGTTTTATGTTATTTGTAGAAGTAGTAAAAAGTTTATTGTGGGCAAATTGCCATTATAATCTGGACAAAGCAACATATATATAGTATGAAATATAAAATCCAACATCATGAAACAGACTTTGTTATATAATAAATAGAATAAAGTATGGGGTGCTGTGTGTAACGAAAAGTTTACATGCACCCGGGTGGTTAGATGCTACATAAACCCTGAGAGTGAAGCTCGAGGGGTTTGTGCAAAGCATCTAACACTGAGCGTGTGTGTAAACTTCAAGTTTACACACAACACCCCATATTTTATTTTACATAATTGCTGGGTCTTCCCTTTTTGGCCACAGCAATTATATAAAATAGCAGACATTCCCATGGCTGCGCTTAAGTTTGGTTTTCCACTGGTGAGTCAGTCGACAGATTTTCTTTCCCCAGCTTTTAAATTTTGTTAAAAATATATTTTTGCTAGCCCATATTTGGACAAAATATTTCTTTTTTTGTTTTTAAAGTGACTTGCTGACTTGTTTCTTTGGTGGCTGGGTTGTGGGCGAGAAGGAAGCAACGAACCAGGAAGGGAGCCACTGCAGTGGGTGCATGAGCAGAGCAAGGGGACCGTGCATGTGTTTGCTGTTATAAACACTCCTTTATAATGGCAAATTACAGCACAGTCTTCTTATGGTAAAAGGGCGAGACCCATTAATTATATGCATCATTATACAATACCATAAATAATCCTACATATGTATTAGAAAGTACAATGTTTTATGAATTGAACAGTTGATATACTCAGTCATCCAGTCCCCCATGAGGTATACAGTTGAAGCCGCTTAAATGGGATGCCTCCGTGGACACACTTTTGTCCCTTTTAAGCGGCTGTCCCCTTTAAGAGAACTTGCTTAATTTTAATGTAGTGCAGAGCCTCCTAACATACGTTAAGCACTACAATGCTGACTTTCATTTTAAAAGAGGTTTTTTAAACCCTGTAGTGCTGTTCAGTACCTTTGGTTACTCTACCTGTTGATGTTGTCCGGTGTCTGGTGTCAGTGATCTCTGCAAGAGATGGAGGGAGTAAACACTCACACCGGCCGTTATTTTATTCTGAGCCGCACAGTCTCTCTCTCTCTCTCTCTCTCTCTCTCTCTCCTCTCTCTCTCTCACATGTCGGCGCTCTCAGTGAATTAAATGATTAAATGTATGACTTGGAGAGACAGAGAGAGAGAGGCAGTTCTGATTTCTTGTGTCAGCAGTCTGCAATCAGGAGTTCGAGCTGCAGCACAGGTACATTTTAAATTTTTCGAACTGCGATCAACAATCTGGGTACACAAGTCTGAGTGGTTGTAAGTCCTGCTTCTCTCTCTGGTGGACCAGCATATAGGTGAATATGAGAGAGAGAGAGAGATAGATGCAGTTCTGTTTTCTGGTGACAGCAGTAAGAGTTATGGGCACTGCTATCGGAAGTTCGATCTGAGGCACAAGTAAATTTTTATTTTTCGAACTGCGATCTGTGATCGCATCTGGGTACATATGTCTGAGTAGCTGGAGGGATAGGGAAGGTGGCTATGAGCTAAGCTCCCTCCAGCTAACAGCCATGATTAGCTAACAGCCAATAACTGCCACGATTAACATCTAATTAGGTGCTGCCAGGTTTTACCGGGATGCTAAATGGGGATGCGTGAAGATGAAACCAGATAAGTAGTGTGTTGTCTTCATCACCTTTCTGCTCCTGATGACGACATATCTGGTGAGTTTTCTGGGGTTTTTTCTCCTTCAATACTCATGAGTTTCTAAATATTGATTATGGATGTAGAGCCCCATTTTCAGAAGGTTAGTGCAGCACAAACCAGGTTTGTGCTGTGCTAACCCAGAATAGTGTCAGTTGCCAGGGGAGTGGTCATATTTAAAGGCCACCTATGCACAGCACACACCCCGACAGCCATGATGACTGGTCAACCAATGAGCACGTACTGTCTACTGTACACGCTCAGTGACAGTTTAGTCATCTGCTGGCCATGGCAGTGTGAGGAGGGTTATGCCAGTCGCAGGCTAGGGTTGGGTGGGGGGTTGGATGGTGGGTCACTACTTGCTGGGGTGGGGGGAAGGGGGCCACTAGACTACCAGGGCAATGGATTTTGTAGTCAGGACCTGCTCTCCTGCCCTGTCCCCCTCCTCCAAACCCCTTACACCTGTCTCCCATTCTCCTTATCCCCTGTTACCCCTGCCTCTACCCTTCAAGCTCTCCTGGCCCTAAACCCTACCAAAGGCTCCTCGCCTGATGACCTTGACCCCAGGCTCCTACATATCTCTGCTCCTGCCATAGCCTTCCCACTCTCCCTGTTACTAAACCTCTCCTTTGTGACTGCCACTGTGCCCTCTGTCTAGACACATGCTGTTGTCCTCCCCCTCCTGAAGGGTGGCGACCCTTCCTCCCCTGGTAACTATCGTCCTATCTCCCTACTATCAACCTTAGCCAAACTGCAGGAACACTTAGCACTCAAACAACTCCCTCTGTTTCTCTCTGACTCCACTTTTTACACCCCCTTTCAGTCTGACTTCAGGAAATCCCACTCTACCACCACCTCACTTCTAAGATTAACTGACACTATCTCTTCAGGCTTTGACAAAGGGCACATTACCTCAGCTATATTTGTAGACCTAGCTAAAGCCTTTGACACTGTTTCTCACCCCCTCCTCCTTCACAGCCTTTCAGCTGCTGGTCTATCCCCATCTGCTACAGGACGGTTCAGTGCCTACCTGTCCGGCAGGTCACAATCAGTAAGAATTGCTGATGCTATCTCTTCCCCCACTACCTATAACCACTGGAGTCCCTCAAGGCACTGTGCTAGGCCCCATTCTGTTCTCCATATTTTTAAATGACCTCCCCTGGTTTGCACTGCATCCAGCATCCTCATTTATGCGGATGATACAGTATTATTTACCTCTGGAATACTGTTGCTGATGTCACTACCAGGCTCCAGTCCAACTTCACCAAAGTCCAACTCTGGTTTAGGTTTCATCAACTCTTTCTTAATGCCAAGAAGATGGTCTCCATGTCCTTTGGCACAAGGCAAAGACTTGCTAGGCTAACTCACCTCCCTTCCTTCCTTACCCTCAATGGGACTGCTCTAGAGGACTCCTCCTCTTTCAGGTATCTCGGCATCTGGCTGGACAGACACCTTGACTTCTCTGTACATATTGATGCTGTTCTGAAAAAAATAAGGCCTAAGCTTGGGGCACTTAACAGAAACCACAGTTGCATCTCGCTCACCACCAGGTGTGAGCTGGTACAGAAGATGATCATGCCCATTTTCGACTACTGCGACATAGTCTACGATGCTGCCCCACAGTCCCACCTATCCAGACTGGACTCCCTCTTTAACTCCTTTTGTCATTTTGCTCTTGATGCCCCCCCCTCCCGTACCCATCACTGTGACCTCTATCGCCTTCTCAACCTACTTCCTCTACACTCCCGTGCACGCCTATGGTGTTATATTCATCTCTAAATTCTGGCTTGATCTCTCCCCTCATATATCTCCTCCTCTCTTGGCACACCTACCCTCTCCTTCTATTCCCTGAGATCCCATGCTGACACTCGCACCCTCTCACTCCCCTGCAGAACCACTACATCTGGCCAAAAAGCCTTCTCCTACCACCTGCCTAAAATGTGGAATGCTCTCCCTCCAAAAATCCATCACTCCTCCTCCCTCTGTTCCCTTACCACTGCATTGCACAACTACCTCACACCCTCTTGCACCTGCTCCTGACCCCCTTCCATATCTGTCATCCTCTCTGTTTTTCTCTCCCTCACCCTCTCTTCTTTCTCACCCTCCCACATGCACTTATACTTACAGACTAGCTCTTAAATAGGGGTGACCAGTTCCTATGTGTTCACCCTGCTGCATATTGCACTAGTGTACTGTCTGTATTTTATGCATTGTGAACCTTGTTTCCTATTGCTCGTTACCTGTACTGATTCTATTTGTATGCTGCTCCCAAGTTCTGCTTGCACAGAAACTCTACAATAGCCTATATTGTCTCATGTGCCATGTTCCTGTTTTATAACTGTATGTATAATTACACCATCTGTATGTATTTACCTGAACTTGTACTCTGTATATCCCTTTCCCCATTCTCCCAGGATGTGCCGTGAGATGAGCATTAAGTTACTCAGTGTATCTTTCCTGGTGAAACAATTCAATAAATAAATAAAAATAAAACAGGAAGGGGAGAGGGACCATGAGACCACAAGGTCTTATGTTATTTGTATTTTACCAGGGGATTGGGCTGGAGAGGGCCCTCTGGACCACCAACAATTTATTCTATTATACTTGGACAGGGATCAGGGCTGAAGAGGGTCCACTGGACCACCAACGATGTATTTTACTTTACTTGGATGGGGATCAGGACATGGGAGGAACAGCTGGACCACCAGTTCATGCAGATGAGCCCCTAATGGGCATGCAAATGGCCTCTTAGCACCCTGCATGCCAAATGGGCTCATCTGCATGTTTGGGCTGAATACCACCCATAGGGGCCACAGAGATTACCAGTGCGTGTTGTGCTGTACCCTTTTATGGTGCATTCTTTGGCCCAGTGCTCTGGTTGTGCGGCACAAAACATGGTGACTGCTTTCCATGTGACACACTACCATGGCCCAATTTTCAGACAGATAGTGCGGTCAGTTTGGATCACACTATCTGTTTGAATATGTGCCAGAGCCGTCCCGCCCTATTTTATCATGCAGCACACCTATTTGCACACACAGCCAGACGGCTCTAAAAATGGGTTCCATAGTGCATTTATGCAATGCAGTTTTGTGTGCTGTTCTGACATTTGGGAGGTCACTCCATTTGTAGATGGTTGCTAAGGACTCATTAACAGTGGTAATGAAAAAAAAAACATAATATTAGAACAAACCAAGTTTCATAGTTTCATAGTGAAGTTCAAGTCATTAGGCTGTTTAGTCCCTAGTGACTGGCCACAAATCAGTGGTAGTGTGTTACCGGATCCTTACCCATGTGACTGTCTATAATTCTATCTTAAACTGGGCCATTGATTTACTATGTACCACACCGCCTGGCAGTGAGTTCCAGGGTCCAGCCATCCTTTGGCTGAACCACTGTGCTCTTTCGTTTGTTTTGCAAATCTCTCCTCTCAGCTGCCTTCCATGTGATCTTGTATATTTGCAACTATCACTTCTGTGTAGTCTGGATAGGCTTTCATTGTTAAAGGCTTTATACACATAACATAAATCACCCCTCAGTTTTCTACAGGTGACTGAGTACAGGTCCAGTGTATGAAATCTGTCTTTGTATGTCATATCATGTAGTCCTCTATTGAACACCTACTATAAGTTTTATACTACCTATATTATATACAGAAATTAGCAGCGCACACTATTCTAAATGTGGCTTAATCCATGCTGTGTATAACAGAATCAGTACCTCTCTCTTTCTACTCCTAACTCCCCTCAACATACAGTACATCCCATCATTCTGTTCCGTTTCTTGACCATTTCCCTGACATGATGGTCAAATGTCTGGTTATCAGAGGTATAGACACCTAAATCTTTCTCCAGCACTGTAGTTGATATGTTTATATTGTTCAGTGTATACTGTGCCTTAATACTGTTGCAACCTACGTTCATCACTATCTGTGTTAAAACAAGGCCATGTTTTACTGCCCAGCTGTTTAATTTATCCAGTTCTTTCTGTAGATCTTGTGCTGCTTCTGCATTATTGATTATGGCCCTAGTCTTAGAATTGTCAGCAGATTTACATATCCATGCCTTATCGGATGTCTGCATGATTGAAATCAGAATATTGAATAAAATCGGACCCAATACAGACTTCTGTGGCACCCCACTTGTCACACCCATCCAGTCAGAAGTGTGGCCTCTGATAGTCACCCTCTGGTATCTATCCCTCAACCAAGAGTGGACCCATGGAATAACATAAGGATGGAATTCAAATAGAATTAACCAATTAATTTTCTCATGGTGAGGCACCTAATTGAATGCCTTTAGAATAATCTAAGGAAATAACATCCACTGAGTCCCTCATCCATTGCTCCACTTACTGACTCAAAAAACTGCAACAGGTTCATTTGATGGTATCTTCCCTGACTAACGCCATGCTGTGTGATGTCTATATGGCCCCTCTCATCTATGTGCTACAGGATATTATCTTTGATAAATCCCTCCAGCATCTTGCCCAGCATGGAAGCCAGACTAATAGGTCTAAAATTATTTATATTACTCTTGTCACCCTTTTTGTGAATTGGCATCACATTAACCATTTGCCACTCAGCGATCATGTTACCGTCTGAAAGAGATTTGTTAAATAACCTACATAAAAGCCCTGCTAGTTCTTTTGCAAGTACTCTTAGGAGCCTCGGATGCAACCCATCAGGACCTGGTGATTTGTTAATATATAAATGTCTTAATTTATGATAAATTTCATCAGCTGTGATTTCTCTAATATGCCCTGCCCCATAATGTCTATTATTTAATACATTACTGATGTCTTTGGGCTTAAAGTTACTCGCAAAAAACTTATTAAGAACATCCACCATCTGTGTTTCATTAGTTATAATTGTATCTCCTTTAATTTTTATGTTTGCTTGCATGCATGTACAAGAAACATAGTGCCATCATCCGAGTTTTCGGAGGTGTGTCACCCCCTCTTCCAATTCAGTCAGTGTGTTGGCAGAAGCTGCCCCTGTCCACCAATGCATGCTGGAGCTGTCTATGACAAGCTCCAAAATGCAGTGGCATACAGTTGAAAGGGGGAGCTACGCTTCAGTGAGCAGTGATAAGATATCGCCTGCTCATGCGCAGCTCCCCCTACACACACCACACACACACCCCCACACAGAAACGCATGCATGCATACTGCGTGCTGCCCCCCCCATGCACACACTCTATAGCCGACGGGGGTGCCCAATCCCCATCGGCCAAAAGGCGCCCCCTCAAAGTTTTTCCAAATGCCACACTGGGTGCCCACCCCAGTGTGGCAACTCAATGGTATAGCTGATGGGGGCCCAACTCTGTCGGCTTCACTGTCCCCCCAGGAGGGTGCCACGCTGAGAGCCCACCCAGCGTGGCAACAAATGTCATAGCCGATGGGGGTGGCCAATCCCCGTCGGCTCCACACCCCCCAGCCATCCTTCTGCCACGGCGGGAGCCACCCCAGCGTGGCAAACGTCCCGGCCATCTTTTTTTTTAATACCTGAAAATTAAAAATGGTCCCACGCGCCTCCCTGCCCCCCACAACCTACACCCACCCACTGCGCACCCCGCCTCCCCACACCCCCACCCCATACTTACCTCCGGAGTCCGGCGCGATTATCTTCGGTGGACCGGGAACACGTCTGCACTCTTCAAAGCCGACCACGAACTGAGGAAATGCCGGTAAGCTGTATAATGGGATAAATAGGGTTTTTTCAACTTTGTTGCATATCTCAGGCATTTTTTGGAATTTTTGCACCAAATTTTCAACATGGGGTTTTTGGGACCCCTTCTCATGAATGCTGTCACTGTCATGGCATTAGTCCGGCCCAAAGGGTGATTTCGCAGTCACTGCGCGAAATCACCTTTCAGGACTGATTAACAAAACAACACTGCCAGTGTTCATAAGGTGGGCTCTCAAGAAGCCTATTTTGAAAATTTGGTGGAAAAATTCCAAAAAACGACTTTACGAGTGTGCGTTGCACAGTTCCTACGCATGCTCGTAAGTTCGTGAATTTTCAATATTTTCACTCCAGATTTTCAACATTGCCATTTTACCACACCTTCTTATGAGTAGTACAGCTGTCATTTTTCATATGCCGCCCAAAATGTGTTTTCGCACATGTAGCGCACAATGGTGCTGTTGGTGTGTGAAAGCAATGTTTGGGACAGATTAAGAAAATCACAGTTACACTGTTCATGAGCAGAGGTCTTAAAATGGCTATGTTGAAAATTTGGTGACAATAGTCCATAAAATGACTGTGTTATGAGTGAGCATTGCGCAGTTTCCACGCACTCGTAAGTTCATGACTTGTAATATTTTAAGTCCAGATTTTCACCAGTGGCATTTTTCCACACTTCCTTATTTACAGTACAGCTGTCATTTTTCACAACATGGCCAAAGTGTGTTTTCACACTTTCAGCGCAGAGATGCTGGGTCGCTGTGGGAAATCATTGTTTGGGGCAGATAAAGAAAATCACAGTGACACTGTTCATGATCGGAGGCACCAAAATGCCTGAGTTGACAATCTGCTGTAAAAATCCCCAATGTAATTGATATGCACGGTGTGCGCTGTACAGTTTCTATGTACGCCGTGACGCACCATTTTTTAAATATTTTTACTGCAGATTTGCAACATTGCCATTTTTACACCTCCCCATGAACAGTACAGCTGTCATTTTTACATCCTGTTCGAATGTTTTTGCACCTGTGGTGCTAAATGTTGTAGTCGCTTGCATAAGCAGCTGCTAACAAACTGATATTCCCCCTGTTCATGAGGTGGGGTCACAAAAAAACCACGTTGAACATTTGGAGTGAAAATACCAACGAATGCCTGAGGTATTCAGGTTTCCAACCATAACGCCCAACCCTGTAGAGAATGACAGGCATCAGGGGTGTGACTTGGGATTCTTGCCTGTAATGCTCATACCATTCC
Source organism: Neoceratodus forsteri (assembly GCA_016271365.2). Taxonomy (NCBI): domain Eukaryota; kingdom Metazoa; phylum Chordata; order Ceratodontiformes; family Ceratodontidae; genus Neoceratodus; species Neoceratodus forsteri. The sequence continues at coordinate 886,255,358 of CM028136.1, forward strand.
ACACCCTGCAGCCAATGAGAGGCATCGAGGTATGCCTTGGACTCTTCAGCCCCAAAGTTCACCCCATTCTCCTATATCGCACCCATCTCACCGTATTTCCTAATGGAATGGGGTGCGCATAAGAGCCAAAGACCCCAAGGAACACCGTGACACTTGTCAGTGTCTGCAGGGTGGGGTGTGGTGAAATGGTGTGGCTGTTATGCCTGACGACCCAAAGGCACACCCCAATGCCTGTCACTCTCTGCAGAGTGGTGGTGGGGTTAGCTTCAGTTCAATACTTCACTGCCATTCCTATTACGCAGCTCTGTAACTTCTACACTACCACTGCCAATGCCAGCAAACAAACATTCGGCATTGACAAATGCTTGTTCCTATTGTGTTCTGTTGTCCCTTCAGGCTCCCTATATAGTTAAAGAAATTCTTTTTTTGTCCAAGGTTGATATTGCCATTTGAATTTCTTGGCTTTTTTTATTTCTTACAATCTCGTGTTAGTTTTTTATACTTTTCCCATTTTTCAGTTCATTGTTGCAGCTTGAATTTCCTATAGGCCTTCCTTTTTCTCCTTATATTTTTCTTTATTCTATTAGTTAACCATTTTGGTATCCTCCTATTAGAGTTATAGTTTCTTATTTCAGGTACAAACTCCTTAATACAGTAATCAATCTTTCATTTAATCTTGCTCCATATTCCTTCCAAATTATCTCCTGCAGATCATTTTCCCAATCCCACTTCTTTAATACTAGTCTCATCTTTTTATAGTTAGCCTTGTTGTAACTTCTCAGTTTAGTTACCCCCACCCCCAAATATGTCTCATATTCACCATTGAACTTAAATTTGACCATATTATGGTCACTGTTAACCTACGGTTCCAATATTTTGAACTGATCTATTCTGTCTTTTGAGTTAGTTAGTACTAGGTCTAGGATTTTATTGTTTCGCGTTGGTTCTCTAACCATTTGTTCAAGGTTTTTCTGACTTATTACATCTAGGAACTTCCTCTCTTGTGGTACTGCAGATGTTTGTGTTATCCACTTTATGTTAGGATAGTTAAAATCTCCTAGTAGTATATAATTATTCTCTATGCCCAGCTCATTCATTTACTTCAGAAATTTGGAGTGTTCTTCCTTGTCTTAATCAGGTGATCTGTATATAACACCTAATGTCATTTTTGTGCCATTCATGCAAACATCCACCCAAGTACTTTCATCTAGATCTGCACGTCCTTAGACACTATTGTTCTCTGTTGCCTTTATACCATTGTGCACATACAGTGCCACTCCGCCACCTTTCCTAATTACCCTGTCCCTATGAAAAACCTGAAAACCCTGCACATTGATTCCCCACTCATCTTTCTTAAACCAGGTCTCGGTTACAACACAAATATGTATGTCTTCTTGCTTCAGTATAATATTTAACTCCTCTAGTTTATTTTTTAAGCTCCTGGCATTCGCTACCAAGAGGTTAAACTGTGTTTCTAACTTCCTTTTATGTAACTCAACATTTATCATTAGAAAGCTGACTTGGCTCTTTGCCTGTGTACTGGTTCATCTCAATCAGATTATGCCCCCGCCAATTAGTTAGTTTAAACATTTGTTTATATTATTATTGAACACACTATCAAATAAGATACTTCTGCTGCGGTTGAGCTGTAGACCATCCCTACAAAACATGGTTTGCTTACTACCTTCATATAGTTTCCAAGTTTTAATTAAGGTAATTCCTTTCTGTAAGCACCATTTTCTGAGCTCATTATCTCTACCTTCTGCTTTTGGGACCGGGAGTATCTCTAACAATACGGTCTCACAATTATCACCAGTCAAGTATTTATATATCTCCTGATATAGAGTCACGATCTCCAGTTCAGTGTAGAATCTCAAATCATTCGTCCCTGCATGTATTACTGCCAACTGTTTTCCTCTAGATGGTTTAATTATTTTGGGTAACAGTTCTCACACATCTTTCAGGCCACCACCTGGCAGTGACAGGCTCACACCCTGCTCTTTCCTATTTAGGGTTGTAATGGTGTTGGTATATTTTATAATAGGATCACCTATGATGGAAAAGTCTGGCCGAGTTTCACCTCTTTCCACCTCCTTGCTCTCCTCCATTCGTCTACTATGTACTGCATTCCGGTTATTTATGCCGTTACTATCCGTGACTAATTCCAGTAACTCACTGGCCTCATTCTGAACATCAGTCGTTAACGATAATAATGGGCAATATCTGTTTCTTATACTGATCTTATATCACGGAGCTTCCTCGTCCTGCTCTCTGTCCTCACTCTCCCTGCTAGTACTTGCTCACTCTGCAGTTGAGCAACAGCAATTTGTATGTCTCTTTTATCTACCGATTGTATTTCTACTTCAATATTATTTCCATTTTGTACCTGTATATCTAATCCTTCCTTGCAGAGTGTCTCTTTCTGTATACCATTATCTGTATATGGTTCCAACGGGTCCGTACCAATAGTTGAATTAAATATAATCACCCGCCTTCCCTTTCTGAACATAACATGTCACAGGTTAGTGTCCATCCCCTCTAATTCCTCAGTATCGTGCTGTCTTTTGTTACTTAGTGCAGGAGTCTTGATTTCATTATCTTTTCTTACACTTTCCCTTGCTGAGTCCTTTTCTAGTTGTAACAGACATTTTATCTGCAATTCAAGCCCTATAATTTTTCCCCTCAGTTCTTTTAATTTGTTACACTGTGTACACATAGTCTCTATCAAGTCACTCTCCTGGGTGCTAATTCTATGGCAAACAGTACACCTTATACCTATCTCTCCATTTGGTAGTGTTACTAATGCTTACTCCATGCTACCAGTAGTGAACATCTTAGTATAACACCAAAGTATGTTAACCTGTGAATTAATATGCACCTTACTCACCACTACCTTTCACCCCTACAATCCTTCAGGCTTACTAGCTACTCATGTAGGGGTTGTGGCCCCATTACCCTTCTACCCCATCTGACACTATCAGATGCAACTCCATACTTGACACCACTTGCTGGAGCAGAGTAATATATAGAGCACCCACAGATGACATGACCACTTTGCTAGGTGACCCTCTCAATACCTCCCTGTGTCAGCAGACAGTACCATACCCTGCCTTTTAAAAGGCAAGGTAGTCAGTACATGATGGCTAAAATAGCCTCTCCAAAACACCACAAGGTGTTTGTCTTAGTTCCAGCTTCTCGGGGGGCGGGGAGCAAGAATGCCGTCCACAAGTACGTTACCCAAACACAGCACTAGCTGTCTTTCCCCTACAGCTGCACAAAGATGTTTCTGCAGTAAAATCAATTAAAAGAAGCCCTGCTGCATTCTCCTGCAGCTTGGTTTTGCAGCAGATGCAAGTAGTATAAATACTTGGGAATTTGGCTAGACAAAAATATAAATGGGATATGCATATAGACAAAACAGTAGCAAATTTGGGAAGAAAGTTTGGAATAATATATGGAATTAGGAAATGTCTTCCCAGAGAGTTATGGAAAATTATTGTGGATTCCATGATTGCTCTGATATTCGACTATGGTGATCTGCTTTTTATGGGGGCATCGAGGAGCAAGCTGGCTAAGCTGGATGTTATGTACAAAAGATGTGCCCAGTTCATCCTTGACACCCCCCCAGTGGACAGACCTTTGTAATCTAATTGTAGCTGGGTGCAGCCTATAGATTCTGGCAATTCCTTACCCCAGAGACCAGACTAGCCATTGTCCATGGAAATCTTCTCCCAATACTGGACTGTTGTTCCACTATCTACGCCAGAGCATCTGTAACCACTATAGCCAAGCTCTCTTCAGCCTACAACAATGCCTGTCATTTTGCCTTGCTGACCCTTTCTCTACCCACCACTGCATCTTCTGCAACTCCTTTGGATGGCTTGCACTGCAAGGTTGCTTTCACCTCATCCTCTGCTGCCTGGCAGATACTGTTATCTGTACTGGTCAGAACCCCTTCCCCTTTGATGCTCTCCTCAAGATCCAAACTCCCCGCTGCTGCCTCCGCTCTAACAGCACCCCACATTAGCAGTTCCTAAGGTACACATGAATATGGGTGGCAGAGCTTTGTTGGCAGCAGCCCCTACTTGGTGGAACAAACTGCCACCTGTACTCCGCTCCACTGACACACACTCTAGTTTCAAATCCCACCTCAAAAGTTGGTTCCTAGCAAATTCCTCCTGTTACTGTTCCACTGGGTAGGCCACCTGTTTTTTTGACAAATTTGTCCACTCACCTGCTGAGTCTCATTTTTGCCTCCCTCCCCTCAGATTTTCCCTCCATTTCCGTCTTCATCCACAAACTACCAATTACAGTTTTTGCTTTGATTGCAGATAATGTACTCATACTGTCTACCGCAGAGTGTACTTATGTAATAATTACTTGTGTATATGTAAATTACTGACTTATGTTATCCAGTCTTGTTTTATTTGACTTATGTATCCTATCTTGTGTTATTGTAACCTGTATCACAGTTTTTTTTCTATTTTGCCTTTTATGTTTTTTCTGTTCTATGTTGTCCATGCCATTCTGTAAATGGCCCCGGTTGTGCCTGAAAATGGTCCCTTGGATCAGCTCACCCACCCAGTTATCAAAGTCATAAATAAATAAATAAATAAATATTCATAGCCTGGACGGATGAGATTGGTTGATAGAAGAAACTTGCATTTTATAAAGCTCATATGCTTATGTAGTATTGGTACTGTTCCAATCTGTCTTTTGGATGCTATAGACTGGAGACAGCTTCTAAAAGGACTGAGATCAGCACAAGGATTAGAATATGTTGTCCCTCTTAAGAAAACTGTATAGGCAGATTGGCCTTTTACCATGCTGGCCCAAAAGCATGAAACACAATTTCCTGTAGCTTAAGATCAACTGCTAACAAAATTAGCCTAAACAGGATAAATGTATGGCTAATGGAAGCAGGAAAGAAACCACAACAATGTTGCTTTGGTTTTAAGGTACATTAGAAGTTTAGAGGAGTTTTCTTCCCCCTTTATTCTTTTTTAGTTGTATGATTTTTATAACTTTCTTTCAGCTTTTTGAATATAAAGTCATAGTGAGACATGCATAAGAAATCTAAAAACCTGTATTATATAGAGAATAATGACTATACAACTGGGTGTTATGTATTTTGTTACACACCCAAGGTGTGTAATGACTCATAAACCTCGAGTGAAGCTGAGAGGTTTGGTTTATAAGGTAATTGCACACTGAGGGTGTGTAAAACAAATCCATAACAACACAATTGCAGAGCCTTTATCTTTTATAATTACTGGTGCAGGGAGTTTTTTTCCTTCAACACTTGAGTAATACCAAAGTTAGTGGAGCACTGCTGTCAGGGACACACACACATGCACACACACACACAAACACACACACACACTCTCTCTCTCTCTGCCTGTGTCTCCCTTTCCAGAAGATGCATGATTTTCTTTTTTCTTTTTTAAATTACACTGCAAACCGTGACAAGTTAAGTGAGAGTACTCAGCCATGGTCCATTTCCGATGCAGCCACTGTCTCCCAAAGCCCCACTTGAAGGGTACAAATGGCTGGATCAACCAGCTAGATTTTTAAAGTTGTAAAGGCAGGATCAACCAAACAAATATTGCAAAACATTAAAAGTTACCTATGATGACAATGAGAGGCGAAGGATCAGTGCGAGACCTTAGTAATGGAAAAACAGAGCTGCCATGTTTCTTGAGGTGTTTGGCCTATCCACACATGTAGTAAGAGCTAGTGAGGTGGCATGTGAACTGTGAGTGACACAGAACACTGTAATAACCGGGTAACTCGGTTGTTATGGTGTTTGAAACACAGATCGACTCCATGCATTAAATGGGGTCACCAGTAATTATATATGTAGCTTGCATAACTTAAGTATATACAGTGTGTGGTATGGTATGGTATGGTATGGTATGGTATGGTATAGTAAAACTTTATTCATGTTTCATATGAACAGGAGACTCAATTGGGCAGAGCTTAATTGCAATGAAGTCCTTTCTTAAAATGGATTCAGTTGCCTAAATTAAATACTAAAGGATAACATATTACAAAAAACATTTACTTAACAGAACTCAGTTTAAAAATATCATTAAAAGACAATTAAATGACAGTGAACATAAATCTCACACTAACCAGTATCCCAACTGGTGAAATAAACTGGGTAAGTGTCCTTTTCAATATTGTATAAATCTGTTGAGATTCTTCCTCTGTAACTATGTAATAATGTCCCAATTGAAAATGAACTCTGCTCAATTGGATTATACATATTCACATCATGAATAAAATCTATTACCACTACTGTGACTACTAAGTATCAGGGGCCCAATTCCAAGACGGCATATGCTGGCACAAGCTGACTTACGCCAAATCCCATGGTGTAAATTGCAACTTGTGCCGTGCGTTATGCCATTTGCAATTCCAAAAGGCACCTTGCACCATGTCGCATGCGGGTTATACCAAATGTTGGTTACGCCACCTACTACACCGCTACCCACAATGACATGGGGCAAGGGTGGGTTACGGCAACAACTACGCCCTATTCCAAAAGGGCAGCTGCCATAACCCACTTATGCTATTCCAGGAGCCACAATGACAGAGCAAATTTGGAACATCTTGGAGATGCTCTAAGGGGCATCTGTCAGTGCCAATCGATGGATGCCCACTTTGCAGCACTGCAGCAAAGGTCCTGCAGTGCTCCCCATGCCCCCTCAAACACATCCATTCCCCCACCCCCTGAATGTTGGGGACCCCCAAGGTCTTTTTTCTCATGTGCCCCCTGGACACCTGTGCCACCTGTCCAGCCCTCTCCATGCCCTCTGGTGCATGCTGTGGTGGTCTGGGGTGGGAGCTCTGTGGGGCAGTCTGCAGTGGACTGCGACTTACGACATGCTGGGCTATTATGCCATGCCAGTGGTGTTAGCCTACGTGTGTCACAAGTTGCACATCATAAGTGCTGGGACCCTGCCACCCTTAGAATACCGCGAAGGGTCCCCGGCACAGCGGTGAATGTTGCAACTCGCACACGCCTCCAAGTTGTAACATTCAACCCAGAATCAGCCCCCAGGTTCTTCTGGGATTACAATAATTTTTAGACTCACTAATCACTCGGGTCCAAAGTCTTTTACCTGATTTTGGTCAGGCTCCTCTGTCCTAGATGTCACTTATTTCATGCTGACGTTAGTGAAGCTAAGCACCTCATTCCTGACCACATTTGGAGAGACAACCTTGACCCAATCCACATAATTACAGTAATCCCTTGGGAACTCAATATTGCTTTCATTGGTCACAAGTTTCTTGCATAATCCCCCACCCATTTGGATGATCACCCCTTCGTACTATTGTTAACCTAAGTGAAAATACACCCAAGACATATGTAGTACTTTCATTCCCCCTCCTAACAGCCTTACCACCTTGAATACTTATCCCATCAGATCTCAGAAACTAACTAGGACCAAGCCTGGTCTGTAGTTGGATGTGAGACCTAAAATGAATACTATATGCTGCAGGAAGTGCTGTTAGTGACTGCAGAGGGGAGTCTTTCCTTGGTTATAACCTAAGTAACCATATTAATGCCAAGCAAGGTGTAAGGGGGAACTGCACTGTCCTGAGCTACAGTCTTTTGAATGAGACATTACAGTAAATAGAGGTCCCATTTGCTTGTTCTGGTGGTTGTTTAAGTGGATGTAAAAAATCTCACGGCACTTCTCAAAAATAAAGGGGATATTTTTTTATTAAAATAATACAACAATTAATAGAGAAATGCAAAACTTAATGAAATAAAGGAAAAGGTTCTACTTAAACAAGCTAGAAAAGTAAATTGAATACACACAAAAAAGGAAAAAAAAACTGGCCCACCAGTGCAATGGTTAGATTTCCACTTGCGGTGCCAGTGACAAGGGTTCGGAAATGGACCCGGGTTGCTGGAGGGCCAGCCAGGGGAGAAGGATGGTGCATCCCAGGGACTGCTCTCCTTCTCTGGGGGGAAGGTGAGGTTACCGTCTGGTGCTTGACGGACCCATGGTGGAATCTGGGGCTACCGCAGCTACCGGCGCTTGCCAGGATTCCGGAGGCGGGTGGACACAGGACATCATTGTATGTCTCTGCCCCCTGTGCACAACAAGGGGGAAAAAATCCTACTCCCACTGCCTTAATGATGCCCACTCCAGCTGTATAGACTGTCAGGCTGACTCCCACCTTTCCCAAGTTCACTGCGCCCTTGGTCAAGGCGCCTGGACACCCTCCCCGGGGGGGGCAAGCCAGAGGGTTCAGGGAGTGTGGTTAATGTGAGCAGCCGCAGCCGGAGTCCGTGACCGGGCAGATGGTGCTGGTGTGGCATGCAGGACAAAAATAGAAAACTGAAAAAAGAAAAAAAAGGAACAAAAACTTAAGTACATTGATTTTGAGATATATATATATATATATATTCAAAGAAAAAAAATTACACCCTACTCCATTAAATAATAAACTACAATACAAAATCAAACACAACCATATATATACAGTATTATGGAGAGGAATGAAGTTCGGAGGCAGTTTGTACCCAGTTACATGCAAGGGGTAATAAAGATATGTATCACTATACAAACGGTTCCATGTGATAGCGATGAAAGCAAAATGGCAAAGGAATAATAGCGATGACAAAAGAGCTAGGCTGCAAAGGGTGACCATGAATAAACAGCAATCACTGAAAGGGTGACACCACTGTTTTGCCTTTCTGCGGGGGGCTTTGCCCCCTGTTATTTATATCTATCTATCTATCTATCTATCTATCTATCTACCTACCTACCTATCTATCTATTTATCTATCTATATATATGGATAACATTTCCAGTAGGGTGGTTGTGTATCATATATATATATATATGTTTATGCACAGAGGTTCTTTGTCTTTTAAATAGTTTTTTATCTTAATGGGTTCACCACAATATATCCCAGAACCCTTTGCAAACTGTGTGAGAGGCCTTTCGGCACCATGCAATTCTGCTTAAAGTTGGACCAGCATAACATTCTGTGGTGATTTGCATATGCAGCCCATGATGCTTTGCATTGTGGGGGCATGTGTGATTTTGTATTTTTATATATATATATATATATATATATATATATATATATATATATATATATATATATATATATATATATATATATATATATATATATATATATATATATATATATATATATATATATATATATATATATATATCCTATATATGTATATCTTCCCAGCCAAATGCCCTTTGGGGTAACCCTTGCCTCAGTGTTTGCACACAGAGATTCTTTGTCTTTTAAATAGTTTTTTATTTTATGGGTTCACCACAACATATCCCAGACAGATCGTCTTAGGGTAGCTGGTTAATTCCACTGGGGTGTCAAACAGATGAGGCATACTGATGAGTCCTGGCAGGACGAAACACGTGTCTATGTCATCCGTTAGCACCCCTTGCAAACTGTGTGAGAGGCCTTTCAGCACCATGCAATTGTGCTTAAAGTTGAACCAGCATAACATTCTGTGGTGATTTGCATATGCAGCCCATGATGCTTTGCATTGTGTGGGCATGTGTGGTTATATATATATATATATATATATATATATATATATATCTATATATAGATATATATCTATATATATAGATATATATATGTGATATGAAGGAGGGCCTGTGTGATACATAAGTTATCTATATAAGTGGTGTTTGACCTTGGTAACCTCATGAGTGGCATAAGCCACGAGTGTGGCGGCCGAAGTCAAACACCACGAGTATAGATAAATTATGTATCACACAAGGCTCTCCCCTGCATATTTCATTTATGCAATAGCAGAGGAAATGTATGATGTTCAATGTTCCTGTATATTTAGTTTTATTTTTTGTAAATGTAGCTTAGTTTGTGGATTTATTTTAAGTAGTAGTGACATTGCACTCTTTTTTGTGCTGGTTGTTAAGGGTGTTGCTATGGATGGAGTGTGGAGATGTGCAGTCAAGGCACCAATGTGCTCAGTGATTGGTGGAGTTTCACTGTTTTGGAAAAAGTGAGGAGAAAATGGCAGTGACTCTAAGCAAGAGTCTGTGGTTGAATCGGGGAGAAGACACGGTAGTACTGAGCTATGCTATGTCTCTTTTGTTTTTTTTTTGCTGAAATTTTCAAAAATAGTTGCGGTTTATTTACGTTTTGTTTTGTAAGTTGGAGCATGACAAGAGTGGGGCTACTAGGACAACAGCATAGAGAGGACAACAGCATGGAGTGAGACTGCAGTTGGCAAGGATAGTTTGAAAGAGGCATAGCAGCTCTTTTTAAATGTTTTAATCGTTGGAGGTTAGGAAAGCTAACTTGTAACAGCGTAAGGTAAAAGTTTGTTTTTTGGAGGCATTGTCAGGAAATTGAAAGCGCCACGTCAGAAAGTAACTGTTGAGCATCAGTGAGGTAATGTATGGTTTGCCATTCGTCATTTCCGTGACAGCTTCTGAGCACAAAGTACTGAGGTAAAGTGTTATTTGAAATGTGGATGCAGTAGTGCTTTTTTTTGTTGTTGTTTGTTCAAGGAGAACTTGCAGATAATGGGCTCTGGTAGAGCTGAGTGGAACGAGGGAGAAAAGTAGTTTAAATTGAGCAAGTGGGACCTGAGGGTTGGCAGCTGTAGTATGCGGAGGGGAGGTAGTTTTGAGAATTTGTGGATGGAGGGAGGTGGTGTTGACATGTGAGGAAATTAAAAAAATATACAAAAATATGTTTTTGAGCAGTTTGGGTGATTAACTGTAATTTCGTAAAAGCTAGAGAGGGGGCTGACTGGCTGTGCTGTTGCTCACAAGGTGGTATCTCACATCAGAGTGCTAACTGTGAGTGAAGCTGGGTTTTTTTTTTTGTTTTGTTTTATTTAAGGCTGGGGGGATTAGGAAATAGTCTGGCACTGTATGTATAAATAGTCACTGTGGCCCAGATATTCAAAAGGGTTGGTCATGGCACAACAGTGTTGCGCCATGCACAACCCACTAATGCGCCCCGGCACGATATTCAAAAGGGAAAAGTGCACCACACAAATCCCGATGTGCTGGAGAGCATCAGTAATGCATGCAGGCGCAGGTAGGGGGGCGTGCCCATGCATAACCTGCACAGCCCGGTATTCAGCCTGGGATGTGCAGAGCCATGCATGTGCAACCCCTACTTGTGCCTGCACAAAGTTAAGCCAAAAAAAAAGGAACAAACGATGGCCACCCACAGGTGAGCTGCCACATTGCAGGGTGCAACACCGCAGCTGCCACCTGTGGGTGGCCACCCGAGTTCCTGCCGTACCTGGTGGCACCCCCCATGCCCCATCGCGAGCATCCGTGTAACTAAACCCCCCTCCAATATCCCTGGTGGTCCAGTGGACCACTATGTGCCTGATCACGGGCATTTATCTCAATAAAGAATCCTAGTCTAATATCCCTGGTGGTCCAGTGGACTGATCGCTGCCCGATCGCAGGCATCTGTTTAAATCACACCCCCGATCCAATATCCCTGGTGGTCCAGTGGACCGCACTCTGCCTGATCGCGAGCATCTGAAAAACATAAAACAGTCCTATTACCCTAGTGGTCTAGTGTACCCCTCCCCACCCGCCCACTGAGCCCCACTGCCCGCTTTCCCCAGTCAGCTGGCAGGCGGCAGCACCCATCGCCTGCTGCCCCACCGCCCGCTGACTGACAGCTCGGTAGGGTTGCATGCCCATTGGTTCACAGCGTGAGCCAATGGATGTGCAGCCCATACCATACTACACAGTGCAGATATGTGAATGATTGTATGATGAATGTGTAGAACGGTATGGGCTAAACGCCCATTGGCTCACGCTCTGAACCAATGGGTATGCAGTCCTACTGAACTATCAGTCAGTGGGCAGCGGGGCGGCAGGTGGGAGGGGTGCTGCCACCTGCCGGCTGACCGGGAAGGGAGCGGGGCAGTGGGGCTCAGTGGGCGGGTGAGGAGGGGGGTACACTAGACCACCAGGGTAATAGGACTATTTTGTGTTTTACAGATGCCTGTGATCGGGCAGAGTGCGGTCCACTGGACCACCGGGATATTGGATGGGGTGTGTGATTTAAACAGATGCCTGCGATCGGGCAGCGATCGGTCCACTGGACTGCCAGGGATATTGGATGGGGGGTTTATTATACTGATGCCCACCATCAGACACATAGCGGTCCACTGGACCACCAGGGATATTAGAAGAGGATTTTTTTTTACAAATTCCCATGATCGGGCTGCAGGGGGCGTCGATCCCTGATGGCTGCTGCCTGGCAGGGTGCCAGGTGCAAGTTGTTGGGGATCGGCACACCTGCATGCCAATGGTATGCAAATGGGGCCATAATGACATGCAAATGGCCCTATGTGTGCTTTGCATAAATGATGGCCCCATTTGCATGTCCCCTTTTGAATATCGCAGGTGCTGTGCATGGCGCAATGGCATTTGCGCTAGCGCATCTCCATGCTCCACTCTGGCCACTTGCGCTGGTGCAGTGCCACTGCGCCATGCACAGTGGGGGTGGCCAGGGTGCGATATTCAAAGCTGCTGCACCATAGTGCAGCTCTGTTGAATATTGCCCAGGCCACACCCCTGCACAACAAAGTTGAGCTGTGCCCAGACTTGTGCCACAGCCTGGTGCAGTTTGAATATCTGGGCCTGTAAGTATTACATTTATTTATACATACAGTGACTCAGATAAATGGGTTTATCAAACTGAATATTGTCCACTTTTATTGCATATATATATATATATATATATATATATATACAGTATATATATATATATATATATATATATATATATATATATATATATATATATGATGATAATCCCCTACTGGAAATATTGACGATATTTTTTGTTCTAGTGCCAATTGATCCAATAACATCATGAGAGGCACTCGAACAAAAAATATTGACAATATTTCCAGTAGGGGGTTTTGTATTCTATTTATGCCATACTTCCAAAAAGTAGAAAAAAAGTAATTTCTTGCAATTTTTTGCTGATTATAAAAAAATCTAAAAGATGTCTATAAATGAAACACCACTCATTTTCTAGATATTTTTGTCCTTATCAATGTCGGTGCTCAAACTACAATGCTGTCATTTTTATTTTAAAGTTATATGCATTTGTTTGTTGCAAAACAACATGAGTTTGAATTTTCTGCTGTTTTTTGCTAATTATAAAAAATGCATGGTATCTATAAATGAAACACTACTCGTTTATTTTTGTGCTGCACAAATTTTTTGCTCACAGTACCATGTTATCATTTTTCATTTTAGTTATTTACATTTGTTTGTTGCAAAATGTGAAAACATTTAGTTTTCTGTTGATTTTTGTGCAATTATAAAACAACTTAAAGTCATCTATACATGAAACACTGCTCATTTTGTAGATATTTTTGCACTGTACAAATTTCGTGCTGAAAGTACCATGCTATCATTTTTTGTTTTAAAGTTATTTACATTTGTTTGCCAAAAAGGTGAACAAAACTGAATTTTTTGCTGCTTTTTTGCCAACTATAACAAAAATTCAAAGTTAGCCAAAAATAAAACACCACTCAGTTTGTAGATATTTTTGTGCTAAACAACTTTCATGCTCACAGTACTATGTTATCATTTTTTTTAAGTTATTCACATTTGAATATAGTTAGTATTACTGAGGTTGAATATGCAAATGAGTTCAGAATGAGCCAACGCCGACCTAGTATAGCTATAGGTGTACGGTATATTTGGACCTACAGTGAACATATTTTTGATATTATCACTGTATATCCCTAGCAGGCAAACATACCACTGATATTTGGTTAGAAATATACTCACAGGTATATATATATATATATATATATATATTTAATAGATAACCCACTCTTAGGTGTGCGGTCATGCTCTGATATACGCACGCCTTGGTGTGCATTGTACGCATGAGGCCGCAGGCCGAGTGTGTCAACCACCCAAGGCATGCGTATATCAGAGTGTGACCGCACACCTAAGAGTGGGTTATCTATCTTATAAAATGGGAAAAATATTTGGGCAGGGGGAGGAGATACAAAAGGTAGTCCCTGTCTGGCAGAGATAAATGTTTAATTTACAGTAGGTTATCCTACCATAATTGTGATGGGTTTAAAGTTAAAGGTGGTATTTATCTGGTTGATTCTGCCTTGGTTTAAATAAAAAAGTGATAAAAATATGTATCTGGTTGATCCTGCTATTGTCAGAGTGTGTTACACTCTAATCCCTTTTAGTATTATTTCTGTACTGTAGCGTGACCAAGTAGTGTAAACTGTAATTATAGACCTGGTTGCAGACGTTCAAAAACAATTATTCATTTTTTATTTTTTGAAACAAGCCTCTGACTGTAATGGGGCTGAGCGAGTGAGTCATTCATCTCTGTATTGTAGCGTGACTGAGTGGTTTTATTGGCAGTTCAGGATGTGCTGGCACATCTTGAAAACAAGGTATTTTACTTGCAGATACTCTGTAAACGCCTTTTTATTTTAAGATTGCTCATATTTCTACAAAATGAAGCCACTGACTGTAGAGAGTGGAGAGCAAGCGAGTTGCCGGCTCAGGGTTAGACGGTAGTGAGAGCAGCGAGTTGCTATAGCAACAACTCTCGCCCGCCTCCTACACTCTGAAGCCAGCCATCGCCGCCTCTCCACTCTCTACAGTCGGCAGCTTCATTTTGCAGAAATATGAGGAATCTTAAAATAAAAAGAAGTTTACACAGTTCTGAAAGTAAAATACTTTGTTTTCAAGCTGTGCCAGCACGTCTTGAGCTGCCAATAAAACCACTCGGTCACGCTACTATACAGAGAGAGACAACTCGCTTGTTTAGCCCCCATTACAGTCAGAGAGTTTAAAAAAAAATACCATAAAAACAGAAGTTATACAGACTTTAGTCAGAGGTATGTGGGGCAGCTATATACAGCATATTTTAGTTACTGCTGTGGGTGCCAGCCTGTGTGTGTTTGTGTGACAGCCTGTGTCTGCCAGGTGTGAAGTGATCTCACTGCTGGTGAGAAGGTTCTGTGGGATGGAAAGTAGTTCAGGCGTGTCGCGTAATGAGTGTGTGCGTAGTTGGGAAATAATGCACGGTCATGTGATGCATTCTGTCCAATCATGTTACTGAATTAAGCTATGATTTTACCAATTCTATTTTATTAATATATATATATATATATATATATATATATATATATATATATCTATTGTCAAAAGATTTGTTAATGCATCAGTTAGGGTTGTTACTAGTGACAAAGCAGGGAATGGTGTGTTAAGGTTACAACCCTAACACCCCACCCCACCCTGCAGACACTGAGAGGCATCAGAAGTGTGCACTGGGGTCATTGGTCCTAACGTCCATCCCATTCTCCTATACTCTATCCATCCCAGTTTATTTAATTATGGAATGGGGTGGGCTTTATGGCTGATGACCCCAAGGGACACCCCCTACACCAGTCAGTGTGTGCAGGGTGGGGGGAGAAGAATGGGGTGAGCATTAGGGCCAGCGACCCCAAGGCTTGCTCCCGATGCCTGTCAGTGTCTGCAGAATGGGGGTATGGTGTTAGGGTTGGAAATCCTAATACACCATTTCCCTGCTTTTGTCATGTTAGTAACAACCCTAACTGATGCATTAACTAAGTTTTTTGCAATGCATTTCCTTACTTTAAAAGATAGTACAAACATACAAAATTGCCAGCAGATACTGGCCTTATGGTCTATCTAGTCTGCTTGAATGGCAGCACTTCAGCCTTTTAGACTGCAGCTGTACCCCACCCCCCCACCTCATGGTTTGAACTCTTGCTTTGAACCAGTCCCAGACCCTCTTGAAGCTCCCCACCATCTGCAACGATACCACCTCCTCTGGCAGTGTGTTCAACCCTGCAGCCACCTTTTGGTAAAATAGTCTACTCATTTCCCTCTTGACTCTGGTCCCTTCCAGGTTCAGATTGTGTCCTCTGGCTTCCTTTCTACCTTTTAGTTTGAACATACTCCTGATGCTCACTCTGTTCAAACCCTTCAGGTAGCTTAAAGGTCTCAATTATATCCCCTCTTTCCTTCTATCCTCCAGAGAATATACATTGAGCTCACTCAGTCTGTCCTCATAGGGTCTATCTCCCAAACTATAGGATAATTTATTTTTTGCCCTGTGCTGTAACCCCTCCAGTAGCTTGATGTCCCTTTTTACGTAGGGGCACCAGTACTGCACTCAGTACTCCAAGTGTGGCCTCACCAAGTATCTGTACAAGGACAGGATGACTTCTCCTCGCCTAGAAATAAAACCCCTTGTCATGCACCCCAGCATCCTGTTGGCCTTTGCCACTGCCTTCCTTCACTGGGCTGAGTGGTTCATGTCCCTGGTTACCAGTACACTCAGATTGTTCTGCTCTGTTGATGTGAATAACTGTACCCCCCAAACAGTAACTGTGTCTGGGGTTCCTGGTTTCCAAGTGTACTTTGCACTTCTTGGCATAGAATCCAAGCTGCCATGTGAGACCATTCTTCTAGTGTTGCCAATCCTCCTGAAGTACTTTACCGCTCTTCCCTCCATCCACTTCCTTCACAGATTGTGGTAGGTCATCCACTTAAGACTGATTCTACTCTTTTTATCTCCTGCAGTGTTGGCAATGAAAATGTTAAACAGCACTGGGCCCAGCACTGAACCTCGTGTGACTCCACTTGTTACTGCTCTGGCTCTGATACCACCCCAACATACTACTTTCATCCTGTAACCAGTTTCTGACCCATCTAACCAGTTTCCTCCCTGATCTCAGACTGTTCAACTTACTGGTCAACCTACCATGAGGCACTGAATCAGAGGCCTAGCTGAAGTCCAGGTAGAGGACATCAACCGCATGACCCTTATCCACTGTAGGCATCACCCAGTTGAACTCTGCCATCTTGTTCCCCAGGCTCCTAGTGTAATCACCCCCCTCTACTTAACACAGCTAGCTACCCCTGGTGCCCATAACTGGGCACATTCTTCATAAACATTTAGACAATTGGTACCATTCCTAGTTTTGGGAATGTATACCAAGCTCATTACCTAGAGATCAAAGGGTGGGGTGTATAAGAGCAAATATTGACCTAAAAGGTGTTGTATATACAACCAGGTCCTGAGGAGAGAACTTTCTGCATGGGCTATGCTAGATCTAACTTCTAGGGGTAGCCAGTAAATCCACACACAGGAAGGGCTAACGTAAGTCTCAAAATCATAGTTGGGATTCTAGATGTGGCTTTATTCCAAACAAATGTTCTCTAAAGCAAGGGTGGACCCCCAAGGTTTACACATTGTGGCAATAGGAACTTGCAGAACAACAAAACGACTGCATCTGACAGAAAACATTTCATTTTCCCATGTTTCATAGGACATTGAACATCTTGCACTTGCATTCCCATGCAGCATAGGACTTTTTACATTTCTTCCAGTGGCACTGGCCACAACTGAACACACATTTACTGACAGAACTCTTTCACCTTGTATTCCCATATTTCACAGGACATTTAATATTTCTTCCAGTGGCACTGGCCAGAACTGAACATACATTTGGTTAATAACTAGCACAATCCACTTCAGGGGATAAAACCCTCTTCAGACATTGGCCCTATGTCTAAAGTAACCAGGTGCCCTTACTGAATCTGCAGTCCTGAACTGGTTACTCCAGATGGGTGGCTGCCCACCCTTTGCTCCCAAATTCATACCCAGCGATTCTTTCAAAGTTACACCTTTAACATTTTGAACTCACTTGGAAAATGCTTATTTGAGTGAACTTTCACATCCAGCATTTAAACACACTACACTGGTAGTGGAGGAACTAAAGTTCTGAACAATGTGATATAGTCATACCTCTGGACATCACACATTTTCAGCCAACTTTAAATGAGAACAGTCTCAAACTTCTGAATTCACAGAAGAGTTGTGCATTCCCCTTTTAGCCAGAGAACACAATGGCAGAGATACTTGCTTTAGCAAAAAGTCAGATCCTACTTACTGTTAGACATTTCAGGCAGCTTCAAAACATCCTGGTTCAAAAAAAGGATTGCCCCTTGGATCCATCCACTAGCAGTCATTTTCACCCCTCCAGGGATGAAAATCATGAGATCCTGCTATAGACAATGGTTTCCACCACTTCTCTTGGCAAACTGGAGAATATCAGGACTAGGGTGAGAATGCAAGGCCCTACTCAGAGCCCTCAGCTTAGCAGTTCTCACTCCTCACACTTCAAGCAGCTGACACACACACTGACTCCTCACACTGACTACTGTCTCTAGATTCTAAACTCCCTCCTCACGGCTGACTGTGGCGTATGCTGCTGTGAGAGTTCCAAATGAGTTCATCTCTATCATCTCAGCTGAAGCCAAGTAAACAAAAGACTGAGCAGGTAAAAAAAAAAATTGTTTTAATTAATCACCAGCTGCCTCTCGCTGCCTAGCACTAATACTGAAGGGATTCTAGTAACCCCAGGGGACTGGGTGGTTACACTCACTGCAATCAGATCAATGACTCTCCGCAGTCACATCTCCATCTGGCACTAGGCCATCCTACCCTCTGTGTTACCTATGGGGAGGGGTGATCAGGCCCTTCTCTACTATGTGCCAGGCACAGGCAGGTAACACTTAAGGAATAGAGGATGGCTGATGAAACTTCAGCCCCTATCCTTTTATCTATCTATAGATTCTCAGTGGCTCCAAGAAAACTGCATGAAGCATGCCCTAATAGACAGCACTGGTGACCCCTATCTGGCTCAGAACCATCAGCCCGCCTATTCCCGTAGCCCTCTAGGGAAAATCTATCTGACTTATGCTACCTACTGGGAACCCATCCCCGCAAACCTCCCAGGATACCTGTGAACAACAAAGGAAACATACACTACATTGCCCAGAATTTCACACCTGTGAAGAAAAAAAAAAACATGTTAACCATACACAATTCTAAAAACACTAAGAAAAGGGGAACTCAGATGAGTTCCAATATCCTCTTCCTAGAAACATAGACTTTGAAGGCAGATAAGGATTCCTTGGCCCACCTAGTCTGCCCATTTCCTACCTCTGGATAAGCCACAGATCCTAGTTCACCAACAGTCTTCCTCTCTTCTTTTCTTTTTCAGGAACACCTACTAGCGAAGAAAAACACAAAAACATATTCTGCATTCCACACAGTTCCTAAACCTCCACCTAAAACTAAAGATCCCAAAAAATATTTTTCTATAAAAGTACAAAAGTAAAAAATGGAAAGAATACATTTATACAACACATTTGGGGATGGGGTACCCTACAATGTCCCAACTAGTGACAAGATCACTGTTGCCCATAGACATTGTCCATTAAAGAGTCTCTCCTAGGCTGAAGCCTGCTGAAGAACAGTTCTTGGACAGGACAGCACCTGTATAGCACTGCAATCCATGGGGACAGTCTTTGATGAAAATTAAAGTTCCATGGATAGTCTTCAAATGTATGAGATGTTATGTAAAGTCGTTTAATGTAAATAAAAGTTTTCTACCAGCTACTTGAACAATGAAACAAAGAATAATCTTACTTCTACTTAGCTAAGGACCTTCTCCCGTCAGACCAATGGCATCTTCAAATACTGCTGGCTGATGTCCTCTGAAAAAACAAACAATGAAGCAGGAAAACTGTTGGATTGATGTCCTCTGAAAGGCCAGATGATGGAACAGGAAAAACTGCTGGGTTGACAAATCTGGATACACCTGAAGAAATCCTGGAATACCAGAAGAGCTGCATATTCCTCTGTAGATACTGCTGTTTCAGATGACAAACACTGGCCTGCCACTGCTCGTTTCCTTTAGGCATGCTGGGCATATTCACAGGGAGTGGCACCATTAAGGGTAGTACCACTCAGGGTGTGGGGTGAGTACTATGGCTTTCAAAGTTGATGTTGTGAAATGTCTCATTCCCAGCCCCATCCAACATTCACACAGTGTCCATAAACAGAGTCCTGCCCAGTCTCCAGAATCTAAGGTGATCACTGATGATTATGTCCCTTACACATTCTGCCACACCAGGGTACACATTCTTACTTAGCTCTTTCATCAGCAAGGATTGTCTGTTCTGTTCGATTTCCTCCAAGACTCGGCAAGGAAAGGACTTCCCATATGTGGCGTCAACCCTCCTACAAATCAATCTCTCCTCTTTACTACTATTTACTAGTCTGCAGCCCTCGGCTTGGCTTGGGAGTGACCAGTCCTGGATGCCAGTGTTTCAAATCTGCAGAATGAAAGAATTTGTCCCACTATCTCTGTGATGTTGCTAGAGTCTTCTCCAACTGTCTCTGTCTCCTTTGAGGCAAGAGCTTGAGGTACACAGGAGCCCTCAACATGAAGATATCCTCTTCATCCTCTCTTTTCACTCATTATCTGTGCCCAAGAGTTAACAATGTCCTCACTTGAGACATTCTATCTCGATTGCTGGATGGTAGACACCTCCTAAATAACTGTCTCTTGTAATTCGGTCTCCCCCTCTAGGCTAGGACTCAGACCCTACTTCCATGGATTCACTGATTGTTCTGTTGCACTGTCCATCTGTGACACAGGCATGGAAATCTCTCTCTGTTCCTGCCCTTGCAGTGGATCAACATCAGTTTTACTTTCTACTTCTGTAACAGACTCTGAAGAACTTTCCCCAAGAGGTTCAACCTGGTGCTGTGTGCTGCTACTGGCAGGTTCCATGTGGGAGCTAATCGAATTCTTGCTGCCCTCTTTGGCGCTGTGCCTCTGTTCATTCCAAGCTTCACAAGGCAGTCCGAGCAATGGGGTCTCAGAATCACATCCCTCCCAGGCTTTAGACACACGGAGCATAGTCTCACTGGATAGCTAGGAAATGCTACATCCGAGGGTAACCTGTCACCATAGTAGGCTCTCTCAACCTGTCTCTCTCTCTCTCTCTTAGTGTTGCCACCTCCTCAGCGATCATAGCTCAGGCATAATCCAGGTAGTGGGGAGTTCCAGTAGCCACATCTGAAAGCAAACACACAAACATTTCATTACTGAATTGCTCATTAGTCACATATTGCCTCACAAAATGGCTCCCTGCTGCTGTGTTTACATTGCTGACCCTGCCCTATAATGGCGTCTGTAACTTTTCTCATGCATCAAAGTCTGTTCAACTCTAGTCACATGAGGCAAGCTTTTATGCTCAGTAGTGAGCCTCTGACTTCCCTTTATAAACCTCACTTTGTCACCACACAGCTGTATTTTGTGCATCTCACCTGCCTCTGAAGACTCTTAGATTGTATCGATCTACACCACAGGCTGGCTGATGATGGACGCCTAAACTGAAAGTGGCTTTGCTAAACATACCCCCTGCCTTACACACTGACAAGACAAGCAGCGTCCCAAGGCTCAGATCACCTCTAGCAGTCGCTTCTTCTACTGCCATCCTGAGCCAGGCTCCACTCACTGAGGAATGATTTCTGAGTTTCACCTTTCGTGAAGAACTTAAAACTTTACTTCTGAGCTAAAATCTGTTACCATTGCTCTTTGAGGGCCTTTCTAAATGCACTGGAGTCGGGAAGTTTGGATTACGCCCCTTGAGAAAATATTGACCAGACAGACTTGGAGCATTGTTTAATGTAAAAACAATGATTGGAATCCAGAATTGAAGATCTGAGGAGTTGTTGATGCAATAATGCTATTATTCTGGCCTCCTGAAAAGAAGAGGGCTCTGATGCTATTTTATTTACTCAAAAAGTAGTTCCAAACATTGCTGGCCCATCACCATATGGCACAACTATGCTTAGAACGGCACACCGAGCGCTGTGCCCCATACCACCAGTCGGTGCCTCACCACCCATTATCTTCAGATTCCTAAATTTCTGAAAAGGCAGTACTTTCTCAACAAAGTATGAGAGCTGCAGGAGGTGATTTGGGATGGTCGCAAGTCATGATTATCAAGATTTGCCAGGATCAGTATGGCAGAGGACCAGCTTCACCCTACGGTGTCATCAAACTTATCGCTGCCAGCATCAAATTTAGAATGGGATGCCTGCCCACCAAGTTATGTTATCGGTACTTACATGCATTCTGAGGAGCTTAAGAAAGAGTCATGGAACTTAAATCTGCTGTCCCAGATCTGTTCAGAGATCATTGAAATAATGGTTTCCATTTATTGCTGGCTATATACATTAGTATGAGGGACTTGTACACCTACTAGTTGCTCTGTCTACTTCAACTGTGGATAGCATTTTATTCTTGGTCCTGGGTTCCGCTTTTTAGTGCGGACAGTTGGACCTCAGTTTCACTGTTTCTAGTATCTTGCATAGTGCCGACAGAGGTCTCCTGGATTCATATTTTTCTCACTATTACTGAGGTCTGAAGATGCTGGGCCTTTTTTCTGGTGACTGTTGTAATTGTTGTGATTTGCTTTCCTCAAAAGAAGATCGCCTGTTTGTGTTTTGCTACTTTTTAACCATCTATTATAGACTAAACTAAAGACATTGGTACTGATTTTCCTTTTTGTAGGTCCAACAAGGAGATAGCTCCTGATTGCCACCTACTGGTAGACTTTTTGGTCATCTTTCTCAGCTCAAGCAGCAGCTTATCTTTAATTTGTTTCATATGTTCCAGAGGGAACTGTTTCAGTTTAGCGCTGTATGGACCCTCCTATTTCTTACATTTATTCATCATGCTTTTGTGCTCTATAAATGCTTATAAGGTGAGACTGACATTACCTTTCTATTACTGTACACCTTGTCACTGATGTGATTTAGAAACAAGAAGTTGATGTCAGATAAGGACCGCAAGGCCCATCTAGTCTGCCCATTTCTTTTTCTGCCTTATGAATGTGCCATCGGCCTTTGCTCTGTCAATGGCCTATCTATTCATACTCATCTGTATTGCTCCCTTATGCCTATCCCATGCCTGTTTGAAGCCCTGCACTGTATTCATATCCACCACTTCCTGAGGTAGGTCATTCCATGCATCCACCACTCTTTCTGTGAAAAAGAACTTCCTACATTACCCTTAATCGGCCTCCTCTAATCTCATGCTGTGTCCTCTTGTTCTGCTATTTTCTATATTGAAACATGTTAGACTCTTCATCTGTTAATGTCCTTAAGGTGTTTGAATGTTTTGATCATATCACACCTCCCTCCTTGCTCTTGGGTATACATGTCTTATTCTGTTAACTGGCTCACATGTTTTCTGATGCAGTTCCTGCAGTATTTTGTTTGTTCTTCTGACTGCCTCACTTTGGTTAATGTGCTGTGAAGGGTGGTCTCCAGTACTGCATGCAGTACCCAGATGGGGCCTAACCAGTGTCTTGCAAGAGGTATACCTCTTCCAATTTGTGGTTTCCCACTAATACACCCCAACACCTCTAGCCTTACCTACTGCTTTAGTGGTCTGATGATTTCAGTCATCGTTGGATGACGCTAAGTCTTTTCTTCCCTTGTGATTGCCAGCAACTCCTCCCAGCCTATAGGTGTTTCAGGTTTCTTCTTCCTATGTGCATGATCTTGCATTTTGTATTAAACTCCAGTTACCTTCCGACTATTTGTTTATTTATCCAGATTCTGCTCATTCTGCCCACTATCTGGCTATCTACTCAGTTGTAGATCTGGTGTACTTCAAACAGACAACCTTACCTCCAGTCCATCTGCAACATCACTGATGAAGATACTGAAGAGGACGGCCCCAGGACTGATCCTGAGGTACCCCACTCTGGACTTGCATCTCTCTGACTGAATACTGCTTCACCACTCTCTGTTTCTGCCTGTCAACCAGTATACTACCCAGTTGACCAACTGACCCACCCGAGCCCACCAGCTGTTAACAATCTGCTGTGGAACCATATCAGCTTTTTAAGTCAAGGTAGGTACATCATCTGCTCCCCTTGGTCCACCACTTGTTTGCCCAGTCAACAAATCTATGAGATTGTTTGACAGACCTCCTTTGTAAACCCATGTTGTCTTGGATCCTGTGCCCTATGGATTCCAGGTGTTGCAATTATTCTTTCCTTGTGCGCCCATAATCTTGCCCACTACTGAAGTAAGACTGACTGACTGTAGTTCCCTGCCTCCCTGCTACCACCTTGTGGAGCGGGATACATGAGCTCTTTTCAGTCTTCTGGGACCTCCTGTGCCCAGAGACTACTAAACAGTTCTGATACTGCCTGCTACTTCCACCCTTAGTCTTTAGTACTCTGGGATGTACGCCATCAGGTCCCATTGCCTGTCCACTTTGAGCTTATCAAGCTCTTGTAGATCCTTTCTTTGTGAAGGAACTAGGCACACCTCCCCTGTGTTCATGGTGTTGAGTTGTGGGTCTGCCCTATTGTCTCCTCAATAAATCGAGTAGTAGTATTATTTAGATAGATGCTTTTATATGGTCCTCCTCCTCGCATGCCCCCTTATCCCCTTTGATCTTAGAGATACCCCCTCTGACATTCTCCTTCACTAATGTATCTATAGAAAGTCTTGTCACTTCTTTACTGTTTGGCTAGTGTTTCCTCAGTTTGGCCTTTGCCGCTTTACTGCCTTCCTGCTTCCCTTAGGAGTTTGGTATCCTCTTCTCTTCATCCTGCTGTGTTCCTTGTTTCGAAGGCCAGCCTTTGGCTCTGACCTTTCTGCTACTGTTTTGAGAACCAAAGTGTTTTTTTCTTCTTTGCATCTCTTTCTTAACATAATGGATGTTGTTAAGGCATTGCATCTTTAATGCTTTCCCACTTTGCCTGTACCCGCACCTGTATATTTTTGCCAGGGCTAGCTAACTCTGTTGGCCATCTCATCGTCAGCTCCTCTGAAGCCCCATATTTTTGCCTTGAATGGGATTATTTAGTTCTAGGCCACATTGAACCATACCAGGATACTGACCCCAGGTGACCTTCACCTGAGATCTGTGATCCTTTCCTGTTCTTCATACTATCTAGATAGCCCTGTCTCTGGGTTGTTGTACCAGTTGTTTGAGTCCTCCCCAGGGAATCCACCATGTGTCTAGTTCTGCAGATGTTCCTGCTGGTATTGGACCACCTGTATCTGGTATGTTTGTCTCTCATTATCAGAACCTCCCTTGTTGTTGTTTTGTATATCTTCTAACAGTAATGTGTCTATGTCCCCCCTTGGTTTTGTCTAGTGTCTGTGACAAATACTGTTATGGTTCTTTCTTCTCTGTTAGGAGGTTTGGTGGGTTGGGTGGCTCCCACCTTTATTTGTTCATAGTGGGCATCTGGCCATAGAATTGAGCCCTTCCTCTTTCAAACATGGGGTTTGGGGAGTTGAGGTACGGGCACTAGGTGGGGAGGTTGTTTCATCATGGACCATAATGGTTATTGTTTGAGGGAGTGGGGTTTAGATATGGGGTTTTATGTTATTGGGCTAGATCAGTTCCTTGTGATGTTAAAAGAGGAGGATAGAGTGTGGAAGGGCTGAATTTACTACCATATTATCCCATTATCCTTTACCATCAGTTTTTTCCTGGGATCATTCGGTTTCTGCCTGATTGTCTCTTTCGGGAGGTCTATTGTGGGGAGCTACTGGAGGAAGGGCTTTATGGTTAGTCATTATCTTTTATCTGAGTATTTCCATTCTAAACCGAGTTTTCATCACCAAATACTGTTTTGTTATGGCAATTTATAATTTCTGCACATGGAATATTAGCGGTGTCTGTTACTACTAAAAGAGCTAATGTTTGATACCCCACAAAATTGCAAACTGTTGTGGCTTTCTTACAGGGAACTCACTTTCCTTCATCCCAGGTTCTCTTTAGTGATCCTGTGGGCAGGCTTTAGAGCAGGTCTGACACTGTAAAGGGTGGCCATTTTATTGACAGACAACCTTTTCTGCCTATTCAGGAAATAACAGATCCTCAACATTATGTTATTCTCTGCCCTCCTAGTCACTTAGAGGTGATCTTGGGAGCTATATATGGCCCTACAACTGATGATCTGGCTTTCTTCACTGCTCTTAGTCCATTTTAGCTCCCTGATCTCACCAATCATCCTGGGGGTGATTGAATATGGTCTTGCATGACTGGATAAAACTAGTAAAGCCTGACAAGTTCTATCACCCAGACAATTGGCCTCCAAGAGTTCATGGATTCAGTGTCTGGCAGACCTTGGTGTCTCTGTTTCCATAGTCGAGAATATTCTTCTTCCTTTCTCATAATTGCTTTTCTAGACTTTGCTATTTCCTTTATCAGGGTTAACCGCCTCCTGGACTATTTCATGTTATTATTCAGCCAAAGTCATTTCTGACCACTATCCCGTCTATGTTCAACTAAACTTTGCCCTTCGATAGGAAGAGACAAGGTTTGCATTTAATAACCAGTTACTAAATCAGAGGAATTATTACAACATCTCTGTTCTTTTCACTACTTTGTGGAACTTAACCATCATCAGCCTGAGCTTGATTTGTTATAGGGCTTTGAATGTTCTTTGGGGGAGTTGATTCTTGGCTACCAAAGGAAAGAAGCAGCAGTCAGCATCCTATCTTCTTGTTAAACCTGATAAAACCTCTGAGGCATACATTTCCCAAATTCTTCCTTCAGAGGAATTACTGAAGGTCTCTGATTTAGTAGAATACCTTAATGTGGAAGAAGGTGAGCATCTTATATTGAGGTCCTTAGTTATTCTTTTGATCAAGGAGAGAAGGCTAAAATGACTAGCCTCTGATTATGTTCTCAAGTCATGGACAGGATTGTCTCCTCGTTTGTACAGATTCAGGTTGTCTTCACCTCTCCCTGAACATTTTTATGTCTTTAAAACTTTATCAACAATTATATGCCCTGCCTTGCCCTTTTTGTCCTGATCAGTTTGAGACCTTCTTCAAGGTATGCCGCTTCCCAATTAGATGACCCCAAGTAGAATTTTGCAAGCTCCTTGAAGTTGGAAGAAATTTCAGGTATTATGCGCCCCACAGATAAATGCCCCGTCTGACAGGTGTGCTTCCATTTATAAGGCCTTCAAATCTCAAGTAGCTTCTATTGTTCTGGACAAGTTTCATTTTGTATTCATGAAGGTCTATCAGATCCATCCCTTACTTTGGCCTCTGTCACTGTTCTCCTCAAACCAGGTTGCGATCCCTTGCTTATCTTCAACTACAGGCCTATCTGTCTCATTAATGTGGATTTTTAAATTCTAGCTAAAGTGTTGGTTAGCAGGTTGGGACAGGTGTGGGAACCACTCATAAGTAGGGAGCAGATTGGTTTTGTGAAGGATAGACTGTCGACAGACCATTACAGGACGCTTTCATATCTCATCTCAGCGTCAGGGACTTCTCCGCTTCTGCAGTGCTGGTGCCCTGGATGCTGAAAGGCCTTTGATAGGGTTTCCATGGGATTATTTATTTGTCCTATTATCTACCATATTTCCTCAACAATTCATAATGTATAAGCATACTTTACCTTCTCCATCAGCTTATACTTTGTAACGAGTACTATCATCCCTGTCTTCACAGGGCACCAGGTAGATGCCTCTCCATTTGTTTTATTTTTTGAACCTTGATCCACAACTCAAACTTCCCCAGGTTTGTGGAATTTCAGTCGGTGAATTGGATAAACTATCTTGTATCTAACGATATATTACTGCACATTTCTTCACTCACATCCCTGACTGCTGCCCTACAAATTATCTTCAATTGGATTGATTTCAACTATAAATTTAAACATTGCTAAAACTGAGGCCATCTCTTAACAGTAAAACTTTTTAAAGCAGATATTAAACACTTTGGCCTAATTGAAGAAGAGATAACTGAATGACCTGGGATTGACCTTAGTACTCACTGGTCAAGATGAAACAATACAATCTAGATGCCCTGGTATCCTATAGTAAGGTGGGCTTGACCACAAGATCTTCTTTCTCTCTCTCACTGTGGGGCTGACTTTAATGTTATAAAATGAATATTCTGCCCCATCTTCTACTCTTCAGATGTGTAACCTACCTCCTCAGACGTGGTTCACGCATGTGCACAAGATGCTTACCCTTTTCATGGTTGAAACGCTCACTAGGCCTGTCGTACTTAATGCTAGTTGAGCAGATGGTGGTTTACAAGGTCCCATTTCTTTTTATACTACCTGGCCATCCATCTAACAAGACTTTTGTGGGCCCACATAGGATGTTCTGCATCATATATACCCTGTTGAGTGGATATAGAGCATTCCATATGTTCACTAATGGTCTGACATTTGGTTCTCTCCACTATCTTCCAGGAAAACTTTCTCACTACCTCAAGATACACCCTTAGAGGCATCTCTCCGACTATCTACAGCTGTGTTCGACTCAAGATTTCTTTTGTAATGACACTTCACAACTTTATTTGGAAACTTGTTTTTGGAGAGCTATTGAATACTTACTAAGGGGTTTTGGCTGACATAGGTGTGACACAGTTGTGATCTCACTTCCCAAAAACTGCTCCTTTAAAGATGCCTGTATTTTATATAACTGGTCCTCCTCTCTGTTTCCGGGTATTTGAATTGTCACATGTTTTTAAATATTTTGGCATGGGTTCGGAATAGTCGCTGTTAGTTCAGTTTTCCTTTTTTATATGTGTCTACCTCCATCTTTTTTATGTTTCTACCAGTCTTTACAGGAATATTTAACTGCTCAGAAGGGCCTAGGTTTTATTAGGACTAGTTCTTCCGCTACTAACTCTCTAGAGATTGGTCAGATCTGAAGCTTTATATAAGGTTAAATGATAGATTCTGCTTTTATGCAATTCCAGATTTTCATAATCTTTATAATCTAGTTAAATTGCATGTTGGGTCACTTACTACTAATTCTTGTTCCAGATGGTAAAGAACAAGATATTTTATTGCACATCTTGTGGTCTTTCGACAGTTACCCTTTGGACTCCATTAGATTCACCTTGACCTCTTGGGATTGGCAGAGTTCTCCGAAATATGTATTTGGGTGACTCTATATTTGATTGGCAACCAAAATCCTATATGGTCTTATCAGCAAGTGCTAAAAGTTATTCTCCAGCATTGTTGACCATTGACCCCCGGTATCTGAATGGCATGTGATGCTGTCTTTCAGCGAATCTTCATTGCTTACATGTCTGGTAAATCTTCTCATATAGTTAATCTGGGAGCCATTATATGCAATTTTAACAACATAATGGTAACTTTGGCCCCCTTGATCTTTTGTTGTCCAATGTATATTTCGGGTGAGTTTTAAGGTTTTTAATAATTAAATTTTCTCCAGTGGCGGATGGAGGGGGAAGTTGGGTGTGGTAGAGGTGGATGGGGATTTAATTATTTGTTTGTTATTTGAATATTGTAAATGATTGCTCCTGGATTTGCTATCTTTTCTTGCTTCCCATTGTATGTCCAGGTTGTGATTTATTTAATAAGGTTTATTCAATTTAAAAAAATCTGTTCAGCTTACTCAAACTGTGTTTGACCTTTGGTACTGAATTTACTTCAAACTGAATATATATGATAAAAAATAAACTGCAATTCCATTGCTCCTGGTACATTTCAGCACATTCATACTAATTTGCTGGTAACTTGACTTACTATCAGCATTAATTCAGGAAAACTATTTACACATGCTCGTTTTAAGCCCCACAGTCTTTTCTTTACAGAGGATTGCCTGTTTGCTGAATCCTCCATATACAACTCACAGTCGTGCTGCTTAGGAAAAATTACTGTTGCTAAAACCATTTATCACTGCTCACAGTCTATGCTCAGAATGTTTGTTTGTTGCACTTGTTCTAACAATGCACAGTCCTTCTTTGCACAAAAATCACACTGCTTGCACACAGGTTCAGTTTGTTTGCACGGATAACTTGTTTCCTCACTGAATTCTGTAGCTGGTTCCCTCCGATGGAAAATTTCAGCCTGCTGCTGCTCTAGAGGCCTCTGGAGTGAAATGGGCTGGTGGTTCTGATATTGAGCCAAACTCCTTGACTCCTTCAGTTTTCGTACCTGGGTTTTTCCTGAATACACCTGTATCAGTCTGTTTACTAAAGTTTAAAATGCTCATAGGCTCTTCGATGGTTGATCCTGGTTTAACCAGCTCACATGCCTCTCTCTCCTCCTTGAAAACTCTGCAGTAGATGTTGTCTATGGGCGGACTGATGCAGCCCCACTCGTCACTCGCTGCCATGCAAATTAGCCTCTCTCTCTCTCTCTCTCTCTCCTTGCTTGCTCTTCCTTCATGGCAATCACTGAGCAGGAGCAAATTTAAACTGCAAACTGTAACTTTTTTTTTCTCAGCTGCAATTTCAGTGGCAGGAGCACCATTTTAACCATTTTCACTAAGAATCATACTAAGAAACAATAGGAAGTAGAAGGCTTAGAGGCCCATAATGCTTCAGATCTACTTATAGTATTTTAACAACTTGATGGATTTTATATCTATCAAGTCTATTTTTAAGATATCTTGTGTTTCTAACAATGATATTCAGCAATATATTCCAAGGTTTTACAACCCTTTGAAAAAGTCGGCTTTTTTCTGTACTTGTTCCAAGCAAGTTGCAGTGGATGACCGCTGGTGTTGACCCTGATCTGTTTAGATCCAGTCCATTTTGTTGATAGTGTGGATCATAACGATGTCCTATGTACAGGTGACTGCCCCTTACTCTCCTATCTTCTAGGGACAAATTTTAAAGTCTGTCATAAGAGATTTGGAGACTCAATATATTTCGGAACCCTTCTCTGAACTTTCTCAATTCTAGCTGTATCTTTCTTTTGATATGGACCCAACTGTGAACAAAATCTATGAGGTTTCACATATGCTCATAGTGTAATAGATATCTGGCTTTTCCGATGTCATTGTTGTAATTGACCACTATCTTATTAGTTTTTTACTAATAGTATTTGTGATATGGAATTGAATGTCAACATATGTCAATGGTATTCCCAAATCTTTCCTTCCTTGCTAAAAATACTATTGTATAGATACATTATTATTAGGATTGTTCTTCCCAAATGCAGTATACTACTTTTAGAAATATTGAAGTGTAAATTTATATTATGACCAGGACTACAATGTCTCAAATCTTTCTGAATAACTGTGTAATCAGCTGCACTTTGAGATGTTAGTACTTGGAATCATCTGCAAATTTAATAATCTTACTGTGAATGTTTGTAGAAAAATCTGATATAAAACCTGAAAATTAGTGGGTGTGGACAGATCCCTGCAGCACCGCTTCACATCTTTCCAAGTAGTAATGGTCATCTATTATAACTTTCTACTTCCTATCAGTCAGACAATTCATTCATATATGGCTTATTGTAGAGCTGTAACTTGATCAAGGCCCAGTGGTGTGCAGAATCAAAGGCCTTAAAGTCCAGAAGGATAACATCAGGATTAACCCATCCAAATTTTCACTAAAGTTATAAAATCACTAAGTTTATTGTCCAAAAACAGTTTTCATAAACCTATGTTGGGTTTGATCAAATCCTGGAACTGCTAGAGTTAAATCATTCAATCTGTTCCAATATTTAACAAAGATAGGTGAGACTAATTGATGATAATTGTCCAGTGCACTTTTGGGTCCTTTAAACAGGGAATCATTTGCATGTTTCCATCCTGATAAATATTACCTGTGTTTGCCTATCAAAAGTATTTTATGGCACAGAGTTGGTCCTCATTAATGTGATCAAGTCCCTAGAAATGCAATTAGAGCCAGAGGAGCCTTTTTTTATGTTTTTTAAGTTTTTTTTTTAATTTCAAGAGGAATATGTATATTATGAATAGATTGATTGACTAAAGCAGTATTATTAGGATCATTATTATCAGAAGTAAAACTTACAAATGGTGTATTGAAAATCCAGTTATTATCTCTTGGGGTTTCAAACCAAATCACTGTACACAGAACTAAATTTATTTTATTATGGTGCTTAATTTGTAGCCATGCTGATTATACTGAAGAGGAATTGTTTTTAATCTTGTTAGAAATATCAAATAATGTAAGAGATGAGGAAATAAAAAAGCAACACCACCTCCCCTACTGTGATAAAATAGTGAATAACCAGGGATACATGCTTCCAAAGCCTGTTCACTGGACCACCAAGTTTCTGTGATGCCTATGATGTCAGATTTATCAATACTTGCTCTTAGAATTAACTCATCTATTTTATTGTCTAAACTATGGGCATTCAGCAAGAGGAACGTTATCTCATGTTTTTTTACCTGATTAATATTTAAGTTGGGCAATGGAGATAGTAAAGAGAAATATAGAAACATAGAAACATAGACTTTGATGGTAGATAAGTACTGCTTGGCCCACCTAGTCTGCCCATTTCCCTACCTAGAGGATAAGCTGCAGATCCTATTTGACCAACAGCCTATTTCTTCCTGCTCCCCACAAAAATTGCCTTATGTCTGTCCCATGCATTCTTGAATTCTCCCACAGTTTTAGACCCAACAACCCCCTCAGAAAGGCTGTTCCATGTGTCCACCACACCCTCTCTGTGAAAAAATATTTCCTCACATTGCCCCTGAGCCATCCCCCCATCTTTAAATTATGTCCCCTTGTTCTTGCACATCTCTTTTTTTGAAAGATGCTACCCTCTTGGACTTTGCTGATTCCACTGAGGTACTTAAACATTTATATCATGTCCCCCCTCTCCCTCCTTTCCTCATGGGTATACATATTAAGCTCCTTTAGTCTCTCCCCATATGGCTTCTCTTGCAGACCATGCACCATTTTAGTTGCCCTCTTCTGAACTGCCTCCATTCTGTCTATGTCCTTGTGGAGATGGGGTCTCCAGAACTGGATGCAGTACTCCTGATGGGGTCTCACCAACTGTCTGTACAGGGGGATAACAACTTCCTGTTTTCTGCTGTTGATGCCTCTCCCTATACATCCCAGTATCCCCCAGCCCTCCCTACCACCTTCTCGCATTGCTTGCCAACCTTAAGGTCATCTGATATTAATATCCCCAGGTCCCTTTCTATTTTTGTCATTGTTACTACCTCCCCCCCATTGTGTAATCTTCCCCTGGGTTTTTTTTCCCAGGTGCATTATTTTGCACTTCTTTGCATTGAATCCAAGTTGCCATACTTCTGACCATTCCTCCAACCTTGCCAAGTCCCTTCTCACCCTTTTCACGCCTCCTTGTTTATCAACCCTGTGGCAGATCTTTGTGTCATCTGCAAAGAGACATACTTTTCCTTCCAGTCCCTCTGCAATGCCACTTATAAAGACATTAAAAAGGACTGGACCCAGTTCTGAACCCTGCGGTACCCCACTAGTAAGCCCTCTTTCTTTAGAGTGGAGTCCATTTACAATTACCTTCTGTGTCCTGTTGTCCAGCCAATGTTTTATCCAGGCTACCACCCTGGGACCCACTCCCAGGCTGGTTAATCTGACTATTAGTCTTTTGTGTGGGACTGTGTCAAATGCCTTGCTAAAGTCTAGGTAAGCCATGTCCACAGCCCCTCCTTGGTCTACTACTTTGGTCATCCAGTCAAAGAAATCAATTAGATTCATCTGACATGACCTTCCCGCTGTGAACCCATGCTGCCTTGGGTCCTGTGCCCCATTGGTCTCTAGGTACTCAACAATTCTTTCCTTTAGAAGTGATTCCATCACTTTCCCTACCACTGAGGTCAAACTGACAGGTCTGTATTTTTCTGCCTCTGTCTTGGTCCCACTTTTGTGAAGGGGAATCACATCTGCCTTCCTTCAGTCCTCAGGTACCACACCATCCTGCCATGATTTGTTGAAAAGAGGCACTAGTTTTTGTTGTTTCCCCCTCCTTTTTAACTAGTTTAAATTAATTGAGGGTACCCAGGAATGAAACGTTTTACATGGGCTGATTGCACCTTGCCGATTTAAGTGCAAACCATCTTTAGCAAATTCTGCAGGTTTACAAGTGAAATGTTTCCAGTGATCAATAAAAACTAATTTACTTGAAGAACACCAATTAGTCAGTCTGGCATTGATTCTCTCAATAGTGTGATTCTTCTCAATCCTAGTCCTAGGAAAGGGAAGAATGCCAGAAATGAAGACATTACAGTTCATGGATTTAATCCTCACACCCTAACTGAATTAGTTCAAAACAATATCTTTCTCATGTGTGTGACCCACACTGTTTGTACCCACATGAATAATTACATTAGATGGGCCAGTAATAAGACAGTCCAACCTAAGTGCAATGTCTTCAATTCTTGCACCCAGAAAACAGAACATAGAAACTTTATTATCAGAATTGGATATACAAGAATTCAAGTATTTCACTATTAAGTCACCAATAATTACGGTAGAAAGATTAGCTGATTGAGTCATAGCAGGTGGTACTGAATCAATTTGTTCATGCAATAGATTTGCAAATCTATTATTTGTAAAACAGTCCTCTTTTCTTAAATTTACATTAGGGGAGTACTCTAATGGTACAGAAAGGATATAATCCACTCGTCTCCCCTTTTTATAATTTATATTTCTTTTATTGGAAGCTAATGATTTTGAAGGACAATTAACCTGGGATGACATAGATGGTCCGTTATCAAACTGTGATATTTTATTCCTGTTAGGATTTGCTGGTAAACCTATAGTCCCATCCAAGGTTCGGGAATTAGCATCATTACTGACCTCAGGTGCTTCTAAATTGTTTTTAACTTGAACAGAGTCCTGAGCTAGCTGTGAGCTAGGGAGACTTCTAACTATGTTGTCCAAAAAGTTTTCCAGCTCTTTAATCTCTTTGGCAGCTTGTAGTTCCCCTTGTTAGAGCTGCTATATCTTTTTTCATAGTATCTAATTCTAAACAATTAGAACAACTTGTAGTGGCAGGTAAGTAAGTAATATTAGGCTCATTACATATCACATGCCAACAGGTAGAACACACTAATAAAACATGTCCTGTATAAAGAGTGTACATTTCAGTGAGTGAAATAACTTTGTTCATTTTCCACAATTAAACATCTAGTAGACGCACCTTAGACTGCAAACTGTAACTGGGTATATACCACTTTGCTACACTACTAATAAAGGACCAACCTGATATCCAGCTAGAGACACTTGACACATGCACAGGACACACGTGTCTCTGTGTGCGTCTCTGCACGCTCACCCACGGACCCTCTCTCCGCTCACTACCGCAAGCATTTTGTAGTCAGGATCCTGGAGTCACAGGTCACATGACAAGCAACCAGGCATCCCTGACTATAAATAACTACACCGGGAAATAAAGAAGCTAAAACGAGTTTAGCCCCAATCCTTCTAATGTCACAGAACTTGCAGAACTCTCCATTACTGATGCACTACAGCACAGCCTGCTCAGTCAAAGAGAGCAGTCCTTAGAAGGACTAGCTCTCAGTACTGATATTGCAGCTAGTTTCTCTACACTCTTTGCCTTTGTGGGATTTAAAATTATTTTTTCTGCTCTCTCCTGTAACTGTTGCCTGTCACACACTTTTGGCTGTCTGACAGGTCAGTTACCAGCTTGGGCTATTGCACAGCTCTCAGTTTGAAATTTTTATCACAGTTTCTGGACAATTTCTTTAGCCACTTCCCCAATTTGCAAACAAAGCACATGAAAATTTCAGGGCACATATCTGAGTATGTTCCCTAAGGTCCACAATACTTTTGGCACTTGAAAATTGCATGTTAAAAGTTCTGTAAGCACTTTTTTGATGGAGAGACCAGGACACACATTTCAATGCTTTACTGTCCATTACAAGTTGAATCACACAAGCAGCACTCTGTTCTTTTTCTGTACTAGAATACACACAAACAGCACATTTGAATGGCATTTTTCTGGGCAAAAATCCTCTTGTCCAAAGCTTCCTTTCTGTTTGGGCTACACCACTACCAGACAGAAAGATGCTAGACATACCCTCAGCAAAAAATCTCTGGTTCTCTCCCTAAATTAAACATCACCAGATGAGCCCCCATTTTTTGTAACCACTCTCTGCTACTTTACACAGTTAGCTACCCCTGGCATCCTTAACTGGGCACAGACTTCAGAAACATTTAAACAATTGGTACCATCCCTAGCTTTGGGAATGTATACCAGGCTCATTACTCTAGAGATCAATGAGGTGGGGTGTACAAGAGCAAATATTGATCTATAAGGTATTTACACAACCAGGTCCTGAGGAGAAAACTTTTTCTTAGGGCTATGCTAGATCTAACTTCTGGAGGGGTACCCAATAAATCCACACACAGGAAGCAAATAACGTAACTGTCCAAACCATAGTTGGAGTTCTAGAGTGTGGCTTTATTCCCCAAAAAAATGTTCTCTAAAGCAAGGGTGGACCCCCAAGGTTTATATATCATAGCACTAGAAACTTGCAGAACAACAAAATGACTGTATCTGACAGAAAACTCTTCATATTCCCATATTTCATTGGACACTGAACATCTTGCACTTGTATTCCCATGCAGCATAGGACATTTAACATTTCTTTCACTGGCACTGGCCACAACTGAACACACATTTAGTGACAGAACTCTTTCACCTTGTATTCCCATATTTCATAGGACGTTTAACATTTCTTCCAGTGGCACTGAGCACAACTGAACATACATTTGGCTAATAACTAGCACAGCCCACTTCAGGGGGTAAAACCCTCTTCAGACATTGGCCCTATGTCTAAAGTAACCAGGCACCCTTACTGAATCTGCAGTCCTGAACTGGTTACTCTAGATCGGGAGCTGCCCACCCTTTGCTCCTAAATCCATACCCAGCCATTCTTTCAGAGTTACACCTTAAACATCTTGAACTCACTTGGAAAATGCTTAATTGAATGAACTTTCACATCCAACATTTAAACACACTACACTGGTAGTGGAAGAACTGAAGTCCCAAACAATGTGATATAGTCATACTTCTGGAGATCACACAGTTTCAGCTATCTTGAAATGAGAACAGTCTCAAACTTCTGAATTCACAGAAGTGTTGTGCATTTTTCTTTTAGCCAGAGAACACATCAGCACAGGTACTTACCTTCTGCAGCAAAAATTCAGATCCTACTCACTGTTACACATTTCAGTCAGCTTCAAAACATCCTGGATCAAAAAAGGGATTGCCCCTTGGATCCATCCATTAAC
The DNA here is from genome assembly GCA_016271365.2 of Neoceratodus forsteri. Lineage (NCBI taxonomy): Eukaryota > Metazoa > Chordata > Ceratodontiformes > Ceratodontidae > Neoceratodus > Neoceratodus forsteri. The sequence goes on from CM028136.1 coordinate 886,292,315, forward strand.
AGTTTTTTTTCACCCCTCCAGGGATGAAAATCTGGAGTTCCTGTTGTAGACAACAGTTTCCACCACTTCTGTTGGCAAACTGGAGAATATCCTGACTAGGGTGAGAAAGCAGGGCCCTTCTCAGAGCCCTCAGCTGAGCACTTATCACCCCTTGCACTTCAAGCTGCTGACACACACACTGACTCCTCACACTGACTACTGTCTCAAGATTCTAAACTCCCTTCTCACAATTGACTGTGGCTTATGCTGCTGTGAGAGTTCCAAATGAGCTCATCTCTCTCATCTTAGTTGAAGCCAACTAAACAAAAGAATGAGCAGGTGAAAAACCCATTTAACCAGTTGATCACCAGCTGCCTCTCCCTGCCTAGCACTGATATTGAGGGGATTCTAGTAACCCCAGAGTACTGGATGGTTACACTAGCATTTAGTGATACCACCCTCCACCCTGATCTTACCTGCTGTGCACCTTTACCCTCCCATCCATCTTCTTTCCTGTTTAAGTTTGGGTCCTGCCTTGGTGTGGGAGGAGGTCCAAAGGACCCCCTCTTTTGGTGACTTCCACCTCCTTTGCCCCTCCTTAACTAGTTTCAGTTATACTTCTCTTTGATAAATTCCCCCAACCTCTGATTCAATAACTGTGAGCCTTCCTTATTAAGGTGCAGCCTATCCTCTGTGTACAGATCTGTGTTATCCCACTTATTGCCTCAGTCCCCCACCATTCCATACCCCATGGACCCACACCATTCTTTCAGCCATTTATTGAAGTCCTTGATTCTCTGCTTCCTGGCTATACTCACTCTTGGTACTGGTAGGACTTCTAAGAAAACTATTGACCTTCCCCCCCTTACTGCATAGATTCCCCAGTTCCCTGAAACTGTCCTGCACCTCCTCTATCATTCTCCCCTGCAGATCATTCATGACCAGGTGCACCACAATGTGTGTTTTTCCCCCATCTTCTCCACACATCTGCTAATATGCTGACCCACTCTTTCTGCTATCTTGCATGGCATGCACTCCACCCTAATGCTGCTTTTTCTGGTGCCCCTTCCCCCATCTTACACCCTTAAGTACTAACTCCCCCAGAATGATGACCCTCCCTGCCTTATCCAGTTCACCCACACATTGTCTGCTAATACCTCGGCCCCCAATATGGTCCCTCCCTCCATCCCCCCACTTCTGTACCCCTGTGCCTTCCCTGTTCTTTTCCCTGTCTTCTGTCCTCTAACAAATACGACCAGACTATATGATTCCACTTTTGAACAATTCCTTATCTGCTCTGCCTCCCCTTTTCCTGGACCTGCTACCCCACCCCCTACCATAACACCCCCCTTGCCACTGTTTCCCTGTGTCCCTTTGAACTGTGCTCCTCCCCTTCTTTGTTTCCCTTCCCCCATGCTATCCTTTCCAGGGCTGCCTGCTGCTTCCCCTTCCCCTTTTCTACCTGCTCCTTTCCCCCTCCAGTTCCAGTTGTTCCACCTCCATCCTTCTGCCCTGCAATGCATCTGCTGCCTCATGGGCTACCACGTTTGCCTTCCAAATCAGCTTTGTATCTCTTACCCTTAAATATGTCCTCCTTCCTTTTCTTCTCTGTGACTTCCCTCCCTGCCTCTTTCTGCTCTTCTAGACAGGACAAAATGGAGAATATGTTTGCACTGTCAATCTCCATTGTCTGGGGTACTACAGGCACCCTTCTGTGTGACTTATATCCCTTCCCTGCCCATGCTCTTGTCTTACGCTGGTCTTTGACCCCCCTCCAGGCAGCGTTCCTTGCCCCAGTTCCTGATTGTCTGCCCCTCTTATTTTCCTGCCTTGCATACTGTTTAGTTTACCTCCTGCTACAGTAACTCTGTTGAAGGCCCCCCTTACATTGGTATTCCACCCCCACCCTGTCCCCAATCCACCCAGCTCCCTTCTCAACCATCCAGTCTCCTCCCTTAGCAGTCACGCCTGTCTACACACCATGCAGCCCCCTGCTGTCCATGAAATCCCCAGGAATATGGCTGCCCTGCATCCATTGCAACATACAACCTGTCCCTCCTCTCATCCTGGTTGACTGTCCATGAACATCCTCCCTGTCCTTGCCTGCTTCCTGTCCCACTCCCAATGATCTCACCTCCACCTTGGGCACCCCATCATGTCCATGCTGTAAAGGATCTGCCTATCTTTTAGAGCCTCCTCACTCCTTTCCAGCTTAAATTGCTGCCTTCTGTCCTCCCTGAAGATGCTACTCAAGATGCTACACTCCTGTGTCATGACACTCTTGTGTCAGGTTTACTCCACGATGGGTCGCTTGGCCCCTGAGATACATATGGATGCAGTAGGAGTTCTATTGGCCTAGCTGGGCCACATGGGCCCTGATATCCTCCTTCTTCAGTCCCTGTCTCAACCTCCTTCGTTTCTCTTCCTCCCACCTCCCAGTTCCCCGTTCACAAACCCCACAGTCAGTACATTAAAACAGCAGCAGTAAAAAGAATACAGCAGCAATAAAAAGAATGAAATGCTCTGACTTCCCTGCACTTGTAGTCTTGCTCCTTCAGGTGGCGGTGGCTCTCTGGAATCTAGACTACAACTATGGGCAGCACTTCCTTTAAATTCCTGTCTGCAGTTGCCCTATTGGCCTAGCTGTGCCGTGTGGTCCCCCAGCATCCTCCTTTCATCAGTCTTTACCTCAACCTCCCTCATTCCTCTTCCTTCCACATCCTAGTCCCCTGTTCACAAACCCCACAGTCAGCACATTAAAACAGCAGCAGTAAAAAGAATACAGAAGCAGTGAAAAGAATTAAATGCTCTGACTTCCCTGTGCTTGTAGTCTTGCTTCTTTTGCTCAGCAGTGGCTCTCCGGAGTCTGGAATGATAGTATATTATGAAATGGGCATTAAAAATTCTGAATCCTGATTGGTTGAGATCCCCTTTCAGCTGGGCTATTATACCAGCACAATGGCCCATCTGAAAGTACTCCCAGACCAAGAGACTGACCACTCACATTTCGAGTGCTCCACCTCAACTGACCATCACAATCTACCCACCACACATAGAGCAGATTGCACCTTTTTTTATTATCACGCACCTTGTTTTACAATGGGAAGGGGGGATGGGCAGATGAACAAATAGGATTTATTCATTACCCTTGCCACAGAATGCGGCTCACATTCGCTGTCCCTGCTAACTCCCCATATAAAAAAAAGCAGCACATACTAAGTGCTCCCATGCTTCTTTCAACTGCCACACTGTCTCCTTTCTCTCTCTTCCATAGAGACTACAGTTGCTGTCCACACTAACTCCTGTGCTCATTCAAATGCTGCTTGCTGGCCACCTTCTCTCTCTTCCCTCCAGAGTACAGTCTCTGTCCCTGCTAACTCCTGCCTCATTCAACTGCTGCTTGCTGGACTTCTTCTCTCTCTTCCCTCCAGAGTACAGTCACTATCCCCACTAACTCCTGCCTCATTCAGCTGTCGCTTACCAGCCACTCTCTTACTATCTCTCTCTCTCTCTCTCTGTCTCTCTGTCTCTCTGTCTCTCTGTCTCTCTTCCCTCTGGAATGCAACAGCGGGAAGTCAGTGACAAGGGGCAGTCAGCACTACAGCCAGAGGGCAGATATTACTCTTCCACAGTTGCATTATTTATTTATATTTCTTACATTTTAACAATTTGAAACACACATAGAGAAGTTGATTTTTTTTTATTTATTACTAATGTTGGGACCCCATTTCACAGTCATAAGGTACTCTAGAGGGGCATTATGGTGGGCTGGTGCCTTATGCTTCAACGCCCCCAAGGTGGGCCATTATCCCACTATAACAGCCCCCTGTTGTGCCTTGTTGCTTAAATCAAATCCTCACTGTATGTATCTTGCCTTTATAACTTTGCAATTTTTTCACATTTTGACCTCAAATGTTCAACATAGTCTTCTTATCACCCTACCTGATAAACCCCATAGGTGAGAATTTCTTAATCCATGGCCAAATGCCATTCTGCACCACAGATGTGGAAAGTTGTTTTAGTCAGAATGTGAGAAATTACAGCTGTAATGTTCATAAGGTGGTGTGAAAAAATGGCTATGTTGAAAATTTGGAGTGAAAATATGAAAAATTGGAAAAGTTACACGCATGTGTAGGAAAATCTCAATGAGTGCATGTAGCTCAGGTATTTTTTGGTATTTTTGCTCCAGATTTTTAATGTGGGCTTTTTGGGACCCCACCTCCTGAACAGTGGCACTGTCATTTCATAACTCAGTTCCAAAAGGTGATTTCACGCAAGGAACATGCCAGTCCACACCACAGGTGTACAAACATTTCTTGGGCAGGATGTGAGAAATGATAGCTGTACTGTTCATGAGGTGGTGTGCAAAAATGAGTATATTAAAAATTTGGAGTAAAAATGATGAAAATTGGCAAAGGTACCTCACGTGACCCCTTTTTCTTATCCCTTCCTTTCTCCTCCCTATCCTGACCCTTCTGGTTGTCCTCCCTACAGTAGCAGCCGCATTCAGTCATTACCCTTACAGGGTAGTCCAAAAGGATAGTGCTGTAAATGAGTCACTGTTTTTGACAGTCACTCATTTACAGTTGCTATCATCACTGGATACCCCTGGTTCTCTACAGGGAGGTCCACTGAACATGATCTCTGGTGGGGAACTTAGGAGGGAAGGTAATGCCAATGTTTATGTAGCAGCTGATGTCTGATGTCATGGGCAGAACCTGGTGGACTGCTTACAAACGTTTATGTGTGGTCCTAGTGCCTGGCAGCTTATAGTTCTATAGGTGTGGCCTGACTAAAGGTATTTTCTTGAAGATCTACTGTTACTTTAAGTACATAACTGTTCTTTTAGCTAGCAGAAGCTTGCAGGAGGATTGTGCAACTTCCCAGAGAGTGATGGGGAAGGAGAGATTCTGGTAGATGTACAGAGCACCCCCATCCCCTCATTTACCCCAGTCCTGCCTAAAGAGGCAGTAGTCTGTAATGGCCAAGCTGGACTCAGGAATCCTGGAAGAGATCCAACATTCTATGATACAGAGGAGGTCTGGAAAGTGACAAGAGAATCACACAGTGTTGAGATCCAGTTTAGGAAGGAGACTTCTGGCATTGAGGTGAAAAATACTAAGGCCTCCAGGAATAGAGGGGAGGGAAGGGGATGAGGGTTCAGTTCCACATCACAAGCAAAGAAGACAAGGAGACAATGAATGGAGTCAGACTTATGTCCCCTTGGCCCAGGAGGGGAGGTGGGGGGAGGAATAGAGAAGGGACAGGATGGAATGGAATGGAATGCCAGGTGAAGTGAGGGGGAAGGAAAGAAACTATGATGGATGGGGATGAGGGGTGAGGGGAGAAAGGAGGGAGGATGGGTGAAGGGGAAGGAAAGAAGAGGGGAGGGTGGAAAGGGGTGGGAGAGGAGGAGGAGGAGGAGGTTGGAGGTGGAAGGGGAGAAGGAGAAAGCAGAGGAGGAGAGCAGGGAGCATGGTAATTAAGTAGACTAATAATTGAAATGAGTGACTTTTTCAGATACTAGCAAAAACACCTGTACATAAGTACCTGTATCTCTATGTGTTGTTGACCTCCCGGGTCGTGCCTGAAAATAGTCACTTTTGTGTCTAGTGCACCTATCCGGTCATCAAAAAAAAAAAAGCTAAAAACTGCAGGCAAATGGTATTGAAACTATGCTGTGGAGTCTTAACAGAGATAATAATGAAGATGAACTCTGGAGTGGTGTAACAGTTATCAGTTACGTGAGTTTAGCAAAGTGACATAGTAGACATCAGGCAAAAGCAGTCAGGCATTCAAATGGTGAAAGCAGCCAAATAAAATATGCTTTGCAATATTATTGAAGCAAAAATCAGTCTAGTCCAGATACAACATATAAGCAATCCAAATACAGCACAGAGTGAAAAGTGCAGTCCCACAAAATCAGTGTACTAAAAAAACTGAATAGGGATGCTACCCTGAGAAGAGACAGAAGCAAACCCATACCAGTACCAGGAAGCTCCAAAGTGTCTCAGTCAGTAGGTAACTGGGTTTGTGGGGGTACCCTGCTACTCCTACTCAGTCAAAAGAAGCAAAATGCACTCTTTCACCCCTACAGCCCAAGGTAACCCCACTTATGACCCCCCAAGTGCAATCTGGTGAGGCAGGTAAGTGTTAGAACCAGTGCTGTCAGCATGCACTGTATATGCAAGTAACAAAGCACTATGCCAACATACAAAATAGTAGGTGAGCTACTGTACTTCAGGGAATGTAAGTCCAAATACATAATATAATGTCTTGCCAGGAAACCAAAAATCAAATGATGAAAAAATGGTCAAATCCAGAAGAAATGATGAACTGCTGAGGCCCAATATACTTTTGTTACTGTAGAGCAAATACTCTGCTGCTACCTTCACATTTGTTTTTGAATGTATTCTTTTAATTTTTTTCTTGTTTTTGCTAATCATTCTAGGTCTAACAGTTCTAAGTCTTTGAATAACATAAGATACCAACTCTGCAAAACAGATCAGTAAGTATATGTTTAAAGATCAAGAAACCTTATGTAAACTGATTAGCATTTGTTAAACCTTTTTATTATCTATCTCTTTCAGTTTTGATGGTTGTTATTGTAATTTAAATTTTTTCTTGATTATTCTGTAAAACAATCTGTAGTACTATTTTTTATGCTCTCCCACTGCAGGTGAGGCTCCATGGTGATGATACCAACCATCCAAGCTCCATCTCCCCTTTTGGGGATCAGGCAGCATGTTGCCTGTTTCATGGTCCCTGAAACTCCATCCCTGAGAACACAGGCACAAGGACAAGAGTTCAGGTTGTAGACATGCTGATACATGCCTCAGCCAAGTGCCTAAATGGCGTCCTCTCCTCCCCACACCATAGGTCCTGTGCTGCCACCTATCCAAAGGCAGCAGTAATGGGGTGGTGTGACAGCCTTCCCCCCTTGAAGTAGGAGAGCATCCTATGGGTTCCTCAAACCTCCTCCCCTGGCAGGCCCCCGATGATCCATGCTCCTTCCCAAACCCGGTCACCAGCATGGTGGGAAGAATGCTTTTTAAAGCAGTTTTCTAGTATCCAAGAAAACATGTCAAAATATAATACTTAGACATGATTCAGTTTTTATTTGACTTATTGCCCTATTTAATTCCCCATATGCCATATTCTACAATATAACCCTGTGGTTGAAGTGGACATAAACTACATCATAGAGTTCTAAAATGGTACATAATATAACTATTTATGATAAATATCTGTTAAATTTACTACAAGGCTGGTAAGGATGGAAGGTAACCGAATGTAGCCCAGTATTTAACAAACTCTGGCCAGAGCTGATAGGGCTGCAGGAGAGGAATGTGGGTCATCCTTGTGATACGAGGAGGCTCATAAAGTTACAACTGGCAATAAAGGTAAAGAAAAGTATAACATCAGACCTGGTATTAACTACCCACAAGGCACATTTTCAACAACTGGTTAGTAGACGAAAGTATTAAAAAAAAAAAAAACTTCACATATAAACCACAATAACAGTAAATATAAATTTATATCGAAGTCCATTTTGCACATGTTGGGCTGAAGCACTGAGGATATAAAATGTTTAGGTGTTCATCTATATATATTCCTTCTCTTGAGAGACATTTTCTCTTGCATGGTGGATCCAGTGAACTCTGTGATACAAAATATAAATGTCAGGCATATGTTCTAAAAACAATAAAAAGCAGGACATTATTATATCAGATGCTCATTTAGTCAGTCATACAGTGGCAGCCATAGAAAAGTGTCTCAGTACTGAGGTATACAGTACCTAGAAGTTTCTCAGCACTGAGGTATACCTAGGTATACTGAGGCAGAATGAGGCAAAATCACATTACAGTCAATGCAAATTGCAACTTGAGTGCCTCAGTGGTATCTCGAGGTAGTCAACTTTTAGATAACTACCACTATAATACAATTTAAAACTACACTTATGTTGCAAAGTATAGCTGTCATCTTTATATACAGGAAATAAAGACTGTCTATAGAAATCATTCACACCTGGGCTATAGCGAGCCCCCATGGTATAGATCCATTATGGCTGAGCATCAGATATACTAATGCCCTACTTTTTATCTAATGTTTTAGAATAGAATCCTGATATTTGCAATCATTGTACTGAAGAGTTCATTGGTTCCACAGTTCCAAAGAAAATGCCTCGCAAGAGAAGTGATACAGTATATAAATGAATACCTGTCAATTTTATATCCTGATTGCTTCACTCCAAGATCCACAAAATGTATTTCTATATGGTTTATATTTATGCCTTTTGGGTAGTTTAAACCAGGTTTGATGTACTTTTCATTGCCTTACTTGTTGGTAGTAATTTTATAAATGTCTCCTCGTATCCTGAGGATGCATCATTATTCATTGTTTCAAATTTTTTATTTGTACACATCACTGGTGCTGGATAATATAATAACTGGTTACAACAGTGCTAAAAATACAAAATAAGGAAAAAACAGTGATGTCTGAATGGCGTACCACAGACAGAGACAAGGATTACGCAGTGCTATGCAACAAGTGCTACCCAGGTTGCTGTCCATAGTACCAGGGATAAGAGAAGGGCTGGGAAGTTGAAAAAGATGGATGAGCTGCTCCAGTGGCAGAGAGGACTGAGACATGGAGCTGCTTGGCCACAATGGTGGTGGAGATCAGGAATCTAATCCTGGCAGTCAAAATGTTGTTTTTCTCCTGTAAATCAACTCCAGCTCAGAGTTGATTATTTTAGTTACTGGGGTTGGGGGGGGGCAGAGTCCCCACTAAAATATGTGTTTGGAATGGTAGCAGTCATCAGTGTGCTTTGTGACCACTACCAGTGGCATTGCCTTTACTTGCCGCATTTGTTCCTGCCACTGTTCTGCATTGTGCTGTATGGAAGGTGCTGTTATTGACAGTGCTGTTCATACATGTGCTATTCAGACCTAGCGACAGATAATATAAGGGCATTTCTGCATTAAGTTACTAACTCTGATAAAACTCTGCTTCTGGAGTGAAACATTAGTAGTTTTTGCACCAATATGGCATAGCATTCCTCCCTGATATTCATTGCACTGCTGCACTTTTGCTGTTTTTAGTATTCATCCTATGAATTCCCATATGCTTTTCTATTAAGTGGGTTAAAGTTTTAGTGCTGACTATGGAATAACACTGCTTTTTATTTGATGAACAAGTGGCACGTACACAAATGTACACTAGTACAATGAATAACAGGGAGCAATGCTATGATAGATTAATGCAGAAAACAACTAACGTTTCTTTCTAAAACATCACTGTAGATGGTCTCCCATTGTCTGCTTACTTTCTTCATTGACTGTTGGACTGGGGGGCTGGGCACCTAGTGTTAGAATGGAGGGTTGGAAGCACTGGGGTTTGGCTGTCATTGTTTGCTTACTTTTTTTCATTTACTGTCTGACTCTAGGTTTAGGGACTTGGAGTCAGAATTGGGAAAGTCTGGTGGTAACAGAGTTGAGCAGCAAGTGACTACTTGCTTTCATTTTAGTTTATCAACCAACCCCATAATTGGACACCCGGTGTTGGGGACAGTGAGTGGCACTGAGGTTTGGCTCTTGGTGACTGCCTAGCTGTCTGAATCAGGAGTCACCCAGCATACCATGCCCACCATACCAGAACTGCATTGCCATTGCTTGCAAACTGCAACACAGAGGCCCCTCTCCACAACCCAGCAGTATAGCTAACCTTAAAAGAGATGTACTATGCTGTGCTTTTTTCATAAAATACTAGAGCACAGTCTGGTCAGTAATGAGAGAGTGTTGCACCAGCTAGCCACCCTGCCCACCCAGTAGCTGCAGTGCAGAGTCAGACCCTCAATTCAAAGTACTTCCAGCAGCAAAAACAGAAAAGAAACTGCCTGCAGAACCAGAGTGATGGGGTTCTGACTGCTTGTGCCTTTTCATTAAGGTAAGTGGATGGGTTTATTTGAAAATGTCTCAGTACTGTAGGGAGAGACTCAAAAGAGTGAATGCATGGCCCTTGATCTCCTGGCTTGCCACTATGGGTGGCCAATCCATTGAGGACCATTTTAGTAGGTGGATATCTGCTGTAAAGGGGTGGGATGGCCATTTCTTCTTGTTCAGGTGATGGGGGAAGGCTTTACTTCTCCTGCCCCGGGGGAAAATAGCTTTGCTTTTTCTGGTGAGAGGCCCTGATTCTCCCCACTTGGGGGGTGAGGATGGCCCTGCTTGTTTAGGCTTAGGGGAAGGGTCTCTCCCTGTCTCTCCTGGCTTGGGGGTGGCCCTGCTTTTCCTGGCTTGGGGGGTGGCCCTATCTTCTGGGTCATATGGCCCAGCTTCTTCTACTAGAGAAAGCAGGGGGCAGAGCCATTCCCTCCTTCCCCAAGCCAGAAGAAGCAGAGCTATCCATCCCAAGCTAAGAGAAGCCGGGCCATCTGTACCCCAACCCCCAAGACCAGAGAAGCATGGCCATCCCCTGTAAAAAAAATAAAATGGAATTTGCATTTTTATTTTTAGAAACATAACGTTCATTATTAGTTCAAATACTCCAAGAAGCAAGCATGAATATGCATATATGCTTTCCATTCCAGTTTCAATAGGTGCCCTGGCTTCCAACTGTAGTGCCTAGTCAATGCCCTGGTAACCAGCTGAAGCAGGAGCTGCCACTGTTGCTAGATTTACATGCTGTGAAACTTGATCAAATAGAAATAAAAAATGTAAATTTGGAGGTGGATATTGGGTAGAAAAATTAAATGAGAGGTGAGAATTCTGCAAAAAAAAACAAAAACCTGCAAAAACACAATGTCTTTATAGTACTGAAGAAGAAAATAAAATGCCAACATTGATGTATATAAAAGCACACAAGAAGGCTGAAGATTAATGACCAGCATAATCAAAGGTTAAGACTCAAATGTATTGCAAGAAACTCCAAGAACAGGGGGAGTCGAAACTGTTAAAATACCAGAAAAGGCACAAAGCTTCATTAACTATCTAATTATTACAAATATCTTAGTTTTAAAGACACATTTTGCAGGAAATCAACACATATACTACAGACTCAGGTAAATATGCTAGCATGCAGGAAAAGGAGTGCTACTGAAAAGAAATAATCTTTTCATTGTTTATGGAAGTTAACTGATCCATAGCTATTTATCGTACATGCGCTTGAAATGACGAATGTGTTTCAAAAGAAATTACAGCCATTACTGACTTAAGCTTTTTTAAGAGGCACAATTATTTAAGGTGCTCTAGAAACAGTGCTATACACTGCAGACAGGGTAGAAGGATACAGCTGTTTACCAAGTTGGATTCAAATGAAAACATGCATAACTTGTATTCACTGACGCACTACAAGGTTGGGGAGGAGAGGTGATTCTCTAGAGCATTTGTTTCTTAATCCTTAGGCTGCTGAAAGGACTAGAATGAATCTGTTTGATTGAGCTCTGGATAGATGTTCAGTCTGCAGCACTGTAAGGGTTAAACTGAAGGGCTGCAAAGAGGTGGAAGGATCAACTGAAAGCTCCAAAGGAAGCATTCTAAGGTCTGAATCCTGTAGCTCATTTTTAGAGCTGATGCAATAGTCTGCAGGCTCTGCCTACCTGCAGCCCTAAAAATAAACTTCTAGAGCAAAAACCACTTACAGGTTCAGCAGAGTTCTCCAGTAAGTGTAGGGATAGTATTCACACTGCAGTGTCATAAACCAAGAGACTCCAGTGGTCCAGGTTGTGATCATGACCCAAACCCAGGTCTCCCTGGTTCCACCAGTCTGGTTTATTGAACTGTAGATTATATAAATGCTTTAAAAGACTAAAGGCCTAGTCTAGACCTCTGTACTTACACTAGCACTGGGTGTTTAATTTTCATTTACCCAATCTTTTCTGTTGATTTGGCTGACGGAGCAATTGTTATCATGGTTGATACAAAATGAGTATACAGTGAAGCCTGCTAGGATGAAATGCAGTATCACAATTTCTTGCATGATGAAAGGGATTAACTTCCATTGAAATTGCATTGTTTTCTGCTGTAACTCTTCTGCAGAATTGGGTTTCATCCTGGTGAGCTTCCCTTAAGAACTTTAAGTTTTAAAGAAAACCTGAAAAAGCTCCCACCAGTGTGTGTGACTGAAATCTGATCACATATTGGACTGATTAAGCTATGCTAATTAAAGATTTGTTCATGTGACAGACATTCTGAGCCACAAAATCAACTTTTGTATGGTAAATTGATTGGTTATGAATAAAAGTATTGCCAAGATAGACCAGCATATGTGCTACTGCTATCAATTTGAACCTCTTACTAATTGTTAAATATTAATAAGAATTGTTTTCAAACAACAAAAATTGCCTATTCCTGAATTTACTTGAGTGTGAAAATTAAAAAGATTTTTTAATGGTTCAAAAGTTTGTTTTATTCTGTCTTCAAGAAGGAATTAATGTACAACAACCTGGTTGTGAAAATATCTTGGCCTCCTGGAGGTGTCTGATTCTGTGAGTCTATGTTTAATAAACATTATCCTTTCTTCATGCTGTGGTTGTGCAGGTCCTACTGCAGTTTAATGGATGGTAGAGACAACTGCATTCTGTCAAGTCTCAAGTTGTCCCCCTGGGCAGGTGCACTCCACTTCATGTACATTACTGGAGCTGGAGCAACATTTACAAGCCTCTGTCCACAGGCTGAGACCAGAACCTAGGGCAATGCTTCCAAAGCCGCACATCAGTTTTTCGGATGCCGGTGCAAAAACCTGCCTGGGAAGTTAGAACACAAAAAGTTGGTCTAACTTCCCAGATAGAACTTCACACTTGCATAGGAAAAGGAGACACAAGTGCTGTTGTTGTGGCAAAAACTGGTGATTGTGGGAAATACCGCAGATGCATGTTGATATCTATGAACTGGGCTTAGACATCTGGACGCATCTATGTGGAGGCACCGTGTATCAGATATATGGATGCAAATGCTCCATACCATTTTATTTATTTGTAATTTGGTAACTATGAGAGACACGCTGAACCAAGGCTCATTTCCAGGTATGACTTGGGGGAGGGGAACGTAGGAGAAGTGGTAATACACTGTAATAAGTCAGATTAACAAACATTTGTAAGTAGGTTGGTTCAACAGTGAATACATACAAAAGAAAAACATAAATAAATAACAGATTAATACTCACAGCAAAGTGCAGAACAGTCCAAGTAGGTATGTCCAAACAAGTGCAGTCAAGGAACCTGCAGCGAAACCTAGGGCCCAATATTCAAAATCATGCAAAGTGCAGCACAAAAATTTGCACTGCACCTTGCGATTGCCCAGATGCCCAAAGATGCTATATTCAGCTGAATTGTGCACTGGTGTTAGTCAACTGAATACAGGGCCATGTCGGTGTAGCACAAAGCCAGTTAGTGCTGCCCCAATAGGACTGCCAGAATAGATAGTGCTGGAGCACTACGTGCAATATTCAAAGGGACCTATGTAAATGAGCCCATTGGGTATGTAAGACACTAAGGGGTCATTTACATGCTTATTATGGGCTCATTTGCATGGGTAGAAGATCAGGTTAGCACGGTGCCACCCCACCCTCAATTGCCCAGTCCCATGGTGATGTAGATATCCCTGGTGTTAGTGGTCCCCAATCTCTCTGATCACCAGCCTGTATGTCAGAATCACAATCCTTGGTGCTAGTGGTCCCCCCATCTGATAACCAGCCCATGGTAAAGTTGCAGCACTCCCTGGGGTCTAGTGGTTCCCGCCGGCACTGATCCATGGTACTGCCTGTCACAACTCCCCACTCCCTGGCATCTAGCACCCCCACCACCATGGCACTGAGCACCCACCCTCCCAGTCACCTTACTAGTATCCTCAATACCATGGGGTTCTATGTTACAGTGAGCATATGCCACCAAAAATAAAAATGGCAATCTACACTCACAGCAATGACAAGCAGCCGAAAATAAATCTTGTTATGTGGGAGCTGTGCCCCCCCACCCCTCTGACCTTCACACCCCCCCAACTAAAGATTAGCAACTCCAGGGGCTGCATGTCAGGGAGGAGTTGAAACTTGAAGGAAAAAACAATTCTCCCACCACCTCAAAAAGTAGCATGCGCCACCCCAGCCCCAAACCTTTAACCCTCTCCACTGTGGCTGGCCACCCCCACCACCACATCACACAGCTAGCCCAGTAACCTGTCACTGTACTGCTTCCCACATACCTGCCACCCTCTTCCATTCCCCTTCTTCCTCTTCTGCTCTCCTTCTTCTTCACCCGTCGCTATCCTGAAACAGTAGCTCACATTACAGGTATTGAGATTGAGTGACTCATATTTGAGTCACTCAATCTCAGTCACCTTTTAATGGCATACCATACCACAGGTGCATATGGCGACTGGTATAGCCCACTGCACACCTCCTCAGCCAGCTGCCATATGTCCAGGCATGAAGCGCACCCCTTATTTATTTCCCCGACAAGGGAAGGTTAGTGAAGGGCCTGTAATTTGCCAAAACTTCAAAGTCCAAAGATGGCCTCTTGAGAAAGGGTCTCATGACAGCCCTTTTCAAGAACACCGGAAACACAACCTCTCCAAGCAAACACCTAACAATCTCAGCAATTACCAGACCACTAGACTCCCGGCAGTCTAACAAAGGCGGGGTTGGTCCGGGGCCCAGATAACAGAAGGGGGAACATAGCTTCATGATCATCTGCAGAATCTCTTCAGCTGGTATGGGGTGAAATTCCTACCAGACTGACCAAAGGCCTTCGTGAGTCACAGACTGTAGCATGCTGGACCAGGAGAGCCCACTAGAGGAGACCGAGGAATGAATAGAGGATACCCTATTGTGGAAAACCTGGCCAACCTGCTTGCATTGCTCGTGTATCAATACTACTCCAGAATGTAGACAGGTTGGATACAACAGCCTGTCCACAGTGCGGAAAATCTGAGCTGACCTGTTAACCCTTGCAGCAGTCACACGTGCAGGAACTCTGTGTTTTTCAGAGTGATTGCCCCGATACGCTTTATAATGAATTAGTCTATCTTCCAATAAGCCTGATCTCCACCAGGAATGCATCAATCTCTGCCCTTTGGCCTTCAACCATCTGAGCTCCTCATTAGACCAAGGGGAGCTCAGTCAGGAGTCTCTTGGTTGTAGACGAAAAAGTACAAGTGAGTCAAGAGCTGCAGTAATAGCTGTATTTTAAGCTTCCACTGTATTCTTGACCCTGTCGGCACATGCAGTACCTACAACAGGCTCAATCAGTTCAGTACCAACAGGACCCTGCAAGTGTCCAGTTCTCTTGAAGGTTGGTACCGAACTATCTCCACTGGGGGGTTAACACATATTGAGGGGCCCTGATCTGAAAAATCACAGTATGATGGTCCAACTGACTGACCGGGCCAACTTTGACATTAAATTGGTCAAGCCTCAGTTGGAAAACCAGGTTCAAGGTGTGGCCAAATTCATGAGTAGCAGAGGTAGCAACTTGTGTGAGGCCCAACAATTTCATCTGTCAGAGAAATTCCTGACTATCAAAAGGGCTTCAAGTCATTGGCTCAAACATTGGAACCCTGTTCAGGATCTGCCTTGTTCTCTGATTAGTATTGGTATCTAGTACCCTTAAACTGCCTGTGAAAATGGATAATTTTAAATTACTTTTTGTTCTTGTTTTATTATGACTTCATGTTAATACTGTACTATACATTTTCAGCTATGGCTGATACTGTATTGCCTACCAGTGCAATTTTGTACTGTTCTCTTCATGCTGATGTCTATGTAGGACCATCCTGCCTTACAGTTGGGTATGTTATTTCTTGAAGCAGCTACAGCCACTAAGTTACAAGTCTTACATTTTTGCATAGTACTAATATATCTAAAAATTAACAGCTTTGCTCCAATTTGGCTACTGCAGATTGTGCCCTAGTTTTGCTACTCTTGCTTCTATCTGGTAACATTCAACCAAATCCTGTTCCTTTCTCAGGTGATCATGATGCAGTACTGTGACATCTCAAACACACTTTATCCATTGTTCATGTAAACATTAGGGGACGGATATTCAGACTGCGCCGGGCAGTGGTGCAAGCCTGGGCGCAGTGCAACTGGGCTGCACAGGGGCCAGGACCAGGCGATATTCAATGGTGAAGCACCATGGCTCAGCACCATTGAATATGGCACAGGCGGCGCACATACTGTGCATGGCACAGTGGCACTGCGCCAGCACAAGACACAGAGAGGGAGCACGGGGATGTGCCAGTGCAAGTGCAGTTGCACTAGGCGCATCACCCGTGATATTCAGCCGGGGGTATGCAAATGAGGCCATAATATATGCAAGGTGCAAATGGGGCTATTTGCATGTCATTATGGCCCCATTTGCATGTGATGTGCTGGGTCCCAGCAAATTGCACCTGACTCCCTGCCAAGCTGCTGCCGCCGGGGGTCGACACCCTGGTGGGCTATTTTAGCCCCCCCCCACTCCCATATGCCCGATCGCAGGCAGCTGTATAAATTACAGTAATACCTGGTGGTCTAGCAGTCCCCTCCGTACGACCAATCATGAGCTCTCATAAAGAATAAAGATTTACCTGTGGTCTAGCAGTACCCCCCCATACGCATAAAACTTTCATTCACATATCTGGTCCTGTGTAGTACAGTATGGTCTGCAAGCCCATTGATCCACACTGTGGACCAATAGGTGTACAGATCATACTGCACACTGTCATTTGGCAGGCAGCCAGGTGGTATGTGGGCGGGTTGCTGCCGCCCGCTAATGACAGGGGGGTGCTGGATGGCCGGGGGACCTCTGTCAGTAGGTGGGGAGGAGGGTACCACTGGACCATCAGGTATTTCTTTATTTGCACAACAGCCCATGATTGGGCATACAGGGGGGTACCACTAGACCACCATGTACATCTTTATTCTTTACATCAGCCCATGATTGGGTATATGGAGGGGGGGTACCACTGGACCAGCAGGTGGTTCTTTATCTTTTACAGATGCCCGTGATAGGGTGTATGGGGCGGGTGGGCCACAAGACTACCAGGGGGGTCAGAGTGCTTGTGGATGATGTTCCTGCTGGGCGGGTGGCCACCCATGGCTTGCAGGTGTTGTATTGCACCTTGCAATACAGCCACCCACCTGTGGGTGGCCAGTGTTTGAGCCTGTTTATTTCGGCTCAACTTTGAGCACCAGTGTGCGGCGCATGTAGGGGTTGCACCAGCATATAAGCCGCACATCCTGGGCTGAATATCAGGATGTGCCGCCTATGCATGGGCACACCCCCTGCATCTGTGCTGCATACATTACCAATGCAGTCCAGCGCATCAGGGGTTGCACCACACAACCTGCCCCTTTGAATATCGCGCCAGGGCTCATTGGGTGGGCAACCCCTTTGAATATCATGGCCTAGAAGTTTATTATCAAAATTAGATTAACTTAGTACATAGGTATTAAGGAATGGTTTCAGTCTGCTCACAGTGTCTGAGATATGGTCATCAAACAGAAAATCATATTCAGAAATTGTGATTCCAGACTATTGCTTATTAAGTAGAGACAAGCTAAGAAAACATGGGGGTAGGTCCCAATCTATTACAAGTTGTTTTCTGTGGTGGCTGAGGATTTCACTAATACTTACTCATCATGTGATTTTCTTTCTGTTGTGTTATGTTTCTGGGGCACCAAGCACTTATCATTAGTTACCTTTTACATTCTTCTAGCTTATTCTGAGGATGGACTTGATTTGTTGTCTGAGTTCAGGCAATCCAAACATGACATGAAAGAAATCCTTCTGAGAGATGCCAATATTAATTGGAATGATAAACCAAATTGGTGATGTGGAGACCACCTGAGAGCTGGAACCTTAAGCAAGTGATTTCTTCAGCTACCAGACTGAATTATAAAGTTGGCACTGAGCCAGAGAATTCCTAGCACTTTTGTTACTGCACTTGTTACTGGTCTCTGTTTATTTAAAATTGTTACATTGTCTTATCTGTATTGATACTGTCATGTACCTTATTTGTCCTGCAGTCCCAATATTTTTAACCTTTGACTGATGGTTAACTGCTGGAGTTCCAGTATTGTTTACCTTTGAC
This sequence comes from Neoceratodus forsteri, assembly GCA_016271365.2. NCBI lineage: Eukaryota > Metazoa > Chordata > Ceratodontiformes > Ceratodontidae > Neoceratodus > Neoceratodus forsteri. The sequence goes on from CM028136.1 coordinate 886,310,362, forward strand.
TGTCTTGCCTTAGTTTTGTACCTTTATGTTGTACTGTCCATCACTGGACACTTGTGAAAATGGGCAACTTTTGCTCACATGCCTATCCAGTATAAATAAATAAACTGAACTGAAATGGAGTCCCTAATAGATTGGATAGTCACCTCTAGATCAGATCATATCCATCAAGTCCATCCTTTATCAAATAGCTTAAATGACCCTTCTTCAGCAATTTGCTATTGGAGTGCTTGCAAACCTCATTTCGCTCCTCTACATGCAACTTCTAGATCTAGTCATAATCTGAACATTAGTGAATTCAGAAATGCTGTTTCACAGATGGACTGATTGTCTTTGCATGCCATCTCCTTGGTAGATTTTATTTTGGATTATCTTATACATGAATTTATTATGGTTTGTAAACACTTTGCCCCTATCTGTTGCTTACATACCAAAAACTGAAGTTAAGAATGGCTCATGCCTTGTCTGATACAATGTATGCAAGAGAAAGACTGGACCTGGAAAGCTTTTAGGAAAAAATGTACATGTCCATCATTGGTCAAATAGAAAAATCAAAGGAATAAATGTAAACAACTGCCTAGAAAGATTGAAACTCCCAATTTCCATTTTCAAAATGGCAACAGCCAAATTGGCAAATACTAAACAATCTCATGGGAAAGACCAGTTCCACAGGAATACCACTTCTGACTACTGAACAAGGTAACTTGACAATTCCAATTGAAATTGCCGCAGAGCTCAAAACCAGGTTTTGTTGAGTCACAAAAATTACTCCATTGGTTGATCTATCAGATCTTGAGCATATTAGGACTAGCTGTGGTGATTCAGATGCTGGTTTTAAGTTTAGTTCATTAAATGTAGATAAAACTTTAAAGTACCTTATGTAGACTAACTTAAAAACTAGAATGAGACTGGGCAATATTGATCTAAAACTCTTTTCTTTGGTTATTGATGTACCGCCTAATCCTCTGAGCAGATTATGCAATCATTTATTAGCTATTGGAAAGGTCCCAAGATTGTGGAAGCAGGCAACCATGGTCCCTATTTTTTAATCAGGACATTGAACCCTGACCAAAAACTGTTGACCAAGATCCCCACTTGCCCTGTTGACCAAGGTCCTTGAGAGGGTTGTCTTTGACCAATATAAGGAGTTCCTGGATACTAGTAATTTGCTAACGCTGGTCCTGGGTGCTGACTATCAGACACATACATGCACCTTGTATTTGGGCACTGGCTGGCTTCCCCTCCATCACAGAATCAAATACCAGGCTTGTCTACTTGGGGAAAAAAGCATTGCTTGGCCTTATGGCTGAGTACACCTCCAGAATATACAACTACACCCAACCAACTATGAACACCAGAAGTGCTACCAAAGGAGTGTTCCTAGTGCCTTTTAAGCATACTACACTTGCACAATAATCCCCCTCCTACAGGGGCCCTAAATGGCTTAATGACCTACCTACTGAACTGCTTGGGTCCAGCAAAATCAGCCATTTCAAATCCGGACTCCACAGCCTGCCGGCACATGAAACCACCTGCAACTGTTAGCCCTTATCAATGCCACCGGAGGACCTTCCACATTCCCCAGCAACCCATACTGCCCTGAATAGCTTCCCTACCCCTTCCTTCCACCCACCCCCCCGACAATGCCTTCCTGGCTGCATCCCCCCCAAACTTATATTATCCTTGTCCTGGATCTGTCTAGCCCCTCTCAATCAATCAATCAAAATCATTATTTTGCCAGGTGGATCATCATTGAGACAAGATCATTTGCAAGCTGGACCTGGGGAAAAACAATTGCCAACAGGGTTAAGACATAACAGGTTGAGTGAACGTTCATAACAATTACATAGTAATAATAACAACATAATAACATATAACCATCACATGTAACAAGATACTTCTACCAGAACATAGCAATAGGTTCAACAGGAGGTAGTGCCATTTAAATACAACTGCATAGATACAGATATATGGACGTAAGGTGATGAGCGAAAGTTTATACAGTAAACATCACTGGAGGAGTCATAGTGAGCAGGAGTGGCAGTTCCTCTAGTGTTAAAGTGTGAAGAAGATTGAGATGTAAGAGTCCTTTGATAAGTACTGTAGGTATGGCCTGGCAAGTGGGGTGGAAAGGGAAGGGGGTACAGGGAGTGGAGAGGGAAGGTCAAATGAGATAGGAGATGGTGAACATGATGGCCTAGGAAGGAAGGACTGTTCTAAGGGAGAAACATGACAGATGCCACAGGCAATGGTTGGGGTTTAAGTCCAATATTTGAAGTAAAGACAGATCGTGATATTGGGACCTTGAGTTGGACAATGACAGAAGGGAGGACTCAAATGACGCCTCAGGCAATGGTTGAGGTTTAAGTTCATAATTTAAAGCAGTAACAAATTGTAATGTTAAGAGCTTGACTTGAAGCAATGGCAGACCTCGAAGGTCCTCAGGAACAAGGATTTCAAGAGGGAGAACGAGACAGGGGAAGTGAACCTTAAGGTTTCTGGATCTTATTCCAGAGCGTAGGAAGAGTGAAGCTTATTGAGGCTCTACCAAAACTTTAGGGATAGCCAGAGAGAAGATGGTATGACTTCTGAGAGAATAGGCACTAGGGATGCAGGGAGTTAGGCAGCTTGTAAGGTACTGAGGTAATTTATGAGTGATTGCCTTATATGACAATAGAATAGCATTCCCCTCTAATTCCCCTATGTGGCAATTCCTTACTACCACAGACAAGTGGTTGCTTTACCATGCACTCTCTAATCGCTCTGCCTGTTTCTGCCCAATTGCACTTAGAAACCTGTTCATTGCACTTAGTAACCTGTATTTTTTGTTATGTAGCCACCAGCTGTTTCACTTTTGTATGTTTATTGTTGTCTAGTGTCACCTTTGTTCCTCTCTCTGTACAATGTTTTCAGTGCTGTAACTCAGTGGCTCTGTATTGTCACCTGACTTGGAACCTTTGTAAATGAGCCAATGACTCAAAGGTATTAATCTGAATCTTAAATAAATAAATGACACCTTTTCAGCTTGGTTATTGAGATGATCACATCATGCTCGCAACTTATATCCCCCCAAGAAACCAGAAACCTGCATTTGAATCAATCCTACACACTATCGCTCACCTCCCAAATGCTAACGAATCCATATTAATGGGTGATTTCAACATTGATTGGCTATCCCCATCCTCCTCCACCTACAATGACGCAGCACAGGCTATGGACCTCACCCAAAATGTTACCTCACCAACAAGGTGTGACACAAGAACTGGGACCTCCACACTATTAGACCTTATTTTTACAAACAGACCACGTAACATCACCCGGGCCTCAGTGCTCCCAGATGCTATCAGTGACCACTCCCCGGTTATCTGCTGGTGGTCGGGTAAACCCCCAGCACCACCAACTACCACATGGCATCGTAAGCTCAAAAAGGAGGCCTTGACTGCCTCAAAGAATACCTTGTAAATAGCAACTGGCTACCCATATAATGCACAGACAGTGGATACCGCCCTTACCCACTTTATAACTACGTTTAACAAAGCCTGTGATATATTTGCCCTTCACAAAGCAGGTGGTGAAACCAGGACTACCCCTGGATCACACCTTCCCTTATAAACCTTATGCAACACAGGGACAACCTTGGCACAAGGCCATAGACACACAGTGCACTAGGACAGACAACTTATAGGGAGCGCGAATAGATGCACCTGGGCAACTCGCAGGGCAAAAGCTGAATACTACCAGCATACCCTCTCCACCTCCTGGGAGATGGGAAAAATTTGGAGCAACATTCAGGAAATCAGCGGCAAAACTCGCTCCCCACTCCTACCCAACTCAATGTGAACGGGACATTACTCAAGACCCAGCTAAAATCGCTGAGCCCTCAATGACTCCTTCTCTGACCTCTCACATATCCTCCCCAAATTTCTTCCACCCTCCCAAAACCCCCACACCATGTCCAGAGAATATAGACCTTCCACCCCTGTTCCGGTTCCGAACCATTCCCGACAACCTGGCCAAACGCTATATCTCCAAAGCTATCGCTAACACTCACTTCAGCAATGACTCCCTGGACCTAAAACTTATTAGGCTTACCCTCGATGTCACACTACCCCATCTCACAAAATATTCTTAACCTCTCACTCTGCCTCGGCCAATTCCCCTCTAACTGGAAAAAAGCCTTGATCACTCCTATCTTAAAGAATAGCGACCCCACCTACACCGGTAATTATAGACCAATCTCAATACTCCCTCCTCTCTCCAAAGTGCTTGAAAAAATAGTCTCAGACCAGCTTACAGAGCACCTTATGAGACACAACCTCCTAAGTAAGGAGCAACATGTGTTCCGTGCTGGCCACAGCACCATCATGGCCCTCACTGAACTAACCACATTCATTCATGGGGCCCTGGACCAAGGATCTATTGCCGGGACCATCTATGTAGACTTAACAAAGGCATTTGACATGGTCAATCACGATCTTCTCATCCAAGTCCTGCCACAACTAAATGTAGCTGCTGAGGTCTCGGCCTGGTTCAAGAACTACCTCTTGGGTCGCTCTCAGCAAGTAAGAATCAACTCCACAATCTCCAACCCCAAACCTGTGTGCTCGGGTGTTCCACAGGGGTCTATTCTGGGCCCACTGCTTTTTACACTCTTCCTTAACTCACTCCCCAAAGCTTGGAGCGGTCATCTCCTACTTTATGCTGATGATGCTGTTCTTTACTGGCAACACCCACAGCCAGACACCCTCCAGCTCTCCCTTCAGAGGTTTTTCAGGGAGCTGGAAAACTGGTTTACTGTACACCGCCTGATCATTAACTATTCCAAAACTAAGTCCATGACCTTGCACATCGCTCAAGCCCACACAGCCAGATGACACCCAAATCACAAACTTGATGGTACCCATCTGGAACATGTTACTCATTTTAAATATCTAGGTGTCACCCAGATACCTCTCTCTCTCCTATCACAGACATGTACGCCTCCTCGCCAGTGATTAACCCAGAATTGGTACCCCACAGGATCAAGAACAGCCTGCCTGCCCATGCCATGCAGATAGCTGTCTCTCCTCCATCCTCTCACTTCTCAATTACGGGATTGTTATCTACGGCACCGCTGACAACTCCACCCTAAGTAGCATAATCACAGCTTAATAAAGCTTCCACTACTCACATTGGCTGTGACAGACTCACCCACACCTGCGATCTGTACATACAAACAGGTTGGCTTAATTTCCATCAAAGACTCAAATATCAAACCTGCATCTTAGAAAAAAAGATCCACCTCCAGCTTACTCCAGCCAGACTAGTCCCCATCGTCAGCCCGGCCCCTCACAGGCGGACTACCAGACTGTCAGCTGCCTCATCCTTTACGGTCCCCCATGTTGAATGTCTCTAGGGCAGAGATCCTTCCACTACCGTGTCCCCAAATGGCTCAACGCCTTCCCCCCTACTCTCTCCCAGACCCACAGCATCGCACTTTTCAAAACAGGCCTTCGAACACACCTCCTTGAAAACTCTAAATGTGAATGCCAATAAGGTCTGCTCTCTCCTCCTTCATCCCCATAACTGACTCAGGAACTTCCTAGTCCCTACGTTCCACCCTCTGCATTTTAGCTCTGTCTTGGGCCCACATGTATGCCTCCCATAAGCTTTTAAATGCTCTCTAATTGCTATGTCAATTCTGTAACCTGAAAAAATCAAAGTGTAAAAAAAAAAAAAAATTGTGTTTCTTTTAATGCTTTATATTGTCTTGTGTCTCTCCACCCCCTGTAACCACCGTGGAGCCATTGTATAAAAAACTGTCTGTACTGAAACCTGTATATAATTGCTCATTCCATCTGTCTTCCTTATACTTTGGTTCTCCCTCCACCCCCTGTAAATGACATGGAGTCTTTGCAAAAGAGTCTATGACTCAAAGGATTGTAATTCCGATTATACAGTAAAATAAAAAAAAATAAATAAATAAATAAAAAATATGCTTGAAGTCACTTATGATCTTCATGAGGCCTTGGACAATGGGGACACAGTCAGTGTCCTCTTCCTGGATCTTTCCAAAGCATTTGCTCAGGTGTACCATGGTAGCCTGCTTTCCAAAGTTCAGACCCTTGGTCTGTCTATATCTGCAGAATCCTGTTTCTAGAATTACTAGATTATCAGATCTCAGTCAGTCTCTTTGAATTCTTTTTCTTCTTTACTCATTGAAATCACTACTGACTATCCCTAGGATCAATCCTGGGACCTGTTTTGTTTAGTTTTATCTTGAATGATTCTAGCTGATATTTTACATAGCTTGAATCCCATATTATCATGTAAGTGATTATACTGTATAATGTGGAATTTTCACTGTCACATAACTTCTGCTATTTTCACCAAAGAACTAATTAGTGCTAAAATGAATCTGCACTAATTAGCACTTTTTCCATTATAGGGCATGTGGCACTAATGACTTAATGCTAAATTAAATTTGCCCAATAATGGTTACATTTGTGTTCACACTAAAATTGCTTTGCATGAAAATAAATGAAAATTACATACCTACCGTAATTCTTGATCTTCTTGGATGAAGTCTCCACCACTCATTCACACTAATGGGACGATGTCGGAGGCACTAGGACCCAGCGGGAGTCAAAAATCTTCAGGAAGGCCAGCGCCAAGGTAGGACCGCACATGCATGGCTCCATGAGATTGGCTTGCGCTGTATAGGCTATCTCAGCACTGACCCTCCAGCTGTCTCAGTACCTTTTTTACAAAGGAGGTGCAGCATAACCTGGACATAAGATGGTCTGTATGACCCATATAAGAAGGGTAAACTCAACAGGGTTTTCACAGCTCAGCCAATGAGGGAGTGGAGACCAGAAACAGGATGAGTGAGCTCGGGGAATGGTGGTGTGTGGAATGAGTGGTGGAGACTTCATCCAAGAAGATCAAGAATTATGGTAGTACACAGTTTTCATATTTTCCTGTACCAAAAGTTTCCACCACCATTCACACCAATGGAGAGTACTGAGTTGAAAACAACTCTGAGCAGGGTGGCAGGAAAAAGGAGCTCACTTAGGACAGCAGTCCGTTAAGGACTGACTTGCCAAAAGAAGGATGCTGTGTGGCATGGATATCCAGGGTGTAGTGCTTCACAAAAGTGTGCACAGAGTTTCAAGTGGCCGCATTACAGATGTCTGAAATGGGTATGTTCTGAATCTCCTCCAGGGATGCCGCGACTGCTCTGGTAGAGTGGGCATACACCTTGCTTTCCAGCTTGACCTGCGCCATCGAATAGCAATGGCAAAGACACACTATCAACCATCCTGAAATGCATCTGATGGCAACAGGCTGACCCAGCTGGGCCATGCAGAATGATACTAAGAGTTGTTTGGATTTGTGCATCTCCTTCATTCTTTTGAAATAGAATCACAAAACCCTTTTGGCATCCAGAGAGTGTGTTCCCCTTCTTTCTGGAAATTTGTAAAGTAGGTCAGAAGGACCAATGGCTAGTTAGAAATTTGAGACCACTTTGGTAGGAATTTAGGTGAGTCTCTGAGAACCACTTTTGTCCTTGTGGAATACTGTGTCTGTGACCAGGACATATATTTCAGATACCTTGCTAGTGGAGGGAATGACCACTAGGAAGGCTGCCTTCTGGGTCAGAAAGTTCTAGTCACAGGTTGCTAGAAGCTCAAAAGGTTTATGGGTGAGCATGTCTAGCACAAGATTGATATCCCACATGGCCAACAGTCTCCTGACTGATGGCGTAGTGTGTAGGATACCTTTAAGGAATCTCTTGACTAAAGGTATCTGAGCCACCGACATATTCTATACTGGCTCTTGATAGGCAGAAATCATGCAAAGGTGTACCTTTACTGTCAAGTATTGCAGTCCTGCATTCAACAGGTCTAGGAGGTACTCTAGAACCTTACTTGGTGGCAGACAAACGGGTCTGGCATGGACTTTATGCACCAAATGGAAAACAATTTCCATTTTACTGTGCAGCTCTTCCTAGTGGACCACTTGTGCATGGCTAAGAGGATTTCTTAGATCCTCTGAAAGATGTTAAACCTAGATACTTCAACAACAGAACCCACTCAACTCCCATAGACAACAATCAGTATCGAATGAAAATGTTTATCTGCTTTATTTTCTTTTTATATTTTCTCTTTTTCTTCTGGTAGCGCATATAAGTGTATAACTTTGTAACATTTCAGAACAAAAAAGTTCCTTCATCAGACATATTTGAGCTTTTTAAATATATTCTTAGTCCATACAATATGGATAATGCCATCTGTGGATACATAAAAATAATAATTTTACTTATTACATATTCATAATTTGTCCAAAACTTTATTAAATGTGAATCCAGAAATGATTTACAATTCATTAAGTATGTCGGGGAACTAACCTGACTGTAAAATGCAGCTTTTTTTGAAATAATGCTTTATAATCTCTTAAGTGGAGAAATATTGGAACTGGGGTTGGGGGGGGAGAACAAGGAGGTTTCCAACTTCTGTTTGTACTGTAAAATAAACAGTTCCCAATTACCCCATGTTTCATTTTAATTCTTTCTAATTTGTTCAGAAAAATCTTTTGAAACCAGACTGGGACAGAAAAGTTTAAATGAGTGGGAAGCCAATGCAGACTGATCAAGGGAAAAAGAGTACAGGGGAATACATAAAACGGGAAAAAAAAAAAAAGATAGTCAGGGCCTTAGAATTAAACCACAGAAGTACACAGGAACAAGAAAGTACGAGGGAATAGGTGTAGGCTAAAAATAAATTCTGCATAAAAATGAAAATAAAAATATAAAGGAGAGGGTATATATATAAAGTGTTTATGATGATTTTTGAGGTAAAGGAAAAAGAGGATAAATGGGGGGACAGCAAAGGGAGAAGGACAAAAAAAAAACAGGAAATATTCTAAAAAAGGAGCAATGGTGAAAATCAGATACAAAGACTTTACATGTTGTAACGGAAACAAGAACAAAAAGGTCCATCAGTCCAAGGGTAGTACATCATTCAAATAAATGTCCATGAATGGTCAGCAGTATATGAGCATTAGAAATATCTCAGCCAAATGTGGTCCAGATCAAGTTCTCTTTAGTCCACATCTTCTTTTATATGTTTTAAGAGTAAAAATCCACTATGCCTCTCTTTTCAATAGCAAGGACTCTTTATTACCACCTCTATTTGGTTCAGAGACTTTTTCTATTCCAAAAAAAAAATGTAATGATGAGATGCAATGTCTAGTTTCCAAAAAATGTCTTGCTAAGGGTGACCGTTTATCTCCCCATCGAATACAGTTCTTATGTTCAGTTATTCTTTGTTTAAGGGGGCAAGTGGTTTCTCCTATATAATAAAAAGAACAAGGGCAGATTATGCAGTAAACTACATAGTCACTGTTACAAGTAATAAAATTCTTGATTTCAAAAGTCCTATTATTATAGGTACGTTTTATAGTTTTTGCCTAACAGCACTATTACTGTGGGTACACAACCAAGTAGTGGGTATAGGCTGTGGAGTCCAATGCTGAGTTCTAATTAATTTGTTACAGATGGTAGTGGTTCTCTTTGCTGTTATAGGTTTTTCTTGAAATATTGTGGCACTTCTTTCTGTAGCTTGAAGGATATTCCAGTTTTCTGTTATAATATTTTTAATCTTTCCAAAACTTTCAGAATATTGTGTTGACATTATTATATTTCTTGTGAATTTTTTTGGAATATCTTGTAATAAATCTTGTCTTGTTTTCTGTGCACTTTTCTTTTGCTTTTTCTAGAGTAACTGGTCTGCATCCTCTTTCTTCAAATTTTTCTGTCAGTATCGTAACGTTATGTTCAAATCTTTATGGTGTGCCACTATTTGTTTTAATTCTCAGCTTTTGCCCCTATGGCATATTGTCCTTTAAATGTCTTGGATGGAAGCTTTATGAGTGTAATAGAGTGTTCCTTATTTTCTTGCTGCATAAATCTGTACTTGACTTCCCATTTTGCTTCAATATCAGTAAATCCAAATATGGGATACGTTCTTGATCAAATACAAGTGTGAAGGACAGATTCAGTGTTGCTGTTTCTAAATATTGATAAAAAGCGTAAAGTCTCATTCTGTTCCATTCCAGATAATAAGTATATCTTCTATGTGTCTCTTATATAATAGAAAATTAGATCTCTAGCTGTTCTTTTCTGACTGTACATATTCTAATTTGAATTTTGCCATATATAAATTTGCATATGTTACTTGGGGGTTCATGAAAGGTTTAATTTCTTTGGGTAAATATTGCAATGATTGGTGTGGATGATGGTGTATTAGGACTGTTGTAGATATATCTCCTTCTAACTAGTTATCTTTCCCTGGGAAGTGGGGGATTAAATTCCTATGAGATTTCATTCAGATTCCTTAGATTGTTTCCGTACATGTTTATTATACACTGACACTGTATTGAAATCTGTACATATCAGGCTCATTGTCTCAATTTCTTGGTGGTCCTTGACAAGTAGTCTTTTTTATTTGGCACTTATACTTACACTTGATATTATCATGTATAAAATCCTGTTACAACACTGTAGACCTTAAAGTTTATGGAATATGTTAACTGGTTGAGGGTATAGTTGAGGAAATTGTCTCAAATAAGTTCTACATTACATTATGTGTGAAACATTTGCTCACTTTGAGTAAACTTTAAACCCTCTGGGTGGGATATTTAGACTGCGCCAAAAAGATTCGCAATAGCAGGAGCAAGCGCAAGTGCAGTGCACCACTGTGCAATGTGCATGCTATTCAAACAAAGTGCAGGTCAAAGTGTGCTTACACAACACAGCTGAATATCGTGCCACATGCGCTATGGTGCAACCAGGGATGCGCAGTGGAGCAGGGCCGATGCGCAGTAGCACAACCAGTGATGCGCAGGGACAGGGACAGGAAGGAAGAGTGCACTACCCATGGAAGCCATGGGTGGAGGATCACGTAACAGGCCGAACAGACCCCCCAGGCACCCCATGAACCACACAACCAGAGGTGAGCTGGATGGACCACCAGCCCATGAACATCAGCACTGAACCAACAGCTGAGGCACGGTGCCCCAGCACACTCCCCTGGCAAGCTGTGACTGCAACACAAGGAGGGCCGGCCCTCCAGTGCCACCACACCCCACCAATGCTGATCACCCCCTGTACAGTGATCCCCAGACACCCGGCCCAGAAGCAATGCCCAACAGTGCATGGCACCAAGCATGTCACCACCACTACCTTGACAATGCAACCCTGTGCACCATGGTACCAAGCATGTCAGCTCCACTGTGATCACCCCACAGCGGGCGACACCAGTCACTGATGCAACAACAGCATACACAATGCCCCCCTGCCTGGCCCCCTCCATGGCACAGCAGAGAGGTCGACCCTGCGTCAGTATCTGAGGAACCCCACATGTGACAAGGCCTGCCCTGGACACCACCACCAGCAGGAAAGCACCCCGCACACCCACCCATGCACACACCCTGTCCCAGCACAGGCCCCAACAGACAGCACAGCTGCCCAATGTGGTGCATGGAGGCATGCACCACACAGGATGCAACACAGGGCACAGACAAAACCCCACCCTGTCCCAAGAGTACCCCGACACAGGGCCACAAGAGCAGGGCAACAGATGCCACTGGTGCATGTCCAATGATGCCGTGTACCCATGGGCTGCACCCCACCATGGCACTGGGGATCTAGCCATCTGGTGCATGCACCATGAAGCTGTCTGCTGCCAGCATGCAGCTGAAGCACAAGTGACAGACAGTAGACCACAGACACTGCTACAGACACCAGAGACAGCATAGAGGGGGGACAACAGCATAGCTCACAGTGTCACCCGAGGCAGACGTGCAATCAATCAGGTGACAGGACACCAACCACCATGGTTCCGTGCCCAGAGGGTGGCTGGCATGGACAGCCACCAGTGACATGCCAGCAGACCGTGCAAACCACAGACATGCAAGGGGCTTAGCCACATGGGCCATGTACAGACTGACAGGAGTGGGAGAGGCACAGTGCATGCACCAGGGACCACTGCACACAGGCATCCAGTGCACAGAGAACAACACACATACCACAGACAGGGACCATGGCCCCCACCCACACCAATAGTGGGGCTCTGCCAGACACACACATGCCCAGGCCTGCACCACCCCCGATGCCATGCACACCACTGCAGCAAAGCACCATAAGCCCACTGCAAATCAGAGACCACCACAGTTGTTATATTAAACATGTTTGTAATTCAAATAGAAACTGTACAATCAACAACACCAACAAAACTATGTACAAAGTAGGGGGGGCACAATCCAGGTGGCGGTGGGCATGGGGCCAGGGGGAACATCAAGGAGTGGGACAAAGGGGTGTGAGGGACAGTCTGGGGGGGAATGCATGGCATGTGCACCTCAGGCCCTACTGGTGGCCCCTCTCTTCACTCCAGTCCCTGTGGCACCGCCTGTGTCTCCACCGGTCACCACATTCCATCCCCTGGAGCAGCTCCAGAGTTGCCAGGGTCACTTGTAGGAGCTCTTGGATGTGTCACTCCAGGGTCATCCAGTATTGTTTACCTAGGACAAGGGAGCAGAGTCAGTACGTGTGACTGGCCAGACCCCCGCAGCCCACCCAATGTGCATGGCATACAGCCATGGGCCACACCTCTGTGATGGCATACAATCACCACAGTGGCTGCGCCCACAAGACCCACCTACCCAGGCACCCATAGCCATGTGGAATGCTGCACACACCCACTGCCCATGTTCTGCACAGCACCAACGTGGCCGTACAGTGTCACGGCTATGCAGTGTGATGGCAGTGGCACAGCCATGAACCCAGTGCATGCACAGCCCATCTGCGACACCCACCCATACATGCAGTGCCACAGGACAGTGCAGAGTGCACCATGTGGCATGCACAGCAGTGGGGCCATGTGTGGGGGGCCATGCCCTGCCACCACCCCTGCAACCCACCATGCACAGATGTAAGGGAAAACATGGCACTCACCTACATCCGCACCACCACCGTGCCCCAGCTGCAAGGCCACACCACCCGCTCCAACATGCTGTCCCTGTCCATGGGCCAAACGGGCCCTACGGTGATCTTCCAGGCCTAGGGTGCAAACATGGAGAGGGAAACATCAGTACAGGTCAGTAACATAGCCCCCCCCGCTGTGTGCATGCCTGCACAGCCCAGCCATAATGCACCCCAACCACCACCACCCCCACAGGTCGGACTCCCTCTGCAGTGTGGCCTGATGGCCACCGCGATACCTGGACAGACAGACACTACCAGTGATGGGATGGAGCACCTACCTGGCCATGGCACAGTGCCCCGCTGAGCACGTGCGTGTAGTCACCACAGGCGGTCAGGGTCCCTCCGATGGAGGTCGCCATAACAGTGGCGACACTGCTCTGCTGTTCTGCTGCTCCCTGTCACCTCCTCCAGGCCCTCTGTGACATTCTGCCACACCACAGTCCTTGGCCTCTGGAGGGGTACCTGCCCAAAGAGGGCAACAGCATGTGGCTCCACCAAGGCCACCAGGTTAGCCAGCTCGATGGCACTCCAGACTGGCACTCTGGTCTGAGGCATGGTGCAGTCACAAATGGCATCAAAATGGCACCCTGTAGCACACATACCCCACGTGCAGAGGCAGTGCGGTACTGCACTGCCAGTCGCTATTGCGCTGTCACCAGACTGCACAATAGGGGTGCAGCCATGCGTATGCATGGCACCTAGGGGGCAAAGGTCGACCGCAGGGTCAAGGGTCTGTCCGCGCACGGAGCACCACAGCGTGATTGGGATGCCCTGCATGTAGCATGGTAGGGCACATGTGTGTGATGCTCTGCGGTGGCCTACCACACTGTGGCACCATGGCACCCACGGCGCACCATGGCACGAGCGTCCCCTGGGCATACAGTGCACTAGCACCACAGGCACAGTGGTGGCTGTGCTCTGCACTGCCTCCCATGCACAGCATGTCTGCAGCACCACACGCATCGGTGTCAGCACCCTGGGCATGCGTGGTGTGGTGCCGATTGCACACATCACAGTTGTGTGCCATAGCCTGAGCATGCTCAACAACACTGCGCAAGGCGCAACAGCGTGATATTCAGCCAGGTTATGCAAATCAGCTCATGAACCATTCCACGGTGCATCTACTGCATTAGCATCCATTTACAGATGCACCTGCTCTCATTTGCATGCATTGCGCTATATATATGTGACCTGGGGCTGCATAGGCAATGGATCAGTATTGCAGTCCTTTGTGGTAGGTTGCATGCTGTTGGAATGTGGGGACAGTGGTCTGGGAGGGCTGTATGGGACTGCACAGTCTAAGGTAACACCTGTCTTTCCCCCAGGCGTGAGCATGACCGAGCGTGAGGAAGAGGAGGAGCAGGGAAGGGGGAGAAGGAGGAGGCCCAACTTCACGAGGGCTGAATCTGATGCCCTGTTCAAGGCATATCTGGACAGGGAACCACTGCTTAGTGGACAGTGGGGAATACCACAGGCCCGTGGTGCAGCGTGGGGTGAGGTGGCGAGTGCCATGAACCAGCAGGGCAGCCACCAGCGGTCCGTGCAGGAGTGCAAAAAGAAGGTAGGCAGAGACAGGAGGTGGATCAAGGACAAGGTGGCTGCCATCAGGGTGGGACGTGCTGCCAGCGGTGGGGGCCAGTAGGAAGTACCCCACCTGACACCACGGGAGGAGCGGGTGGCCAGCAGCATGCAGTGTAATGCTGTTTAAGACATTCCTGGTGGTGGCTTTCAGATGCCCATCACTGCATGGTAGGTCCAGTGCTGTCAGTGTGTGGGTCTTGGAGGGCATGCCACAGGGCCAGGCGGAGCCAGTAACGGTACTGTGTTCCTTTACAGCTCCTGAGCATCTACATGGGGTAGCGGTGGTGGGTGTGTCCACTGAGGGGATGGCCCTGGACATGGAGGATCACCCATCCACCTCCACAGGTGTCTGAGGAACCAGCCAGGTGCATACCTGCATGTCTGTCTGGACTGATGCGGGTGGTACAGGTGCGGACATGGCCCTGCCTGTGTCCCAGTGTGGCACCGCCCCCGTTGTCCAGTGTGCTGGGACACAGATTGGGGCTGGATCCAGCACCGATGATGATGGGATGCATGTCCCGGACAGTGATACATGTGGGACACAGGATGGTCCCACAGCAGGCGATACTGTAGGTGATGCTGCCATAGCAGTCTGTGCAGCAACCCATTCCCAGCCTGTGTCTGTATGCCCCAGTGGGGCAGCACTGGTGTGCGTCCAGGGCAGTGGGGCTCTCGCAACTGCTGCGGCAGTGCTGATATTCACTGTCATTTGGCAGCTGGAGGGGCAGTGCCAGCAGTTGGCCAATGACAACAGGGGGACAGTGTTGGGGGCGGTGGCAGTGCACCAAGTGTGGACATGCCCCAGAATGGCACTGGTGTGCAGCGCTCATCGTCAAGGAGTGCAGGCCAGTAGGGCCAGGAACACCATGGGGGACAGCAAGCTGGACAAGCAGACGACCCCTTAGATAACCACAGCCATCTTCTTCAGGCCTCAGTTGATCAGCAGATGCGGCTCGTGATGGCAGTGGATGCACTCAGTGCGGTTCTGCGCCAGGCAGACGAGCAGTGTAGCAGGGACCACGGCTTGCTCCTGGCAGAGTTGGCCCAGCAGCGGGTGGATATGACCGCTGCCATTGACAGGCAGACCACTGCAATGGCAACTGTCATGGCTTCACTGGCCAACCAGTTTGGTGCCCAGCCGCCACAGCCCCCACACAGTGTTATGTACACCCCCATTCCCAACATCGTGCGACACCTGCTATATCAACATGGGGTTCAGCTGTGGGCATACCGAGCACGCCTGATGCGGGCATGTTTGGTGGGCTGCAGACCCCTGCACAGACACAGTCGCATTCACGCAGTGTCACACCTGGGGGCCCGTCGGTGCCACCCCATGAGGCCACTGGTCAGTCTGGCATGGCTGGCAGGTCTCAGTGGGGCCACCCACGCATCCGTAGAGGCTGTGGTACTGTGCTGCATGACTGACCTGTCTCCCACCATGGCCACTGTCTGCTGCTGCCCTGTGTGTACTGTGGTGTTCATTGTGCAATGCACGGGTGGGGTTCCCAACCCTGCACACACACGGTCCCTGTGCACACCCTCCCGGCTGCTAGCCACTGTGGCGTGTGCATGATGATGCCTGCGTAGTGCTGTCTGCTACTGTGCAATGGTGCCCAGTGTCTGAGGCACGCACAGTGCCAGCCACTGGGCATGGTCGTGTGTGGTCCTGAGAGGGTGTGAGGGTGCCTGTTGGGGTGGGCATGCTGTTTGCCATTTGGGCATGTGTTGTGGTGTGAGTGCGTGTGTGTTCATGTGTCGTGTTCAGCCCTGCCCATCCATGACACCGTGTGCAGTCCCCCGCTCAGTCCCATTCCCTTACCGCTGTCCAGCCCTGGTGTCCAGCCCTGCCTGACTGTGGGCTGTGCCCTTGCCCTTGGTGGTTGCACATGGCCCCGTAACCTACCCGTGTTGTCTGAAGTGCTTCTCTGCAATGGTGTTCCGGTGCTGCTGTGCCATCCAGACCAGCCAGGGATCTCATCGCCCAGGGGGTGGCTGCCCTACACCAGTTGGACTGGTGTCCTCATCGTCCCCACTGCTATCCCCCTCTTCGACCTCAACGGCTATCCCACAGTCGGTGGCCATGTTGTGCAGGATACAGCAGGCCAGAAATAGCCCACAGGTCTTTGAGGGGCTGTACCGTAGGGCACCGCCTGATGTGTGCAGGCACCAGAACTGTGCCTTCAGCAGCCTGATCACCCACTCAATGACATTCCATGTTGTGGCGTGTGCCTCATTGTACCGTAGTTGCGATGGGGTCATGGGGTGCCGGTATGGTGTGAGCAGCTAGGGCCATAGTGGGTAACCACTGTCACCTGTGTGTAAAGGGGAGACATTAGCATGGTGGTCTGCATCACTATGCCATGGGCCATCATGGCCAGTGCTCATGGCACCTCTGACAGTGAACCGCCCCATGTCTGCACATGTTGTCCTGTGTGTTATGCATACTCACCTTCTAGATGGCTGGTGGGGATGTCCCCACTCTCAAACCTGTGGCACAGTGCAGACTGGTGCCAGATGAAGGCACCCTGTGCTCCTCAATGGTGCATGGCACAGACATTGATTATGTGCCCCCTGGCATCGCACACCACCTGGCAGTTTATACTCCAATAGCCCTTGCAGTTGATGTATGCCACACCCTCTGGGCCAGGTGGCAAGCGGATGCCTACATGGGTGCAGTCAGTGGCTCCAAGCATGCCAGGCAACTGTGCTACCCTGTGGAACTCCTGTATATGTGCTATGCGCTCCGCCTGTGTGCTGGGGAAACGGATGTACTCCGCAGCATGTGGCAGCAGTGCGCTGAGGAATTGTGTGAGTAGGCGTGATGCAGCTGACTGAATTATGCCTGTCATGTTCCCTGTTGGTCTCTGGAAGGTGCCCGTGGCAAGCAGGCATATGACGGCTGTGACCTTTGTCTCCACTGACAGCCATGGCTCCGCCGTGTGGGTGCCTGCATCTCTTCACTGCACAGCTCACAGAGCCACCTCAGAATTGCCCTGTTCAGGTGGTACCAGCCCACAATCTCAGTGTCAGGGTACTGTTCAAAGCTGGTGCGGGCTCGGTACTGCCTGTTCTGGGCATACCGCCGATAGGCCCTTCCATGGCCATGCCTCCCTGCTGCCTGCCTTCTCACACCCCTCATTACTTCCTCCATCTGGAAGGTAGCATTGGCCATGTCCCTGGCTGATGTTCCCCCCCCGGGTGGCTGTTCTCCTGTTCTCCCCACTGTCTGTTGCTGGTGCTGCCCCTGCACCGGGTTCACCTCCAGCTGTTTGCCTATGGTGGTCCTGCCTCTTGCCACTGCCCTCCATCCACTGTGGCACTCTCAGGCCCTATCGCGCAAACTGGCATGGGCACACCCACTCCTATCCTCACTCAGCCACACCTCTAGTGGGCCCTGTCCTGCACCTGGCCACTTCTGCACCCTGTTTCCTGTCTTGCCTTCCTGGCACTCTGTCTCCACGCTCCCACCTATGGCTTCCCTGTGGCACATTCTTTCTCCTCTCTCTTGCTCCCTTTTATTTTGGCTCTTTTCCGTTGTCGCGCAACTTCCACTTGCTCTGTTATTGCGCACATCGCATGCTGTTGAATATCGAACTGCACATGTTATTTCTGGTTCCGCCCCCTGCAGTTGCGCATGCATTCATTACTGTTGCACTCTGCTGCATTGCTTGTTGTGCTGTGCAGCTGGCTCCTGCTGAATATTGCACCATGGCGCATTTCCGCACTTACGCTGACGCATCCCTATTGCGCATGGCGCATTCACTCTGAATATCCCACCCCCTGTATGTTATATATACATATATATATCTCTACTGTATATATATTGTTTATTTTATTGTTGGTGCTTGTTTTTAACTTGCAGTTATATCTCATTTTAGCATGTATTATTATCCACAGGTTTGCCTTTCATTGACTGTACTCTTTAACACATGAGGACACTTGTAATTAGAGTTGTAAGCTCCGCATCTTACATGTAATTAGGGAGAATAGTATCCCAAGGTTTTGTTTTCATTAGACTGGTTGTTTCTTGAAACATACTGAGACATTGTAAAATTTATGTGAGGAGAACTCTCTGCTTGTTGCTATCTTCTGATAACCTTTGACCTTCAGGTACTTTTCAGCTAAAAGCACACTGGTGTTAAGTAGCTTCTCTGATGTAATCTTCTGTTATGTTTTGAATGAGTATGTTAAACCAATGAGAATTATTTCTGTTTTTATGCATTATCTGGGTGTAAATAGTATGGAATTTTCTAAATAACTGTCATAAAGTTTCTGAATAAGGACTTGGTTGATTCAAAAGGTAGAGCACTTTGTTCTTTTGTTGTAACATCTATGTTGGTCCAATAAAATGTTTCACACTGTTTGCTTCTGGATCTGTTATCACTAGGACCAATATGGGAACTACACTATTTGTTTGTGATAGAATACATCCCTCAGGGCTTGGGCACCATATATGACAGCTCTCATCTCCAGGACATTTATCTGTAGATGGGACTTCTCTTGGCTCCACAGACCCTAGGTGTGGAGGTCCTGACAGTGAGCTCCCTAGCTGGTCAGAGATGCATCCATGGTGATGGTGATCTGCATCTTCAGTGAGGCAAAGGTAAAACCTTGGAGAAGGTTGCCCTCCTGAGTCCACCAGGTGAGTGACCTCATTAGGCACTCTGTCACCTTGATGTGGAAGGATTGTGGACATGTGGTTGGAGACCCTTGAGTGCTGAGCATCCACTGTCTGGTTCTTATGTATAAGTGGGCTAGAGGCACCATGAACATGGATGATGCCATGAGACCTAGCATCTGCTGCATCAAGAGAGCTTGAACCAAGTTGTTCTCCTTGATTAAGCAAGTCATCTAGAGAATGCCATTCCTCTTGTCCTCTGGAAGGAAGGCTCTTGTCCTGGAGGTGTCCAGAGGAGCTCCAATGAAGAGAAGTTGTTGGGAGAGCTGAAATTGTGATTTGTCTAGGTTCAGCAGAACTTCCACGGATGTGAGAAGCTTGGAAGCTGTAGAGACCACTTCCTGTGTCCCCTGTCTGGAAGGGCTCACTAGGAGCCAATCATCCATGTATGAGTACACCTGAATGCCAAGTTCTCTGAGATGCACTGTGAGTACTGCAAAGCACTGTGTAAAGACTTGTGGCACAGAGGAAAGCCCAAAGGGCAGGACTCAGAATTGATAGTGCTGACCCACGGCCACAAAGTGTAGGCATTTGTGGTGGCTTGGGTGCACTGGAACATGCTGGTAGGTGTCCTACATGTCCAAAGATGCCAACCAGTCATTTTGATGAACAGGAGGCAGTAGTGTTCTCAGCAAGATCATCGAGACTTTTTGTTTGAACATGTATTTGTTTAACTTCCTTAGGTCTAGAACAGGGCACATACCGCCTGTTTTCTTTGGAACTAGGAAGTAGTGGGAGTAGAAACCTGTGTCCTGTTCTGCTTGTGGAACCACTTCTGCTGCCCTGCTGTTCAGAAGGCCATGAATCTCAGAAGTAAGAGGTCTGACTGAGTGGTAGACAGCTTGGGCTGTCACTTGGGTAAATGATCCAGAAGAGTCTCTAAGAAATTGAGAGAGTATCCCTCTCAAATTATCCCGAGGACCCATTTGTCCATTGTAATGGACTTCCACTGGTTTTAAAATTGAGTCAGATGGCCCCCTACTGCTGAAGAGGAGTCCCCCTTGGTCAGTTGAGGTGGGACATGGACCAAGTCTTCAGAGGGTGGCACTGGGTGCCTTCAGGGCCTGTGCCTTCTGCTGCATTTTCTTTTGTTGCTGAGGGATTTGGATTTTTGTTAAAAGCTCCTTGGCCTATACCTAGAAATGCCTGCCCGTTATGGAACTGTCGATGGTGTCCACCCTTCTGAGGTGAGGCTGGGGCTGGTCTGGCAGTCTTAATAATAGTCCTGGTTTTCTGAGTAGCCTCCAAAGCCTGCTCCACTTGAGGGCCAAACAGATAAACACCATCAAAGGGGAAATGCATGACTGTGCTGAGAATCATCAGTGAAGTCTGAAGTCTTTAACCAGGAGTGTCCCTGGGTACAGATCCCAGACACTACTGCTCTAGAGGCAGTGTCAAAGGTGTCCATAGTAACTTTAAGCTGCTGATTGTTGGGCTGAATGCCTCTGGTAATGGCCTGAAGAAACTCCAAGTTGGTGTCCATCTCCAGGAAAGCCTTGACCTTTTCTTTGAGCAAATGCCAGGGGGTATACTCATACTGAGAAAGGTGGCCCTGGTAACTAGCAATGCACATGTCAAAGGTAGCAGCAGCAAACACTCGCTTCCCCAGAGTGTCTATTTTATGAGATTCTTTATTTACCAGATGAGCCCTGGATTCCTGGGGGAGCACGGCTTTGTCCTTTTCCACCAGAACCACTAGAGCATCTGTGAAAGCTTGAGAAGCAAGGACTGGCCTGTCCTTAGGGGAATCGTACTTCCTATCAATAGACTTAGACATGGAAGGAATTAGAACTGGTCTGTCCCACACCACTTGTGAAAGAGTCTCAAAAGAGGGTTGCACTGGTGGTGTCAGGTCCACAGGAATTTCAGGAACATGCAGATATTGCAGGCGCAAAAGCTTCCCAGGGTCCACCTCAGAAGTCTGGAGAGCCAGAGTGGAATTCATATTCTTCAGCAGAGATTTAAAAGCGTGGTCTTTGACCACAGGCTCAGCTGACATGGAAGGTTTACTCTCTACACCATAAAATGAGTTTTCATCCATATCATTTGTCAGGCATACATCAGGATCATACTCATCATAGTCTTCCTCTACTCCAGAAGGGATAATATAGGTAGGAAAAGAAGGGAGAAGAGCCGGAGGTGCCACTCCCATAATCGGAGTTGAGAACCCCTACAACTGACACAGCTGGTGCCGAAAACGGCACCAGCACCACACATGGCACCATCAATGCTGTAGCCACCAGAGCAGAAGCCATGCACGATACCACAGCAGGTGCTGAATGAGTGCCTGGGGTCCCCAATCCCAACACCAGGACAGTTGAAGGTCGCTACACCACCAGAAACCTGAAAGTGTAAAGAGGAGTAGGAGGAGAATGCAGTATCTGTGCTGGCCCCTGCACCACAGCCATGTGATGAGAAAGGCACAAGACAGCAGCACTGACAGCACCAAAGGAGGTGTCATGCAATCAAGCTGACCCAGCTGCTCTGCCCGGAGGCCAACAGTCCCCAGGCCCGAGGGCCCTGGGTCTGAGTCTGCAGTCAAAGGCAGTTGGGACAACTGCCAGACCCACTGCTCCATAAGAGCGGCCCAATGATGAAACTACTCACTGGAAGACCTCCCAGTGGGTAGGGATGGACTCTGGAGCCGAGCACTGCAGCTGCTAGGGACTGAGGCCACAGGTGGCCCTGAAGGAGCTTGGGTCTACCTACTGTCCAATGCTGCCAATAGTCTCTGTGCAGATGTACCAGAGAACAACCTCAAGTAGTGCTGCTTCTTCTTTGACCAGTGGGAGGAAGAAGAGCTCAAGGCCGAACGGTGCCAAGCCTGAGACTGGGATCAGGAACGGGCCCACTTCTTTTTGTGCTTTCAGAAGGACTGCCCTTCCCCCCGAGCACTGGACTGCCCATGGTCAGACCCGCCCCCAAAGAAGGTGATGGACCGGACCCAGCCCCTCTGACAAAACAGCTTTCAAGCAAAGTCTCCGTACGATTACCGGCACCATTCATAGTCAACTCCATCAATGGTGAGCTGAAGAAAACTTCTTTTCTTTGTTACTTCAGTTTAAAAAGAAAAATATATATATATATTTTAAATAAATACTACTAAAAACACTAAAACTAAATCAAATACTGAACGACTAAAGCTGTTGTCATATGGACTTGAAGATTTGACTCTTAGTGGGCGAGTGACGTCGTCACTGAAGCACATTCAACAGTGGCAAAAAAGGAACTGAGACAGTTGGAGAGTCAATGCCAAGATAGCCTATATGGCATGAACCAGTTTTGTTGCACCTTGCATGCACGGTCCTTTCTCAGCGCCAGCCCTTCTGAAGATTTTTGGCTGCCGCTGGGTCCTAGCACCTCCAATGTAGTCCCATTACTGTGAATGAGTGATGGATACTTTTAGTCCAGGAAGATCTACTTTTACCGTATTGCTTTGTTTGGAAGGGTATTATATTGGCAGTGATATAGCCAGATATTTGCAGTCTGACTTTAAATTGGAACAAAAATTGTTACTAAAAATAGTCTTCTACTAAATATTGATATAAACAAGTACATGCACTTTGGAACAAAACAAAACTTAAAGACTTTACCCTCCCTTAGCTAAAGATTTGAGTGGCACCCTTTTTGTGACTGTGGGCAGAGCCAACAGGAGTATTGCATGTACAAAAGAAGTGATGTCATGTTTTCTGTCCGTGGAACTGACTGAAGGTGTAAATAGTCTCCTCTGCCTTACCCTCCCCCAACAAATGTTTTCCGCCCTCAAATAAATATGCTTTCATGTTAGTCAATGATTGCAGGGTACTATTTTCTTTCTTAAATGGGTGGTACAAGAACTGGAACCTGAGTAGTGGGAGGCAGCATTGTTTTTTGGGGAGAAGTAAGATGCACCCCACCTCCACCCAAGAAGATCCAAAAGATCCATCCCACCTTTTTTAATTCATGTGGGAGGGGCATGAGGTGGATCTACCATGTTGAAAGAAGAGTCACTAGTTTGGGATCTGGACCCAAGGAACAAAACAAGTCTGTTTTGAGTCCCTGCATTTTGTTAAGGACTAGGAGAACAGAAGATTGTTAATGCCTTCAAACTGACTTAAAAACCCTTAGAACAAATGATTATCAGAGTCATCTGGTGTCTCAAAAGGAAAGACCAAGAAAATAGACAGTGTTCAGGTATTTCTTAAACATTTACATACTAAAAGCAAAGTTCAGCTTCTGGGATTAACAATATTTGTTTACCATATTCTATCTATCTATCTATCTATCTATCTGTCTGTCTATCTATCTATCTATCTATCTATCTATCTATCTATCTATCTATCTATATAGTTTGTCTTTTTAGTAGTTTCAAAACCTTGAAGGCATTGGTGTTAGTAATGCATTTAGAAATACATTTTTTAATTGTCTTTACAGATAAATCATGCAGGTTCATGTGAGGGCACATTTTTTGGGGGGGAAGGGGTTCAAATTATTTTAATCATGGGCACAGTACTTGGTAAACACAGTCTGTGATTAAGTGTATTTTTCTTAAGTTTGAGAAATGGAGTTGACTTGCACATGTTAAAAATACCAGCTGCAATTAACAACTACTTGTAGAAACAAAATGCTGTTTTTTTTTTTCCTACTTACTTTTTTCCTGGCTCAGTTTATATCAGTGAAAACAAAGACTGGAACACCTATCAGAGCTGCCATCCCCCTGGACAAGCTATGTATCACTCATTTAAAGGAGTAGTCCACCCAGAATTTGCAAAAAACATATGTTATGCAGAGTGTTTTGAGCTATTAGAAGTAGAATGGGTTAAACACTTCCTGGAACTTTCTGCATAACAAGTTCCCCTAGGCACCTCACAGCACCACATTAAGCCATTTTACACCACCGTCCTAAGAGCAGTCAGTGTGCTACTTTGCAGGACATTGCATAACAAGGGACCCAGCCTTGCCTTTTTCCAAATAATATGCCAACTTCATTTCTCAGGCAGGCAGTTCTGGGCTACTGTTTATATTCTACTGAACTTAGGCAGCCAGTCATTCAGGAAAGCCTCCATATTAGGCCCTTCAATACCCTCAGGGATGCTGAGTATACGTATGTTGTTTTGGTGCCCCCGGTTCTCCTGGTCCTCAGTCCATTCCCACAGCTGGGTCAACTTATGCTCATGTTCCTGTAGCCTCCACCAGATCTGGTCCTGGTGGTCCTCCAGCCCCTCTGTGCGCTGTTCAAGGACATTCACCCTGTCCTGCAACTGTTGGACTTTTGCCACATTACTTGTTAAAGCAGCATTGATGCCATCCACCTGAGACAGCAACGTATCTCAAGCATTTGAGTAATGTAGGTTAACGGGTCCATCCCTTGCAGTTGTGGGTGAGACAGTGGGTGAGGTCCCAGAGTCTGCAAGGCCTGTGACATGGGCAGATTGGCCATGGCCTACAACAGAGAGGCTCTCCCCTCAAGAGCCAATACTTGAGCTGGTAGGGCAAATATGCTTAGGGTGAATTATGAGGACTAGAAGAGGGCCAGAAAGAAAACCACCTGACGCTACCATACTACAAGTTGAGTTGTCAGCAAATCGTGTCCAGGCCTGTGCAGCCTACTGTGTTCCCACTCAGCAAGGAGGACGCAGCCCGAGGGAGCAGTACAAAGCAAATACTAAAGCCAGAGGCAAAAAAGTGGGCATGGGGGCAGCCGGGGGGTAAAAGTTATGGAAAAAACATCATAGAAGTCTCAGAAGTTGGTGGATCACATCTTAAGACCACGGATAGTGCCTGGAAAGGGAGGGAGCCAAGACATTAAGCTGCCACCATGTTGCCGGTCAGGCCATGCCCCCTATTTAGTCTGTATTGTTGCTCTTGTTTACATCTCTGGTCCCTCTTTAATAATAATAATAATAATAATAATAATAATATCTTTATTTTTCATGGCGTCTTTTAAATATCAAGGTGCCTGACAAAGTTTAAAATCACAAATCAGACATCTCAGCAACATTAATTTTATAAGACCACTGATATCATTATACAGTCACTTACCAAAAGCTTGGTGCCATAAACATGTTTTTAAGGCTTGCTTAAATCCCTCCATGGTCATGCATTCCCATAACTGACAGGGTAGAGAATGCCAAAGGGTTGGGGCTGCATGCATAAATGCTCAGGCCCAGAAGATTTCAAACACAACCCCTCCTCGGCTGAGAGGAGCGATCACCCAGGGCAGTAAGGGATCAGGAGCTCTTTCAGGTAATCCGGGCCCAGTCCATGTAGGGCTTTAAAAGTCAGAAGACTGACTTTGAAGGTGGTCCACCACTGTACTGACAGCCAGTGCAGTCCGCGCAGCACTGTCGAAATATGACAGGACCGAGAGGTTCCCATCAAAAGCCGGGTCACTGTGTTCTGCACTAGCTGCAGGTGATGGATTTCCACCCCTGGTAGCCCTAGGTATAGGGAGTCGCAGTAATCTAGGCACGAGGACAAAAAGGTGTGGACCAGAGTAGGGAGATCACTCGGAACAAGGTGCTTAATCCTGGAGATATTCCTCAGATGGTAAAAAGAGGATTAGATGACGGCCATCACCTGCGAATGCAGGGTCAGCCCTTCATCAAAAATTACTCCAGGTTTCACACCTGTTCAGAAGTCAGGAGTGATAAGCCTCCAAGATAAGTCCAGAGAGTGAACCAACCCCCAACCCCTCTATCCGGCGTACTGGGTCCACAACCAGCATCTCAGTCTTTTCCGAGTTCAACTTCAGCCAACTGCAATCCATCCACTCCTGGATTTCTTCGAGGCAGTTATTAAACACCGAGACAGCTCCATCCTGGTCAGGTGCAAAAGAAAGGTGGAGCTGGATATCATCAGCATAGCAGTGAAACATCAGCCCATACCTTCTTTCAATGTCTCCAAGGGGCAGCATATATACTGAAAACAACATGAAGGACAACACTGAGCCCTGAGGGACCCCACATGACAGAGAAACTGGGTCCGAGGAATAGACCCCGGACACCACTCTCTGAGTTCTTCCCATGAGGAATGATGTAAACTGCCCTAGGACTGTACCCAACAGTCCACAGATGAACCTCAAATGGTCAAGTAGAACCCTATGGTCCACAGTATCAAACGCTGATGAGAGATCCAGAAGAACCAAGATGGAATGGCTCTTCCAACCTCTAGCCATCAGGAGATCACTGAGCACCCGAACCAGCACTGTCTCAGTACTATGTCTCTTTTGAAATCTGGACTGGAGGGGTTCATAGATGTCATGGATGGTCAAATGGTTCTCCAACTGTACAACCACTGCTTTCTCAATCACCTTCCTTAAAAAGGGAAGGTTAGAGATTGGTCTGTAGTTTGCATGGCAGTCTGGGTCCAAAGAAGTTTTCTTCAAGAGGGGTGTTACCACTGCCTCTTTCAGGGAGCTAGGAAACTCACCTGTTTCCAAGGAGCACCAGACTATCCATGCTAGGACTGGACTGATGGAATCAATACAACCCAAAATCAGGGAGGTTGGTCCTGGATCCAAACTACAGCATGTAGGGTGCACACCCTGGACAATCCGCATGACGTCCATGAACTCCGGTTGGTCAAAGGTACTCCAGGAAAGGTGAGCAGCAGTGGCCTCATGCTGATCCAAAGCAATGTCCATAGACTGTGCTGGTTGAAGTACTGCCCTGATGTCAGCCACCTTAGTCACAAAGAATCAAGCAAGTTTATCACACTCTACTTGTGAAAAGGCTTTTCAGACTTGTAGACAGGCTGGGTTGCACAGTCTGTCCACAGTCTGAAACAGCTGAGCTGGTTGATTCTGAGCAGCTTCCATCTCCCCAGACAGGAACTCTGCCTTCTTACGGGTGATTGCAGATTGATAGACTTGATAATGGTCCATCAATCTAAGGTGGTCAGCATCAAGGGCGGACTTTCACCAGCAAAGCTGTAACCTTTGTCCTAGTTGCCGCAGCTCCCTCAAAGTCCCATCAAACCATGGGGATCGAGGATGAAGGGAAAGAGGACAAACACAGACAGGAGCAATGACATCCATGGCCACTGAAATGGCCAAATTATAAGCCATCACGAGGGCCTCTGGGTCACTGTTTGCCACTGGGAGGGATGATAGGTCAAGCACAGCCGCCAGAACTTGAGAGCTTACATCTCATAAAGGGTAGTACCTGACCATCTCCACAGGGGTAGACCTTCGAAGGGGGGTGCTAAAACTGAACCCCACAGTGTAGTGGTCAGATCATCCAACTGGTTTCATCCCCAGGTCAGAGGCTTTGATCCCCAGGAGGAACACTAAGTCAAGAGAGTGCCCGTGTTTGTGAGTAGCAGTGGTAACTATCTGTGTAAGGCCTAGAGATGTCAATGACTAGAGGAAATGCTGTCCAAACTGTGAGAGTTCATCATCGACCCAGGTGTTGAAGTCGCCCAGGACCATCAGCCTGGGTGACTCAAACGCCATGTCGATGATGATGTCTGCGACTTCTTGAAGGAATAGCTTCTCATCTCCGGGTGGACGGTAGATGAGGGCGATCTGACAACCTACACCTGCTACTACAGTACTCTTAAATGACTCAGTTTCCTCAACTGGTACACTCATGAGGTTAAGTTCAGTCTTGAAATAGACCACAACCCCGCCCCTCCGCGATCCAATCTTGGGCGCTGTATCACCGCGTACCTGGCTGGTATTAAAGCCTCCAAAATGGGGCCAGAGTTATCGTGCAGCCAGGTCTTGGTGATGCAAGCCAGGTCCACAGTTCCAACAAGATCTGCAATAATTGCAGTCTTGTTTTTAACTCACTGAGGCCTCAGGAGCTCTTTGAGAGTTCCACCACTTGTGACCTGTATACTTTTAACAGTGCAACCTGGAGATTTCTGAGCAAAATCAAGTCATAACAGCATGCCACAAACAAATGCAAATACCTCATGAACCGTAAGTGCTACACACAAAGTATGAGTGGCAACGTTGTTCAGCACAAAATTACCTTTCCAATGGTACTACGCAATTAAATATAAGTAGTTCCTATTTTTTCCATATTGGTTGAAATTGTGAAAAAATGTTTTTTTTTTAATAAAAAAGGCAACAGATACCATTTTTTGTGGGAAAATATTTAACATATCAACACCAAATTAAGCATCCATACATTAGAAGAAGGTACAAAACTAATTTTGTGTTAAACATTTTTTTCCTAATATGATACATGCATTTCTTTTCTGTTTTATTAAGGTGGCTAGGTGAAGCTTGAGAGACAAATGTCAGCCATGCACATCATACCATACAAAAATGCGAATATCTTCTAAAGTATACATAACAGACACAAAGTATCAGCGGCAAAGTTGTGCAGCAGAACATTACCTTTCCAATGGTGCTATGCAGTCAATTCTACTAACTTCAGTTTGTGAAATATTTAAGTTTTAAGCAGTGACGTCCTCAGGCATCAAAAGTCCTCAGTGGAACAAAGTGCAGGACGTCTGGAGGTGTTAAAGACCTCAGGAGTATATTTTCTGCTGCCACCTACAGGCGTCTTGGGATCTCAATGAGTTAATTTACCAAACTTGGTAGTGCCCTTAGGTATGTAAACCAGGCATGGCGGACCACGTTCTGGGTTCCATTTCGCCCCAGGGCATCTCTTGGATCTTACCACCCTGATGTGGTGGCTGCGCTCATTCATCCTCCACTGTTCATACCCCCACCCCTCCCCCTTACGGGCAATACCCAGTGCCCTGCAGCGTTGGTAGGTAGTGAACTGTAGTGGGGGAGGGGTGGAGGGTGCGGAGAGCAGAGGTTGAATAGCACACAACCGTGGGGGCAGGCCTCCAGCACATTCTCATGACTTAAATATAAAACAACACTCCCTCGACTAACCAATTATATACCAAAATAAGAATTCACAAAACTATTCTAAAATAAAACAAAATTAAGCAAAAATCTTACTTAAAATAATAAATTACCATCTAAACCCTCCCCAAATAAATAAATAACCCTTACATAAACCTCCCTAATATTAAAACTCTAAAGTAAAATTAAAATTATAACAACTTAGCAAAAATTCAAATATAAAATAAAAATAAATCATACAAGATCTTCACCTCCCCAGGGCCCTCTCATGGCCTCAGGAGGAGAACAAAATGATATTACACTAAGAAATAAGTAAAACAAAACATCAAAATCATAAAGTAAGGTTAGTAAAAAAAAATTAGCTGATGATGCTTATAACTAAAAGAAATGTCAGGGGAGAAATACCGTATTCCAAGCCCCTATGATCCTCTCACCACCAACAGGGCTGAAAAATCCCCCTCAGGAGCTCACACCCCCTGAGGAGACAGATGGAAAATGTCTCAATGATTTCTCCCAAGAATAAAACCAGACCTTTATCAATCCTCAGGCACTCTCATTGACTGAGTCTTAAAAAAGTACGATACTCTTACTGATGACAGAATAATAAGATTAAAATTCTAACCATAACCCAAAGTAAGGAAGGGGATCCCAAAAGTCCTCTTCCAAGGAACAAAATGGGCATATAATGCTCTTGGGTTCTACCCTGCCACCAATTATAAATAAAATAAAAAAAATGTCTAATTAGTGTTTAGCATGACTGATAGGCCTAAACAGAGAACAGGACCCACAGGTTTTCAAAAATTAGGTTTCCTGTTTTCAGCTTCAGAAAAAGGCAGACTACCATGAGCTTTCTTTGATATGCTTGGGTCCAGATCACAACTGAATTAATTGTGAACTTTGTAAAACATTTTGCCCTAAAACTCAATAGAAAGGGGTTTTAAAAAGAGAAGAATTTATGGCTTCTAAGTCTGCCTTTATGTTAGGGGAGCAATGAGGGAGGCTAAGAAGGATAATGCCCCTCCAAACACCCCTAAAATGAAATGGGTATTAGCTCGCTGCTCTCAATATTGCTGTGAGAAAAGGAGCAGTCTGTGCCTTTTTCCCCCCTCTGGCCAGATCAGCTGTGTGCTCATACCTGATGTGTGCTGATAAGTGGTGACATACCTGAATGGAGGTGGTGGGTAATGGGAAGATGTGGCAGTGGTGCACTGCTGTGTGAATCACGGGACACTGGGATGACAGAAGACTACAGGTCAGCTGACAGAGAGAACCTAGCACAGTGAGATGTGCAACCAGACCATCAACCTCAACAGTAAGTCCTAAGTTCCAACTGAATGACTAAGTGACATACTGGGACACCAATAGCAGGAGTCAGGTTGATAGCAGACACCAATGGTGTGTGTCCTCTTCCTCTGCCCCTGCCATCTCTAGGTGTGCATGTGATCTGAGCAGCACCTGCATGATAGATAGTGTTCTTAACTTGAGACAGGATGGTTGTATAGTGTACTCATGGCTCAGTTGCTAGTGAGACAGAGATTGGGGATTTTTCTCATACTAACATACTAAAATGCCAGCAGAATAGGCCTAACGGTCTTTTGCGTCTGCTCGTTTGGTCAGCCCCCACCCTGGGAGCTGATCTTGCTGCACCCCTCGCCTTCTCTGGCTTCTCCCTTCCCAGTTCCAGATATTCTTGCTGCATTGGATTTTGCTTCCAGAACCCTAAACCTGTACCTGTCCCACCCCCTCTTGAACCCCTCCACCGTCTCTGCCTCCACCAGCCACCTAGGCAGCGCATTCCATGGCTCCACCACCCTCTCAGTGAAGTAGCACCACCTCCTTTCTCCCCTGAATCTTCCCCCCTCCAGCTTCAACCCATGCCCTCTAGTGGCCCCCTCCTCCTTCCTTCAAAGCACCCTGACTGTTCCTCCCCTATTTACCCCCTTCATGTACCTGAAGACCTCTATCATGTCCCCCCGGTCCCTTCTCTCTTCCAATGTGTACATATTTAGCTCTTCGAGCCTCTCCTCATAGGTCCTGTCCCCCAAGCCCCAAATCATTTTGGTTGCCCTCCTCTGGAACCACTCCAGGAGTTTAATGTCCCTCTTTAAGTGTGGCCTCCAAAACTGCACGCAGTACTCGAGGTGCGGCCTCACCAAGCAGTTATACAGAGGAAGTATCACTTCCCTCCTTCTGGAGGTGATCACCTTAGCGATGCATCCCAGCATCCTGTTAGCCTTGGCTGCTGCCCTCCTACACGTCTCTGAGTTGTTCATCTTGACATCCACCACCATCCCCAGGTCCCTCTCAGCCATCGAGACTTGTAGCATTCCCCACCCCCGGGTGTACACTTGGCCCGGGTTTCTGGCACCCAGGTGCAGTACCTTGCATTTCCCTGCATTGAACCTCAGCTTCCACTTTCTAGACCATCTTTCCAGAGCCTCCAGGTCTCCAGGTCCCCTGTGGGGCCACCTCCCTCCTCCTCCCCATCCACCACCACCCCCAGTTTTGAGTCATCTGCAAAGAGACTCATCTCACTCCTGATACCTGTCCTTATGTCAGAGACGTAGGCGTTGAACAGGAGGGGCCCAAGGACTGATCCCTGTGGGACCCCACTAATGACCCTCCTTGGGGATGAGACTATCCCACCAACTATGACCCTCTGGGTCCAGTCCCGGAGCCAATTGCCTATCCATCTGATCATCTGGTTACCCACCCCCATTTCTCCCAGCTTATCCAACAGGATCACATGACGAACAGAGTCAAATGCCTTGCTGAAGTCTAGAAAGAGGACGTCCACTGGTCTACCCAGGTCCAAGGCACTCGTCACCCAGTCATAGAACTCCACAAGGTTTGTCTGACATGATTTCCCCAGGACGAATCCATGCTGTCTATCGTCCAGGCACCCTGACTTTTCCAGGTCCCCCCCAGCCTCTCCTTGACAATGCCCTCTATCACCTTGCCCACCACCGATGTCAGGCTGACATGCCTGTAGTTTCCTGCCACCTCCCTTGATCCCCCTTTTGGATAGGCACTATATGCGCCACCTTCCAGTCCTGGGGCACCCACCCTGTCCTCAGTGAGATGGTGAAAAGCTCCGCCAGGGGTTTCACCAGGACATCCTCAAGTTCCTTCAGCACTCTGGGATGTAATTTATCCTACCCCAGTGCTTTCTCTGTCTTAAGGAACCTGATGGCTTCCCTCACTCTCTCTGCTGTGATTTCCACTTCCACTACCTCTTCTCCCTGCTTAGCCTTCCCCCCTCCTGCTAGTGATGCCTCCCCCTCTCCCCAGAACCGCCGATCAGTAAGGGCCCCCCTCCTCAGTATCACTGTCTCCTCCCATGTATGATGCAGTACCCCCATTTTCTTTGGTGAAAACTGAGGTGAAGTACTCATTTAGTACCTCAGCCTGCTCACCCAGGTCTTGTGCCCATCTCTCCCCTGTTTTAATCCTCCTAATCTGTCCCTTCACTCTTCGTTTTTCCCCAATGTATCTAAAGAACCCCTTGTTCCCTCTCCTAATTTCCCTGGCCAGGTTCTGCTCCTTCCTTGCCTTAGCCACCCTCACTACCCTAGTGGCCCTTCTAGCCATCAGCTCATACTCCCCTCAATCCCTTTCACTCCTTGAGCACTTGAATTGCCTATAGGCTGCCTTCTTTCCTCGCACCACCTCCTGGACCTCCCTGGTCCACCAGCAGGGTTTTCGGGCCCTACCGCATTTTCGTCTTACTCTTGCACAGGTGCTGGTAGCATCCTGCACCCCTCTCCTGATGATTTCCCACCTACTATCAGCGTCCATGTCTGACCCAATCCCATCCAAATGCTCCTTAAGGATCCTTCCCATTTCCTTAAAATCCGAACCCCTGAAGTCAGTTACCTCCATCTTTGTGCAGCCTTCTACCCCTCCTAGGTCCAGGCAGAACCAGACCGTGGCATGATCACTCCCCGCCAATGGGTCCCTTACCTCCAGGCCCCCAATCTGGTCACTGTCTACCAGGACCACATCCAGTACCCGTGCCTCCCTGGTCAGTTCCCCCACCTGCTGAGTTAGGAATGTGTCTTGAAAGACATCCAACAACCTCTGTTCCCTGGTCACCGAGGATGTCATAGTCTCCCAGTCTGTTCCTGGCATGTTTAAGTCCCCCAACACCACCACCCTTCACCTGCCCAGTCTGCAGTGTCTCCCAACATCTGCCACCAGACTGTCCTCCAGCTCCTCCGCCAGTGCAGGGGGTCTATACACCACTCCTATTTTTACTCTCTTGCCCCTCCCATGTTATCAAGGTGAGCCAAATCGCCTCCACGGTTCCCTCCGCCTCCTCTACTCCCCCTATGCCAATGCAGTTTTTGACTATCATTGCTACCCCTCCTCCCCTTCCCTCCCCCCTGTCCTTCCTGAACATAGTGTAACCCTCCAGGTTCAGGTCCCAGTCGTGTGCTGCGGTGGCCCAGGTCTCAGTGACCGCTGCCACATCCACTGCTCCCTCAGTTAGCATCACCTGGAGTTCAGGCATTTTATTGCCCAAGCTCCTGGCATTTAGCAAGACTACCTTCCACCCTTTCCCTATACTTCCATTTCCCCTGCTCGTGTTCCCATGGGGATTCTGTTTTCCCTGGTCTGCACTACCAGTCGTCCTTTTCCCCAATCCTCCCAGCTCCCAGGAGGTGGAGACAGAGTCCCCTCCTTTATCGGCATCCTCGACAGCCTTTTTCCATCCCTGCCCCCCTTCACAAGTTTAAACCCCACTTTTCACCAATGAACCCCACTATTTTCAACTTAAGGATTCCCTTCCCCTCCAAATTGAGATGGAACCTATCTCTAGCATACAGCTCCTTATCCTCCCAGGTCTCCCCCCAATCCCCCATCAACCCATATCCTCTGGCCTCACACCACTCCCTGAGCCACTGGTTTATCTCCCTAATCTTCCTCTTGTGCTCCCCACTAGCCCTTGGCACCGGCAGGATTTCTGAGAAGGAAACTGTGCATCCTATGATCCAAGAACTTAAAAAAGTTCTTTTAAGAGCTAGTTATAGTCACCACTCCTGTCTTGGCACTTTACAATAAACTAAAAAAAAAACAGAAAAGCAAGCTGGTCCTGGATGAGAAGGAGGGAGTGACTGCAAAGAAAAGTTATGAAAAAAAATTATTTTAAGAACTGTCAAGTGCTTACTGTGTGTGTGTGTGTGTGTGTGTGTGTGTGTGTGATTGAACAAAAAAGTTGTTATGTTTCAGTATTCAGTCATTATTGGATCCAGTTTACAGGCACAATCAGCTGGCAACAATAGTGTGTGGTAGTAGTGAGGATGTATTTCATTTGTTCACAAACTTTGACTACTATGATGGCTGAAAAAGATGAGACTAGCAAAAGTAAATCAAAGTAATGGAGGTTGTCAGACTTTTGACAAAGTCAAGCCGATCACCTCAACTTTTTCTTCGTTAACCTGTAGCAAGTAGGAATCTCCCTCTGGAGCGTTGTTTTCCTCTTCAGTCATGATGGTCGAATATCAAAACTCACTTCAGAGCTATGAGTATGATGATGAGTCGACATCAACACAAGCTCAACTGCCTTTGTGAAAGTCTAACCAATATGATATCGGCAGATGTCTGAATTTGCAATCAAAAAGGCCACCAAGTATTACTGATGAGGTTCACTACAAACTTCTTCATTCTTGTTGGGTGCCACAAGAATCATGCAATTTCCCTTTTGTATATCAAGGAAAACAAACACATTGTTTTCAGTTTCAGTGGCTAGGATACAGTTCTTAAGACGAAGGTGTCCTTTGTAAGATGTGTGTTCTGTTTGCAAATACAGAAATACATGGAAAGCATCAAAATGCAGGACAACTTGTTACAAAACCTCTTGTTAAATGGAAAGATGTTCTTGACAAGTTTCAATCACATGCACTTTCTAAGTACCACCAAGATGGTATGAGTGCAGCAGCAGATTTGTCAGCCTATTATGAGGGGAATAAAGTAGATGTATATATGATGGATTCTTATGCGGAAAAAAAGAACACAAGAAAACTGAAAGAGATTGTTTCCCATAGTAGAAACAGAGATTTTCTGTGCTAAGCAAGGATTACCACTACGGGGTCACCATGACGGTGAAACACTGCTTACTTTTGAGGAATCAGAAGATAACAATGGTAATTTTTGTGCCACTTTCAGATTCTCTATGCAAGCAGATGATGACGTTTTAGCAAAACGTTTGAAAACGTGGTGGCAATGCTACTTATATAAGCTAAAAATTCCAGAATGAAATTATTACCACAAGCAGCAACCAGATACAAGCACTTGTAAAGCACGTAAATAATGCAGGGTTTTTCACAATTCTTACAGACAGCATGAATGACAGTACTACAGTGAAACACATTAATAATCGTCCGGTTCATCAAGAACAATATTCAAGAACAGTTTCTGGGTTTTGAACAGCTTACTGATGGAACAGATAAAAGAACTGGACAGAAAAAAATAGAAAGCCTAGGGCAGTATGGTCTCAATCTTGTGAAGATGTGTGGCCAAGGATACGATGGTTGTGCAGCAATGAGAAGTACTGCAAAAGGTGAGTAAGCAGTACTTGCAACAAGAATACTGAAAGCAGTTTACGTGTGCTGTTCAAGCCATGCTCCGAATCTCATCATAGTACATGTGTGTAAGTTACATGAAATCAGTAACTTTTTTGAAACAATGAAGGACGCGTCAAAGTTTGTTCATGGCTCAGCTAAGAGAAAGATGCTTCTGAAAAGTAAAATCAACATCATCAGACATAAAAAAAGAAGCTCACTGGACTGTGCGCAACGTGATGTGTTGAAAGAAATGAAACAATTGTCTGTGTCATTGATATGTATCCTGCTATGACAGAGGTACTGTCAGATGTTGCTTCTGCAATAGCTGAACAATTTCTTGCCTGCATTCACTCTCATGGATTCCTTGTCTCATAAACACACTGGCAAGGTTCTTAGGACTGCTTCTTCCAGTGTCTGTCTGTCTTCAGAAACCAGATGCTGATATTCTGCAGGGCTTACAGCAGATCAAAGATGCCTGTGATGTAATTCAGAGAATAAGGTAAAACTCTGAGAAGGAGTTTGACAACATATTTCTGGGGCTACAACAGACACAGCCCTCCATCATATCAAAGTCACCTTAAATAAGGCATGCCACCTCTCCACCAGTTCCAAGCAGTACATGCACACTTGTGACCTATACACCCGTGCCAACTGGCTCCAGTTCAAGGGCAGGCTTAGGTTTCTGACCTGCTTGCTGGCCAAAAAAGGATGTCTAGGTATGTTGCGCACCAGTGTTCAGAAGCTCCTCACCCCCACAAAAGTACCCACCCCCACAAGAAGCTCCGGGAGTATGGTCTTCAAGGTCCCCAGATGGTGCACCTCTCTAGGACAAATGGCTTTTGTCCGCTGGGCACCCAAATGGATTAGCAACCTGCCTCCAAGCATCTCTACTAAATCATGTTAGGACCGTTTAAACATGAGCTAAGAACTCATCTGGTTGTTAATGCTTGTTGCTGCCATTTCCAATAGGGCCTCTGGCCTACCTGACTATAGTCCAACCACAGCACCACCTGGCCACCTTCTTTATCACGCTTCTTCTCCTCATTCCTTCGTGAACTGTCCAAAGTTCCTCCTTCTCCTACCTCCTTTTCTATCTCCTCCCCCCATCCTCTCACCACAACACTCTGTCAGTTCTTATCCCATCACCCCGTGAACTCGTACCCACTACTTTAATACTGGGCTTGCTCCACCCCAATGCCTGGCACCTCTAGGTAATCTGTGCCTGCTACTTAGTATTGGTTATTGCTCCACCCCAACACCTAGCACCTCTAGGTAATCAAGACATCTCCTTGATGAGGCCCAAAATCTGGGCTGATTCATGCAGTGTTATCTCCTTGCAGTTTGTCCTCTCTCTGCTGCCCCTCTGCCTGTGCTAACCTATCCCTTTATCACACTCTCGTCCCCCCATGTTGTTCTTTGAGTTTTGTTCAATCTTAGTATATATGGTGTTATTATATTTTAGTGTTATTGCTCTGTAACTATTTTTGCTTAAATGCCTATCCATTGTTGTCATCCTTTATCTCACAGCTTAACCGTAATTTGTTGTTATGACTCTTGATGTATGGCCTTGATGTGGAACCTATGTAGTAAGCCTGTTCTCAAAGGTTTAATCCAAAATCATAATATTTCAAAACACAGAAGAACTTACAGGAGTCCCTCTTAAAAGACCTTGTCTGGCAGGAAGGCAAACAAAATGGGTGAACTATCCACCATCCGATCCAAAAACATACTACAGAGTTTCAATTTTCCTTCTATTTGTCAATAGCCTCTTAAATGAACTATAAGAGAGATGCAGTGAAAATGTAAGCACAGTTTGCAGGATCCAACATCTGATTCTGAAGTATGTGGCTGTGGGTGGATTCAAGAAGTTAAGTAGTACCACAGAAATGTATGAGGACAATGTTCCTGGTACACTGGAGGACTTCAAGAAAGAGTATGATAGGTGGCTAGCAAAGTGGAGCAAAGAATCCATGAATGACAGACTGAAGAATGTCATGGAAGCACCTGCAGCAGCTGACATAATGTTCTATCCAAACATTCCGCTGTCTATTGAAAATCTTCACCTGTCACAACACCATCAGTCAAAAGATCCTTCAGCTGCCTACGCAGGTGTAAGTCCATTTGTGTACAATGATGGGACAATATCAGCTTTCAGGGCTTGCAGTGATGAATCTTTCCAGAAATAACTGACCAGGTTTAGAAGACATTAAAGACATTATAGATGAGCTAGCAAAGAATCGTCGCTTGGATTTATGAGTGACTGACTTCATGTTTGTTTTTAACTTTTTTCTTTAGAATAAATATGGTTTTACTCATTTATTTTGTATAACACATACAGCCACCTGTAAAACTAAAGGGTAGTTTTCCACAAAATGCACCACAGAGCATCTAGTACCCCAGGGCTTGAAACCAACAGGCACAGCAGCAAGGTAGTATGATATGCAGCCAACCACAGCTGGTGAATCTATGCCTCAGGTAAAGTACATTATCAGCATCTTGTTAGCCTCCGGTACTGAATATACAAATGTAGTATTCAACCTACAGCCAGCCAGATAATGATGATGATTTTCCTTAGAAAAAGGCATTTTGCAGCTTATTTAGAAGCTAAATTATTCACCTTTGAGCCCTCCTTCATTGGGGAGGAGAGCCCAGAGATGAGTTATTTAACTTGAATGATAAGCTACAAAATGCACCACAGAGGATCTAGTGGCCCTGGGTAGGCTCCCAGTCCCCTGGTCTAGAAGCCAACAGGCACAGTAGCAAGGCAGTGTAATATCCAGCCAACCACAACTGCTGACTATGCTTTTTGCAGCTTATTTTGAAGCTAAATAACTCATTTAGGAGTTCTGCTCCATGGTGGAGAGCTCAGAGATGAGTTATTGAGCTTCAAAATAACTACAAAAATGCATCACAGAGCATCTAATATCCCAGGGCTTCTGGAAGCCTGGTGGCCCACAGATCCCTGGCATTTATGAAAAAGAATGCCCCCTTACACAAATCCTGGAAATGGCCCTGTTGACTTGCCTAGCCCCACACAAAATGTCATGCTTGTTGCTCCCCTGCTCTATGCCACCAAAACACAATAAAGGCTCAGAGGGAGCTCCTAATAATGGAAGGCATGTATCAGAGGGTTCTTCTCCTCTTAAGCAGCAGTTCTGTCTAAGGGGACAGATAAGAAAGATAAAGCTGCTCAACCATCTGAAAGGCATGGAAAGGATGGTACAAATATTAGGGTGTCTGCAAGGGGAAACCCTGAATCCAGTTATGTCAACCATATAAATAGAAGAGCCTCAGAGCAGGTTCTGGAACCAGTGCCTGCTATGAAAAAGAAAATTGAAAAGCATGTCTCTGCCACTCCTCCTGTGAAGGAGAAGGCAGTTGATCAGAGTCAAATGCCCCAGAGGACTTACCAAAGATATGGCAGTTTTTCCTGGCCTTCCAGGCTGTGGGATATCAAATCAATGTGTCTTCCCCCCCAGGCTCCAGTTCCAGAACAGCAGCCTGTACAGGAGGGATACAGCCTGGGTTGCACTTGGAAATGAGCCTCGGCTCGGTGTGCCTTTCCTAGTTATCAATTTTCAAATAAATGAATATGCACTTTGAAGAGGAGGAGGACGGTGAACCCATGGAAGATGGTGGTTCCCCTGATCAGGAGTTTGATTCCATTCTTAGGGCTACTGAGGATTACACCTCTTACTCTTCATTCATAAAACAAACAGAGGGCACCCTTAGCATCATCTCTCATGAAACTGAGGAAAATAAGAAGAAAGTAGAATTCACAGACATCATAGTACCACCCCTACAAGAAGGCTATTGGTCCCCATCAGCAAGTTCCTCAAAAAAGACACATCTTAAATCATGTAAGTACCTGCATGAGCTGCTGTCATTGGTAAGAAATCTAAAACAAAGTATCAGGTGGACAGGTGGGGAGGGGGATAATTATATCTGATGACCTAAAGGTGGCCAGGCAGAGCAACAAGGCAGTTGGGAAAACTAGTGAGATTCTGAGGTGAATAGGGAGAGGTATCACCAGCAGAAAGAAGGAGATGGTGTTGCACACATTGCTGGTAAGTTCCCACCTAGAGTGCTTTGTTCAGTTTTGCAGACCACATCTCCAGAAGGACATAGAGTGGAGGCAGTCCACATGAGAGCAACTAAAATGGTGCATTGTCGGCGTCATAAACCCTATGAGAGTCTGTTCTGTGGCACTGAGTAATGTGTGATTGATCTGTCATGCTTGTGACCCAGTTTTGCACCCTGCATCCAAGACATCAGGAGCAGAGGCCAGTAGGGAGGATGAAAGAGTGCTCTCCTGCCAGGGGCGAGGAAGCTCAGCTCACAGTGCCACTCTATAGTAGCTGCTGGTGGTGGTTGGTGGAACAGCTGATGATGATGTAGGTGACCACATGCTGTCAGGAACCCCCCCCAACCAGCTGTGCATGTATACATGCAAGCAAATATGGTGGAGGGTAGGCAGGACTTGAAAACAGGAACATTCTGTGCTGGCATGCTGGACGAGGGCCACTCTGCCCTTCTCCATGCCTAGACCCTATGGGCCAAGTGATTCTTATCTGCAATCAAATTCTACATTTCTTTGTTTCTCTGTTCCTAAGATAGTCGACTTATTTGGTGTATACAGCTCAGTACCAGAAAGCACTGTGGAATGCAGTACTGGCTCCGAATGATAAAGTAGATATTGAAGTGGCACAGGTTGCGAGTGCAAAGGCAATGTCAACTCTGGATGCCACAAAATACCAGTTTCACACAGCAGTAGACACCAATGACTCTGCATCAAGAGTCTTGGCTCATGAAGTGGCATTGATGTTTGCCTGGCATCCTTGCCCAGGACACCCAGACTAAAGACATTGAATTTCCCTTTAAGGGACATTCTCTATTTGGTGACAAAACAGATACATACATGAAAAAGTGGATTAGTGCAGGGCAACTTTTAAGAACTCTGTTGAGAAAGACATGACCTCCACTTCCTTCAGCCCTTGTGGAAGGGGAGGCAGAGACCATTGTTATTATCCCAGGCCCTACACTGTCTGTGAGTACAAGCCACAAAGAGGGTACTATAGAGGTAGAGCCAGGAGGGGCATTTTGCAGCACAAGCAACAGCCAAAACAAAATCCTTGACAGTTTTGTCCACGTCACCATTCAGTTATTGCCAGTAGTAGGAAGGCTGACCCAGTACTTCCAGGAATGGGAACAATTAGTAGATAAGTGGGTCCTGAAGGAGTGGGTCATGGATTAGTTCTGCAGTTCCAAAGATTTTGCAGACTGCAGAGACCAACAAACTTCCCAGTCAACTTACCAATAAAAAGATTTCTGTTGAAACCGGAAGTAAGGAGCTTACTGCAAGCAAAAGCAGTTGAAAAGGTCCCTGCATCTCGGTGGGGGCAAGGGCCTCTTCTCAAGATACTTCCTGACCCACAAGAAAAATGTGGAATGGTGACCCGTGGTGGAAGGAAGATACCTGTGCAGGCATATCAAGAAAGAAAAATTCAAGATGGTCATATGAGTACAGTGATATCATCTCTATATTAAGGAGACTGGTGGTTGTCACCTGATCTGTACTGTAGATGCCTATTTCCACATTCCAGTCAGACTGTCACAGAAAATATCTAAAGTTCATTCTTCAGATCACGTGATGCAATCCTCTAGGTAGCTGCTTTTCTGAACGCTCCCGCTATTCTCTCCCATACAACCATCTGTTTTCATTTAAATTCAACAAGAACTAACTCTGAGCAACGTTCCCCCAATAATTCAACATACCTGAAGGTTTTTAGGCACTCTTCAGGGACGAATATCGATGGAATGGAGGTGGATATGCGGTC
Organism: Neoceratodus forsteri; assembly: GCA_016271365.2. Taxonomy (NCBI): domain Eukaryota; kingdom Metazoa; phylum Chordata; order Ceratodontiformes; family Ceratodontidae; genus Neoceratodus; species Neoceratodus forsteri. The sequence continues at coordinate 886,351,856 of CM028136.1, forward strand.
GGCTCTCCCACGGCTCACGCCACCCACTACCCCCGAAAAAACAACTAAGAGATCTGAGGCCCAGCCTGGACGGCAGTCCTCTGGCTCCCAAGAACAGTCCCCCCTCACTCTCAATCACTTCTTGGACAAGTCCATCCATACAGGGAAGAATTGTGGTCTCTATTGGATGAGCTCAAAGCAATCTTGACCAAACTGGAAGATCTAGCAATCCGATCCAGAGACTGTGAAACTCGCCTGACATCACTGGAGTGCAGGGTAGAAAAGGTGGATCTGGTGATGGCTGCAACCCATCAACGCCTTGCTAAGCTTGAGGCCAAAATTGAAGATTATGAGGGGAGGAGCCGCCACAATAATGCGGTTATAATCGGTCTTCCAGAGCGTGAAGAGGGGAACAATTCAGTGCTGTTTGCACAAAAGCTCATGGAAAAATTAGCTGGCCCCTCTCAATTCGACCCTACGTATATCATAGAAAGGGTTCATAGGGCTTTAAGATTCATGCCTCTGCCTGGTGCCCCACCAAGAACCTTCATTTTCAAGTTCTTGAACTTCCAGAAGTGCCAGCACTTTATGGTGAAGATCAAAGAAATAAAAGAGGTGCAATGGGGTGGCAAGTTGATACAGGTGGCTCAAGACCTTCCCTTATCGGTGAGACAAAAGAGAACGGCCTATCATGGTATTGTCACCAAGCTCTTGGCAGCAAACTTAAATTTTCACATGGGATACCCCGTTAATTTCCAGGTGCACCTTGAGGGGAAATGGGTTTCCTTTGAAGACCCGAAGACGGCTGAGGACTCTCTTAAGAAGGTGCTCCCTGATTTGTTCCGTGTCGGCTGATAATGATTGCCTATAACAACCAAAGGATGTTTCATTGCTGTAACTCACCATAGTGAGTAGGAGACTGCAAGTGGTTTCACTCTGAACTTTTGTTTTATTTTGCTATCTTTAGTGACTGATTTGGTGAAAGGCTATGCTTTAGGTACAAGGACACGCAGGAGTATTTGGTTGTTTAATGTACCTCCCAGCTACAAGCCTACTCCTGACAGATCTACTGTACTGTACTAAGGCCAGGAGCGCAGCTAGGATGAGGGGACTTCCATGTTGTTTTCCTTTTTTGATTTTTCCTCTTGTTTCAACAATCCCCCCACCTTAGCTTGCCACCTAAAGTTATTTTGGGCTCCTTGCTTTGGGGCAAGTTTCCGACAGAGTGGGGAGAACCTATGGCATTTATTTAATACATAGAGCCCTTTAATACCCGGTGCATTCCATGATGGTAAATAGCTCCTTTCCTCCTCCCCCCCTTTTTTCCTTTCCTTTTCTCCCCTCACCCCTTTTTTTTTTTTTTTGGTAAGGGCACAGCAGGGGTTTCTCTGGTATGAGAGCTGTTTCTCGCACCTAAGCAGTGTACCATCCTCAGCCACGAGGTGTGTTAAAGTGGCGTGTGTGAGTGCGGTTTCTGCTCCTCAGGGCTCAGTAGAGAGTCTACCCAGCCCCACTCCCTTCAAGGCTAAGGTTGGTTATTTTTCTTTTTTTGCCTGAATTGCTGGCCCAGGGATTTTTAGCCTATTCACTGGTTACTGTTTATATCACTGGGGGTTATTTTGCTTATGCAGATTTCTGTGTTTGATGATTGGAATAGGGGGGTAAGGTTACCTCAGAGGGTACATTATGTACCAGAGAGCAATTAGTCAGGGTCAGGGCACCAAGCTTTGTTTGCCAGGGAGTACACTCAGTGCCTTGACTCTCAGGGAAGTAGGGTGGGAAGGGTTTGTTTCTTGTATTAGGGTTTGTTCTTTCTTATGGGGTATTGTTCTGTGGGGAATGCTTAGGGGGTAGGGATGGAGGGTCGACTTGGCATCATGGATGGTTTATCTTTTCTTCCTTACATGTGGCTTTCCTACTTGGTATGGAACAGAGGTTACTGATACATGAACTCTTTAATGGCTCTTCCTAAAAAGTTTTTATCATGGACCATTCATGGAGGTCTCAATAAAGTCAAGTGATACAAGGTGTTGAAATATATTCATTTGCTCAGGATCTCCTTTCTCCAGAAAACCACCTGGAAGAAGCAGAAGCCACCCTTTTTTGCAGACAGTTTGTTGGACAGACGTTTAATGCAGGGGGCTGCACCCAGATTCGGGGGGGTCACAATCCTAATTGCAAGAGGTGTTCAGTTTGGGTGTGACCAGATTATTAGGGATCGGAATGATAGATATATATTTCTGTTAGGCCAGCTCGAGAGAACCACCATGATACTGGGCAGTGTTTATGGCCCGAATGTGGACTCCCCTGGGTTCTTTATTGACTTATTGAAGGTATTAGCCCCTTTTACCAATCTACCCATTATAATAGGAGGCACTTGGAATCTTCCGTTATCCCCAATTTTAGATAAATCTGATCCCAAGTGTAAGGGGTTGTCACCTGCACAGAGAGCCACTAGGGACCTGATGGACCATCTTGGTTTGTGCCACCCTTAGAGAACTCTCTATCCACAATTAAGGGAGTACACTTTTTGATCCAAGGTTCACAACTCCCAGTCCAGAATTGGTTACCTTTTAATTAGTAAGACATCGCTTGGGGGGTTGATGGATGCGCAAATAGATCCCGGGGTCATTGCCGATCACACTGTAACTTGGTGCTCCCTAACATTACCCACCAATGTACCTAAAGAATCCAGCTGGAAGTTGAACAACCAGCTTCTTACAGACAAAGGAATTGTTGAGTGTATAGGGCAAGAAATTGACCGGTACACAGAGGACAATTTAAGTTTGACCGCTTGTCCAGATTTAGAATGGTGCACTTTAAAATGTGTACTACAAGGCTTATTCATTAAACTAGCAGTGCAGAGAAAACAAAGTAGGGAACAAAAGGATCTGGATCTCCTATCTGATATCCGACTCCTGGAGAGCTCACTCTCCCCTACTACCCCGGGGTCAGACAGGATCAGGTTATTGTGTCTCCAGGATCAATACTCTAACTTGCTCTGTGAGAAGGCAGACTATGCGATCCTTAAAACTGGCATGAAATACATTGATCAGGGGGAGAAAGCAGGCCACTTACTAGCCCTAAGGCTGAAAAAAAAACAGAATCCTCCAAAATTGTGCAAAGCATTCGTTCCTGATGGCTGGATCTCTCCTACTTTCCCCTAAAGAGATCATGGAGGAATTTGCCAAATTTTATGCTGATCTATACAGTCCCATGCCGCTGAAGCCAGAAGTTACCCGAGTTCAGGCATACCTGAACTCTATTCCACAGCCAACCTTGGAATCTGCACACAGCAGGACTCCCTGATTGCCCCCATCTCTCTGGCAGAGATCCAGGAAACCTTCTCCTCTCTCGTAGCTGATAAAGCCTCAGGACTGGACGGGTTTACCCCAAATGTTTATAAAATGTTCTCCAAACAAATCACTCCATGACTATCATGGCTTTTTGCATGGATAATGGGCGCTAACCCTCTGGACAGTGCTCTTTTGGAAGCACTAATTATAGTTCTCCTCAAACCAGACAAAGACCCAAAAAATGTTGGAAGTTATAGGCTGATCTCACTTTTAAATTGCGATATAAAAATTTTAGCGAAATTATTGGCCAACAGGCTTTGACAGATCATGCCTTATTAAATTCACCCAGGCCAAGTCGGCTTTATGTCCGGCAGATATTCTTCCAATCATTTCAGAAAACTGGCTCATGTCTTCTCTGCATCCAGAGATGCAGATGTTCTGGCTGGCCTGCTTTCTGTGGATGCGAAGAAGGCATTTGACTGAGTTTACTAGCAATTTCTTTTCTGTACCATGTGTAAATTTGGATTCCCCTCTAAATTTGTCAACTGGATTTCTTCCCTCTACGAGAATCCCCTGGCCCGGATTTATTGCAATGGCATGTTCTCAAACTGTTTCTCACACTACTCAGGACCAAGGCAGGGGTGCCTATTATCTCCTCTCCTATTCAATATATACCTGGAACCCTTGTTAACCAAGCTTAGAGAACACAAAGGCATCCAGGGCATTATGATGGGATCACAGTCTTTTAAACTGTCTGCTTATGCTGATGATGTGCTGCTTCATATCGAACACCCCTCACATTCATTCCCAGTTGTTCTTTCTGTCCTCGAGGAATACAGTGCAGTGTACAACTATAAAATTAATTTAAGGAAAACCACAGTTTTCCCTTTGAATGGGAGACTCACCAAGCATGATATCACTCTGTTAGGGCAACAATGGAGCCAATCTAGCTTAAAATACTTGGGGCTCTTTCTAACAAGGGGAGAAACCCAATTAAGAAAAGCTAACCTTGACCCTTTACTACTTACCATTCAATAAGACCTTGCCAGGTGGCAATCCCTCCCCATTTCACTTTGGGGGCACATTAACCTGATTAAAATAAATATTTTGCCAAGGTTATTTTACCCCCTTAGTATGTTAAATTTGTGGCTCCCCATAACATGGTTTAAAAAAAATACACTCAACTATCTCCTCTTTCATTTGGAAGGGCAAAACTGCCAGAAGAGCCTACAATAAACTGGCGGCCTCTAAGTTGTGTGGTGGGTTAAGACTTCTGCATTTTGGCCTATATTTCTGGGCAAGTATTTGGAGTGAGTATCTCCTCCTGATAACCCCACCTCAGACCCTTATGTTCCTACATGGCTGACCCTCACATGTGAACTGATTTTAAATGCTGGTATCTCCCCATTAGCAATGCTTTATATATCTCCTAAGGTTTTACTTAAGAATTTGTGTTACTCGCCTATTGCTTCCTCTGTAAGAAAATATACCCAGTTGTGTACTTTTTTGAAATATAAGCACACTTCCAGCTCTCTCCAGCCAGTGATAGGGAATCCTAATTTTAAATTGGGGGGAAATGCATAACGCCCTCTTGGATTCCCTCACTTAGGGACTCCAATGTCGGAGCTTTCTTCTTAGAAGGTAGTTGTCAATCCTCCTCCTCCTCTATCATGGCTTAATTTCGGATTCCGAAGGAAAAGGTCTTTAAAGTGTACCAATTAAGACACCTTTTGGTCCAGTTTTCAAAGGTCTTGGTCTGGGATACTGAGACATCTGAGTGTCTTCAGGGTCTCATGGGATCTTGCAGTAAACCTCATGCTGTATCAATGCAATATGCTTCTCTCCTGTCCAAATCTTTCGATGCTGAGTACAGAATTCCTAAATTCTGGGCTAACCAGTTCACTAACTCTGTTAGTAGATGGGAGAGGATCTGGAAAGACCTGCATACTTACATACCCCAAGATAGAGTCCGTCTTACCTAGTATCAAATATTACAAGATATGTATTGGACCCCCTTGAAGTTGCACAAGGTGGGGCGTACCCCATCCTCTATGTGCACCAGATGTGGGACTCAAGGGGGTAACCTAATACATGTATTCTGGGAGTGTCCTTTGGTAAAACATTTGTGGGCCATGATCCAAAATAAGGCTGACCCTCTATTGGCTATAGATTATTTTTTTACCCCAGATATTTGCCTCCTCGGGGACTTTTCCCAAGTCCCTTTACACATTCGCAGGTTCCACATGGCACTAATTTCCCTCACAGTGAAGAAACTAGTGTTAAGACACTGGCTGGACAGAGAGGACATATCGTATTTAGAATGGATGAAGGAATTGTTGTTTAATCTAAGATCTGATCAGTTCAAAGCTAGCCTATGGGGCTCCATGACCTGCTATAAGAGAACTTGGGAGGGTTTTCATGCCCTCTACTTATTACAAGAAGGCACCTCTCCTGGTTAACCTTCATAAGGTTTACCCCCAATGGAAGGCTATAGGGCAAAAGAGGACTTGCAGATTGTTCGGAGCCATGGATTAAGTTTTTTCCATAATACCAAGTGGGGGGGGGGGAGGCTTGACATGTTCGGTAATTTCTCTTCATGTACTAATGTTTTGTTTGTACTCATGTCAAGCCTTTCTTGGTCTATTGAAAATGCCAATCAAATTTGGAACAAAAGGAAAAAATAATAAAGTTCATTCTAGGAGACCTGGGATTTCAAAAAAATCTGATGAAGTCCCAGACAGAACCAGTACAAGTCGTGGGCTTCGTAGTAGCAGAGTTGAATATCTTGCAAGGAAAGGCTTTTCTTCTATAGGAGAGCGTATCAAATCTGTGTCAGTATAGGATCATTTACCCTAGATTGACAAGAGACACAGGGGGCTTTCTGCAGCTGTCATTAACATGGTTACATTAACAGTGGTATACCTTCCTGATGGTGACACCAATACAACAACCTATCTTGTTGCCAACAGATTCGATAGTTCGACAGGTCGCTGCATTGGTGTGCCAGAGACAGGGGCACACCATCTTCCGGTCCTGCACCCCCTTCCTGAATCAACTCTGGCTCAGAGTTGATTATAATGAGTGTGGGGGTGCATGGGGCAGAGTTCACTGCATGGGGGGTTGGGGGGGCAAAGCCACCTGATAGAAAAATGGACTGTGAGTCCATCGGGATTTATGTTGACCGTAACTTGCAGTCCACATAAATTCCATCACTGTCATGCCGGTCAATGACATTGTTGTTGTACCAGCATCATAGAACCATTAACAGCCATGGTACCACGGGTCAGATTTCAGTTGAGAGATGCACAGTACCACCTTGAAGGTTACTGGCCCCAAAGCTTGGACCTCTGCCTCAACAAGTACCAGTCACATAAAGCTTTTTAGAAGCACTAGAATGGGGGAAGGAGGAAAGCAACCTAAGAGAGCACAGTTCCTTCTTCCAGCAATTTACCACCATGATCCACACAACAGGTTCCTTTCTCCAAGAATGGGGTGCTCACCTACAGGATCTCACAGTAAGTGGTAACTGGAGTTCTCAGGAGACTCAGGAGCACATAAACATCCTCAAATTCAAGGCAGTACTGCTGTCAATGCAGTCATTCTCCTCCCAGTTACAGGGTAAGTTAGGCCAAATTTGGAAAGACAGTATACATTAATATGTCCCCCGGAGTCACTCATTGCTGTATAAGAATGGTTTCATGCGTGTTCAGTTGGAGCAAGAACAGTGAAGTAAAGCTGAGCTGCTCTGGCTCAAGCTGAAGGCAAGTGAAACCACTCTTACATAGGAATGACTGGCAATGAGGGACATATGCTATATGTCATATGACTATAGGCAAGGTACCCAGGGACCGGATGAGCCTACCCCCCAAGCTAGTAAGAAGGTACTTGGGAATTTAGTCCAGAAGGGCCAGACTGGGGAGGGGAATCTGAAAAAGGAGGGAAGGATATCGGGGTGGAGGGTGGTCTTGGTGAATGTGAGCAGCCTTGGCAACAAGGCGGTGGAGCTACAGGTGCTCTTGGCTATAGAGAGAGTGAACCTCGTGGTCATCACAGAAAGGTGGGCTACAGAGCACCAAGATTGGGATCTGTTAATCCCAGGGTTCAGACTGTACAGAAAGGACTGTGGGGAAGTTAGGGGAGGAGGGTGGCTTTCTGTGTGCAGGAGGGGATCAATGTACAAGGGACAAAAAGGAAGAGAGGGATACAGAGGCAATGTGGCTACAGCTCCTGGACTCCAGAAGAAGGAAGTTGAGGTTTGGGGTGGTGTATAGGTCACCATCCCAGACAGTGGAAAGGGACAGAGAACTGGCACAACAGATCAGTAGGGTATGTAGGAGGGGGAAGGTGGTCATAGTGGGGGATTTCAACCTGCCGGGAGTAGATTGGACCATGCCGGTCACCTCCAGTGCAAGGGAGAGGGTCCTCTTGGATGCATTCCAGGAGGTGTTCCTGACACAGCAGTTTGCTGAACCCACTAGACTAGGGAATACGCTAGATCTGGTACTATCTACCAGTGAGGCAGTGAGGGACATATGGGTGGAGGATCTGTTAGCTGACAGCGATCATCAAACAGTGTGGTTTAACATCATAATGTACAAGGAGCCGGAGGGATCTGCAAAAAAGGTGGTGGATTTCAGGAAGGTGGACTTTGGGAAAACAGGGTTTTATTTAACTCTAAAAATTGATTAGTGTTTTGCTCATAAAAGTGCTAAATCTTTATGAAAATGCATAGCTTTTTTGATTTTGGGGAAATAGGGAACTGCTGAAGGGGAGACTCAAAAGAATATAGCAGGGGGATGGGGACAGCGCAGAACTGGGACATAATAAAGCAAGGAATCATATAGGTGACAGAAACATGCACCAGGCTACAGAGTAAGAAGAATAGTGCATACAAACCATGCTGGCTAAACAGGGAGGTGACAGAAGGGGTGACAGCAAAAAGAGCGTTGTACCAGAGGTTCAGAAGGATGGGGAAGGAGGAGGACATGGAGGAGTACACCAAATGGGCCAAGGAGGTGACCAAGAGGATAAGGGGTGTGAAAGTCAGTAAGGATCTCAGATTAGTGCAGAGATTTAAAGGAGGGGAGAAAGACTTTTATAGATATATCAGGGAAAAAAGGAAGTGCAGGGACAGTATATTGAGGACAAAAAGGGGGAAGGAGTAGGTAGAAAAGGGGAAGAAACAAGCGGAAGCGCTGAATGAGTACTTCTGATCAGTGTTCACAAGGGGGGAGGGGGTCCATTACCACCCTGATCAGGGGAAGGGGGATAGGGGTGTGAGGTAACGGATGGTCGGATAGAGGGTAGCAGAGTCTTGGAAGGCTAAGAGCACTGAAGGTGAATAAAGCACTGGGGCCAGATGGTATCCACCTAAGGGTGCTGCAAGAGATGGCAGAGGTCCTAGCGGAACCACTGGCAGACCTGTACAGCACCTCTATAGCAATGAGGGAGGTGCCTCAGGACTAGAGGATGGCCCATGTGGTACCGTTACATAAAACCAGTCCAAGGGATGAGCCAGGGAACTATAGACCAGTCAGTATGACATCCATAATGGGAAAGCTCATAGAAATGATACTAAAGAACAGGCTGGTGGCATTTCTGGAGGGCAACAACCTGCAGGATGGGAGGCAGCATGGGTTGGTTTCAGGAAGATTCTGCCAGACCAGTCATATACAGTACTATGACTGGGTGATGAGGGGATTGGATGGGGACCATGCTGTGGATGTGCGATACTAGGATTTCAGCAAGGCCTTCGATTCACTGCCCCATGGGAGACTAGGGGTGAAGTTATCTGGGATGGGAGTTGGGATAAAGATGGCATGTTGGATCTCAAACTGACTAAGGGGTAGGCTGCAGAGAGTGGGGGGGGGGTCTCGGAGCCTACATCCGTGATGAGTGGGGTGCCGCAGAGCTTGGTTCTGGGCCTGGTGTTGTTCATGTTATTCATCTCAGACATTAAGCAGGGGGTGGTGAGCAGATTAACCTGTTCACCAATGACACCAAAATGGGTGCAATAGTAGATGATGAAGAGGGATAGGTGCAACTACAGAGGGACTTGACAAAGTTGGAGGAATGGTCAGGGAAGTGGCAGCTGGGGTTTAATGCAAAAAAATGCAAAGTGTCGTATTTTGGGGCAAGGAACCCAAGGAGAGAATACTGGCTATGGGGGGATCAAGCTGGGGAGCACCAAGGAGGAAAAGGACCTGGGGGTATTGATAACAGCAAGCTTGAAATGTACTGCCCAATGCAGGAGGGTGGCGGTGAAAGCAAAGAGGATGTTAGGGTGCATAGTACGCGAATTCACAGCCAGGCACAGGGAGGTGATTTTGCCCCTCTACAGGGTGCTGGTTAGGCCTCACTTGGAGTACTGTGTACAGTTCTGGAGGCCATACCTGAGCCAGGATGTCAAGCTGTTGGAAGAAGTGCAGTGAAGGGTGATGAGGATGATTCAGGGGGATTGGCGAAATGGATTATGAGATGAGGCTTAAGGAATTTGAATATGTACACACTGGTAGAGAGGCAGGAGAGGAGGGACATGATCGAGACATTCAAGTACCTGAAGGGTGTCAACAAAGGGGGGGGCAGAGGGGTGTTGAAATTAAGGAGTGGGAGGGAGACTAGGGGGCATTGGCTAAGAATAGAAGGGGAGAGATTCAGGAGGGAGATGAGGGGCATTACTTCGCAGAGAGAGTAGTTGATAGGTGTAATGTACTACCAGACGGGGTGATATCATGCAAAAATGTGTCTGGCTTTAAGAACGCTTGGGATAGGGTACAGGGCTGGGTAAGGGTGGGAGGTTAAGGGGGTTGGGGGAGGGGCAGCTGCCTGCTACGGAGCTTGCTACACAATCGAGCAGACTTTGATAGACTGGTAGGTCTGTTCTGCTGGCATCTTCTTATGTTCGTATATTGATATAGGATATAGCGGCCCGGTGGCACTGAGGGCTGAGGTGCTGGATACCACACCACGCGCCACGCCGGCGACCCGTGTTTGGTAGCGGACTTAGGTGCCAGGGATCAGCTGGGGAGGGTTGGGGATTGAGCGCCAGCATGGTGCTGTCCTCCCCTGGGGATGGGAAGGGACGGCCCGGTGCACCAGTGGCCCCAGGTAGAGACCAGTGGCACTACAGCAAGCTGGTCAGCACATTAACAGCATGGCTGATGCAGGCAGGATTGCCGTGTACCTGTGCATCAGAACGTGCACCATGCATGGAGGGAGGGGAGCACAGAACAGGAAAAATACCGGCTCTGTGGACAGGCGATGGCACCTGTCTGCCATGCCGTCCGCTGGGCTCTCTCTGACTAGCCTTCCAGTTCCTCCACCCAGGCCCTCTCCTGTTAGCCAGAGTCTGACTTAAGTAAGAGTGCTCAAAGAGGAGGGGTGATCCACCCTGGGCGGGTGATACTGGGGGTGCTGGCTGCAGGGAGTAGGGGGAGCGGGAGAGGAGGCACAGATCGGAGGAGCTTCAGGCAGGGCTGGACATGGATAAGGATGCATAAGAGAAGGTCTCACAGGCCACGACAGGAGGAAAGAAAGTTGGAAAAAAAAACTATAGGATATATTATGTTAGACTGAAACTTGGTATGCCAGCGTTCAACATACCAAGTTTACGGTCTCGAAATGTAAAATCCTGCACGACTCGGATGCCCAACAATACAATGTCAGGCATCCCACTACAACAAATACCTCAATATGGGGGGCTTTTCCCCGTACCCCTCATATGGAGGGCTTCACCCCCCCATAACTAATATAACAAACTCCGAGGGGGAGTGGACCTTGGAGTAAAAATATAAAAATATATTAGTTACAGGGCACTATTACAAAACGTTCCATAGCCCGGACCAGAACCTAAGCATCCCAGGTTACGCTGGCCAAACTGCCAGTGATTTAGCCCTCCACACCACCGGGGCAGGATGGCCAGCTTCTGGATCTGACGCTGCTTTCAGGGGTAAGGTATCAAACCCATCACATCCGCTACCTTACCCCTTCCCGTAACACCATCAGGCATGAAGCCAGCGGGATTTACACTGTTGGGTACTACACCTGTCGAGCAGTACTGCCCAGGCAGGTGAGTGTCAGGATAATGAGCCATGGGATGTCATAAGGATACCTTAATATATTATTGATCGAGCATGATCAATAATATATTTAAAAAAAAAACTATTCTCACAATGTGCTCATTTCCAGGACATCTGCGCATGACACATTCTTCACAGAATAAGAGTGTCTCATACACATGGGAAAGGAGTGCTCCCTCGATCTATAATACCACAACAACGTACTATATAAACAAACAAGGAGGAACAAGATTCTCAAAACTGTGCCCAGCATCTATGAGGATTTTGGATCTGGCATACTCCATGGACTTAAATATTGCTGTAGTACATCAGTCAGGCAAGGACAATGTACTGGCAGACTTCTTAAGTAGAATCAGCCAGGGAATCTGTGAGTGGACCTGGAACAAGCAAATGCTGGCTTCGGCCTTCAGAAGATGTGCTACCCCAGAAATAGATCTGTTTGCTTCTTGGGAGAACAACCAGCCCCCAAAGTTTTGTTGCAGGCCACCATATAGGGGCATAATGACAGAGACTGCCCTAGCCCTGGACTGGACAAGAAAGTTCCCATATGCTGTTTCTCCCCATTTCCAGTCATACAGAGAGTGCTCACAAAGCTCAAGACAGAGCCAGCAACAATGAACCCAGTGATTCCAGACTGGGCAGGGCAGGCATTGTACTTGATGCTGCTGACCGTTAAAAAGCTGGCACTGGCAGGCTACCTTCCAGAGACCTACTAGCAAACTCCACAAGTGGTTCCTCTGCCTCTTTGGTAGGACAACAAATCATCACCCTTCAAGAAATTTGAAAAGTAGCTACCTGGAAAACAGTGCACATCTACATAAAACACTGCTGTCTGGCCATACAGTCTATGAGGGATAAGTTTTGGAACTGCTGTCTTGCAGAACCTTTTTTCTGTATGGGCCAGAATGTTCAAAGGGGTTGCAGCAGCACAACCCCAGTAATACTCAAATGGGGGAATTGGGCAGTGCAATTCCTGATGCACCAGAGCGCAAAGACAATGTATGCAGCGCATCTCAAGGGGGCGTGCCATTGCATATGTGGCACATCTCGATATTCAGCCAAGATGTGCGGCACATATGCCGGCATATCCCGAAGGTGTGCCCACATACCTTGGACACAAAGTTGAGCATGGTAAACACATGCTCAAGTGGATGCCACCCACAGGTGAGCTGCCATAATGCAAGGCGCATCACAGCACCAACCAACCGTGGGTGGCTTCCCCCCTGAACACCATACACAAGCACCCACAGTAATTCCTGGTGGTCCAGTGGTACCCCCCTGCTTGTAAACCCTGTCACCCATTTTGAATTTAAATAAACTGTTGTGGTAGTCCAGTGGTACCACCTCACCATCCCATAACCCCAATCACCTGAATGAAATGTATTTTACTTCCCTGGAAGCCTAGTGGTACCCCTCCCAGCCCACTTAACCCCAATCACTGAGTATTTGTTCAATGTCATTCCCTGGTAGTCTTGTGGTTCCCCACCCCCCCACCACAGGACCCCAGCCACCCAGCTCCCTCCCCCAGTCATGACAGGCTGCAAACCCACTCACACACCTCTGCATTTGCCCACAGAATGACAGCTTACAGTATCTGTTTCAAGCTCATTGGTCCTCACTGTGGACTAATGGGCTTTGCAGTACATACTGTAATAGTCATTCTCAACTTTGTAAATGAAGTCATCCATTCATAAAGTTGTGAATGACTATTACAGTATGCACTGCAAGCCCATTGGTCTACAGTGTGGACCAATGAGCTTGTAGTATATTCTGAAAGCTGTCATTCAGTGGGCAGCTGCAGAGGTATGTGGGGTGGGTTTGCTGCCTGCGGAGGACCAGGAGGGGAGCTGGGTGGGCTGGCGGGCCTGTGTGGGTGAGAGGGGGGACGACTAGACTACCAGGGAATGAAATTGGATGAATACTCAGTGATCGAGGTAATGGGCAGGAAGGGGGGTACTACTGGACTATCAGGGCAGTTTATTTAATTCAAAATGGGTGATCAGGGTTAGGGGCGGGGAGAGGGGTACCACTAGACTGCCAGGGACTATACTGATCTGTATTTATGGTGATCCTTGGTATGGAATGGGGAGGCAGTACTACTGCGATCCCTGGTACAGGAACAGCATGCTGTGCAGGGCACCAGGTGCTTTTCACTAGCAGGCCCTGCACAACACATGCAAATGGGGCCTATAATGACATGCAAATGGCCCCATCCGCACCTTGCATGCATTATGGCCCCATTTGCATATTTGTGTCTGAATATCAGGAATTTGTGCATGGTGCATCTCTGATACCCTGGCACATTTCCCAGTCCTGGTATTCAGAGATGTCTGGGGGCTGCGCCAGCATATTGTATTCGCACCACAGGCATTGTTTGATATATTCAGATGAGATGTGCCATGATGTTGATGTAGTGCACACACATGTCAGCAGTGGGCACATTGTGAAAACAAGCAACGAAGTAGCCTAACCTCAGGAGGAGTGAGCATGACAGGACCAGGAAGTTACTTACCTCATTTCTGGTAACCAAAAGAAATGCAGAAGGTCAGCCATTTAGAAAGGCTTTGCTTAGAAATAGGGGAGCCCACCTTTGTGGAGTTAAAAGCCACAAAGAGCCGAGAAGATTTTCTACAGTTCTTAGAATGATCAAGGTACCAATGCAACGTCCAAAGAACATCAAGCGTGCATAGACAACATTCCTCACTGTCTGTTGGGAGTCAAGAAATAAACTTTAAGGTCAATAGTCTGATGTACTGTTCACTCAGAAATGATGTTTTGCAGAACATCAGGATTGGTATGCAAGGTAACCTGATCCTTGTGGAAAAGAAGATCCTCCTCCAGCAGGAGGACACAATGTCCCAGAGGGTGCTGGCTTGGTAAAGGACGGTGCACCAGAGGGACAGAGTGCATTTCTAGGGTGTGTCAGCACCCAAGCATCTGTTGTGATCTTCTTCCACACTGGCAGGAAGAGGGGGATACAAAGCCATACTAGAATGCTCTGATCTGAGGGGGTTAGAATGCACAGGGAGCACCACAAATACCTGTACCTCTGGTGAGCCTGGCATGGGCATCAGGAGGCAACCTAGTCTGAGAAGAGGCCTGGGGCTGCTGAGAGATATGGCTGGTCTCCTAGAGTAACTGTTACCAGATGGGCAGTGGTCCTGCAAAAAGAACTCCTGCCCCTTCCTTGGGGCTTACAATTCAGAGTATGCAGGTACCTCAGGATCATTTTTGACATCTAGAGGTCCCTCAGGGTAGACTCAACATTGGTGCCAAAAAGATACTCCCCTTTAAATGGAGCATTAAGGACCAATTATTGGACACCAGAACCAGCAACACGCAACCAAGAGTTGTGTCACAGACAAATGCCAGAAGCAGCCACATTATCAGCTGCATCTGAGGCATTCTAAGCAGACTGTGGGCTGTCAGTATTCCCTGGAGGATAAAATAATGGGCTGTGCATGAGCTTGGTACATCCAGGATACCTGGGTTTGATTCCCATAACTTCCATTTGCATACTGTGTGACCCTGAGCAAGTCTCTTAGTCTCCCTAGTGCTCCCAAGTCCTTCCTGAAAACAGGCTGTGTGCCTAGTTTGCCTTACCTGCTCACCCAAGAATAAAATAAATATAAATAAGCAACAGGTATTTACCAGCCTCCAAGGCATTGGCAGCAATCTGCTGGACCACAGTTTTGTCAGGGCCATCTGGTAGCTTGTCAGCCCTGACAGACACAGGCATCCACAGTCAATTCCAATATTTAATCATATAAGCCTAGTAATAGCTAATAATGAGTCCAAGGGACACCAAAGCATATGTCCTTTCACCCATGACATCAAGCTTCCTGGATTCCTTATCAGGAGAAAGAAAGCTCATATGTTTAGGTGCCTTAGACCGGCCATGAGCAGCCATTTTAACCACAGAATCCTCTCTAGTTGAGAGGAATAATAGGATTTTCCAAAAGGTGTAGGATATTCTTTATCCACCTTTCATGGTATAGATAGTAAAGCACAAGGTCTGTGCCAAGCAGCCAGTGTGGCATCCTCTTCAGTCAAATGGATAGGAGGTATAATCACAGAAGGAGGATCAGGCACCTCCAAGAACTCAAAGATTTCTCTCAGAAGAATCCTCCTACTTTGCCACAAATGCCAGCTTAGACTGGACCTGTCTGAGGAAATCTTGGAAGGAGGCATCATCACGAGGGGACCAAGGAGTGTTCTGCACACTATCCTTACTACAGGAGGATAAAGTGGAACTGGACCTCACCACATCAAGGTGATTCAGACCTTCTTCCTCCTCCATATACTCAGAATTTATTCCAGCTCCTCCATGTCATCAACGGTCATAGGTAAGGGGTCAATGGCCAGAGGAAGCTGTGAAGGAGGACCCACCAATGGACTGAGCATCTATTGCTCAGTAGAGAGGCCACAGAGGAAACTCCTACATCATCAATGAGGTCGACGGCAATGGCTCTGACTGTGGTGATGGGCATGGTGTTGATGACTGAGTTGGAACAGAAGCTCATGGAAAGACTCAGATATTGTCTGACAAAGCATCTACACATCAATGAAACCTGAAGGGGGTCATCAATGATAGAATCATTGATGGGCAGTGCCCACCACCAGAATTGGCAGTGAATTCCCCAGCAGGGGATTAGAACTGTGCCAACCCCTGACCTTGGTGTCTGAGAGAGACAGTTGGTGGAGGGGGACAAACAGAACTTGAGGCCTTGGCCTGGGACCTATCTTTGTCAGAGGATTTACCTCTCTTGACTGGAGAGTGGGCCAGTCAGGAGAGAAATCCTTTTACCTGTGCCTCTGCTTGTCCTTCTCTGCATTTCAGTGGTTATCCACTGACTTAGTAGACTTGTCCTTTTTCTTGGTAGAATCAGAGGCTGATGCTGTCAATCACAGAAAATGGTGGGTCAGTGGTGAGCTGAGGAGAGAAAGAGCGGGAGACAATGTCGAAGCTGCCAGTGACACAACTGTATATCCTCCATTGCCTTGATTTTTAAAGTTCCATGGCCTTCTTGTGAAGTCTCAGAGTGGCCTATTTAAAGCCATAGCAAATTCTGCACACTTTCATGATGATGTTGTGAGCAAGGCCTAGTCAGTGAATGCACATGGAGCGGTCATCATCTTTGTAGATCTTAACTTTACTGAAATGACAATAATGGAACAGCGATTACTTTTCCATTGTCAGAGGCATAAGTGTTTAAGTAATTAAAATAACAAACAGAGAAATAGAAATGTTAGCGATGCTTGCAAAGTTTGATGGCATTCTTCATCAGCTGTAGACTGTTGAGCAGTTGATGGCAGGAAAAAGAAATGGGAGTGATGGGGCTGCCCACCTTATATAGGCAGTAATGATGCATATCGACAGGGGTGGCCCCAGCTGGCAAGAGTTTCTGGGTGATCCTGACACAGATGGCTTATAGTTCCTTGATGTGGCTCAGTTGAGGGAGATGTTGTTGAAGAAGATACTACCACTGAAACTTAAGGGCCTGTCTTGATAGGCACCAAGCCATCTTTTCTTCTACCATTCATATGTAAAAACTCTGAAAATGCATTTATTTGCACAAGTTTTCCTAAGTAGTATATACACTAAGTTGATTATCCGTTTACTTATTTTGTTTTTAAATTGGCTTATTTGCTGATTGCACTGTTTTGATAATCGACTTGGTATTCTTGCTACCTTCTCTAATTGCCCTATGGAGGGCCTTGAGTCTCTTGAGGATTGGGTGCTTTAAAATAGTTGCCTTACCTAAAATAACCCTGACTGGATAAAAGTTATGCACTAATTTATAATAATTAAAGGCTCCAATTTTGGAATCTCATCAGCACACACTAAAGATGGATGGGCAGTCAGGTATGAGGACATGGTGGAGTTCAGATAGCAGAGATTTTGTGCTTGCTTTTGTTAAAGTTTTACAATGTGCTAATTTCTTTCCCAAAGTTCCACATTTTGTAATATGGGCAACACGCAAGGTTTTATCCACACCTTGGTTTCTAGCAAGTGGAGTATACTTTCTGGTTACCACTTTAGCAGACAGACTACATTAGTGGTGCCTGAGAATATTTGGGTGATCTGTGCACTGCAGATATGTGCGTTCTTAGGCTCAGAAACAGGAAAATGCTATAAAACCTCATCTTTCAAGGATGGGTCCCAGTAAAATGTAATTCTGTGGCAGATTCTTATTTCCTCCAAAGGGTTTCAGTGGGAACTAGAACTTTTTAAATCTTACATGCTGGCAATGATAGCTGCCCCCACAAAACATGGCAGGTAGTAAGGTAAACACTGAGGTACAGAGCTCAACAGAGGGCAGGATGGGTTAAATGGAAAAATGGACAAGGGCAATAAGAGCAGGGATGGGGAAAAAAGGATAAAGCCAGCATTAAATGGAGGGCAATGAGTACCAATGCCCGTAGTCTGGGAAACAAGCTTTCTGAGCTAGTAGCCCTGATGGAAGATGAAAAATTGGATATTGTGGCAGTCACAGAAACATGGTACATGGAAAACCATGACTGGGATGTCAACATACTGGGGTACACAGTCTACAGAAGGGACAGGGAGGGTAAAATAGGAGGTGAAGTAGCTCTATACATAAGGGAAGGGATCAAAGCTGCAGAACTAAAAAGTAAAGGGGGAGGACAAGAGGCACTCTGGGTCACATTGGAGACAGGGAATGGCATCACAATCCGCACAGGGGTTGTATACAGACCCCCGTCTCAAGGGGAGGAAACGGACAAGAAAATGATAGAGGACATTCTCAAAATGGCTGAAAAAGGGAGATACTGTTGATAAGGGACCTGAATATGCCAGATGTTAACTGGATGACATGTACTGCAGCCACATCCAAGAGCAGGGTCATTCTCAATGCCCTGCACGGGGCAGACCTTAGACAGTTAGTGTTGGAACCCACTTGGGAGGGAGCAATACTAGACCTGGTACTCTCAAATGGAGAGAGGATCACAAATTTAGAAGTCAGGAGACATCTGGGAACAAGTGACCACTGCACAGTGTGCTTCATAATTAGCACAACCATGGAGACAAACCTTACAAAAACAAGGATACTGGACTTTAGAAGGGCCGACTTTGGCAAAATGGGTGAATACCTGAGGAATGCACTAGCAAATGGCCACAAAGGAGGGGTGGAAGAACAATGGAGAAAAATCAAAACTGCTATCATAGAAGCAACAAGCCTTTGAGTGAAACAAATAAAGGAAACAAAGCGGAGTAAAAAAACACTATTTTTCTCAAAAGAGGTGGCAGGGAAGGTTAAGGAGAAAAAGCCTTCATTCAAAAAGTATAAGAAATCACAGAAGGAGCACGACAGGGAACTGTATCAGTTAAAGCAGAAAGAAGTGGGGAAGGCAGTCAGAATAGCAAAGGCCCAAACTGAGGAAAAAATAGCCAACTCAGTTAAGAAGGAGGATAAAACCTTTTATAGGTACATTAGGGAGCATAGAAAGGTTAAGGGAGGAATAGTGAACATTAATAAAGGAGAGGGGAGGTGGGCAGAGGGAGACAGTGAAAAGGCAGAGATACTGAATGAATACTTTTGCTCAGTATTCACAAAAGAAGATGAGGAGGAGTTACCTAAACCAGACAATAGAAGCACTCTGGGTAGCAGGGTTGACACCAGTCCATTTACAGAAGAAAGAGTCCTGAAAGAACTCCTAAAACTCAAGGTGGACAAAGCAATGGGCCTGATGGGATTCACCCCAGAATCCTAAAAGAACTAAGGGAGGACCTAGTGACACCACTGACCACACTTTTTAACAAATCATGGGAGGATGGGGTGGTACCTGAAGACTGGAGGAGGGCAGATGTGATTCCCCTTCACAAAAGTGGTAGCAAGGCAGAAGCAGGAAACTACAGACCTGTAAGTTTGACCTCAGTGGTAGGGAAAATGATGGAATCACTTCTGAAAGAAAGAATTGTTGAGTACCTAGAGGCCAGCGGGACACAGGACCCAAAACAGCATGGATTTACTGCAGGAGGGTCATGTCAGACTAATCTAATTGATTTCTTTGACTGGGTGACCAAAGTAATAGACCAGGGAGGGGCTGTGGATATGGCTTACCTAGACTTTAGCAAGGCATTTGACACAGTCCAGCACAAAAGACTAATAATCAAGTTAGCCAGCCTGGGAGTGGGTTCCAGGGTGGTAACCTGGGTAACAAACTGGCTGCACAACCTGTGACTCCAAGCCAGAGCCAGGCAGGACACAAGACTCAGTATACATAAGGAATAACACGCCAGGGTGTCCGGTTGTTTGCAGCTATACAGACACTTCCACCATGTTACAAAGCACGAGACATAGCCAAATGTTTTTAAGCCCTGAACTACTACTAAACATGACTATACTATATAACGAGCATAATGGGATACCCTGAAATGTGTTTTTTAACTTATAAGTTGATCGAAAAAATCATTTTTAAAGAAAAATCTATGAGATCTGAGATTTCCGATCATGCTGTGATAACAGGACAGTCACATGACACTCCAGGCCAATCTAATTACAAGGATTTCACATTTTTTTTTTCAAACCTGCTATGTACCAGCAGTGGCACATCGCTGCCAGCAAAAGCCGGACTGAAATCTTGTCCAAGTGTCTGACCACAAGGCATCTTTGCCTTGCCTGTTTCCTGGTCGTTCTTAATTTCATGGAGCTGCTACTGTACAGATCTGGACTGGAATTTGAGATGGGTCACAGCTGGTTTGCCCAGCCCTGATTAATATTATACTAACTTCTCTCCCTCTCTTTTGCCTGCACTCTGCGACAAGCTGTTTTTTCTGAACCAGTACTAACCTTATCTTTCTCACTTATTCTCCCTGCAGCCCAGACTGGGACAACAATCAATCGCCAGAGCTACCCAGGTAAAGTCTTTGTTACATCAAATTCTCCATGTAGACCTCAGTTTCTGCATCTGTCAAGAAAAGTCCACATTTAAAAATGTTAAAAATGTATGAAATATCAGCATAATATTTAATTTTACACTATTCTGACATTCAATATCAACGGGTTTTAATAACTGCTAAATACTACATAACACAAGATCACACAACCCATGTAAAGTCAAAAACAAGGAAAACATTTATAACAAAGTCATCAAGAAACAGTAGAGAAAAATGGAATTGTATACCATACTGTGTATATACACTGGTATTTGCAACTGTTTGAAACTAACAAAATTAAACAATAATGCACATTGGTGGCACCAATGCCATCGAGTGCCACAAGAGGATCAATGGGTCAACTGACATCTTCTGCTCCAAAAGAACATGGAAAGGTTCTGTGTATTTTTGTTTACCAATTTATTTTATCCAGGCTATCCCAACTAGCATGAGACATCTTGGCTGCAATAGCTCCTGTGTATACTTATTGTTAAAATTACAGCAAAGAAAACCATTCAACAGTCATTTTGGTGCTACCATTAAGTAAGCAATAACCCACGACAGGGTGTGCTGTTATTGGGAATTAACACACTCCCGGGTGTGTTGTGAGGCATGAGGCCACAGACCGCATATGGCCACAGGCCGAGTGCCCTCACAGCACCGGGTGTGCATTAATCCCAAATAACAGCACACCCTGGAGCGGGTTATTCCCTCTTAATGGATTATGTTTAAACAACAACAAAAATATCAAAAAAGGTGTTTTTTGATGTTTAAACAGCAAAAAAGTTACTGTATCCTGCCACCTGGCAAATTAGTCCCTAGCAAATAATGTGTCCTACAATGCTGTTATGCACATAGAAGTGTCACAGATACACTACTAATATGATCTATGACATCTCTTGTTCATAACAATCACTCCTATATGTCCTACCAGATGCACAAAGACTCCCCCCCACACATACACAGTGCCTGAGGTAATGGAGCTAGTAAGTCGCCAGTGTCTTTCACTGCTGCTGTCCAACTGATGCGAGCATGCAGGTTCCCTTACTGCAGACAGGTTGCCTCAATTGCCAGTGGCCAGTACTCTGCTGCACCCGCCCCAACACACTCCACACACACACACACACACACACACACACACACACACACACACACACACACGGTGTCTGAGGTACTGGAGCTAGTAACTCACCAGTGTCTCTCACTGCTCCTGTCCAACTGATGCGAGCATGCAGGTTCCTTTACTGCATACAGGCTGCCTCAATTGCCAACAGCCAGTACTCTGCTGCACCCCACACACACACACACACACACACACACACACACACACACAACACAGACACCAGTCTCTGTCCCTGTGTGACTCTCTCTCTCTCTATCACTCACTCCAGGAATTGTGGATTTGCTCCATGTGCCTCAGTGACTAGTGGTATTTCACTACACTTCACTCTTTCTGTCTCTCTCATCTCCTCTGCACTCTGCTCCCACTGCCCCAACTCCTACAGAGCCCTGACCTGGTGTGCAGGAGTCTGTAGCCCGTTGTCTGAAATGTAACATTTAAATACCTTCCGAAAAATCATGACAAAACATTGGCTGTGGATAATTTTTGACATTGTACACTCAGATGTTACATTATAACACATTTGTTCAGCTATAAACTCTCCATGCAGGTGCTCAGTGAAGTGCTCAATAGAAACAGCACCAGAGACACTACGGATGAAAACTGGAATGCCGAAGCCTGGAGCCGCTCTCTGCGCCCTACTCACTCCTTGATCTCTGGCTGTCTTTCTCCTCTGGTGGTCTCTGCTCTGATGGGGGGAATGGAACAGGAACAGGACCGAAGGACAACATAAAGAGAGAGAGAGACAGACAGACAGACAGACACACCCAGCCTGACAGTGAGCAACCTAGGAGGAGAGAGAGGACACACCACACACACACTCTCTCTCTCTTTCTCACAGGTCTTTCTTTCTACCTCTCTGTCACTCACTTGGTTTCTGTGGCACTGCATTTCCACAACCAGGAGCAGAGAGAAAAACAAACGTGTCTTGATCTCCATTGCTCGTAGAAATGGTGTGTGCCTCTCCATCTGCTTATCGCACTGTGTGTGTGTGCACTGGGGATCGCTGTGGGCCACACTCTTGCTCTATCTCTCCTTCCCTCCCTTCATGCATGGATAAGCTAACTGGGCTGGGGGACTGTGTGTCTCACTGTATTCTGAGCTGCTGTATGTGGAGAACACAGGCAGAACAGCAGGTCACAGAATGGGGCATGCACTGGGTAACTGGGAGATTGAGGGTTGGGTGGCTGATGAGGAACCCTGGGGGATTCACTGTGCTTCATTTGTGGAGGTCTGCAGGGCAGGTGGGTCAGTACCACAGAGCTAGGAACTCAACAGCAGCAAAAGATGTACACATTCTGTTTTGTGAATTCAACACAACACACTGGGGCTGCACTGTACAATCCATCTGACTCTCTCTCTCTCTCAGGAGCACTCCCTCTCTCCAAGCACTCCCTCTCCCCCACTCAGTGTGTGGTACCCAGTGATTTGTGTGGTGGGGGGTGGGGAGGCTAACAGAAATACAGACATACAATACAATACAGCACATGTAGTGCTCCGACACGGAGTTGATAATTTTTAGAAGGGGTGGGGCACAGCCCCATGAGGTTCAGGGTGCAGCCTCCGGAGAAACACTCCAGTGTCAGACAGGCGAAATTTCACTTGTTGACATTGGGGATCTTGTTATGCCGAACTTCAACAATGGTGTTGTTGATTCAGCATAGGTAAACCAATCTGTGGCATCCTCCATCCGATCACCAGCCCCTAGGAAAAAAAAAAAAACTCCCTGGTGCTAGTGGTCCCCCCCTCCCTCTGATTGCCAGCCCATATTTAAAATAAACTTCCTGTGAAATAGTTAAGTTTAGATATAAATGCAAAAAATTAAACATAAAACATCTAATGTTAAAATTACATGTACCGTCAAATGTCATACGAGATGAAATTCATATTCAGAAGGTCAAATCCTACATTAATAGTTATGAAATGACTGCTAATTGAGCTGATACGTGAGTATATTAGTAATTTGGTTTAATCCAGCTAGTAAAAGGAGCCACCACATATATGGAAGGATCTCAACATAGATATAGAGAATACATATCCAATGATAATCTGTTCAGTAATCATAAAGGATCAGGGTCCCGATATTCAAAAGTTTGTACAGACATTAACAGGTGTTTGCACATGCAAACTGGGTTTTGTGCTAAATGGGGTTAGCATCCATGCAAACCAAAAAAGGGGGTTATGCAAATGGTGGGGCAGGGACAGGAATATTAACACAAGCTGAAATTCAGCAGAAATGTGCTATGCATAAGGGTTCAGCATGGTCCTTTTGCACCATGCAAATACCGCCAAACAAAACCCTCTTTTACTCTGTGCAACCCTTGCAGCTGTTGGAGGTAATGCAGCCAGCTAGCTAGTTGGCCACTGGGGGAGCTCACCCACTCCTGTGGTCTGTGGCACCCCCCAACTCCGATCACCAGCCCCTAGTACATAAGAAAACTACCTGGTGCTAGTGGTCCCCCCTTCCCTCCAATTGCTGGCCCGTATTTAAAATACACTCCCTGTTGCTAGTGGTACCCCCCCATGATCGCTGGCCCACATTTAAACTACACTTCCTGGTACTAGTGGTCCCCCCTCCCTCCGATTGCAAACTTGTAGCAAAAGTTACAACCCTCCCTGGTGTCCAATGGTCCTCCCCATACACCAAACCATGGTACTGCTGGTCAAAATGCTCTACTCCCTGGTATCTAGTGGCCCCCATCACCACGACACCAAACACCCACTACCCAGTCACCTTACCAGTGTCCTTGGTGTCATGGGTGCAAACAGTGACTGGCACAGACTTCCTCACACCTCCTCTCCCAGCTACCATATGTCCAGTCTGGTAGCGCCCCTCATATTTATAGGACAGGGCATGTCACCCTGTCTTGTAAATAAGAGATGTGCTTCCAGCCTGGACATATAGCGTCTGGCCAAGAAGGTGTGAGGAGTGTTAAGCCAGTTGAGGTATTAGGTACTATGCCCAGCCCTAAACACAGACTGGAAAACCTCATAGGTGGAGGGCGAGGCAAGTTGCTCCTCGAGTTGACTTGCCACCACTTCTTCTATAACCTTCCCTAAAAATGGGAGGTTAGAGAATGGTCCATAGTTGCCGAGACAGTCCAGGTGCAATGAGGGTTTCTTCAATCGGGGGCTAACCAGGGCCTCTTACAGAGCTGATGGGAAGACCCCACTCCTCAAAGAACTCCAAACAATCTTGGCCACAACAAATCTAATCAGGTCCATACATCTGACCAAAAGCCATGTCAGACCTGGGTCCATATCACAATGTGCTGGCCTTAGTCTCGAGACAACCTCCACTACCTCCTCTACCCCAACTGGGTCAAACTCAACCCACACAAGAGGAGTGCTCTGGCACACCTCAGGGTGGACCCCACAATCCCTTTGAGTGACGTTGGAGGAGATCTCAGCTCTGACAGAAGATTCTTTGTCTGCAAAGAACAGAGCAAACTCCTCAGACCTAGTGCTTAAACCCACTCCTCCCACATGGAGGTAGGCCGGATGCAATAGCCCATCAACCATGCAGAAGAGCTGAGACAGTCTGTTCCTTGCCACAGCAGTCTCCCTTGACAAAAATTCTGCATTCTTATGGGCGATTGCCACCTGATAGTCCTTATAATGGGACATTAGGGCCAATTTGCCCTCCATCAGGCTAGAGCTCCTCCAACATCTCTCTAACCTCTGATCCTTAATCTTTAACTCCCTAAGTTCCTCATCACACCAGGTTGGTCTCCAGTGAGTAGATAAGGGTTGGACACGAATGGGTGCGATTGAATCAAAGGCAGCATTATAGGCTGCCACTGCCTCCTCTGTTCCAATTGCACATGCAGCCTCCACATTCGATAAGTTCAGCACTGCTGATAGCCCTAGTGGGGACAGATCCTGCAAAGGGCAGTATCGGACCATTTCCACAGAGGCAAGTGCTTTAGGGGGAGCCCCAAACCTGAACCTTATGATGCTATGATCTGACCAAACTAACGGATCAATTCTAAGGTCAGTGGTCTCAAGGCCTAATGAAAACACCAAGTCTAATGTGTGGCTGCCGAATGGGTCACTGAAGTAACATTTTGTGTCAAGCCCAGTGCCTCCATGTGATCACTGCCAAATGAGAAAGCTTGAGTCAACCTAGGCATTGAAGTCCCCAAGAATTAACCATCTAGGGGACTCCAACATTAGGCCAGTGGCAAGCTCTCTGATCTCCCTCAGAAATTCGCCATCCTGACCTGGGGGGGGCGATAGTGCAGGAGGATACTGTAACCCATGCCAGGACCCCCACGCAACAACATGTTCAAAAGACTCCTTGAGCCCCAAGGTAGCACCGTGAGGCCCAGGTCAGATTAAAAACAAATGGCCATCCCCCGCCTCTGCAATCCTTCCTTGGGGTGTGTATCATGGAGTACCCAGCTGGCACTGTAGCCTCCAGAAAGGGAGCCACATTTTCATCCAGCCGCGTCTCTATGATGCAAGCCAGGTCTACCGAGGCAATCAAGTCCTCCATTATGGCAATCTTGTTCCTTATCGACCTGGCATTGTGCAACCCCTCACCCCTGCCTTTTGCCAAAATGATAGGTGGCATGCTGTTGAAGCTGACAGCAGTACCTGAGTGGGGACCTGGGTTTGGGGAGGATGAGGTTCTGGCACAGGGGACTAGGTTTGGCTACTCTGCACGGGGCACCCAAGTAAATCCGAACACAGGAAGCAATAACTGTAATATCCAGGACCAGGAATAGGATTCTTCAGTGTGGCTTTTATTCACATCCAAGCTGAACAAACAAAGCATAGACGGACCCCTACGGGGCTACATTTCCTGGTAATGCAGATAAGAGACAACAGTACTGCTGCTCAGCTAGCTGGCACACCTCCACCTGCAGTGCATGCACCCCGGTGGTGAGCAGTACCTGTTACTCAATGGATACCTGCAGCAGCCTGGTGTGCTCAGCCAGCCAGTCCATATCCTGTACTTCCTGACTGGGATGCCAATCAGCTGTGGGTGACCTTCCACACTGTCCAGCCTCCCTTTTCAGTGGACGCTGCATGTTGGGATGTACAGTGGAAAGAATGCGGCAGGTGCACCGGTGGCAGTACCCATGTTCGGCTGCCCAGTGGCACCTGCAGCTTGCTGCTGTCACATGTCCATCTGCTGTATGTTGCCCTGCACCTGCGCAGCTGTGGTAGAACCACCACCTATGCAGGGAACAGCAGTGGCGCCATACACTGCTGCACCTGCAGTGCTGGCAGGTGGCTGTGCAGCCATGGGCATGGCACTGGGCCTTGACGCCACCTGTGATGTGGGCAAAGGGCGACTCCTCCACAATGTCACCACGCTGTCCAGGATCAATATGATGTCATCCTCAGAGTTGGACTTTGCCCCAACCTGTGTCTCTGCACAACACCAAGGCTGGCATCCTGCAGAAACACATCCAGGGCCTCGTCTGATCCCAGGCCAAGGATGTCCACATGCACCCTGGTGCTCAGCTGTGGCCTGTTGGGGCCATGGATGCCGGTGGATGTTGATGGTCTATCCACAGGGGCCGTGTTGCCATTCACAGGGGCCATGGACGCTGCCGGCATCCCATCCTCTGCACAGAGTCATACAGGTGCCGCAAGAGAGGAAGGGAATGTTGGTGGTGTGTAGCCCCCATGTGCCCCCCCATGTATGCCGCTGGTGTACGTGGCCTGCAGTGTGCCATGCATGGGGGTGTACACATGTCCATGTGGGACAGCGGCATGCACATCAGCATACACACCCTCCATGCCAGTACATGTTAATGAGTAACATACATACCATGTAGTGATGGGCTGCCACCCATTTGGAAGC
Source organism: Neoceratodus forsteri (assembly GCA_016271365.2). Lineage (NCBI taxonomy): Eukaryota > Metazoa > Chordata > Ceratodontiformes > Ceratodontidae > Neoceratodus > Neoceratodus forsteri. Next base: position 886,379,046 of record CM028136.1, read on the forward strand.
CCCTTCCAGGCATACCCACAACTGAAGTGCGGCAGATGGCGGCCACCACTAACTCCTCCTTTGGCATCAGTGTGGGTGCATTCAATGGCCCTCCACCGGTGGCACTATAGGATGCTCTAATGGTTGCCTCCTTCTCCTTGATGCTCCACCTGTCCATCCCAACCTTCTTGTGGCACTCCTGTGCTGACCACTGGTGGCTGCCATGCTGGTTCACGTAGGCCACCACTTCACCCCATCCGGCGGCCGGTCATGCGGGTGTCTGTGGCACCACTCAACAGGGCCTCCCTGTCCAAGTATACCTCGAACAGGGCATCAGTCTCTTCCTTAGTAAGTTGGGCCTGCACTTGTGAGCAGGCCCGCTCCTGTCCTCCTCTTGCCCTGCATTTGCCACCTGTGAACATGGACAGCACAGTGTGTCAGTGCCAGCATGGCCCTGGGCAGTGCCACCTTGCATTGCTGCAGCATCCCTGTGTGTTGCTTCAGCAGCCTCCACTTACCTGTCAAGGTTGCAACACCGGTCCTTGTCTGTGCTGTTCCTGGCACTTATAAGATACATTGCATGCAAATTAGCTTTTGTGCAATGGTAATGATATGCTAATGCACCGACTGTGCCTCGCATTGGCTGATGAGGTAATTTTCATAACTTGACTGAATGTCAAGAATTTGTGCTATGCTCAGTGGTGTTGCGCCAGAGCAACTCCATGGCACATGTCTTGCACATGCATGGTGCGCAGTCCCGCTGTGTGCATGTGCACACCCCCACACGGGCCTATCGCACACACAGCGTGCCTTGTGGTGAACCGTGCAACCATGCATATACGCAGCACTGCGTGGGGTCAGGACCTGTCACCTCTGACTCAGGATCATGACACTGCACATGGGTGGGTCATGCACATGGTGCACATACCTGGACACACCTGTCGACCAGCATTGCGTATCTTCCCAATGCTCGATTGCATGCTGTTGCACCGTATTGTGCACTGCATACTGCTGCCACCACCTGCATTTTTCACCACAGAGGCCCAGAACTGCATCGTGATTGACAATGGCGAGCAGGCGTGACTGTCAAGCGCGCAATTTGTCGGACATCGAGCTCGTGAACCTGGTGGCAGTGGTCCAGCCTTTTGTGGCCCAGCTGTGGCCAGGTGCCACTCCAGCAGGTGCAGGGCAGGCGTGGCAGATCATGTCATGGGGCTTCAAAAGGCACCTGGGTGTGGCGCGGTTGGCTGAGCAGTGTCGTCACCAGTATGGGGACTTGCAGGGCAGAAGCCCTGATGTGCTGCGATGCCTGCAGTTGAGGGTGCAGAGTGGGGCTGTCCCATAGTTAGGTAGGTGTGTGTGCTGATGGCATGCATGCCCATGTGCCCAACTGTGGTTTTCAAGGTTTGGGCAGCGACTTCGCTGCTGGGGTGGGAGTGTCCCTGTGACCATGGTCATCATGCATGTCCACAGCACATGTGGTGCATATGCTGGTGTGTTGGTTGGGGGCTGTGCTGGGTCTCGACCATGCACAATGTGGGCCGTGGGGTGGCAGGGGACCTTCCATGCATGTGTACTCATGTCTTCCTCGCTACGTGTCGTCTACAGGGCTGGAGGACCGCAGGTGGGCCAGGGAGGCCACGGACAGCATGAGGCCCTGGGATAGGCCACAGGATGGTGCTCGCAGGGATCAGAGGGGTGCAGGTAAGGGTAGTCACTGTGGTGGTGCCTGTCACTGTGGGTGGACAGAAGGTGCAGGGTATGGCTATGGTGGGACCAGCCTTGTGTCAGGTTGGCTATGTGTGGCGCATGGGCCATCTGTTGTTCCACTGTGGCATGTCTGTTGGTGGCAAGTGGCCAGCCGTTGGGGGGCTGTGCACCCAGCCACAGCCTTGTGTGCTGCATCAGTGCTGCCACCCTGTGCTATGTGCCCATATCCATGAGCTCATGGTGCCAGTGGACTACACTGTCTACCTGTCTGCACCATTGGGTGTGCCGTTTGGATTGCTGGGGTGGACAACATGGCACAGGTACATTATGTAGCCCTGTAGTGCTTTCCCCCAATATCCACAGCACTGTGGTGGGGGGGTGGGTGTCATTTGTGCAGTGCACTGATTGCCTCTCTTGTCCCTTCCCCTAGCTGCATGTCAGCCTGCTGCCAGGAGGGTAGCCCTGTTGTGAACAGAGGGCCTGGCGATGGTGATCACACTACAGCAGAGGATCCTACACGTGGCCATGGGGATCCAGAGTGCACTGCGGGCCCTGGAGAGGTCTCTGGCCCATCGTTGAGGGGTCCAGCTGTCATTGCCCCCTCCTCTCCCATTTCTGTTCCTCAGCATTTCCTCCTCCAACTGTACAGATCCCTCTCCCATCCCCTCTCCCTCACTCCCTCTCTTGCCATGATGTTTGCTTTTTTACTTCCTCTTTGTTTTTATATAAATGCTTTTGTGGTACATTTCTGTGTCTGTGTCTGATTTGCAGGTGGCATGGGGAGCCATGCTACAGCTGTTTGCTCCCTGTTCTTGGGGTCACTGTTGGTATGGGGCAAGTCACTGATGGCGCCATGGCGGCTGTGAGGTCTGTGTTGGGTGTACTACTGTGTCCCATGGCCTGGTGTGTACCTGGGTGCACTCAGGTAGGGCATGCTGGCCCATGGAGCCATCAGGGTGCTCTTCCGCTACCATGGTGGTAGGGGTGTCATGGTCGGGGTCTGGGTCTCCTTGGTGGCTTGACCACCCCTGGGGTTGTTGGACTTCCACCTTCCATGGCTGTTCTGCATCAGGGGGAAGCCTGTGGCATCATGAAGGGGGTGGTTTGGCACAGGTGTGAGGGTTGGGGGACATGGGTGTCATTGTGCCAGGAGGCTGGAGGTCACTGTGTCAAGGGTGTGCTCTGTGGGGGTCTACAGTGCCCCTTCCCCTATGCTGCCTTGGTTCTGTGTCTTTCCTACTGCCTGTTGCTCCTGCCCTGCTCACTGGTGTTGTGCTCAGCTCTGCTCTGCACCTCCCTGGTTGTGCTGGTGCATCCTTGGTTGCGCCATGGTGCATTTTAGCCATATTCAGCCATCTTGCGCACAGCAGTTTCAGGTGGCGCAACTTCTGAATATGGCTCTGGGTATGCCATGGCACAAATACTTGTGCTGCACCAGTCTTGCACCAAGGAATGGTGCATTTCTGAATATCCAGGCCCCAGTGTCTACGTCAGCAAGTGATATTTTCACTGTGGTTACGCCAGCAGCACCACCACCTGCCTGATCAAACTGCTCATCAGTACAAGTAATCTCTAAAAACAGCACATATCACAAAATGTGCAAAATATCTTCTGCTGACACAAGCATGGCATAAATAAAGCACAAAATTGCCAAAAAAACTGATGTCCTGAATATGTACCTCCAACTCTATTAGCCATAATCTGACTTGCACCACTAACACAAATCCCCAGATAAATATATAGAATCCCCAGACCAGAAACACTTTACCAGAACTTACCACAGTTGTTTCAACATATTGTCAAAAACACCTTCTACATCTTTTCCATATTGCTCAACATTCCTCCAAATGCGAAACTGTCCGCAAATCGAAAGTAATCCACTTGGACCACCAGTGAAACAAACCGAAGAGACAGAGCACTAAAATAGCCACATACCATATGCAGTACCACAGTCTATGAAAAACAAACCAAACGGAACTCAACAAATCATGGTAAACACATTGTTAACATTAAAATAAAAACTGTTCCACACAACCCAGTTCAGAAGGACGGCAACCGAACTCCAGCCGTCCCGAACTCAACAGCAACAGCCAATCACATTTCACAAAGAAACAACATAACCAATCATACATGACAACTAAGACAAACAACCAATCACATAACAGGACCAAAACACATTCAAGCTTTTAACCAATCACAGTACAACAGTGAGTCCCATTTACAAAACAGATCTCAATAACAAAAAAGCAACCATACATTTACAAGAAGAATACCACAAAACAAAAGAAAACCACAAATAAAAATGCAATAACTCTCTCCCCTATGGCATAAATCAAACACAAGATGGGCAGAAGTGGGATATGGCAAATATTCTCACTCCTGCATTGTGAAGCATGGATAGCTCACTCTGCAGGAGTTAGAATATTGCCATATCCCACTCCAGACCATCAAGTAACCTATATATATATATATATATATATATATAGAGAGAGAGAGAGAGAGAGAGAGAGAGATCTATATAGATATATATGTAACGTGTGTGTGTGTGTATGTATGTGTGTATATATATATATATATATATATATATATATATATATATATATATATATATATATATTAAGGCAAAATACTCCTTTTAATGCATTAGTTAGGGTTGTTCCACAATGACAAAAGTAGAAATTCGGTGTTAGGGTTGAAAACCCCATGGACCCTACCCACCCCCAACCGGCATTGGGGTGTGCATTGGGGCCGTTATCTAACTCTCAATCCATCACATGTGTAAAGCAGCAGAAGTATAGGAGAATGGGATGAGAGTTAGGACCGGCGACCCCAATGACACCCCAATGCGGTGAGGCAGCGGGTCAAGGGGTTCTAACACACCCTCATTTAATGTCGCGGAACAACCCTAACTCCATTAAATGAAGTTTTTTTGCCTCTAATTTCCCTTCTTTTTGAGAATGATAACGAGAAATAGTGAATGTAATGCAGCGGCGGGAGCGTGGGGCCTGAAGCCGCCACGTGATGTCTTGTGGCATAGTAACAGGAAGAGGAATGCAAACAGAAGTGCTAACAGAGGTGCACATGGTAACGCAAGCGTGAATGAGAACAGAAAGGGTAACACACACGGTGGCGTAGACGGGAACGGTCTGCCACGTGATGTGTTGTCACATAGTAACATGGTACCTGCAAATGGAAATGTCAATGGGCATGGTGGCGCCAAGTGAAACAGAAGAGAAACAGTACTGTAGACACAAATGGCAAAAATAACGAAGCATAGCGCAAATGAAAGCATAAGGATAGCACATGGCGGCGTGAGCGTCAATGGTAAGTGAAACAGGTATGGAACAGCAAGCAGAAAGGGCAACAGTAACAGTAATGTAAGCACACAGGCTGGTTTTCCCCAAAACCTGCATAGAGAAAGACAGTGAGTACAAAGAATGTATGCATAATAATGGGTATTGGAGCAGAAAATGAGGACTTGGAATACTAAATAGGTTATATCTCAGGAACCGTGACGATGTAAAAAAAATTAAAGTCATATGATTTACTACTGTCCTGGCTAGTTTTGTACTTAGCCCCCTGGGAGCTAAATACTTCTGAAAAGTCTGTATCTGCACCGTTTCCGAGATACAGGCCCTGAAAAGCGCGTGACGCAATGTTATCCTATGGGGAAAAAAGAAGTTGAGACACCATAACTTTGCCTCCCTGTAATATTTTTCACCAAACTACTGAAAGCACATCTGTGGGTTGTTGGCTGTCTTCCTCAAATTTCAGGAAAAAAGACCAAACCGTTATTTTGCAGCAGAGTGCCAAAGGATTCCTGTAATGCGTCGGGCGCCATAATGTTATCTTATGGGAAAAAACGTCAACTTTGGAGTGCCGTAACTTTGCCACTTTGTAATATTTTTTCACCACAATACTGAAAGGCACATCTGTGAGATGTTGGCTGCGTTCCCTCCAAATTTCAGCCTAAAACTCCCAACCGTTCTTTTGCAGTGCAGTGCCAAAGAATTGCTGTCATTTTCCCACAGACTAGAAAACTACTGTCGCAATTTGTGAAAGATTTTGCAAAAATTTGTGACACTTTCGTGAGCATGAAAGTACTTTCTGAAAGTACTTTTTCCAGAAATTTGAAAAACATATTTCTGGGGTGTTTTACCACAAAATAAAGACATGGCTAGCATCCTCAGGGTCCGACTAGGTGAATACAAAAATAATTAGGTTGCTAGAGGGTCCCAAATTTAAATGCCAAGCATTTTTCTGATCACTAACTAAAACAAAATGGCGGATTTGCAAAAGTAACAGGGCCATTTGCGAAAGTAAAAATGCATTTGCGACACTGTCAAACTTTTTGTTAACTTTTCCCATTGCCTTATAATGGGAAATTGTTTTTTGAATAACCTTTGAACCGTTTAATATTTTTTTCACCAAATCTTTGAAAGGCAGATCGGGGATCCCGGCTGCACGTGCCCTGAAGATTTCTGGCAGGTCGCGCAAACCATGCAACCTGTAGGCGCGACCGTAGAAGTCCAGAAAAAGCATAAACGCATGCGCAGATCATGCTTAATAACTCCGCAGCTGTATATCCGACTGGTACAAAATTTGGCATATCCCAAGGCCTATGGTTCTTGATCAAGTGTTCCAAATTTCAGGCAAATCCGTCAAACAGTTGCAAAGTTATTAAGGTGCAAAATTTTGGGTTTAACATAGAAATGGCTCCTCAACCTAACTATGGTTGCTTCCCCAATCTACTAATGACCACTCCATCAGGCTGCCAAAGACTACACACACCCCAGTTGCTATCCTACTCCATCTGTTCAGAACAGTTGACAATGTATTCCCGAACTGCCTTCCATGCCACTGGGAGATGAGAGGCTGGACCAGTGGGCACTTCTACCTGCCAGGTTCAGCAGGGTAATAGTGTGGAAACCAGGCTGTAGCACAGGGGTACTGGAGTTGTTATCTGGCTAGCCAGGTGACTAATTTTTCTAACACTTACCTGGCTACCTTCTGCTCACAGGCGCTCACACCTGCAGTGTCCATGACAGGACACAGGTGTATGGTCCCATGCCACAACAGCACCTCTCAGACACCAGGCACCAATTCAAACAGTGCAGTCCTCCCTCCCCAGGGAGAATGTCTGTCAGATGCTCTGAGCCCTCCTGCAATGTCCTCCTGTCATCCTGAACAGGTGCAAACCCCAGATCACCAGCATGCGAGTTATCCCCCCGCCCAGGTGCCATGGGGTCAGTAGACTTATTTCTAACAAACTAGGGTTCTTAGTGTTGGTAGAACGGCTGCATAGCTATGCCTCTTTCAAACACAAGGAATTGACATTCACATTTCAAGAAAATATTAACATATAATTTTCTATCATTTGTCAGGATAGCCAATTAAATTTTCTATACAAAAACATGATACAGCTCTTGAACACTCAAATGATCAGGAAATCAGTTGCATAATGTCCAATCTCAGAAAACTCACATGAAGCAATACTATAGAGGACATCCGTGCAGTTCAATAAAGAAATATGTGTCTGGATAATTTTGATCAAATCTGGATCTGACACTTAGAACATATAGTAAGTCAACTCTTATAAAACTTGTTAACAGTTACATTAGTATTACTAGTATCATGAGTCATTCAATAACCATGTATACAGTATATATATATAATGTGTGTGTGTGTGTGTGAGGCGTGTGTGTGTGTGTGTGTATGTGTGTGTGTATATACATATATATATATATATATTGAGAACAAAAAACTCTGTTTAATACATCAGTTAGGTTGTTCCATGTGACAAAAGTGAGGAAATTTGGTATTGATTGGCCCCCTTGCCCAACCCCAAACGGCATTGGGGTGCTCATTGAGGTCATCGGCCTAACTATCACCCATCACATATGTAAAAGCATAGGTATAGGAGAATGGGGTGAAATTCGGCAGGACCCCCAATCGCACCCCAATGCGATTGAAAATGAAATGAGGGATCAGGGGCTTTCAATCTAACACCGAACCTCCTCGTTTTTGTCACTGTGGAATAACCTAACTGTCTGATAAACAGATTTTTTGCCTCTAATTTCCTTCTTTTGAGAATGATAATGAGAAATGAGTAGATATGTCTGGCCGGTGGGAGGGCCTTCGCTCCCATGCGTGTCTTCACCTTAGTAACACAGTTCCGTAAATACAAATGGTAATATGCATGGTGATACAAAGTGAAACGGAAAGAAAACAGTACTATATAATTTCGATGGTAAAAAATAGCATAGCTTCTAGTAAGCATAAGGTAAAATACATGGTGGCATAAGCAGGAATGGTAAGTGAAATTGGTACAGAACGCAAGCGGAGCAGTAATAGTAACAATGTAAGCACAGGCTAGTTCCAAAAAGCTGCATAGGAAAGACAGTAAGTACAAGAATGTATACATAATAATGGGTCGAAGCAGAAAGAGAGCTGGAATACTAAATTGTATATCTCAGAACCATCGACGTGAAAAAAAATTAAAAGTCATATGGTTATGACTTTCCTTACTAGTTTTGCACTTTACCCTAATAGGAGGCTAAGAAATTTTCTGAAGAAAAGTCATATCTCGCACATTTCTGAGATATAGGCCCTGAAAGCCGAAACGCCGTAATGTTATCAATAGGAAAAAAGAAGTTTGAGTGCAATAACTTTGCTCTGTAATATTTTCACCAAACTACTGCAGGCACATCTGTGGGATATTGGCTTTCTTTCTTCAAATTTCAGCCCAAAGACAAAACCATTATTTTGCGCGGACGAGAAAAGTTCAAGTAATGCAGCAGGCCCGTATGTTATCCTGGGAAAAAGTGTCAACTTTGGAGTGCGTAACTTTGCCTGTAATATTTTTCACCTAAATACTGAAAGGCATCTGTGATATATAACACGTTCCTCAAATTTCAGCAAAAGAACAAACTGTTCTTTTTGCGCGGGGTAACAAAAGTGCTGTCATTTGCTATCCCTGGAAAGTAGTATACAATTTCAAAACTGTGAAATTTCGACACTTTCATAGTCACACTACTTTGTGATACTTTTTCCGAAACTTGAAAACATATTTCTAGGGTGTACAACCTCAAAATAAGACATGCCTAGCATCCTCAGGATCAGTCTGATAAACACAAAAGAACAATGCTGCTAAAGGGTCCCAAATTTAAATTAACTTTTTCTGATCACCAACTAGAAACAAAATGGTGGTTTCAAAAGTAAGGGCTGTTCTGATAAAACTGCATTTGCTTAAGTGTTGAACTTTTTGTAAACTTTTCCCATTGACTTATAATGGGAAATTTTTTTGAATAACTTTTGAACCGTTTAATATTTTTTTACGAAATCTTCAAAAGGCATATCGGGGACCCTGGTCACATGTTCTCTGAAGATTTCGTACTGGTCGTGCAAACCATGCGACCTGTAGAGACAACCAAAGAATTACAAAAAAGCATAAACGTGCGTGCAGATCACGCTTAACAACTCCGTAGTCGTATATCCAAACAGTACAAAAGTTGGCAGATCCCAAGATGTATGGTTCTTGATCATGTATTCCAAATTTCAGGTAAATCTGTTGAACGGTTACAAAGTTATTAAAGATGCAAAATATTAGGTTTAATGTAAATGGCTCCTCACCCCTAACTGGTAGCACAGTAGTGCTACCATAATACATATATATATATATATATATATATGTGTAGTAACATGGTAGTGCCACAGGTGGGAGGAAACATTTAACCAAATACCTTGTCTTTGCAACTGTTTACAGGTTGCCTGAGTGAACACTTGATCAGAAACCATGAACAGGACAGCCAAAGGTACAGCCGGGATATACAGCTGCGAGTTATTACATGATCTGCAGCGTTGTCTTTTTCTCGGACTTCGGTCATGCCGGGTTGCGTGGTTCTTGTGACCTACCAAAAATCTTCAGAACACGTTGGCGGGATCCCCGATCTGCCTTTCAAGATTTGGTGAAAAAATGTTAAGCGGTTCAAGGGGTATTCAAAACAATTTCCCATGTAAAAGCAATAGGAAAAGACCAACAAAAAGTTTGACAGCTCACAAATGCATTCTGCTTACGCCAAATAGCTATTCTGCAAATCCGCCATTTTGTTTAATTAGTGATCAGAAAATGCTTAACATTAAACCCAGACCCTAGCAACAATTATTTTTGTATTCACTAATCGGGACCTGAGGATACTGTCCATATCTTTATTTTGAGAATGAAATACCAGAAATATGTTTTCAAATCTCTGGAAAAAGTACTTTCAGAAAGTACTTTCATGCTCACGAAAGTGTCACAAATTTTTGCAAAATCTTTCACAAATTGCGACAGTAGTTTTCTAGTCTGTGGGAAAATGACAGCAATTCTTTGGCACTGCACTGCAAAAGAACGGTTGGGAGTTTTAGGCTGAAATTTGGAGGGAACGCAGCCAACATCTCACAGATGTGCCTTTCAGTATTGTGGTGAAAAAATATTACAAAGTGGCAAAGTTACGGCACTCCAAAGTTGACGTTTTTTCCCATAAGATAACATTATGGCGCCCGACGCATTACAGGAATCCTTTGGCACTCTGCTGCAAAATAACGGTTTGGTCTTTTTTCCTGAAATTTGGAGGGAAGACAGCCAACAACCCACAGATGTGCCTTTCAGTAGTTTGGTGAAAAAATATTACAGGGAGGCAAAGTTATGGTGCTCCGAACTTCTCTTTTTTTCCCCATAGGATAACATTACGACGTTCGCCGCGCCTTTCAGGCCTGTATCTCGAAGCGATTACGAGATACAGACTTTTCATCAGAAAATGCCCTAGCCCCCTAAGGGGGCTAAGTACAAAACTAGCCAGGACAGTAGTAAATCATATGACTTTTAATTTTTTTTCTACATCGTACGGTTCCTGAGATATAACCTATTTAGTATTCCAAGTCCTCATTTTCTGCTCCAATACCCATTATTATGCATACATTCTTTGTACTCACTGTCTTTCTCTATGCAGGTTTTGGGGAAAACCAGCCTGTGTGCTTACATTACTGTTACTGTTGCCCTTTCTGCTTGCTGTTCCATACCCGTTTCACTTACCATTGACGTCTACGCCGCCATGTGCGTTATCCTTTGCGTTTTCATTTGCGCTTGCGTTTCTGTTATTTTTTGCCATTTGTGTCTACAGTACTGTTTCTCTTTCTGTTTCACTTTGCGTCACCATGCCCATTGACATTTCCATTTGCAGGTACCATGTTACTATGTGACAACACATCACGTGGCAGACCGTTCCCGTCTACGCCACCGTGTGTGTTACCCTTTCTGTTCTCATTCACGCTTGCGTTACCATGTGCACCTCTGTTAGCACTTCTGTTTGCATTCCTCTTCCTGTTACTATGCCACAAGACATCACGTGGCGGCTTCAGGCCCCACGCTCCCGCCGCTGCATTACATTCACTATTTCTCGTTATCATTCTCAAAAAGAAGGGAAATTAGAGGCAAAAAAACTCCATTTAATGCATTAGTTAGGGTTGTTCCACAGCGACAAAAATGAGGAAATTCGGTGTTAGGGTTGAACCCCCTTGGACCCCGCCCACCCCAACCGGCATTGGGGTGTGCATTGGGGTCGTCGGTCCTAACTCTCATCCCATTCTCCTATACTTCTGCTTTACATGTGATGGATTGAGAGTTAGGGATACTTGATGTCACACCCCAATGCCGGTTGGGGGTGGGCAGGGGTCCATAGGGGTTTTCAACCCTAACACCGAATTTCTACTTTTGTCATTGTGGAACAACCCTAACTAATGCATTAAAAGGAGTATTTTGCCTCTAATATATATATATATATATATATATATATATATATATATATATATATATATATATATATATACACACATACACACACACACACGTATTGCTATATATCTATATATATCGATCTCTCTCTCTCTCTCTCTCTCTCTATATATATATATATATATATATATATAGGTTACTTGATGGTCTGGAGTGGGATATGGCAATATTCTAACTCCTGCAAGTGAAACTATCCATGCTTCACAATGCAGGAGTGAGAATATTTATCATATCACTACCCATCTTGTGTTTGATTTATGCCATAGGGAGAGAGTTATTGCATTTTATTTGTGGTTTTCTTTTGTTTTGTGGTATTCTTCTTGTAAATGTATGGTTGCTTTTTGTTATTGAGATCTGTTTTGTAATGGGACTCACTGTTGTACTGTGATTGGTTAAAAGCTTGAATGTGTTTTGGTCCTGTTATGTGATTGGTTGTTTGTCTTAGTTGTCATGTATGATTGGTTATGTTGTTTCTTTGTGAAATGTGATTGGCTGTTGCTGTTGAGTTCGGGACGGCTGGAGTTCGGTTGCCGTCCTTCTGAACTGGGTTGTGTGGAACAGTTTTTATTTTAATGTTAACAATGTGTTTACCATGATTTGTTGAGTTCCGTTTGGTTTGTTTTTCATAGACTGTGGTACTGCATATGGTATGTGGCTATTTAGTGCTCTGTCTCTTGGTTTGTTTCACTGGTGGTCCAAGTGGATTACTTTCGATTGCGGACAGTTTCGCATTTGGAGGAATGTTGAGCAATATGGAAAAGATGTAGAAGGTGTTTTTGACAATATGTTGAAACAACTGTGGTAAGTTCTGGTAAAGTGTTTCTGGTCTGGGGATTCTATATATTTATCTGGGGATTTGTGTTAGTGGTGCAAGTCAGATTATGGCTAATAGAGTTGGAGGTACATATTCAGGACATCAGTTTTTTTGGCAATTTTGTGCTTTATTTATGCCATGCTTGTGTCAGCAGAAGATATTTTTGCACATTTTTGTGATATGTGCTGTTTTTAGAGATTACTTGTACTGATGAGCAGTTTGATCAGGCAGGTGGTGGTGCTGCTGGCGTAACCACAGTGAAAATATCACTTGCTGACGTAGACACTGGGGCCTGGATATTCAGAAATGCACCATTCCTTGGTGCAAGACTGGTGCAGCACAAGTATTTGTGCCATGGCATACCCAGAGCCATATTCAGAAGTTGCGCCACCTGAAACTGCTGTGCGCAAGATGGCTGAATATGGCTAAAATGCACCATGGCGCAACCAAGGATGCACCAGCACAACCAGGGAGGTGCAGAGCAGAGCTGAGCACAACACCAGTGAGCAGGGCAGGAGCAACAGGCAGTAGGAAAGACACAGAACCAAGGCAGCATAGGGAAGGGGCACTGTAGACCCCACAGAGCACACCTTGACACAGTGACCTCCAGCCTCCTGGCACAATGACACCCATGTCCCCAACCCCTCACACCTGTGCCAAACCACCCCCTTCATGATGCCACAGGCTTCCCCCTGATGCAGAACAGCCATGGAAGGTGGAAGTCCAACAACCCCAGGGGTGGTCAAGCCACCAAGGAGACCCAGACCCCGACCATGACACCCCTACCACCATGGTAGCGGAAGAGCACCCTGATGGCTCCATGGGCCAGCATGCCCTACCTGAGTGCACCCAGGTACACACCAGGCCATGGGACACAGTAGTACACCCAACACAGACCTCACAGCCGCCATGGCGCCATCAGTGACTTGCCCCATACCAACAGTGACCCCAAGAACAGGGAGCAAACAGCTGTAGCATGGCTCCCCATGCCACCTGCAAATCAGACACAGACACAGAAATGTACCACAAAAGCATTTATATAAAACAAAAGAGGAAGTAAAAAAAGCAAACATCATGGCAAGAGAGGGAGTGAGGGAGAGGGGGATGGGGAGAGGGATCTGTACAGTTGGAGGAGGAAATGCTGAGGAACAGAAATGGGAGAGGAGGGGGCAATGACAGCTGGACCCCTCAACGATGGGCCAGAGACCTCTCCAGGGCCCGCAGTGCACTCTGGATCCCCATGGCCACGTGTAGGATCCTCTGCTGTAGTGTGATCACCATCGCCAGGCCCTCTGTTCACAACAGGGCTACCCTCCTGGCAGCAGGCTGACATGCAGCTAGGGAAGGGACAAGAGGGCAATCAGTGCACTGCACAAATGACACCAACCCCCCCACCACAGTGCTGTGGATATTGGGGGAAAGCACTACAGGGCTACATAATGTACCTGTGCCATGTTGTCCACCCCAGCAATCCAAACGGCACACCCAATGGTGCAGACAGGTAGACAGTGTAGTCCACTGGCACCATGAGCTCATGGATATGGGCACATAGCACAGGGTGGCAGCACTGATGCAGCACACAAGGCTGTGGCTGGGTGCACAGCCCCCAACGGCTGGCCACTTGCCACCAACAGACATGCCACAGTGGAACAACAGATGGCCCATCGCCACACATAGCCAACCTGACACAAGGCTGGTCCCCCATAGCCATACCCTGCACCTTCTGTCCACCCACAGTGACAGGCACCACCACAGTGACTACCCTTACCTGCCCCCTCTGATCCTCGAGCACCATCCTGTGGCCTATCCCAGGGCCTCATGCTGTCCGTGGCCTCCCTGGCCCACCTGCGGTCCTCCAGCCCTGTAGACGACACGTAGCGAGGAAGACATGAGTACACATGCATGGAAGGTCCCCTGCCACCCCACGGCCCACATTGTGCATGGTCGAGACCCAGCACAGCCCCCAACCAACACACCAGCATATGCACCACATGTGCTGTGGACATGCATGATGACCATGGTCACAGGGACACTCCCACCCCAGCAGCGAAGCTCGCTGCCCAAACCTGTGAAAACCACAGTTGGGCACATGGGCATGCATGCCATCAGCACACACACCTACCTAACTATGGGACAGCCCCACTCTGCACCCTCAACTGCAGGCATCGCAGCACATCAGGGCTTCTGCCCTGCAAGTCCCCATACTGGTGACGACACTGCTCAGCCAACCGCGCCACACCCAGGTGCCTTTTGAAGCCCCATGACATGATCTGCCACGCCTGCCCCTGCACCTGCTGGAGTGGCACCTGGCCATACAGCTGGGCCACAAAAGGCTGGACCACTGCCACCAGGTTCACGAGCTCGATGTCCGACAAATTGCGCGCTTGACAGTCACGTCTGCTCGCCATTGTCAATCACGATGCAGTTCTGGGCCTCTGTGGTGAAAAATGCAGGTGGTGGCAGCTTGTATGCAGTGCACAATACGGTGCAACAGCATGCAATCGAGCATTGGGAAGATACGCAATGCTGGTCGACAGTGTGTGTCCAGGTATGTGCACCATGTGCATGACCCACCCATGTGCAGTGTCATGATCCTGAGTCAGAGGTGACAGGTCCTGACCCCACGCAGTGCTGCGTATATGCATGGTTGCACGGTTCACCACAAGGCACGCTGTGTGTGCGATAGGCCCGTGTGGGGGTGTGCACATGCACACAGCGGGACTGCGCACCATGCATGTGCAAGACATGTGCCATGGAGTTGCTCTGGCGCAACACCACTGAGCATAGCACAAATTCTTGACATTCAGCCAAGTTATGAAAATTACCTCATCAGCCAATGCGAGGCACAGTCGGGTGCATTAGCATATCATTACCATTGCACAAAAGCTAATTTGCATGCAATGTATCTTATAAGTGCCAGGGAACAGCACAGACAAGGACCGGTATTGCAACCTTGACAGGTAAGTGGAGGCTGCTGAAGCAACACACAGGGATGCTGCAGCAATGCAAGGTGGCACTGCCCAGGGCCATGCTGGCACTGACACACTGTGCTGTCCATGTTCACAGGTGGCAAAATGTCAGGGCAAGAGGAGGACAAGGAGCGTGGGCCTGCTCACAAGTGCAGGCCCAACTTTACTAAGGAAGAGACTGATGCCCTGTTCGAGGTATACTTGGACAGGGAGGCCCTGTTGAGTGGTGCCACAGACACTCCGCATGACCGGGCCGTCGGATGGGGTGAAGTGGTGGCCTACGTGAACCAGCATGGCAGCCACCAGTGGTCAGCACAGGAGTGCCACAAGAAGGTTGGGATGGACAGGTGGAGCATCAAGGAGAAGGAGGCAACCATTAGAGCATCCTATAGTGCCACCGGTGGAGGGCCATTGAATGCACCCACACTGATGCCAAAGGAGGAGTTAGTGGTGGCCGCCATCTGCCGCACTTCAGTTGTGGGTATGCCTGAAGGGGGCTTCCAAATGGGTGGCAGCCCATCACTACATGGTATGTATGTTACTCATTAACATGTACTGGCATGGAGGTGTGTATGCTGATGTGCATGCCGCTGTCCCACATGGACATGTGTACACCCCATGCATGGCACACTGCGGAGCCCACGTGACACCAGCGGCCATAGGGGGGGAGCACAAGGGCTACACACCACCATTCCCTTCCTCTCTTGCGGCACCTGTATGACTCTGTGCAGAGGATGGGATGCCGGCAGCGTCCATGGCCCCTGTGAATGGCAACACGGCCCCTGTGGATAGACCATCAACATCCACCGGCATCCATGGCCCCAACAGGCCACAGCTGAGCACCAGGGTGCATGTGGACATCCTTGGCCTGGGATCAGACGAGGCCCTGGATGTGTTTCTGCAGGATGCCAGCCTTGGTGTGCTGTGCAGAGACACAGGTTGGGGCAAAGTCCAACTCTGAGGATGACATCATATTGATCCTGGACAGCGTGGGTGACATTGTGGAGGAGTCGCCCTTTGCCCACATCACAGGTGGCGTCAAGGCCCAGTGCCATGCCCATGGCTGCACAGCCACCTGCCAGCACTGCAGGTGCAGCAGTGTATGGCGCCACTGCTGTTCCCTGCATAGGTGGTGGTTCTACCACAGCTGCGCAGGTGCAGGGCAACATACAGCAGATGGACATGTGACAGCAGCAAGCTGCAGGTGCCACTGGGCAGCCGAACATGGGTACTGCCACCGGTGCACCTGCCGTACTCCTTTCCACTGTACATCCCAACATGCAGCGTCCACTGAAAAGGGAGGCTGGACAGTGTGGAAGGTCACCCACAGCTGATTGGCATCCCAGTCAGGAAGTACAGGATATGGACTGGCTGGCTGAGCACACCAGGCTGCTGCAGGTATCCATTGAGTAACAGGTACTGCTCACCACCGGGGTGCATGCACTGCAGGTGGAGGTGTGCCAGCTAGCTGAGCAGCAGTACTGTTGTCTCTTATCTGCATTACCAGGAAATGTAGCCCCGTAGGGGTCCGTCTATGCTTTGTTTGTTCAGCTTGGATGTGAATAAAAGCCACACTGAAGAATCCTATTCCTGGTCCTGGATATTACAGTTATTGCTTCCTGTGTTCGGATTTACTTGGGTGCCCCGTGCAGAGTAGCCAAACCTAAGTCCCCTGTGCCACGTAACCTCATCCTCCCCAAACCCAGGTCCCCACCAGGTACTGCTGTCAGCTTCAACAGCATGCCACCTATCATTTTGGCAAAAAGGCAGGGGTGAGGGGTTGCACAATGCCAGGTCGATAAGGAACAAGATTGCCATAATGGAGGACTTGATTGCCTCGGTAGACCTGGCTTGCATCATAGAGACGCGGCTGGATGAAAATGTGGCTCCCTTTCTGGAGGCTACAGTGCCAGCTGGGTACTCCATGATACACACCCCAAGGAAGGATTGCAGAGGCGGGGGATGGCCATTTGTTTTTAATCTGACCTGGGCCTCACGGTGCTACCTTGGGGCTCAAGGAGTCTTTGAACATGTTGTTGCGTGGGGGGGGGGGTCCTGGCATGGGTTACAGTATCCTCCTGCACTATCGCCCCCCCCAGGTCAGGATGGCGAATTTCTGAGGGAGATCAGAGAGCTTGCCACTGGCCTAATGTTGGAGTCCCCTAGATGGTTAATTCTTGGGGACTTCAATGCCTAGGTTGACGACAAGCTTTTCTCATTTGGCAGTGATCACATGGAGGCACTGGGCTTGACACAAAATGTTACTTCAGTGACCCATTCGTGCAGCCACACATTAGACTTGGTGTTTTCATTAGGCCTTGAGACCACTGACCTTAGAATTGATCCGTTAGTTTGGTCAGATCATAGCATCATAAGGTTCAGGTTTGGGGCTCCCCCTAAAGCACTTGCCTCTGTGGAAATGGTCCGATACTGCCCTTTGCAGGATCTGTCCCCACTAGGGCTATCAGCAGTGCTGAACTTATCGAATGTGGAGGCTGCATGTGCAATTGGAACAGAAGAGGCAGTGGCCACCTATAATGCTGCCTTTGATTCAATCGCACCCATTCGTGTCCAACCCTTATCTACTCACTGGAGACCAACCTGGTGTGATGAGGAACTTAGGGGAGTTAAAGATTAAGGATCAGAGGTTAGAGAGATGTTGGAGGAGCTCTAGCCTGATGGAGGGCAAATTGGCCCTAATGTCCCATTATAAGGACTATCAGGTGGCAATCGCCCATAAGAATGCAGAATTTTTGTCAAGGGAGACTGCTGTGGCAAGGAACAGACTGTCTCAGCTCTTCTGCATGGTTGATGGGCTATTGCATCCGGCCTACCTCCATGTGGGAGGAGTGGGTTTAAGCACTAGGTCTGAGGAGTTTGCTCTGTTCTTTGCAGACAAAGAATCTTCTGTCAGAGCTGAGATCTCCTCCAACGTCACTCAAAGGGATTGTGGGGTCCACCCCTGAGGTGTGCCAGAGCACTCCTCTTGTGTGGGTTGAGTTTGACCCAGTTGGGGTAGAGGAGGTAGTGGAGGTTGTCTCGAGACTAAGGCCAGCACATTGTGATATGGACCCAGGTCTGACATGGCTTTTGGTCAGATGTATGGACCTGATTAGATTTGTTGTGGCCAAGATTGTTTGGAGTTCTTTGAGGGTGGGGTCTTCCATCAGCTCTGTAAGAGGCCCTGGTTAGCCCCCGATTGAAGAAACCCTCATTGCACCTGGACTGTCTCGGCAACTATGGACCATTCTCTAACCTCCCATTTTTAGGGAAGGTTATAGAAGAAGTGGTGGCAAGTCAACTCGAGGAGCAACTTGCCTCGCCCTCCACCTATGAGGTTTTCCAGTCTGTGTTTAGGGCTGGGCATAGTACCTAATACCTCAACTGGCAACACTCCTCACACCTTCTTGGCCAGGCGCTATATGTCAGGCTGGAAGCACATCTCTTATTTACAAGACAGGGTGACATGCCCTGTCCTATAAATATGAGGGGCGCTACCAGACTGGACATATGGTAGCTGGGAGAGGAGGTGTGAGGAAGTCTGTGCCAGTCACTGTTTGCACCCATGACACCAAGGACACTGGTAAGGTGACTGGGTAGTGGGTGTTTTGGTGTCGTGGTGATGGGGGCCACTAGATACCAGGGAGTAGAGCATTTTGACCAGCAGTACCATGGTTTGGTGTATGGGGAGGACCATTGGACACCAGGGAGGGTTGTAACTTTTGCTACAAGTTTGCAATCGGAGGGAGGGGGGACCACTAGTACCAGGAAGTGTAGTTTAAATGTGGGCCAGCGATCATGGGGGGGTACCACTAGCAACAGGGAGTGTATTTTAAATACGGGCCAGCAATTGGAGGGAAGGGGGGACCACTAGCACCAGGTAGTTTTCTTATGTACTAGGGGCTGGTGATCGGAGTTGGGGGGTGCCACAGACCACAGGAGTGGGTGAGCTCCCCCAGTGGCCAACTAGCTAGCTGGCTGCATTACCTCCAACAGCTGCAAGGGTTGCACAGAGTAAAAAGAGGGTTTTGTTTGGCGGTATTTGCATGGTGCAAAAGGACCATGCTGAACCCTTATGCATAGCACATTTCTGCTGAATTTCAGCTTGTGTTAATATTCCTGTCCCTGCCCCACCATTTGCATAACCCCCTTTTTTGGTTTGCATGGATGCTAACCCCATTTAGCACAAAACCCAGTTTGCATGTGCAAACACCTGTTAATGTCTGTACAAACTTTTGAATATCGGGACCCTGATCCTTTATGATTACTGAACAGATTATCATTGGATATGTATTCTCTATATCTATGTTGAGATCCTTCCATATATGTGGTGGCTCCTTTTACTAGCTGGATTAAACCAAATTACTAATATACTCACGTATCAGCTCAATTAGCAGTCATTTCATAACTATTAATGTAGGATTTGACCTTCTGAATATGAATTTCATCTCGTATGACATTTGACGTGTACATGTAATTTTAACATTAGATGTTTTATGTTTAATTTTTTGCATTTATATCTAAACTTAACTATTTCACAGGAAGTTTATTTTAAATATGGGCTGGCAATCAGAGGGAGGGGGGGACCACTAGCACCAGGGAGTTTTTTTTTTTTTCCTAGGGGCTGGTGATCGGATGGAGGATGCCACAGATTGGTTTACCTATGCTGAATCAACAACACCATTGTTGAAGTTCGGCATAACAAGATCCCCAATGTCAACAAGTGAAATTTCGCCTGTCTGACACTGGAGTGTTTCTCTCGGGAGGCTGCACCCCCTGAACCCCTCATGCGGGGGGCTGTGCCCCCCACCCCCCTTCTGAAAATTATCAACTCCGTGTCGGAGCACTACATGTGCTGTATTGTATTGTATGTCTGTATTTCTGTTAGCCTCCCCACCCCCCACCACACAAATCACTGGGTACCACACACTGAGTGGGGGAGAGGGAGTGCTTGGAGAGAGGGAGTGCTCCTGAGAGAGAGAGAGAGTCAGATGGATTGTACAGTGCAGCCCCAGTGTGTTGTGTTGAATTCACAAAACAGAATGTGTACATCTTTTGCTGCTGTTGAGTTCCTAGCTCTGTGGTACTGACCCACCTGCCCTGCAGACCTCCACAAATGAAGCGCACAGTGAATCCCCCCCCCAGGGTTCCTCATCAGCCACCCAACCCCTCAATCTCCCAGTTACCCAGTGCATGCCCCATTCTGTGACCTGCTGTTCTGCTCGTGTTCTCCACATACAGCAGCTCAGAATACAGTGAGACACACAGTCCCCCAGCCCAGTTAGCTTATCCATGCATGAAGGGAGGGAGGGAGAGATAGAGCAAGAGTGTGGCCCACAGCGATCCCCAGTGCACACACACACAGTGCGATAAGCAGATGGAGAGGCACACACCATTTCTACGAGCAATGGAGATCAAGACACGTTTGTTTTTCTCTCTGCTCCTGGTTGTGGAAATGCAGTGCCACAGAAACCAAGTGAGTGACAGAGAGGTAGAAAGAAAGACCTGTGAGAAAGAGAGAGAGAGTGTGTGTGTGGTGTGTCCTCTCTCTCCTCCTAGGTTGCTCACTGTCAGGCTGGGTGTGTCTGTCTGTCTGTCTGTCTCTCTCTCTCTTTATGTTGTCCTTCGGTCCTGTTCCTGTTCCATTCCCCCCATCAGAGCAGAGACCACCAGAGGAGAAAGACAGCCAGAGATCAAGGAGTGAGTAGGGCGCAGAGAGCGGCTCCAGGCTTCGGCATTCCAGTTTTCATCCGTAGTGTCTCTGGTGCTGTTTCTATTGAGCACTTCACTGAGCACCTGCATGGAGAGTTTATAGCTGAACAAATGTGTTATAATGTAACATCTGAGTGTACAATGTCAAAAATTATCCACAGCCAATGTTTTGTCATGATTTTTCGGAAGGTATTTAAATGTTACATTTCAGACAACGGGCTACAGACTCCTGCACACCAGGTCAGGGCTCTGTAGGAGTTGGGGCAGTGGGAGCAGAGTGCAGAGGAGATGAGAGAGACAGAAAGAGTGAAGTGTAGTGAAATACCACTAGTCACTGAGGCACATGGAGCAAATCCACAATTCCTGGAGTGAGTGATAGAGAGAGAGAGAGAGTCACACAGGGACAGAGACTGGTGTCTGTGTTGTGTGTGTGTGTGTGTGTGTGTGTGTGTGTGTGTGTGTTGGGGGGTGCAGCAGAGTACTGGCTGTTGGCAATTGAGGCAGCCTGTATGCAGTAAAGGAACCTGCATGCTCGCATCAGTTGGACAGGAGCAGTGAGAGACACTGGTGAGTTACTAGCTCCAGTACCTCAGACACCGTGTGTGTGTGTGTGTGTGTGTGTGTGTGTGTGTGTGTGTGTGTGTGTGTGTGAGTGTGTTGGGGCGGGTGCAGCAGAGTACTGGCCACTGGCAATTGAGGCAACCTGTCTGCAGTAAGGGAACCTGCATGCTCGCATCAGTTGGACAGCAGCAGTGAAAGACACTGGCGACTTACTAGCTCCATTACCTCAGGCACTGTGTATGTGTGGGGGGGAGTCTTTGTGCATCTGGTAGGACATATAGGAGTGATTGTTATGAACAAGAGATGTCATAGATCATATTAGTAGTGTATCTGTGACACTTCTATGTGCATAACAGCATTGTAGGACACATTATTTGCTAGGGACTAATTTGCCAGGTGGCAGGATACAGTAACTTTTTTGCTGTTTAAACATCAAAAAACACCTTTTTTGATATTTTTGTTGTTGTTTAAACATAATCCATGTTATAGGGGCAATAACCCGCTCCAGGGTGTGCTGTTATTTGGGATTAATGCACACCCGGTGCTGTGAGAGCACTCGGCCTGTGGCCATATGCGGTCTGTGGCCTCATGCCTCACAACACACCCGGGAGTGTGTTAATTCCCAATAACAGCACACCCTGTCGTGGGTTATTGCTTACTTAATGGTAGCACCAAAATGACTGTTGAATGGTTTTCTTTGCTGTAATTTTAACAATAAGTATACACAGGAGCTATTGCAGCCAAGATGTCTCATGCTAGTTGGGATAGCCTGGATAAAATAAATTGGTAAACAAAAATACACAGAACCTTTCCATGTTCTTTTGGAGCAGAAGATGTCAGTTGACCCATTGATCCTCTTGTGGCACCGTATGGCATTGGTGCCACCAATGTGCATTATTGTTTAATTTTGTTAGTTTCAAACAGTTGCAAATACCAGTGTATATACACAGTATGGTATACAATTCCATTTTTCTCTTACTGTTTCTTGGATGACTTTGTTATAAATGTTTTCCTTGTTTTTGACTTTACATGGGTTGTGTGATCTTGTGTTATGTAGTATTTAGCAGTTATTAAAACCCGTTGATATTGAATGTCAGAATAGTGTAAAATTAAATATTATGCTGATATTTCATACATTTTTAACATTTTTAAATGTGGACTTTTCTTGACAGATGCAGAAACTGAGGTCTACATGGAGAATTTGATGTAACAAAGACTTTACCTGGGTAGCTCTGGCGATTGATTGTTGTCCCAGTCTGGGCTGCAGGGAGAATAAGTGAGAAAGATAAGGTTAGTACTGGTTCAGAAAAAACAGCTTGTCGCAGAGTGCAGGCAAAAGAGAGGGAGAGAAGTTAGTATAATATTAATCAGGGCTGGGCAAACCAGCTGTGACCCATCTCAAATTCCAGTCCAGATCTGTACAGTAGCAGCTCCATGAAATTAAGAACGACTAGGAAACAGGCAAGGCAAAGATGCCTTGTGGTCAGACATTGGACAAGATTTCAGTCCGGCTTTTGCTGGCAGCGATGTGCCACTGCTGGTACATAGCAGGTTTGAAAAAAATGTGAAATCCTTGTAATTAGATTGGCCTGAGTGTCATGTGACTGTCCTGTTATCACAGCATGATCGAAATCTCAGATCTCATAGATTTTTCTTTAAAAATGATTTTTTCGATCAACTTATAAGTTAAAAAACACATTTCAGGGTATCCCATTATGCTCGTTATATAGTATAGTCATGTTTAGTAGTAGTTCAGGGCTTAAAAACATTTGGCTATGTCTCGTGCTTTGTAACATGGTGGAAGTGTCTGTATAGCTGCAAACAACCGGACACCCTGGCGTGTTATTCCTTATGTATACTGAGTCTTGTGTCCTGCCTGGC
This sequence comes from Neoceratodus forsteri, assembly GCA_016271365.2. Classification (NCBI taxonomy): domain Eukaryota; kingdom Metazoa; phylum Chordata; order Ceratodontiformes; family Ceratodontidae; genus Neoceratodus; species Neoceratodus forsteri. Next base: position 886,402,504 of record CM028136.1, read on the forward strand.
TCTGGCTTGGAGTCACAGGTTGTGCAGCCAGTTTGCTACCCAGGTTACCACCCTGGAACCCACTCCCAGGCTGGCTAACTTGATTATTAGTCTTTTGTGCTGGACTGTGTCAAATGCCTTGCTAAAGTCTAGGTAAGCCATATCCACAGCCCCTCCCTGGTCTATTACTTTGGTCACCCAGTCAAAGAAATCAATTAGATTAGTCTGACATGACCCTCCTGCAGTAAATCCATGCTGTTTTGGGTCCTGTGTCCTGCTGGCCTCTAGGTACTCAACAATTCTTTCTTTCAGAAGTGATTCCATCATTTTCCTACCACTGAGGTCAAACTTACAGGTCTGTAGTTTCCTGCTTCTGCCTTGCTACCACTTTTGTGAAGGGAATCACATCTGCCCTCCTCCAGTCTTCAGGTACCACCCCATCCTCCCATGATTTGTTAAAAGTGTGGTCAGTGGTGTCACTAGGTCCTCCCTTAGTTCTTTTAGGATTCTGGGGTGAATCCCATCAGGCCCCATTGCTTTGTCCACCTTGAGTTTTAGGAGTTCTTTCAGGACTCTTTCTTCTGTAAATGGACTGGTGTCAACCCTGCTACCCAGAGTGCTTCTATTGTCTGGTTTAGGTAACTCCTCCTCATCTTCTTTTGTGAATACTGAGCAAAAGTATTCATTCAGTATCTCTGCCTTTTCACTGTCTCCCTCTGCCCACCTCCCCCTCTCCTTTATTAATGTTCACTATTCCTCCCTTAACCTTTCTATGCTCCCTAATGTACCTATAAAAGGTTTTATCCTCCTTCTTAACTGAGTTGGCTATTTTTTCCTCAGTTTGGGCCTTTGCTATTCTGACTGCCTTCCCCACTTCTTTCTGCTTTAACTGATACAGTTCCCTGTCGTGCTCCTTCTGTGATTTCTTATACTTTTTGAATGAAGGCTTTTTCTCCTTAACCTTCCCTGCCACCTCTTTTGAGAAAAATAGTGTTTTTTTACTCCGCTTTGTTTCCTTTATTTGTTTCACTCAAAGGCTTGTTGCTTCTATGATAGCAGTTTTGATTTTTTCTCCATTGTTCTTCCACCCCTCCTTTGTGGCCATTTGCTAGTGCATTCCTCAGGTATTCACCCATTTTGCCAAAGTCGGCCCTTCTAAAGTCCAGTATCCTTGTTTTTGTAAGGTTTGTCTCCATGGTTGTGCTAATTATGAAGCACACTGTGCAGTGGTCACTTGTTCCCAGATGTCTCCTGACTTCTAAATTTGTGATCCTCTCTCCATTTGAGAGTACCAGGTCTAGTATTGCTCCCTCCCAAGTGGGTTCCAACACTAACTGTCTAAGGTCTGCCCCGTGCAGGGCATTGAGAATGACCCTGCTCTTGGATGTGGCTGCAGTACATGTCATCCAGTTAACATCTGGCATATTCAGGTCCCTTATCAACAGTATCTCCCCTTTTTCAGCCATTTTGAGAATGTCCTCTATCATTTTCTTGTCCGTTTCCTCCCCTTGAGACGGGGGTCTGTATACAACCCCTGTGCGGATTGTGATGCCATTCCCTGTCTCCAATGTGACCCAGAGTGCCTCTTGTCCTCCCCCTTTACTTTTTAGTTCTGCAGCTTTGATCCCTTCCCTTATGTATAGAGCTACTTCACCTCCTATTTTACCCTCCCTGTCCCTTCTGTAGACTGTGTACCCCAGTATGTTGACATCCCAGTCATGGTTTTCCATGTACCATGTTTCTGTGACTGCCACAATATCCAATTTTTCATCTTCCATCAGGGCTACTAGCTCAGAAAGCTTGTTTCCCAGACTACGGGCATTGGTACTCATTGCCCTCCATTTAATGCTGGCTTTATCCTTTTTTCCCCATCCCTGCTCTTATTGCCCTTGTCCATTTTTCCATTTAACCCATCCTGCCCTCTGTTGAGCTCTGTACCTCAGTGTTTACCTTACTACCTGCCATGTTTTGTGGGGGCAGCTATCATTGCCAGCATGTAAGATTTAAAAGTTCTAGTTCCCACTGAAACCCTTTGGAGAAATAAGAATCTGCCACAGAATTACATTTTACTGGGACCCATCCTTGAAAGATGAGGTTTTATAGCATTTTCCTGTTTCTGAGCCTAAGAACCACATATCTGCAGTGCACAGATCACCCAAATATTCTCAGGCACCACTAATGTAGTCTGTCTGCTAAAGTGGTAACCAGAAAGTATACTCCACTTGCTAGAAACCAAGGTGTGGATAAAACCTTGCGTGTTGCCCATATTACAAAATGTGGAACTTTGGGAAAGAAATTAGCACATTGTAAAACTTTAACAAAAGCAAGCACAAAATCTCTGCTATCTGAACTCCACCATGTCCTCATACCTGACTGCCCATCCATCTTTAGTGTGTGCTGATGAGATTCCAAAATTGGAGCCTTTTAATTATTATAAATTAGTGCATAACTTTTATCCAGTCAGGGTTATTTTAGGTAAGGCAACTATTTTTAAAGCACCCAATCCCGCAGACTCAAGGCCCTCCATAGGGCAATTAGAGAAGGTAGCAAGAATACCAAGTCGATTATCAAAACAGTGCAAATCAGCAAATAAGCCAATTTAAAAACAAAATAAGTAAACGGATAATCAACTTAGTGTATATACTACTTAGGAAAACTTGTGCAAATAAATGCATTTTCAGAGTTTTTTTACATATGAATGGTAGAAGAAAAGATGGCTTGGTGCCTATCAAGACAGGCCCTTAAGTTTCAGTGGTAGTATCTTCTTCAACAACATCTCCCTCAACTGAGCCACATCAAGGAACTATAAGCCATCTGTGTCAGGATCACCCAGAAACTCTTGCCAGCTGGGGCCACCCCTGTCGATATGCATCATTACTGCCTATATAAGGTGGGCAGCCCCATCACTCCCATTTCTTTTTCCTGCCATCAACTGCTCAACAGTCTACAGCTGATGAAGAATGCCATCAAACTTTGCAAGCATCGCTAACATTTCTATTTCTCTGTTTGTTATTTTAATTACTTAAACACTTATATTGGTTTCCTTTCAATCATTCCCCAACTCTAAATGTCTTTTTGTATCCCACTGCCAATTCTCTGACTATCTGCAACATGTACATACCCTGCCATTCTGCTGTCTAACCTATGTAATTTTGTACAACCTAGTTTTGTTTTGTTATCATGCATGGAACCAATGTAAAACTTGACTCAGTGGTGTTATCTAACTTAAAATAAAATAAAAAATAAAATAAAAAAAACTGATGAAGGAAAATAAGGCTCTGAGAAAAAACTGATAATAAACAAAAATGAAAGAATCTGGAAAACAAAACTGTGATGATGGGTATTAAAGCCATAGTGAGTGAACGGCAGGGCATCCTCAGTGGGACTATTTAACAGGGCCTGGTAAGAAGGCCGAATACAACAACCGTGGAAGAGACAAAATAGACATCTGTAGCAAATGAAAATGATATCATACTAGCTAGCATGCCTGTATTGTGTGCACTCACTTACACACACACACACACACACACACACTGGATGAAATGTGAGCACCTCCACAGCAACTATCATGCAGTCACACAGAAAAGATATGATGGGGTAAAAGATAAACTAAGCTGGTAAACTTAAGGTAGCGAAGATGTTAATGCAACCTTTTTTCAACCAGTTGCTGGGATTCTAGGCAGATCAACTTGGATTCCATGTTTTTTTCTTTGGTCAGCATCCTGGAAACCCTACTGAAGGACTCAAATGGAATGATCATTGACACTATGGTCCCTGGAAGTAAAGTGGTATATATTGGGTTTATCAGTATCTCCATTCTTGACTGGCCTGTAATGTTCCCTGAATCAGATGGTTCCACACTTCCTGCAAAGAATACAACATATCACATTACTGGAAGCACATGAGAACTCATGGTGATGTGAAAAATGCCTGTGGGACCTTGAATTTCAGTGACATGAAATAGATTTACGGAGTATAACAGTGAGTTCTACAAAAGCTTTGGTTTATAGTAGAGCATTTATTAGAAGTGTAGGCTGCTTCATGCCAGGAGATCCATGGGTTGGTGGTAGGAGTAGGAGGCAGTGACCCTGTGGACTTTGACAGTAGGTCAGTTGCAGAATAAGGAGATCCTAGTGATGGTCATATGAGAAAAAGGTGTATTCGAGACAAGCACTAGTGGAATGTTTTGTTGTTGCGTAAACCCATCTCTTCTGTGAATGATCAAGGTTACATGTCATTTGCTGACCAGGAGTGCTCTGTCCACTGTGCTATATCGCATCTCCTGTTATTAAATAGAAACTCCATTATCAGAGCCTGCTCAACAAAATTATCATCTTCACTGCATAACATGCAAGTCCAAGAAACTGTGAATATAAAGCATTCTTAACATGTCTAGGATGGAAGGCAGCAGGGGAGAAAGCTATGTGAGGACAGTGGGTTTGTAATAAACCAATATCTTCAATTTTATGCTAGTAAAAGGCAATGTGGAGGAGGATACTTCAACAGTTTACTGATAGGAAGGACTGGCTGTGATAAACATGTTCAAAGAAGATTTGGAGGGATTCCCTGGAGCAGGCAGTGGCCCTGCACACAATCATGTGCAGCATCTGTAAAGGTCAGGCACAGTCCCCATGAAGGAGAGAAAGAACTATGCCTCAACCCAACCAACAAACAAGCAAACAGATTTACAAAGCTGGGACCCATCCTAGTACCCATAGCAATGCCACTGACATGCTGAAAAAAAAAACTGTTATTAAAAGAAAAACATTAAGTTTTAAGAACAAGAACAAGTTAAATCAGTTGGATTCATATATATGGGGGTGACTGCTGGACTTGCCGCTTATTCAAAAAATATGCTGCAGAGCTATCAGGCCATCATTGTGGGGGATCACTGTGCAAAAATATTTGATATCCATAGTAAAGATGAACTGATGGGAGCCACTAAATCCAAACCTGTCAAATAATTGAAGAGTGTGGTTAATGTCTTTGACGTTTAAAGGGATGGCATTCAACAAGTGGTCTCATAAGGCTGCCCAGAAATGTTGAAATGTGGGATGTGGGGCAGGAGCAGGCAGACAGAGTAGCATTACCTGTTTTGTGAATTTTGGGAAGGAGATAGAACTTGAATTTTAAAGTTATTTTATTTAGTTTTGTTGACGAATGGTACATAGACAAATCCTGCCTATTTTCAACACGACCGAGGGAGGGATACAGATGAATGAACTGACCTTGAACCAGATTAAGCTGTTGGTGGTATTCTTAGTGAATGAGGGAAATTTGGCCAGGACACCGGGGAAATTCCCCTACTGTTTGGCCAGTAGGGGAACTGGCCACCTTACTGCAAGATGGCCACTGCTAGCTAGCGTTTGGAAGAGAAGGTTGTGCGTACTGCAGGCGAGGAGGCCGTGCAGCTCATAGAGATGGAATCTCAGTTAATTAACTTCCTAGATATGGAAGGTGATGAAATTTTTCATGAAGCAATATCTACGAGAGAGTCTTTTCCTTTACTGTCTAAGTTGGTTGGGAGTTCTTTGAAGGCTGTGACAGCGGAGGCTCCGGTATGTTTTCAGACTGAATTATCCCACGCTGAAGTTTTAAAACTGGCAGCTGATTTCCCTGTCACTCAAGATGGGTGTCTTGACAGTGGGAATGCGGAAGTATATGTGAAGGAATGTGGGCTGAATACAAGTGAAGCACAGCCTGTTTCTGCGTGTGCTAACCCAGTAAGTATTTCTTGTTTGGCGGGCAGTGAAATTCAAAGTATTGAGAAGTGCCTAACGCCATTAGATGGTTCGTCTGCTCTGGGCCCGCTGGTCGACGGGAAGTCCATTCCTTCTGGTTTTGCTACACGGGTATCGGTGAGTACACCTCAGCCGAAGATGGCGATTCAACCTGTACATTTGAATAAAGAATCAGACTTGGTGTTTAATCCAGCAGGGATAGGAGACATGGTTTCGGCTTTTCATTACCCTGTAAAATACCAAACTGAAGCAAACAAGCAGGAGGGGGTAACAGAGTTCAGCTTTGATAAGGATTCAACTTCGCGTACATCTATTGCACAACAGTATGCTGCCTCTAAAATGGATAAGGACATAAAACGTTAAAACAAGGGTCTCCAATTGTTCTGCCCAACATGATTTCTAGCTCACAAATTCATGACAAAACTTGGTCTCCACAGGCGCCCTGTTAGCAGCCGGCTGGGAAAAACAGCAAAGGGGTGTGGACTCCTGACTTAGTGTGGGATCCTAGCAATCTACAAAGTAACTCTCCTGGATGGAAACCAGGTGGAGCAACAGAATTTGAGACAAAGAGAGGATAAAGTAAAGAGTACTCAGCATAAAAGAAATACCTGTAGGGCTGGTTCTAAAGTTTCCTCGATTAATATTGACAAACATGTTTCTGGGGTATCTAAGTCTGGAGAAAAGCTCATTACTGGTTAAACCCCACATGTCTGCATTATTTTCTCAAGCTAAAAGAGAGCTGCACCTAGGCGTAATGCTGTTTGAATAAGATATAAAGGTGGTCTGTCAGAGAGACCAGACAGGTATTATATGGGAAAACTCTTATAAAGGAATCTTTTTTTTCTCCCAGAATGTTTTACATTTATTAACATCTCAGGAGAGATAACTATGACATTAGCTTTGTTCTGCTTATTTATTGGATTTGTTTTTGGGAAAAGGTACAGCAAGGTGAAATTCTCCCAACATGGATTCCTTGAGTCATTCCTCTCACTAAACTTTTAATTAAACATGTTACAGTAATGTTTAGGAATGAGGGTGCCATTGGAGGACATTATTATTGGCTATCCCGAATGTGATATTCAGAGTGACCCAGAGCCTATTTTGGATTCGAACATTTCTGGATGGGAGGATGGAAATTTAAAGTTAAATTGCGGCAGTCTGATGTTGGGGTAGAGCATATTCCTAATTCTTTTCTGCTGGGAAGGGATAGAGAAGCATGCTTTTATAGCGGCCAGCCCAGAGCATGCTATAAATGTGGTTCAAAAACACATCTTTCCAGCACATGTGACCAGCCAAGATGTGATAATTGTGGGGAGGTTGGTCATGTAACAATGCAATGTGCTAATCATACCAGATGTGATCTTTGTGAAAAGTATGGACATGCTTTTAGGGAATGTCCATGGGCGGCTCAGAATAAAACCTCTTGTGGAAGCCCAGATCTGATTATTCAACAGGCCCAAGAAGCTATGGAAGGAATGAAAGGTGAAATTGTTGGTATGGGCCCCCCTCCCTTACCCCTCAGACCAGTGGATATGCATCCTGTGGCCATTCTAACTCTGCCTTCTGCCACCTATGAGCCAAATACTAGGCCCCTCAAAGAAGAGAATACAGTGAATGCTGCAGACCTTTGCACTGGGTTTGTTATAAAGAACCAGAAGATAAATTAGTAATTGCTTCCACTCACCAGTTTCCATTACCTCCAAGAAGGTCTAGTAGGAACTCCAAAACAATTCTACCCCTGTCAATGAGTCAATTGAATCTAAGAATTCTTTGTGGCCTTTACTACATGTGGGTGACTCCGAAATGGAAATGAGAGTTCTGATTCCCAAAAATCAGTACAGGATGCCTTAGTGCCCATGGAAGATTATAAAGAAAAAAAAAAGAAAAAAGAAGGAAAAATGAGGTTTGTTTCCTTAATCTGATTTTCATGATGGGAGTTCTCTGGGCTTCTTAAAATACATAGTATTTTAAATAATTACAAAAGACAAGCTGTTTTCCATTTGGTTCATGATAGACAGATTTCTATGTGCTTTTGCAGGAAACCTGGATATTCTCTAAGGAACAAATTTCTTCTTTTAAAAAACGATTGACCATGAAGACCTTCTTATTGGTCCTTTGATGAGAGAAAGCTGATGGTATTGGGATTCTTTTAATTCTTATCAGTTTGTTCTTTACAAACTAATTGATTTAATCCTGGTAGAGGTATTAATCATGGATGGTAAATAGCGATCAATACTTACAGATTAATTAATATCTATAACCCTGAACAAAAGCAGCTAAGTTGCATTGAAAGACATACCGCCTTTTTAGTCACTTCTTTGCCCATTCTCTGGGAGGTGATTTAATTGTAGTTTAACTTCAAAAGCCTCTTCAAAAAATATGTGTGATTCTGTTTAAGTCAATCATTAAAACTGCAGATGTATCTCCTTGCAATCGATTAAATAACAAGGGCCCTGGCTGTACCTTTTTTAAGGGGAATAAGGGATTTATCATAGATTAGTTATTTACTTCTAAAAACCTCCCTGTTAAAGATTTTATTAGTGCACCAGTGGAGTTTTCAGACCATGTATTACTACAGGTGGAGGTAAAAGCTGATTTTGGGCTGTGTCAACAGGGGAAAAGATGGAAATTAAATACTTCTATCTTGCAAGAACAGATTGTTGTTAAATTCTATTAGATTAATCCTAAATGCCAGATTATCTGTGATTTTCTTGTATTCTGACCTCGGGGTATGGTGGCAAGAAACAAAAAATGACTGCATTACATGGTTTAAAAGATATGGGATTCATCAGAGAAATTCCAATTTTCTATCCTATTTAAAACTGAGATCCCAATTACAATATTTAATTATGGTAGGTAATTCCTTGAGGCAGGATTATTCTTTACAGACAGATACTATTAAATTACAAATGAGGTGCTTACAATATGATAGAGCTAAAACATTGCAAGCTCTTATTAACAACCATATGAAAAAAATCAGTTATAGGAGACCCATTTGCATTATGTAAATCAATTAGAAATTCTTCAACTCTAGATTTTTTAGAGTATAAGGGCTGTAGAGTAGAGGAAGTATTATCCATCGGCACTAGTATTGAAGCACATTTTAAGGATTTACAACCACAATCCTATCCTTGTATTCAGGAGATTAAAAATTATTTAGGTCTCCCCTCCTTAAGTTTAGATCTGAGAAATGGTTTCTAACATGTAGTAGCCTTTTTCCCTCAAGAGATTGAAGCAGTTATTACTAGCTAAAAGCTAATGTTTCACCAGGTTTAGATGGTCTCTCTAATTCTTTTATAAAGCTTTCCATACAGATTGGTGACTTGTTTAACTTTAGTTTTTAACAAATTTATAGATGGAGACTCTATCCCAGGTTTTTTTTCTGAAGGATTACAGATTTACATTTTTAAAACAGGGGATAATGGGGACATACAGAACTTGAGACCACTTACTTTGTTAAATTCAGACTATAACATTTTTGCCACCCTAATTAATAATAGACTTAAAAATATGGCTAATGTAGTTATTTCATCAGTCCAGCATTGTGGACTCCCTAATAGAAGGATCAGTCAGTTCTTAGTACTAAAGATTTAATTGAGCATTTAGGTAATACAGGGAAAAAGCTGTCTGCTTTCCTTAGACCTTGAAAAAGTTTTGATAAGTTAGTCATTATTTTTTGTTTACAACCATAGAATATTTTGGGTTCCTAAAAATTGCAACCTAATAAAGCCTTGCATCATCAGCTAAGGTATATCCTGTAATCAAAGGGAAAATAGGGAAAGGGTTTGACATGAAAACTGGGGTGGCAGAGTTGCCTTTAAGTCCACTATTGTACATTTTTCTTTAGACCCTTATTAGAGCAGTAAGCCTCAACCCTAAATGGGAGGGTTTTCAAATACCTTTGACAGACTCTTTTTTGACAATACAGGCATATGCAGATGATGTATGTCTATTTTTCCAAAATATTGAACAATTGGGAGGTTTTTTTTCCAAAATTTCAGACATATGCTGATCTTTCAAATGCAAAAATCAACTATTCCAAATCCAGAGGCTTGTTACTGGGATGTACTTATCAGGCCCATTCTCAATACAATATTATTAATATAACAACAGAACTTTTTTCTATTTTGGGGGTGGTTTTGTGGTCAAAAAATCTTCCAGATGATAATTGGGTAAAAGTGTTAGATAAAGTGGAAAAGAAAATAACTCGATGGAAGCAGTTTCGGTTTACTAAAATAAAAATAATTCAGATTTTAAAACAATTTATTTTACCATGTCTGCAGTATATTGTTGTTATCTACCCCCTGCCCTCCCATTTAGAAACTAAACTATATAGTGTCTGCTTTCAGATGTTATGGAGTAATAGACTCAATCCTGTTAAAAGGTGTTACACGTACCTGGATAAAACTAAGGGAGGTATAGGCATGGTAGATCCGGTAGTTTTTTGTTTTACATTGTTTTTCTCTCATTCATTAAAAGACAGCCTAGGAGTACCAGTCAGCCAGGAGGGCTTTGCTCAGAGAGAGGATTAGGGCGCATTTGTCAGCTTGGCTGCATTGTGCACCAAAACTAAATCCCCATATTTCTTTACCATTTGTTTTTTAGGCCAGCAGCTAGGAAACTTTATAAATGGCAGGTAACCAAAAACCAAATTAGTGGGAGCTCATCTCAGACATTATATAAAGAGATTATATTGCAAATCTATCCTATAGTTCCTGGTTTTAAAAATTGCCCTTCGGCGTTGAATCATAACATTCTAGAGCAGTTAAATAATCCTAGATTACTTCTATATATGTGGGAGGTGCAATGGCTCATAATATATGGGCATCTGAATGTTAGAGGGATGGCAAAATATAAGGCTAAGGAAGAGAGGAATTGTCCATATATAGAATGTGTTAAGTAGGAGGACACTATGGAACATTTTTTTTCTGTATTGCTCCTATTTAACAAAATGATGGGCCTATTTGGCCAAGAAGTGGAAAATGGATTGGTTGGCAAAACTGAATTATGCCATATTAGTAATAGGTAATTTTTCTCCAAATCTAAAAAAATATGAGGAAGGTACATTAAGAGTGTTGTTGGCATGTTTACGATTTTGTCTTTGGCAAGTGTGATGCCAGTGGGCGTTATATTAAAAAAAGACCTCTCTGGAAGGGTTTAGTCTATATGTAATAAATGAATTACAAAAAGTATTCCTCAAGGATATGCAATTGTATAATGTAGAGAAAGTTAAGAAATGGTGGAAAGGCTTTTCACATATTATTAAGTATAAAGAATGTTAGATTTTTATCTATGTATTAATTTTTCTTGAAAGAATTATATTATGAGCATATCATATATATGGACATTATGTTTTGTTTCCTCCTTATCTCTTTTGTGTATATGTATATGATTTTTCTTGAAAGAATTGTATTATGCTTTATTGTAAATAAAATCACCCCTACTCTTTTCGATAAGTGCCATGGGATCTTTAACATCCACCTGAACTACCACCAATCCAGGCAGATGGGACCTCGGTTTAACATCTCATCCGAAAGATGGCACCTCAGAAGTGCAGCACCCCTCTCATGTTGCACTACAGTGTCAGTACTGGGATATTAACCCAAGTGCCAGATGTGGGAACTGAACTCACAGCCCTCTGATCTCCTGGCCTCAGAGGTGAGTGTGCTACCTACTGAGCCACTGAGCCACTGACACTGCAAATGAATGACCAAGGGTGTTGAACTATGAGTTTCTTGGCAGAGGCAGGGAGTTCTGTGTTTTCAACAGCAGAGGTCATGGGGGTGGTAACCTCCATCAAATAGTTGGCAATGGGGTCCTTATGTTTTACCACTGTAGTTTGTCTTTTGTTACATCCCCTCCAGCATATCTTTACCTGCATGTGTACATGATGCATTTGTGCATGTAGGTATGCCTGCACACACTTTCATCCAGTGTGCGTGGGGGGTGGGTATACTTACATGGACATTCCAGCTATCCATTTCCATTTTCTACATATAGCTCTATCTCGGTCCCCTTCCCCACATTTTTGCCACCATTCAGCCTTCTTACTAGGCACTGTTAATTAGTCCCCACTTGAGTACTCCTCAGCTTATTCCCTCCTACTATGTCTTTTCATACCCATCATTGCGTTTTTGTTTTCCAGATTATTTTCTTACCTTGCCTACTACCTCTTTCTCCTAAAGCTTCTCCCTATTTTCTTTCATCACATACATATCACTTATTTCCCCTTACCTTTTGACTAACTTTGCTTTTTTCTCTTTTAGATAATTTCTTAAGAAGACCTGTGGTTGAAACATTGATTCTAACTCTATACATATGTACTTAGACACTGTCGGCAGATAAAGGCATATGACCCACCCACTCAAGATCTTATATAACTCAAATAATTATGTGTGAGTAGGTATCATTTACAAAGTAACTACCCAGCTGACATATGAATTGGTTAACTGCCTTGCAGCAGGGGGTTGCTGTGACTCACTGTCTGACTGCCACTCTTGTGAATTCTATGCCCAGACTGGTTGGCTCCAGCTCAAAGATTGCATCAAATATCAAACATGCCTGATGGCCAAGAAATTAACCCTAGGCTTCCTACTACCTGGAATTCAAGGTCTTCTGAACCCCTCTCTTAATACCTGCCATACCCTTGGCTCTGAATCCCAGCTCTTTCTGGTCCCTCACTGCCATACCTACCAGGGACAAAGATTGATTGCCTAGAGAAACCCTCTTTGGATGAATGCTTTCAGCTGTGACATGTCCTCCGAATCCAAATTGGGCCCTTTCATATCCAAGCTATAGTGACTACTCTCTGCCACTCGCTCCTGTGACTGTTTTTGCTAAACCCTTTTTGTCAGTCTAAAACCCTAGCACTTGATTACTGTTAAATCTCCTTAGCACCATCTCTGACATCCCCTCCCCCCTGCTACCCTACCCTTTCACCTTTCCTCCTCCTCTCTACCTAATCCCCCCATCTGTCCTGACAAGGCCTGTTGGCTGATTTCAACTTACCTTATGATTTTACCAGTAACTGACAAAGCTTGTTTTGGCTGATTTTCAATTTACTGTATATATTCCTGTGCATGAAACTGCTTAGCATTGCTCGTTTTTGTTCTTTAATTCACTGTGAATCTCAACTATTGCTTCTTTTCTTATTTACAATTATTTTACCATACCCTGTTTAGTCTAAACCTGTTGATCTCCTTTCTCTGTGTGTACTGTTTGCCATACTTTTTGTTCTGTTAACCTGTTGTATTATGCTGCTGACATGGAACCTTTGTAAAAGAGCTCTAAGCTCAAAGGTATTTGTAATCTGATATCTAAATAAATAAAATAAATAAAATAAAATAGAAGCCATACCAGTAGCATGAAGGCCATGCTAGTTACCTGGGTTCAGAAACAGATGGGGTCACTTGGGGGCTGGCCAGGTGAGGCAGGATTGAACGTCCATAGGCATGTGCTCCTCCCTTGCAACAGGGGGTTACTGTGACTCACTATCTGACTGCAACCCAATCGGAACTAAGTGGCAGCACAATCATTGTCAGCAGGAGAGGGAAGGGATCCCACATTCAGGGCTTTGAGGGTTTCTTCACAGAGGTGGAGCTCACACATTGTGCCCATAGGAACTCTTGCGGGCCCAGGGAGAAAATCATCAGGAAAAAGCAACCCTGGCAGCAGGATGATTGACCTCTCACAGGCTCCACACTAGTAGCCAGGTACCTCCATAGTCCTGTAGCAGAGGACAGCAGTGCAAAGGTAAGTCCTGGAGAAGCCAGGTGATGGGGCTTAGGGGGTCATTAGGAAGGAGGCAGCCACGGCAACTCAGAAGATAAAGAGATTATGGGAAGGAAAGAAAATAAATAAATAATAGAAACCCACTACTGATGAAATTCTTCTGTCAGAGTATATCTCTGAATAATTATGATTTATTGCTTATTATAGCTAATGTAAGATGATATTTATTGAATTGATGCAGTAATGCTGAATGTTGTTTGCTTTTTTTTATTTAATGGTAAATGTAATATATTGTAAAGCCTGTTTATGAGTTAAACAATTTTGTCTAAGTAACCTGAATCTGCAGCAATATTCTCTCTCTCTCACTGTCCTCCCTTTCCTGGATTTTAAAGTGCTTTGAGATACAGTCTATATAAAAGGTCCTATATAAAAGCACATTCCATCCTAAATTTCATTTTGTGACATGTTTTTCTGTACTCTGAACGTTGAAAGCTTTGTGTGATTTTATCTTGTAGGAGGACTGATGTTAACATTTTGACTCCATGGCTTGCTCCAATCATTTGGGAAGGCACCTACAATTATGAAATCATAAATGAACAATTTAAACAAGGCAACCATTCAATTGGTCTAATAGTGTTTGCTGTGAAAAAGTAAGTACATTTTGCAAGCAGCATATTCCTAATGAAACATAGACACATAGAATTTGATAGCAGGTAGGGGGTGAGGGAGGGTGGGAAGTATAGAGTAACAGGCAGTTCAGTCATTAAGGAGAGTGAGCAGGCATGCGGCTGAGGTGACGTCTCTTAGCAGGTAACAGAAGGTCCATGTCTGCTTCTTTTTTTTTCCCTCTGCACTAGTTTTCTACAGTGCTGTACATCTGACTCTGATACATATAAATGCAATGAACATCAAAATTCAAGGTTTTTAGAGAAGTGGTTTAAATGCTGGCTGGAATTACACTCACAGTTGACAAAAAAAAGATGGCAGAATTTTATTTTGCCTACACTCTAAATGGGAGATTATCAAAATCAGTGCACACTGGCATTGCTGGATCTTTTTCCTGTGCATCAGACACATTAGCACACAGGAACTGGCCAAAGAGAAAGCTTGAATTTCAATGCCCATTTCATAATACATCATCATCAACATGAAGACATTTATCAGAATTAGTGCAAACTTGGGGGAGCTTGTTAATAAACATAATAAATATGAGGAGCCCAGGACTGACCTCTTGAACCCTTGAACCAGTTGTTTTAATTGAAGTGTACAGGGTAAGTGGTGCTCAGAGTCTCTGTTCCCACCTACTAAATTAGTCAGAAAGCCATCCTCCTAAATAACTAAATAAGCCAAGGTAATGTAGTTTTACTAAACAGGTTTCTTGATTAACTAAGTCAAATGCTTTGGTGAAAACAACAAAAAAGTATATAGGCACAATGAGTGTTATATCTATGGTAGCTTAAGTGCCATGGCAAGCCAAACTAAACTAAGAATCTTATGTATTTGCTTGAACAAAATATTGTGTACCAGTTGCGTGGACAGTGGGGAAAGTAAAGAACTTGACCTCTGATAGTCTACAGTGCTCTTACTACCACCTTTATGAAAGGCATAGTGGTGGCATGCTCTTAAAATATGTCTGTTTGAGTACACAGGAATATGCAAAGAATTTTACACAATGGTATGACCAGCTCATCTCTAACTATGCTTGTAAGGCTTATATCAATACTGTAGGACCCTCTCATGTACTACCTCATGATTAACAGATCTGAAATAGAACCTGGCTAGGTTAGAGACAGCAGTTAATACAAGAATCTGTAGAATCATGGCAAACATTGGTGATGGGCTATGGGTGCTTCCTTTTCTAAATTAACGAAATGTTATGCCACCTTTGGTATGGTGTTTGCTTACTTACTCACTTCTGGGTGCTTGCTTAAGTATTTATTAAAAACTCTACCAAGACAAATAAATCTGTCTCAAATAAATTAACAGTGCATTTACTTTTTCTGCCAAATATGGAAACAAGAGTATGAATAAATGTTATATATTTTCCTTTTGTTTATTTTTGTGACTTGTTTATTTAAACTGCCTAACTATAGTTTTGTACTGACTGATTGATTAGTGTCTGGGTAAGATGGATTAAGACTGGGGTTCCCTTTACAACCATGACCAAGATCAAAGAAAAATGTAAAACAACCAGGTCTAAGCGGATAAATACAATATTTGAGGTCAACTTCATGACTATAGACAATGCTTCAAATTGTTCACAGATAATACCAATGATCATAATCATACCTTAAAGCATTTACTTCCTGAGATGGAAATGAGATGGTTAACAACACCAATTTTAAAATGTGTGCAGTTTGTCTCATTTTGAGAGGTAGGCAGTAGCTTATTAGTTAAGGGTGCTGGCAGAAGAATATTCATTCACCAACATTTTTTTAGTCCTCAGCAATGTCATTTCACTGGTGATTGTAGAATGGTGATTTTAGTAGATATTTTGAACTTCTACAGAAAAAGATTTGTACCACTGACAGTACTTGGTCAGTTTAGTCTGATCCCTAATTTTCTGTCATGATACCATAGGTTATCTCTATTTTTGATAACATGTGCCAGTTCAAGGGTAACCCATTTCTGTTTATCATCAGAAATTTTTATTTTCTTAACTGGGGCATATTTATTCCAGATTGATTCAAACCTAGCTCTAAACAAGTTCAATGCTGTATCATGTCAGGATATCCAAGTAAAACCAATCAGTAATAGCAATTTTATTCATTAAAGCAAAAATATTCAAATGTATCAAATCTCTAGAATTCAAAACAACTGGTTTAAAATATGGGTTCTTATAATGCCAAGCAAGACAAATAGAGGGGTAAATTATCACTTAGTATGTTTGGCTGGATGCTCAAGCTATTAATTTTATTGAGTCTTATGGCTAAATGCCAATCTATTTAAGAATAGATTAATTTCAAATAAGGACAACATAGAATGAAAATAAAGGAGGCCTTCAGTTTTGGATAGTCATGGACAAGCGAACAAGGAAGGACCACATACAGTGGAGAAACTAAAAGCTGGAGTGGCATCAGATAATACTTCAGAGTTTGGGCTGGGTGTTGGAGCCTTATAGAACATGGATATGCCATTCCAGGTCATGAGGAAGTGGAACAATGTGGCGAGTTCTGAATGGGCAGAGGCAGTGTGTCGGTCTAGAACAGTGATTGAAAAAGCTAGAACAAGAAGATAAGTAATGAAGCTTCAGCTTTGAGGAATCATCCTCACTGCAAAACTGAGATAGCCCAATAACGACAGTAGTTCTCTCTGTGTACAGGATTGTTTTGATGAAAAAGAATGGACCAATGCTGATATGCATTAACATTTCTCAAAGGAAAGATGGGCTTCCATACTGAGGAAATCTAGTTCAATGCCTACAAAGTCTATGGTTGCAACAGGTCCTTGAATTTTGCCATCAGCCAGCAGAATGTTGAGTGATAAAAACAAACAATGAAGGCAAGTGATGCTGGCAGCAGCAGGAGAGTCTGTAGTGTCTACGAGGAAAATGTTGTCCATAAGGTGCAGCAGGAAAGGGCATCTATACACATTCAAGAGGATCCATCTCAGTAAGCTAGAAAAGGAGTCAAATAAACTAGGGCTGCTTTTGCATCAAAGGTTAAACAAACTGCAAAATAATACTGGTTACTCCATGATATCCCATGGATATGCAAGAGGGAAGGATGTATAGGTAACAATTTGAAGGAATTCCTTATGTCTCCCTTGGTTAACTAAACACCAAGTCCAGTGAGCTTTACAAATTTTATTGAATTGCCTATGCATGTATAGGCCTGGGAATACTGTTCTGAAGGAACTGGAGAATTAAAGCTTGTATTTCTAGTACAAGGAGTGGCTGACAGTTCAATCATGAGGCAATTCTTTCTGGAATATTTTGGGGTAGCTTTCCAGATTGGACTGATGCAGACAGAAGAAAGTGGAGAAGATGCAATGGAGCCACTGCAAAGGGACCAATGCAGAAGCCTTTAGAAAATTCCTTAGCCAGGGAGCGTTGACAGCCTCAGGTCCTGATGCAGCCAATTTGAGACTGAAGCAAGTACAGTGGAACTCAATCATAATGGACACACTGGTGTGACCCAATTTTGCCCATTGTAATGGATGTCTGTTATATTGTGCACTGATGATTCAGTTCTGTTTGGCCACAGTGTGGATTTCCTTGGATGGTAACACATTTGCTGCGCTTTTACATCTGTTTACAATCTGTTTATCAAAGAGAAGCTGATAAATTGGCAAAAGGTAGGTTGTTTGTATCTTCTCACAGTACAGCTGCTTCACTGCTACCTGGTAAGATCTTTGCACAGCCTGTACTGTATTACACTATCAATCCCCCAAAACACACATTTGATTTGTAATTTCACCTCCTACAGTACGGGAATGTATATATGCCTGAGTACTGATTGTGTGATCAGGACACATACTGAGGAATCAGGTGCCTGCAGCTGTCTCTTTACAGCACCCTTTGTCCCTGCTACTCACTCTGTTTAACATTTAAACAACAGAAAAAAATTGTGAGTAAGTGTGAGTTCAGGAGAGGGAAAGGGGCTGCTCTCCCCTCACTGAGGAATCAGGTGATTAGGGCTGAGTTAACTGTCTCTCCTCACTATTCTCAGGAGCTCATGAGAGGGAAAGTAGCCGCACTACTCACAAATCAGCAAACCTTGAAGACCACTAAATGACTAAATGAATGGCAGGTAGGACCATGGGGGAGGGGGAGACTATTCATGCCTATTCACAGTCATTCAGGGCCAATTAACCAGGCTATTCACAGCCATTCAGGACCAATTAACCAGGATATTCACATTCATTCAGGGCCAATTAACCAGGTTATTCACAGCTATTCACAGCCATTCAGGGCCACTTAACACTACCTGTTTGACTCTGCAATAGACAAAGGAAAGCCAATTAGCATCTGGCAGCTGGCTGCAGCATTCTGTATGGATGGAGTTGTAGTTTATTATAGCCAGCATTTTTTAAGCAGGGCCCTATGTAATTGGCTTTTGGTTTTAACAATTTTTCCTTTAAAACTGTTTGTCTGCCTGCAATGTGTGCATGATAAGTGGTATGCACTTGTACTTGATGTGGTAGCAACAGCAAGAAGACCAGTATGGAAACCAGTTGAAAGACTGGTGGTTAAAAACTGGACAAGCTGCTGGGCAAGCTGTGTTGATAAAAGCTGCTGCAGGCAATGGATGCGAACAATAGTAGATAGATTAATTGAATGTCATTTGTGACCTTGATTTGGAATAGTGATTGGTTTCTGGTGACAAACAAACTTGGAGTGGCCCTCTCCACAATTGCTACAAATGTATAAAAGGATACACAAAAGTGTGAAACATGCCAATTAGTTACTATTACTACATACCTCTCTTCCACCAGAAAATGCAATTTAATGCCCTCATATGTCCACGAGATTCTTAAGAGCATAGAATACATTTTGAGAAGAAGCTGTACTAGCAGGAGTGGTACTGGTGGGTGGTCAGGAATCATGACTTGTAAGGGACACTAGGCAGCGAAATAGGAAAAAAGCAAAACTGAAAAGGGTAATACTGTTTGGCCACCAAAATGCCTACTGAAATTGTACCTTGATAGGTATGATGCTACTTTGGTGGAAATTGATTTTGTAATAATCATAGAAATAGTTGCCTCCATAACCTATAGCTAGGTCAACAAAAAGATAGTGGTAGGAATTAATCTCCTCACATCTGGCTGGATGAGCTTCAAAATAAGTTTCTGGTAGATGCTAAAAGCTGCACCAAATTCTGCTATGTTCAGCTTTTTCACTTTTAGAACCATGGAAAAATCTTGACAAGAAACAATTCTATTTTCAATTGTTTTATTAGATGAGATAAGGAGGGCAAAAGGGTTTGCATCCTTCCCTTCGATAATGTCCTTCCTGATGTGACTTGGTACCAGATTTGTTGCACAGACCATGGTTGAAATGGGAAGGTGTGAGCCCTGTCGGGGGGGAATAGTGGTGGTGGAGCAGTAACTTGAAGGATCTGGAGATGGCAACACCAACAGAGAGGGTGTGGGAGCACCAGAAAGCATTGGCAAACATTCTGGCTGTGGTGCCGTGGGTGGTGACCTGGTTTCCAAAGCAGTCATCTTGGAATCCAAGTTTGAAGAAACTGAATTGTCTTGGAGTAATAGATCATAAAGTTCTGAAAACCTGGAAGTAGTAGGAGATGTAGATGGAAGCTGAGTCGGGGTTGCAGAGCATGGAACTGATTGGCAGGGATGGTGGCCCCACAGAGATTGTCACATCCTATGTCTTAGCAGACACACAAAAAAAGGGGACTGGAATGGAAAGGAGGGATGGTAGTGGTTTTGGGGAAAAGCTATATGTTACAGAAATGGAAAAACAACTATAGAATGAAAAATACTACAAAAATACTATGAGGTGAACCCACAGAGAAAATCAAGAACACAATAAAGGAAATAGATGCATGAGAGAAAAAAATGGATAACCGAAAAAGAAAAAACTACATGGCAGTAGAGCATCCAGTAAAACCTACAATATACTTACTTCCAAAAATCCACAAAAATAAAGACCCCCCGCCAAGAGTAATTGTGAGTGGGATCAATTCAGCCATGGAACCACTGTCAAAGTTCGTAGATTTTTTCCTACGCCCCTTTACTGAAAGAGTGAAATCTCGTATAGTAGACACAAAAGATGTCTTGAACAAAATAAAAGACCTACATGTAAATGAGGACACAATACTGGTGGCATGTGATGTGGAAAATCTTTACAATAACATACTATACCAAGCAAGCCTGGAAGCCCTGAAAAAAGTACTCAACACAAGAGAAAGGGACAAGGTCCTGCCTACAGACTTCATCATAACCTTGGGAGACATGGTGCTGAGAAATAATTATTTCATATTTGGTAAGGAATATTTCCAACTGGTGCATGGGATGACTATAGGTACAACTTTTGCCCCCTCACTCGCCATCATATAAGTGGGTGAGTGGGAAGAAGAAAATTATATGGGACATGAATGCAAACAGATGGTATGCAGACATCCAAATCTGGTTCTGCTTTGTGGATGATATTTTTTTCATGTGGAAAGGGGAAGAGCAAGAGATGGAAAAATTCCTAGAATATGTGAATGAAAACAACATAAACCTGAAATTTACTGCTCAATACAGTAAAGATGTAGTCAATTTTCTGGATCTTACCATATATAACATGCATTTGTCAATGCCAAATGTTGTCGCACTGGCATTGGCACTGCCAGTGCCAGAGCTAGAGATGCATAATAGGAATCACAGTGAAGTACTTAAGTGACACCAACCCCACCCCCACCCTGAAGAGAGTGACAGGCATTGGGGTGTGCCTTTGGGTCATCAGCTATAATGCTCATGCCATTGTACCTCACCCTACCCTGTAGACACTGACAAGTGTCGGGATGTGCTTTGGGGTCTTTGGGCATTATAATTACCCCATTCCATAAGGAAATACACTGACGTGGGTGCAGTATAGGAGCATGGGGTGAACTTAGTGGCCTAACAGTGCAAGGCATACCACGATGCCTGTTAGTGGCTGCAGGGTGGGGGGGGGGTGGAATGGTGTGAGCATTACATCTGATGATCCAAAGTCACACCCCTGATGCCTGTCAGTCTGTACCGGGTTGGGTGCTACAATTGGAAACCCTAACACCATAGGCATGTGGTGGTAGTTTCACTCCACATTTTCAACATGGGCTGCTTGTCAGGCCATCTCATGAAAAGCGGCACAATCACTTTGTTAGCTGAAAGGTGGTTTTTCACAGTGGCTGTGCCATTTGGAGACAGAGGGACAAAAACACATTTTTGGGCAGGATGTGGAGAATGACAACTTTGTTCATGAGGAGGCATAAAAAATGACAACATTGAAAATCTGGAGTGACAATATGAAATATTGGTGAAGCAATGAGCATGCATACAAACTACGCAACACACGTCTGTAACCCAATTATTTTTTGAAGTTTGTTAGCTACATTTGTAACATAGGCATTTTGAGACCTCCCTTATGAACAGTGGAACTGCGATTCTGTTAATCTGTCCCAAAAGTTGATTTCCCACAGCAACCACACCACTGTGCGCCACAGATGTGGGAACACATTTTGGGCAGGATGTGAAAAATTCCAGCTGTACTGTTCATAAGGAGGTGTGAAAAAATGCCAGTGTTGAAAATCTGGCATGGAAATATTGCAAATTTGCGAAGTTACAAGGGCACATGTAAACTGCGTAATGCACGCTTACAACACAGTCATTTTATGGACTTTTTAGCACCAAATTTTCAACATAGGCATTTTAGGACCTCTGCTCATGAACAGTGTCACCGTTATTTTCTCAAACTGTCTTGAAAACTGATTTCGCACAGCGACCGTGCTATTTTGTGCCGGACATGCGAAAACACATTTCAGCCAGGATATGCAAAATGACAGCTGTACTATTCATAAGAAGGTGTGGAAAAATGTCAATTTTGAAGTTCTGGAGTGAAAATATTACAAATTCACAAAGTTTTGAGCGTGCATGGAAACTGCACAACACATGCTCGTAAAACAGCGATTTGTTTGATTTTTTTCACCATATTTGCCACATAAGCTTTTTGAAAGCCCCCCTAATGAACAGTGGCATTGTCATTTCATTAATCAGTCCCAAAAGGTGAGTCCATGTAGTGACCACAAAATCACCTTTAGGGACTGAATAACGCCATGACAGTGACTGAATTCATGAGGAGGGGTCCCAATAACCCCATGTTGAAACTTTGGTGCCAAAATTCCCAAATATGCCCAAGATATTCACCAAAGCTGAAAAAAAAAACTATTTATGCCATTATACAGCATACCAGCATTTCTGCAGTTCGCTGTCAGCTTTGAAGAGTGCAGACGTGTTCCCGGTCTACCAAAGATTGTAGCACCATGCTCCGGAGGTAAGTATGGGGGGGTTGGGAGGCAGGGTCTACAGAGGGTAGGCGTGATTGGGGAAGGGCCACTGGAGTTGACGAGGAACTGTTTTCTGCTTTGCAGGTTTAAAAAAAAACATTGCAGGATGTTTTTCTTTTACAGGGGCATTTGGCATGCTGGGGTGGGCTCCCAGCATGCCACCTAAGTGTTTTTCTTGCGGAGGTTCTGTAGCCAATGGGGGATTGGGCACCCCCGTTGGCACACAACATATGGGGTGGGCATTATGCCGATGGGGAGTGGGCCCCCCATTGGCAAATTAAACAGGGAAGGGTGGGACATGATGCCGAGGGGCACTGGATACCCCCTCAGCACACACTTTAAATGGGAGGGGGGTTGCATTATGCCGATGGGGAGTGGGCTCCCCCGTCGACAAATGAGGTGAGTAGGGGCACTCTGTGGTGGCATGCCACCATGTTTTGTAAACTGGTTCATCAGGGAGGCACACTGCTGCATGAGAAGCTTGGCTCTCATTGCAGTGGACCTTTTCTTTGATCTGGTGGCCAGTTTATGTGTTGCTGGTGTCAGCACCTGCAGCTGCCTTATTGGGGAATGAGGGACGCACCTACTGATGCATGCTCTGCATTCGCCCACAGTGATCACACCTCCTAATCTGCTACTGATGCAATATGTTGGAAGGCACGCAAGCGCGAGCCAACATAAAAATGGAGAGACAACTACCGATAACGTCCAAATGGCAAATTCATTCAATGGTTTTTGGCTACATTTATAAATCTTCACCCCACTCTGATATAACACTTACTGACCCCAAGATTTAACTGTTGAAATGGTTGTATCTGTGTTAAATAAAAGAAAACTAAACACTTTTCCGGGTTCAGACGGTATCCACCCCAGGTTTTTAAACAAACTGGTCATGTCTCTAGCATATCCATTTAAAATACTATTTAATAAATCATTAACATCTGATATTGTTCCATTGGATTGGAAAGAGGCAATTATGGTTCCAATCTTTAAAAAGGGAAATAAGTCAATCTGCTCTATCGTCCAGTCAGTTTGACTTCATTGTGTAGTAAAGCCATGGAAAGAATTATCAAGGACTTTATTGAAGAAGAGATAAGGGATCTTGGTCTAAATGAAAATACTCAATATGGCTTCAAAATGGGGTAACTCATGTAACTAACTCCATCTCATTTTATAATATAGTCAGCTGCAGCCTAGATAATAGCCTTCCGGTAGATGTCATTTTACTTGATTTAGGAAAGACCTTTGATACTGTTTCCCATAACCTTCTTGTAAATAAATTACTCAAGATGGGGTTTTCAAAATCCTTGGTTAAATGGGTAAATGTATGGATACAAGATTGCTACCAAAAGAGTAAAAATTAATCCAATGTATCCGACAGTAGCCCAGTAGGGAGTGATGAAGCAAAGGGGTCAGTATTGGGACAATTGTTATTCAATATCTTTATATCATGGAGTTTCAAATAAATCTGTCAAGTCTGCTGATGATACAAAATAATAGGTGGACAGGTTGATACCTCAGATAAATATAATGCCTTGTCTAAAGACCTTGACTTGATACATACGTGATTCATAAGTAATAAAATTAATTTTAGTCCTTGGAAATGCTCTAGTCTTCATTTTGGGAGAAATAATCAATGTTACAATTATGTTTTGGCAATGTTTTATTAAAATATGTCAACAAAGAGCCTGATTGTGGAGTAATTATTAATAAAGAGCTGTCTTCAGTAGATCACTGTAAACTTATGTGTGCAATAACTAATCAAATTCTACATTCAGTTCAACGATCATTTGTGTCACGCAGCAAAAACTGAATTCTACCCATTTTCAAATCTTACAATATTCCCCATCTAGATTTTTGCTTGCAGGCGTGAAGCCCATATCTGCTGAGGGATATAGATGTGGTGGTGAGAACCCAGAGAAGGACTATCAAAATTATCTCTGGGCTTAGGAACTTAAGTTATACTGAGAGATTGAACAAACCTGACTTGTTTAGCTTGCAAGAAAGAAGGGCCAGAGGCAACCTTTTATTATTTTTTAAAATCTGCACAATCCAGAATCATTTAAACAAAGTAACCTTGAACATCTAAATAGGGATCTGACCCTGAAGTCTCATAATGTGCAATTACAGTAGTTATCCCTAAAGCTTCAACAAATAAGGGAGATAATTTTTTAACCATTAAGGCAATTAAAACTTGGAATAAGCTCCCCAAAACTGTTGTAGAACAAAATAACTTTCTCTCATTTAAAAGGGAATTAGACACCTTTCTCTTAAAGGGACACTGTCAACCTGTTTTTTATCATATTATCTCTAGTTAAAAACCTACATTTTATGATTGCTTACCTTCTCTAAAATTCATTGAAGTTGCTGTTTGTTTTGTCTGTCTCCTTGTTTAGTAGAACTGAGATGCATGCTAATGTATATTTATAAACAACCTTCTTTTGTTTATAGTTCTGGATCTGTTCTTACTACATGCTTCCTGAGCATTAGAAACACACCCAGACAGTGCAATCCCTCATGAGGTAGTAGCCTTCTAAACTCCCACTGCATCGTGAGGGACTAGACTGTGTTGTGGGTGTTCCCAAGTCCAGGAAAGATGTAGTGGGAGTTAATCAAAGAATGTAAACAAGCCTTTGTTTGTGTGGTAACACCAGTATGGTGGGCAGTCTGTTTTTCACTTTAAAAAAAAAAAGAAAAAGAGTCAGAATCAAACAACCAGTTACATCTGCAATCTTTACAGAAAGTTGGCAATCATAAAATGTGTTTTTTAAACTAGGGACACTTTGAGACCTAAGGGGGTTGACAGTGTCCCTTTAAGTAAGAGAAATGTTCTACTTTCTTAGCCCACTCAGAGTGGGAGGTAATTGCAATGGGCCTTCAGCCTTCTTTAACCTTTACCAACCAAGCAAACCAAGTAAATGTGAAACACACAAGAAATCTGATGCAAAATGAAGACCAAGATAATTGTAATACCTTACAGTTTCTATTCAGATTTTATTTATAAAAAGGGGAGGATATTTGTTATATCTGGTATTTGAAAAAAAAATAGCATGTTGGTGCCATTGCTGATCATAAGATACAATTGTTCACAAAGACTTGAAAATGTATTGGACTTACTTGGTAAGCTTAAAAGTGATGTGGCTAGCTAAAGAATGTTGTCTGCTGGCTCTGGAGGCTGATAGGCAAGCTGAGGGATGGGGGATAAAGTGGTCAGATGGATTTGAAGCTGATTGGAAAACAAACAATAGGTGGTGGTGGTTAGGGGGGAACTGTCAATGCTACAGGTAGTCATAAGTGGGGTACCGCAGGGCTCAGTGCTGGGATCAGTGTTATTCAGCATCTACTAGCAGGTATGGCAGCTGGGATTGGGAGCCAAATAAGCCTGTTTGTTGATGACACTAAACTGGGAGCAGTGGTGGATGGGAAGGAGGGTGGGGGTACTAGAGAAAGACCTAGAGACATTGAAGAGATGGTCATATACCTGGCAATTGGGTTGCAATGCTAAGACGTGCAGGATTATGCACTTTGGGAACAAGAATCCTAAATACAGTTACCAGCTGGGAGGGGTGCAGTTATCAGTATCTGCCAAGCAAACAGATTTGGGTGTGCTGATCATAGGCCACATGAATCACTCTGCACAATGTAGGGAGGTGGCGGTGTAGGCCAATAAGGTGCCGGGGTGCATAATGAGGGGAATCATCTCAAGGGTGAGGAGGTGATTCTGCCACAGTACAGGGCACTGGTGAGGCTGCACTTGGAATACTGTGTGCAGTTCCAGTGGCCCTTCTTTAAAAGGCACACCAGGCTGCTGGAGGGGGTGCAGAGAAGGGTGACCAGGATGCTAAGTGGGATGAGAGAAAGGCCCTATGAGAAGAGACTACGGAGGCTAAATATGTGCTCCTTGGAGCACAGAAGGGACAAAGGAGACATGATTGAGATCGTCAGATACTTGAAGGTCATAAATGGGGTTCACCAGGAGGGTCTGTTCAAGTATAGAAAGGAAGGGATCACAAGAGGACATACTCAGAAATTGGAGGGGGAGGTTCAGGAGGGAGATGAGGAATCACCTTCTTACAGAGAGGGTGGTGGCATGAGGAAGTGATATTGCAGACATCATGAGAAGGATTTAAGAGGGGCAGGACAGGGTCAAGGGCAAAATCAGAATGGGGAAGGAGGGGGAGGGAGGAGGTAACACATACAGTGTAGTCAAGTGGAAAGATGAGGGGATTTGGGGGGCAGTATCAGTATTCAGAACTGACAGCTGCACACTCAAGCAGATTTTATGGACCGTGAGGCCTCCATCTGCTGGTATTTTATGTTCGTATGCATAAGGAAGACATGGAATTGAAGAATTACAAAATGTGGAATTAAGAAAATCATAATCATACAAGTTCTTAATTATTTTGGTTAATATATAAGTGAAACACTGTAGATCCCAAACAGTGTAGGTCCCAAAATATATCCTTGTAGGATACCTACAAGTTAATATTGGTTTTGAAAGATTCCCATTCTGTTTGTGCAGGTTCCTGGACCATATATTTTGGTGTAAATGAATAGCTATATCAAGTAGCCAAGGGTTCGTACCTGTTTCACTTAAAGTCTGCCACCATTTGGTCCTGCTAATGCTGTCAAAAGCTGACGTCCATGTTGTATTTTAGATCTTTGTTTCATGTGACTCATCCAGAACACCATGAGATTACATCCATCCTTTTAATCTAATAAGGATTATTTTTGAAGCAAATGTTTGGCTAGTATCAAACAGTCAAATAGGCTGATGTATTGATGGATCAATAAACAGTGATTTTTTATGAATCAGTATAATTAAGCCACCTGCCCAGGACTCAGATTGCAAAACTGAGTTAGCATACACATAATACTGGCAAGCACCATTCAATAAAAAAATATATATATATATATGTAATTCATAATGTTATCTGGACCAGGTGCCCTACTTTTATTTGATTTTTTTCCTGAATTGCAATAGTAATCACATCCTTTATAATAACTATGGGTAACAGTTTACAGTGGTACCATCCTGGAGACGACATAGTATATCACAAAATGCTGCACTGTATTGCAGGGAACAGTGTACTTCAGTGGCAAATAAGCCCTTTTGTCTTGCAGTATTTTGTGACATTTCACTTACTATAAGTTATTTTATAAAATGGGTAGACTAAACCAGCCAATCAGAGATCTGGCTCACCATGCATGAAATATGTTTCATGCATGGGTAAAAAAAAAGTATGGCAGTAAAAAGGCAAATATCATGAAGCTAGAATGTTGGCATTTTAAAATGTTGCCATTGTTTTTCTCACTAAGACTTTGGGACAGGAACCCGAGGGCCTCTATAGTTACCACATCTAATCATCACAACACTGATTATATAGTTCACTTCACTTTTTGTTATTTCATGTTTTTAGATAATGCAGTGGGCGTGATCATCAAATGCAGATAGCTGCGAGAGTCAGTAATGCAAGAAACATTAACTTTCTCATCTCTTGTGGAAAATCCTTCTACCTCCAAGTTAGGGATTCATTCGATGATCTAAAGATTTCTGTTGCAGTGACAGACAGGCTGTGCTTAGTACTCAAAGCCTTCAGTTCAACAAAAGTGACTTTTCTTGTGTTTTTTTAAATTACGGCTATGAAGTAGCGGTGAGCACAGACTGGGGATCTGAGACAAATGGTCCATGGGTCACACTACAGGAACGGGTAGCGGGGGGGTGGGGAGATGGATCGGACACTCACCGATGCTATTAGGGACCCATTTCACTGCAACACTGTTTTCTTCTCAGGTGAGCAAGCTGCAATGAAAATTCAGATGCTTCTCCTCCATTCGAACTCTGGGAATTCAGTGGCTGTGGCTGAGGCTGCTGCTTCCCAGTAGGCAATCAGGTCCCTGAACCCCTCAATATCCCTAGGGCTATGAACCAATTACATCATACTGTGATAGGCTGAAGGACTATTTGATCATAAATACACATAAACAAATGTGTTTTCAATAGAAAAAATGCATTTTTCTCACTGTAAAACTTTTAAAAGAAAGACCATTTTATAAGCACAATAAGACACTCCCTGTGGGTGTATGAAACAGATTTTACCACACGCCAGTGGCTAAAGGCACTCAGCTAAGGTCTCATGCCTTATTACGCCCCTGGCTGTGTAGTAAAATCTGTTCCATGCACACCCTGTTGTGTCTTATTGCTTACACATTACATTGTGGCTGACTCTGCTATACATACTACATTCCTAATGTTTGTATAACAGTGACATTATGCCTAGTTTCTTCTTTATCAAACTCAGGCCAGAGACAATAAGGCTGCAGCTGAGGAATTTTGGGTAAAAATATTGCAAAGTTCTTAATATTTTTGCACCAAATTTTCAACCTAGCATTGTTATTACCCTGCCTCATGAAGACAGGCAGAGAAAATGGTCAAATCCTAGCTTAAAGGTGATTTTGTGCAGGGACTGCAAAATCAACTTTTGGAATGCGAAAACACATTTTGACTCTGAGCAAGTCACTGAACTGCCCAGTGCTCCCAGGCACCCCTAAAAACAGGCAATTGCACCTAGTGGGCCTTACCTGGTTACCAAAGACTAAAATAAAAAATAAATAAATAAAAAATAAAATTGGGGCAGGAGCTAAAGAATGACAGCTGTCACATTCATGAGGTGTTGTAAAGAAATGGCTATGTTGAAAATTTGGGGTAAAAATATTGAATATTACCAAATGTACGAGCTTGCAATTGCAAAATTCAATGTAGGCTTATAACTTTGTAGAGTTGTAATATTTTCTACCAAATTTCCAACATAGCCTTCTTATGACCCCACCTCATGAACACGGGCAGAGAAAGTTTTCAACTCCTGGCTGAAGGGTGATTTTGGATAAGTGAAATCACCTTTTGGGATGTAAAAAAATATTTTGGGCAGGATTTGAAAAATGACAACTGCCACATTCATGGGGTGCTGGAAAGATATGGCTATGTTGTAAGTTTGGTGAAAAAATATTGAAAATTACCAAAGTTACGAGGCTGTGTTTGCAAAATTCAACGTAGGTTTATAATTTTTTTTTACATTTTTGCACCAAATTTTCAACAGGGCCCACCTCATGAACAAGGGCAGAGAGAATGGTTAACTCCTGGCTGAAAGGTGATTTCACGCAGGAACTGTGGAGTCTCCTTTCAAGATGTGAAAAAAACATTTTGGCCAGAATTTGAAAAATTACAGTTGCCACATTCATGAAGTGCTGGAAAGATATGGCTATGTTGTAAATCTGGGGTAAAAATATTGAAAATTACCAAAGGTATGAGGCTACTTTCACAAAATTCAATGCACTGTAGGTTTATAACTTTTTTGTTTTCCAATACTTTTACACCAGATTTTCAGCAGAGCCTTCTTATACCCACCTCATGAACAAGGACAGAGACAATGGTTAATTCCTGTCAAAAAGGTGATTTTGAGCAGGGGTCATGAAATCTCATTTTGGATGTAAAAAAAAAAAAAAAACATTTTGGCCAGAATTTGAAAAATGACAGCTGTCACATTCATGAGGTGCTGTAAAAATATGGCTATACTGTACATCTGGGTTAAAAATATTGACATTTACCAAAGTTATGAGACTGTGTTTGCAAAATTTAACATAGGCTCATAACTTTGTTGTTTTTTTAATGCTTGTACACCAAATTTTCAACATAGCCTTCTTATAACCCCACCTCATGAACAATGGCAGGGAAAAATTCAACTTCTGTCTGAAAGTTCATTTCATGCAGGTACCACAAACTCACCTTTCAGGACAGATTTGCCTAATGACAGTGACATTGTTCATGAGGTGGGGTTGCAAAGAAGACGTGTTGAAAATTTGGGTTAGAAATATGCATAAATGCCCAAGTTATGCCTCTAAGTTCAAAATCCACTGAAAGATCCAATATGGCCAACGGGTATAGCAATTGATCTAGTTATTCTGTAACTATGGGAATTCAGTGTTGCCAGTGACATTTGTTTTATTCTTTCTGACCCACCTTTTGTTTTGTATTTTCTTCGGTCTTGAGCATGATGGCTTGAATGGATTCGAAAAGAAACAAAGTGGGGCCAGTTTTGCAGTTTGTTTCCCCAAAGTCATGGCCGCTCAAGCAGTGGCATCCTCCTGGTAGACTAAGCCCGGAGAGTGGAGGCGGGAGTTTGAGTAGCATGCTGATCACCCCGCAGGCTTCTAAAATAATGCCATCCTCTACACCCTTAGAATTACAAACTTCGGGTTTATCTTCAAGCAAGCAAACAATATTTTCTGGCCAACATCAACCTTTTTCCCCTGTGGAGACAGGAGGTTATACATTGGAGAGGTTGGGTTCGACCCTAGAAAAAATGTTGGCATGGACAGAGCGTAGCGATAGACGATATGAAGCATTAATTAAAAAAACACACTTCCTGCAAATGGAGTTGAATAGCCTTAAAACTGTGGCAGAGACAACAAAGGGAATCACTATGGATAACTCTATGAAACTGGAGGAGCACACTGCTAAGCTGGTGACTGCAGAAGCCAATTGTGTCAGCCCGATGTGAGATAACTTTTACATAAATAGAAAATTGGAAAGTGCAGAAAATATGCTCAGATACAAAAACATTCGATTTCTGGGAGTTGCAGATCAGATGGATGCTGATTTTGAATCTCCGAGGGATTTGGTTAAACATATTTTGATCACTACTTTTGAGCTACCCCAGGAGAATCCCCCTTTAATCACTAAGGCTTTTAGACTTTTCAGAAGAGAGAAAAACACAACTTCCCAGTTGAAGACAACTATCTTGGCGACGTTTGGATTTGATTCAGATCATGATTATATATTTAAATTAGCCAGGCTCAGAGGAGTCTTGGAGCATAAAGGCTCCAAATAGTACATTTATCCAGATTTCTGCTACACTACTCAACAAAGGAGGAGGAAATTTCTGGCTTATCGTCAGGAAATTTTGGAACTTGGTGGTTTGTTTTCTTTGTTGCCGCCTGCAAAGGTAAAAATCATTAAGGATGGTAAAGTAAACATATTCTTTGATGCGGACCAGCTTACTGCATATATTCACACTCATAATTCTACCAGGGGACTGAAGAATCACTTTTTCATCGCCTACACGTCAGAACATGAAATTATAGAGAATTTGGAAAGAATGGATATATAAGGACTTAAGGATTTAAGTTTTGTTTGTTTGAATTGATCGAACTGGGGTGCTAATTAGTTTAAATTTAAGTTCATTATTATTATATTTAAAGAGGGGAGACATTAAAAAAGATATAAGAACAATTTTGTGGAGAGGGTTAGTTATGTAAAGCTACTACCTATCGGCTTAATAATTAAGTATGTATTATTAGGTTCCCCATGTCTTGGACTGGGTCTATTCCTTCTATGTAAGGTATGCACTAAGGAAATTAGTTTAATAATGTTTTTTTGGAATTATGGATTTTGCTGCCCATCGGTTTGTTCATTTATTAAGTATTTGTTTTGTTGCATAGTTTGTTTTTGAACACATAAAAGATGAAATTAATAAAATATTATATTACAAAAAAAAATCCCATTGAAATACATTGAACAGCATACCTGTTTCTTTAGTTCACAGCCAGGCTTTGAAGAGCGAAGACGTGTCTGCAGTCCAGAGAGGATTGCGACGTTGGACCTCTGATGGGTACGTAAGGGCTTGGGGAGGGGTGCTCAGTGCAAAGGTTTGGTAGGGGGTCTGAAATGGCACAAAAGACATTGATGGACAGTTTTCTTGTTACAGGTTGAAACTAAATGAAAAAAAAAGGGCCAAGATGCCAATCGTGACACTGGGGTATTGGGCACCCCCAGTATCACTGTTATGTTTCTGGGGTGATGTGGGGTGGTGGGTGCTAAGAGGGAGGTTGGGTGGGAAGATGAAATGACAACAAATTAAAAATAATAACAAAAAATAACCACACGTGGTAGTGTGTGGGGGAGGGACAACAAGGATTCCTCCACTGGGGATTAGGCACCCTCAGTCCCACTGCTACATTTCTGGGGAGTGGGGGGTGGTGGGTCCTAAGAGGGAAGGTTGGGTGGAGACATGAAATGAAAACAAACTAAAAATAACAAAAAATAACCCCAATGTTGGGTAGTGAGAGGCGATGAGGATTCCTGCACTGGCTGATGGGCACCCCCACTGCCACTGTTATGTTTTTTGGGGGGGAGTGCGGTGGTGGGTGCTAAGAGGGAGGGTCAGGTGGGGAGAGGAAATGAAAACAAAAAAAAAAACTATATGGGGAAAAAAAATAGTGCAAGTGCAGAGTCTTCCAAGCATGGGGGCGACTTGTTTGACACTTTACCAAGTTGTGGAACACAAGGCAGGAAAAGAAGTGAGGTGGCACAGGTGCCGTCTGTAAAAAAAACAATCAAGGAGCTGAGCTGAGAAAAAGTCGGCTACTTGACCAGGGAAAAAAAAGGCAGTAACTATTTGTTAGGTCACGATAAAAAAAGCTTTTTTAATGAAAAAGCGCTTTTAAAAGATACAAGCACACCATAATAAGTAAATTGCACCCCCCCACATCAACGTTTCATGACTACACTGTTGCTTTGTCAAGATGCTATTTACTTATTACAGTGTACCTTGTATCTTTTAAAAGTGTTTTTTTTTTCATTAAAAAAGCCTTTTTTATCATGACCGTACAAGCCTTTGCTTTCCCTAGTCAAGTAGCCATCTTTTTCTTAGCTCAACTCTACCAAGTTGTTGGTTTGCAAGGAATGCGGGAGTGCTTTTTTGCAATGCTAGAGGTCTGCAGAGCTCTGCCCAGTGCAGTCCTAAAAGAGGTCTGAAAAATATGTAACCCAAACTTCAGGGGTGATAAGAGTTTCCAGCACAGACTGATAATTCCCATGTTCCTTTGCAACCAGGTTCCCAAACACTTTGGTGTCATTATAAATTACAGCTTATCTCATTCTGAGACATAACCTATTCTGAGAACAGATTTTTTTCCTGTTCTACTATTTTGTTGTTGTTGGAAGTTCTCCTTTTTGCATTGGTTTGTCTGATATTATCTTTGGTTTTGTTTTTCCTTAATTGAATTAAGACTTTATGTTCTCCTTTATCATTTGTGCATTTATGACTAAGTCATGTATCTTTTGAATTGGAAGTGTTAACTTGTTTATGTAGGCATGGCAAAAGGAATTTAAGTTACAACAGCCAATCAGACACTCCTCTGGGTTAGTTGTTTCCAGAATACGAACATACGTAAGTTACCAGGAGCAAAGGCCATCATGGTTGATCTAGGCTGCTCGAGATTGCAGCTAGCTATGATAGCTAGATAAGATCCTGTATGAAGGTATTTTTTAAATAATGAAGTAAATTTGTCCAATAAATCCTGCATCCAGACTGTTCTTTTAATACTAGCAATAGCCACCTTAAACATTTCTTTTTCATTAGCTCTTAGGCTACCAGAAGATTTAGAACATATAGGTTTTTAGGAAGTGTATACATGTCCACGGCTTAGGTTAGTTGACTAAGCCATTAAAAGTAATAAGAAACAGATTTTACATTTCTGAATGTCCTGCTGTTGTCCCTTTAGTGTCTATCCAATATTCTGAAATGTTTTGACCTTTTTGTTAAATTAGTAATCTAATTTTGGAGTCATGTGATGTCTGGCTAGAAAAAGAAGCACACTTGTCTTTCTCCTGCCCCCTTGCTCTTTATTTCACTATAAATTGAATGTTTAAACTGTTTTATTTATTCTCTAAGCTGGCGAAACAACTACTTAGAAGCTCTGCTGTGTACCGTCTGCTGGAAACCAGCTCAACTCCTCACAATGGAGGTTGTAATGAAGCCAGAACTGCCACACCACACACCACCGCCTTCTCCAGACAAGGCCACTATGAAAACCAGGCAGCAGCCAGCCAAGCCTCCTTCAATATCTTCCAGCAAAATGGCAGCTTCACTGCTTACAGAGGAGCACTTTCTGACAGAAATGAAGCTGCTTCAGGATGCACTCACCCTTCACCTCCAAAGTAGTATCAATGGGGGGAAGGTGGGGTGGAACATTGTTTAACCAAGAGTAGCACACTAAGCTGAAGCTTGTTTCCAGATGTGACCTGGGAGCACAAGGAAGTTAAGTGACTTGCTCAGGATCACACAGTATGCACCTAAGTGGCT
Organism: Neoceratodus forsteri; assembly: GCA_016271365.2. Classification (NCBI taxonomy): domain Eukaryota; kingdom Metazoa; phylum Chordata; order Ceratodontiformes; family Ceratodontidae; genus Neoceratodus; species Neoceratodus forsteri. The sequence goes on from CM028136.1 coordinate 886,437,088, forward strand.
GTAGGATTTAAACCCAGGTCTCCAGATCTGCAGCTCAGAGCCTTAACCCACTGCGCTATACTGCCGCCAAGAATGGAGAAGGATCTGGGTGATGTTTCCTGGCAAGTGAGGGAAACTGAAGCAAGGTCTATCTCCCTGGAGAGGTGAAAGGCAGCTACGGACCCCAGAATCAGCACTCTGAAAATGCAGTTAAACAAAATGGAGCTAAATTGGAGGACCTTGAGAGCTGTAGCCACTGCAACAGTCTAGTTGTGGTGGGTCTCCCTGGATCAAAGCTCAAACAGCTAAGGCCGAAGATGCAGAGTTGCGCTCCAGGCGCAACAACATAAGGATGGTCAGCATACCAGAAGGGGCTGAGCAGGCTGACATGGTGGCCTTTATGGACTGTTGGTTAAAAATGGAGCTGCAGATGGAGGAGGACACCCAATTGGAGATTGAAAGGGTGCACAGGGCCCTTGCCCCAAAGCCCAAGCTGGGCACCCTTTCCGGAACCATTATAATCAAATTTCTGAGGTACGCCATTAAGGATAAGGTCCTCCATCTGGCATGGGCTAAGAGGGATCTGAATTGCAATGGAACAAAGGTGTTTGTAGATCAAGATTTCCCCCCTGCCTTGGTCCAACATCAGAGGAAGGTGCTTGGTGTGGTGAAACAGCTTAAAGAGAAGGGCATGAGGGCGCAGCTGCGTTACACTGCAAGATTGTGGATAGAATTGCCTGAGGGTTCCAAAACCTACGATTCCTTACTGATGGCCCACGATATCCTGGTTTCGAAGGACATTCAGGTCCCAGATATAAAAGAAGAGATCATGGAGAAGGAGATTGGGCAGCTTCTCTGGGCAGTGGCTCCAGGCTCGAGGAATAACAACCGGCCCCACTTCGGAGCGGACTCAGTTTTGCCCTTACATGCTGATCTTTCTAAATGGATTACCAAGGGGAAGCACTCCAAGAAGATTACCTGAACTGTAGTAACTGAATGCTTTTTGTTTTTCTCTTTCTTTCCAGGAGACCGATTGTTAAACCTGAACTCATTTTGATTATGAGTACCCTGAAGTGTTACAATTGCTATTCAAGCAAAATGCTTTACAGTTTATAATAAGGCGGTTAAGATGTTTACCTTGTTTTTTTTCCCATCAGTTGCCCTTGCCCTGGGTGGTGTAGAGCTAGGGGGATCCCTTTCCTCTTTTTGGTGAGAGGCTGGTTTGTATTGGCACCGCGGGAGGGTTGGAGGGCGGTCCTTTGTTTCGGATTTAGGACCTATTTTCAGGGTGGTGCCTTCCTAGAGTCCGTCTCTGGTTCTGGTCCCTATGACCTCAAGGGGCTTTTCTGTTCCTCCTCTTTTCCCCCTCTTTGTGAAGGATGCTGATTTAATGTGGATTTTTGCAGAGGAGGGAGCTATCTTAACAGCCATACTCTAAACACCCACAAGAAGAGCAGCTCATATAATTTAAAGTAAGACCAATATTCTGATTCTAGTGGGTCATGGGCATTTTGACCACCCATCCCCTCAATACAAATAGCAACAGATGGTCCTACTCTTTATTAGCTTGGGGGGGAAGGGTAAAAGAAGGAGGAAAAAGGGAAAATGCTGCTTTTTGATTTTTCTTTTTTGTTTTCCCTTCATAGAATGAGTGGAGAGAGGGTTACTCCCTTGCGATTTAGATAGCTGCATTAGACCACTAGCCGGCGTGGAGTTTAAGAGGCCTGGATGGAACTCTGCTGCGTTAGGCCCCTGCTTGATGGTCAGAGCTCTTTATGGGGAATGAGCACATAATTTATTATTTTTATTTTTTTTCTCCAGGGCGAGGCCTCATAGGGTTATTTTTGGCCAAGAATGACATAATCCACTCAAGTACCCTTTCTTTTCATTCGAATGGGAGTACAAATTGGTGTGCCCCATCCTCGAGATGGTTTGCCTGTTTCCTTTTTGTACCATTTTAGAATGAGGGCTAATTAATTAACAACCTTTTTGTTCCCCCCTTTTTTTTTGCAGTCTGAGCTGCACTGGATTCATCATTAAGGACGATTTCAGTTAATGGGTGAATGTTGGAGCATGAAGGGTTCTTTTTCCCAGCCCTTCCCGGATGCTTTTCCTTAGGGAAACCAACAGAGGACACAGGCTGGTGACTCTCCAGGTTTCTGGGGAGCCCCTAACCCTTTCACTCCTAGTGGAGTGTTGTTCCCTCTAGGGGGTGTAGTTCTTTTCTCCCTCTACTTCACATCGAAGCACCTGCCGAGCTGAGTATCATCAGCATGGATCGATGCTTTGGCTTTTAAGCCATGTAAGAACAATGACCATTTGTCGTTACGCTCCCTTTGTGAAGCCAGGTCCAGTGCTTTTTGTGCAGTGCTTGTAGCCTTTTCTGACTTAATGTGTGTTATGGTGGTTGTATTATTTTTTGCTTTGTTTCTTTTCTATCCTTTCTCTCTTTCCTGCCTTTACTTGCCTTTGGGAGAGTGCCTTTTTTGTACGACAAGGTGTTATGATTGTACAGTTGGATATAGGGTGCATAATTATTTCCAGAGTTCTCTTAGATATATAACATGGCTGGGACAATTTGTTCACTTAATGTTAAAGGAATTAACAATGTTGTTAAACATGCAAAGGTATTAGCTGACTTTAAAAGGGAAAAGTGTGACATTGCCTGTTTACAGGAGACCAGGTTGACCCTGGGAGAGCACATGAAATTGCGCAGGGATTGGGTGAATATGGTATGTTCAGACAAGCACCCACAATCTAAAAAGAGGGGAGTAGCTATCTTATTTCGTAGGGGCCTTCCCTTTCAGATTCAGTCTGTAATTAAGTCAGGATCTGGACACCAACTGATGGTTTCTGGCATTTATAAGGGTCAAATGATACATTTGGTTGGAATTTATACCCCCACCCAACCTTCTGGAAGTTTTGTCGCTCCTTTTAACTCAGTAGCTAGATTACCTCTGGGACAAGTTATTCTTATGGGGATTGGAACTGTGTTGAGGACATCAGTAAAGACAGAAGCTCTACAAAATCCCAGGATCAGGTCCTGCTCCTGGTTACTTCGTAACCTACTTGTAGAAGCTGGACTAATAGATCCATGGAGCAGTTTAATCCCTCAGTGAAAAATGTCACCTTTTTCTCCAGCCTCAATATATGCTCCAGATTGGACAGATTTACCCAGAGAAATGCTTTGCATTCATTTAGGGACATTTCCATCCTCCCGATCACGATCTCCGACCATGCTATGGTCAAGGCACAGCTTCTCTGGGACACAGTGGAGGGGGGGCGGACTCTGGAGATTTGATCCGGGACTACTCAACGATAAACAGTACAAAGAATCTACCAAAAGGGTTATTCAATGTTATCTAAAAGAAAATACAGAGGCGCTTTCTAGGCCTAAGTACTTGTGGGATGCCTTAAAGGCGGTAGTGAGAGGGCATACAATAGCATTTGCCTCCCATAAGCATAAACTGCATCAGGCTGATATGCAGGAGGCTCTCGCATCTATTACTGACCTGGAAGTGTCGCACAAATATACGGGGTCTAGTCATACACTTAAAAAGTTGAGGGAGGCCAGGGATTCTTATAATTCCTTATTACACCGATGGGTAGAGAACTCTCTTAGATATGCGGGGCAGCGTTATTAGGAGAGGGGAGAGAGGGTAGGCAAATTGATTGCCCTAAGGCTCTGCAAGCAGGCATCTGATAGGTATGTGGTTAAGGTTAGTTCAGACCCACCTTATTTTCTTATAAGATTCTTCCTGGTGAAATAGACAAGAGTTTGCATGAATTTTATAGACAACTCTATATGAAGGAAGAAACACAAGAGCATGGTGAGACAGTCTCTAATTTTCTAGAAGGTTTGGAGCTCCCTGCCCTGTCTTGTACGCAGAGAGACTCCTTGGAGGCTCCCTTCACTGAGGGAGAGGTGGGTGTGGCTATCAAGGCTCTCAGTTCTGACAAGGCTCCCGGCCCCGATGGGTTCACCTCCGAATTTTATAAAGGGTTCCAGGAGGTGTTAACCCTGTTACTCACCAGAGTCTGCAATGAGGTACAGGAGCCAGGGGACCTGCTAGATACATGGGGAGAAGCCCTTATTTTGGTGTTGCCCAAACCGGGGAAGGATCATATTTCATGCACCGGGTATCAACCTATTTCGCTGCTCAACCAAGATGCAAAAATCTTTGCTAAGATCATCAACGAACGTTTACAGAAAGTGGTCCCCATCTTAGTTCACCTGGATCAAACTGGGTTTATACCCGGGAGGCACATCCAAGGCAACATTAGATTGCTGTTAAATGTCATTTCTATAACCCAGCTCCCTATGGACTCCCCACTTTTGGCAATACTATCTTTAGATGCTGAGAAAGCATTCAATCATCTAAATTGGCAATATTTGGACTTGGTCTTGGTGGGCTTTGGGTTCAGTGAGAAATTTTGGACTTGGATATCCAATCTATATTCTAAGCCTTGAGCAAAGGTCTGGGTGAACAGGACGATTTCCACTCAATTTGGGATTGAGCGAGACACTAGGCAGAGCTGACCCCTCTCCCCTCTCTTATTTGCCCTTAGTTTGGAACCTCTGGCAGTATATATTCGGCAAACGGATATTTTTCAAAGTCTCTGGGTTAGAGGGGTGGAGGTCAAGGTCTCTTTATATGTGGACGACACCTTGTTATATATATCAGATCCAGTAAATGCAGTTCCCAGGATTTTCAGCCTTCTCTCTGAATTTGGAGCTCTTTCCGGCTATAAGGTTAATCCGGATAAATCTGAGCTATTCTCTCTGGGGGGTTCCTTGGATCAGCCCTTACCAAAGGTGCAGCAAATTAAGTGGTGTAAGTCAGGGTTTAGATATCTAGGAATATGGGTCCCTAGGGACTTCAAGGCCATATATTCTACAAATCATTTAAGGGTGCTTCAGGAGATTCAGGAGGACTGCAACAGAGGGAAGGAGCTCCCCTTTCCATCTCGGGCAGGGGTGAATCCATCCACATGAATATTCTCCCTCGCCTGTTGTTTATAATGGGTGCCATTCCTTTCAGACCCCCGAGGAATTTCTGGTGAGATCTGAACTCTACCCTCTCTAAATTTATTTGGTCTGGGAGGAGGACCCCTGTTAGATGGAAGACCATGCTGGCCCCCAAATATAGGGGGGCTTTGGGATACCTGATGTCCAGAAATATTTTTGGGCATCTCAGCTGCAAACCGTTGGTGACTATGGCTCAGGAGTCCCCTCCGAAGTGGGTTCAGATTGAGGGGGCTGATTCTCCTTTGGGAAACATTTCTGACCTTATTTTCTTGGATATTCCTAGGCTGTGCCAGGTTGATTTTAGGAATCCTTTCACTAGGGTGATTTCCCAGGTTTGGAGAGACATGAACTCAAAACTAGGTATTTCCTTAAAGCTTAACCGATACACGACTATATTGAGCTGCTTAGATTTTGGCCCACTCAGGTGGGATATGGGTTTTCATTGGTAGGAGAGAGCTGGTCTGATTAATCTGGGCTAGCTTTTCAATCAGAATCTAGTAAAACCATTCCAACACTTAAAGGCCGAATTCAATCTCCAACGTACAGACTTTTTCCATTACCTCCAGTTTAGACACTATGTCCACTTATATGAAAAGGAGCTTGAGTTGGGTATGGAACCTTTAAATAACCCAGTACAATTTACCTTATCCTCCCTGATAAGGTCTCTGAATCAAAAAAAATTGATCTCCAAATTAGTGCAGGGGATGAATTTCACAGAGGACGATTCCATAATTCAGGTTAAGGACATTTGGCATAGCGATCTTGGTGTGGCCCTGTCACAGTCTGACTGGACTTCCATTTGGAAGGCTATTCAGAACACCACTTCGTCCCTCTTCTGGTGAGAATTTCGGTGGAAGTTAGCCATTAGATTTTTTAGAGTCCCAGTTGTGACAAAACATTATGAGTTACATCACTCCGACCTTTGCTGGAGAAACTGTCGGTTGGTACATATTTCCATATATTTTGGGAATGCAAAGTTATACAGGAGTACTGGAGGGAAGTAAGAGATATCTTTGAAAGGATTTTTGAGCTAGTATTGCCAGAGTCTCCTCAGTATTGGTTATTGGGATTGTCCCCCCCCTTTCTGGCTTCCAGATCCTCCTGTTATCTGTTTGGAATCTTGGTAGCAGCAGCCCTTAAGGCTATTAATTTGTTATGGCTTACTCCAGATAAGCCTACAATCACTACTTGGTATGATATTTGCACCAGGATCCTAGACATGGAATATCTGATGGCCAAGTTGAGGCTATCTTTAGACAAATTTAAAGGGAGATGGTTACCATTTTTGCATTTCATGGCCTCCCAGGAGGGGAAACCTGTATTAGAGTTGCTTGCCAGATATGTCTGAGAAGGCTCTCCAGGTCCAGTCCAGATGTTCTGACTGAGATATGAGGATAGGAGGTCTCTTCACTTCTGAGACTCAGAGTTGTTTTATTATAAGTTTCTGGATATGTCCTATTCATCAGGTACATTTAATATAAGCGTACCAATAGGGGGACTGTGGAAGTCTGGAATTTTAGCACTAACCGAGGTATCTTCAACTGTTGTTAGAGGCAATAACTTATTGGCAGTATTTATAATGTTTAACTGTTTTTCTCCCTTCTCTTTTCCTCTTTTCCTCTTTTCCTAAGTTTGAAGGCACTCTCTCATCTGTTAATCTTATATCTCCCTCTCCTTTCTGTCCTGCTTTTCTTCTGTTTCTTCTCCTCTTCTTTCCTTTGGTTCTGGTGTTAATACTGTGTAAGAGTGAAGTGGACTTACTATTTGTCTGTTAATATATGTATCTCTATGGAAGAAAAGTTATCAATAAATTTTAATTAAAAAAAAAAAAACCATTACCAGGACTGACCAGACCTGAGAGATTCTGATGGAACACACATATAATAACAGGTTAGTGGGTGGGTGGAGAGAGGGTAATCCTATGCCCGTCTTCCTCTAACTGCCCTGAATCTATGCCGAATGGCTACCATCATTTATTTTGTGCACTATTAAAGGCGCATGGGCCATTTGCGAGGTGGTGCTGGGAGTAGGTGCCATCTCCCCCATGGCTTACTGACTAATGGATATTGCATGAGATTAATGCTGTATTTTGTGTATTTATCTTCCCAACAAGTTTAGTCAAAATTATTTGAACTCTTATGCTGGACTGCATCGCACAAACTTTTAGAGGGACTTTTGCACCAGTTTTAATTTAAAGACTCCTAAAATGGGAGTGGATATTCACACTAGGCTGCTAATATGAGTGGCTGCATGAGATCTGAGGGTATTCAAATTCCTTCTTTTCCAAATTTATTGTTTTCCTAATTCAGTTTTATGTTGGAGCTTGCATGTAGCTCCCAGGAGGCTGAGACTTTATTGATCTGGGTCAATCCTCCTTTCCCATGGGCTCTGGTTTTGTACTGATTGACCACATGGGATATATAGGGAGGAAGAGATATCCTCCCCACCCTTTGAAGTACTAGTTAGTGCTGTATTTTCTTGTTTAATAAGCCACACTAGTAGACAGTTACAATATGTTTATGGAGTTATGCCTAGTCAGGCAAATGGTTATATACTGCAGTTGTATACCTGGTTATTGGTATAAAGGGTATACTGTTCAGACGACAGGGTTCCTTGTTTGGACCCAAAATCAAATCTCTTCCTTGCTATCTTGTCTATTAATAACTCAAATTTGGTGGAAACATTATTGTTGGTGAAGGTTGAAACAGCTTTTGAGAAAGCAGATTGATAGGCAGAGGGGAAAAGGGTAGTGTTTCCAGAAGAAACATGGATTTTTAATATTCCTATTAAGGATGGGTAGTTCACCTTGTAAAGTGCTTTCAATTAATATTAATGGAATTAACAGCCCAGTTGAGCACTCTAGGTTGCTCCAATATATTAAGAGACAGGCTCCAGATATTATATATCTACAGGAAACTCATCTAACCCAGTCGGAATACATGAAGTTGGGGGCAGGGGAAGGTTTAAGATATATTCAGCCTCCAGTAAAACTGGCCGTAGACGAGGTGTAGCCATATTAATTCCTGCTACCTTACTGTTAGAGGTGGGAGTCGAATATGCTGACCCTGCTGGCTGTTATGTTATAGTCCAGGGAAAACTATTTGGTCACGATATAACCCTTGCTAATGTTTATCTCCCACCTGCATCTCCCCAACGGAGAGTTAGTCAACTTCTAAGTAAAATCACTGAGCTACAGAAGGGGATATTGCTTATGGAAGGAGAGTTTAATATCACATTGAATCCCCAAATAGATACCTCTAATCCCCTTTCTCATAGAAGATCTCCAGCTCAGATGTGGCTGTCCTCCCAGATTAAGGCCTTGGGATTTTTGGATGTTTGGAGGCATTTCTATTCCAGAGCAGGAGGATTTACATATGACTCTCTACATTTTTAAAACCTCATCTAGAATAGATTTTTTTTTTTATTTCAGTGGAACATATGGATGTGCTAAGGGATCTCTCGCTAAATACTAGGTTTTGTCAGACCATACCACATTACTACTTAAAATAGATTTAGGGAAACCACATCAACAGATGCTTTGGAGGCTTAATCTATCTCTTCTTAAAGATCAGCAAAATTTTGGAAAACCCTCAAAGACATTGAAGGTCAAAGCCCATCCAGCATGCTTCCCCAGAAAATCACCACTGGGGGCAACACCACCATGGACAAATGCGAGATACTGGAACTTATCAACAATCACTTTGCTATGGCAGGATTAGCATTTGACACCTCACCAGCAAATACCCTTCAGGCTACATTGGATCACATAGATTTGGCACATTTAAATGCCTCAACCCCACACAACAACAAGTTTTCTCCTTCTGTCCAGTCTCACTGAATCAAGTGGAAGAATTGCTCTGGGATTTAGACACAAGCAAAACTGCTGGAGCAGATTACATTGAGCCCTACTATCTCAAAGTAGGTTACCACACTTTATCCCCTCCTATCACGCATCTCTTCAACCTATCCCTTGCCCAGGGCACACTCCCATCTATCTGGAAAACAGCTCACGTCATTCCCCTATTCAAATCTGGTGACTCCAGTGATCTAAACAACTACTGGCCAGTATCACTCCTACCTACCCTGTCGAAACTACTTGAGAAGGTTGTCAATGCTCAACTCAGGCACTACCTGGAATCCTCAATCTGCTAAATGAAGCGCAATTGGGTTTTAGACCTCACCACAGTACCATATCTGTGCTTGTGATAGTCACAAATGACTGGCAGATAGCATTGGATGCTAAAAACTACGTTTGTGCCTTGTTCCTTGACTTGAGCAAAGCCTTTGACACTGTAGACCATGACCTGCTCCTGATTGAGCTGGAATACATTGGGATTGGCGAATCAGCTCTAAAATGGTTTAATAACTACTTGACAGATCGTAAACAACTGGTCAAGGCTAATGGGGTCTTTCCTCACCAAAACACCTACTGAGAGGTGTACCCCAAGGGTCTATCTTAGGCCCTCTACTATTTGCCATTTATATCGATAACATTAATAAGGGCCTTTGAATCTGCAAACATTCGCTTATTTGCTGACCATACGGTTTTGTACATTGACAGGCCCACATCAGAATTAGCCTGCAGGGACCTGCAACATAACTTTGACCAACTACAAGCAAACCTGCTGCATTTGAAGTTTCTGCTAAAAGCAAAAAAAAACAAAGCTATGCTGTTTCCCTCGTCTACCAGTACACCTAAGTCCTATGCTTCTGGTACTTCCCTGCAAGTAAACACACTGCTGGGTAAACCTCTGGAGTTCATAATTAAATTTAAATACCTTGGCTTCTGGATAGATATCAACCCATCCTTCATTGATCATATTGAGGAGCTATCCAAAAGTTAAAGCAAAGACTTGGTCTCTTCTTTCATATCAGGAATCTTCTCACTCAGGAAGCAAAAACTAGATTAGTCCTGACTACTTTCATGCCCCAACTGGATTATGCTGACCTCATCTATGGCCAAGGACCAACCACTGTCTTGTCCAAGCTGGACACTCTTTATCACCGTGCTATTAGATTCATTACCGGACTACCGAACGTTACCCACCATTGCATTCTCTATGCCAAGGTAGGCTGGAGCTCCATACGTGCCAGGAGACAAAGAAATGCTGTCTATTGGACATACAGATCAATCATTAACACGCTCCCCAGTATATTTCAGATTGCTTGCCTGTCTGCAGGGCTGACAACTACCCACTGAGAAGCCTCTAGTACATCTCTCTATAGGTCCCTAAGATCAGGACACATTTTGGTAAAGCTGCTATAAGCCACACTCTCCCAGTTCTATGGAACTCTATACAGAAAGCTCTGAGGCTTATGAGCCTCTTGAAGTTGTCCACTTTCAAAACTCTTTACTTGCGCACCTTCAGGGAGGTCTGTGATTGTTTCCGTGGATGACGCTTTAATCTCCACCCCACTCTAATCATCTGAGTTCCCCCTACCTCTCTACAGCTCTGTATATCTCCACCCCTCACTACCTCCCCTTTCAGTCTTGCATGATCTCTCCCCCTCAGACCTGCATGACCTCTAGTGCTTCACTCACCTTGAGGTGAGGCTATTCTTGGATAGGGTAAATCCTATCTCTTTCATGAAACACTAAAAACTGTACTTGTACTAGGACAAACTGTTGATTTGGTCTCTGAGAGTGGTTGTATCGTTAGCACAGAATATGGTAGCCTACTGTATCATAGTTGCAATATTACCCTATACGCACTCTGTACATATATTGGCAATTTGTTTTTTTTGCTGTACATATATTATCATTGTCTTTTATATATTGTTGTTTTTCTCCTTCGATGTAAATTCCTTTTATGACCTCCGAGGTCCACCTTGCAAATGAGTTCTCCTCAATGGTGTTTTGCCTGGTAAAATAAAGAAATTGATTGATTGATTTCAAACAATTCCTTTCCTTCCCTCTAAAATGTATTTTGACTCCTGGAATAAGCTCTTATCTGGATTTGTGTGGGATGGGCATAGGCCATGGGTTCACTGGTCCTTGCTATAACTGCCAAAAGACAAGGGGAGGCCTAACTGTCCTGGATTTAAATAATTATGCAATGTCAGTCCGAATAACCCAAATTCTTACCTGGGTGAATCCCAACCTTCAACCTTCTTGGAAGAAAATAGAATGTTTTCTTAATGATATGCATGATCCACAAAAGGTCACTTTTGCACCTCTTTATGACTTACCGGCATTGACAGATTTTGATATAGGAGCCAAACAGACCTTGCAAAGCTGGTATAAACTTAGAGCTGTGCCTGCCATTGAACCTGTGTTTTATTTTCTATGATTACTTTTTGCTGAAACAGATTTCCTACCTACTCAATTTGATCTAACATTTCGCACTTGGCATAGGAAGGTTCTCACATTTATTTTTCAATTTTTTGGACTCACATGGGGTGGCTCCATTTGCTCAGCTCCAAAGAGAATATAACTTATCAAATTCGGATCATTATAGGTACCTACAGTGCACGATTTTCTTTTACATAAGGGACCCTTGAGGAATTGAATCCCTACCCCCAATGCCCCATTCTTCCAACTGGTTATTAATGCAATTCATGGCTCTATCCAGTTACATTTGATTGGATTGATGTATAGAGGAATCATGGAAATTATCTCTGATTCATCTGAGTCAGGGGTGGAGGTATGAAACAGGGAGCTTCCTTCTCGAATGACTTATGACCTCTGGGTTAAATATACCCGGCCCTCATTAGGGCTCTCTTTGGCTCCTCATTGGAGAGAATTTGCATGCAAATCATGAATTAGATATTTTAAGACACCAGCTAAACTGGTTAAGATTTTTTCCTGCACTAGGGGCTGACTGTTGGAGACAATGTGAGGAGACAATGTGGGGAATGGAGGGCTGATCAGGTACAGAATTTTTTGGGATGTAGTAAATTACAAATGTTTTGGCAGCAAGTTGAACAATCTTTACAGAAGATTTTTATACCAGATTTAGTACTAATTCCACAACTTGCTCTCCTGTCAATCCCTCCAGAAGGGCTCAAAATACAAAAAAGGTCATTTGTATTTACTTTCCTCCTTTTGGCAAAGAAGACTATTACTAAACTATGGTGACAGGTTAGATCCATGGGGTAGATACCTGGCATGATTTGATAGTAGAACATTATTTTTTAGAACACATGATTGCAGGTACTATGGGGCACAGAGAACAGTTTGAATTAAAGTGGAGGTCTTGGGTCCTTTTTCAATCAGCAAGAGACTCTGCATTTGTTCCATGATGGAGTCCAAATATTTGGATGCTAGGAGATGGAAAAGGCACCATAAGAGAGGACTCTTTTCTCTAGACAGAGGGGAGATGGATAGACACAAGAGGAAGGGGCAGTCAAAGATGTTTACTGGGGATAAGCGTATGTAATACTGTGAACTCTATTTATTAATTGTGATGAAGACACTACTGATACTGCTATTGTACTACTGCTTATGGAATGATCTGCATCTATGGATATTATGAATGTCATCTATAATGTATTTGCTGTGTATTGTACCTCCTATGGAAATAAAAGAAAAATAAAGTATATGAAAAAAATACATCACAGGACTCACCAGCATCTGTGAGACAGAAAAGGGGCTCCCTTCACTCTACAGTGTCTCATCTCATCCCTGCCAGTGTGCATTTTCACATGCTGTACCCTGCTCAGTTACAGGTCAGGGTGCAGGAGAAATGGCACTCCTTTGAATCAAGTGATCAAGCAGAGGAAGAGCTTCAGCGACTGCTCCTGGAGTTATTTAAGAAATTATCTCTCCCCATGAAGGGAAGCGACTACTAAAGTGGAGGTTCCTACTATGGTCTTTATGCATGGGCAAAAGCTGGGGACAGACGGGGATCAGACTAGTATAACACTGCACACTGCACAACATTTGTTTCCCACCCTTGCTGCAGTATGCTCATATTTTCATAGATGGGTCCTCTGCGGCTCAAAGTTAATAGTTTAGGCCCCAGCTTACCTATCATTTTACTTTCCCTGCCTGAGATTGGGTCATGTCCATGAACCTGAAGCAGCAGTTCTTGAATCTGTGGCATTGACCTGGTCTCGGCTAGAATTTTATGCAACACCCGTGGATTTTGAGGCCCTGCACCAGCTGCGTTAATGCAGGCTGATGGCTCGAGAACTGCATACATGGAGTGGCTTTATGACTATACGCAATGTTGCACAGCTCTGCAGCTGCTCGAATCTGTGCTCTTTCGCGTGGACCTATGCAGCAGCTGGGAGCATGTTGGATGTGCGTAACACTGCACAGACTCATGCAACATCCAGAGTTCTACCACTTATCTGCTCCCTACCTTAACTCATCCTTTAATGCTTCCTCATCCCCAATCAAGACTGGGCTGCAAAGACAAAGCTTTGTTCAGACGTGCTGCCACAGGGGGAAGGGGATGCTGTTATTTTCTTTGGTTGATGCAGTGTTATAAACTGTCTATGCTCCAGATTTTGCCCAGCTCAGTCATTAGTCTGGGAAAGCAGATGTTTTAAACTACAGAAGTTATGTGGGCTTGGATAGAAGGCTTCATATTTCACTTTGTAACAGAGTTAATATTAGTTCTAGCTGGTTGAATTATTTATGAAAGTTGGAGTTTTGCTAGCATTCTAGAGGGTTCTGATGTTCATTAACAGAAAGATATTCTAGTATTACAGTTCTTTGGAGGAGGTGAGAGGGGGCAAGGATCTTAACTGCTGTACCTGGCAACATTATACACCGTATCAAGGGGATGGAGCCTTATCACTGCTCAGGACACTAAGGGGTCTAATGGTACTTTGCTGTGTTTAGGGTATGGTGGAAGGGGAGAGTGGGATGGATTCCATGGTATCTGCAGAGGTTCAGCTCTCCTTATATGGAATATTATACTCTTTAACAGTAACTGTTGTAAGGACACATGGCTAATTGCTTACAAGTGAACTCTTGGAATATCAAGGGGGTATGCAACAAAAACAAGAGGTATAAAATTCTTAAGCACTTGCAAATAGCCAAAGGACAAATATCCTTCCTGATGGAAACTCACCCGCTTAAAACGGAAATGAATTCATTGAGAAGACTTCATACTGGACAAGTTTACACAACTGGCACGAGTACACAGAGTAAAGGGGTGGCAGTTCTGATCAGAAAGTCTCAGGGGTTTAAATGTAAACAGTGTATCCAAGACCCATTGGGTAGGTATGTTTTTTGTAGTGGGTGCTGTGGAGATGTCTGACATAGTCCTTGGGTCCATTTATGGGCCCAACCTGGACACTCCCTCCTTCTTTATGGAGCTGATTAATATTCTGTTACCCTTCCTGTCTGCACATCTGTTGGTAGGGGGAGATTGGAACCTGCCATTCTTGCCAGATGTGGACAGGACAGGCAAAGAGAGGGTGGGTCTATCCCCGGCACAAAGGGCCATTGAGAACCTAATAGATAAACTGGGTTTATGGGATCCCTGGAGGGTATTACATCCAGCTCAGCAGGAATACACATTTCGGTCTCCTGTGCATGGGACCTCATCCTGTATAGACTATTTCTTGGTAAGCAAACAGCTCTTGCCAGGACTCATAGACTGTTGGATCTCTCCAGAGGTCATCTCAGACCATTCTCTGGTACAGTGCATCCTTTCACTGTCTCCCACCCATCAAGTAGATACAACCTGGAAAATTAATAATAGATTGCTAAAAGATGAATGGGTTTCGGGGTAGACTGAAGGCATGTATTGCACAGTATACTAAGGACAACCTAAATTCCACTGGTCAGGCAGAGATGGAATGGGGAGGCCTGAAGCATTTTTTAAGAGGGGAGCTCGTAAGGATTGTCTCTATGAGGAAACATAACAGGGAGAGTCAGATAAGGGACCTATTTGGATGAATTAGGGACCTGGAAAAGAACATTTTGCCCTCCTCCACTGAAGCACAAAGACAGGAACTAATTCAGCTAAGGGCACAATACAATTATTTGATTGGGGATAAAGCAGAGTACGTGATCCTTAAAATAAAATCCACCTATGTTGACCAAAGCGAAAAAGCGGGGAAAGTTGCTAGCACTATGTGTTAAGCAGCAGGAAACATCCAGGCTCATTAGTTCTGTACGTTCGTCTAGTGATGGCTTCCTCAAAATAGACCCAAGTGATATTGTGTCAGAATTTGAGGACTTTTATAAGTACCTCTACAGCGCTAGGCCTGACTCCCAATTGGAGGACCAGATTGATGTCTACCTGGTGGGATTGACTCTACCTGGTCTTTCTTCTGTAGAACAATCCCTGCTGACCTACCCCTCATGGAGGAAGAAATAAAGTCAGTGATTCATGCCTAACCTTTAGACAAAGCCCCCGGCCCAGACGGCTTCTCCCCAAACTTTTGCAAAGTGTTGAGGGAGGAACTGACCCCATGGATGCTCCAACTGTTCCATTCCATTTTGGAGGAAAAATGTCAGGACCCCCGTCTTTTTGAGGCTCTGACTGTGGTTTTGCACAAGGAGGGGAGGGACCAGGAACAAGTGTCAAACTACAGACTGATCTCGCTTCTGAATTATAATATTAAAATTCTTGCCAAACTCTTGGCAGACAGGCTGGGTCATGTTATGCCCTCTCTGGCCTATGCAGAACAAGTAGGTTTTATGGTGGGCAGGTCATCTTCAGATCATCTGAGAAAACTGGATAACATTTTCTCTGCCTCCCGATACAGCATATCTCCTGTGGTTTTGGTGTCCCTGGATGCAGGGAAAGCATTTGATAGAGTGGATTGGAGTTTTCTTTTTAGAATACTGCATAGGTTTGGCCTCCCTCACCTCTTTGTGCAATGGGTCAAGGGCCTATGTACTAGGCCTACTACCCGGATATATTGTAACAGAGTCTTCTCTTGCTATTTCCCTTATTCTTCTGGCACCAGGCAGTGCTGTCCTCACCCCCCTCTTATTTAACCTGTATTTGGAGCCCCTTCTGGCTCAGCTCAAAATATAACCTAGGATACAAGGGATAACTATAAGGACACAAAAATTTAAGTTATCAGCGTATGCGAGCGACATACTTCTACACCTGTCAAGCCCCAGAACCTCCATTATGAAGGCCTTGAGCCTGATCACAAAATTTGGCCTACTCTTGAATTACAAACTGAACCTAGAAAGAACAATAGTCTTACCCCTTAACATGGTTACCTACAGGCACGAAGTGGAAGGATTAGGGCTACAATGGGAACCTAAAAAACCTAAGTATTTGGGTATTTTCTTAACCAGGAAGACCAAACTCTTGAGAGAGTGTAATTTGGATGCTCTGTTGCAGGTGACTCAACAAGATCTGGATAGATGGACAGTGCTACCAATATCACTTTGGGGCAGAATAAGTCTAATCAAAATGCATCTTCTAGCCCCTCAACATGCTGAACCTATGGCTGCCACAGGCTTGGTTCTCTAAGATACACGCTTTGATTACTAATTTCCTATGGAAGGGCAAACCAACCCTTAGGACCTACTGCAAACTAACTGTCCCCAAGAGTCTATATGAATCCCCAATTTCAATTTATTTTATACTATTGAGCAAGTCACTCCGCAAGATATATGAGATGGCTGCTGAGGGAAGAGGGAATAGGCGTAGATATGTATAGGCCTCTGTGGCTCAGAATGGAACAGGCTATGATAACCACTCAGGGACTATCCCCCCTGGCTCTCTTACATATTCCTGTCAAGCTGCTCCCACTAGAATTGAGGAATACACCGATAGGGGTCTCAATAAAAGTTCACTCTCAAATATGTGTGTTTCTGTCATATAAACACACTTAGGACCCTAAACAACCCATAATAGGCAACCCAAATTTCAAGATGGGGGAGACTGTTAAAGCTTCTTGGCCGCCACAGATGGCAGGAGTCTCCTTAGCTGATCTGTGGCATAATGGACAGGGTCTGAACTCAGGGGAAATTATCAGACACTACCACTTAGGGGACCACTTAGGCTAAAGATTCCAACTCAGGCACATGTTGATTAAAACCCAGTTCATACCTGAAGTAGAGGAAGAAGGAAGGTTCCTGCAGCCACTTAGTTCAGTAGTCACAGGACCCCATGCCGTCTTAGGCATATATGTAAAGTTACTCAAGAGGGCATTCCCAAAATTGGATGGGTCTTATACATACTGGAATGCTCAATTCCAAGACAAGGCATTCAACTGGACTAACATTTGGAAGGATACTCATAGATTTGCTTCTCAGGACAGGCTGAGATTGATGCAATTTCAGGTTATTAGCAATATGTATTACACTCCGGTTAAAATGGCTAGGATGAGTAAATTCCCTACCTCGACCTTTAGACGCTGTATGCAAGAAGAAGGATCTTTAAGGCATATCTTTTGGGACTGCTCAAATGTTGCCCCCTTGTGGTCCCCATATCAAACAGAAGGCAGATCCCTTGTTGGGGGTAGCTGACTACATTGCACCGTCGTCCTGCCTGGTTGGGGATTATTCTCTCATGCTTGTCACGGACAGGAAGTATCATCTGGCCCTGATGGCAATGTCAGTCAAGAAGCTAGTACTCCGACATTGGCTGGATAGTGAGACCATCACCTATTCAGAGTGATTGTAGGAGCTTTTGGCCAACCTTTCTGAAGAAAAGATCATTGCTAGTGTTCATAACCATTGCCTAGGTTTGAAAAGATCGGCAGGGACTGGATATTCAAACTGCGCCCAAAAAGTGCACAATAGTAGGAGCATGCACAAGTCCATTGCACCCATGCGCAATAGACATGATATTCAAAAAAGGAGCAAGCCAAATTACGCAAACAGCCAACGTCTGAATATCGCACAACTTGCGCCATAGCGCAACTAGGAAGGGGAAGCTGAGCAGATACGATGCGCTATAGCGCAACAAGGGCAGCCCAGCTGAGCAGCCCAGAGGTGCCATGGCGCAAGCAGGGAGCCCCCCAGCAGCAGAGCAATGGAACTGCACAACCAGGGAGGTAAGTAGGGGCCCACCACCCATGCCACAGATGGGCACAGGAACACACTGCAGAGCTGACAATGCACCCCCACACCCCAAGCACAGCACAACTGGGGGAGGGATGGAATATCCACCGGCCCATGGGGACAACCAAACAAAGCACAGCTGGGCCATGGTGCCCCAGCACACCCACCGGCAAGCTGAGACTGCCACACAAGGAGGGCAGACCACCCCATGGTACAGCAGCCCCCCCTGTGCACAGCACACCCAGCATCGTGACCCCAAGACACCCCCCATGAGCAGTGACCATCACTGCAGGAATCCCATGCATACCCCCCCACTGTCACACTGCAACCTTGTGTATCACAGAACCATACAAGCCAGACCCACCATGAGCACCCAGCTGTGGGTGGCAGCACATGGCAATGCAACAACGGCAGACACAGTGCCAACACGCACAATCCCCCTGAGGCACAGCTGAGAGACTGAACATGTGTCACCACAAGAGGTACCCCACACGGGAAAGGGCGTGCCCCTGACACCACCGCCATTGATACAGCACCCTGCACAGTAGACAAGTGTCACAGCGCGACCCACCACGAGCCACAGCAGCCAGCACAGACACCCACAGTGCTGCATGGAAGCATGCAGCACACAGGATGCAACAAAGTGCAGGGGCAAACACACACTCATACCCTCAGGGACACCAACACAGGGATGCAGTAGTGTGGCAACCAAGCCCCCAGTGTGGGCCCATGTAAACTGTGCACACACAGCCTGCAATCCACCATGGCACAGGGGTGACATCCACCCTGTGCATGAACTGTGGCCCTGTATGCCACCAGCATATGCCTGGATCACAAGTCACAGACAGTGGTGCACAGCCCGTGCAAAACACAAGCCACAGCATGGAGGTGGGACAGCAACTGCGGAGGCCACAGTGTCACCCAAGGCAAACATGCACCTCACCAGTGACAGGAGGCAACCCAGCATTGTGACGGTCACAGTGGATGACCTGCAGGGACAGCCACCAATGACAAGGCAGCAGTCCTCGCAGGCCACAGACATGCAAGGGTGTCAGCCGCACAGGCCAAGGACAGGTTGACAGGGGCACAATGAACACAGAGCAGGCACCATGGACCACTGCACACAGTAATGCAATGCACAGAGAACAACACACACCACAGATACCAACTGATAGCCACTCCCACACCCGAGACACTTCCCCACGAACACACACATACCCATGACTGAACCACCCCAGATGCCATGCACACCACTGCAACTGAGCACCTATAGCCAGCTGCAAATCAGAGACCACCACAGTATTCATATCAAAATTACTATATTCAAAAAATATAACAACAACAACAACAACATCTATATACATATATACATATATGGGGTGGAGGGACAGGAACAAGGTGGGGGTGGGTAAGGGGCAGGGGTGAACAAATGGGAGAGGGAAGGCGGGGTGTGAGGGTCAGTCAAAGGGGGGAGGTTATGCTCAATCACTGGCATCCAGCCTGCTCCTCCACTGCCTGGGGCCGTTCCTGGGGTCGCCTTCTCCTCCTCACCCCATGCCAATGGAGGTCCTGTAGGATGACAAGGGATTCTGCCGCCATGCAAACCAGATCCTGGGTGGAATGCTCTATCCTAAGGAGTATCTGCACACCTAGGACAAGGGATCAGAGTCAATGTCCATTCCCCTGCAGCCCACCGATCATGCATGGCATACAGCCATGTGCCCTGCTCCTGTGATGGTGTGCACCCACCCACAATGACCGTGTGCACAAGACATGCCCAACCAGGCAGCAACAGCCATGTGTACCACTGCACACACACACAGCCCATGTCCAGCACAGCACAACCAAGGCCGTACAGTAACGTGGCTATGCGGTGGGCAGGCAGTGCCACAGCCATGTGCCCATTGCATGCATGGACCACCATTGACGCACTCCCAGACATGCAGTGCCACTGGACAGTGCTGACTGTCACATGTCATGTGCATGGCAGTGGTGTCCATGGATGGTGACCATGCCCTGCTTCCCACCCTGTCACACAGCATGCAATAGCAATCATGGTGTCATGGCACTCACCCTCATTGGGTTGTCGCTGGCATTGGCGATGTTCCCCGACACGCTCCTGTTCAGCTTCCACCACCCTCCGCTGCTGCTCCATGGCCCTCCTCCGCTCTGCCATGCCTGTGGGAAACAAAAGGAGAGAAACACATCAGTACAAACCCAAAGCATATTCCCCCTGCCCCAATGTGTGTGCCCACCCACCCAGCCAGACCCATCCATCCCATACCCTGTAAACACCACCACAGCCAACCCTAGACCATCCCTCCCCTATGTGCTGGACACATAAGACAGTGTTACCCATATGGACCATACTGGTGTGTACACGTATCACCCACCTGGACGAGGCACCATGCCCCTCCTGGCGCGCGACCGCAGACATGCCAGTTGCTCCGGCTCCCTCCGTCACAGGTCCCCATACCGGTGCCTGCACTGCTCAGCCATCCTCCTGTGGCCAGTGGCCACCTCCAGGTCATTGGCCACCTCTTGCCAGACCTGGGTCCTGGCCCTGTCCAGTGGCACCTCAGCAAAGAGTGGGCCATAATGTGGCTCCACAATGGCCACAAGGTTGGCCAGCTCAAGGGCATTCCATTGAGGGGCTCTCCTGCATGCCATCTCCAGTGCTATAGTAGGCAATATGGCACTCCACAGTGCGGCAACCCCACGTGGAATTGCTGTGCAATACATCGCTGCCATTCCCTATTGTGCTGTTGGTACAGCGCCATCATTCCATATCGCGCTGTCACCAAACAGCGCGATAGAGCTGCAGACATGCCAGACGTATAGCGCCAAGGGGGCAAAGGTCAGGCACAGGGTCATGGGTCTCTGGTGCAAGGCCACGCACAGTGCCATCAGATGTCTATGCGTCTAGCGCGATTGGTCACCTGTGTGCCATTGCCACAGCGAACTATTGCTCAGGTGTGCCACACCACCATGTAGTGACCCTCACTGTAGCGCCACTGGCACAATGGTGGCCGTGCCCTGAATTGCCTACCACACACAGCATGTCATCAGAGCGGCAGATGCCTGCGTAAGCTACCTGGGCATGCACAGTGTGGTGTACTACTCAGCCACAGAACTGCGCCATTGGCTCAGCAAGTTCAACCCTATTGCGCAAAGCGTAACAGCGCGATATTCAGCCGTCATATGAAGATCATCCGATCAGCCATTCAATGGCGCAGCAGCATGATTTGCATATCATTAAAGTTGCTCCACACCTAATTTGCATGGATTGCACCATAAAACTGCGACACTGTCCTGCAGAGGCCATATTTGGTTACTGCAGTTTATAGGTGAGTTGCATGCTGTGTGATGTTCTGGACTGTGGTCTCAGGGACTTGCTTTGTACTGCACAGTCACAGGTCACCACTGTCACTCATACAGGTTGAAAAATGACCGAGCGAGGACTGGGTGAGGAGGACGATGGTGGGCGGAAGAGGAGGCCCAATTTTACCAAGGCCGAGATGGATGCACTCTTTGAGGCCTACATCGATCAGGAGCCACTGCTCAGTGGATGGCAGGGCACCCCTCAGGCCCGTGCTGCTGCATGGGAGGGGGTGGCACGTGCCGTCAACCTGCATGGCAGCCACCAGCGCTCTGTGCAGGAGTGTAAGAAGAAGATGGGTACCGACAGGAGGAGGGTGAAGGAGAAGGTGGCTGCCATCAGGGCGGCACGTGCTGCAACAGGCGGGGGCCATCCGGAGGTGGTGCAGCTGACTCCGGCAGAGGACAGGCTTGCTGCAAGCATGCAGCACAGTGCCATTGAGGGCGTTTCAGGAGGTGGCTTCCAGACAGGTGGTAGCCCATCACTGCATGGTACGTCATGGTCTTGGGGGGAAGGTAGATCACATGCACTAACATGTCCTTACTTTCTTTTACAGATCCTGCACATCTGCAGGGGTCAGCGGTGGAGGGCCTGTCCACTGCGGACAGTCATCTGGAGTTGGAGGAGGGACCATCCACCTCCACAGGTAGCCAGCGTGCATTGCAGCAGTGGGTCCGCCTGGCTGTCAACACTGATGTCATTGAGACAGGTGTGGGGGAGGCCCTTCCTGTGTCTCAGCAGTCCGGCATCCAAGCATGCTAGCATGCTGTGGCTGTGGCTGTGGCACAGACCTGCACCATTGATGATGCAATGACCATTATGGGCAGTGACATGTGTGTGTCACGGAATGGACACACAGCAGGACAGCACACGCTCATGGACCTGGCTGGTTACGACGTGTGTGCCAGCATGTCAGCACAGTCCCAGGCTGCACCTGTCAGCACCAGTGGGGCAGCACCAGTGTCTGGTCAGGTCAGTGGCACTGTTGCAGCCACAGTGGTGGAACAGTTGATCCCTTGGGCACAGCAGGCAGAGGGGCAGCAGCAGCAGTCACCCACTGGGACTGGGGTACAGGGCTCAGTGGTGGCATCTATGCACCACCTGTGGACTTGCCCATACCTGGCCCTGGTGAGCAGCACCCACCCTCAAGGGGTGCTGAACATCAGGCCCTTCCATACCCTAAGGGACAGGTTGCCGAGGTGGCAGATGACCTCTTTGATGAGCACACCCGCTTGCTGCAGGCATCAGTACAGCAGCAGATGTGGCTTGCAACATCCATGGAGGCACTGTGTGTGGTCCTGGAGTGGGTCATGGAGCAACACAGCAGGGACATCGATAGAATCCTGTCACGGATTGACCATTTGTGGGAGGATGTGACCGCTGCCATTGACAGGCTACCACAGGCGTTGGTCGCTGTCGTGGCCACAGTGGGCACATAGTCAGGTGCCCATGTGTCACTCACACTGCACAGTTTGCTATCCACTCCCCATTCCCGGCATCATGCGACACCCACCCTGTCGATGCCGGGTTCAGCTGTGGGCATCCCGAGCACTCCTGGTGCAGGTTTGTTCAGAGTGCTGCAGACACCTGTGCGGGCACGGTCACGTTCACGCAGTGGAACCCCTGGTGGATCATCGATGCCACCCCATGAGGCCCGTGCTCAGCCTGCCAGTGCCGCTGGGTCTCGGTGGGGCTGCCCATGCATCCGAGGCGGACGTGGCACTGTGCCACAAGACTGATCTGTCTCCCAGTGTGGGCTCTGTCTGGTGCTGCCCTGTCTGCATTGTGTGCTTTGGTGGGCAGTGCACCGGTGGGTGCCCAGCCCTACACGCAGACACACAGTCCACCTGCACACCCTCCCGACTGCTGTCCACAGGTGCATGTGCATGATGATGCCTGCATTGTGCTGTACACCAAAGTGTGATGGTGCCCAGCATCGGACACACGCACATAGACAGTCAGTGGACGTGGTGGCCTGTGGACATGAGTGTTGCTAGTGTCTGTGTTCCAGCTCTGTTTTGCACCTGACCCCTGTGCACTGTGTGCCTATTGTGTGTGTGTGTGTGTGTCCGTCAATGTGGCGTGTTACTGTTCACCCCTTCCTGGTTGAATGTGTGTGCTTCTGTGCCCTGCCACTTCCCTTGCCGTCATGCACCCCTGGTGTGTTTCCATGTGTGTACGTGGGTTGTGCCCTAGCCACTGGTGGTTGCACATGGCTCCATGACTTACCTGTGTTGGCTGAAGTGATCCTCTGTGATGGTGTCCCGGTGCAGCTGGGCCAGCCAGATCAGTTGGGGGTCCCGTCATCCATGGGGGAGCTGCCCGTCCCCATCATCACCGGCATCACCGTTGTCCCCATCGCTGTCCCCCTCTTTGACCTGTATGGCTATCCCACAGTCTTTGGCCATGTTGTGCAATATACAACAGGCCAGGAATATCGCACAGGCCTTTGAGGGGCTATACTGTAGGGTACCGCCGCCGGAGGTGTCCAGGCACCGGAAACACGCCTTCAGCATCCCAAACACCCGCTCAATGATGTTGTGTGTGGTGGCATGTGCCTCATTGAAGCATTGCTGTGATGGGGTTGTGAGCTGCTGGTAGGGTGTGAGCAGCCAGGGACGGAGTGGGTATCCACTGTCACCTGTGTGGAGATAGTGGAGGTTAGTGTCTTGTTCAGGCTCAGACTGCCCCTAACCCTGTGTGCCACACCCATGGCACCTGTGGCTTACCCCACCTTGCCCATGATTTGTCAGTTCTACATGCATACTCACCCACTAGATGTCCTGTGGGGATGTCCCCACTCTCAAATTGATGGCACAGTGCTGACTGTTACCATATGAAAGAACCATGTGCTCCCCCAGGGTGCATGGCACAGACATTGATGATGCACCCACTGGCATCACACACCACCTGGCAGTTGACACTGGCATATCCCTTCCGATTCATATAGGTGGCCCCATTGGGGCCAGGTGGCATGCAAATGGCCACATGGGTGCTGTCTATTGCCCCTAGCATGCCAGGCATACGTGCTACCCTGTGGAACTCCTGTATGTTTGCTGTGCGCTCCGCCGTGGTTCTGGGGAAATGGATGTACTCCGCAGCATGTGGCAGCAGTGCGCTGAGGAATAAGGTGAGGATGCATGACGTGGCCGACTGTGTTATGCCTGTGGTGTCCCCTGTTGGTCTCTGGAAGGTACCCGTGGTGAGCAAGCACATGCAGGCTGTTACCTTTGTCTCCACTGACAGAGCATGACTCCGTTGTGTGGGTGCCTGCATCACATCACTGCACAGCTCACAGAGCCGCCTCAGTATTGCTCTGTTCAGGCAGTACCGGCCCACAATCTTGACATCTGTGTACAGCTCAAAGCTGGTGCAGGCTCGGTACTGCCTGCTGGGGGCGTACCGCCGACTGGCCCTTCCACGGCCATGTCCCCCTGCAGCATGCCTTCTCACCCCCCCTCATTACAGCTTCCATGTGGAAGGTGGCACTGTCCATGTCCCTGGCTTGTGTTCCCCCTCAGCTGTTGTTGCTTTGTTCCCCCCACTGTCCTGACTGCTACCTCCACTGCACTGGTACACCTACTGGCCTCTGCTCTCTGTGGCCCCACACACCTTCCCTTGCCCCTATTCTGTCCTCTTGTTTCCCTGGCCTGCCCTCTTTGTCCCTCTTGCTCTGTCTCTCTCCCTGCCTCATGTGGCCTCCCTGTAGCGTTCTTGCACCTCTTCCTTGCTCCTTTTTATTTTGGCTCATTTCCGCTATGGCGCAACTTCCGCCTGCTCCACTGTTGCTCATTGCGCAAGTCTTTGAACATCGCACTGCGCACTTTATGCATGGTTCCACCTCCTTCAGTTGTGCATGCCTTCATTATCATTGCGCTGTTGCTCAGCATGTTTTCAGTGGCGCAACTGCCTCCTGCTGAATATCGCAGAATGGCGCATTTTCTGACTTGTGCTGGCAGAACCCTATTGCGCATTGCGCAACCATTTTGAATATCTGGCCCCTGGAGTAAACTGCAGACATTATGTTCTTTATAACTGGAGTCATCGATTCTAGGTTGGTGCACCATTTCTATAATAAATTGCTGATACCATGGGGGGAGGGAGGAGCTTGTTGTATGTTTTGCTTGTCTCAGCTGTGTAAACAATTGTACTGTGTTTTGTTGTGTGTAAAATAGGCCACTCGATGGCCGTGTTGAAAATAAAGCATTCTGAATTAAAAAAAAAAATTAGTAATAGAATTTTGTTGTCTTTTAACTACCATGACTTCCTCTCTCCTCGACAGGTGCTGCTCTCTCTTTTCATAGTGCTTGAACATTCTATGACATCAATAACGTCATTCCAGGTCATTCAGATGAATAGCATGGACTGGTGTTATTGATGTCATAGAATGTCTTAGTAATATGAAAACAAAGAGCAGCTGGTGAGAGGAGTGTAGCTCTGAGGGCACCCCAAACCTTGATTATTTACTGATCAAAAATTGGTCAAAGCATATCAGAATACATAACTGGAATGGGAAGGAAGATGAAGCAGCTAGCTACTATATGTAAAATAATTTCCTATCTCCTTTCTTAAGAGAAAGAGTAATCATTAACAGTGGAGCATGTCTAGTACCACTTGTATATGAAACAGCACCCCCCGGCCCCACAAGAACAAGATGCTGCATCTCATGGGGTTATCCCATTTGGAGTAATTTGTATCAAGAAGGGAATGTGACAGAATCCACAATAAAAAGGGTTTGGGTGATGCTGTTCCAGCAAGTCCAGGGAATAATTTCTGTGGTGATTCATCGTAAGCAGTAGATATCCATATGGATCTAAGACTGGACTTCTTTCCAGAAGTATTGATACAAGGTCCCAATCCCTTAAATCTATTTGGGGAAAAGCTCATAGAGGGATGAATATCAATCCATTGAAATCATTCTCTTACCAAATAATCCCAAATAATCGAGCTAGGAAGACACTGATATTATTTTTAAGATGTTCCCACAGATTCATTACAAGGAATTTCCCAGCCATGAAGGGAAACAATTTGGAGCTGATTTTTCTCAGTCATTTTCATATATTTCAGACAGTTGTGTGGCTCAATAATGCCATTGACATTAACAGTAATACAGTATCTTGACAAATTAAACTCAATGGAATAGAGTGCTGAGTCAAAATACAACTCAGTGGGTACTGGTGGATCCATGCAAATACCCATTGACTGTAAACCACATCTCTTTAACTAAATCTTCATAGGATTCTCAATATTAGCACAAAAGAGTATTAAAACCTTTTCACTGAGATCACTTCTATGAAAATATAAAAAGATCTTCTGGGATCACTTCTTTGAAAATATAAAAAGAGCTTGACCCTAGGGGATAAGTCATTAAGTAGCAATTGTTTCAATGTGTCTCTTATTTGTAATTCAGGTTCATCCTCATCACAGGGAAAGCCATAGAGGAATAATATGGTCTCCTGGAGACTGGGGCTGAGACTACAATTCTGAAAGGCGCTACTGGCAAAAATTTCCTGTTCTCTCCAAATGTTTGAAATAACCTGTGTGTGATGTACTTACTGTGTGCCCCATTGATATTACATAGAAACATAGAAGTTAACAGCAGATAAGGACTGCAAGGCCCATCCAGTCTGCCCATTTTTTCTACCTTATGAATGTGCCATTGGCCTTTGCTCTATCAATGGCCTATCTATTCACACTCATCTGTATTGCTCTCTTATGCCTATCCCATGCCTGTTTGAATCCCTGCACTGTATTCATATCCACCTCTTCCTGAGGTAGGCCGTTCCATGCATCCACCACCCTTTATGTGAAAAATAACTTCCTCACATTACCCCTTAATCGGCCTCCCTCTAATCTCATGCTGTGTCCTCTTGTCCTGCTATTTTTCTTATATTGAAACATGTTAGACTCTCACCTTGTGAATGCCCTTAAGATGTTTGAATGTTTCGATCATATCACCTCTCTCCCTCCTTTACTCTAGGGTATACATATTGAGCTCCGTTAATCTGTCCTCATGTGTTTCCTAATGCTGTTCCTGCACCATTTTGGTTGCCCTTCTCTGGACTGCCTCCATTTTGTTAATGTCCTCCTGCAGGTATGGCCTCCGGTACTGCATGCAGTACTCCAGATGGGGCCTAACAAGTGACAAGAGGGATTATTACCTCCCTCTTATGACTTGTGATACCCCTACTAATACACCCCAACATCCCCCTAGCCTTACCTACTGCTTTAGTGGTCTGTTTGGATGATTTCAGGTCATCTGTGATGATGATGATGATGATGATGCCCAAGTCTCTTTCTTTCCTTGTGATTGCAAACAACTCCCCTCCCAACCTATAGGTGGCTTCAGGGTTTCCTTCCCTATGTGCATGATCTTGCACTTCTTTGCGTTAAACCCCAGTTGCCACTCTTTCAACCATTTTGCCTGTTTATCCAAATCTCTTCTCATTTTGCCCACCCCATCTGGATCATCTACTCTGTTGCAGATCTTGGTGTCATCTGCAAACAGACAAACTTTACCCTCCAGTCCATCTGCAATGTCACTGATGAAGATATTGAAGAGGACTGGCCCCAGGACTGATCCATGAGGTACCCCACTTGTGACTTGCATCTCTTCTGACTGCATACCATTTACCACCACTCTCTGTTTTCTGCCTGCCAACCAGTTTGCCATCCAGTTGACCCATATTCATCAGAGATTCTGTAGAGATAATTATTTCTTCCTATAGTATACCTCTGAATTAACATACACTATTTTGTGTGGCCACAGTATGTATTTCTAATTGCTGAGTTTTATATCTTTCTGTTTTAGGTTTTTTAATGCTCATTTTTGTTTATTTTATTAAGGATTTTGCTTTTTTGTGTTTTAGTCAAATCCCCCTTCCTTTAGGGATAAATTCAGGTTCAAAGGGTGCATAAATGGTTCTGCTTATGCCACCTGAATTCCTCTATTAGCAGAGGCTCTGGCTTTTGTTAAAAGTTTAGTTATTTGGATGGTCACCTATGCCATTTCCCATTGCTGCTGTATGTATTTTATGCAATATTTCATGATTCACAAATACCATTTGTAGTAAACTATTCTTTTCTTCCTTTAAAATGCATATATTTCCTAGTATCATAAAAATATAACATTCAGGGAATCTTTAATAACTTGCTGATCTTGCACAAAAGAGTCTGCAACTTGTTAAACATTTTGTATTGTGGGGTCATTAGTATTTCCTTCTACTAGGTTAGGGTGGGTGATCTAGTGAAAGAATTTAAATGCACCACATGACCTTCATCATCAGACTTTTTTTCATCTGTTGAATTTTGTGATTTATTTCCAGCAACACAGCAATTAAAAACAAGCATTTGTCAATGCTGAATGTTTGCAGCTGGTATTGCTGTTGTACTGTGTCTTGTCCATACACATTTTTACTATATATTTACCCAGGATAGAGTAAATGAGATGCAATATCTCATTTTCAGTGGTGTCCTCCTTTGACATATTGTTAGTTTGTAATTACCCAGGATAAGGCAGCTGAGAGGCGATATTCTACTTTGTTAGAGCTTTACTTTTTAAAATTATTTTTTCAGCACAGCAGTCTGAGTCTCCTATGCAAAATGAGTTTAGAATGAGTTAATTTCACTATGAATCTTTCAGCAAAAACAGTCATGAAATATAATGTAAACTTTAGGGCGCTTTCATGCAAATAGTGCTCAAAAGAGTGAAAGAGTCCTAAAACAAAAGTACATACGGCATATCCAGCAGTTAATTGTCACCCACACTATTGAAAAACAGCTGTTCAGAGAAATCTTTCAATTATGAGTTGGAGGGGTGGCAGTAAAAAGCTATGTGAGTAAACGGGCACCAGAATCAGCAAACTGAATACTTAAAGGCACCTCTCTTCAAATTGTCAAGTCAGTGCCTAGATTATTGGAGGCCGTCCTGACCCGCTTCTTAAAATGCTGAGGTCATAAATGGAAATTATTCTTGTAGGCTACATGGCTTAAAGCAGCTGAATTGTGCCCAACATTCCTCACTGTCAATCAGCCCCACAGATTGTCATATGATGCTTAGGTCATTAAAAATATCCTTAAAAGAGAGTAACATGAGCTGAATAACTGGCTATAGCAATTATGTGTACCAGAAAAGCTTGTGGATAGTCTCACGGTCCCAATCTCCTACCTCAAAATGGTCAATATTAAATAAAGTTGAAATCACAATAAAAGAGACATGTGACTATGTTGAAGATGTTCAGCTGCAGAGGATTATGGTGTTGGACCCCTTGGGGGTAAGTAAAGGCTTGGAGGGTGGGAGGTGGGTGCTGAGTTGGAGGGCTGGGTGGGGGGACTAACGGTGCAACAGACATCGATGGACATTTTTTATTTTTACAGGGTTTAAAAAAAATGGCTAGGGATGCTTTTCTTTATTTCAGATAAATACACTGGGGGATTGGGCATCCCCAGTGTCACTGTTATGTTTGTGGGGGTGCTGAGATGGAGGATCAGTGGGGGGTACAAGCACAGGGGCAGCAGCAACAGGCACCAATGGCTAGATTATTGCCCCCCCATGTCAGCATTATGCTTGTGAGGGTGGATGGGTGCTGTGAGGGAGGGTCAGATGGGGGAACAGTAACAGGGGTGCCAGTAGCAGACATCAATGGATGGTTTTCTTTGTCATAGCTGGTGTCTGCAACAGTGTGGGGGTTCTTTCTGAATGTCTGAAATTCCTCAGCAGGCTGATCATGAGAGATCAGCTACACTTGCTGGGTGGCGTAGATCAAAGGAAAGAGCTGACCTATGACACAAAGTTTCTGCCCAGCAAGACAAAACTGTATCATGATCAGCCTGGCTGATGATTGATGATATGACGTGCTCCTTGCAGACCGCTCTACATTTGATTGATAATGTCACACTCCTCAAAGGCACTCTCATAGCAAGATGTTTGTTTGTGTGTGCATGCACAGTGAACATAAAAAGTGATTTAAGAGCAATGATGGTATTCCCTAGATCATTCTGTACTAGCTTCAGACAGTTCTTAATTACCAGGTCTTTTTCTGATGGGGTGGGGTTTTACTATCTAGCTCCTCTAATAAACCATGTGAGAATACTACATCGCAGTACACAGGAATCTTGTTCATTGCATTATCCTGACTCTGTGTACTGTGTATAAATTAAAAACACAGGCACTGGTATTACAGATGGAATTTCCTGTAGTAAATTCATTTCCATTTGTGTGCAAAAGACGAATAGAAATTTTAACCTACTGGACTAAAATATCAGCAATATGAGTTTTGACACTTGTTCGCTTAAAGTTGAATTATTAGTCATATTGCTCCTCCCACTCAGGGTTGAGGAGGTTTTTCCATAATTTCTCCACTGATGTTTGCTTAGCAGCTGAATGCCTAGTCTAAGTTTTTTCATCCTTGTTTTTTTCCTGATTCTCAGCTGATTTACAAATCTTGTGCTTCTTTATTCCTAGTGGGGGGAGGAGCAGTACTGTCAATAGTTACTCTCCCTCAGTTCTGGGTCTATGTGTCTTCATCATACTGCTAACCAGATATATTTTAATAATAAATCTTATCAGAGCTGTTACCAAACATCTGTGCAAATATAACCAATATATAAATATTGCAAATGACTAACACAGTGATAGGAAAAAGAAGAAAAAAGGAAAAACTTTGACTGTTAAGTTATCTATAGTGACTAAATATACTATTCAAAGTAACCTTGTGCTAAACAGTTTAATAAAGCATTAATTAAATAAATTGTAAGTGCAAGTGTGAAGTTTATTAAGGTATTCAAACTTTAGGAATTTAAATTCATTAATAAGTATAGGTTCAAATATCCAGTCCAAAAATCGTTTTCTTCCTGGCGAGCAATGTTCAACTATTGTTTCAGCCTCTTCTTAAAGTCCTTTGCTAAGTTCGCCAAAGTTTTCAACAGCTGGTAGCATAAAGTGTACCTTTCTGGGGCCAGATTGTCAAAAGTGGAAACACTGCACACATGTGGACAAAAAAAGTTATGCAAGGGAGGGTTTATTTGCACAACTGCAGTTTTTTTTTGCATGTGCTCAATTTTCAAAAAGGTTGACTTTTTGCAACTTTTCCACAATGTATGGCAGCTTAAACTTTTTTTGCACAACTGTGGAAAAATGCCATGCCTGGTTATACCAATCTATCTACAATGAAAACCCTCCAAAGGGGAGTGCCTCAAGGATCCATCTTAGGCCCACTATTGTTTACCATCTATATTAATAATCTAAACACTGGTATCAAGTCATCAAGCATCCACCTATTTGCTGACGATACAGTGTTGTACATAAACAGACCTACCCCGGGAACTAGCTTATAAAGACCTCCAGAGTGACTTCAACCTCTTGCAGAAAAACTTGTTGCATTTAAAACTTCTGTTAAATGCAAAAAAAAAACCTAAAGCTATGATTTTCACCCCCTCACCTATCGCACCAACTATAGCTCCGCAAGCTCTACCTCCCCAATTACTATCACTGCTAGGTGAGCCTCTGGAAATCGTATCAAAATTTAAATTCTTGGGGGGTTTGGGTTGATGATAGGCTATCCTTCACGGAACATACTGAGGAACTATCAAACAAGTTAAAACAGAGACTTGGCATATTCTACCAGATCAAGCATCTACCGTCACAGGAGGCCAAAACTTGTTTAGTGCAAACCACCTTCCTGCCACTTTTAGACTATGGTGACATACTATATGGGCAATCCCCAAATTCAGCTGTAGTGAAACTTGATGCTCATTACCATCGAGCTATCAGGTTCATAACTGGTGCATCATACTCCATCCACCACTGTACCCTTTACACTATGATAGGATGGAGTTCTCTTAGCTTCAGACGTCATAGAAATGCAGTTCTCTGGACCTTTAGAGTCTTATCAAATATGCTTCCACAATATATCTCTGACTGCATCCCTGTCTGCCCTGCAGGGAACAACCTCCTAAGAAGCCTTTTGTATACCTCCGTCCTTATTCCCAAGGTTAGAATGCGATTTGGTAGAGCGTCTATAAGTCACTCTTTCCCTGTTCTCTGGAACAATGTGCAAAAAACATTGAAACTTGTGCTTCCTGCAAAGTTGACACTCTTTAAAAAACTCTTTCAGCAGGACTTCAAAGAAACCTGCAACTGTATTTGCTAACAACACTCTACCCTAGCACCTTACTGACTCCAGCTGCTTTTCTTTTACTTATCTTTTTCCTCTCCTTTTCCTCTTCTTCTTCCACATAATTATTGCCTAACTGATGCTGTACTAATTGTGTAAAAGTGTGCAAATTATTATTTATTATAAATGGTTGCCCTCTTACAGAACCCTGTTCTATGGAATTGACTTTCAAATGTATATCTTATTAGTACGTGTATAACCTGTCTCCATTCACTCTGTAACTGATTGCCTTGTGCACATGCTAGCTTATTATTGTACTGTAATTGTCTGTGCCTGACCAGGTCCACCTTGTAAATGAGTTGTCTCAATTGTGTTTCACCTGGATAAATAAAGATTGATTGATTGATTGACTGATACCAGGCATAAATTTTTTTTGCACAGCAGCATAAAAATGGAAAATGCTACCCATGTGTATTAAATGCTGAAAATAACATTTTTGCAGGTGTGGGGATTTTTCCCTGAACCAAGAAGTTGGCACAGGGGGTGGAATTTTCAAAGCATGGCATGGGGCCTATGCCAAGCCCTGTGGCACAACGCAAGTTCTGTTTGTGCGTTGAACCCCTTTGCCACAACTGTGCCTGATTCTCGAATCTTGGGCGCAGTTGTAACAGTTTCCATGTTTTACAGCAGCTTGCACCAAATATCTGGCACAAGCTTTATAAAAACAACCCCTGGGAATGCCGCAAGCTAGGCCAGTAAAAGCTGGTCTAACTTGTAACAGCTGATGCATGGGTTGAAACTCCCGATCGCTGACCAGGTGATTGCAGCAAGCCCTGTGAACCATACTTTCAGTGCATCCAGGGCTTGTGGCAATTAGGGGCTTTGAAAATTGAGCCCAGGGACTTAGGGTTGGATTTTCAGCCCATCAGGGACTAAGTCCCACTCTGCAGCACTGCTGCATGATGAACTCTCTGCACCTGCAGAGATTTATATCTTATATCTACTGTGCCACCATAGCCCTTGCACAACCTCCAGTCTTCCACACCCCTTGTGTTCCTTCCAAAGTCCCCTTCTATCTGTCCCATGCATGCTTGAATCCTGTGACTGTTTTGGAACCTACCACCTCCGCTGGGAGGACATTCCAAGTTTCCACCACCCTCAGCATGAAGAAATATTTCCTCACATCTCTTCTGAGCCTCCCCTCTCTGCTTCATAGCGTGACCTCTTGTCCTTGAGTTTATCTTTCTGCAGAAAAATGCTACCTTCCTGTTCCTTAAGAGCTTATAAAATTGCCATTTATTTTTAGAAGCAGTTTTTTTTATATTGAAACACATTTAAATAAGTAAAAATGTAAGTGAATCTGTGCTTTTAACATAAAATAGTCCTTCCGCCTATTGGTGCTAGATTAAAATAGCGTTATACAGTGTGTGCCTCCCTGCCCACTTAAGCTTCATATTCCTCTGCCAGCCACAACAGTTCACACATGCTGTTTTCCTCTAAGTATGACACATAGCCCTCTTACTTTATTTTATTCTCCTCACTTTGTAGACAAAACTAAAAGGAAGCCATAACAGAGGCTTCTCAGTTCCCCGATGCTGCAAGCATGAGTGTGGTTCAAAACTGCTACACTCACTGACAGCATCATGAACTGCTTGCTCTGTCCTAAAAGCTAAACAGCAGGGTGAGTCATTTACCACCTTTTCCCTTTGTTTATATAGTATTATTGCTTACATTCCTCATTCTGTGTTTTTTCTCTGTTTCCCCACATTCAAGAAATGGAATATTTATCGTGGAATGTTTACCATGGAATACAGGGATTCAAAATTCTGCTCAGTTCCACTGGCAGAATGTTTCTCTTCTAACATGCTGTATACACACACACACACACACACACACACACACACACACAAAGGCCATTTCTGAAGCCACAGACTCAATGATCTCACTGTCAGTGAAAGCAGAAGAGATTTCCCTGGTGAATAGGTGAAATAGAAGGGGGATTTTTCACTGTCAGCAAAGAAACAGTTGTAATGAATACTATAAACAATACTTATTGTTTCAAATTTGCTTATGTGTGTAAGGAAAGTGTGATTGTAACCCCTAGGTTCGGGGAGAAAATCTATTTGCTCAGCATTATGTTAGGTTTGTACCTCTGGTAGTGGTACTCATGTAAATACGGACACTGGAAGCAATAACTGAAATGTCCAAACCAGGAATGGGATTCTAGACTGTGGTTTTTATTCACATCAACACAGGAATAACAAAGCAAAGATGGACCCCCACAGGGCTACACTCACTGGCAATGCAGATTTACAGAGGACAGAGCACATTTTCTTCACTACATGAAACCCTCAGGTTCTGAACAAAATTAGGATCACACAACCCGAACTGGTACTCTTCTCTTTGATTCCTTGACATGGCACCCCTGCCAGTACTAGGACACTTTTCCATATAGCATGGAGTTTGACGGTGGCTCCCTAAACCACCCATGAGCACTTTCTAGCTCTAAAGAGAGAAAACTCCAAAATCCCACGCCTGGGTGCTTTCTGCAAACACTGGCCAAGTGCCTGGAAGAAAGCTATAAGTGCCCAAACTGAACCCATAGAGGTAAACCTGGTTACTCCAGATGGGGGTCTCCCACCTCTTGCTCCCAAATCTATACTCGGCCATTCATTTGGATACAACACCTTTCTTCAAACTACTAGTTGTAGATGCTATCTCAAAATGTCACATTTAATATTCTACTCTGTATTCAGGTGGTGTCCTGACTTAAAAAGTTCTGTTAGTGGCTATGTCCATTCCCTAGACCCCCCACTGTTTCAGATGCTTCCAAGCCATACACAAATTAAAAGCACTGTGCTTGGCTAGTCTTCTCATGACTCAGTAGGCAGATACTTTTACACTAATCTCTGTCTTGGTGAACATAAGCTTTATATCAGAGTAGACTCACTGTGGTATGCAGGTGCCCCAGGGCTTCGTTCAAATGAAACAGAAATTCTCTGGTACTTTCTGCACACTCTTCACTTTTAGGCAGCTTTTCCCTTTCCAGGCAGGGCCAGGGGATTGCCCCTGAAATGCTGTAATTCCCCCCATCCCTCCAGGGATGGGGCATTGGAACAACACTTGGAACGGTCTCTACCACTTTCTTCTGGTCTCTTCTGTGTTCATCTCTATGGTGAGAACACAAAACCCACTTTCTGATGTAGCTCTATATCAGAGCTAGGCTCTGAGGGGCTGTCAACTGCAGCACACCTCTTCATCTCTCTGCTCCCTCTCAGATTCTTCCCTGAAGACTGCCCTCTGAAGACTGACTTGAATTCCCCAACATTCTGCAGCTAAACCCTGCAGTCAGCATTCCATTGTGGCTTATGCTGCTGTGAGAATTCTATGGTGATGTCATCACTCCAGATCAGCTGAGACTGAGGACAGAGTGAGACAGTGTGAAACCCATTCAACTGGTATCTCCCAAGCTGACTTTCCCTGCCTGCCACTGGTTCTAATTGGGATTCTAGTAACCCAGAGGAAGAAGGGGGTTACATCCACTCTCGACAAGGAAAATGACTGTCTGCAGTCATTACTTACCCGGCCCAGGCCATCCTACCCTATGTACTACTTACAGAGAGGGGTGATCAGGCCCTCTCCTACCATGTGCCAGCCACAGGCAGGCAACAATAAGGTCCCAGAGGTCATCAGCTGATGCATCAGCCTCTACTCTGTGATCTTGTTATGGTTACCCAGTGGCCCTGGAAGAATTGTCCAGTGCATAGCCCTAATAGATCAGTACTGCAGCCCCTACAGCTGGTCAGGACCACAGAGTGTATATCCTCCTAACCCTCTAGGGAAAACCTATCTGACCAGAACCCAAAACTACCCAAAACGGGGAACCTTCCCCATCCCTGGACACCTGCAACCAAATCAAGGAGCTAACACTACACCTTAAGCATTATACTCCCACACTCCCCCACAACCTTACCTGTGGAAGGAAAAGTCAACACATGTTAACAACAACACTGTACTTTAAACACAACTACTTTAAAGCATATGAGGAACTTCGATGAGTCCCTCACTCCTCTTCTTGTCTTCTCTCCTTGTCTTCATCAGGATCACCTGCAAGAGAAAAGACAAAACAACCCCTAATCCGCAAACACAGTACACTATCTAACCCCTACCATCAAAACACTGGAGAATCCCAAAAATATTTTTTAGAAAAGTAGAAAAACAGTAACATTATTTACAATGCACATTTTTGGGGGGATGGAATGCCCTAAATGTCCCATCTAGTGACAACAGTGCCCAAAGGCAAGTCCAAGAAACAGTCTCTCCTGGGCTGAAGCCCGGTGAAGCACAGTTCTTGACAACTGTAGTCCCAAAGGGGAGAGTCTTTGTGGACAATTCAAACAGTCTGAAGTCTGCTAGATGTAGGGTGTGTATTGCAATGTCAATAAGATAAGTAAAGTCCGGACTTACCAATCCCTTGAAGAATGAAAATGATACAGCGCCTGGATCTCCAGCCGAAGACTCTCCCTGGTAGCATTTTTTGGATACAGCTGGGTGGACATCTTCTGGAAAATGACAGAATAGCACGTCTGGAAACTGCTGGGTTGATGTCATCTAGGAGATGGAATCTTGGAACAGGAAAAAACAGCTGGTCCGAAGTCATCCAAAATCCCAGGCAATGAATCAGGATACAGCTGGGCTGGTGTCCTCTCTGTATATGAAGTCATCTGGAAGGCCAGGTGATGGAATCTGGAAGGCACACTGCAAGGCTGATGAATCTGGGGCACCTGGATCCTGGAATACCAGTCTGGCAGAACAACATAGGTATGGCAATGGCTGGATGGTAGCACTGACTACCAGTGCTCTGCTCTGCACTTGGTAGGTATGGGCACATTCGCAGGAAGTTGGTTGCATTGAGAAAAGTACCACAATGGGTCAGGTGCAAGAATTATTACCCTGTCTGGGTGCTCATAATTCACATTGCAGAAGGTTTCATGGCCCTCTCCATCCATGATCCGTACAGTGTCTTTGAACAGTGTCCTGCCCACTTTCCAATATTTGAATTTTTCTGAAACTACTCTGTCTCTGACAAATCGACTTGCATTTATTTTGTTACCTCTTCCACTATCCAGGATTTCCTGTTTCTTTCAATCTCCTTCCAGACTCTCCAAGGAAAGGTAGGAAAGGATATCCCATGGATCTCATTCGCCTTTCTATGAACCAGTCTTTCCTCTTTACTACACTTGGTCAACTTAAGACCTCTGGCCTGGCTTGGAGGTGGCCAGTCCTGGTTCTGCCAGCTACACATACTCAATGCAGTGTAAAATGAATCTCTGACTCCTCCTTGTGGGGACAGGGCTGTGGAGTCACCAATCTCTCCTTCTTTTTGCTCCTCCGAGGCAAGAGCCTGAGGCTGTGGACCAGCACCTTCTTCATAAGGCCACATAGGTTCCCCCTCCTCCTCTTCCTCGCTGAGGATCTGAGCTCAGGAGTGAGCAGACGTCCTCACTCCTGAGATGGTCCACTCTTCACTGGTTGTGGAGGTTGACACCTCTCATTCAAGAGTCTTTCTTATCTCATCTTCTCTGATGAGATAAGGGCTTGGACCCTCTCCCCACAGATCTGCTCATGCTCCCTCCGCACTGTCTGTCTGTGACCCAGACTTGGATATATCAGCACTATTTTGCTCTTCCTGTAGATCTACATCATTTTTCTTTGTGCCACATGTGGCACGTGGACAGCTGGTTCTGATTTCAATATGATATTTTTACTGTAAAGTAAAATATGTAAGGGAATGTCTGTCAGGAGGAAATACTGTCTTGCTGAAATTGACACATCAAACCCCAGGGATAAGTTCAAAGGACAGGAGGTAGCTTAAACTGCAGATATCTGAAATGCAATTACTTTGTTAAGTTTTCTTTGAAGCCCAGGAAATAAAATATCCATTCATGACATCCTCAGGGAAAACCTTTGATTTACACTAGGTGTCATGGAGGAAGGAGAATATGCATGTGTTGGGGTGTCTCCCAAGATAGCCAGTAAATACATCAAAGAGACTTTGATGTCTGGGTGAAGCAGGTCCCAGACTAAATTAGGAAGTCCAATATGCATTTGCTTGGGGTTATCCAGTGAATTACATCAAAGAGGCTTTGATGTCTATGTGAAGCAGACCCCAGACCAGTTTTGGCAAGTCACATTTATGTCACCTATTATTTTTTTAAATATCTTAATAGGACACCCTGTGTTATAAGATATAAATTTTAATACACCAAGGTGGAGTTGGGTGACCTCAGAGAGAAGGCCATCTCAAGACTGCTTTTAAAAATACTGAGCAGACCTTACACAGTGACATTCATTTTCTGACTGAGAAAAGAGGAACATCAAAACACTGAAAGATTAAGAAAGTAAAGACCTTAGATAAGACCAGTCTGAGTGTATGTGTTGTAGGAATTTGCACTTTTAAACATGTTTTGTTTTTAAGGAAGTATGTGTTGGGATATCTTGTTCTGTATTTTACTGTTTTCCTATTTTACCTATTTTAAAGTAAAGATATATATATATATTTTAAAAACAGAAACTGCCTGGTGTGCCTTGAAACTTCTTTTTATATAAAAGAAGCTGAGATGGTTATAGTTGACACTGTGCATGGGCTTATTGTGGTACTAAACTGGGAAACAGGTCAGAATTCTCTAGGTCTTGCACAGAGTTCTAAGGGTTCATTTTGAAATACCTGGTTAGGTGCTCGTAGACAAAGATATCTGGCCCCCCAAAGACAGAATTGTCTGAGCCTGAAAATTGGGTACACTAACAAGAGGTTATCAGTTTGAATCCCTCCAGAACTTGGGTCTAATGTGACTCGAACCCACAAAACAGACAAAAGGGTTACCTTGTTCTGTTAACTGTTCACAGTGCTATGCTCAGAGGTTGGCACTTTGGGAGTAGAGGGCTGACCTGCTGAGTGGATTTGTGACAGATTGGTGGCAGTGGTGGGATTGACAGTGATCCTGAGGGCCCTGATGTTAGTGCTAGGGACCCTAGTTTAGTGACTGAAGGGGACCTGTCCCATGCCTTGGGACTGTGTGAGGGGTTTGCAGCCACTCAGAGGAGTGACCCTAGGTTAGAGAAGCTGAGGGCTTGGGCAGACTCTGACAGAACACAGGGAGGTGACAGCAGTCATAAGGTTTATTGGGAAAATGGACTTATGTATACTCAGGCAGTACAGATAGAGGAAGGGATGCTAAGCAGGCAGCTTGTCATTCCCCAGGGGTATCGTGAGCAGTTGCTCAAGATTGCACATGATATACCCTTGTCTGATCAT
Source organism: Neoceratodus forsteri (assembly GCA_016271365.2). Taxonomy (NCBI): domain Eukaryota; kingdom Metazoa; phylum Chordata; order Ceratodontiformes; family Ceratodontidae; genus Neoceratodus; species Neoceratodus forsteri. The sequence goes on from CM028136.1 coordinate 886,476,838, forward strand.
CTGGGAATTATGCACACTATGCAGCAGTTGGCTCAGAATTTCTACTGGCCTAACTACATGCAGCAGGTGAAGCAGTATTGCAGGTCTTGTCACCGGTGCCAAGAAATAGAGAAGACAGGCAAAAAAACCCAAGCTGCTCTGATTCCATCACCCATAGTGGAGGAGCCATTCCAGAGGGTGGGAATGGATATTGTGGGGCCTTTAAATACCCCCAGCTCCTCAGGGAAGAGAGTCATCCTGACTGTGGTGGATTATGCCACCCGGTACCCACAGGCATTCTCCCTATCCTCACTGAGGACAGACAAGGTGGCAGATGCCTTACTTGGGATTTTCTCCTGTGTTGGGTTTCCAGAGGAGGTAATCACCAATCAAGGGGATTCCCTTATGTCAGACCAGATGAAATGTTTATGGGAGAAGTATGGGGTGGTGTAGAGATGCACGACACCATATCACCCACAAGCCAATGGACTTGTGGTATGATTCAATGGTACCCTAAAGTCAATGCTCCAGCCGTTTGCTAAACAGCATGGAAGGGACTGGGGGAAATACCTTCCCCACCTGTTATTTGCATACAGAGAGGTGCCCCAAGAGTCAACAGAATTTCCCCCTTCGAACTGTTATATGGACACCGGGTACGTGGGCCCCTAGACTTGATCCAGGAGGACTGGGAAGGCAAGCACGCCACCCAGGGAACTCCATTGTGGATTACGTCCTTAGGTTTTGGGAAAGGCTGAAGGAGCTTATGGGGACAGCCCAGAGCAACCTGGCAGCTGCCCAACAGAAACAAAAAGTATGGTATGACCACAGAGCCAGAGCTTGCTTGTACATTGTGGGTCAGGAAGTCATGGTCCTTATTCCAGTCTGGAAAGACAAGCTGCAAGCTCAGTGGGCAGGACCATACAAAGTGGTTAGGAAGGTAAATGATGTGAACTACATTGTGGAGTTACCTGACCGAAGACAGACAGAGAGGATGTGCCAAGTCAACATGATGAAGCCATATGCAAATAGGGCTGACATGGTGTTTGCAGTGTGTAGTCATGGGGAGGGGACGGACAAAGGAGACCCCCTTCTGGACTTGCTGGAAGAGAGTAAGCAGGAGTCCTCTGTGGAGGCAGTAAAATTGTCTCCCCAGCTGATTCCGGGCCAGATACAGGAAGTAAGGGAGGCTTTAGCAGACTTTTCCCCCTTGTTTAGCACTAAGCCTGGACTAACCCCCTTAGTGACACACAATGTGGAGACAGGGACACAGATGCCCATATGGCGGACAGCATATCGGGTGTCAGAGGCTGTCCAAAAGGACATTAGGAGGGAGGTGGACGAGATGCTGGATTTAGGGGTAATCCAGAGATCCCACAATCCCTGGGCCTCACCCATAGTCCTTGCACTTAAGCCAGATGGCGCGACTCATTTCTGTGTAGACTATCATGGAATGAATGCAGTCACAAAGTCAGATGCCCACCCAATGCCCCGGATGGACAAACTCCTGGATAAGGTGGGAGGGGTGACCTACCTTACGACAATTGACCTGGCAAAGGGGTATTGGCAGGTAGAGTTGATGGACAGAGTTAGGGAGAGGTCGGCCTTCATCACTCCGATAGGCTTATTTGAGTTTAAAGTAATGCCTTTCGGAATGAAGAATGCCCCAGCCACTTTCCAAAGGTTGGTGAACCAGGTGTTAAATGGTGCTGAGGAGTACGCTGTGGCGTACTTGGGTGACATTGCCATCTTTAGTACCAGCTGGAAGGAACACCTATCCCACCTTGGGGAAGTGCTGGGCAGGAAATAGAGGGCCGGGATCACTGTCCAAGCCGAGAAGTGGCAAGTGGCCATGGGAGAAGTGGCATACCTCGTGCATGTGGTAGGCCAGGGGCAGCTCCATCCTAACCAAGTACAAATAGAGGTAATTCAGGCATGGCCCAGACCAGAAACTCAGAAGCAAATCAGGAGTTTTCTCAAGACAGCAGGGTACTATAGAAAATGTATACCCAATTACAGTGTCCTGGCTACTCCCCTATCTGACCTGACAAAGAAAAGGATGCCCAAGAAAATTACCTGGGGCCCAGCCTGTGAGGAAGCCTTTTCCAAACTAAAGGAGGCACTGTGCAGTGTTCCTGTTTTGACAAGTCCTGACTATAGCAAGCCTTTTATAGTTCAGACTGATTCCTCAGACATGCGTATTGGGGCAGTACTGAGTCAGACATCCAGCTAGGGGAAGGATCACCCAGTAGCCTTCCTAAGTAAAAAGTTACTTCCCAGGGAGCAGGCATACTCCACGGTGGAAAAGGAGTGTCTTGCCATAGTGTGAGCCCTAAAGAAATTGGAGCCATACTTGTATGGACAGCATTTTGTGGTGCAGACTGACCACAACCCCCTGGTTTAGCTGATGAATAAGGGGAAAAACAATGGTCAATTGCTACGATGGAGTCTTGCTTTGCAAGGATGTGACATCACCATTCTACATAGGGCTGGAGCGACCAATCAGAATTCAGATGGGCTGTCTCGTGTGTATGAGGAGTGAACTGATTTGGGAAGCTTATCCCATGCAGGGGATAGACCCCCCAAATTCAGTCTAGGTGGGGAGGATTGTGGCACGTGGACAGCTGGTTCTGATTTCAATATGATATTGTTTCTGCAAAATAAAATATGTAAGGGAATGTCTGTCAGGAGGAAATACTGTCTTGCTGAAATTGACACATCAAACCCCCCAAGGATAAGTTCAAAGGACAGGAAGTAGCTTAAACTGCAGATATCTGAAATGCAATTACTTTGTTAAGTTTTCTTTAGCTCTGAAATAAAATATCCATTCATGACGTCCTTAGGGAAAACCTTTGATTTGCAACTTAGTGTCATGGAGGGAAGACAATATGCATGTATTGGGGTGTCTCCCAAGATAGCTAGTAAATACATCAAAGAGACTTTTGATATCTGGGTGAAGCAGGTCCCAGACTAAATTAGGAAGTCCAATATGCATTGCTTGGGGTCATCCAGGAATTACATCAAAGCTGCTGATGTCTATGTAAGCAGATCCCAGACTGGTTTTGGTAAGTCACATTTATGTCACCTATTATTTTTTTAAATATCTTAGTGGGACATCCTGTGTTATAAAATATAAATTTTAATACACCAAAGTGGAGTTAGCTGACCTCAGAGAGAAGGCCAGCTCAAGACCGCTTTTAAAAATACTGAGCAGACCTTACACAGTGACATTCATTTCTGACTGAGAAAAGAGGAACATCAAAGCACTGAAAGATTAAGAAAGAAAGGACCTTAGATAAGATCAGTCTGAGTGTATGTGTTGTAGGAATTTGCACTTTTAAACCTGTTTTGTTTTTACGGCTGTATGTGTTGGGATATCTTGTTCTGTATTTTACTGTTTTCCTATTTTACCTATTTTAAAGTAAAGATATATATATTTTAAAGACAGAAACTGACTGGTGTGCCTTGAAACTTCTTTTTATATAAGTGAAGCTTAGATGGTTATAGTTGGCACTGTGCATGGGCTTATTGTGGTACCAAACTGGGAAACAGGTCAGAGTTCTCTAGGTCTTCGTATAGAGTTCTAAGGGTTCATTTTGAAATACCTGGTTAGGTGCCCATAGGCAAAGATATCTGGCCCCCGAAGACAGAATTATCTGAGCCTGACAAGTAGGTACGCTAACAAGAGGTTATCAGTTTGAATCCCTCCAGAACATGGGACTAAGGTGACTGAACCCACAAAACAGACAAGAGGGTTACCTTGTTCTGTTAACTGTTCACAATTCTGTGCTCAGATGTTGGCACTTTGGGAGTAGAGGGCTGAACTACTGAGTGGAATTGTGACACCACACTCTGCTGGGCTTCCCCCAACAGGCTCCACCTGGTGCTGTGTGCTGCCAAATGCAGATTCTTGAAGCTTTGTCCACATGGGAGGCAAACAAATCTTGGGTGCTTTAGTTAGGCCATGTTTCTCTAGTCAACCAGAACAGTGAGGAAACATGAAGATTTCCCTTCCAGCCTTTAAACACATTATGTACACTAACTGGATATCCAGGAATCACCACATGAGGAGACAAACGTCCCCCGTAGTAACATCTCTCAATGTCTTTCAACTTGTTAACTCCTACTATCATAGCCCGGGCATGATCCAGGTAACGGTTGATACCAAAGCCATGACTGCAGAGAAAAACAAAAGCTCACTGTTATCTCAAGTCCCACTTTGTTTGAAAACTTTTACAAAATGGCTCACCTGCTGCTGTGTTTACTTTACTACCCCACTCTGTCATGGCGGCGGCAGCACTCCTGGCACATCAACGTTTGTTTCTGACTCAAGCTAATGTGCATCCATTTTACACGCTTTACTGAAAAAGTTCACTCAAACTGCATAAACTACACTGTTTGCTCTCTCTATCTATATCTATATGATTTTTTTACAGGACTTTTCATTCACTTTAAATCACTGTTCTTGCTTAAAGTCCTTAAAGCCACACAGCATTTCATTGCACAGGATTGCCTGTTTTTCTTGCATCTATCATACAACCCACAGTCTCTCACTTTGCTTTGAAAATCTACCTGTTGCTGAACCCACAATTATGCTCACAGTCTAATGCTCAGAATTCTTGTTTAGCTTGATTAACCTGACACGAGTCCTTCTTTGCAAACAATCACAGTGTTACACACAGATTGAGTTGGCTTTAATTAAAATCACACACAGTTTGAACTGTTTCTGGTTGGTACTCACTGAATCAGTAGCTTGCTATTGCAATGGAAAAATTCGGCCTACAGTCGGTCTTGGAGGACTCTGGATTGAAGAGGGCTGGCAGTCCTGCCGATTGTCCTCTGAACACCATGCTTTCCCAGATGATCAAAATGCCGATTGGGCCCGATTTAAAAACAGAAAGTCTGATTTTATTACTTTTACAATGTTTTCCAGTCACTGCGCCCATTCCTCCTTGATGCCAGCTGCATACCACTTGCTTTCTCTCTCTCGAACACTGTGCAGCACTCTGAAGTTGACTTGGGGGCATGACTGATTGCAGTCTCAGCAGCTCGTTGCCATGCAAATTAGCCTCTCTCTCTTTCTGTGCTTTTCTCCTCCACGGTGATCGTCGAGAAGGCAAAATTTAAACTGCAAGCAACTTTTTTCTTTTAACTGTGACTCAGCGAAGCACCATTTTAACCATTTATTATGGCATTTTCTCAGTGACTTCTAGTCCACACAATAAGCACTTTAAACTTCTAGGGCACAAATCTCTCTTTGTTTCCGACAGTTTTCCATACTTTTTCTTGTCACAACTGAACTTTAAATGCTAGCAAATGTTATATTTGGATGCAGGACAAGGGGCATACACAATCTGGCTTTACTGCTCCCTGGTAAACTGGTGGCACAATTACAGCAGCACCTGAACAGCAGCACACAGTGGCACACTTGGACGGCAATGCTTCCAATTTTTGGGCTGCCTACTGCCAGACAGCCAAAACGCTAGCCATAATCTGAACAAATCTTTCTTGTCTTCTCCCTAAATTCAAAACAGTTCCCCAGCGGTGCCTCCATTTTGTAACCCCTAGGTTCGGGAGAAAATCTATTTGCTCAGCATTATGCTAGTTTTGTACCTCTGGCAGTGGTGCTCTAGTAAATCTGGACACTGGAAGCAATAACTGAAATGTCCAAACCAGGAATGGGATTCTAGAGTGTGGCTTTTATTCACATAAACACAGAGGACAGCAGATGTAGTCCCCTTATACAAAAGTGGGAACAAAGAGGAAGCAGGGAACTACAGACCAGTCAGCCTCACCTCGGTAGTGGGAAAGATCATGGAAGCACTACTGAAGGAGAGATTGGTGGAACATCTGGTTGTCAATGGACTACAGGACCCAAGGCAGCATGGTTTCACCAGGGGGAGGTCATGTCAGACCAACCTCATTGAATTTTTTGACTGGGTGACTAGGGAGGTGGATCAGGGAGGGCAGTGGACATGGCCTATCTGGACTTCAGCAAGGCCTTGACACTGTGCCACATAGAAGACTATTACACAAACTGGGGAATATGGGTGTGGGCAGGACAGTAGTGTGGTGGGTAGGTAACTGGCTGGGTGGCAGGACACAGAGGGTGGTGGTAAATGGCTGTCACTCCCAGAGGGAAGAGTGACCAGTGGGGTACCACAGGGATCAGTGCTGGGATTGGTCTATCTCAACATCTTCACAGTGACATTGTACAGGATATAGAAGGCAGAATTTCACTGTTCGCTGATGACACAAAGTTCTGTAACAGAGTAGAGCCACAGAGGGTGTAGACAGAATGAGAAGGGACCTGCAGAAACTTGAAGAATGGTCAAGGGTTTGGCAGTTGAAATTCAATGCAAAGAAGTGCAAGATAATGCATATGGGGCACAAAAACCCTGCACAATATATCAGTTGGGGGGTGAGGATATAGCATGCAACCAAGCAGGAAAGGGATCTTGGGTTGTCATCTCTGATGACCTCAAGGTAGGGAAACAGTGAGACAAGGCATCAGGTAAAGCAAATAGGATGCTGGGATGTATAGGCAGGGCATCACCAGCAGGAAAAGGGAGGTCATAATTCCGCTATACAAGACATTAGTGAGGCCCCACCTGAGTACAGTGTACAGTTCTGGGAGACCATACCAAGTAAGGACATAGACATGGTAGAGAAGGTTCAGAGGAGGGCAACAAAGTTGGTGCATGGGTTGCATCACAAGTCCTATGAAGACAGGTTGAAGGAACTGAACATGTACTCCTGGTGGAGAGAGAGGAGAGAGGGGATATGATGGAGACATACAAGTATCTTACAGGGAGGAACAGGGTGCAGGAAAACACTATTTTTAAGCGAAAAAGATGTTTCGGGACTAGAGGGCATGGGATGAAGTTGGAGGAGGACGATTCAGAGGAAACATGAGAAAGAATTTTCTACAGAACGGGTGAGGACAAGTGGAACACCCTGCCAGAGGAAGTGGTGGGGGCTGAAACAATCAATGATTTAAGAATGCATGGGATAGAGAAAGGAATTCTTAGAGGTCAGGGTGAGGGAAATAGACTTCTAGGAAAAGCAAACTGAACTTACAAGCTCAAATGGGCAGACTAGGTGGGCCATAGGCCCTTATCTGCCGACACTGTCTATGTATCTATGTATCTATGAGAATAACAAAACAAATGTGAACCCCGACAGGGCTACACTCACTGGCAATGCAGATTTACAGAGGACAGAGCACATCTTCTTCACTACACGAAACCCACAGGTTCTGAACAAAACTGGGCTCACATGGCCCAAATTGGTACTCTTCTCTTTGATTCCTTGACATGGCACCCCGGCCAGTACTACGACACTTTTCCATATAGCATGGAGTTTGATGGTGGCTCCCTAAACCAATCATGAGCACGTTCTAGCTCAAAAAGGAGAAACTCCAAAACTCATGTCTGGGTGCTTCATCACTGGCCAAGTGCCTGGGAGAAAGTTATAGGTGTCCAAACTGAACCCGAAAGGTAAACCTGGTTACTCCAGATGGGGTCTCCACCCTTACTCCCAAATCTATATCATTATTTCGCTAACAACTCCTTTCTTCGAACTACTGTTATAGATGCTATCTCAAAATGTTTGTCACATTTAACATTCTACACTGTATTCAGGTGGTGTCCTGACTTAAAGTTCTGTTAGTGCAGTCCATTCCTAGACCCTACTGTTTCAGATGCTTCAAGATGTATACAAATTAAAAGCACTGTACTTGGCTAGTCTTCTCATGACCCCACAGGGAGATACTTTTCCATAATCTCGTCTTGGAGAACATAGGCTGTGTATCAGAGCAGACCCACCTGGTATGTAGGTACCCCAATGCTTCTTTCAGCGAAACAAATTCTCTGTACTTTCTGTACACTCTTCACTTTCAGGCAGTTTTTCCCCAGGCAGGCCAGGATTGCCTCTGAAATGCTGGATTAGCTTCCTATCTCCGGGATGGGCATTGGAACACTTGAACGGTCTCACCACTTCTTCTGGTCTGTTCTGTGTTCCTCTAGGATGAGAACACAACCCACTTCTGATGCAGCTCTATATCGAGCTAAGCTCTGAGGGCTGCTGCTGCAGCACACCTCTTCCTCTCTCTTTCCCTCAGACTTCCCTGAAGACTGCCCTCCGAAGACTGCCCTGAAGACTGACTTGACTTCAATGTTCTAGGCTAACCCCAGTCAGCATTCCATGGCTATGTTGTTGCGAATTCTGTGGTGATGTCATACCCAGCTGAGCTGAGACTGAGGACAGAGTGAGACAGTGTGAACCCATTTAACTGGTATCTCACAAGCTGCCTTTCCTGCAAGCCACTATTTCTAAGGAGATTCTAGTAACGCTGAGGAACAGGTGTTGGTATGATGATCAAGGAAAAACCTTAATTAATTGCTTTATTTTTTGTTAAGAACTTTATTTTAGCCGTGCTGAAGGTTTTATGTGTGTATGCTATGTTTGTGATGGAAATCGTTTTGACTAGGAGATTGATGAAGATAGTTCTGGTTGTAGGAGGACAGATTTGGTTTATTGTATGATGTGGTTTAGACCAGGATGACGTGTGTAATAGAGACTTAATGTACAGTCAGTTGATGTGTCTGGGCAATGAGATTTCAGATTTTCTGTTATTTTATAAAGGAGTTAATATGTATATCTCGGAAAGCAGATAGGGGACATGATAGAACTTTCTGTACTCAAGGAAAAATCTAAGTCCAAGAGGGTATGATGAAAAAGAGATGCAAGAACAAGGGGGTCAATTTGAAGATAGAGGGAGGACGGCTCAGAGGTACTGAATGTTAGGAAGTATTTTTTCATGGAGAAGATTGTGATGCATGAACAGCTTTCCTGAGGAGGTCAGGATTCAAGAACAGTGGGGAATTCAAGAATGCACATATAAGGCAATTTAGTGGGTATAGGAGGAAGTAGGTTGTTGGTTAACTAGATCCCAGCTATCCATCAGGTAGGGAATGGGCAGACTAGGTGGGCCAAGCTGTCTTATCTGCCATCACATTCTATGTTTCTTCATTACAAATAGAATGATTATGTAATGCATGGTGCTATGGCTGACTTCATTACTGACCACCTCCTCGTGACTACTCTGGTCATCTAAATTTAAATGTCCTCCTGAATACCTGTTCTCCTGAAACTTTAGTAGCTCAAACACTCTAACTCTTGAGGAGTCGCTGTCCTGGACTTGTCTGATTTTACACTTTCCAATGTGACAGGCAGTAACCCTCTTCACAGAGACCCTTGATCCGCAGACGGGTACTTCCCCACCACCACAATAAAAGTCAGAGGTGACTGCTCGTCACAAAACACCTTATCTTTATAAAGGATAGGATATGTTTGTCATATACAAAACATTCCCCTGCTGTCTGGGATGCCTAAAGCGCTGGAGGAATATATGCAAACATCTGGCAAAATCCCCAAGCAGACCCACTTTGTGATTCAACAGCTAACCTTGTGACCTTAGAAATTCTTGGCATCCATTGGCTCACTACAACCCCCACTCCAATAAGGCTGCCCTGCAGCTGAGTCCCAAATGGCCTTATTACGGATCCTCTGAAGTAAGGCCTTTTAATGACAAGTTCTCTGACCTATCCATGTATCTAAACTTCCAATTGGCCAGCCAAACAACTCTGTCCACATCTGACCCCACCTACATCCGCTGGGCCAACCACCCAACCTTGATTCCTCTTTTCTAATTCTTGAGAGCTGACACATTAAGCTCCTCTAAAGCCTCCAAATCATGGCCTCTGGTGCTGATGGCATCTTGGTCTTTATTGTGCTCATCTCCGCGCCATCTTTGAACCACTCACTGTATCTTTAACCTCACCCTCTCCTCCTCTCCATGTCTGACCCTTGAAGACTGCAAAGGTGATCTATTTTAAAGCCGGTGATCCTGTATTCACGGAAAACTATCATCCGATCTCCATCCTCCCCACCTAAATAAATTTTGAGAAAGCAGTCCATCAACTTGTTCACTACACATATTTAGACTTATGTCCTGGGCCTATTTTGTCTTTATGTACTGTGTATAACTGTAAATGTGATATACGTCCCTGTTGTTTGCAGCTGTTACTGTGCTAATTTACCTTGTCTGCTTCTGTCACAAAAAGTTATTTGATTATAATATCTTAAGCATTCAATGTGTGCTGCTTGTATATTCATGCAATCGTATCCTATGCTGCTTTATTTGTTTCTTATTCGTTCACTTGATAACCGTGTTATCATATCCTTGTAATTTCAGGTTGCACTGGAGACGGCATCTGTTGCTCAGTGTGCCTTTCCGTGAAACAATTGTACAACAACAATAAATAAATAGGCAAATACAACCTCCTGCAGCCGAAAGCATGGCTTTTAAAAATACTTCACTGCTCTGCCCTGCACTTGACAAACCATCCTCATAAATAGGACTAGTAAGGTCACTGAGTAGTCTTTGATGACTTTCATAATTCGACATGGTGAACCATGTCTTCTCTTCTCCAAACTACATTGCCTTGGTTGTTCTCAAGAGGTTACCACCTTGTTCAAGAGCCCCCACCATCTCTCCCAATCTGTGTATTGGCTCGCCCACCTCCACCCTGCCCATCTCTACAGGTGTCCCCAAGGCCCATACTGGCCACCCTATTCTCTTTATTTATTAACCGTCTATCAGACTGTCTAGTTGTCACTTTCTCCGCTTATGCTGACGACGTTCTCTCTATAGTGATAAATACTCACCCATATTTCCTCGTTCTTCCCTAAATTATGCTATGACCCATAACTAATTCACCAGTAACTCTCTGATCAATGCCAAAAACAAATCCATGCTCTTGGTTCAAACCCTTCCAGCCAAATACAAACGCACCCCCTCTCACCATCGTATCCCCTGATGGCTGCCTTGAAGACTTAATTACCTCACCACCTAGGAGTCCTACTGACCCCCTTCCTTTTCAGAACATAAATTCATTAGTTTGATTTTTTATCAAAATTAGGTGCCCTTGATTCTGGACAATACTTCTCTGGAGGCTCAATTTGCACGTACAGGGAAACTTTCCCAGTCCTGACCATACCTCTATTATGCCAGAATGTCTCTCCCCTCATGGCCAAGTTTCCACTGACTATGCCAGTGCTCATTATTTCACTTACTGGCCCCTTTCAGCACTCACCACTGTATCCTCTACAACTCACTTGGTTGGTTCCTCACCAAGGCCATTTGACTCAGCCCTGTCCTGTATAGTGAGTCTGCCACGATTGGCCAGGCATCCACCCTGCACCCTTCCTGCTGTCTGAACCTCGACCACAGCCTGCTCAAACAGCACCCCTGAACATCCCCAGGTGCCACCAACATAGTGGTAGAGTATATCGGTGACAGCCCCTACACTGTGGAATAACCTGACTGCAGAGCCCATCTTGACACCACTGCTGTTCAAACCCACCTCAAAGATCTCCCTGATGACTTCCTGTTGCCACTGCCCCTGGGTAGTCCACTCATTTTCCCAGCTGCATCCCACTAGGTTTGTGTATATGTACTGTATGTATACAGTCGCGGGAACCACTAACTGGCCTGCTATGGACTGAGCTTAGTATTTATGTTGTTTGTCAACTTGCCACCCGTCCTCCCCCACCCTTCCCCTCTCCCATATACTTACTATGCCAGATCCTCTTCTATATAGTCTGAGGATCCTTGTTTGTCACATATTGTAACTGCGTTGGTAGAACTGTATGTATATGTATGCTCACTTATTGTAATGCTCATTGATGTATGGTTTTGGGATCCTGTATTCTTTTGATCTTCTGTTTACTATTGCCATGCACTATTGCAGCCTTTATCTTTTATTGCAGACTGTTCCATGCTTATTGCCTGTTAGATTAGTCCTGTGCCACAGTATGTGGCCTGGTATGCTTGAAATGGTTCCTGGATCAAGGCACTCATCACAAAGTCATAAGTAAATAAATAAACAAATAACTACAATCTGCGGAAATGTGTTTCAAGTCTTACATCTGAGGTGATTGCGTATGTACCATTAAGGATATGGTATTCGTTCGAGCAAGTTTACTCCACAATCAGGTTGGCTAAATTAGGTGGTTGTTTAAGATGCATTGTAGTCCTTGAAGATACAATTTAGGGTCTCATCCTCACTAAATATTGATAGAATCCTTAATAATCTTATGTATAAGTTCAAGGTCAGGATGATATGTGACTACTAAGGTATTCTGTTGATGTATCCTTTCTTTATATTGAAGTAGTTCTCTTGATACCTGTGTTGCATGTTCTACCTCTGTCAAATTCTCTGGAAGAGTGTGCCTGTTAATAAACTTTCTTTTTCAACATGGCCAAATGTATCTCTGTCCTCCTCGCTGAATAGATATAGTTATCAATGCACTAACTGTACATTATAGATTTTTGTGTGGCTCGGTGGTTACTATTTATGCAAGTATTCTGTTGGTTTCCTGAAAGGACAAGTATGTGATTCCATCTTGAAGTTGACAGTGGTGTCTAGAAATTAACACTGGTGGCAGGATATTTTGGACCTGTACTAGAAGTCTGTAAGGTTACACTTAAGGAGTTTCCACAGGAACTTAATAATTTCCACCCATCCAAAAAGCTTTCCTTGAATATTCTGCTGCCCATGTTAATTCTCTGACACCATAGTCACCATCAAGATAAACCCTGTATACTTGTATTTACAGGAAACCAACAGACAGAGGTACTTGCACAGTAGTATAACCACCTGAGCCATACAAAAAATCTGTATGTGCTGCAACGTTTCAATATCACTGTATCTGTTCCGGTGTGAAGACAGAGATAATATTTGGTCATGTTGGAAAAATGTTTATTGAGTGTGAATTTTCCAAAGAATTTGACAGAACAGTGGAATGTGCAAATACAGGTATCAAGGAAACAATTACTCAGTATAAAAGAAAGTTCATCATCATCAGAATTCTTTAGTAGTCACATATCATCCTGACCTTGAACTTATAATAAGATTATTAAGGATCTCTATCCATGTTTAGTGAGGATGAGACTCTAAACTGTATCTTTCAAGAACTACCAATGCCATCTTTTGCTAAATATGTAATTTAACTAACCTGATTGTTAGAGTAATTGCTCCAGAAGAGAATATCATACACTTAATGGTACATGACCCTGCAATCACCCCAGATGTATGACTTATGAGAACATTTCATTGGATTGTGTAGTTACTTCACAAAACAGACAATTCAGGACATGGGGAATTATACATGTGCATATGGAATGTTGTTTATTTTATTAATGCAAGATGTCCACAACAGGTATGGGAGACTGGGCAACCTCCATGAGAATGAACTCACAAACATACTATTACTATGAAGATGACTGACGTATCCAGTGGAATATATTTCTTTCAGATTGATCACCCATCTCAGATATGCTGTAACTGTTTTAAAGGACATTTCAAAAATAGCCAGAGACAGGCATTGAGGTCAGGCTTATTTATCAATATGTAGAAAATGGCTGAACATTGATTTGGTTTTACACATTACCCTACTTAAAATACACAGACCTTAGTGCAAAGGATGGACATAATGGGACTTATGAGTCTGTTTTGTTATTTCATGGTTATAGGGTCCTTTTAACTGGTTATCAATATGTTTGTGTCACACCAAAATCTATGTGGAGGGGGTAGGGGAAAGTGTTTTTTTTTTGTGTGTGTGGGGGTGTGGTAGAGGGTTGGCTGTGGTTATATGAGGTGCTCATTTTCAGGTTCGACATAATGATGTTATATGTTAGGACTCTTGGTTCCATACATAGTGTATATAGTTCCTTCCAACCAGTAATCAGTATAATCATTTTTCCTGGGGTGGTTTAATTCATTAGGTTTTGATTCAGTTCTAAGACTGTTACTGTACATATAGTAGATTGATTTATATTGACACATTATTGAACTATAATCACATTTGGATGCATATCTCATTTACTAGGGGTCCTTGGTGGATGTTTTATTGGGTACTACTATGACAATTGATATACTCTTAAAAAATCTTGTCACAGCACTTAAGGTTTTAATGTTTTTGGAATATAAATTGGTTGAGTATATAGTTGAGAAAATATTCCAGATATTTTAATACTATATGAATGTGAAACAGTTTGTTCACACTAAGGAAACTTTTTCTTTATACTCGTCATGGTCATAGACAGTGGAGAGTGGCGTTCTCAAATTCACATATCTCGGTAACGAAAGTTCCATTGTTCTTGTGGATTACATTACTTGCCTTGTTTTCATTGATTTTGTTACTTCACCTTGTTTTTGTGCTCTTTGCGGAAGTTTGTAATGAATCTGGGTGTGTCACATGGGCTCTATATTTCTGCACAGTCTCATTTCATCATAATGTGTAGTAGTTGAGACAGTTTGTTTCTGGCCTGAGATTCAGACCTCTAATTACCTTTATAGAATGCCTTTTTACAGAATGTTGTGACAAAATTTATTAGATCAAGTGTAAAAACCTGATGTGATTATATAGTTGACATTTATTAATGTTTTGTGAATATTGAATTAATTTAGTTGATTCAACTTGTACTGAGAGATACTGTATGTACTAGGGGGGCTGATCTGTGGTGTGGAGGGAGAGTAGGAGTAGTATTTTTCCAACTCTGTTGGCTATTGTTTTATTATTTTACCAGGTATTAAAGTACAACTCACTGAATTGTTTATAAATATTTTCTGTTTGCTGGGCATTTTTCAATCTTTTACAAGACTGTCTGTGTTGTACTGTACGAACAGTTAATGTTTCTGTGCCTGACTTACTCATGGCGTGTTGTCAATGAATATGTGTTACTGCAGCACCACAATAGCAGCTCTGAATTTGTAAGCATGTCTGCAATTTATTTCCCGCTTCTGTAAGTAGGTACTGTGTCTTACTTCAAACAAGGTATTGTTTGACTGTCGCTTTTGAACATTGTTAAGGATTTAAGGACAGGTTATTTGCTGTCTGTGCGGCTGTATTTAGAAACATAGAAACATAGAACTTGATGATGATAAGAACCGTTGGCCCACCGAGTTGCCCATTTTCTGACCTAATGGATAAGCTGCAGATCCAGTTAACCAACAGTCTACTTCCTCCTACCCCACTAGAATTGCTTTATGTCTGTCTTGTATTCTGAATTATTGTTTTTGACTCATGACCTCTCAGAAGTCTATTCCATGCATCCACGCTTCTATGAAAAATATTTCACATTACCCCTGAGCCATCCTCCTCTATCTTCAAATTGTGCCTCTGTTCTTGCACATCTCTCCTTCGAAAGATGCTACTTTGGACATTATTGATTCCCTTGAGGTACTGTGTTTCTGTATGTCCTCTCTCCTTTCCTCGGGAGGGTATACATATTAAGCCCTTCATCTCTTCATATGTCTTCTGGTACAGACCCTGCACCATTTTAGTTGCCTTTCTGACAGCCTCTGTCTATGTCCTTCAGAGATGGAGTTCCAACTGCATGCAGTATTCCAAATGGGGTCTTATCAACTGTCTGTACAGAGGATAACTTCCTGTTTTCACTGGTGATGCCTGCCTATGCATCCCAGTATCCACCCAGCCCTCCTTACTGCCTTCTCACATTGTTTGCCCACCTTTTAGGTCATCTGACATGACTATCCCTGGTCCCTTTTCATTTTTGTTGTTAGTATCTCACCTCGCATTGTGTACTCTTCCAATTTTTTCCCCAGGTATTACTTACTCTTGCATTGAATCTAAGCTGCCATACATTTGACCACCTCCAACCTTGCCAAGTCCTTCTCATCCTTTCCACTTACCTTGTGTATCAACCCTGTTGCAGATATTTGTGTCATCTGCAAAGAGATGTACTTTTCCTTCCAGTCCCTCTGTAATGTCACTTATAAAGACGTAAGAGATCAGTACCAGTACTGAACCCTGTGGTATCCTGCTAGTAACCCCCTTTCTTCAGAGGAACTTATTATTATTACCTCTGCATCCTACTGTTCGGCTAATTTTTCCTGGGCTATTGCCTTGGGACCCACTCTGTTGGCTAACTTGTATTAACTTTGTGAGGACTGTGTCAAATGCTGCTAAAGTCTAGGTAGGCCATGTCCACAGCCTCCCTGGTCTACTGCTTTTGTCACTCAATCATATAAATCTATTATATTTGTCTGATATGACCTCCCACTGTGAATCCATGCTGTCTTGGGTCTTACCCACTGGCCTCTAGGTGCTCAAATTCCTTTCCTTTAGAAGTGATCTATTTCCTACCACTGAGGTCAACCAACAGGTCTGTGTTTTCCGTCTTGTTTCCTCTTTTGTGAAGGAACATAGAAACATAGAATTGATATAGATATGACCGTGGCCAACCCAGTCTGCCCATTTCTTCCTAATGTATAAGCTGCCCATCCTAGTTAACTAACAGCCTCCTACCCCCACCCTCAGAATTGTCTTATGTCTGTCCCATGCATTTTTGAATTTCTCCCACTGTTTTTGACTCCACAACCTCCTCAGGGAAGACAGTTCCTGCATCCACTATGCTCTCTAAAATATCCCATTACCTCTGAGCCATCCCCTTCTATCAAATTGGCCCTTTTCTTGCACATCTTTTTCTGAAAGATGCTACTTTCTTTGACATTGTTGATTTCTGAGGTACTCAAAGTTTTTCATGTCCTCCTCTCCCTCCTTTCCTCGAGGGTATACAGATTAAGCTCCTTTAGTCTCTCTTCATATGTCTTCTGGTACAGACCCTGCACCATTTTAGTTGCCCTCCTCTGGACAGCCTCCATCCTATCTATGTCCTTTCAGAGATGGGGTCTCCAGAACTGCATGCAGTATTCCAGATTGGGTCTCACCAACTGTTGGTACAGAGGGATAACAACTTCTTATTTTCTACTGGTGATGCCTCTGCCTATGCATCCCAGTATCCCCCAGCCCTCCTTACTGCCTTCTTGCATTGCTTGCCCACCTTTAGGTCATCTGATATGACTATCCCCAGGACCTTTCATTTTTGTTGTTGTTGTATCTCACTCATTGTGTACTTTCCTGGTTTTTTTTCCAGGTATACTCACTTCTTTCATGGAATCTAAGCTCCATATATCTGACTATTCCTCCAACTCTTGCCAGTCCCTTCATCCTTTCCACCCCACCTGGTATCAACCTGTTGTAGATATTTTAGGGCTATATGCAAAGAGACATACTTTTCTTTCAGTCCTTCCCACAATGCCACTTATAAGACATTGAAGAGGACCATCCAGAACTGAACCTTCAGTACGCTGCTAGTAACCCCCTCTTAGATGAACCGCTATTCTACCCTGTATCCTATTGTCCAGCCAATTTTACCCAGGCTATCACCTGGGACCCATTCCGCTGGGTTGACTTATTAATCTTTGTGTGGACTGTGTCACATGCTCAAAGTCTAGTAGGCCATGTCCACAGCCTTGGTCTACTGCTGTCACCCAATCAGCAAACTCATAGATTTGTTGGCGACCTTCCCACTGTGAATTCATGCTGTCTTGGGTCCTGTCCACTGGCCCTAGGTGCTCAACAGTTCTTTTCTTTAGAAGTGATTCCATTATTCTACCAGAGGTCGTCCACAGGTCTGTAGTTTTCGCCTCTGTCTTGCTCCCACTTTGTGAAGTGAAACATAGAACAGAATTTGTTACAGATAAGAACCACTTGGCCCACCTAGTCTGCCCATTTCCCTACCTATTGTATTTTTTACAGATCCTAGTTAACCAACAGCCTACTTCCTCCTACCCCAACCCCTAGAATTGCCTTATGTCTGTTCCATGCATTCTGAATTTCGTTTTTGACTCCAGCCTCCTTAGGAGGGCCATTCATGCATTCACTACCCTCCATGAAAATACTTCACATTACCTCTGCTTCATTCCTCTATCTTCACATTGTGCCCCCTTGTTCTTTTTGACATCTTTTTATGAAAGATGCTGTCTTCTTGGACTTTACTATTCCCTTAAGGTAGTTTGAAAGTTTCTATCATGTCCTCGTCTCCTTTCCTGAGGGATATACATTAAGCTCCAAGTCTCTTTCATATGTCTCTGCAGACTTGCACCATTTTTGCGTTCCTCTGACTGCTCTCCTTCTCTCTGCTGAGATTGGGTTCCAGAACTGTACGGAGTACTCCAGATGGGGTACATCGCTGTCTGTACAGGATAACAACTTCCTTTTTCTATGGTGATGCCTTCCCATACATCCCAGTATCCCAGCCCCGCCACCTCCTCTCACATTGCATGCCCACCTTTATGGAATCGATCTGTCTCCAGTCCTCGGGTATCCCATCTCCCATGATTTGTTAAAGAGAGTAACCAGTGGTGTCACTAGTTCACCCTTTGTTCTTTTTAGAATTCTTGAGGAATCCTGTCAGGCCTCATTGTTTTTACCTCTTCAGTCTGAAGCGCTCTATCAGAACCCTTTCTTCTGTGAATGGACTGGTATCAACCCCTCTGTCCAGAGTATTTATTGTTCAGTTTAGTACCTCCTCCTCTTATTTGTGAGTATTGAGTGATGTATTCATTGTATTCCTGCTTTTTCACAGTCACCCTCTGCCCATGTTCCTCCTTTATTCTTCCTCACTATCCCTTCCTCTTTTCTTGTCTCTAATGCACCTATAAAAGGTTTTATCTCTTCAACAGAGTTGGCTATCTTTTCTCAGTTTGGCCTTTGCTATTCTGACTGTCTTCTCTCCTTCTGTTTTAACTGATATAGTTCTGTCCTGTTCCTTCAGTTTCTAATATTTCATGATGCTACTTCGCATTAACCTTCCACTTTGAGAACCATAGTGGCTTTTCTTTATTTTTTGATTTGCTTCACAAGGCCTCTTTGCGGCAGTTTAGATTTTTCCATTGTTCTTCCGCCCCTCCTGTCTGTTTGCTAGTGCTTTCTGAGCACTCTGCCCTGCCAAAGTCAGACTCTCAAAGTCCAACACCTTTGCTTTTGTATGGTTTGACTACAGCTGTGCTTATTGTGAACTACACTGTTTGTTGTCACTTGCCAGATGGCTACCCATTTCAAATCTGAGATCCTCTGTCCCCATTTGAGTACCAGGTCTAGGATTGTTCTTCCTGAGTGGGTTCCAACATAGCTGTCTGAGGCATGCCTCTGAGATTGAGAATGACCCGTTTCTTGGATGTGGCTGCAGTAACGTTGCCCAGTTAACATCAGGCATATTCAGGTCCCCCATAAACATATTTCAATAGAGTTTTGCTTCCAGCCACCTAAAAGTACCAAAAATATCGTTGTTGTAAATTGTATGTGATCTGAAAATGCCTGTTAAGAGATGGTCAGGCAAAGTAGTTTTGGTTGTTCAAGAAGACTATTAGCAGTGGAAGTTGTTGTGAAGATGAGTAGTTCACTCAGCTACAAACGGTAGCAGTGTTAAGAGTGGTCATGATGTAGATCACAGCAAAGGAAAGGTAAGTTGTTGGTCCAAGTAAGGGATTTGTCCGATTGTGTTTTTCATAACAAAATTCATTCACTTCAAAGGGTTGAGATGTGTGGTCCCTGCTGTTAGTAAAGTTAGAGGGCATGGCTGATAACAACATGAGTGTTGCCATGTTTAACCTTGTTAAACTTATCGTATGGGAAAAAATGTTGAATCTGCAGACTGAGTGCAGTTGATGTCCCACTACCTACAGTGCTTGAACATGATTCTGATCGATGAAGACTCGTTCATGTTTCCATTGGTGTTGAGGATAGCTATCCAAACATTTAGACATTGATGAAAAAGTGTGGTTGATACTGGAGGCTGTTGTTAAACTTAATATCTCCATAGGAGGACAGCCTCCAAAGTGAATTAGTGATGATTATGCTGATGATGCCAGTGAAGTCATTTAGAACTGGAAAAGAAAGGAAGGTGGCTGTTTGTAAACAGTCTATTAGTCAATTGCCCCTTCCTCAAAGTTCTGCTATAGCTGTGTTGTTGATGATGACCTGAATTAATAGTCATGAAGGTTATGTTAAAAATCTGGGGTAAAAGTATTAAAAACAACAGTTCACAGATATAAATGTAGATGTTTTCAACACACCTCATAATTGTAGTAATTGTAAGTAATCTGGCCCTAGATTTTTAACATAGTCATTTTTTTTCTCACCACCTCATGAATGTGACAGCTGTTATTTCTCAAATCCTAGCCAAAATGTGTTCTGACACTTGTGGTACAAAATGATATATCGGACACGGTTTTATAAATGGTACATGGCCCCCTTTCCTGCACTCTTTGTCCTCTCATCTGCTTGACATCACCTCTCCCTCCTGTAACTGCAACTGATCCCCACCCCATCTCCTTGGCATACCTCCACCCACCTATTCCCCTCCCCATCCCCTTCATACCTCATCCTCCCTTTTAGACAGGGTTGAGGCAGTTCAAAGAAGGGCAATAAAAATGGTGCAGGGACTGCACCAGAAATGATATAAGGAGAGACTGGAGGACCTCTACATGCATACCCTAGAAGAGAGGAGAGAGTAGGGGGGATATGATAGAAACTTTCAAATATATCAAGGCATAAGTACATGAGGGTAGCATCTTTCAGAAAAAAGATGCTCAAGAACAAGGGGTCATGATAAGATGCTGGAGGGGGGTAGACTCAGGGTAATGTGAGGAAGTATTTTTTAAGGAAAGGGTGGTGGATGCACAGAACAGCCTTCCAGAGGAGATGGTGGGAACAAAGACGGTGGGGGAATTCAAGAATGCATGAGATAGACATAAGGGAACCCTAGCGATAGGTAAGAGATGGTAAGCCATAGACCAGGTAGAGTCGAGTGGTATTTGCAGTAGGTAGGGAAAATGGGCAGATTAGGATGGCTGAGCAGTCCTTATCTGCCATCAGTTTCAACATTTCATCTGCTCAAGCTGCTAGCCTCCTGACATCAAAATTCTCTGCCTGTGCCATCATAATCATTTCCACAGCAACAGTTAGCATATCACAAGCATAATGTTGTGTAATATCATATACAGTATAGATAAGCAACAAGAACATGCTGTATGATGTCTAATGGACAATAATCTTGTTTATATGGTAATATACAAAGTTATGAAGAAGTTTGCCTGAGTGAAAGGCTAAAATACTGGATGTGCAAAATATGAGCTGAACTGTGCATCAATATTATGATTTTTCAAAGTGTCCCCAGATCAGAGATGTCAAGGGCTATTGAAGCAGACCGCATTAATTCAGTGAAGCACATGCATAAGTAGGTTTTTATTAATCTGTTAAAAACGTCAAGACATACGTGTTGGCTACTGATCCTTTGGGCTCCCAAATATTTTCTTTAACATGCCCTGGTCTATATGGTTCTTTAAAGCACTGTTGACGCTAAAAAAAAACTTTAAAAAACAAAAATTTGGTAAAATTCAGCTTCCATTCCATACATATTCTAAAGATTCCACCTCCCCAGTATTTATTACTAAGACATTTTACAAGAACATGCGATCTTCTTCCCTCAGGGTTCATCTGCCTCTATAGCTGACCCCCTACTTCAAGTCATAATCCTCTGTTGTGACATCACAGTTTTTTGCCGTGGAAGTAACTGTGATGTCACAAGCAGTGCATTATGATCTCAGGTAGGGAGACAGCAACAGGAACAGATGAACTCTTCAGGAACAAAGATCCTTTTTTCATGCAAATGTCCGCAGTAATAAATAATAAGGAGGAGGGATACAGAACTAATGTGAAATCTAAGCTGGACTGCACTAAATATTATGTTTTGGTAAGGTTCTCCTGAAGCTGTCAGCTGCTCTTTAAGAACTTCATTACACAATTATATTTTTTTGTTGCTCATTGAACTGTGGTCTCACAGGACAAGTCCGACATGCAACTGCAGTGCAAAATAGTAAAAGGATAGGATAACGCTATACTGAAATGTCTGAAGTTTGCTTTTATTTTGAAAGGGAAAAAATAATTTTAAAGCAGTTTCCTATTTATTTTCATATAATACTTAAGAAGAACAGTTCACAACATGCCATGCCTTTCTAAAGAATTAATGCATGCCTCAGGTGAATTGGAAGGTACAATGCCAGTGGAGTGACTTTCAACTCAAATGGGAAGTACAGTAATTATCAAGAAACACATGCCCTGGAGTGGTTTATTGTGTTCTTTTGTTATAAAGAACTGCATTTTAGTGATGTGTCACTTTCAGGTCCAATGCAGCTCAGGCTGCAATGGGTTCAGCAGTGGTAGCCCAATGATCAGTCAGGCTCATCGTGACGTGGTTTTCTGTTAGAAAGGCAGAAACTTCTCATAGTTGAAAGAACCCAAATGCTCCATTCACAGAGTGTCTGGCTCCTTTCATTTGCATAAATCTGTCCAACTGTGGCAGTGGCAACTCTAAGTTAGGGCATGCAATGGATCTCTGCCCCCCTGAACATTCAGAGCACTTTATCTCTGCCCCCCAGCAAAGGTGGCATACCTGGGTGTGCTTGTCCTTCTGGACAAACCTCTCTCTTGCTTTGGTGTGATTTGACAGGTGGCTATGGTGAAAGTCCCTCCCATAGAATGTATCTGAAATCTAATATCAGTGACTGACAGGCAGTGAGAGTGGTGGCCCTGATGTCTGTGGGGCAGAAGCAGCATACAGTAAGAGGCACTAGGAGACCTGAATCATTCTCTCATACACTGACTGACAGAAATGATTGAGAGGACTGTGGCTAGGATGGATTTGTTCATGGACCTGCCTGAATCACCAAACAGTTCTGTTGCCATCACTGGTGAGTCTGGGTCAAGTGTTTCCACTGTTTGACGCTGAGGAGCCCACTCCTGGTGCTGCCAGACATGACACTGACACTGGGGTGCCCAGTCCCCACTGTCAGTATCTGAAATAAAGGAAACTGTTCCTCATAGACTTTTTCTATTTTTTAAATCCCTGTAAAAATGAAAATGGTCAGATGTCTGTTGCTGCAGCTGCCCTTCTGCTGCCATTGCTCTCCCCCACCTGAGCCCCTCCAGCACCTACCAAAACACACCCCCACCTATCCATTACTTACCTACCTACCAGGGGTCCAATGTCATAATCCTCTCTGGACTGGAGACACATCTTCAAGGAAGTCAGGTATGTGGTCAAATTATTTCAATGTGTTTTTAACTTTCACTCGTAACTTGGTAATTTTTTTATATTTTTCCCCAAATTCTCAACACGGTCTTTTTGGGAACTCAATTCATGAACAAGATGAGTGAAATTCTATAAATCCGGGCCAACAGGTGATTTTGCAGTCACTCTGTAAAATGACCTTTTGGTCAGAATTAAAAACAATTTCACTTACCGGGTTCATGAGGTGGGGGCGGAAAGAAGGCTGTCTTCAAAATCTGTTCTAAAAATATTTTGAAAACAATAAAGTTATGAACATACCTTGAAATATTTGTATGCTTGCTTATAACTTTTGCAATTTTCAATATTTTCACCTCAAATTTTCAGCATAACCTTTTTTCATAGCACCTCACGAACGTGAAAGCTGTCATTTTTTAAATTCTGCCCAAAATGTATTTTTGCACTTGTGACATGAAATGACTTTTTGGCCAAGATCTGAAAATTCTCACTGACTGGGTTCATAAGGAGGGGTCATAAGAAGACTATGTTGAAAATCTGGGGTCAAAATAGTAAAAAAAAGAGCAACCTTTTGAAGGTGCATTGACATTTTTCATTGCTTGCTCATAACTTTAGTAGTTTTTTACTATTGCGACTCCTAATTTTTAACATAGCCATTTTTTCATATCACATCATGAACCTGATAGCTGTAATTTTTTGAATCTTGGCCAAAATATGATTTTGCACTTCAGGCACAAAATCACATTTTGTCCGGTATTTTATAAATGACTCCTGTCATGCTCAGAAGGGAGAGGGGGGTCATAAGAAGACTATGTTGACATTCTGGGGTAAAAACTGTTACAAACAAAATGTATGAAGTAATGTCTTTTGCAGGTATGGCTGTTGGCCCAGTGGTAATCACATTGTTTTCCCGTGCCAGTGACCTGAGTTGGGGTGTGAGCCCCGTGAACTGGCTGAATGGATCGAGGCTGGGGGAAGGGCACTGCAGCATGTGGCACTACTGCCAGCCTGGGGAAGGACAAAACAGTTTTCTGGTGTACACACAATATCATGTGCTGGCTGGGGAGCCTTCCCTCACAGTGGGTGGACATGTGTGTAGAGGCCTGATGGGCCTATGCAGTATGTCTGTATGAGCAGGTTAGTCTGAAAGCTTTAAATTACAGTGCAGGCACAGACCTACAGCTGCCTGACCCAGGTCACACAGTGGATCTCTCATGCCCATGGGGCATTTGTGAATTGGCAATGCATATTTATGGCAATGTGGACAATATACAAGTGGATGTGCACTCACCCAACTGGCCACCCTTCCCCTCCCAATCAGTCCAGTGGGCATGGTAGACTTGGGGGGGGTTGTTTGCTGGTCCCGCTGTGACTGGAGGGTGCAGTCCATGGGGTCATGCACCAGGTTATGGCAGGGTTCTGCCTGCTGTAGTCTTCACCTCCTGCACCTGGTACTACACACCGTAGTGCATAGTGTGTAGTGCTGGAACACCCCACCCACTCCCAGTGTGTTGCTCTCTGTGCAGCAAGGTCATCGGGCATGTAACTGACATGTGTCTGGTTTGTGAATGCCATGTGGGGTCCACAGGACCCCTCTCCATGGCATTCCTCTGTATCGATGCCAATGCACTCGGTTTCCAAGGCACATTGGCATCGTGCATAGGGCACAAAGTGCTTGTCAGTAGTGGCATCACATCTGCACAGGCAGGAAATAGTGGTTGTTGCCTTACCTAGATGACTGGTTAGTGTGTGCAGAAAAGCAAGAGAAAGCAGTGCACTCATGTTACAAAGTGAATGACACAATGCTGAAGTTAGGTTTCCTGCTAAATTTAGAAAACTCCCAACTGGACCCAAAAAGTGCTAGAGTTTATAGGTTAAAAACTAACCACAACATAAAAAATGTTCCTCCCTCTGCACAGTGTAAAAGCTCTTGTTTATTGTGCAAATACATTCCAGGCAGGTCAAGAAAAAAGGATGAACAAGAAATCTGGTGAATCTTAGGCCACATGGCATCTGCCACAGCAGTGGAGCCACCATGGGCAAGATTAAAATATATCCAAGACCACCTCAGAAGGTGCTGGTGCCAAAAAAGTGCAACACTTCATCAGAAAGTACAGTACTAGTATCAAACAAGTTGCTACAAGCCTTGGAGTAGTGTAAAGATGTCAGCAATCTCAGAAAAGGCATCCCCTTCATCAGTGCTTACCTACATAATCGTAACCACAGATGAATCCCTTTTGGGATGGGAAGGGCATATGGAGGGCAAAACAGTAAATGATGTGTGGAACCAACAAGGGAGACAGCGGCACGTAAATCTGTTAGAACCGACGATAGAACCCAGAAAAACATTTATTAAAAGACAATACAGAGTATTCACTGTTGTCATTCTGTGGAGGAGCTGCATGAAAAGAAAATGAAGGAAAGTTAATTTCTTAAATATATACAAGATTTGCAAGGATAACACTATCCAACCTAGATTACATATTCGAACTAAATGGGAAACAGAGTTAGGGGTCACAATCTCAGAGAAGGCCTGGAACCAGATCTGGGAAAGAGTTAATAAGATAACATCTCCACCATCATGGAGGAAATTTAGATGGCAGGTAATCTCAATGTGTTTCAAAACACCTTTAACCACCAAGCATTATGGTAACCGCTCAATGGTTATGTGTTGGAGAGAATGTGGTCAAGTGGGCAGTCAGAAATACATTTTCTGGAGCTGCCTGAGAATCAAGACCTTTTAGGACACTATCTACCAGAACATTACTACTCTGTAACATACCCCAATCCCTGATAGTTGTGAGACATTAATACTAGGAAGATTCCCAGCAGGGCTAAACAGCCCTAGGAGGAAATATTTAAGCAATAAGGCATGATGGGGGGGTGCATTATGGTGGGATAACGGCCCGCCTTGGGTGCGTTGACGCATGAGGCATAGCCGAGTGCTTCCACCAACTGAGAAGGGTGGTTAGCCCACCATAATGCACCCCTGGAGTACCTTATTGTGCTTACGAAAAGGGTAATGTTTAACAAATGTTAGGCTTTTTTTAAACATATAACTTTCAGCTGGGCTATTGTGCTGGGATAATGGTCCAACTGAAAGCAGCTCTTTGGCCAGTCAGGAGCCAGCATTCTTTCTACCCATGTCATAATTGTTCAATATATTGATCCCAGAGGCAGCAAAAACCATCACCAGAAACTGACTCTCTATTAAACCTCCAGAGGAGTTGCAATGGCTAGCCTGCTGCAAACAGATAAAAGCGATGGAGAGGTTAACAGCACACCTTTGTCTGCAAAAAGGAGAGTTTGCAACAAGGTGGCTGCCTTTTAATGAATCCTGGAGTGACAGAGAGGGTATACAACTTTTGGAACACTTGGCAAGGGAAGCATAAGTAAACTTCCATTCAACCGAGCCAGCCCCAACCCATTATTTATTTATTTAGTTAGTTATTAATTTGTACTTTCGGATTAACACCTTTGAGTACAGGTGCTCATTTACAAAAGTTCCTCATCAAGATAACATTTAAAAGAGACAAACACACAAAACTGTTTGCACATTGATTAAACCATTTTATATAACCTGTACAATATAGACAAGTCTTTGTTAGGTATTGCCTAAACAATACTGAGTTGAAACAATGGGATGCATATCTTGGTGGGGGGGTATATGTATGTGTACGTGTATGTTTAGATAATACAGGTGGTTTAGAGGTCACTTGAGTAGTTAAGGTATGAATGAATTGCAGTGTGTTATCGGAACCAGGGGACTAGACTTAAAGTTGCTTAATGTAAGGATATTTGCTGTAATTGGTCAGTATATAGTTGTATAATATTCTGTGTTGTTAATGTAATGCACCTGTCTTTATGTGATGAAATAATCAATAAAAACTACAATTAAAAAAAAATCTGTTAGAACCTAGGGCCTTTTACCTATATGCCTTTCTCCTCGCTGTTACAGGACCAATCAGTCCTTATAAAGATAAATCTACCAATTACAATGTATTACATAAACAAACAAGGAGGCACCCTATCATCAAAACTCTGTATAGAGTCGATGAAACTATGGAACCTTACATATACAGTGAATGCCTATCTGCAGTACACGGTTCAGGCATTCAGCAGGATGGGTTATGTTACCTAGCAATGGTCTCTAAACCAAGAAGTAATAAATTCAGTGTTACAGATACGGGGTGTCATAGAGGTGAATCTGTTCCCCTCATGGGAGAACAAAAAGCTGCCACAATTTTGTTGCAGGTCACTTTTGGTGGGAAGAGTTCCATGGGATGCTCTAACCCACCCATGGAGGGAAGAGTTCATTAATGCATTCCAGCCAAGTCCACAAATCCACGATGTTTTGCTGAACTTGAGAAAGGAGTCAACAACAATGATCTTAATAGCTCAGACTAGGCAAAGCTGTCCTGGTACTCCTGGCGGCAGTGTCTCGGAGGATGCCAATAAATAGGCAGCTGAGACTAGATCTCCTGACATTGTCTCAGGGCAGAGTGATATTACATTGACACTGTTACATCGTAGTCACTTCTCTTTGTTTCACCTCTAAGGACTACAAAATAATCTTCAATATCCCTGCCTTCTGGCCACATCCACCCCTCCCCTTCCCCATCCCCGGCAACTGCAATCTGAGGTCCTTCAATGGCAGTTGTTGTAATTCAAGAGTTCTCTGCTCTCATCTCTGCCTTGCTATTAGAGCAAATGAAAATATTTGTATCTTTAGTGCCCTATTGGACAACACCTGCATCAGTACTGAAGATATATCATATCCAGCATTGCCACTTGAAACTGAACTGTTTTGCCCATTGTGGATATCTGCTATTAACTTTTCCATCCTGTGAATGTCCTGTACAATATTACAGGTCCTGGGAGTTTTGAAGGACAGTAGAAAGCTGGAAACCAGGAACAAGTAGATATCCAAATGAAAAAGACTCCTCATTTGGTATGATGCTCCCCATATCTCTGGAATAACTGGATTTATCAGTGGTTTTGGATACATTACTGAGCAAAGGCCTAAAATCTCTTTCTCTGAAGGTGCATTTGGCAGCTATTTCAGCTTTCCAATCTGCAGGCAAACAAAAACCTTTGCTACACAGCCAGTGTTCAATAGATACTTTCCAAGGTTTGACTACCTTGTCTTGCTCTTGGGGAACCAGTACCCCCATAGTTTATAAACTTGATTCTCTCACTACAAATGAATTCTCCCTTTGAACCCATGTTTTCTGCAGAGTTCAGACACTTAACTTGTGCAACAATACCTTCCTTCCAGCAAGAGGAAGTGGGTTGATTACTGGAATCCAAAAGGGGAGGTGCTGTCAGGAAATCACTGCTACATAAAAGTAATTTCGACGTGGAGCTGGTCCAGGCAGAACTCGACTTGTCACAACTGGGGGGGGGGGCGTGTTGGACCACTCTGGGCTTAATGAAACCACAACACAATTGCTTGTCTTAACAAGTCT
Source organism: Neoceratodus forsteri (assembly GCA_016271365.2). Classification (NCBI taxonomy): domain Eukaryota; kingdom Metazoa; phylum Chordata; order Ceratodontiformes; family Ceratodontidae; genus Neoceratodus; species Neoceratodus forsteri. The sequence continues at coordinate 886,505,302 of CM028136.1, forward strand.
TCTATATTTATAATACCCCAACGTTTCGCCAGACAAATAATGACTTCTTCATGGGAATTCTATGTATACTTTTATGCCTAAATGCTGCTGTAACTTCACTACTTTGTATGCTTTAATAGCTCTTTGGCTTGCCTGCCAGGTGTCAGATCAGGAAGGATTCAATAAATGTTATTTTGTCAAAACACAACAATTTCATCACTTGGATACCCTGAAGTGACTGTCCTTGGTGTTCTGAACCAGCAGAGCCTATTGTTACACTTGCACAACAGTGTCCTTAGCAGCCATCCTGTATCAAATAGGATCTGGGGCTGCAGGAGTGAGAAGGAAAATGGGCAGACTAGGTGGGTAGTACGGTCCTTATCTGCAGACAGATTCTATGTTCTATGCCATCCCTTTTGCAAGCAAGGTCAGTGAGTTGCAAGCACTCTGTACTTTACAGTGTTCTTGAGGGATAAGCTGGTGCTTAGAACAAATGTGAAATGTTTGCCAAAAGTGATCTCTGCATTTCACATGAACTAGTCTGTAACATAAAAAAGCCAGCAGAATGAGAGCATTTGGTCTATCTAATCAGCTCATATTGCAGGGTCCACAACATTAAGCTACTGACCCTGTCCCCTTCCCAATTCTCCCATCCTTTCCATCCGCCCCTCCAATGGCTTATACTTTCCCTTTATGTCTATCCCAGCTCTCTTGAAGCTGCACACTCTTTTCAATGACACCACCTCTTCTGGCAGCACATTCCAACTGGCCACCACCCTCTCCATGAAGAAGTGCTTCCTAATCTCCCTCCTAAACCTTGTCTTCTCCAGTTTACATAAAAATTACACCCTCATATCTTGTAAATTTTGTTTCCATGTCAACAGACAACTCTTTCCATATAGCTGTTAGAGATATATGTGATTGTTTTAGTCTATTTTCTCTGTCTCTACTAGTCCCTATAACTAACCTGGGGGTCTCCATTTTCTGGTTGTTGGACTGTCATTCTCCCTGAGAGCTGCATTAGCATATAAGAAAATGATGTGTCAGCACCATTTAGTAAGCTTGTCTACTTAATTAGGCTTCAACAAAACAAGTTGCAGCAAGCTGAGAAATGCCACATTTACCTTCAAATAGCTTTGCAAACTGTCTGAGTTGTAATGCAGGGTTTTCCTTTTAAATTGCATTCAGTCTGTGTTTTTCCATGTAGTTTGTTTCAGGGTATTTGTACTTTTAGTGTGGAGATACATGGTATAAATGGGTGATGTGACATCATGTTCCCATATGCTAATGGACCACTCTGCTACACAGTCAGCTCTGGATGACTTCCATTTCTCCAGCCTCCTCCTACTCTTTCCCACACAGCTTGACTTTGACTCTATTGCTAGTGCACAAGGGCTTTATGTATCCAACTGCATATGATCCCAAACAATGTTTCCGTCATCGCTTGACCACTTCCCCTTTTATACACTGGACACTCTGGTATATTCTGCTCTTGACAATCCTTCTCTCTGGTGATATCAAAACCAATCCAGGCCCAACACACCATCTCTCTCAATCAAACTCTCTGCTAGTCGACTCCCAAGGCCTTCTTATTGTACATCACAACATTAGAAGCCTTGAGCACAACCTTTCTGAACTTGAGGCTTACAGGGTTTTAAATAATTGATTAGCAGTTTTTTTCTTGGGACAATACTAACTGTATAGAAAGTATTTATATAGGTTTTCTAGAAGTGTTATTTTTGTTAAATACAGTGAGGCAAGTGTGATGCATTTTCACAATGTTTTAGATCTTTTATGAGCAAAACGCTAATCAATTTTTAGAGTTAAATAAATCCCTGGGCTTAGATTACCCTCTACCACCCAGACATACTCTGCCTATCAGAAACATGGCTAAAATCCTCTAACTCTGACTCCTTGTATTCTATGCCCAATTATGGTCTCCTGACAGACCATCTCCCAAAAGAGGAGGGGGGTTGCCACCTACTTGAAAGAACACCTACACCTCGCCACCATAAGAATAGACCCCTGACCTACTGCAAATCTCTTCATGCAGTTCTAAGCCTAGGGGCTAAAAAGCTACGTGTTGTATGCACTTACAACCCCCCAAACAGTGGCCATGCCAGCCTGGACAAACTACTGAAGTATACGTCCAAACTCTCTGGTAAAAATTAAGTTATCATTCTGGGCAACATTAACCTAAACTGGTTAGGGAAATGCCAAGCCTCATCTGTCTCCAAAATTCAGAGCCATAATCTGCATCAACTGATCACTACACCCACTAGAGTTCCTCTCCACTCAACCTCTAGCACCTTGATCGACTGGGTACTAGCAAATCGTACTGAACACATCCAAACTACTGGCACACTAGCAGATGCTATCACTGACCATTCCCCTATCTTTTGCATCTGAGGCTCGGCCACACACACCCTTCACTACCTCATTACATCACTTTCTGGGATTATGCTAACTTAGATACACAACGATTTCTATGTGACATGTCTAACATTGACTGGTCCAATCTTTACAATACCAATGATGTACAATCTGCCCTCAACATTTTTCTGACAGAATTCATGGCACTGCAAAACCTACATTCCCCTCTCATTACCCACAGAATTAAAGGGAAACAAACCAGATGGCAAAAAAAAGGAACTACTTGCTAGGATAAGAGCAAGGGACAACAGCTGGAGTCGCTTTAAGTCTTCTGGCCTGCCAGCGGATTATTATGCAGAGAGAGTTAAAACCAAGATCTACTTTGCCCTCTCATATTCTGTCACTTGTATGTCTTTTGCCTATCTGATTGCACAATCAAATGTTCCTTGTGATACCAAGGAATTGGCCTCTGATTGTCTGACAATTTCCCTGTTATCTCCCTTCCATTCACTTGCTGTTTCTATTCTTTCTTTTCTCCCTTAGTTTCTCTGTCAGTTAAAAATATAAGTGAATCTTATGTGAAGCTGGGATCCGTGGTTTGCAAATGTATATAATTATATCATAGAATTTTAGAATTCTGCCAGCAGAAAAAGACCATCTGGCTCATCTAGTCTGCCCGAAAAACATAGCCCATCTCCTCCCACCAACCTATCTCCCAAATTATTACATGTAAAGAAATACCCATCACACCATATTGTTTAAATGATTATGAGAAGCTGTTTTGGTTTATTAGAAAACAATCTGGAACACAAGCTTGTTTACAGAATTGTCAACAGGAAACCAGCTCTGAGACAAAATGCATTATTTTGTTGCACCTGTTAAGTCTAGATGTGCTCTTCAGGCTGGCCTCAGGAAGGAAAATGACAATGTTTTAATGTATTTTGTGAAAAACAGGAGATGTAACTTACAACAAACAGGATGCAGAGTTTGAACTGCCAGTCAAAAACATCTTATGTAATCAGTGCAATGTTTTTAAGGGAGAGACTCAGATGGAGGATGTTTTTGTTTGTAGTGCCTTCATGAGGAGCTGTTCCATACAATTTTATTGTTTCTGTTTTAATTGTTATTAATAGTAAAATTAGAACACTACTTGCAACATTTATAACTTATCTTGGTCTGCCTATGCTTCCTGAGCTCTGCCACTACAACAGCTGGTGTCAAACAAAGTGGAATTTGTGCCATGCATACTCTACGCCAGGAATTGTATGTGTGTGGTACTAGACCTTGTACCAGGTAAGCAGAAAAGAAAGGTATAGATCCTGCAACAGCAAGCCCAAGAGTGTTTACCAAAAGAATGGCAGCCAAACTAGAAGCAGAAAATAGTCCAAACTGAGCCAGTACAGCCAGCACCAGTGATGAAAGACGAGGAACAGGCATGGACAGAACCGGAAAGCATGTCTGCATTCTTCAAATAGTGGGCAATGCAACAAAGAGAGACTGAGCAACAGAGAAAAATAGATTTAGTCAAAACAAATCCTCTGCACTCAGGTTACCAAATAATTTCAGTTGCATACCACTATTGTTCTTAAGCAATTTATTGCATTAATTACCAGGTCTGCAAGGCTGACCATCACACCAATAATGCTGCAGTACTCCACCCTTCGAGGTTCCTCAGAGGTGTTGTTGTAGTGGGTTCAAACAACTTAAATACCCACTGAAACCAATCAAGAAACAAACAATTACATGTAAAGACATACCCATTACATCATTTAAAGTGACACAAACTAAACATAGTCAAGTGAAATACATGATATCTCAAAATTAAACATAAGTAACCATAGCACTTTTTGTTAAAAAAAAAAATTTCGGACAAAAACGTTTTATTTAATAATGTCTACTCACACTATGTATGTCTCCAGAGGTGGGACTCAAGCCTAGGATACACTTTGTCATCGAGGCACAGGTCAGGAAGCATAGGAAAACCAGGAGCAGTTGTAGAATTCACCAAAATATTTATTTACAGTAGCAGTAACATAAGAAAATAAACTTGTTCAAAATAATTATGTACAGAGGCAAATAAAACAAAGTTTCTTTTAGTCTTTATGTCTCTTGTTCTTCTAATCTTTTTGCAGTTGCAGCTTAGCTCTTTATCAGTTATTTCAACCCCCACTCTTAGCATGCATCCTGTTTTTGCAGTGTTCTGTTCTCATAAATATCAGGCAGAAGCTGCTAGAACACATTGTGCTTGCTGAGGCCCCCTGCACAGTTCTTGCAAAAGGCATAAATTGTAGAACTCCGTAACCTCTAGTTTACAACAGCCCTTTGCAATCATCTCAAAATATAATTATATACATTTCAACAGTAATGCTATACATTTTCTAAACAAAGGGGATCCCATTATCAGTTACATTTCCATACAATGATTTGCACATATTTTTATATTAGCTGATATAGATATGCAAGGCAGAAAAACAGACAGCAGTGAGGGCTAAGAGACAGTGAGAGGCAAAGAATTGCAAGACTGTTTGAACTGATGAAGTCCGAAGTCTCATGTGGAAAATTTGGTTGTGCAACCAGACAGAGAAGAGAAAGAAAAGGAAAGATCCTTGCATTTAAAAACTTTCCCCATAACAAATGGGACAGGGACTTATTCCATCCTGTCACATATACCCCCTCCTTAAGAGGGAACCTGTTTTATTAAACAGGTTTCCAAAACTTATTAACTCTCTAATAACATTTGCTGATTTCAGGAATTAAGCACATGCACATCATCTCTCTTTTTTACAACAGTACAGCAAACTGTACAGTTTAAACACATTTGTTTTTCAATCTCCAGAATCCTCAATTCCTAAGCCATATCTTGACAAAAAATCAGCATTGCTATTCTCTTTACAATAGTTGTGTATCACAGTGAATTTAAATGTCTGTAGTGCCAGGTACCACCTTGTGATCCTGGAATTTTTATCTTTCATCTGGTTAAGCCAACAGAGAGGATTGTTGACTGAGTTATACCTTAGAGATCGAAACCTCTGCTTGTAGATCTCTCCAGAGATGTTATACCTTTTCAGGATTTTGTCTTTCACCAGGTCATAGTTTTCTGAGGGCCCCATTCACACTACACCGCTCAGGCCTCGTAACGGATGCAAATCATTACGGTCAGGGAGCAGTGCAGTGCGATCCACACTACGGTGGTGTCTGTTAAGGGACTGGTACCACTGGTCCACATTGCGGGACTTGACGACCATTATGGTGGCACCTAATCCAACAATGCAGCTCGCATGGCACTAGGGGACCATTGCCTATCTATCCACACTATGGCCAGTAACGTTACTGAGGCATAACTGGTTTCATAACTGTTGTTGAAACCATGTCATATATGGTTTCAACAATGGTTACAAAATGCCTTCTGTAACATTACAGGTGTAAACGCAAACCATTGCGGTAATGGTTTGGGCCCTCTGTAATGTTACAGAGGTGTAGGTGGACAGGGCCTGACTGTGCAGTGTCCATACTGCTGTAGGCAAGTTGGGCTTTCCTGTCAGGTAGGGTACCAGTCTGATTGTCCATTGCTGATTTGGCCATTGGCAGGCTATGGCAACTCTTTCAAAAGTTGTCAGGTATGCCTCAATATCATCTAAGGGACACAACTTTGTAAGTTTAATGGCTTTTAAGTTGCTTGCATTTTGTTGCTCATCTGGATGTGTGTCAGATCCTCTGCCTTTGATAGCTTGCAAGGCACCCAGCCATCGCTGCTCCTGTCACTGCATCTCTTCTTTTATCTGCTGCTCCTGTTACTGCATCTCTTCTCTCCTCTGCACTTCTAAACATCGAATCACTTTTTCTCTCTGCTTCTCCATCTCTTTTTGTTGTATAGCCCACCATTTGAAAAAGTCTATCAGGCTTTCATGTCCTGTCACTGTCCTTTCTTTTCCATAACTTGTGCTGGATGTACAATCTCAGGCTGGACTTCTGTTGCTGCTAGTTTGGCTGCCATTCTCCTGGTAACCACTCCTGGACTTGCTGCTGCAGAATCCATACCTTTCTCTGTGCTTCCTGGTGCTAGGTCCAGTACCCATGCACAAAACTCCTGTCTTAGGGTATGCTTGCAGCTTAAATCCCACTTAGGTTGACGCCATCTGTCATTGAGGCACAGGTCGGGAAGCATAAGAAAACCAGGAGCAGTTGTAGAATTCACCAAAATACTTATTTACAGTAGCAGTGACATAAGAAAAATAAACTTGTTCAGAATAACCATGTACAGAGGCAAAATAAAATAACATTTTCTTTTCAGTCTCGTGTCCCTTGTTCTTCTAATCTTTTAGCAGTTGCAGCTTAGCTCTTTATCAGTTATTTCAACCCCGCTCTTAGCAAGCATCCTGTTTTTGCAAAGTGTTCTGTTTTCGTAAATATCAGGCAGGAGCTGCTAGAACACATCTGTGATTGCTGAAGCCCTTCCACCCGCATAGCTCTTGTGAAAAGGCCTAAAATGTGAACTCTGGTAACCTCTAGTTTACAAAAACCCTCTGCAATCATCTCAAAATATAATTATGTACATTTCAACAATAATACTATACATGTTCCAAACAAAGGGGATCCCATTATCAGTTACATTTCCACACAATGATTTTCACATATTTTTATATTAGCTGATATAGATATGCAAGGGAGAAAAACAGATAGCAAGGGAGGGCTGAGAGACTGAGAGGCAAAGAATTGCGAGACTGTTCAGGTTGCTCAAGTCCAAGTCTCACAGGGAAAATTTGTTGTGCAACCAGACACAGAAGAGAAAGAAAAGGAAAGATCATTGCATTTAAACACTTTCCCATTACAAATGTCACACACTTATGTACCAAACTTTAAATATTTCATTAATCAAAGCTGCGATTGGTGAAAAGGGTTATTCCAATAAAAAAATTATCAATTTTATTGGTTACCCCACCAATCTCCACCCTTTTGCCCCAAAAATAAAAAAATAATAAATAAAACATTTTTTCGTCCTTAGTTATACTGTCCTCACCACAATACATTAACCACAACAGAAATTATGTGCATAAACTTGGTAAAATATTTTGTAAATAAATTATCTACTTACACAGTGGTTTACTTACTAGATAATTTGTAAGCTTGGTGATTGTTTAATGCATATTGACAACATCTGATTTGTCAACTAGATTGCCCTAACTTGGCCCAACTATTATTGCTATCATTAATACCATAATCCAATATTATGTGTGGTTCGATAGCTCAGTACTTATGCTATTACTGTAGCTGAATGATGTAGGTTGCTTGGATACAGAGGTCAGACCAGTAAATACGGCAATGCTTACGAACTATTAGACTTATGAAATGATTAGTGCTTAGGAACTTCAACATGGACATGAGCAAGCCAGTGATTATAGTACATGTGAACTGGATGGTAGGTACAAGGTGCTTAGATGCTTAGACTGGTGAATAACTTATTATGACTTGATGACTTGATGTTTTGGCCTTTCTCTGTATCTCACCTTAGGAAGAAGGCTTAGTTGAGTAGGATGAGACCAGTGGCATCATGCCCATAGGGCCTGAGGGGGCATGTACCCCCAATATTGTTGTGCAGTCTATTAAAAAAATATTTAGCATTTTATTTTATTCTCCGGAGGGCCGAAAAAATGATGTTTTCAAAGTATTTTTGGTTGGGGATGAGGGTTCTGAATTTGATTGGTATGGTGAGACTAGAGCCACTGGCAGTTTACAAAAAAATGTACTTGCTCCTGCTGGGCTGGTAACTGACTTCAGGGCTGAGTGCCTGTAAAAACAACAGAGAGACATACACAACAGTTGATTGATAGCCCCAGCAACTAACCATGCAGCGTGAGTGGCAACAATCAGCCCCAATCATGACTTCTCCTTTCCTTGAACAACTGTCAGTCAACACAAAAAGTTCCAGAATAATTCCAGATAGTCCACAGGTAATGTTCTATTCACGTTAAGTCCTTCACTGTGCTGCCTCTCCCAATGTGTCCAATGAAACAAACGCTTTCTTTCCAAAGAAGGTGGGGCGCAAAAAGTTCACAACAGAAGACAGGTCTTTTTATATCAAAAATCTTGCTCCTTTATTTAATTTTCAGGCCCATACCCTCTACATTTCACCAGCAAATATTGGCTTCCTCAGGAAGTGCCTCCACAAAACTTTATATTTAATGCTTCAGTTAAATATTCTTTCCAGATAAACTGTCTGATTCCAAAGCACTTCCTTCTCAATCTTTGTTCCAAATGATTTTGTTTTCTGTATGTTTGTAAGCCTCACGTTAAGGTTGCTCTTTCCTTTTCGTCATTTTAGGCTCACGCTAGGTTGCTGTTCTTAATTAAAGCCGGAGTTCTATATAATGTAGTGGGTGCTATATAATGTAAACAATGGCTTAGCAGTATGGATCAGATTAACATGCAGTAGTGGCTGCGGGGAGGGAGACGGCAGCGGCTGGCCCTGTTATGGGTAGCTAGTGGTTGTTTGTGGTAGGGTGTTTGTCACGATTCCTCCCCCGCAGTTATTTCCTGGCTTTGATGGATGTTCTGCAGCAGTCCCTGGGGCTGGTCAGGGAAGGATAGCTGCTGAGTGTCAGTCCCAGACTCCAGGAAGAGATCATTATAGATGTTGAAATATCAATGTTTGAAAGTGGGTGCTGTAGTGTTCAATCCACATTTATTTTGTAGCTGGTCCTGATGAGACTTCCTGTATTTGCAGTAGCACATTGTGACTGCTGCCTGTTTGCAGCCTGTCCCCGTTTGCACGTCAGAAGCACCAACCTCCTATACCCCTCCCCCGGCTGGCAGCAGGTTAAATGAGATATGCTTCTGGTTACTCGCCGTGGATTTTTTTATTATGGGCGGGGTGTTGTGTGCTTTTTAGCCCAATAAATGCTCTGAGTTCATATGATGTCAGTCTTTTTTTTTATTGAATTCTAAATCGCTAATGTTGTCTGTGCTACTTCTGATATTGTGACGTGATGCAGGCTTATTCTGCTTTTGTGTTAAGCACTGTCAGTGAAGTGGAGTGGGTTACCTCCAGATTGATAACCTGTTGTTCAGACTAAATCATTATTTGTTTTTGTTGACATCCTTATAGAACTCAAAGGACCATGACTCAAGATAGGGTAGCATGAGATGCATTGCCCATAGCCTTGCATTAGAACCAACCAAGCAGCTTATGTGCTGTGTATCAGAACAGCTTCCACAAAACTGTAGAGGGAAATGCTAAATGCATCCTAGCACCTGTATTTGCACTTGCTTGCAAAATAAATAACCGCTACAAGTACAAAGCATGGCAGAAATGTTGTTTTGCATTCCCTTCACCATTGATCGCTGAAGGTGTGCAGCTCCAGATCAGCTGATGGGAAGCTTTAGGGGAAGTCTAAAATGACAACAATGCACCTTAGCAGTCCCAGAGGAATTTTATCATTGCAGAGGACTGTCAAACTGCTTAAAATGTAAAGTATTGCCTCTAACTTATCCCTTGCAGGGCCATGGACTGATATATCAGTTCCAAATTCCTATATGTTCTAATTATGAAAAACACAGGGAAGGCAAGCCTGCATGCCAATGACAGTGCCACACAGGCAAGGGCAAGGGTTCACCAAAGAATATCTAATGCATTGATTGTGTAACTATCAGCCTGTTGCCTCTAAATGCAGTGGAAATATTACTGTCCCTCACTCCCTCACCACAAAAGGCTTTGTGTTTAACTATATGTAATCTATGCATTCGATATTCTGTGGTAAACACTTACCCTTGCCAGTGCAGTACTGTCATCATCAGGAAAGCATGCCATCCATGTGGTTTTTACCATGTTGTTCAATTCACTTGAGGGGTACCGAAATGCAGATCTGAAACTAACTGCTGAGGCAGAGGTCTCATTGGTACATTGTTAGCCCTCTCTGCCTGTGGTCTGCAGATCCAGTGTAAATAGAATGAACAAGGGACAAATACAATTTATCATTTCTCTAACCTATATCAGTATTATGGCATTTAGCTTGCTGGGGAACAGCTTTCTGGTCTGCCAAAAGTCACCAAAATGCACCATTTGAATTCACTTTTTCAAATTTTTCCTGGGGGGGTATCCCCGGACCCCAGAGAGGTTGAGAGTTTGTGCCCTCCAGAATTTATGACTGCATGACACCCTGGATGAGATCCCCCAAAAGAATTAATAATATCACATGATTATCTCCTACAACTCTGGAGTGCGTGACCAGTAGCACGCAGGAGAGGAAACACCCCCTTGGGGGAAACCTCTGAGGACCCATGGCTACTGACCTGCCTGTCCTTCTGGACATACTAAAGGAGAGTAATCCAAAGTAACAGTTTTAAGTTATCAGCTAATCTGAAATCCAATGTTGTAGATCCTGATCCAGTGAAGCGGAAAACTGAATAAAGTACTGAAGATAGAAGTGTAGGGTGAACATAGCAGCATCCTTCTAGTAACTCCTAGTCCAAGAATCCATGTCCAGGGCAGAATGATAGTAGATTGGAATCTATGGTCGATGATAATTAATCATAGAAGTTGCCTTGGTGAAGCACTCCAGCAGTGAGGAAGTCTTCTCCAAGGAGAACCAGTAACCAAAGGCTATATGTCCAAGTCCAGAGTAGGAGGACAGGTGGTTTGTGTTCCACTTGGCAAGTTTTGCAAATGAAGGCCTTGGTGATGAAGCATAGGAGCTAGATGCAGATTGCTGAATCTGGCAAGGGCGGAGCAGTAGGATCTTCTGTCCGGAGGGGTGAGACAAGTAAGTGAATTGGAATAGATCTTGGTAGGAATACTGTAGGTAGACATAAATTAGATGGATCTCCAGGTCCCAAGGGATGAAGCAGGTCATAGAATAGATGAGACAGTCTTTGATGAACCTCAAGGCCCTGGAAGGGTAACGGAGGTAGTATTAGCAGATAGTGTAAATAAGTGGACCTGTACATAGGTCAGCAGTAGTAGTAATAATATCGAACCTGTAAGATGCAGACGTAGTAGCAGAGATGTATTATTGCATAGATTATATATGGTATACAGCGGAGAGCATTGAGGGAATTTAAATAGCATGAAAGTTGAAGAGCTTTCTTCTGGTGATCAAATAGTAGTAAAGAGCACTGTAGATACACGTTTTGTGAAGCCAGAATGGTACAGCTGGAATTAAACTTGTAAAAATAGCCTGATGAATCATGACTTGATGTACTTCTAAAGACATGGGTGGTATTAACTGATGAAGGCTGAGTCAGATGAAGTAGTGTCGTAGGATCCAAATGCCTTAGAGCATTGGAGTACAGTAATGTCGAGGCGTAACCCATGAGATTGAAAGTTTTTCTGATGGTTCAACTTAAGTCCTGGTAGGAGTGTAGTATTAAATAATAGGAACTGAAGTGGCAAGGCAGAAGCATTCCAAGGAATAGATGATATACGGCTAAACAAATCCAGATGTAAGTCCATAGTAGAAAGGAGCTCCTAAGGCTGGCAGACATGGTGGCAAGTAGGCGTATAATAGAATGTGCAAACCTCCAGGCCCCGAAGCTAGGTGAGGCAGGTGTAGAGTAGAAGTAGTTGAACCCTCAGGCCGATGGGTGAGGCAGGTCATAGAAGCAGGTGAATATGGTGTAGTAATATAAGTTCAAGGGACCTCCAGGGCCCATAGGAGTGCAGGTCTTTTGAAATGCAATGTGGTGACCCTCCAGCCCGTGGGGTGAGGCAGGTTGTAGAGCAGTGGTAGATAGAGTAATAGTAATGTCCGAACTGCATGCAATGCAGAAATAGTAGTGAAGTAGTAAGGAATAGATTGTGAATGGTAGTGTAAATGTTAGCATATTCCTGAGCCAATTCCATGCAGCGAGAAATATATTCTGAGGTATACTTATGAGAACAGTAGAAGGGTGTTGTAGTCTGTCGTTTCTGATGATCGAGGATGGTAAAGTATGCAATGAAGAGACCTAGGTGGATGAGTTGGCAACTTGCCCAGAGGTAATAAGCATCCTAAAACTGTAGTAGATCTATGTCTTAAGCTTAAGCTATTATAAGGAAGGTATTACGAAGCAGTAGTAGTAACTCCGAAGGAGTTGAAGCAGTATTGCAAGAAGCATCTTAGTGAATTGAGGTGAATATCTGATATAATCCAGAATTAAATCAAATGGAAGGAAGAAGCATATCCTTGACAAATGGAAGTAAGTGTGAGCAGCAAGGTGAGGGCTGCAAGGTCCAGGATCCAAGTAGTATGACTGAAGGCAAGGAATAACTGGCAGTGCATCCAATCCTGAGAAGTAAAGTGAATGGAGAGTGGCAGCTAAGCCCCACAAAGGCTAGCATGGTGGCTGGGCCACATGTAGGTCAGACGATAAGGTAAGTAGAGAGTGGCAGCTAAACCCCACAAAGGTTAGCATGTGTGGCTGGACCACACGTAGGTCAGCCGGAAAGTAAGGTAGTAGTTATAATCCAAATAAAGCAAAGCAATATGGTAAGCATCCAGAGACATTGATGTAAAATCCTAGGACATAGTCAAATAGTAAATCCACAATAGAGCACAGATGGGTCCTAGATGGATGAAGAGGTGCAAACATGTAAGGTGAGAGATGCAGCATCCAGAAATCAATTGGCATGACTGAGAAGACATCCTGGAGTGTGTTTGCTGTCTGTGCCATAGAGGAGTCACCTGTGTCGCTGGGAGACAAAACTCAGTAGAGGGCAGTAGAGACATAGGCGTGCACAAGAGCCAGGTTAGAAAGCCAGGTTACAATGCTAACTGAATGAAGTCAGGCATGACAAGGTGTACACTGATATCTTAGTGTTTAAGGATGGAATAAAATGTGATCCCAAAATGAACCGAAGCAAGAGAGCAAATAAATGCAAATAACATGCCAGCGGTCAAGCAGTGTGTAACATGGTTAGGTCCATTTACCTTGTACTGGTGTTAAAGGTTTGAGAGACCAGAATGGGTTAGATTCTGAAGTCCATTATAGTAACAACTGTAACTCCCTATAGTCTAGATGCAGTTCTGAATTCAACTCTGGAAGCTAGAAATTCAACTGAACTATGGTGCCATCTAGCGATCTAATGTAGAATGCATATGCAGTGAATGGACTGTAATCGAAATGGAGATAAGAGTGGTGCAGTAGCTGAATAGGCACGAAGTACCTATCTGCTGTACAGGAAACATTCCAGTTCCCATATAAATGATGTCAGTATGCAGATCTGTAATATAGGCGGCCGATATATGCATGGCGTGAGGCAGCGGGGAAGTGCTGAGGTGCAAAAGCAAACTAGATAAGCACAGGCAGCATGATCTGGCCAGAGAAGTAGCAGGAGTGCAGGTGGCAGTGTGATTCCGTGGGTCAGATCCTAAGGTAGGGCAAGGCAATGGAGCTAGGAACCAGAAGGAAGCAGTCTGTAAACCAGCTGCCATCATACCATCATTCTTTGTGCTGTGCAGCTAGCAGGAGGAAGACAAGCACTGCAGTAATCCAGAATGCGCTGAGTGGAGGTAGGAGGCAGGCAGTCTGCAGCAGCAAAATGGAGCTGAAATGAATGGAGCAGCACTAGATTGAGCCCAAAACAGTGAGTGTCCAGCGGAAGGGAGCCAGCAATGGCAGGCAGCAGCGAGGTATGTGTGCTGCTTCATAGGTAAGGAATGATCCAGGCAGGTCTGCTAGATGTTGCAGGAAAGGGAAACCCCAACCGGAGGTGGGAGCTACGGTGGATGAACTGAGGCGCGGCAGGCAGAAAGCCCCCCCAAAAAAAGAAAAAGCAGACAGCAGAGAGAGAGAGATGGAGTGGGGAGGGAGGAAGCACAATGGGAAGGGAAGGGGAGTGAGCAAGGCAATGGCCAGACAAGACAGGAGAGCAGGAGGCAGACTAGAAGGAAGGGGGGGGCAGACCAGCTGCACCACTGAGAAGTGAGTGCGACTCGCTCTAAGCAGAGCAGCTATAGTCAGATAGTTTAAGTAGGTTCTGGGGAGGAGCCCTTCCTCCCACATAACTACAGGCAAGCGCTTTTCCATTATCAAGACTCTGAAAACTATAAAATCACACCAAAAGGACAATGTATTTGGGCAAATAACACTAAGTAAGACTTCCTTCACTAAAGTGCTCAAACAAGGAGAGGGACTGCTGCTCACATATTTGAAGTCTTATGAACCTAACTATTGCCTACCAGCTAATTATATAATACCAATCTTTTACTCAAGGGCAGGCTTAAGGTCCCATTCCTCATTGAAACCCACTGGTTGAAAAGTGTTTAATATAAAAATCCAGCAACTTTCTTTTTGTAATAATCTTCCAGTGCTGTCACCACCTCTATATAAGGAGGGGACCCACTCAATTCCAGAAAAATTGAAGCCTTCACTCTACTCAGATAACTCCCTCCTTAAACGACTACAACCAGAAGGCAAAACAATTCCACAGATCATCAACATATTTACAATGGAGCAATTCATCAAAATCTTTCCTACAGTTGTGCAGCTTTGGGTAAAAGAATACCAACTTGAAAGTGGGGAAAAGGCCATTTCTTTAGCTGAGGACTATTAGATGGCCAGACAGACACAGCAGCAGTGAAGTAACAGGCAAGGAATGGTAAGACCCTCCTTTTCACGATTTAACTCCATATCAGATAAAAACTCAAATGGGGGTAACAAATCTGCACCCAAAACCTTTATTTGCTATAACTTTAATACACCAGGCCATGTTACAAGAAACTGCCATAAAAATAAGGAGGGTAACACTGGAGCAAACTTGACTTTAGGTAACTGTGGCAATATTTAACAGATGTCAAGGTGGGAGATAAGATTGTGAAGGGACCTATAAACTGGAGGGAAGCAGACAGACCCTGGTGTGTGTTGAAGTTCGGGGAAAGTACTGTGCAAAAGGATCGGGTCCTGGGGTCATCTGCATCCATGGGACTCCATCCAAGTGACTCTAAACATTAATGGGTGCAACACCAAATTAAAGTGGAGGTAGTACCAAGGTTACCTCACCTGTGATTACTGGAAATGATTTTCAGGATTTGCTAAGTTTATCACAGAGGAGTAAACCCTGCTGTTTCAGCAGCTGTGTTATCAAGAGCACCGCAAGAAAATCTCAGATGTTGGAGACTGTTTTCCTTTTGTTGACTTTGATTTGACTTGTTTGAGCCCAGGTCCAAGATCTGAAGTCCAGGAAAGAAAGAAGACACCTGAAGAAACAGTGGCAACAAACACTGATGGACATAAGGGGTTGATACAAAAAATGCTGAAACTAAACTGATAACTGATTGTGATTTTTTTCGGAGCAAACTAACAATGTTTATCTCCATGGTTATTTTAAGCAGCTAGAAACGAAACCACTCTCTGTTAGGCTGGGTCCTGCTTCTCATCCACACCATCTAGTGGAATCAGGTATCCTTCCTGATGCCTACAGTGATCATCATATGGTTTACTGTGTGCATAAGTTATATCATCTAAAGCCTCCCCCATTCATATATCTTAGGTCTTTAAATCACTTGACTTTGCTTCACTCCTAACTGATTTTGGTCAGTTGATTGGCCCCATCTCTGCAGCCTGTAATATAAATTCTACCATACATTATTTTTGTCTTAATTTTTGGCTGTATGGGATCATCATGCACCCGCAAAAACTGAGTGTGTGGTTCACATCTTCCTAGATATTGGCTGAGGTACTTACTGGTCTCCACAACAGATACCTTGCCTTGTGTACAGGTACTTTTAAAATCACTGGCTCCCAATCTCCATTAGCCAAATAGAGACGCCTTTGCAATGCCTGTACTAAAACTGTCAAACTTGTGAAGTCTGAATATTTTGCATCAACACTTCAAAACAACATTAAAATCCTCCAAATTCTGGAAGGTTATCCATTCCTTTCACCCCTCAGACCCAGTCTCCATCTCCTATTCTCAAGGTTGGTGGCTCCCTTATCTCTGGACCTTCTGCTGTTGCTATGTCTTTTAACACATACTTAACTACCTGTGCCCTTTCTCTAATCCTTTCCTCCTTCCTCCTTCCTTCTCTCTCTCTCTCTCTGCCTTCCTCTCTCTTTCTTTTCCTTCTCTCTTATCATTCCCTTGTTTCCCTAAGGCACTGCTTGCCCTTAATCCTCTAGGGGGTAGTGCTGGTGGCCTTGACCAATACTTCCCCTTCTCTCAGTTCTTGCCATTGCTCTGTCAATTACTCTGCTCCTTAATCGTTCCTTTTCCTCTGCTGCTGTTCCTGATATTTGGAAACAGGCTACTGTCATACCTCTTCACAAAGGTGTTGATCCCACCTCTCCTGGTAACTTCCATCCAATAGTTCTCCTTTCCACTTTGGTTAAGTTACAGGAACATATTTTTTTTTATCTCAGCTCACTTCCTTTCTTGACAAATCCTCCTTTTTCACACCTTTCCAGTCGATTTTTTGGAAACCCTACTCCACTTCCATCTCCTTCCTTCTGCTCACTAACTTCTTACTCACAGGTATGGATCAAGGACTGATTACTTCTGCCATTTTTATTGATCTTGCGAAACCTTTTGACACTGTGGCACATCCCCTCCTTCTGGACAAACTTAGAGCAGCAGGCCCCTCTCTAACTCTTAAGTCAGTTGGTTTCATTCTTACATTGAAGGAAGGCCTCAAGCTGTCTGGATAGGAAAATCCATTTCATCTCCACTTCCCCCTAGCTCAGGTGTACCTCAGGGGTCTGTCCTGGGTCCTGTTCCTTTTTCCATTTTCTTAAATAACCTCAAAACTGTCTGTTTCTGCGTCTGTTCATATGTATGCTGATGACACTGTTCTTTTGCTTCTGCTCCTCTACCCATGACCCTTTTTCCCAGCTGCAGTTGGATTTTTACAACATTCAGTGCTAGTTCAAGTCTAACCAGCTGTCCTCAATACCAAAAAACAAATAACGGACTCCATGATTTTTGGCACCCGTCAGGTTTGCCAGACTTACTGCTCTCCCACTATTTAATACCATTGATGGTACTAAGATTGAAGATGTTCCTTCCTTCAAGGAGTGCACGACCGTGGAGGGGTTTAAACAGGCATTGAAAACCTTTTTATGGAGTCTCATTTATGATGGCTCCATATATCTCTGATCCCCTGTTATTTATTTTATTTGTATGTTATTTATTCTATTATTACATTTACTGTTTTAATATGACTGGTTTTATTTTTTTGTAAAGTGCCTTGAAGGCCCGAAAGGCGCTTATGCGAAATAAAATTTATTATTATTATTACCTCTGGGTCTGCCTTGACCAGCACCTTGATTTCCAGTGCATATTGATGCACTCCAGCATAAGCTGCACCCTAAGCTTGGAGTATTGTACAGGAATAAACCTAGTATTCCACTTCCTGCCTGCCGAGAAAGTGTAATGAAAATGATTCTCCCTATCTTTGACTACAGTGATTTAGTCTGCAGTGGAGCCCCTAAATCCTCCTTTGCCAGACTGGACCCCTATTTTTATTCTTTCTGTCATTTTGTTCTAGATTGCCCACCTCGTACTTGCCAGTGCTCTCTTTACACAACCTTTTCTCTTCCCTCTCTTGATGTTAGGTGCCTTTCCCATTGTGTCTCTTTTAAACACAAATTCTAGTTTGGCATCCTTCCCTCTTATCTCAAATCCCTTCTGTCCTCTCCTCCTTCTTCCTCCTACAGTCTCTGCAAGAAAATATCCCATTCTCTCTCTATTCTTCTAGAAAATCTACTATTGGTCAATCTGCTTGTTCTTACTGATTTCCTAAACTCTGGACCTCCTTTCCCCTTTCAATTTGATCTGCCTGTTCTCCTTCCTCCCTAAAGTCTCTTCTTTTGTTATCCTACCAGTGACTGACTATGACCCTTTCCTCTTCATTCTCCCCTTCACTAGTTTTGCCCTGTTTATTATTTTCCTTCTTCACGTATGAGTGTACTTTGTGCTCGTATTCATGTACTATTTGCCTCTAATATCTATGGTTATATTTCTCATACTTCTATAGTATTGTATTTGACTTCTTATTTTAGTACTTTTATAGTTTAGCTATCTCCTTTCCCCTTCCCTCAGGCTACTTCCTCAAACAAGCTGTTATCAGCTCATTATGTCTTCCTGGTTAAACTTTTCAATCAGTCAATCAATAAATATGCATACTGTCACAGCCCCAAAAGTGGCAGCAGAGCTTGACAACATTTTCAGCACAGTGGGCATCCCTAAAGAGATTATTACTGATCAGGGTAGCAGTTGTGGTGCTGCATTGCTGAAGGAGCTGTATCACCTACTAGGTATCACTGCCATAAGAACTTTCCCTTATGACCCTCAGACGGACATTCTTGTTGGGTGTTTTACTCAAACCCTAAAATGTATATTAAAATATTTGTTAAGGGAAAGACTGGGACCAATACTTACCTTACCTGCTTTCTGCTTGCAGGGAAGTGCCACAAGCATCAGCAGGTTTTTTGTCCTTTTAAATGTTTCATGTAACAAAAAAAGAACATAGGAAGATAACCCAGCTCAGGAAGAATCTATTACATCTTATATGCATGTGCTGAGAAAGGAACTGGCAAAATACATTGAAATTACTGACAGTAATCAAGAAGAAGCCCCAAAACAGCTGAAGGGGAATTATGACCATGGGGTAAAGAAAAAGTATTTGAGCCAGGTTCAAAGGTCTTGTTACCATTACCCACTATAGAAAACAAACAGTTAATTAAGTGACAATGGTCTTATAAAGTGCTTAGATGTGCTGGCACAGTTAACTATGAAATTGTGACCCCTGATATGAAAAATCTTATCAAGATATACCATGCTAACCTCCAGAAATAAAATGGGTTAAAGACACCTACTGTAAGGTGGCCTTGTTAGTATTAAGCAGAAACTACTAAAGAAGATACTGACATAGCTTATGACAGATTGGAGCAAACTATGACTTCTGATGTAAAGGTGCAAGTTTATTTACCCAGATAACAAATCACAGAAATCTGTAACTTGGTAAAACATTTCCAATTACTTTTATCACAGTGCCAGGCTGAGCTAAAGGGGTTGATCATATAATTGTGACAGAGAATGCTTGTCCTAGCAGACAAGAGTTGTACAGATTACCAGAGCAGTTAAGAGAAGACGTGGTTAAGGAAATACAAAACATGGAACAGTTTGGTATCAGTGAAGAATTAAGAAGTCCTTGGTTATCACCAGTAGTGATTGTAGATACAAAAGAAAGGGGTGTAGAAATCTGCCTTGATTTTGGGAAACTTGATCCAATGTGTGTTTTTGACAGCTATGCTATGCCCAGGATAGGTGATTGGGAAGTGTCAGGTACATTAAAATAGCAGCGGCTTCTCGGGGTCTCAATGAGGAGAGCTGCAGGCAACATCTTCCAGCTGGAAGGACAGGGGCAGCAGAGCCCACAGCAGTGGTATCTTTTGGCAGCAGTGGTGGCATCTTTTGGCCACAAGGGAGAGGGGACCAGACTGGAGATCGAGAGGAGCAGCAAAAGGAGAATTTTTGGGCAGCAGCACTTGGGGTACCATGCGGCAGCCAATCCAGTCACAGAGTAAAGGCCCCAATCAAAGAGCAAGCCAAAGCACCAATTGGAGCAGGGGTGTGCAAGACAAAAGCCTTCCAGGCTTTAAAAGGAAGCCCCAGTTCAAGAAGGCAGAGAATAGCAGTGGCTTCTCAGAGTCGCAACAAGGGGAGCTGCAGGCAGCATCTTCCAGCCATGAGGACAAGGGTAGTGGAGCCCAGAGCAGTGGCATCTTTCAGCAGCAGCAATGGCATCTTTTGGCTGCAAAGGAGAGGAGACTAGACCAGAGATCAAGAAGAGGAGGAGAAGAAGGAGGATTTTCTCCCTGCCTGCCCACCCTAGTCCCGACCTCTACCTTGACCTCTATTAAATGCCCACAGGGTGTGGGGTCATTAAAAAAGAAGATACTCATTGGTAATCTCAAATCACAGAAAAGGGACAAAAGGGCGGATCACTTAAATTTGTGCAAACCCAGGAAGGAAATAATTGGTAATCTTAAAGCATCAGAAAAGTTCAGATCAACTGAAACTGTTCAGAAAATGGGACCGGGGCAGTGCTATTGCTTCTGGGGCTGATCACTTGAGAAACAAGGGGTACAAATTCAGCGCCCCAGATCTACAGAGGATTCCTGTATTTTATAGGGATTTTGTGCCATTTACAGGAAATTGTTTCCATACTTGTATTGGTTACCCAGGACAATGAGGCAATTAAGCTTCCATAGGACGCAATGTAATCTACAGGTGAATTTCCATGGCACTGCAGGGAAATTGCCAATTCAATCTGGGAGCACTGCAAAATTTCTCCTTGTTGAATTAATTATTGTTGCTTGTTAGTTGGCTAACTGGGGGGACAGTATATACTGGTCACTTGAAACTGGTTTGAAAAGGAGACTGGATAAAAGGTGTTTTTATTGCTTCTGGGGCCACTCAAGACAGCAGGAATGGGCTGGTCACTTGAGCAATGGGAGGAAAAAATTACTGTTTGTTGAAATAATTATGGTTGCCAGTTAGTCTGACTAACTGAGGGGAAAGTATCCGCTGACATGTAACAAGGGCTCTAAGTGGATACATCGGATACATGGGGGTTGTTTCAGCTCATATTTTTTTAGGGGGGGCCCCTGGCTGACAGAGTATAGATTGGTGAAAGTGGGCAGGGAGAGGTCTGGGCTTGAGTTGAAATGAACTAAGCTGACTGAAACTTACAGGGAAGGGAGAGCCTAAATTTTGTCAGAAATGAACCATGGCAAACAGGTGAATTGAGAGTCAAACAGGAAGGGGGGCAGGGCAAGGAAGAAGAAATGAGAACAGCAAGGGAGGAACCAGCTTGGGCTGGGGGATCATGCAGATGGAATTGGGAGATCACAGAAGGTGGGGATGGAGAGGGTTGGGGCAACAGCAGCAGCAGGTGCCACCTTGGGGGGGAGACAAAAATCAGCACCAAGCAAGAAAAGGCAGCAAGGCGTATGGGGATGAAGAATAGTTGGCTGTAATGGTTGTGGGGCTGCTGTTTTCATGAGAACACTGTGGATGATAAGGGAATACCCTATCTGTCAAAAACTAAGGAGGATGGAGGCTGAACTGGCAAAGTTTAAGGGGGTACTTGAGAGGAGGGACATTGAAGGTAAAGGATGGGGGGAAGGATGGGGAGAAGATCTATAGGGGCAGAGGAGGAAGCAAGATGGGGAAAGAGGTCAGCAGGTCCTGGAGCAGTAACAGAGGGGCTTGGAGACGGACAAGGCCACGGAGGATATGGACAGGAGGGGGAAGAGGAAATTGAGCTCTGCAGGAGATATTCAGTAGAGTCAAACAGGTACTGGCCTCTGACTGGATTGAGGAACATGAACGGTGCGAGAGGAAGGAGAGCGAGTCCTGGGAGGCCAAGTGAGGGAAGGGAAGTTGAGAGGGGTGCAGAGAGGAGAATATGGAAAGAATGAGACTGTGGGGGGAAGAGATGGGACCGGGAGCTGGGACTCAGATGGGGGACTTCCAAAAGGGCAGGAGGAAAGACGATAGCAAGGAAAGAGGAGAGGAGGACAAGGGTGGGGTAGCCAAAGAGGAGAGGACAGAGGGGAGGATTGGAAACAAGGGGCAAGAATGGGAAGGTGCTCACACTGGAAGCAGGAGACAAGAATGGACAGGATAATAGGTAGAAGCAGGCCTGGGGACAGAAAGGCAGAGGGCAGTGATTACATATGGGGAGTCAATCATTAAAGGGATTCGATGGCAAAGGAGGAAGGTAGTATTCAAAGGGAGGTCAGTGTTCTGTGATCCAGGAATGGAGGTGAGAAAGGCACTCTCTGGGATAAAAGACTGTGTCAATCTAGTGGGAGGGAAACCACACCTGATAGTACATCTGGGAACAAATGACTTGGTGTTAGAAGAGGTGGAGGTGGTGCAAAGGAGGTTGAGGGAGTTGTCGGAGGGCTGTAAGGGTTTGGTCAGCTCCCTGGCTTCTCAGAGGTCCTACCAGTGCAATGTGCTAGCATGGCCAGACAACTCAGGGTAAAGGATTTTAACCTCTGGCTGATGAAGCAGTGTGGAAAGAGAGATTCACATGTCTGGGAGACTGTGGGATACATTGGGGATGAACACCTGTATGCAAGAGACAGGCTACATGTAAGTGATTCAGGGGCTAGATTACTGAGAGTGTAATTGTAGGGGTACATTGATGAGAAGCTGAGGGTAAACTATGATTTAAACTAGACAGGGGGAGTGGCACCGCAAAGGGGATCCCTCAGTGTAATGGTGCAACCCAGCCTGCACTATCCCAGCACGTGAAGTGGAGGACAGATTAAGGAAAGGGGTACTATAAGGGTGGGGGGGCTGAATGGGTATCCTAGGCAATGCCAGGTGCCTAGTGAACAAAATGGCATATCTGAAGGTAGAGGTGGGGCTGGATGACCCCGACCTAATAGCAGTAACAGAAACATGGTGGATGGAGGGACATAGCTGGGAGGTGGAACTACAAGGGTACAACCTATTTAGAAGAGGTAGACAGGGTAAAAAGGGGGAGGGAGCATAGCCCTGCATGTGCAGAAGGGGATAAAGGCAGTAGAAGGTGGGGGGCAAGGGATCTGCTAAGATCCTTTAGGTTACATTAGGGAGTAAGGAGAAGGGGCAATAAGGATGGGGTTGGT
Source organism: Neoceratodus forsteri (assembly GCA_016271365.2). Classification (NCBI taxonomy): domain Eukaryota; kingdom Metazoa; phylum Chordata; order Ceratodontiformes; family Ceratodontidae; genus Neoceratodus; species Neoceratodus forsteri. The sequence goes on from CM028136.1 coordinate 886,528,252, forward strand.
ATACAGGCCACCTCATCTGGGTGAGGAGTTGGATCAGGAACCAGCTAGGGAGATACAGGAAAAGGCCAGAAAAGGGGAAATCCTAGTGGTGGGAGGCCTGAATCTACCGGATGTGGCAAATTCCAGCGGCTGTAACGGAAAGAACATGGGCTTTTTGGAAACCCTGCAGGATGCGTTCCCAAACCAACTAGTTAAGGAACATACTTGGGGGAGGCTATGCTAGATATAGTCTTAACAAACAGAGACAGAATAGGGGAGGTTGAGGTTGGCGAAAACTTGGGAAACAGTGACCATTGGAAGGTCAGGGTCTCCATCCAGGTAGGGGTGGATTTGGGAAGGTCATCCGGCAGGGTGCTTGACTGCAGGAAGGCAAGTTTTGAGAAAATATGGAGCATCCTAAGAAGAGAACTTGCAGTGATCCAGGAGATGGAAGAGGTAGGGCAGCTTTGGGAAGAAATTAAGGGAGGAATTCTCAAGGTCACGGAGCAATGCATCAGGAAAATCAGCAAACGGAAAGGGAAGAAAACCACCGTGGTTCACGGCCTACAGAAGGTCCACGAGGATGGCAGAAAGGAAGCTCTACAAGGATAAACTCAGGGAAGTGGAAAAACAATTAGGCAAAGGAAGCACAGAGGAGAAAATAGCAAGGGAAGTGAAGAGGGGAGACAAGAGATTTTATAGGTATGTGAGTGATAAGAGGAAAAACAGGCAAGGAATTCCAAAACGTGTGTGTGTGGGGGGGGAGGTAGAATTGTCATAGGAGAAAAGGAGAAGGCAACACTCCTAAATGAGCATTTTGCATCCTTTTTCATGACAGAGAAGGAAAGGAAAAGGGCCTGAATTGAGTAGGAAGGGGAGGGAGGGCAAGGAAGCAGACACAAGTCCCTTCACAGTGGAGAGGGTGATGGAGGAGCTGGGAAAGCTAAAAATGGACAAAGCTATGGTACCTGACCAGGTACTTCCAAGGATGCTTCGGGAGCTAAGGGAGGATCTGGTAGGGCCTCTGATAAGGCTGTTTAATCTATCCCTGGAATCAGGGAGGGTGCCGGGAGACTGGAAAAAAGCCAAGGTTGTATCAATATACAAGAGAGGGAGGAAGGAGGAGCCTGGCAACTACCGCCCAGACAGTCTCATCTTATTTGTGGGCAAGCTGATGGAAACTCTCATAAAGGAGGGGCAGGGGAGGTACCTAGAGGAGGAGGGTCTGATTGATGATAACCAACATGGGTTCACATGTGGCAGATCTTGCCAGACAAACCTGATCGAATTCTTTGAGGGGGTTATGGAGGTATATGATTTGGGGGGGGCAGTGGATGTGACCTATCTGGATTTCTGGAAGGTGTTGACTCCAGCTCACATAGAAGGTTGGCAAGCAAATTGAACAATCTGGGGGTGGGGGCTCAGCTTGCAAAGTGAATGGAAAATTAGCTGGATGGGAGTACCCTGAGAGTGGTGGTCAATGGGAAGCACTCTGGGAAACTATTTAATGTGTATGTGGGGAACTTAGAAGAGGGTCTGAATGGAAAGGCATGTTTATTCACAGATGACATGAATATTTATAATAGGGTGCATGCTCCAAGGGTGGGGGGGGGAGGATGAAGCAGGATTTAGCCAGGCTGGAGGTATGGGCAGAAAAGTGGCAGCTGCAGTTTAATGCAGATAAGTGCAAAATAATGCATATAGGTTGAAATAACCCAAGAACCACTTACTACCTGGGGGGATAACACTGCAGGCCATAGAGCAGGAAAGGGACCTAGGAATATGGATCATGGACACATTAAGGGCTAGAAGACAGTGTGAGCGGTTAGTTGGAAAAGCAATGGGGGTGCTGGCATGCATCAAGAGGGGCTTCACGAGTAGGAAGAGGGAGGTGATCATGCCATTATATAAAACACTGGTCCGGCTGCAGCTGGAGTATGGAGTTCAATTCTGGAGACCCCACCTGCAAGGGGACAAGGATAGGCTGGAAACAGTACAAACATATGAACATACGAAATGCTAGCAGAAACAGGCCACACAGTCCATCAAATCTGCTCAATTGTGCATCTAGCCTCTCAACTCTGCAGCTGCCCCACTCTCTCTACCCCACAGTCATTCCCCCTCACCTTGTCCCAACCCCTCTTGAAGCAGCCCACCATCCTACAGAAAACCACCTCCTTAGGTAGAGTGTTCCACTTGTCTACCACCCTCTCTGTGAATTAATGTCTCCTGAATTTCACTCCCAACATCAGTTGGTGCCCTCTAGTATCCCTCCCCCATCTGATCCAGGATATCTCTCTTGTATTTGCCTTGTTTATCCCCTTCAGATACTTAAAAGTCTCAATCACATTTCCCCTGTCCCTCCTCTCCTCCAGTTAATGCATGTTTAGCCTGTTCAGCCTTTCTTCATAGGATTTCCCCCTCCAAACCCTGGATCATCATAGTTGCTTTACACTACACTCCTTCCAACAGCCTGATGTCCTTCTTCAGGAATGGGCACCAGTACTGCATGCAGTATTCCAGGTGTGGCCTGACCAGTGACCCGTACAAGGGAAGGATCACCTCACTACTTCTAGAGGAGATCCCCCTTGCTATACAGCCCAGCCTCTTGTTGACTTTCACTGTTGCTCTCCTGCACCAAGCTGAGTTGTTCAAATTCCCCATTGTAACCCCAGGTCCTTTTCCTCCTCAGTGCACCCCAACTGTACCCCTCCCAGCTGATAGCTCCTCTTCTGGTTCTTAGCTCTGAAGTGCAGTACCTTGCACTTCTTGGCATTGAACCCCAACTACCATGACTCTGACCACTCCTGTAGTTTAGTCAGGTCCCCCTGCAGTCCCCTCCACCCCTCAATGTCATCCATCACAGCTCCCATCTTGGTATTGTCTGTGAACAGACTGATCTCACTCAGGGTCCCAAGTGAGATATCTGCTATGAATATCCCAAACAGCACTGATCCCAGTACAATCCCTGTGGCACCCCGCTTGTTACCGCTGTACCGATGTACAGTCCAAACTGGAAAATCCAGTACAGAGAAGGGCAACCAAGATGATTCAGGGGATGCAGAGAAGAATGTATGGGGAAAGGCTGGAAGAACTCGGTCTTCATACACTGGAAATGAGATGGGAGAGGGGGTGGATATAGTGGAAACCTTCAAGTATGTGAAGGGGATAAACAAGGTTACGGGGCTAGCATCTTTAGGCTGAGAGAAAACAAAACCACCAGAGGGCATGCTTATAAGCTGGAGGGTGGCAGATTTAAGGGAATGTGAGGAGAGATATTTTTCAGAGAGGGTTATACAACCATGAAACAGGCTGCCGGAGTGAGTGATGGAGGTTGACACGGTGGAGAAATTCACAAGAGCGTGGGACAACTATATGGGGCATGGGAGAGGAGGGGAGGGAGGGCAGAGGGATGGGAAGTAAATGGGAGGGGAGTTCTATCTCTGGCAGACTAGATGGGCTAAATGGTCTTTTTGTGCAGGCACAATTCTATGATTCTATGATTAGTACCCTCAGTCTCACAAAGGGTTACTGGAAAATTCCCCTAGCGAAAGAATCCAGAGACAAAACTGCATTTTCCACTCCTGTTGGATTCTATCAATTCACCACCATGGCATTTGGTTTACATGGCACATCTGCTACATACAGGTACATGGATGTAATTCTAGCCCATCACACTGGTTCTTGCGCTGCATACCTGGATTATGTTGTGATGTACAGTCCACCTGGTACACCTATGAGCAGTAATCCATTCTTTCAAAATTGCAGGTATGACCATTAATCCTACCAGGTGCACATTAAGCATGTAGGAAGTCAGATATTTGGGTTATATTGTGAGCCATGGGGCAGTAAAGCCAGAGATTTCCAAGACACAAGCTATAGCTAACAGTACTCTCCCCTAAACAAGAAACATGTCAGATCATTTTTAGGTCTGGCTGGTTACTACCAGAGATTTGCTCCCAACTTAACACAGTTAGCCAGCCCTCCCAGAACTCATGAATGAATGATTCTCAAATAATGTGAAATGGTCTCCAGAGTAGGATGAAGCTTTTCAAGCTATCAAGGCGGTATTATGTTCAGCCCCTGTTTTAAGAAGTCCAGCCTTTGAGAGACAATTTCTTTTACAGACAGATACATCAGTGGTAGGTCTGGGTGCAATTATGAGTCAGAATATAGATAAGAAGGAACATCCCCTTCTGTGTATCTGTAGAAAACTGTACAGCAGAGAGAGAAAGTATTCCACTATTGAAAAATAATGTCTTGCTGTGAAATGGGCAATGAAGTCCCTTATGTTATATCTGCTAGGAGGTGACTTTGTACTTATGTAACCCCCCCTACAAATGAGGATTCCCAAAAGTCTTCTTTGCGCTTGCCTAAATGCCCACTGCCAGGCTGGTGTTCTATGTCCTAGCAATTTAAAAATGTTTGCATGTGAGTGCTCTGTTAGCCTCCATGCCTGTCTCTTTAAGAGCTGCCTATTTCATAGACTATGATTAGTCTGGGTAGGGGCCAAGTAGTTTCAGGCTTCAGTCCCACCTGGGCTGCAGTATTAGTGCTCCATTCTGCCATTGCTATTGCGTAGAGGGAGCCCTACAAGGATCTGTAACTGTTCGCTGATTATCTGCATTAATTGTAAAATATTAGGTTTCTACCATGCCAGTTTGACATCTCAATGTCAACCGGCATTACAGCAACAGGAATCATGTAGACTGTAAATCGCGGTCGGCATGATTCCTTGCAGACTCCCGGACCTGTTTTTCTATCGGGGGGGCTTCACCCCGGACCCCCCCAAATAATAGATTGTTATCTCCAGTTGGAGTTAACTTGAGTTGAGGGTGCTGGACTGGGAGACAGCATGCCACTGTCTCAGGCACACCATCACAGCGACCTGTCGCAAAGTGTCGATTTTGCTGACAGGAGCGTAGTTTGTTGTGTTTGTGTCGCCGTATGGGGGGCATACCAAGATGTTGTAGTTTGTCTATCTTGCCTTCATTTGCAGCATGGACATGTCTGTTAATCACCACCATCTTGGTTCTGCACTGCCTATTGGGACCAATCAGTACCTTTAGGGACCCTAAAATGGAGTTTGTCCCCAGGGGTCTTGTTGGAGTGAATTTCTGTAGGAATTGTAGTTTCTACACTTTGGTGCCTAAATGGACCTGGAGGGGTAGCTCTAGCTGTGACAGACAGATGGATCAACCAATGAAACCTTTTGAGTCTCTAGGAAGTCCCGGTGCTGTCTACAGCAAGGAGTCAGTCTGGACTTAGAGCTGAAACAGTGAACAGCTTGAGAGAGTTGAGCAGCATGGTGAGCAGGGGAAATCGGCGGAAAGGCTGTGTTGGGCCTGCCTGCTACCATCTTCCAAAGTGAAGAAACCCTGATCCTGAGATCAGACTTCATCTGAAATTTCAGCTTTTGCGATCGAATCCTGAATTTTGACAAAGTGAATTGCCTCTGAAGTGGACCAAAGATTTGCCTCAGTGCGATCGGCCTGTCAGGACTTGAGACTGCCACAGAGTTACGGTTTGTGTAGAGACACTGTAAATTGCAACTGGACTGCCATCCAAACTGTGATATTTACTTGCTTTACTATAAGTGTGCTGATTGTGGATTGTGGGTCACGATTTGGTTCCCCACCTTGCTTAATGTGTTATGCTCGTTGGAAGCTGCATCCAGCACTTATTGGACTGAATTCGCATTCATTTCCAACTGGTCTGGGCCTCAACACCCCATCCCAGACAACCGCTCACGCCACTGAGAACCAACTGACAAGAGACCCGCCTGGGGACTTGGCTCCCTGCTCAACACCAACGAACAGGACTGTCACCATGGTGCTTCGTGTGGGCCCTGCTTCTCCTGGCATCCAGCACTTCATCCTGAGGTCTCTATTTCATCCATCCTGCATCCTGTAGTGGGTAGCATGAGTAAACACCAGGGTAGCTCCTTGCAGCAAAGCTTAAATCAAAGTGTGTCAACTGATTTAATTGTTGTTGCTAATCATTTGGGACTGAGCCATCCGGCTCTGGATACAAATTGTAGGTTAAAGTGCATACATGTTTTCTCTCTATCACAGGGCCCCAACCAGCTGCAACACCGGCCTACCCCAGGCAATGCTTCAAGCTAGCCGTAGTTCCAACTGGGTACCCTGAGTGTGTGACTGTGTTACAGGGACCTTTGAGTATATACCTTATAACCTGAATTATTCAGATCTTAAAACAACCACTAGATTTTGCCCCTCTCCTTGTTACTGCCCCTTGAATAAATCAGATCTAAATCTTTTTTGCATTGAAACTGATTGTGGTGAACTTCTGTACAAACAGCACTTAAATATTGTTGGTTGCTGTGCTAACTCTTACTTTTACAGGGGTCTCCAGGGCTGAGCCAGCTGAACCAGCCCTAGTGGTAAGTGCAACTAGTGTGGGGTTAAAATTGCTGTCAGGTGTTAATTGCAATTGTATATTCTGTGAACCATTTTGGCCAATAGAGGAAAAAGAAGGTAGTAACAGTGTCCTGGAGGGCTGTACCCAGGTCAGCTACGCTTACCACTAACCCTGTCCTTCAGGTGGAGGCACCCGTTTTCAGTACCCAGGCCCTTCAACCTGCACTTTGCCTTGCAGGAAGGGGTAGTATCCCTTGGGATAGTGCCAAATAGGAGTTACACTTATAACAGGTCACAATCCTCTCTGTTGACTTTATCAAGTAAAGGATAAAAATCCCAGAATCACCAGGTGGTACCTGGCACTACAGCCATTTAAATTCAAAGTAATGTACAAATCTGGAAAAGAGAATGTCAATGCTGATTTTCTGTTAAGATATGGATCAGGAACTGAGAATTTAGAAGGTTGAAAAAATGTGTGTGCTTAACTGAAATATTAGGTGTAGAAGGTGTTATGAAAAAAGGAACACTGCCTATGCAAAAACTACAAATGTTATAAGATAATGTTAAAAGGGAAATAAAAGAAGATTCTGGAAATCTGTTTTTAGGGGGGGAAAAACAGGTTTCTTTTAAAGAGGAGTGTGTGTGACAGGGTTCGGTAAGACCCTATCCTATTTGTTATGCAGAGAGACATAAAAGCAAGGATCTTTTTTGTCCTGTCCTGTTCTGCCACTTGTCTGTTTCTTCCCTGTTGGATTGCGCAATCAAATTTTTCCTGTGACACCTAGGAATTGGTGACTTCACTGGTCCCTCAATTTCCCCTTGTTAGCTCCCTTCCATCACTTTCTATTCGTTCTTTCTCCATAGCTTCTCTGTGGTTAAAACAATATATATGAATCGTTATATGAAACTGGAATCCCTTTGTTTGTAAATGAGTAATAATTACATTGCTGAAATGATTGCAGAAATCTGTTTGGGTTTATTAGAAAAGATAACAATCTGGAACACAAGCTTGTTTACAGAACTGTCAGCAGGAAACCAGCTCTGGAACTTAATGTATTATTTTGTTGCACCTGCTAAGACTAGGGTCAGGATTCACAAAAAGTATCAAAGTGACATGCAAAGGTTTGCGCTGCACTTTGTGGCTGTGCTGGTGGGCAATAGAGCTATTCACAGTCAGAGAGTGCGGTGTACTCTCTGACTGTGAGTAGGGGTCAGTGCTAACCCAGGAAAAGCAATGGGATATCCAGTAGCGCTGCCTCCACAGCCAACCAGGAAAATGGCCCCACAGCCAATAGTTCTCACGTGCTAAAGTGCTATGCATGAAAGTAGCCATGCATATGAATGCATTGGGCATGCATGGTGCTAGTGGCCATTAGCATGCCCGTTATGGGCTCATTTGCATAGCACTAGTATGGCATTGTATGGCCCCCCCACCAGCCCATGCCCCATGCAGCTACAGTCCTCAAGTGTAGTGTCCCCCCATTCTCCAAACACCATCTATAGAGAGATGTTATATACCCTGGCAGTCTAGGGTCCCTCCCCTCCCAATTGCCCATGTAACATTATTAAAAAGGTATCCATAGTGTAGTGTCCCTCCCCTCTCAGGTCACCGATTCCCATCCCAAAGTGTGCAAAACCTATTCCCTGGTAGTCTAATGTCCTTCCCCCCCACCCTGTCCAATGTGACCTACCACCCTGCCCTATCCTAATCTTTGGTGGTGACCAGCACAGCCTACCTCACACCACTGTGGCTGGCTGCTGACTGAGCTCTCATGGAGCGTGTGTACTGTATACAGTATGGCTCACTGACTGTGACTGGTCAATCTACTTATAGTTTTTCTTTTTCTCAACATTGTTTAGGAGAACCTGTATACCATATTTACACAGAAGGTTATATAGTATACATAGTCAAACCTCGGAGAAGTCATACAACCAATTTTTATCCAGAATTATTTTTCTCTTCAACAACAGCAGTTAATTTGTTCCAGTAGTTGATCATTCTACTTTTAGCAAGGGTGTGTATATAATTTAGGCCAAGCTCTGCTCTAACAAAATAACTTGGAGCTGACTTGTTATAATCTAGACAGTATACAACATTTGAATTGCTGGCTTTTCTGTTTTTTAATTTTTTATTTGGGAAATAGACCAAAACTCTGACCCACGTAAAACCTGGTTATTATATTTAGCCTGGATTGTCTGTAACAAGGGTCTAATGGTATGTTCACCATAAAGATGTTTGAATCTTTTGAGGCCCAGCACTGCAGATTTTGCCTTATCCAGAATATTATCACAATGATTTTTCCAGGACTGATTCCAGGAAAATGTTATACCAAGAATGCAATATGATTTAACTCTTCAATATTTGAGGACACAAAGTGCCAACAGAAATTATTTTCATATGCTCCAAAATAAATGATCTTAGTTTTGTCTATGTTTATGTTTAATGTTAAGTTAATGGCAGAAACATTTAAGATTTCTAGTTTTTTCTGCAGACCACTAGGGAAGAGAAATATAAAGACTAAGTCATCTGCATAAATCAGGGTGGGGCAATCAGTATCCCTACCCTAGGTGAATCTGTGCTAGGTTTTGTCAGAGCTTTCAGCAGCTCATTGATATATATTGAAAATAGGGTGGAGTCAAGGACACAACCTTGCCCTCTGTTACTGAGCAACTTTGAACATAGTGGTCAAGGGTACCCCAAGTGGACAGGATTCCACCAGACCCGCTGAACAACACCACTTTACTTTGCTCACCACTCTCCCACCATTCTTCAGAGTGAAATTGAGGGATGGGTCAGATGTTAAAGGGGAACATTCATGAAATGTGCATATCATAGTTTGAAAACCAATGAAAAGTTATTTTAAATGAGTTCTTGGGCTTACCTGTAGCTGGCATTCATCCAGAAGTATCAAAACTGCTCCATATTGGTATCACATTGCCACCATTTTAGAACCATGTGAATTCATTGATGATCAGGCTGTGGCCAACCACATTGTGGTCAACCACAGCTTGATTGTCATTGACATCACAAGGTTCTATAAAGTGGTGCAATGTAGCATCAGTATACTGTATGACAGATACAGTCATCAATGTGTTTTGACTGATGGCAGCTACAGAGGAGCCCAATACTTCATTTTAACATCTTTTAACATAAGATACCACAGTAGCACATCAGTCTTGTGTCCAGCTGGAAGCATTATCGGAGGCAAAGGCAGATGGTAGACCACAGGAAATGGCAGTGATGTTGGCTAACCTGGACAAAGCACTTCAATCCATGAACTGGTCCATTGTGCATTCTCTCATTCACCAGTACTGTGCATCAAAATACTGTAGGAGCCTACCCAGTGCTGATTCAGCCTGGGGAACACTGTCCTATCAAGTGTTCTTCTTCTGTGTCCACAACTGCTACAAGCTGCAAAATGTGTTCCTTTATGGGGTGAAAGTTGGCAAAGTGTACCTCTGAAAAGGCACCAGTGGAGCATTCCTCATCTGTAGTTTCATTTTTCTCCAGCTGGTATGTATATACCGGTGAGCATGCACAGAAGCTGACCAGGTTAAGCACAGCCCCACATCAAGGAGAAGAAGGCTTAATGTTGTACCAGCACCACCTTTCAAGCCAACCATCCTTCCCACTGGACACCTAGGAGTATCAGGGAATAAAAAAAAAATGCGTGCACACACTCACGCAATGACCTTAAGACAGGTAAAAAACACCAAAACACAAACAACTGAATGTGTTGGGGATTTAATGATAAAACTTCAGCAAACACTTGCAGAGGCAAGCTACTGACCCAGCAAATACCCTCAATGTTCCGTGCTTCAGCACTTTGTCAAGAGGACCCAAAGTGTGCAGCGTAAAATGTTGAGGTATTTTTGCCTGAGTGGTGGTACTGCCTCCTAGCAAGTGTTTGCTGAACTTTATCATTAAATCCTAGCATATTCAGCTGATTGTGTTTGGTGCTTTTTACCTTCGGTATCTTAAGGTCATTGTGTGAGGTGTGTATCATCATCATGATCATCATTTATCCATTCATCCATTACATAACAGTTTGGACATTACAAAGTTAAAATAAATACAACAGTTAAAAACAGCATGTACCATAATAAAAAAGAAGATAAAGTAAAAATAGAAATGATGTAAATAAGTTAAAGTTTTACCAGTATAATATATCTGTGCAATAAAAAAATATTATGGGCTAATAATTTCCTTAATTTTTTTTTGAATGGATAACAGATGCAATAAATTTAACAATCATTATGGCATCCTCTAGGGTCATAGGGTGCAACTGAATAAAAAGAGGATCATAATATAAATTTAGGCATTTTGTCAAAACTGTTTAAAATGAGTCTCTTAGATGACAATACAAGGCATTGTATTATTATGTGCTCCAATGTTTCATGGAAGCTCCTATTACATTTGCAGAATAGCTCTGTGTTTTGTTCATTGTTTTTACCCTGATTGAAATAAATATACTTAGATATAAGAATTCCAAACCTAGCCCAAGTAATCGCTTTTTGGAGGCTTTGGGATAGGTGTAACAACAGATATTTTTCGATCCCTGAGTCAATTTTAGTTTTACTGAACCAAATTGCCTGGTTTTGGCTTTTGACTGACTCCATTTGTTTGTTTTTTTTGGGCTAATCTAAAAATATATTTTTAATTTTGTTTTATATTGAATAGAGATCAAAATACCCTTATTGAAATCTTTCCACAGATGATAATTATTGATATTTTAAGAATAGTGGTCAACTTTAACCAAAGAGAATGAAAGCTTTCAGTATTCAGTGATTTTTTTCTAAAAGACAAAGATAGGTGATACTACTCGTACAGTTCTTTTATTATTATCATTTTATTTATTAGCCTCAGCCAATATGAGACTATTCATAGATTTATTATGTCTTTTATTGGGATACTGCCTAACTCAGTGCGTGCACTATTGAATTAGAGGTGGAGAGGGAACCTGAATATGGCCTTATAGAAATAGGATAAGGGAGTTCTAGATGGGAAATATTCTTTAGTTCCCAAATCTCGCCCCATAGGTAAGTGATGAAATGATTTTGCTTCCCAGCTCTAACAGCAGGCAATACAGTTGATCTTCAAAACTTGAAGTTAAAACAGAGTAATCCTTTCACTATTAGTTTTGCCCTGTCTAACTGTTTTTTATATGTTCATTCCAGAGACCATTTGCTGTAAATGTAACTCCCAGGTAAACATATGACTTCATCACCTCTACTAGTTGTTTCTCAATATAAATTCCAGGAACCACTGATTGACTACCAAAAACATTATTTTAGTTTTAGTTAAGTTAATTCCAAGATGAAAATAGTTACATTTTACTTTAAGTTCGATCCATTTTTCTTTGTAGTCCTGTGTTTGAAAGACAGATTATCACCAGATCATCCGATAAGCCAAAATAGGAACAGGAACATTGTTAACTTTAGGGGAGTCTAATGGTAAAGATTCACCAAATGAAAGAAGAGAGTCTATATAAGCATTGAATAACAATGGTGCTAGTAAGCACCCCTGTTTAACCCCTTTTTTTGGTTTGAAAGTAATCTGTAATAATGCCACTGTTATCAAATTTCTCTGCTGTGTATGTATTTGAATGAAGTAGTACAATAGGACATAATAATTCTAAGGGTAAACATTTTTTATATAGAATTTCCCATAACAATTCTCTTATCACAGAATCAAATGCAGCAGAAAAGTCTACAAACAGTGCATAGAGCTTCATTTTCTTATAATCCTTATATTTCTCAATAAGATGAGATAATATATATATATATATACTGAGGCCCAGATATTCAAAAGGGTTGCGCCATGCGCAACAGGGTTGCGCATGCGCAAGTCCAAAACTGCGTCATTTTGCAATATTCAGAAGGAGGCAGTTGTGCCCCCTTGAAACATGCTGAGCAACAGCTAATGAAAATGAAGGCATGCGCAACCGAAGGGGCGGATCCATGCATAAAGACCACAATGCAATATTCAAAGATTTGCGTACGCGAAGAAGCGGCACAGCCGGAATTATGCGACTACGTGAAATGAGCCAAAATAAAGGCTCAAGGAAGTGGCAAGAAATCACTGCCAGGCTGCCAAGTGGGGAGAGAGAGAGACAGAGACAGACAGACAGACAGACAGCAAAGGGCAGGCAAGGAAAGTGTGTCCCATAGTCTGTAGAGGCCAGCGGGGGTGCCGGTGCAGTGGAAGTAGCAGTCAGGACAGTGGGGTAACACAGCAACACCAGCCCGGGGCAGAAGCCAGGGAGATGGACAGTGCCAGTTTCCACCTGGAAGCTGTAATGAGGGGGGTGAGAATGCATGCTGCAGGGGGAAGTGGCCGTGGAAGGGCCCGTCGGCAGTACGCCCCTGACAGGCGGTACCATGCCCGCAACAGCTTTGAGCTGTACACAGATGTAGAGATCGTGGGCCGGTACCACCTGAACAGGGCAATACTGAGATGGCTCTGTGAGCTGTGCAGTGATGTGATGCAGGCACCCTCACGACGGAGTCACGCTCTGTCGGTGGAGACCAAGGTGACAGCCTGCATGTGCCTGCTCACCACGGGCACCTTCCAGAGGCCGACAGGGGACACCACAGGCATCACACAGTCAGCCACGTCATGCATCCTCACCCAATTCCTCAGCGCACTGCTGCCACATGCTGCGGAGTACATCCATTTCCCCAGCACCGTGGCAGAGCGTACAGCAAACATGCAGGAGTTCCACAGGGTAGCACGTATGCCTGGCGTGCTGGGGGCTATAGACTGCACCCATGTGTGCATCCGTGACGCCACCTGGCCCTGATGGCCATGCATATCGGAACAGAAAGGATTCCCTAGTGTCAACTGCCAGGTGGTGTGTGATGCCACTGGGCGCATAATCAATGTCTGTGCCACACACCCTGGTGGAGCACATGATGCCTTCATATGATATCAGTCTGCACTGTGCCATCAATTCAAGAGTGGGGACATCCCCACAGGACATCTAGTGGGTGAGTACACATGTATGGAATGCAAACTCTGGGCAAGGGTGGGAATGCCACAGGTGCCATGGTAGTGGCACACAGGGAGATGGCCAATATGGACCTGAACATGACACTGATCTCCACTATCTCCACACAGGTGACTGAGGATACCCACCCATCCTGGCTGCTCACCGTATCGGCACCCCATGACCCCAGTGCAGCTATGCTATAATGAGGCACATGCCGCACACGCAACATCATAGGCGGGTGTTTGGGATGCTCAAGGCACGCTTCTGATGCCTAGACACCTCGGCAGTGTTCCCTACAGTACAGCCCCCAAAAGGCCTGTGGGATATTCCTGGCCTGTTGCATCCTGCACAACATGGCCAAAGACCATGGGGAAGCCATAGAGGTCGAACAGGGGGACAGCGATGGGGACGCCAGTGGTGCCGGTGATGATGGTGATGAGCAGCCCCCAAGGATGGAGGGACTCGACTGATCCGGCAGGCCCAGCTGCACCGGGACACCATCACAGAGAGGAGCACTCACAAGCACAACACAGGTAAGTCAAGGGGACATGTGCAACCAACACTGTCCATGCACAAACCACAGGCACACAGGGGAACACACCAGGGGTGCATGGGGTCAGGGGAGTGGAAGGGTCCAGGCATACAAACACACCATCAGGGAGGGGTGAGCACTCCTTATGGACACACACACACACACCAGGCACAGAGCGTACATGGGCAGATGCACAGCACTGCAGAACCAACATTGCTAACACACAGCACCACCGACCACCCCACCACCCGTACTGTCCAAATGGGTGTGTCAGAACCTGGGCACCCTTGCACCTTGGTGTACAGTGCAATGCAGGCATCATCATGCACATGCACCTGTGGACAGTAGTTGGGAGGGTGCAGGTGGTCCCAGGTCGGCGTGGGAGCAGAGCACCCAGCAGTGCACTGCCCACCATGACACACATTGCACACATGGCAGCACCAGACAGGGCCCGCACTGGGAGACAGCTCAGTTATGTAGCACTGTCCCACAGCCACCGCGGATGCATGGGCGGCCCCGCCGTGACCCAACAGCACGGGCAAGCTGAGCAGGGGCCACATGGGGTGGCACTGTTGCACCACCAGGGGTCCCACTGTGCGAACATGACCTTGCCCGCACAGGGGTCTGCAGCATGCCGAACAAACCTGCACCAGGGGTGCTCGGGATGCCCACAGCAGAACCCGGCATCGACAGGCCTGGTGTCGCACGATGCTGGGAACGGGGAGTGGAGAGTGCACTGTGTGGGTGTGCAGTACAGGGGCACCTGACTGTGTGCCCAATGCGTCCGACAGAGACCACTGCCTGGGTCAGTCTGTCAATGGCGGCGGTCCATCCGTCCGCGCATACGGACCCAGCTCAGCTCGGTCCGAGCACCTCCCTGCTGTGCCACCCACGGACACAGACAGTGCCTCCACGGACCTTGCAAACCCACCTCTGCAGCTGTACTGATTCCTGCAGCAGGTGGGTGTGCTCATCCAATGGGTACTGTGCCCCAACGGCATCCTGACCCCCAGGGTGTGGACGGTCCTGATGCACAACACCCCTTGAGGGTGGGCGCTGTTCACCAGGACCAGGAATGGGTGGATCAAAGGGCAGTGGACATGTGCCACTGCTTGACACTGTAACCCCAGACCTGGTGGGTGGGTGACTGCTGCTGCTGACCCTCCAACCACTGTGCCCCCGGGTCCACTCGTTCCACCGCTGTGCTGGCAACAGTGCCAGACACCTGCACAGCCACTGGTGCTGCCCCACGGGTGCTGACAGGCACAGCCTGGGACCGTGCCAGCATGCTGGTACACAAGTTGGAACCAGACAGGCCCAGGGGCATGTGCTGGCCTGCCGTGTGTCCGTCATGGGACACACAACCATCACTGCCCATTGCAGGCCTTCTATCATCAATGGTGCAGGTACGTGCTACTGCCATGGTCACAGCGTGCTGGCATGCTTGCATGCCAGACTGCTGAGACACAGGCTGTGCACCCCCCGCACCCGTATCACTGACACCAGAGTTTGCGGCCCAGCGTGCATGCTGCTGCAGTGCCTGCTGGCTGGTGGTGGAGGTGGATGCACCCTCCTCCATGTCCAGCAGGTCAGCATCACTGTCTGGACCCACCACCACCATCTCCTGAAGACAAACAGGATCTGTAACAGAAAGAGAGTACATGTGAGTGCATGTGAACAACTGCCCCCCCAAACACCACCACCATGTCATACCGTGCAGTGATGGGCTTCCACCTGTCTGGAATCCTCCGCCTGGTATGCCCTCAATGGTGCTTGGCTGCATGGCTATGACCAGTGTCTCCTCAGTTGGGGTCAGCTGCAACACCACTGGCGGGCCCCCACCAGTGCCAGCACGTGCCGCCCTGAAGGCTGCCACCTTCTCCTTCAACCTCCTGTGGTCTGTCCCCATCTTTTTCTTGCATTCCTGCACGGAGCGCTGGTGGCTTCCATGCAGGTTAACGGCCTGAGCTACCCCCTCCCGTGCAGCCGCATGGGACTGAGGGGTGCCCCTCCATCCACTCAGCACTGGCTCCTCATCCAGGTAGGCCTGGAAGAGAGCCTCCGTCTCTGCTGCTGTAAAGTTGGGCCTCCTCCTACACCCACCGTCCTCACCCTCACAATGACTCTGCTCGGTCATGGCGATCTGTATGGGGGGAAGTGGACACCTGTCACTGTGCAGTCTACAGCATTTTCCCATGACCATCGTCCTGAACATCACACAGCATGCAACTCACCTCTCACCTGCAGTAACCGAATCTACAACGCAGCCCAATGTCGCACATTTATAGCGCAATACATGCAAATTAGGGGGGAGCAACTATAATGACATGCAAATCGTGCCACTGCACCTCTTGAATGGCTGATCAGCTGATTTGCATGTGTCAGCTGAATATCGCGAATCTGCACTTTGAGCAATACGGAAGAGTCGGCTGAGCCAATGGCACAGATCTGTGCTACCTGTGGTACACGTGCGCATGCCCAGATAACTTCGTAGGCATCTGTCGCACTGCTGATGTGCTGAGCGTGATCGGCAATTCAGGCCATGGCCACCATTGTGCCAGTGGCGCTGGGCAGCACGGCACTATGGCGGCACTGTGGCACTACTGCAATACTCCACTGTTGCACTGGTACGCAGCTGATCGGGTTGTGCAGGATGCCTATATGTCAGATGGCACTGTGCGTAGCCTTGCGTCATTGCCCATGACCTTGTGTATGACCTTTGCCCCCTGGCACTGTTCGCCTGCCATGTGTACGTCCCTATTGCGCTGTCTGGTGACAGCGCTATGTGAAGTGACGGCGCTGTTCGAACAGAGCGATTGGAGCCTGTGGTGGTCTATTGTGCAACATCTCCACGTGGGGTTACGGTGCAGCTGGGCACCATATTGCCTGCTGTAAAGTTGGTGCCATGGCTAGGAGGAGGGTGATGTCCTGGAGCCAGCTTGAAGTGGCCAACTTGGTGGCCCTAGTGGAGCCCCACTCATGGCACTTTTATGTGAGGTGTCCCTCACCATTGCCCGGACCAGCTGTGGCAGCAAGTGGCCACTGACCTGGTGGGGGTCACTGGACAGTGCCGGTCAGCTGAGCAGTGCCGCACTGCACAGTGACCTCCGCCGAGGGATCCTGATCTGCTGGATTGGCTGTGGTCACATGCCAGGTGGGGCATGGTGCCTAGAGGCCAGGTGGTGTGCCATATATGCACCGATTATCTGTAGGGGTGTGTGTGTGTTTGGTGGCTGTGCATAGGTGATGGCTTGGCCACGGTTGGCTGTGTCAGTGTGTGCAGCTGTGAGATGACTGGGTATGGCTGTGTGGGCAGGCACTGTCACTGGGGCAGGGGCAGTCTGCTTTGAGTCACACTGATGTTTGTCTCAACATATGTCTCCTACAGGCGGGGATGTGAGGATGCGGGCAGCGGTGAAGAGGGCCATGCCGGGACCCATTGCCAGCAGGGATTGGAGCCCACCAGCAGCAGCAGTGCCAGCAACAGCACAGTCGGAGCTGCTTGAGCAGTGTGAGTATCATGACTTCATGGATGCTATTGCATGCTGGGGGGCCAGTAGCCATGCACAATACAAACATGCAGGAAAGGGGAGGTCATAATTCCACTATACAAGACACTAGTGAGGCCCCACCTGCAGTACAGTGTACATTCTGGAGACCATACCTCATGTAGGACGTAGAGTGGCAGAGAAGGTTCAGAGGAGGGCAACAAGGATGGTGCATGGCTTGCATCACAACTCCTAGGGAGACAGGTTGAAGGAACTGAACTTGTACTCCCTGGAGGAGGAGGAGAGAGGATATGATTGAGACATACAAGTATCTTACAGGGTGGAACAGGTGCAGGAAACACTATTTTGAAGTGCAAAGATGTTCCAGAACTACAGGGCATGGGATGCAGTTGGAGGAGGATGATTCAGAGGAAATATGAGCAAGACTTTCTTCACAGAACAGGTGGTGTACAAGTGGGACACCCTGCCAGAGGGAGTGGTGGGGGCTGACACACTCACGGGATTTCAGATGGCATGGGATAGACATAATGGAATTCTTGAGGTCAGGGGTAAGGGGCAACAGACTTCTAGGTAAACAAAGTAACTTACAGGCTGAAATGGACAGACTGTGTGGGCCATAGGCCCTTATCTGCCAACACTGGCTATGTATGTATGTCTGTAGGCATGACACAGGTGACATGCATCACTGTCCAGTTTCACAGCACGTCTGTGTATGCATCACTGGTGGTCCGTGCATGCACTGGGCACATAGCTGTGTAATTGGCATTGCATCACGTTGCCACGTCACTTGCCAGCCTTGTTTGTGCTCGTGATGGACATAAGGTGTGTGTGTGCAGTGGTGCGCATAGTTGGTGCTGCCTGTTTGTGATGGCCATGTGCATGTTCACTGTGGGTGGGTGCATGCCATCACAGGTGCGGGACATTGGGCTATATGGCTTGCAGGTTGGGTGGTGTTCAGAGTTGTGGTCAGTCACAGCCATTGACTGTGTTCCCATTTTCCTAGGCCTCGAGATTCTCCATCACATTGGGAGGATGTTCGGGGACTGAGACAGCTATGACAGACAACCAGGCCATCCTACAATCCATCCACCACATGGCATTGCAGGAGGCGGCACAGGATGGGCTCCCACCAGCCGGAGGATGAGCCAGCTGCCCCATAGTTACTGCTACCCTTCCCTTCTCCCATCCCTACCACCCTGCCTTCCCTCTCCAAGTTTGTCATCCCTACCCTTGAACACTCCTACCTTGTACCCTGTCCCCTTGTAAATAGTTTGTTATTGTTCTGGTTGTGTTGTTTATCTGAATATACATTTCTATTTTGATATGAATAATGTGTTGGTCTCTGATTTGCAGCTGGCTATGGGTGCTCAGTTGCAGGGGTGTACATGCCATCTGGGGTGGTATGGTCCTGGGTATATGTGTGTGTGTGTGTGTGTGTGTGTGTGTGTGTGTGTGTGTGTGTGCATGGGGAGGTATCTCCAGCATGGCAGTGACTTTCTGTTGGTCTTGCAGTCTGCTGCCACCCACTGCTGGGTGCACAGGGTGTGTCTGGCTTGTAGGCTTCTGTGCTGCACGGGGTTGACGTGTGCTGGGGGGGATGCATGGTTTCCTCAGTGCCAGTCACTGCACATAGGTCGTGTCTTGGGGTCACAGTGCAGGGTGTGCTTGCGCGATGGGGCTGATGTGCACTGTGGTTGTCAACCCCTGTGTGTGGCACTCTCAGCCTGCCAGTGGTTGTGCTGGGGTGTCATGCTCTGCTATGCTTTGTTGGCTTGTCCCCATGGGCCAGTAGATCATCCATCCCACCCCCAGTGATGCTGTGCTTGGGGTGTGCAGGTGTGGTGTGGGTTCTGCAGTGTGTTCCTGTGCCCATGTGTGGCATGGCTGGCGGTGGGCCCCAGCCTGCCTCCCTGGATGTGCAGTTCCATTGCTCTGGGGGCTCTGCTTGTGCTATGGCACCTATGGAATGCTCAGCTGGGCTGCCCTGGTTGCACCATAGCGCAACATTTCGGCTCAGCTTCTCCTTCCTGGTTGCGCTATGGCGCAGTATGTGCGATATTCAGATGTTGGTTGCTTGCGCAATTTGTTCTGCTCCATGTTTGAATATCGCACCTGTTGCGCATTTGCGCAACTGGTTTGTGCTTGCTCCTGCTGTTGCGCTCATTTTGAGCGCAGTTTGAATATCTGGGCCTGTGTGTATATATATATATATATATCTATATATATATATATTATCCAGGTTTGAGCATCCCTGAATAAACCCTGATTGAAAATTAGATAATGGATTGTATTTTCCAACCCAGATCTGAAGTTTGTTTAATAAAATTCTAGAGAAAAGTTTACCACTTGTATCTAAAAGACTTACAGGGCGATAGTTTGAAGGGGACTGATAAGATCCTTTTTTGTGTAAAGGAACTATAATGTTTCTGTTCCATGATGGCGGAAGGTACCTTTCTCTAAAACAGAGATTAAAGAAATTTACAAAGAATGGTACCCAGTAATTCATATGATTTTTATATTCTCACCTGGAATGAGATCCAGACCAGGGGCTTTCTTTATAGCTAATTTAAATACAGCATCTTCAACTTCCTTAAAGGAAACTGATAATGGTTGGTATTCAGCTAGTAGGATCTTATGCGTGGTTTGATGCAAACTAAGTACCCAAGGGTCTGTAGTAAGTAGTTTTTTAAAATGCATAATCCATGTGTCTTGTGGTATATGGACTGATAAAGAGCAATAATCGGTTCTTTCTCCCTTAGAGACCATTAACCAAAATGCCTTGGTATTGTTGGATCGTATAATATCGTACATTTTTTCCCATTGCAGTTGCTTGAATTCTAATTTTTTATTTTCAAGAAACTTGTGATATAGTTTCCTTACTTCTTTTAAATATACAAAATTCTCTCTGGTTGGAAATTTCTTAGTATATCTAATAATTTTCATTAGATACTGTTTTTGTTTTTTACAATGATTGTCGAACCAAGTATTTATGTTAATTGAATTTGTTGTAAAATTGTATATTTTGGATCTAATTGCTTAGTAAGCAGTCTCCAATAATTCATAGAGATTTTGAGGGGAGCAAGAATTGTATGCTAATAAGAATAATTTGGCCATCTGGGGGGAGTATATTAGATCTAATATGCTTGTTGTATTAATTGCTCTTAGTGATAATTTTAGTTGCCCTCTAGACTCTAACTGGATTTGATTATCTTTTGTTGAGTTTTTTATTATTCTTTTATCTACTCCAGAATGTCTCTCAGAACCGAGTGTATCAGTATCAGCTATCAAGGCTGCATGGCTACTTTCTGGTCTCATCATGACCACAAGGGAGCGAAAGTGTTCATAACTGTCAGGAGAGATAAGCAGATAGTCAATAACACTCTTTCCCAATGATGAAAAATAAGTGGAGTTCCCAATTAAGTCTCCCTTAATTCTACCATTAAGAATTAGAAAGTGATTGCTATTAATAAATTCAACAAGTTTCTTCCCAGCACAGTTAAGGACAGTGTCAGCTGATTTTCTTGTTCCCAGATCTCCCAGATAAACCATAGATTGAAGCAGTGATAAGCTGTCAGAATTAGCAATTTGGGCATTAAGATCTCCACCCAAAAGAATTATATTAATTGTGTGTTTTATTATTAATTGATCAATTTTGGTGTCCAGTTTGGACCAAACATTGTTATTGGTTAAAGTGTGATAATTAGGGGGGTTATAAATGTTTGCTATAAGAAATAGATAGTTTTCCCATTTTACAACATGTAACAATATATTATCAGCCAGTATGGTATGATCCAAAACCAAAATGCCCTTTTGTATCATTATAAACGTAGAGAATCCCCCTCTAGGTCTACCGTTCTTCCTTATATTTTTTGCAGGAACAAAATAAGATTCATAGCCATTTAGCAATGTCAATTCCGTAGCCCAAGTTTCCTGGAAAAGTAATATGTCAAATTTTTGGCAGAACTTCTGCCAGTCAGGGTCTGAATAATTAGTGGAGAGACCTGCTATATTCCAGGAAACAAATTTTGAATTTTCAATTAATACATCATTACTAGATGTATTTAAGTCATCTAGTACAACATCCAAATGTATGTGACCTAGATTAACTAGTCAAGGGTTAGGTTTAGAGATACTATTCTGGTTAAAGTGATCTGATCCAGCAGTAAAATCAACTATAAATAATTGGGCACAATCCTATTTAGTCAGATTTTGCATTAAAACAGAATAGAGATTTAGATTTATTACAATATCAATTTGTGTCTCATTGGTTTCAGGAAATATTCTAGAAACAGATTTAAAATCTAGAGGGGAGATATTAGTATTTAAACAGAAACTCAATAATTTACTAATGAATGTGTGCATGTTTTTTTGTTTTCCCTGACTATATGCTAGTAGTTATTGCCAGCTCCATGTACCATTACAGTGGCTTTGTTTTTTTCAATTGAGTACCAGGGAATGTCTAATTAAACTAGGCATGGTGATCAGGATCTGGGGGCCAATAGACTACCAGAGAATGTCTAGTTATCCTGGGCATGGTAATTGGGGGGGCCACTATGCTTCCAGGGAATGTCTAATTATACTGGGCATGACGACTGTGGGTTAGGGGTCCACTACTCTATCTGGAAATGTCTAATTATACTGGGTATGGTGATTGAGGTGATGGAGGCCATTAGGCTACCAGGGAATGTCTAGTTGTACTGGGTGTGATGATCAGGGGTGGGGGTCACTAGACTACTAGGGAATGTCTAATTATACTGGGCATGCAAATCATGGGGTAGAGGGCCAGTAGACTACTGGGTATGTCTAATTATACTGAGCATGGTGATTAGGGGCCACTAGACTACCAAGGAATTTCTAATTATAATGAGCATGGTGATCAGGGGTTGGGGGCCACTGGACTACCAGAGATTTTCTAATTATATTGAGCATGGTCATTGGGGGTAGGGAGGCCACTAGACTACCAGAGAAAGTCTAATTAGACTGGATTTTGTAATTGGGGGGCAGAGGGAGCCACTGGACTACCAGGAAATGTCTAATTATACTGAGCATGGTAATTAGTGGTGAGAAACAACTAGACTATCTGGGAATATATTTAGTTATACTGGAAATGGTGATCAGGGGGTGCTGGGGCCACAGGGCTACCAGGGAATATGTTTACTTATACTGGGCATGGTGATAGCGGTTGGGGTTCACTTCGCTAGCAAGGAATGTCTAATTATACTGGACATTGTGATTAAGGTGGCCGGGGCCTGTAGACTACCAGGGAAATCTAATTATTCTGGGCATAACAATGGGTAGGTGGGGGCCGCCAGACTACCAGGGGATGTCTAATTATATTGGTTATGATGATTGAGGGTGGGGTACCACTAGACTACCAGGGAATGCCTAATTATACTGGACATGTCAATCAGGTGGTGCGGGTCACTAGACTATCAGGTAATATGCTTAATTATGTTGTAGTAAAGCTTTGCACTCAGTAGAGTATCGGTCTGTATGTTGTTTAAAACTGTCCAGAAATACAGTAAATTAGTGCTTCAAAATTTACTGCTAGCAAGGTGCAAACTAGTAAAGGCAGGGAGCTCCTTCAGTCCAAACAAGCCCCGGCACTTCGACTGCTTGGTCTTTGTCAGGGGGCTGGATTATTGGACTCAATCCTCCCATTTTTATGTCATGACCTATCAGTCTTGTAGTGATATCCAACTGTTCTGTAGTTACAGAAAGAGAAACTGATGATCAGTGGCAGTGGTGAGCGTAAAACCTGGAGCACTACAAATGTAGGCAAATACAGAAAACAGGAGTGGTGACCAAAACAACGAGTGCAAGTTAATCACAATTTAGTGCACAAAGTGATATAACTAAAAAAACAAACATTCATTAGTAAACAACTGGGCAAGCTTTAAAATTGGTATCTGATATAACATACACTGTGTGCAGAAAATAGCTGTAGAAATTCTGTAGAAAAGGGATACATAATTTGAACTTCTTCACTGCAGCAAAGAAGATACAGATAGAGAGTTGGGGCTTGATTCTCAGATGTGCTGGAATGCCACCAGCCACGGGTACACCAAATAGATGGCGCATGAGGCTTGCAGCATTCCATGGCCAGCAATCAGAATTCTCAGTCTCGTCTGCCACATGCTGCAAGCTAGATCAGCTTTTTTCTAGTCTAACTTTGCAGCAATCAATCAATCAAGTCATTATTCTACTTGGCAAAGCACCATTGAGCAACCTCATTTGCAAGGCGGATCTGGACATATGCATGTGAACAAGCATAATACAGATACACAACAGAGGAAGGCTACAGTAATTGGCATAATGGTAAACAAATAGGGGTTAACCAGCCAATACAAAAGACAGTGTAAGGTAATACATACAGTGATAATACGTACAACTGTATATACTTATCTGAAGGTTCATAAAGAAAAGGAGAAGGAGGAATTGCAGAAGAGCTGCAGGTGGAGGGGTTCAGGGGATAGCTGGGGGCAAGTGCTATAGGCAAGAGCTAAGATGTCAGGACTTCAGCAGAAACAGTTGCAGGATTCATGGAAGGAGCATAGGTATAACTATTTGAACATGGAAAATGTTATGGGAACTGCTAGCTTCAGAGATTATTGAAGGCTGTTCCACGCTTAGGGAAGGGCACAACTTACAGAAGACTTTCGTAGCGTGTGTTGACTTTAGGGCAAATTAAGGAGATATATGAGAGGCTTCTCAGGACCTAGCTACCTGTGGGGCAGATTGGAAGACATTCTTGTATATATTGAGGCAGCTTCTTGGTAATTGCTCTGAAGGTCCAAAAAGCAATGTTCTTCTGCCTTCTAAATTTAAGTGAAGTCCAACCTACTATGGCATACAGGGAGCAATGATGGGTGGAATGTGGGGCTCCAGAGATAAATCTTATGGCTCAGTGGTAGAGCATATCAAGCTCTGATAGTGCTAAAGCAGGTCCTTGCCCATACAGGAATCAACATAGTCCAATAGAGATAGAAATGTCATTTGGACCAATTTCTTTTTGGCATCATAAGAAAGAAAATGCTTAATCTGGTAGAATAGATCAAGTCTCTGTTTTAGCTTCTTCAAATGTTCCTCAATGTGAACGGAGAAGGAAAACTTATGATCAATCCACATCCCCAAATATTTAAACTTAACGACAAAGTCTATGGAATCACCAAGAAGAGTAGTAATTTGCAGTAAAGAGCCTTGGGAGGAGGGATTTAGGGTGTGCATGAATGGTGAGAGAAACATGGCCTTAGTTTTTTTGCATTTAATAAGAGCTTTTGCTTCAAAAGGTTCAACTGCAGCTGGTTAAACTCTTGTTGGAGATCTGAACATGCTTGCTCAGGAGTAGGTCTATCAATATAAATGACCGTATCATCTGCAAAAAGATGAATATTGGCTGATTTAATATCTGAATCAATGCCGTTGATATAGAGAGCAAAGAGTTACGGACCTAGGATGGACCCCTGTGGTATATCTCTGTAAGGCTTTTAGGGGGGAAGTCACCATCAGCTTTAACCTGTTGGAGACTCCCTGAGAGGTAATTGGAAAACCAGTTCAAAGCTAGGGTGTCCAGAGCAATGTTCTGAAGAGTAACCAGAAGCAAGTCATGATCCTTTGCGTTGAATGCCTTGCTTAGGTGAAGGAATAAGGCACCTCCGTATCTCTTGGCATCTAATGTGCCATGCCAGTCATTAGTGACTTTTGCAAGAGCTGTGATTGTGCTGTGGCCTGCTCTGAAACCTGATTGAACTGGATTTAGTAGGTTGGAAGTGTCTAAGTATCTCCTAAGTTGTGAATTAACTAACTTCTCAAGCAATTTAGATAGTATAGGGAGCAGGGATATTGGTCTATAATTATTCAGGTCACTAGGATCGCTTGATTTAAGCAGGAATAGCATGAGCAGTTTTCCAAACAGAAGGCAGGTCACCATGGGTGAGGGACATACTAAACAGGTGAGTGATAGGCACAGACAAGATATGGTATCCATGTTTTAGGAAATAAGGGTCAATAAGAGCAGCACCCCCACCCTTTCTGATATCCAGATTTAGGAACAAGTCTACTTGTTTCAGAGTTACAGGACAGAAGGAGAAGGCTGTATCTTGGACAGTGGTGTCGGAGGGTGAATAATCAGTGTCCTGGGTACAAAGTTGCATACAGAGATTATTAGCAGGGGAGGTGTCAAAAGCAAGCCCTGCAGTGGCAACGTGCTCATTGAGGACTTCAAGTATTGTCAGTTTGTCAGTGATGGGGAAGCCATCAGACATGATTTTAGCTGGAAGGGAGCTTGAAGACATGTCCCCTTCAATATCCTTAAGAGTCTTCCAAAATTTGGCAGAGCAATTGGAAGTGAACTCCAGTTCAGACTTGAAATAATTAGCTTTTTCAGCTCTAATAAGTTTTGTACAATGGTTCCTAGCCATTCTTAAGGCTGTCCAATCTGCAGGAAGTTTAGTTTTCTGTTCCCTTTTCCAGAGACCATCCCTTTTGATCAGGACAGCCTTCAGGCCATCTATAGACCATGAAAACAATGTTTTCTTTGTGCACATTTTAACCAACGGTGCATGTCTGTTTATGGTAGCAAGTACAATATTTTGAAAGGACTCACAGGCCTCGTTCATTGACTTGGCCAGGAAGAAATCCTGCCAGTGTGAGTTTTGAAGATCCAGGAGGAACTCATGAGGATCAAGATTGCATTTGCTTTTCTTGGAGATGAATCTTGAAGTAGAAACAGATTTGATAACTGATCTCACACAGGCAATAGAGCAGTGGTCACTAAGGTCAGTGAAAAAGACTCCTGCATGGGTACAGAAATGGGGTTTGTTTACTAGGATAAGATCAATCAAGGTGCTGTTTGCAGGGTTTTTCTTGTTAGAGTGAGTAGCTTCAGTAATGTGCTGTGTAAACCCGAAGGTGTCGCATATATCCTTAAGAGATTTGGAGCTGAAAGAGAGCCAGTCCATGTTAAGGTCACCCATAATGATGACCTCTGAGGACAATGTATCCAAGACACTGCCCAGGTGGTTTAGCACCTTTAGCCCAGCCGATGGAGGTCTATAGCATCCTATGATACAAAGTGATGAGGAAGGCGAAAGCTGAACCTTTAAAATCAGGCTTTCAAATTCCTTTGGTATGGAGGTGGAGTCAATAATGGAAGTGGTAAGCTTATCATGGATATATATCACTACTCCACCCCCCCTTCCCAGTATGCCTATCGGATCTGAAGATGTTGTATGATGGGATACTTATTTTGGAGTCCAGAGTAGATGTTCTGAGCCAGGATTCTGTCAACACCAATTAATCTGGCTTAGAATGATAGATCCATGACTGTAAGGCATCATGGATCCCAATCATGAGACCTTTTAATAGGGTTTGCACCTAATATTTGGTGCAAGCTGCCGTAAAGAGGGCAAAGTGTTGCAAATGCATGTAACTTTTGTGACTCGGATGCAAGGTACGGCAATGCGTTCAGTGCAGCTCTGCATTTGATACAGGGTTTTATGCAAGCTCTGCATCAACCTTTGAGAATTGCGCCCTTAGAGAAAGTTGCCCAGAAACCTCCTGTTGCTGCGATCACCCCTATTTTGTTTCCTCGGCAAGAGATAGTCTCGAGGGATCTGCTGGCTTGGAGTGTCATATTGCCTGTTATTGATGCTGACAGGAAAGGAAAATATTAAACAATTAGTCAGATTATACAGTGGTTATACAGCATTATATACAAAAGTACCAACATTCTTTAACATAGACCATCAGTAATGTATTTGTAAGAAAACACTTTATTCAGAGAATAGGTTTTAAATCCTGGTCCAGATTCAAACCCTGAGGTCTGAGAGTGCCAAGTCAGAAAATCCAGTAACTTTCTCTATGTAGGAGACATGTAAGTCTATCATTCCCATGGTTGCCTCTTTCCACTCTTATATTTTTATCAGCATAATTGCAATAATACTAATAGTGGTCTTGGTTTCTTTGGTAATGACCAGAATAGGGAGGTTAATTAACACTTTGACCGCATTGCTTATTACATCTGCTCCAGTTATTACCTAGTAAACCCAGACCATGTAAACCCAGACCACCGTGGTGTTATCACCAGGTTCAGATTTCATCAGGTTAGCATCCACAAACATTCACAACTCATACTCAAGACCTACATCCCTAAATTCTAAAGCTTCTATTAGCCATAATTTGGCAAGTTTCTCTTCTTTACTAGTATTTAGTCTCACTCAAAATGAAACTATTACCTTTGGTATTGTAGTGCTGAGTGAGTATTGACCTCATTCTGTACTCACTAGATTTGCAAGTTTGGCTTTGGGATGAGTAAGCAGTGATGTATATGGTTTGCTACTCTTTCTGTAGTTAATCTCTTTATTAAAAATATTTCAGGTTACAATGCAAATCAACTAAGCAATTAATACAGGAGTATGAAAAAGACAGCTTACCTGTGTGCACACAGTTATGGCACTGAAAGCAGTGAATGACCCATGCCAAACAGGGGTATAGGGCAAATACAGTACTTAACAGTTCATCTTTGGTGAATGTTAAGTAAGCAATAATGCCAGACAAGGTGGGCAGTATTGGGCTATACTGGACTGCTCAGGGGTGTAATGAGGCCCGATGCCACAGATGGAGGGCCTTATAACCCCAGGAAGGGCCGGTATAGCCCAATACTGCCCACCAGAAAATATTACTGTGCTTAGAAAAATGGGTTTAGTGTTCATTTATATGAAATAACAAAAAAAATCTAAGAACTTAAAAATGTAATAATAAATAATTAAAAAACTCCTATTTGTGTGAAGTAGTCCCTGGTCTACAAAGTGCTGGCATTGGCAGTAGAGGGTGCTATAGCCATTATGTTGAATGCTGCAGTCTCCCTACCCCTCTAATTTTTCCCACCTGAGTAGTGGTCTTTTTTTTTGTTAAACTGCAGAGATGGGACACCGGAAGTAAGCAGGAGTAGCAAGAGGCAGCACAACGCTAAGTTAACTTTCTTTCTTTTTTTATTTTAAACTGGCTCTGAGATTTCTGCCTTTATTTATAATCCAGTTTCATTTATCTTTTGGTGGGATATCGGCACTACTAGAAAGTGTTCGGGACTTCTGAAGTGGTGCAGGCGATCAGCTGGCAAGGTGTGATAGCGAGACTGACTGCACTGCAGGAGAACAATGTAGGAAGGCAGCTGCAAAGGCTAACAAAATGCTGGGTTGCATTGCAAGGGGTATATCCTCAAGGAGGGAGGAGGTAATTCTGCCACTGTATAGGTCATTAGTTAGACTGCACCTGGAGTATTGCGTGCAGTACTGGCACCCATATCTGAAGAGAGACATTAAGTTACTGGAGGAGGTGCAGCACATGGTGACAAAGATGATCAAGGGGCTGGGGGACTTATCATACGAGAGGAGGCTGAGGGAGTTGAACATGTACTCGCTGGAGGAGAGGAGGGATGGGGGAACATGATTGAAACCTTTAAGTACATGAAAGGAATAAACAAGACAGGTACAGAAGGGCTGTTCAAAGTAAGGGAGGGGAGGGATACCAGAGGCCATGATATGAGACTGGAGGGAGGAAGGTTCAGGAGGGTGATGAGGCGACACTTTTTTACAGAGAGGGGGGTGGTAGCTGGGTGGAATGCATTACCTGCAGAAGTGGTATCCAGTAGAACAGTGGACTGCTTCAAAAGGGGATGGGACAGGACAAGGGCGAGGGTCAATGGAGGGGAAGGGTGGATGGGAGGGGCAGCTGCAGAAAAAGGAGGGCTAGCTGCACATTCAAGCAGACTTTATAGAAATCTAGGCCTTTATCTGCTGGCAAATTTTGTATGTTCGTAACAACAGTAGTGCTAAATTAATCTGGTAACAAGAGCAAGGGTGAGCTTGAAGTCCAAGTGACGATCAAGGGACAAAATGTGTAAGTGGAAAAAAAAAAAAACTAATATTACCTTATCTTGGGTTGAGTGGGGCTGGAACTGAGGAAGCAGTCTTTAGCAGTACTTAGCAAGCGACGTGCTAGCCCTACAAGTACTGACAAGAAAAACTTGTTCAGTCAGTATTTAACTGGGTTTACTGTGTGCCACATGTGAGGTTTTTGCATAGAAACCTTTTTTTTATTTTGTGACGTGATCATTTCAGGAGATGGGGGCAGCCTGTATCTCTCGCCAAGTGAGAGAAAAAATGGGGACAGTTTTTTTTATATATTCATTGTTTATGCACCCTTACTCAGTGCACTAGACCCCTATCCTTGGGGAGCCCTAGGCTGTGCGCACTCCCATAGCTCCTCTCCAGGTATCTCAGTCTGGGATCTGGTAGAACTGTCCCCATCCTGCCTCAGTTTACCCCCCTGAGCGGGGAGGAGAGGGACCTTCTGTAGTCCCTCCCCCAGTTCATGAGTGTGCATCGGGTGTTCTGCCCAGGCCCTTCATGGAGCCTGGTTGTGGATTTCTCTTGGGCAGCTGGGTCCCATCTCTAGGCGTTCAGTGTGGGTTTTTCCTCTTTTTTATTGTGCTGCCCTATAGGACACCAGCACACTAGGGGAGCCAAGGGGCAGAGCACATTACAACGTGCTGTCACTCCAGCTCCTGGCTGACATGCTCCACCCACTTCATGCCACCCCACTGCACCTACACCCGTGGTCACCCAGGTGGTGGTGGAGCAGTGGGACAGGCAACCCACCCTCCCCCAGAGAAGGAGAGCAGCCTGTGGGCACTTGATCCTTCTCCCCCTAGCCGGTCCTCCAGCAGCCCAAGTTTGTTCCTGAACCCAGGTCGCTGACGTCAAAAGCAATAATTCTACTGCTGCGCTGGTGGGCCAGCTCAGTGGGACAGTTTGAAATTTTAAATTCTAAGGGCACACTGATATTTGAACATAATCTTGGTAATCAGGTCGGGTGGGACCGTCATTTTTCACCCAGGCTCTGTTGTCTGATAGATGCCCACCTTACCAGGGGTATCAGCCAGTCAGATCCTAGGAATTTTTTAGCCCATTTTCTAACATTCTGTAGAAAAGTATTGGGCTTGATCATACAGTGCTGGAAGAAGATCTGATAACCTAAAGAAGAACACACGCAATTAATAAAACAACAGACCAATAAGAAAATTAATTTAGCATAGCATGTCTGAGAAGAACTTCAAGAGCCTAGAGGTATTCGATAAAGGTATTCGATAAAGGTGCAGGGGGGGCATAAAAGAAACATCACAACAAAATGTGAAGGTAGTCAGTGAGTGTCCGATGGTTACAAACCACTGGATTACATAACAGTACTGGAGATGCATGTTAGGAAGGGACTCCAAATATTGGTGTATACTTTGTTTGGCAAAAGCAAAATGGCTAAGCCTTTCATTAATCATTAAAGTTCTCACCATCTGCTTCCACAGATGGAGAGATGGAATATCCTGGGATCTCCATGTCTGTAACAAGAGGCATCTAGCCTCCATAGCAACAGCACCAAGTCATTTAATCTGGTCCCTGTGAAGGTGTGAAACCAACAAGGGGTTGCTAAGAGGAAGATCAGAGAATAGTTCGGTATTTGGTCATATAGGACTGTCTGATATGTGGCATGTACTCCATTCCAGAAATATCTTATTGTGGGACAGGATCATCGAATGTACAACAAGGAACCACCTGGGGCACTGCACAGCCTCCACCTCGTCTCCCTACATGGTCTTCTCGAAAGAGGGAGTAGCCAGTGAGTGAGACAAGGGAGTCAGGGGTAGAGTCAGATAGCCAGGATACATGGTATGTTGGAGGGAGTTGTCAGTATGTGCATAAAGTATATATTCCCCTACACCTGTTAGCCTGAAATCACATCTAGCTGCAAGTCCTGGTGGGAAGAGAAGGCCTGGCTACAGGTGCCCAGGTGGAAGTGAGCTGGGGACCCCAGGACCACCAGACTATGGAAAGTGGCAGCACAGCATGGACAGATGTTCTCAGTGTGAGCTGCTGACTTTGTCAGAACAATTGGTCATGGCCATAGACCACAATCTGCCTAGAGTGGTAATGGAGCCTCTGCTGGCCAAACAAAAAGAAAGGAGAAGAGCACAATTTAGTAATCCCATTGTGACCCACCACCAACTGATGGCTTATGGACAAACCTTAAACTGAGACTGTGGATGATTGCCGGTATTTAGTGGCTGGGGGAGTTGTAATACCTTCAAGGATGAGGTCAGATGTAGGGGTAGTTGAGGGGTTATTGCCATGTGAGCTCTGGTGCCTGCAGTATGGGAGCACACTGGATTCCAACAAAGCTGAAGAAGTCACATATTCGTGAGGGACATCTCAGAGTCAGTCATAGGACACAAATGCATGCTTCATTTTAGCAGGGCTATAAGAGCTGCATGATTGAGAGAAATCAATCTTGAATGTGCGAGCAGAAAAAAGCACTAACATGCACAGGGCCAGGACAACAAGAGACAATGTGTCCTGTCACATTTCTTCTGATTTTTGAAGCAAGCCTTATGCTGGTCCTCGGGCTGGGATTTGGGGTTGAGGCTGCAAGTGACCACTTTCCAACCATCATCCGTTGTCAACTGCTCACTCTGTGGGTGTTTAGGATCTGGAGAATAGTTCTGCCAGATCCACTGGGGTAAGTGCAGGTCTATGTAAAATGTGAGAAACCTCACAACTCGCCCCTATTTTTTGTCAAAATCGAGTGCAAACTACACCACGTGTATATAAAAGTATACAAATTTATTGACTTTCTATATAAACACACTTATAAATATTAAGAACATGAATAAATTTGCACAGTTTGATGCAAGTTTGTCATTGTCCTATGTTTTAGCCTGGCCCAACCAGAGCCAGAGGATGACCTCTGTCTGCATTCAGCATTAAGTGCAGGTCTGCAGAGATGAAGATTGAGCTTCACTAACAGGCCAGTGGTTAGTGACAAAAGTTTCTGTGACTTCTGGAAACTGAAAGACCTTGAGAACTCCATTTAAAACAGTATGAAGCATGGCACAATAACATAAACTGTAGCTGGCTCCCAGGTGGAAGAGACACTTCCTTACTGCCACATAAGCACACCATTTCTTTGACAGTTCCTGTGAAAAATCTTGAAAATTTAAATATGATGCCCCTGCCAAGTTAAAGGACCCCTCTCACTGGTCATATGAAGGATTGCCGCTTTGTCTGGGAACCACAGAAAGCACACCAAGACAGGGTGAAGACAGTCTCCTGGTTTAGTCCATTGCATGAGGGAGTAGTAGGAGTGCTCAGTTTTATAAAGTTCAGGACCTTGTGAATGTAGTAAGATGGGCAGCACCCATTGAAGGACTCCATTACAGTTCTGACCTTCACAGCCTTCAGTGAAGCCAGTGGAATGCAAATTGTTTCATTGACTCCTATTTTCAAGGTCCTCCACATGGTCCTAGAGATACTTCATGTGACAATCCTGTTCCCTGTGCTGACTGTCTATGGAGTTGAAACTGTTGGCCACCTGCTGTATTTCAACTTCTGTTGTACAGATCTGTTGATTTAGGGCTGCAGTGTCCTTAGTGGTCTGGGTGCAGACAGTCCTGATCTCCGCTATGTCAGTGAGGAGGTGGGTGAACATGTTTACAACCCAGGTCATTTCAGAGCACAATGAGGTAGGGGCTGATGCCATGTTAAGCGGAAGTTGGCACACTGACAGAAAGGCTGGGGACTGTGGTCAAATCACACTCAAGCAGCAGGAGCTGGTGAGGAAATGATACGATCAATTCACCAAACTGGTGTTGTTGAATGCTGGGATATCAACAGATAACTCAGAGGGTGTGACTACACAGTGGGTTATGGTAGATTCTGGTTAGGTAGCAGAGAGTTCATGAGTTAGGTGGCCATCTTCATTGGCATCCAAGCAACCACCTCCCCCATTTGCTATGGTTTCTATACTAGATATATTGAACATTTTCTATACGGTTGTGATCACAAAAAATATTTCCTTGAATTGCGGCATGAAGTGAGGTAATTATGCTGCGGCAACTCCTTTGTTTCAATGGTAATTTGATCCAATTACATCGAGGTGCCTTAAGGTATACTGCAGTAGTGCACAGCATGTCTGTGACCATAGTTTAATCCAGGGGTGTCCAACCCATAGCGCGTGAGCCATGTGTGGCTTATGAAGCAGTTTGAGGTGGCTTGTGAGAGCCCACTGAAGACACAGGGCCTGATTTTCAAAGGTTGATGTAGAGCTTGCATCAAGCCCTGCATCGACCCTGGAGTTTGGTACAACTGAGCCAAAGCCCTCTGATGCAACTACATCAATTGTCGTACATGTGGTACAGTTCAGATCAGCTCTGACAGATGGCCACCTTGATGACTGCATATGAATGGCAGGTGATGCATTACACACCAGACTATAAAAGGTTGGCTGACAATCTGAAAGCCAGAGTTCACACCAGAGCGCTATTGCTGCTCTAAAGAACTATTTTTAAACTATATAAACAAAGTAAATATATAGCTTATGGGACCAGTGTCAACATGCACTTCACTTCCTTATCCCATGAGCTATCTGACTTTGAAAAACTTGGTGTTCTGTTCACAGGATCTCCAGGTCTGCTAAATCTGGTGCCTGATCCCGGCACTTGACTGCATGCTGTGAAACATGATTACAGTTTCACAACCAAGGTAAGCACTTGGTATGTTTTCTTTTTGTACATAGTTACATGTAGTTTAACATGGTGGTACTGAAGACTTCTGCCTATACTTCCAAGTTATTTGCTAAAGTTTTATTGGAAAGATTAATATGTCACAACTACAGGCAGGATTTATTAAATGTAAAGGTACTACCACTAATAATTTTTCTGCTAAATTATCTTATAGAAAAATATTGTTGCATTAGAAAACAGCCGCTATTTGTTGCATTTGTAGATTTTTCTGCGGCTTTTGATTCTATTAAAAGGCAGATCCTGTGGACTAAAATGAAGGAGTTGTGTATTGACACCAATTTAATCTCCTTAAGTAGAAGACTGTATACAAATACATGGGTGCAAATAAAGTACAAAAAACAAGGGGATTTGACAAAGAAAATCAAAACCAATTCAGGAGTAAGGCAGGGCTGTGTTCTAGCCCCTGTCTTATTTAACATATATATAGATGGTATACTGAAGGCTATGGGGAAAAAGAACATCATTCCCCAAAGATTGGATCAAAAAAAATTCAAAAATTGGCATACGCAGATGATTGTGTGAAAATTTCAACAACTAGACTCAGGTTGTAAAGAGCTCTATACAAGCTGGGAGGAATGTGTCTTGAAAGAAATTTACAACCTAACACACAGAAAACACAGGTTCTTGTTCTCGGTAGCAAAAACATTACAGGAGCATTTTACTTAATAATCAAAAATTTAAATACGTGAAAGCATACCAATATATTGGTGTCTGGTTCTCCAGTAATCTTAAATGGAATAAACATATAAACTACATTTGCAAAAAAAATTGGTACAATTTAATCATCTATATGGTGGATACTCTATTGGACCTTTTCTTAAAACTTTGAGTGCAAAACTTATTATGCAAATCCTTCATGCAGCTGAAGTCTGGGGTGTAGCTAGCGTAGTGCTAGCTAGTTCTAAGCTAGAAGCAGTATTAAATAATGCTTATAAAACATGTTTACGTTTACCTACTGGCACACCAAATACTTTGGTTAGGTTACAGATTGGTCAACCTAGTTTAGAGCATATGATACCAGTTAAAATAATCAATTATTGGGTTAAGACAAAAACTGATAAAGTTGATTTATTAACTAAATCATGTTTAAAAGAGAAGAAGAAATCATTGCAGTTAAAAAGAAATACTTGCTATTCAAAACTGAAACACTCCTGAAGAACTATGGATTATTTAATCTCAAAAACTGGTACGAACAACATATCAGTACTGGTATTAAATATTCTTCTTATGTCACAAAGAAAATATATGACATTTCCAGACAAAAGGATCTTTATCACCTGAAAAACATAAAAACATCTCCCTGGTTGATGAAAAACACATTCAAACATAATTTAAAACCCTACCTCAAACTAGTTATACACAAGAAACATGGAGAAATCCTTACTAGATATAGATTTGAAGTCTTCACTAGTAATGTTCTTCTGCTAAGATATGATAAGAACCCAACAGCTTTTGCATTGTGTAATTGTATTCTTTCTGAAACTGAGGATTTAAGGCACGTAACTCTTCGCTGCCCATGGTACGCTGAACTTAGGACCAAATCACTCGGTAAACATTTAAGCTGCCATAATTTTCCCAATAGATATACATTAGATTTATTATATAATGCAGAAAATATTGAAATACTTACAGGTTTGACAATATATTTAATTGCTATCGGTAAGATTCAGGAGTAAAGAATGGGAACTTCTCCTCCTTGATTTAAATAAAGCAATCTCCCTCCTGAATAAAATTGGGGTATAATTGTAAAGTCAGTCGTGAGACCCTCAAAAGCTTGTGGAATTTTTAAACATTGTCACAACACTGTACAATCTAATGCTGTTTTGTACTTATAAGGAATTATGACTTTTTTATTGTATTTGCAGTTTATGTTCTAAGAAGTGTATATTGTAAAGGAAAAATTCCTTTTAAACCTTTTGTACTATGTACTGTGTATGTTCATATTTGCACTATATAACTTGTTTTATATATGAAATGGTTCATGCTGATCAATACATTATTACTAGCTGTCTGACTGCCTATAATGTGCATAGTAGGAGCATTTTTAAAAATTTATTTATTCCATTTTAAGTTTGTAAATGTTTTGACATAGGTACACTGTACATATTCTTTTCCGTCTTCAAGTTGGAGTTTGTAAATAAATCATTTTAATTTGGAGTCTTTACTTCCACTAGTCATAACTTTCATTTGGCTTGTACAGTATTTACATTCAGGTTCCACATCTTGCACAGATATTTGCAGTGAATTTCACTAATTTACAGACACCAGTAGATTGTGAATGATTTCTTTACTGTAGTAGTAGTAGTAGTAGTAGTCAGGCATCAGAACTGAATTCTAATTTCGGATTTCATTATGATTCTTAGGGACAGCAAGAAAGCGCTTTTTCTTCAATATATTATCTTCTGACAGGCTGTTATCCCAGATGTACTCAGGAGAAAGTACTTTAGTGGGTTTATGGTACACCAAGTATTTGTTGAAATGGCTCTCTTCATGCCACACTGCCTCAATACCTTTCTTCACGTCTTTCTCAATGGCTTCATGGCAGGCCTTGGTTAGTTTATAAATTTCTTCCACTGTTCCAGCATAGAAAGCTGCCATATAGTAAAAGTCTCCCTGATCAGGAGGTATGTAGGCTTCCGACTTGGGTCTTCATTCATATGTTAGCATGGAACGTTGTTGGGCTCTATGGAAACATGGATGCAGTGTGGCAACCAACTTATCCAGAATTTCCACTCCTACATCATCATTAAATACCATATCTGAATCTGCACAGACAAGGTAATCCACTTCTTTGTGGAATTGTTCTGCTATATGACTCTTGATTTGTTCCATCCTCCGCATGGAGATATCCTGCCAGCGTGCATAAGGAGGCAGTTATGGAGGCAGTATAGTGCAGTGGTCTAAGGCTCTGAGCTGCAAATTTGGTGACATCCAGCAGACCAGACCTGGGTTTGAATCCCACAGCTTCCACTTGCATACTGTGTGACCCTGAGCAAGTCACTTAACCTCCTTGTGCTCCCAGGTCGCTCCTGTAAAAAAGCTTTCAGCTTAGTGTGCTATACCTGGTTAAACAATTAAATAAATAAATAAAAATAAGGCTGCGAATGTATGACATCAAGGGATCGGTTTGGCTTGAAGGTGATCACTGGAACCACCTCAGGTCTGTCAGTAAAGACATAGTAGATCACGTGGTGTCCCACCATGAAGTATTTTTCTGCAGATATCAGGAAACCTTCTAAGAACTGCATATACCTGCAAAGAAGAAAAAAGCAATTTTTGGGGCAATTTGAAAATAGTTCAAGTGCTCATTTTCCAAGCGAATAGTTTCTTGTCACACATTTCAGAAGGTGCAATATACACAGTAGTAACTAAGAAAACAGCTCTGTTTACACCAGACAAACCCATATACTGTACATTTGCACTCTGTGATGAAGCACTTTAACAAAGGTTGAAACCCATTTTTCCATAGTCTCATTCTCTTAAAGGGACACTGTCAACCCTTTTTGCACCATATTATTTCTGATTAAAAGCACACATTTTATGATTGCTTACCTTTTCTGAAATCCATTGGTGTTGCTGGTTGTTTTATCTAAAATGGCTATACTAAATACTGCAAACCATTGCATAAGAAGGGTAAGCGTAGCTAATCTTTTCAACCTATCATTCAAGATGGAGAAGGTTCCCCCAAGATTAGAAAAAGGCAACAGTTATTCCTCTGCACAAAAGCAGAAGCAGGGAAAGTGCAAACAACAACAGACCAGAAAGCCAAACCTCAGTTGTGGGCAAAATAATGGAAACCCTGCTCAAGCTCTGAAGACCTTTTTCGAAAGTAGAGTGCGATGAACTTGCTCGGTTCTTTGCGCATAAGGTGGCTGACATCAGGTCGGAAATTCTCATGACTCACTCTGTGGGGGTTGCTGGTGATCGGTGTTCAGTCACCTCACCTCAAGCTTCCTGGAGTACCTTTCTCCTGCCGGAGTTCGCAGATGTCATGCGGATTGTCCAGTGTATGCGCCCTACATGCTGTAGTTTGGATCCAGGCCCTACTGCCTTGATTATGGGTTATGATATTATTGGCCTGGTCCTGGCACAGATAGTCTGGTGCTCCCTGGAATCCAGTGAGTTTCCAAGCTCCCTGAAGGAGGCGGTGCTAACACCTCTCCTAAAGAAAGCTTCTTTGGACCCAGATTCTCTGGCCAACTACAGACCAATCTCAAACCTTCCCTTTATAGGGAAGGTGATTGAGAAAGTATTAGCAGTACAACTGGAGGACCACTTGACCATCCATAACATCTACAAACTTCTCCAGTCCGGTTTCCGAAAGAGGCATAGTACCGAGACTGCACTGGTTCAGGTGCTCAATGATCTTCTGATGGTGAGAGATCAGAGAAGCTGTTCTATCTTGGTGCTCCTTGATCTCTCTACAGCCTTTGGCACTGTGGACCATGGGATACTGCTCAGGTGCCCGGGGTCCATCTGTGGCCTGACAGGTGCGGTCATCAGGTGGTTTACATCTTTCCTTACTGGCAGAAGTCAGAGAGTGGTGTCTGGGATTTTTTCCTTGGACCCAATCTCTCTGCCATGTGGGGTACCTCAGGGTTCAGTGTTGTCCCCCATGTTGTTTGTAGTGTATATGCTGCCCCTCGGAGACATTGTAAGATGGTATGGGCTGAGGTTTCATTGCTATGCTGATGATACCCAGCTCTACCTGTCTTTTGCTCCCGACCAGGATAGAGCCATCTTGTTCTTTAATAACTGCCTTGTTGAAATCCAGGATTGGATGAATTCGAGCTGGTTAAAGTTGAACGCTGGAAAGACTGAGGTTATGGTAGTGGGCCTGGGTTGCCGGATAGAGGGGTTGTGGGCTGGCCAGCTCTCTGGACTTTTTCTTGGGGCCTCCCAGATCCCTTCCTCTGAACGGGTGTGAAACCTGGGGCTAGTACTTGATAACAGGCTGACTTTATGAGCTCAGGTGTCGGCGGTCGTCAAGTCTTCCTTTTATCATTTTAGGAATATCTCCAGGATTAAGCACATTGTTCCATCTGAGCAGCACAAGACAGCCTGTAGCAGTGGCACCAGGGTACAAGCCAAAGTGCAGTGAATTCTGCATCCTCCTCCACAACAGAAATGTACCCAGCAAGGCAGCCTGTGGCACCAGAGTACAAGCCAAACTGCCATGATATCTGCATCTTCCTCCTGAAGCATCAGCAGCACAACACAGCCTGTGGCACCATTGTACAAGCCAAGGTGCCACGACATCTGCATCCTACTCCACAGCAGAACTGTACCCAATAAGACAGCCTGTGGCACCAGTGTACAAGCCAAAGTGCCGTGACATCTGCGTCCTCCTCCTGAAGCATCAGCAGCACAAGACAGCCTGTGTGACAGTGGCACCAGTGTACAAGCCAAAGTGACATGACATCTGCATTCTCCTGCAGAAGCAGTAGTGTGACAAGGCAGCCTGTGGCACCAGGGTACAAGACAAAGTGCCATGACATCTGCATCATCCTCCTGAAACAGTGGTGGGACAAGGCAGCCTGTGACACCAGTGTACAAGCCAAAGTGCCATGACCTCTGCATCCTCCTCCGGAAGCAGCAATGGGACAAGGCAGCCTGTGGCACCAATGTACAAGCCAAAGTGCCGTGACATCTGTATCCTCCTCCTGAAGCATCAGCAGCACAAGACAGCCTGTGTAGCAGTGGCACCAGTGTACAAGCCAAAGTGCTGTGACCTCAGCATCCTCCTCCTGAAGCAGCAGTGGGACAAGGCAGCCTGTACCCTGCAGCTCCAGTGTACAAGCCAAAGTGCCGTGACCTCTGCATCCTTCTGTTGAAGCAGCTATGCCAAATGACAGCCTGTGGCACCAGTGTACAAGCCAAAGTGCCATGACAGCTCATCCTGCTCTTCCTGAAGCCATTTGAAGGACTTCCATGGCAATTCTCTAAGAAGGCATTTTCTCTAGCCGAATAACGAATACTGAATAACGAATATCTGAGAACAGAATACCTAATATTCGGCCAAATATTCAAAAAAAGGTATTCTCACAGCCCTACTTTGAAGTGCATTAGGCACTCAAGCACATCCATTTTGCTGGGTGTACTCCTTATAATGGCCTGCGTACAAGTAAGGATAGCTACCCCTTTATACTTTCTGGTCCTTAGGAGTTCTCTTTTCTTGACATTTTTTGATGTCCTTCCTCCTATGTTTCCCTGCATTTTCATACCACCCTTGTGGATTCCCTGAACTGCCCCCCATCCTTTAGTTTGATTCCTCTCTGATTGCCTGGTCCAATCTCCTGGCCAGTACCTACTCCCTCCAGGTACAGATGCCACCCATCCTTGGCATGCAAGCATCCCTTTTCTCAAAAGGCCCTCCAGTAGGTAAGAAATACAAACTCTTCCTCTTGTACCAAACCCTAAGCCAAACATTAGCCTGTCTTTATTTATTTACTTTTTTACCAGGAAGGCATGCTGAGCAGACTACCACTCGATTCCATACATGCCCTGGGGAGTGGGGAGCAAGGGAGGCATCACAGAGCAGAATACAACAGTAAAATGCATGATTACAAAACACATTATGTACAGAAATTGGAGGGTGAGGAGCAGGGGAGTCAACACAGAATGTAAATGCATCAGTAATGTATGAGTGCAAGCACATCAAGTACAGAAAGTACAGCAAAAGGATTAGAATACAGGTAGGCTGTTACATTGTGGAAGGAATTCCTGGTAAGTACCGTCATGTATGAGAGCGGGGGGACAATTAGAATATAACAATACAGCAAGTACACAACTGCTAAGATGAGTAGGTACAGCACAGCTATGATCAAGAATGTGGTTACAAAAAAAGTAGCCTTCAAAAAAGGTATATTTGGAGCATTAGCCAGGAGGAGGGAGATGGTCAGTCAAACTGTTGGACCATAGCTGCACACGGACAGCAGGGTCAGCCGTCATAGACTAGTCACTTTTTAGAGTTACCAGTCGTCTAGGTGCATGCACAGGAGGTGCAGAAATGGGCTTTGAGGAGGAAGTTTAGCTAGATGGCAGAGTTCGTTTGTCAGATGGCCAGTGGTAGGGAATTCCATAGTTTAGGTATGCAATATGAGAAAGCTGCCTGTCCTGCAGTGGTACTCATACATGTGATACTCAGGGAGCGGGTGTCAACATTTTGATGGGGAGTGCAAAGGTGGGGGGGGTGAGACAGGGCATCATAGAGGTAAAGGGGCAGAGACCTGGTCCAGAACTTGGTCATGAGCCTGGTGCAGTGAGACACCTCATATCTTGCAGTGCGGGGAGGTGCAACTCCTGATAGAGGCTGCGGTGGTGTGTGCTGGGAGGACAGTCAAGGGTGAAATGACAGAAGGAGTGGAATAGGGTGTCCATTCTAGTTCTGGTAGTTTTGGGAGCAGCACAATATACTACATCACCATAGTCAAGGATAGGGAGGATCATTTTCTGTACAATTTCCTGCCGAGCTGGTAGCGGGATGCACCCACGGTTACGGTACAGTGCATCAAGCTTGGGGTGCAGCTTGTTGTAGAGTGCATCAACACGTACAGAAAAATCGAGGTGTTGGTATAGCCATACCCGGAGGTATCTAAAGGAGGAGCAATTCTCCAGCTTTGTCCCGTCCAGGGTGTGAAAGGTGGGTAGGGAGGGGAGCCGAGATAGTCTCTGCCTTGTGCCAGAGATCATGGAGACTGTTTTATTGGTGTTTAGTAATAGTTGATTTGAGAGAAACTAAAGCTGGACATTGTTGAAATCTAGCTGTAGTCTGGATTCAACATCAGCAGGAGAGGGGCCAGAGGTATACAGGACTGTGTCATTCCCATACGTGTGAATGTATGTATGTGGGCAGGTCGAGGGCAAGTCATTGAGGAAAATGGAGAACAGCAGTGGCCCTAGGACTGTCTAATGGTCCACTACCACTCCTTGCCAGTCTTCAGGATTAGGAGGATCTAAAACAGATCACCATGGACACATTTCTCTTCAGAAACATGGCAGTTCCATGAATGACTTCCTTATGTCCTCAGACTTGTACTCCTTCTTTTGTTCATTCCAAGATACATAGATACATAGATACATAGACAGTGTCAGCAGATAAGGACCTATGGCCCACCCAGTCTGCCCATTTGAGCTTGTAAGTTCAGTTTGTTTTCCTAGAAGTCTGTTGCCCCTTACCCCTGACCTCCAGAATTCCTTTATGTCTATCCCATGCATTCTTAAATCCCGTGATTGTTTCAGCCCCCACCACTTCCTCTGGCAGGGTGTTCCACTTGTCCACCACCCGTTCTGTGAAGAAATTCTTTCTCATGTTTCCTCTGAATCGTCCTCCCTCCAACTTCATCCCATGCCCTCTTGTCCTGGAACATCTTTTTAGCTTAAAAATAGTGTTTCCTGCACCCTGTTCCTCCCTTCAAGAATGATAGTCTACTCCTCTACTCAGCCATTTTGCTTGGCCCTGTGTAACATTTGTTTGACCCACACTCCAGGCAGGTCAACTAGCTGACCCGGCTACCATTCTGGTCCAACAGTAGCCCTTTTATCTCACACACTGACCGAACAATGGAATCACACAAAACTATTACCTTTATGCTTCTCCTACAGCCTTTCCCTTTATTCTTCTTGTTGGGTGTAGTGTCCTAGCACCCAGACTGCCTTCACCAGCAGACACCTGTTTCTGCCTCAAACTGCACAGCAAGAAGCTGACTTCTGTTGCTGGTGTTCACTGGTGATAGTGCATCCTTATGATGTTTGCTGTCTCCCTTCTTCATGTTGCTGTATCTATAACCCCATCCCATCTACTAGAGATCACATTCCCAGCCAGCATCCCCCCTACCGAACCTGCTCCAGCCAATGAACTCCAGGCTAGTGTCCAATTCCATAGTCTCTTCTCCTTCCATTCCCTTCAGCTGCCTCGTAAGTCTGATATGCCCCGGTGAGCCTCATTTTTCCACTTGAGCCTAGCAACATACCTCCTGAGAAAGTCAACCATCCCACAAGGGATGCAGATGTATCCCCTTCTGCCATCCATAGACAGGATGTTAAACACTGCAAAACCCTGGCAGTGCACAAGGTAATGATGATAGAATGATAGAAGGCATCCTTGGGATGGCAGAGAAAGGGGAAATATTGCTGATGGGGGGACCTGAATATGCCAGATGTTGACTGGAGCACCTTTGCTGTAGCCACATCCAAGAGCAGGGCCATTCTTGATGCCCTACAGGGGGCATGCCTCAGACAGCTAGTTTTGGAACCGACTTGGGAGAGAGCAATCTTAGTCCTGGTACTCTCAAATGGAGATGGAGAGAGGACCTCTGATCTTGAAGTGGGTAGCCATCTGTGAACAAGCGACCACCAAACAGTGTGGTTCACAATAAACTTAGCTGTAGAGTCAAGCCACACAAAAGCGAAGGTACTGGACTTCAGGAGGGCTGATTCTTTTAAAATGGGAGAGTGCCTCAGAAAAGCACTAGCAAACAAGCAAGAAGGTGGGGTGGAGCAACAATGGGGAAACATCAAAACCACCATCACAGAGGCAACAAGTCTTTGTGTGAAGCAAATAAATCAAAACAAAAGAAAAAAACACTATGGTTCTCAAAAGAAGTGGAGGGGAAGGTAAGGGAAAAAAAGATAGCATTCAGGAAGTATAAGGAAACACAGAAGGAGCAGGACAGAGAAGTGTACCAGTTAAAGCAGAAGGAAGCGGGTAAGGCAGTCAGAATAGCAAAGGCCCAAACCAAGGAAAAGATAGCCAACTTGGTCAAGAAGGGGGATAAAACCTTTTATAGGTACATTAGGGAGCAAAGAAAGACTAAGGCAGGGATACTGAGGCTGAACAAAGAGGAAGGTGGTTGGGCAGAGAGCGACAGTGGAAAAGCAGGGATACTGAACAAATACTTCTGCTCAGTATTCACAATGGAAGAGCTGTGGGAGATACCTAATCCAGTCAATAGAAGCACTCTGGATGGAGGCGGTTGATATTAGTCCTTTTACAGAAGAAAGGGTTCTGAAAGAACTCTTAAAACTGAAGGTGGATAAAGCAATGGGGCCTGATGGGATTCACCCCAGAATTTTAAAAGAACTAAGGGAAGAACTAGTAACACCACTGACTACCCTTTTTAATAAATCATGGGAGGATGGGGTGGTACCTGAGGACTGGAGGAGGGCAGATGTGATTCCCCTTCACCAAAGTGGGAGCAAGACAGAGGCAGGAAACTATAGACCTATCAGTTTGACCTCAGTGGTAGGGAAAATGATGGAATCACTTCTGAAGGAAAGAATTGATGAGTACCTAGATGCCAGTGGGGCACAGGACCCAAGGCAGCATGGATTCATAGAGGGAAGGTCATGTCAGACAAATCTAATTGATTTCTTAGACTGGGTGACCAAAGCAGTAGACCAGGGAAGGGCTGTGGACATGGCCGACCTAGACTTTAGCAAGGCATTTGACACAGTCCCACACAAAAGATTAATAAACAAATTAGCCAGCCTGGGAGTGGGTCCTAGGGTGGTAGCCTGGGTAAAACACTGGTTGGACAGCAGGACACAGTGGGTAATAGCAAATGGAGACCACAGTGAAGAAAGGAGGGTTACTAGAGGGGTACCGCAGGGTTCAGTACTGCGGCTGGTTCTTTTTAA
This sequence comes from Neoceratodus forsteri, assembly GCA_016271365.2. NCBI lineage: Eukaryota > Metazoa > Chordata > Ceratodontiformes > Ceratodontidae > Neoceratodus > Neoceratodus forsteri. The sequence continues at coordinate 886,572,912 of CM028136.1, forward strand.
TGTCTTTATAAGTGACATTGCAGAGGGACTGAAAGGGAAAGTATGCCTCTTTGCAGATGACACAAAGATCTGCAACAGGGTTGATACACAAGGTGGGGTGGAAAGGATGAAAAGGGACTAGGCAAGGTTGGAGGAATGGTCAAATGTATGGCAGCTTAGATTCAATGCAAAGAAGTGCAAAGTAATGCACCTGGGAAACAAAAACCCAAGGGAAGAGTATACAATGGGGGGTGAGATACTGACAATAACAAAAATGGAAAGGGACCTGGGGTAGTCATATCAGATGGCCTAAAGGTGGGCCAGCAATGTGAGAAGACAGTAAGGAGGGTTGGGGGATACTGGGATGCACAGGGAGAGGTATCACCAGTAGAAAACAGGAAGTTGTTGGCTCTCTGTACAGACAGTTGGTAAGACCACATCTAGAGTACTGTGTACAGTTCTGGGGACCCCATCTCCTCAAAGACATAGACAGGGTGGAGGCTGTCCAGAGGAGGGCAACCAAAATGATGCAGGGTCTGCATCAGAAGACATATGAAGAGAGACTAAAGGAACTAAAGATGTATAGCCTCGAGGAAAGGAGGGAGAGGGGGGACATGATAGAAACTTTCAAATACCTCAAAGGAATCAACAAATTCCAAGAGGGTAGTATCTTTCAGAAAAAGAGATGGGCAAAAACAAGGGGGCACAATTTGAAGATAGAGGGGGGACAGCTTAGAGGTAATGTGATGAAGTATTTCTTCACAGACAGGGTTGTGAATACATGGAACAGCCTTCCTGAGGAGGTCGTAGAGTCAAAAACAGTGGGAGAATTCAAGAATGCATGGAACAGACATATGGCAATTCTAGTGGGGGGGGTAGGAGGAAGTAGGCTGTTGGTTAACTAGGATCTGCAGCTTATCCATTAGGTAGGGAAATGGGCAGACTAGGTGGGCCAAGAGGTCCTTATCTGCCATCCAATTCTATGTTTCTATGTTTAAGGTGTGCCTCCCTCTTAATGTGGTGGACATTAGCCTATGCACCCCAGACCAGTCCCTGCCAGCTGACATCCCTCTTTTTGTGTTCCAATGGTATAGCCAGGTACCATTACAGACTGGCAAGATGCCCTTCCAAGCAGCAACCAGCTGACAGTGACTGAACATGTTACCCCCTTCCTGCACTATGCATGCAGAATGGTGTACCTCACTGGCTCACTGGGGCAGCACACTGACAACCCACATTCCGATGTGAGCTTGGGGAGTCAAAGGGCTGACTGGGGGAGAGGAGGGTTCAGCATCTGATGCACTGCTTTCCTCCTCCAGGGGGGCAGGGCAGAGAAACATTCGGTGCTTGACTAACCCTTGGTGGAGGCCAAGGGGAGCAGCAACCAAAGCTTGCATGGTTAGGGAGGTATGCCAGATGTTGGTGCATATCTGCCACATTTCATCACCACACCTCTCACCAAACAAACACAAGAAATATCACCAGGCTGAGTTGGCAGGATGTCCACCCCCAACGAGCCCCACACAGCTAACCAGAGCACTGTGCCCTCAGATCACTAACCAGTCTCTGCCAGGGAGTAGGAGAGCCTGCTCAATTGCTCTGCCCTGGGGGGGGCAAGCCAGGGTACACTCTGGAGGCAGCAGATAAGTCCGGGGGGATGGGGCAGGTGGTGGAAGGTGGATTGAAGCAGGGGCGGCTGGCAGAAAACAAAAAAAAAAAAGATTGGTGTAAATCATGCAGCTGTCTTAGTGCTCCATGTCTGCTTTTATCCTCTCTGGTAAACAACACTGTTAGAAACAGTACTTACATCCACTCAGCCCAACTCTCACTAAGCCAACTCTGTTTTTTATTTACTCATGACCATTTGCCACTGGGACCACTTGCCACTGGCTCACTCAGTGCCTAACTGATAAGGCAATAAGCGCCACATCTGAGTTAACACCTAGTTGAAACTGATTGCCTCAGCACAATAGCCTTGGCTTCAAGAACCTGGCTACAGGTGGCCCTTTAATCCCTGTCAGTCTGCACACACTTGATCCAATTGCCCCTAGACTTTGAGTTCTTGGTACCTTTGAATTTACAAAGAATCCCCTGTTCTTTAACATTTAATTAGACTGCCTTCTACCCCTAAGTGAAATATTTTAGCTTGACAAAACTACCCCTTGACAAATTTCACACTACTCTCTTTTCTAACAGCAGGGAAGGTTACAAGTCCCATTTTTGCAGGAGCTGTTGCAACAGAGTCAGTGGTTGACACCCAGTGTCTGATTTTCAAAACTCTAGGAATGACTTGAGGTGCTTGCATGAAAGAGAAATGATGCAAGTGGGTCACTGCACTGCACCTTGCATCATTCATGATTTTAGAAGCGGAGCTGCAGCAACCAGGGGTTGGCATGTGCCAAAGTGGCTTGTGCCACCAACCCTGCTGTGGCATGGCACAAGGAGTGCTCACAACAGGAAGCTGCTGCACCATCCCCTTTTGGGGGATTCTAAATGTGGTCTGGATTCCCTCAGGCATAGACCAGCCCAGGACTGGTCTAAGACCCCTTGTGCCACTCATCTGGCAGTACCTCTGCCAATCAGTTCCCATTGCACCTCCTTCAGCATCATGACAGGCCACCATTGTTGGTACACATGGAGGAAGGACATAGGCAGCACTTGGACCTCTGTTTGGTACTCATGCTGATTCCTGGCTATAGGTCCTGCCATGGTAGGTGATGATGGGCACAGCATGGGGAAGCAAGGTTCATGGATGTTGGGGGTGGGGGAGCCATGGGGGATACTACCTGCCATTGAGTGGTGCACCAGGCATACCCACTCTGGGTACCATAGTGGGCCTGTCCTGGGGGCCATGTCCTTCAGGGTGGACCACAGTGTCAGGTGCCATGCACCCTTATGACATCCAGCCATGTACTCTGTTCTGGCTGGTGCCCCTCTACAGAAGCTGAGGTCCTCCCGCTGATGTGGCTGCCTAACCACTATGTGCCAGCTGGGGCAGTGCACTGGTGCACCTGAGGGACTGTGAGTGGCACTGTCCCATGTCTGCATGACCTGTGCTGCCACTGATATGGCCAGCACCACTGAGAAGGGACAGGTACATGGGTCAGCTACATACTGACTGTCTCTTTCAGTGGGACAACATGGTCAGCAACCTCCACATTGTTCCAGCACCTTTCTGGCCTCTGGTGTAATTGTTGGCACCCATGCTCCCTTGCGCTGCTGCCTCTGTCAAACCTCTCCAATGCACCTCTTGTTCAGTGCATGGGGTTGTTGCAGAAAATCCCCTGCCTTTGTGGCTGGTACCCCACCAGCACTGGAATTTTCTCCATTCCCCAGATGCTGACTTCAAGAGTTGTGAGGGCTAAAGGAATACTGCCCTCCCTCCGTGGATCCCGCTGATCACATTGCCTTGGATGGACCCCCCCAGCCCTCTGTCCCAGTCCTGTGCACTGCTCCCCAGATGCTGACTTCAAGGGTCATGAAAGCTAAAGGAATACTGCCCTCCCCACATGAAACCCGCTGACCACATTGCCACAGACCCTCCCCCCCCAGGTTCACCGATGCAAAAGAACCCTTGGGTTTTTGGTGCCAAAGCATTGTATGGGTTTTATGTGATTAGAGTGACCCCTCCAGCACGAGTCCCAAACTGGTGAATGCACCACAGCAAATGTCACAAGGGCAACAGGGCAGCAGGGTGACTGACAGTGCAAGTGATGGTGGCAGGCTGGGGACACGAAGGTGACATGAACACAGTGACCACGGCAAGGCCGAATTGAAACTAGACAATGGATCAATGGCAACAGGGGAAGGCCAACATGAGCATGGTGCATGCCACTGGGCGGCATGTGATGAGCGAGTGGTCATGGGCCACAGGCATGCAGCATGCCCCAGAGGGCAATGCACCCACAGCGCCTGGTACTGCAGCACAACATGATCTGCTGGTACATCCCCCCCATTGGCACAGGGCAGAGAGGCAGCATAGTCAGTGCACTGCACACTGGTGCAGCTGGGTTGTCATGTATGGTGCACAGCAAACTAGTCCAGGGAGTGTCAGGGGGGTATTGAGCAATGGGGCTCAGGCTGGGAACTGTGCCCACCACAGTGACAGCTGTTCCTGTGTCTGCCATCCTGTGGGCACCGTTGCAGTGGGCACCACTCCAGGGTGGGATGTTGGCGAGAACGCCTCCTGTGAGCATGGCTGGGTAGTGTTCGCTGTCTATACTGTAGCCACATAGGAAGTGCCCTTGAAGGCCTGCAGCTGCAGTCACTGTTTTACTGCTGTTCTTCCTTCTTTGGCAGTCGCTGTTTGGCTGTTCTCACTCTTCCTGCATTGCCCACAGTCCCTGTGCCTATACAGTGGTGCTCTACATGGCTGCTACCTTCGTATGGGACTCTAGCCCATACTTTGCAGGGATTTCTGTCGACAGAGGCATCCTGATTGTTCCTCTCTCCTCTCAATTCTCTGGGCGCACTTGGCACCGTTCTAAATACAATTAACCCACCTTCCCCCCACCCTAGCCCTGCAATATCCTTTTATGCTAACAAGTTCTCCTTGATGGATCTGCACCTGTGGCTAGTGCTCAACAAATTTGCACCCTGTTCTTATTCTACCCAATCCCTCTCAGACACCCTTTCTCTAATTTAGCTCTGGGCTCTTAGGTAGCAAATTGACCACTGACACTAATTAACCTAATTCACAGTGAACTCATATCTCTACTGAATGTCCAACTAATACAGCCAGTCTCACCATCCAATTAGCAGGCTGCCCCTCACACTATATGCCTGCTAGCTCCAGCTGTATACCACCCCAACAGAACCTCATGGCTGTTAATTCTACATCCTGGCCACTCTCTTCAATTCTGCCACCATCAGAACTCTCTAGAAACCTTATAAGTCATGGTTTGCCTGGGTGCACTAATAGCCTCAGAACTCATTAGTTCTCTTGTCTGTGGTGATCTCTTTGCAGTTACCTATTTGACGCCAACAAATGTGAATAGACAGACTTACACACAGTCCACAAATGGATATCCATTAGTATCAGTGCACCATTCCCCCCAGCATCTTGCTCTAGTATGGTCTACACAGAAATGGCACTTGCGACAGGCATCAGACGCTACTGCATGTCTCTTCAACCTACAACTCTGGGCATACACACATGGTTCATGACCTTCTTCAATGCACTTTTTCTGTCTAGAGACGTTGAGCAAACCCCGCTCCCAATGCTATCAATGTGAAGGTGTTTACTCCTTCGGCCCAAGCATGGTCTAGAACTAAAAGGGTTAGAAATTGCACATATGAACATTCACAGTTTACAGCCCAAATTATCTGTGCTAGAAGCCTGGCCACTCTATTATGCCTCAGACATAATAGGCATCTCTGAAACCTGACTCAAACCAACAGTGCTAACCAAAGAGTTAGAGCTGCAGCGGTACACAGTCTTTAGGTGTGATAGGCTATCTTTTATTTTTATGGTCGGTTACCCACATAACCTCTGCCCCGATCCACCCAGATCTTGCCTCCTACTGCGATCTCCATGGCCGCTGACCACTCTGGCTTGCTCCCACAAGGTGGGGCCACTGAGATGCCTCCCTCACAGAAACTCATCCAGATTACTTTCGGCAACACCGTCGCTGGCAGGGCTCTCTGGGCTTGCACCCCTGGGTGGGGCTACTGCCAGGATCTGACTGGTGGAACACTGTGTTGGCTGTGACTGGGAGGTGTAGCGAGAATAGTGGGACTGGGGTGGCATCATGGCATGATCTAAAGACATTTTTAATAAGCTTTTCTCCCCGGGGGTGGGACACACAATGATGTGGTACATCTGCCCCACCCCCCGATTATTGATGGTGCCAGCCGTGGTGGAACTCCCAGCCTCTGCCAGGGGTCTGTGGAGCACCAGACACTTTTCTCCCCTCCCCCTTGAGAAGGACAGCCATCCCCAGGATGCTCTGTCCTTCTCCCCTCAGCCAGCCCTCCGATTCATCCCTGAACCAGGGTGATTGGCTATCTAAATGGCATGGGAGGGTCCTACTTTATGTCTGCTCACATCTACCAGCCTTGGAAGTAAATGTACCCTCCAGGAAGAACTTCCCAGGGAAATCCATATTCAAATCTGTCACCTTGGGTGCTGTTAAGACACTCTGTGTTAGATGCATTGACAATTCCCCCCAATCATGCTTCTCAAGCACTGTCTTTCCTTACCTTCTGCCTCTCTGAGCTGCCCTGCATGGAACTCATCATCTGTGGTGACCTTAACTTGAACTGGCCTGGTCCAAATCAAAAAACCTATCAGTCAACTCTGGATAATGCACATCTTGCTTAATTAATAGCAGAACCCCCTAGACTCAACATCAGATCAGGCAACCGTACACTGCTGGATTGGATACTAGCAAGCAGAATATATGAGGATGGGATACTATGTACCAGGAGGGAGGGAGAGGAAGGAGGGGAAACCAGAAGACATACAAGTAAAACTCCAAAACTTCAAAGGTAGAAAGATTAGGATAGGTGTGATGTACAAGCCACCCTCACAGAATGAGGAAAATTACTGGAAGTTGGGGAGCAAATCAGGAAGGTCAGCAGCGGATAGAGTATGGTCATAGTGGGCAACTTCAATCAACCTTGGATAGACTGACAAACCATGACTACCACGAACGCCATGGAACAGGTACTGCTGAAGGTTATCTAAGACAGCTACATAGTGTAGGGGTGACAGAGCCCACCAGGGAGGGTAACACTGTGGATATTGTATTAGCAAATGGGGACCAAGTCCAGGGTGTAGTCGTACAGGACCCTCCAGCAGGAAATCATCACTGCTCAGTGTGGTTCTACCTCCACATGGGTAGGGAGTCAGCTAGGATCAGGATGAGAGTGGTAGACTTTAGGAAGGCAGATGTTACAAGGATGTGAAGCATCCTGGGGGGAATCTTGCTGAAATTTACCCCAGGGCTGGATGCTGAATGGAAAGGCACAGGGTCATAATGGCACTGACGAAATCAATGTGGCAATAAATACCACAAGCAACACAGTGTGACCAAAAAAGGTTGGAAAAAAAACAGACCACAACACATACAGCATGCCCATTGAACATAATGGGATTTTCTTTTTTGGGAGCTATGCACCATGCACCCCTCTGACATGGGAAGGCTTCTCTCCCCACACCCCTGGACTTTTTTTTTTTAATTCCTTTTACCTCCTCCTTCGTGCATCAGGTCATTCTGTCCTTTGGGCGGCCAGTCCTCCTGTCATCGCCCACCAGTCAGCCTGTCCTGCTGCTCCAATGCCCTGTTGTCCCAGACATATCATTTCACCGGGACCCCCTTATCCACCCAGGGCCATCGGGAAGGGGGACCAGAGTGCACGTAAACACTACTTTACATCTTTGCGGGGCATGGAAATGTAGCCATGGACACATCCTGGCTGAGTAGTGTGAGGAGGCAGGGCTGCCATCATCCGGAAGGCATGGTTGCCATTTTCATGCTTTTGTTGTTTCCCTCTGCTGCGTTGTCCTTGTAGTGCTCCCAGTCTCCACTGGGGGCTGCTACAGAGCGAGGCTATCCCCATAACCCATCCCAGGAGAGAAGAGTAGTCCTACAGATGCTCAATCCTCTCCTTCTCCTGCCAGGCCCTGGCGTCCCAAGTCCGCTCCTGAACCTGGGTCGCCAGAATGACGTGAGGTGTGGTGTCTAGCACCTCAACCCGCAGCACCACCGAGCCACCCCGGACTTAAAATAACAAACTCCGAGTGGGTGTGGACTTTGGGGATTGAGCAAAACACAAGAAGGAGGAAAAATTTAATTTATCCCAAAAAACAAACAACAAGGTGCTACACCAGGAGACCTGGGGGAACCGAACCATGGTCCCAGGTCTCCAACCCTGCCATGTGTTGGTGCCTTAGCCACTCCACCACAGGAGCGGCTCAATCAGGCACCACACACATGGCAACTTGATCCCTTACTAGTAAGAGCACAGAGCAATAGGTGTAGTGTTAATTCCCTACTGCTATTATACACCTGTCACTCTAAATGCTTTAGTGCTTTACACAGCGCAGTTATTGCTGTGCTTTTTTGTACTGCTGTATTGGCCTGGCACTGAACGGAAATGGTCTGTCATAAAGAGGGGTCAGACAGAGGCCACAAACACATGTGCCAAGACATAGAATAAGCAGTCCAGGTCTAAAAAACCTAGCTGGCTCAGCAGGGAAGTGGTGTGAAATGTGAGGACAAAGAGCGAGGCCTTCAACATATACAAGAAATCTGGGCAAGGGGCGGACAAGGAGGAGTACTCAAAAAATCTAGGGAAATGAGTAGAGCAGTCAGGTCAGTTAAAGCAGCAAGGGAGCTGAGATTGGCTCAGGGGATCAGAGAGGGGGATAAAGATTTCTTCAAGTACATAAGTAAGTACATAAGAGAAGAGTTGTAGGGACGAGATTTTCAGTATCAAGAGGGAGGGGGGTTTAGCAGAAAAAAGGAGAAGACCAGGTGGAGGCACTCAATGAGTACTTCTGATCAGTGTTTACTAAAGAAAAAGATGGGCTGATACCGCAAGGGAAAGGAAGGAAGGGCGGGGGGGAGCAGACGTAATAGATGTAGTCATCCAGGAGGATAGGGTTCTAAAAGGCCTTAAAGTCTTGAGCATGGACAAGGCACCAGGACCTGATGGTGTTCATCCAAGAGTCCTGAAGTAATTGTCAGAGGTACTGGCAAGCCTGTTTAACACCTCTTTGGAGACAGGGAATGTGCTCATGGACTGGAGGATGGCTCATGTGGTACCCCTCCACAAGAGTGGTCCCAGGGATGAACCGACAATTATAAGCTGGTAAGCTAGACTTCCATAGAGGGGAAGCTAATGGAGACCATTCTGAAGGAGAGTTTAATAACCTTCTTGGATAATAATGGACTCCAGGATAAAAGACAGCAATGGTCTGTCTCAGATAGATCATGTCAGTCCAATCTAACTGACTTCTTTGATTGGGTCACAAGAGTGGTTGATGGGGCCATGCTGTGGATGTCCTGTATCTGGACTTCAGGAAGGCTTTCGACTCAGTGCCACACAGAAGGTTATTGGACAAGCTGAGGAACCTGGGGGCAAGGGAGAAGCTAGTGGGATGGATTAGGTGCTGGCTGCCGAATAGATAGCAGAGGGTAGTTGTAAGGTGGAAGACCTCCAAGCCAAGACCCATGACTAGTGGAGTGCCACAGGGCTCAGTGCTAGACCCCATTTTATTCAGTGTCTTTATCAGGGACATTGCAGAGGGGATCAAGAGTAAGATCAGCCTGTTCACTGATGACACAAAGATATACTACTGTGGACAGTGAGGAACGGAGGCAGGAACTCAGGGAATATCTATCTAAGCTCGAGCACTGGTTGGGTGTGTGGCAATTGGGGTTTAATGGTAAGAAGTGAAAGGCCATGCACCTTGGAGTCAGAAACCCCAGGACCATCCCAGCTGTTGGCTGGGGAGAAGTGCAGATATCAAATTCAGAGGAGGAGAAGGACCTGGGGGTACTAGTCACAGGGGACATGAGGGCATCAGCACAGTACAGGAGGTTATCAGCAAGGACAAATTGGATGCAAGGGTGCGTTGCCAAGTGTATCACCTCAAGAATGGAGGAGGTTATCCTGCCCTTGTACAGATCACTGATGAGGCTACACTTGGAGTATTGTGTGCAGTACTGGTGCCCTTACCTAAAAAAGGGCATAAGATTGCTGGAGGGGGTTCAATGTGGGTGATGAGAATGATCATGGGTCTAGGGGAGAAACCCTATAAGGAAAAATTGAGGAAGCTCAACATGCATTCCCTGGAGAACAGAAGGGAGGATGAGGAACATAATAGAGACCGTTAAATACTTAAAAGGCATAAACAAAGTCAACATGGAAAGACTGTTCCACTTAAAGGGAGGTAGGGTCATGAGGGGGGCACAGTCTGAAGTTGGAAGGGGAAAGATTCAGGAGGCAGATGAGGAAGCACTATTTCACAAAGAGGGTGGTGGCTGGGTGGAATGAGTATCCCGTGAAAATCATAACTTCAGATTAGTGACTGCAAGATCTGCGACTAAAGTGAAGTGACTCAAATAGCAGCGACCATACAAAAAAGCACTAATACACTAATCAGGCCAAACCATGGCAATCATTAAACAAGATAAGTGACTATTCAAAAATCATGACTTTTGTTCTTTTACTCCACACTAACCTAAGTAAAAGAACATCGATGTAAGGCTCTGAACAAGTAGCAGTTACAGTACTCACATTTAATCTCTACCCAGGAGGATCTACTGACTACATACTCCATTGACTTCTCTACTAACCACACTAACTGACGCACAACCAAGTCAGAGGTTAAAGATCAAAGATCTACCCAGGAGGATCTACTGACTGCATACTTCGTTGACTTCTCTACAAACCACACTAACAGGTGCCCAGTGACAGCATCAGGGGATGACGTTGTGCACTGAACCACAACCTGTGTGGTGGTCTCTACACTTGACCGTGCTCTGTCTCTCAAGTCTGCCATGATCTTCCTAACCCCTACATTGCCAACATCAGGGACATGTGTATGCTCCTTTCTCTGAGCCGCCACCTGATTACTCGAAGTATGAAGCCTGGCAAGGCAGCAGTATTTATCTTCATCCACACAAAGCTAATAGATTTTTTTCTCCCTTCTTTTTGTCCTTCCGATAGGTGTTGCCCACATAAACAGCCATGGGCTTACCTTTCTGGCTTGTGACCACTTCAAACTCCATGCTGAAGCACGAATGACAATAGCAAATGAGAAAGGATTTAAGACTTGACCCTTTAAGTAAAATAATGCACAGGTGTAAAGGTAAGGCCTGAATGGAATTGTGGGTGCTAGGAGGTACAACATTTATTATTTGCGGTGTTTTAATGAATCACATGACAATGGCAATGTCAGGACATTTCTAAAGTGAGTATGAAGATTGAAGATTGGTTAGAAACACTTTTCAATGCATTATTTTGACTGTGGCACTATTATGTATTCACCATTCTGCATCGTCACACTTAATCCCAGCGCGATTAAGCACTCACTTTTATTTAGATCGTGATTTTGGAGTCACGATTTTAACATGGAACCAGTGGAATGCACCGCCAGAGCAGTTGGTCACACCGAAGTCAGTGGACAGTTTTAAGAGGGGATGGGACAGAGTCAAGGGGAAGGTATGGACAGATAAGAATGAAAGAGGAGAAAGTCTTGGGAGAGAAGATGATGGAAAGGGAATGGGGGGCAGCTGCAGGAGTAGTAAACTGCAAACTGCACACTTGGGCAGACTTGGTAGACCTATGGGCCTTTGTCTGCCGGTAAATTTGTATGTTTGCCTGTTTGTAATCAGAGCTGCTGGAGTTCTCCTTGATGCTGTTAGTGATCATTCACCTGTTTATAGCATACAGAAAAATATAATTTTCCCAACCACCCTCCTAAATACGTCTAAGCTAGGGACTTCTCCTGCTTCAAGGAGTCAGCTTTTCTTAGGAGCCTTAAAGAGGTCGACTGGAGGCCATTAACTAACCTCCCCAGTCTAGAACAGGCACTAGAATACTTTATACACACCTTTACTAATGTTGCTAATAAATTTGCCCCTACAAGACGATGCAGGGCCAAGAGCCTCTGTGCTCCGTGGTTCAACAGTGAACTCAGGAAAGCTTTAAGACTTCAAGAATAAAGCCTGGATACAATACAAACAATCTGAGCTATCCTCTGATTGGCACTGTTATAGATCCTTCTGAAACACCTGCAAAAGCAGACTGACAAGTGCCAAGCAGACCTACCGAAAGTCTTTACAAACGCAAAAATCTCTCTACCCTCCCCCCATAAAGTTCTGGTCCCAGATAAACCAGTTACTCAGTGGAAGAACTACTGCTTCTGCTCATGAAATTCTCTCAGATGATCAAGTTCTATCAGCCTCCCATGCCATTGCCCCTAGATTTTTTTTTTGCTTAATTTGTATATTAGGTTTACGTAAAACAACATACTCTGTATATTTAAACATACAATGCACCTACTGTTAACAGCCAATAGTAGATATTAAAGAAACTGATGCATGTCACACAAACATAAAGGCCCAGATATTCAAAAGGGTTGCGCATGGCGCAAAAGTGTTGCACCATGCACAACCCACTGATGTGCCCCAGTGCAATATTTAAAAGTGAAAAGTGCACCTGCACAAATCCCGATGCGCTGGGGCGTATCAGTAATGTATGCAGGCACAGGTGGGGGGGGGCGTGCCCATGCATAAACTGCACAGCCCGATATTCAGCCGGGCCATGTAGAGTTGGCGCAGGCTAACCCTACCTGCGCCTGCAACAAAGCTGAGCCAGTGGAACAATGAGAACACCCACAGGTGAGCTGCCACATTGCAGGGTGCAACACAGCAGCTGGCACCTGTGGGTGGCCCTCGACCTGTTCCCGCCGCACCTGGTGGTGTCCCCCCATATCTGGACTGACTTGTACGGTATGGGCTGCACACCCATTGGTTCATGCTCTGACTCAATGGGTGTGCAGCCATACCGAGCTGTCAGTCGGCGGGTGGCCGGGCGGCAGGCGGGTGGGGTGCTGCCGCCCACTGGCTGACGGGAGGGGAGCGGGGTGGTGAGGCTCCGTGGGTGGGTGGGGTGGGGGCCACTAGATCACCAGGATTTCGGACTTTGGGGGTGAGGAATGCCGCCCACGATCGGGCTCCATTGGTCCACTGGACCACCAGGGATATTGGACTTTGGGGGGCAGATGCCGCGATCGGCTGATGGGGAGACGTTTCAGTTATGCCCGTGATTGGTTACTCAGGGAAGAATACTGTTATGCCCATGATCGGGCTACTTGGAAGAACACTGTTATGCCCAGCGATTGGGCTGCAGGGGCGTCGGTCCCGACGGCTGCTGCCTGGCAAGCGCCAGGCACGTAGTCGCCGGGGATCGGCGACCTGCACGCTAACGGCATGCAATGGGGCCGTAATCAGATGCAAATGGCCCCCTCGTGTGCCTTGCATAAATTATGGCCCCATTTGCATGTCACCCTTTGAATATCGCAGGTGCTGTGCATGGTGCAATGGAACTTGCACCACCGCATCTCAATGCTCCACTCTGACCACTTGCGCTGGTGCAGTTCCACTGCACCATGCACAGTGGGCGTGACCAGGGGGGGATATTCAAAAAAGTTGTGCCATAGCGCAACTCCATTGAACATTGCCCTGGCCACACCCCTGCACAACTATTTTGAGTGGCGCAAGGGCTTGCACCACAAACTGGTGCAATTTGAATATCTGGGCCAAAAAGTATAACAGAAACGATATAATCCTGTCATCAAAACCATTTTTCTTAGCCAAGTCTATAACTTACATTAAAATATAGCCTAATGTTATACTTAAATTCTAGAGACCCAGGTTCAGAGAGGGATCAGTGAACCATTATAACCCACTCTTCCTTGCTCACCCACCCCACATTGGCAGGGAGGCCCCTCTCCAGAGGCCTGAGCCCCCCAGACCTATAGGGATTAAATAATGAGTGAGCCAGGACATCCACAGAGCATGTAGTCCTGGGGTGACCCACATTATGTCTGCAATCCCTCCCTTACTGCTATGGCCTCACCTGGGGAGAGAGATTCCAAGAAATAGTTCCCCACACCATTAGGAAGCGATCCTCCTTATTTGTAACTATACATGTTAGGCATTCCAATGCAAGGACCTGGATACACAGGGCTCTCCACTGCTGGATTGTAAATGTCACAGCTGCCACCCAGGTATTCAGAATATAATGCCTGGCCAATACCAACATCACCCTAACCAACCTGGGGTAGGGAATCCATTCCCCCAGGTCAGCATAATTCACTCCAAACAGTAGGGACACTGGTGTATTTTCAACCTGCTTCCCCCAAATCCTCCCAACCTCCTGTGCGATACCCTCCCAGAAACCCTGCAGCATTGTACATGACCAAAAATAGTGACAATAGGTCCCAAGTTCTATGTTACACCTTCCACATATGGGGGAAACAGCAGGATTAAATTTATGCACCATATTTGGGGGACAGTAAAGTCTGTGGACAAATTTATAAAAGGACTCCCGGTATTTATTACATATAGCAATCCCCTTATGAAGTCTTAGGATCAGATTTCAATTCTGATCCAAGATTTCCCTCTCCCATAGTCCCTTAGTTTTGGCTGTATAATCCGGGATGTGCTGCCTTCCCAGTTTGGTTACCCTCCCTATTAATCCCCCAGTCTCATTCCTGGTACTGAGAACCAGATGCTCCATACTCAGTAGCAGGGAATCCTCCTGCTTTCCCCTTGTCTAATTTCTTTGCCTCTGGATTTAATCTCTTCCTCACTAACCTAGATAAATTTAAGGCCCCCTATGCACTCTCCCTGACATCCCTCACTCTTCCCCAAATCAGCAATCACCTGAAAACTCTGAATCCCCAGTGCAACAGCCACTTGACAGGGCATCCTCACCAAAATTTTACCTTAGAGTAGTGACCATACTGGAAGTCCTTAAGCAGACAAAGAGGCTCAAAAGTGAAGGCTCCCTGGGTAGTGGCACTCTGGAACTGCTTTTTGGAAAATTGCTGCTCCAATTATTGCCACCCCTATCAAGCACCTAATTAATAAATACTTCATACCCAGCACTTTCCCCAACAAATGGAAAATTGCTCTTGTGTTGCCCATACATGGGGGGGGGGGGCCAAAGGACAAAATTGAAAATTACGACCTATCTCTCTCCTCTGTGCAGTTACCAAAATCCAGGAGACCACTACTATATGATCAACTAATGGACTTCCTTGAATTAAACCACACTGTTACTCACTTCTAGCACAGTTTCTGCAAAAATGATGGCACTGATACAATTTTGGTACATGTTAACATAGAAACATAGAATTTGATGGCAGATAAGGACCGCTTGGCCCACTCAGTTTGTCCATTTCCCTACCTAATGGATCAGCTGCAGATCCTAGTTAACCAGCAGCCTACTTCTTCCTACCCCCCCTAGAATTACCTTATGACTGTCCCATGCTTGCTTGAATTCCACCACTGTTTTTGAATCCACAACCTCCTCCGGAAGGCCGGTCCTTGCATCCACAACCCTCTCTGTAAAAAAATATTTCCTTAAATTACCTCTGAGCTGCCCCCCCATCTTCAGATTGTGCCCCTTTGCTCTTGTGCACCTCTTTTTTTGAAAGATGCTACCCTCTTGGACTTTGTTGATTCCCTTGAGGTACTTGTAAGTTTCTATCATGTCCCCTCTCCCTCCTTTCCTCGAGGCTATACATATTAAGCTCCTTAAGTCTCTCTTCATATGTCTTCCAGTGCAGACCCTGCACCATTTAGATGCCTCCTCTGGACAGCTTCCATCCTGTCTATGTCTTTGCGGAGATTGGGTCTCAGAACTGCACGCAGTACTCCAGATGGGGTCTGACCAGCTGTCTGTACAGAGGATAATAACTTCCTGTTTTCTACTGGTGATGCCTCTCCTATGCATCCCAGTATCCCCCAACCCTCCTTGCTGCCCTCTCACTTTGCTTGCCCACCTTTGGTCATCGATGATGTACTACCCCAGGTCCTTTCCATTTTGTTGTTGTTAGTATCTCACCCCCACTGTGTACTCTTCCCTGGGTTTTGTTTCCCAGGTGCATTACCTACACTTCTTAGCATTGAATCTAAGCTGCCATACATTTGACCATTCCTCTAACCTTGCCAAGTCCTTTCTCATCCTTTCCACCCCACCTTGTGCATCAACTCTGTTGCAGATCTTTGTGTCATCTGCAAAGAGACATACTTTTTCTTCAGTCCTTTGCAATGTAACTTATAAGACATTGAGGACTGATCCTATCTGAACCCTGCGGTGCCCACTAGTAACCCCCTTTCTTCAGAGTGGACTCCATTTACTATTCTCTCTGTGCCTATTCTCCAGCCAGTTCTTTACCCAGGCTGTCATCTTGGGACCCACTCCCAGGCTGGCTAACTTATATATTAATCTTTTGTGTGGGACTGTGTCAAATGCCTTGCTAAAGTCTAGGTAGGCCATGTCCATAGCCCCTCCCTGATCTACTACTTTGGTCACTCAGTCAAAGAAATCTATCAGATTCATCTGGCATGACCTTCCCGCTGTGAATCTATGCTGCCTTGGGTCCTGTGCCCCTCTGGCCTCTAGATACTTGACAATTCTTTCCTTCAGAAGTGATTCCATCATTTTCATTATCACTGAGGTTAAACTAACAGGTCTGTAGTTTCCTGCTTCTGTCTTGCTCCCACTTTTGTGAAGGGGAATCACATCTGCCCTCCAATCCTCGGGTACCACCCCATCCTTCCATGATTTGTTAAAGAGGGTAGTCAGTGGTGTCGCCAGTTCTACCCTTAGTTCTTTTAGAATTCTGGGATGAATCCCATCAGGCCCCATTGCTTTGTCCACCTTCAGCTTTAAGAGTTCTTTCAGAGCCCTTTCTTCTGTAAATGGGCTGGTATCAACTTCTGTGTCCAGAGAATTTCTACTGTTTGTTTTAAGTACTCCCCCTCTTCATTTGTAAATACTGAGCAAAAATATTTGTTTAGTATCTCTGCCTTTTCACAGTCACCCTCTGCCCACCCTCCTTCCCTTTAGTAAGCCTCACTATTCCTCCCTTGGTCTTCCTTCACTCCCTGATGTACCTATAAAAGGTTTTATCCCCCTTCTTAACTGAGTTGGCTATCTTTTCCTCAGTTTGGGCCTTTGCTGTTCTGACTGTTTTCCCAGCTTCCTTTTGCTTTATCTGATACAGTTCTCTGTCCTGCTCCTTCTGTGATTTCTTGTACTTCCTGAATGCTTTCTTTTTCTCTTGAACCTTCACTGCCATGTTGTCACATTATAGGCCTAGATTCATTTATGTGGGTTCATACTGTATATGCTGTAATGTACTTTAGAATTAAGATACTGTCCCTTTAACAGGTAACTACAAAATAACTGTTATTTCTATAAAGGCTAGTGTGGCTCTGTTATATTTCAAGATAAGAGAGAGACAGGTATATGGCCCCAGGAAGGCAAAAATATCCACTGTAGCTTTTCATAACATGAGGTCAGGGGGATGATCTAGGGGTCAGGATTTTAAGCCAAATGCAAGGACCAGATGTTACTGGGATTGCCATGGAACCACAGTGGCACCTACAGGGAAAGGTACACTGTTACACTTCATCACACTGTAGGTGTGGCTTGAAGACGACCAGCCTGTATGAATAGGACACACATTTTGAACTCAGAGCAGTTGAAAACCAGTTTAGTTGGAAGGCAGATTGCCTGTTTGCAGGCTGGCCCAGTGGTGCTGAGGGTTAAGGCACTAGACACCACACCTCGCACCATACCAGTAACCTGGGTTCAGAAATGAGCCCGGGTTACTGGGGGTAGACAGGGGAGGGAGAGGATTGAGCATCCAGTGAACAGCTCTCCTCTCCCGGGAGGGACAGGGGTCCCTGGTCAGTGTTCAACTGACCTCTGGTGGAGACCAGAGATAGAGCATGTGCTGATGATATAGAGAAGGGGTGGGGGAGTGACAGATGTTGGTTTCATGCCTTGACATCAGGGTGCTAGTTACTCCACAAGAAACAGGGGAAAATGCCGTTCCTCTCTGGCGGAGACGGAGCACTGGAGCTTGCCCTCAATTTGTGGCCACCCTCCTGGCACCCTCCTGACTGATGCTACAGACTACTTGGGGCATTGGGACCCACCTCATCCCCACCTGGGAGGTAATTTGAGGCTACATGGGCGACGGAGGACTGACCAGGTAGGGCAGACCACAGAGGGATGACTCCTTGGGGCTTCCAAGGAGACCGAGCTGAGGGGAGGAGAGGAGGAATAAATACAAAAATATAAAAAAAAGATTGCCTGTTTGCAGCTGGCATATACTTGTAGACCAGAAGTATATGTGTAGGCCTGGAAAAAATCTCTAAAACCAGACCTGAGTGTGTGAGAATTAGACTCTTCACATACTGAACAGAAAATTCTGATTTTTAACTCAGAATTTTGGCAACCAAGACTTTTCACTTAGGAAGCACCTGAAAACCTTTTAAGAAGGACATTTCAGAGAACTGACATGGAAATACACACTTGCTACACAACTGTTGCTTAAGGACTCATCTCTACAAAGACATTTGAAATCTTGTCTGAACTTTAACATCAAAACCAGGTATAGTTTAGAATATAGTATAGTTTTGATTTTGAAAGCAGCGCATGGGAAGTCACAGAGTTTGGAACTGTTTGATTTTGAAAGCAGCACATGGGAAGTCACAGAGTTTGGAACTGTCTGATTTTGAAAGCAGCACAAGAGAAGTCACAGAGTTTGGAACTGTCTGATTTTGAAAGCAGCACAAGGGAAATCACAGAATTTGGAACTGTTTGATTTTGAAAGCAGCACATGGGAAGTCACAGAGTTTGGAACTGTCTGATTTTGAAAGCAGCACAAGAGAAGTCACAGAGTTTGGAACTGTCTGATTTTGAAAGCAGCACAAGGGAAATCACAGAATTTGGAACTGTCTGATTTTGAAAGCAGCACAAGGGAAATCACAGAGTTTGGAACTGTCTGATTTTGAAAGCAGCACAAGGGAAATCACAGAGTTTGGAACTGTCTGATTTTGAAAGCAGCACAAGGGAAATCACAGAATTTGGAACTGTTTGATTTTGAAAGCAGCACAAGGGAAATCACAGAGTTTGGAACTCAGTGCTTTGGCTTCTCAGAAGGAACTAGAAGGGGGACAAGATCAGATCTACAGTACAGTAGCTTCTTGTTGTTTTACATTGTTTCTTGTGGATTCTACTTGGTAGAAGGTTATTTCTTTTCTTTCTTACTACTAAGGGGCTAGTAGGGTATTGTTTGGGGCTGTTGGAATTTTGAAACCTGTTTTGGTAGCTATAAGTGGGGTCATTTGTTTGATTCACTGTGTGGCAGGCTGCATTTGTAGAGACCTATTTCTTCTGTTTTAAAACATAATCGGTGTGATTTAACTGGGTCTGTTTCTTTGAATTGGAGACATATATCTTCTAATTCCAAGCCTATTTTGATGTGTTGTTGGTGAAGCTGTTTGAATTGGAGTCCTGTTTCCTTGGTTAGCAAACTTAGTTTGGGGGCTTTGAGTAGAATTGTGATTCATTGTTGCTGGCTTCACTAGCTGCAAAGTTTGAGTGCAGAGTGGGGGAAGGGTGCTAATGGTCTGACCAGGGGCCTCAGCTACCTGATTGTTTCTGGAAGACTCGGGCTGCTCCCACCCTTGGTCCATTATTTCCTTTATACCAGGGGGTCTGACATCACTTCCTCAAACAGGCAAATGATATGCACCTGTCATAGCAAAAACAGACATCCAGTAAAGGAACAGCAGCAAGTGAAGAGGTGAATGCCCTCTCAGTGGAAGGGAAGTAAATGCAAATCTAGGAGCTTTCATTATTACTTCTTTGCATTGATATTGCATTGGGGAAAGGAAGGTAGGAGTTTGAAGAAGGTTGTGCAATGGCTACTTAAAGTCTGTTTTTGAGTGTGGATAGGAAGGATAGGAATATAAATAGCAGTTGCTCAATATATCTAAACGTGTGCAACAAAGGAGGTAAGGGAAATAAAGAAAATGTTTTGCACTGATAGAGGAGGGAGAGTGGAGATTTGGGGGAGTGTTTAGTATCCTGCATCTGGAAGGGTGGGGGGTCACTGGTGGGCAATGACAGCAATGGGTAGGGTGGTAGGCTGTAACAACTGCGGTGCACCATTCTTTCTAAAAATTGCCTGAAGTGTGGGAGGATGTTTAGTGTGCAACCACATAGAAAAACTTAGAAAGGAGATTGAGGGTCTGCAGGAGGAACTAAGACAGACAAGGCAGATTGGGGGTGGGTTTAGCCCAATACTGGAGGGAGGAGGAAGAAGGGGAGATGAGGGAGGGCGATTTAAGCCAACAGTGGTGAGGAGAGGGTCAGAAGAAGGGAAGCAGAGACAAAGGGGCCCAGGCCAGGAAGAACAATTGCCGGGGAAACCAGGTCAGGAGACAAAAGACAAATGGAAGGAGGAGATAGGGACTTGTGAGGGGAGGCGAAGAAGTGGCAAAAGTCATGGAGTGGAAAGGAGAGAACAGGTTACTATGAAGAGAGAAGAGCGAGCATTTGTGAAGGGTCTTCAGAAAATAGTTTTGCACTGCAGAGAGGAAGAAGATGGAGGAGGAAATGATGAAATTAGAGGAGTAATTGATAAATGCCTGGACCAAACTGGAGTGGGGGGAAGTTCTGCTGGGAGAATTGCAACAGGGGTAAAAGGGGGAAATAATGTGCAGGAGGAAGAAGAGGATCTGGAAATGAGAGAGGGAGATGAATGGAAGCAAGCAGGGAGTAAGAGGGGTGGAATCTTAGTGCTGGGGGACTCAATACTAAGAGGAGTTAGGTGGGGTAGCAAGGGGGAAAGGCATAGTCGCATTTGGGTGGAGGCCATGCCAGGAATGACAGTGGAAAGGGTGGGACAGTCTGTTCTGAAATATGCTAGAAGGGGTAGGGACAAGCCTCATTTAATTATACATCTTGGGACAAATGACCTGGCTGACATGACAGTAAATACAGTCCAGAGGAGGTTTGAGGAACTAGCACAATTATGTGAGGGGGCAGGAAGATCAGTAACTTTTTCAGAGATACTTCCTGTGCCAAAGGCAAACACAACAAGAAAGCTGAGAATGGAGGAGTTTAATGGATGGCTAAGAACCTGGTGTTGTGCTAAAGGATATGGGCTGTTGGGGGTGGGAGGGACCTGGGAGGACAGTAGTCTCTATGCCAAGGACAGACTAGACTTGAGTGAGGAGGGAAAGAAAGTGTTGAAACAGAGGATGGAGGAGTACATAGAAGAAGTTGGGAATTTAAACTAGGAGTGGGGTGGCAGTTGGGGAAGAGATATACAGAGACCACAGGTTGGGAAACCATATGAGCTTACCCCCCCATAACAGTGACAAAGAACAAATGGCAAGTATTGTTGGTGATGCTAGGAAAGGAGGGCAGGATGGGAGGGGAAGGGTGGAAGGTGGTTACCCTTAATGCTAGGAGCCTTGGGAGGAAAACTGCAGAGTTACAGGTTCTCATGGCAGAGGGAGAGGTGGACATTGCAGTCATCACGGAAACATGGGTCACCCAATACAATGACTGGGACCTGTCTGTACCAGGGTACAGATTATTTCGTAGGGACAGAGTGATTGGGAAAGGAAGGGGTGGCACTATATGTGAAGGAAGGACTGAAGTGTGTAAGGGAGGAAGGAGAGGAGGGTAGTACTGAGTCACTTTGGATGCAAATCCAGGATTCCAAGAATAGATTCTTAGAATCGGGAGTGGTGTGCAGGCCACCATCTCAGACGGAGGAGTTAGACAGGGAACTGAGGGACAGATCAGGAAGACCTGCGAGAAGGGTAGTGTGGTGATTGTGGGGACTTCAACATGCCAGGAGTGGACTGGAGCACCCAACAACCAGGAACAGAAGGGAGCAGGTACTTCTGGATGCCTTCCAGGACAGCTTCCTGCTGCAAATGGTCAGTGAACCAACCAGGTTAGGAAATACCCTTAACCTTGTGCTGGCAAATGGGGACTTTGTGAGAGAACTTACAGTGGAGGAACCGCTGTCAGAGAGTGACCACCGCTCAGTATGGCTGACATTGGATATGGGCAAGGAAGGAGTGGAATCTGGCACAATAGTGCTGAACTGCAGGAGGGCCAACTTTGGGAGGATGGGGGAAGTGGTAAAAGGGTACCTGGCCAGAATTCAATTTAGTATGGACGCTAACCAGAGGTGGGAGCTCATAAAGCTGAGGATAGTGGAGGCAACCAAAACCTGCTGCAAAGCCCAGAGTAAGAAGGCTAGAGGCTGAAAACCGATCTGGTTGAGCAAGGATGTCATGGAAAGGTAAGGAGGAAAAGAGCTGCCTTTAGGAAGTACAAGAAAACAGGGAGGGGGGAGGACAGGGAGGAGTACTTGACAGAATCGAAGGAGGTGACAAGGGCAGTAAGGGGAGCCAAAGCATCTACAGAACTCAGGCTGACACAAGACTTTAAGAAGAGGGAGAAGGACTTCTTTAAGTACATCAGGGAGAAAAGGAGCTGTAAGGACAACATAGTAAGGATTAGGAAGGAGGGGGGTTGGGTGGAAGCAGGGTGCGAGAAAGAGCACTAAATGAGTACTTCTGCTCAGTATTTACTAAAGAGAAGAGGGTGACACCCAAGGTGGGACAAATGGCAGAAGCAGGGGAAGTGGTGACAGATGGGAAATCATGGAGAGCAGAGTTCGAGAAGGTTTGAGAGGCACTGAGGGTGGACAAGGCACCAGGCAGATGGCACCCACCCCAGAGTACTGAAGGAGCTGGCAGAGGTCCTTGCAGAACCTTAGCGCAGACCTGTTAATGCCTCACTACATTCGGTGTGTGACCTCAGGACTGGAGGATGGCTCATGGTGCCCCTCCACAGAGTGGCCCAAGGATGAACAGGAAACTACAGACCAGTGAGCCTCACATCCATGTGGGTAGCTAATGGAAACTATCCTGAAGGAGGCTGGTGGCCTCCTAGAGGCCAAGGACTACAGGACAGCAGACAGCATGGCTTCATAAGTGGCAGATCCTGCCAAACCAACCTGGTGGAGTTCTATGACTGGGTAACTAGGCAACTGGACAGGGGCCATGCAGTGGATGTCCTGTATCTGGACTTCAGTAAGGCATTCTGACTCAGTGCACATGGAAGGCTGGGAAGGAAGTTAGTAGGCACAGGGGCAGGTGCAAAGCTGGTGAGATGGGTAGGAAACTGGCTGCAGGGAAGGCAACAGAGGGTGGTGGTGGGTGGGAGCTCTCACACCCAAGGGCAGTGATGGCGGTGTTCCACAGGCTCAGTGTTGGGACCAGTGTTGTTTGGGATATTCTTGCAGACATATCATGGGACATCAAGAGCAAGATCAGTCTGTTTGCTGATTATACCAAGGTAGGCGGCGCTGATGGATGACCTAGGAGGGATGGCAGGGGTTGCAGGATAATCTGGCAAAGCTTGAAACCTGGTCAGACACCTGGCAACTGGGCTTTAATGCCAAAAAGTGCAAGGTGCTGCATTTTGGGATGAAGAACCCAAGGAGGAGTTACCAGCTAGGTGGAGTGCAGCTAGCCCAGATAGAGGAGGAGAAGGATCTGGGTGTGCTCATTACAGGGTCA
This sequence comes from Neoceratodus forsteri, assembly GCA_016271365.2. Classification (NCBI taxonomy): domain Eukaryota; kingdom Metazoa; phylum Chordata; order Ceratodontiformes; family Ceratodontidae; genus Neoceratodus; species Neoceratodus forsteri. The sequence goes on from CM028136.1 coordinate 886,596,050, forward strand.
ATGAACAACTCGGCACAATGTAGGAAGGCAGCTGCAAAGGCCAACAAAATGCTGGGTTGTATTGGAAGGAGTATATCCTCGAGGAGGGAGGAGGTGATTCTGCCACTGTATAGGTCATTAGTTAGACCACACCTGGAGTACTACGTGCAGTACTGGCGTCCATATCTGAAGAGGGACATTAAGTTACTGGAGGGGGTGCAGTGCAGAGCAACAAAGATGATCAAGGGGCTGGCGGACTTATCATATGAGAGGAGGTTGAAGGAGTTGAACATGTACTCACTGGAGGAGAGGAGAGACAGGGGTGACATGATTGAAACCTTTAAATACATGAAAGGAATAAACAAGATGGGTACAGAGGGGCTGTTCAAAGTAAGGGAGGGGAAGGCCACCAGGGGCCATGATATGAGACTGGAGGGAGGAAGGTTCAGGAGGGAGATGAGGAGACACTCTTTACAGAGAGGGTGGTGGCTGGGTGCCTTTGGGCATTACCTGCAGAAGTGGTATCCAGTAGAACAGTGGACTGTTTCAAAAGGGGATGAGACAGGACAAGGGGGAGGGTTAATGAAGGGAAAGGGTGGAAGGGAAGGGCAGCTGCAGAATAAGGGGTGCTAGCTGCACATTCGAGCAGACTTGATAGACCTCTAGACCTTCATCTGCTGGCAAATTTCGTATGTTCATATGTTCGTATAGTATCTAGTGTTTTCTGTGAACCATCCAGTTTTACTTTTGTTATTGTCTGCATTTCAAAGTTCTTCCAAACTGTAGACTTTTCTGTACTGCTTTTATGTAAGGTAAACTTTTATGTTTTTCTTATCTACTCTGCCTGGGGTCTGATTGTGTGATTTAACATTTTAAACAGAAGGGTTCTGAAAAGACTGTGTGCCTAAAACGACAGAACCACTCGGCTATCTTATAAAACTACCTAGGCAAGATGTAGCAAGTGGCCATGGTGGGGTTCAAATATTGAAAGTAGTGCAGAGTCAAGGGAACTTGAAACTACAAAATCCACCCTCCCACTGGGAAAAGGAAGGCTGAAGTCTTCCTGAACCCTTGCTCCTGCTCATGTGTTCTTAAAAAGGGGGATCTTCTCTGTAAACAGAAGGTCCTGCCAGGCTGCCCGAGGTTTGGGGGCCAGGGGCACATGACACATGTCACCAGTGACATTATCAGTGCCATGAATTTTGGCATGGCCTCAGGAGAAATTTTTGCAGACTTAACAAAAGCATTTGACCTGGTTAATCATGACCTGTTTCTCACAAAACTACAGGGCTATGTTCTGGATGATCTCTCCTGCTGCTGGTTTCAGAACTATCTGACTGGGCAGATGCAGAGTATCTAATGGGAGGGAATGATCTCACCCCAAGGTCAATCATAGCTGGGATACCCCAAGGATCCATACTGGTCCTCCTCTTTTCTCAGTGTTTATCAATGACCTTCCCTGACACTGTGGTGGTGCCTCAGTGTAACTGTATGCTGACAATGCCATACTCTATAGGTCTTCCACTGACCTAAATTTGATCAATACTGAACTGGAGAATGATTTTTGCTCATTAGAAAGTTGGCTCCTGGTCAACAAACTCCTTAATGCCAAAAAATCCGAAAGTGGTGCTATTAGGTCACAAAAACCTAGGCATAGACAGACAGCATCTCCTTAAACTTACCACCTGCAGCGGAGTTAACCCAAAGGTGGTCCAGGCCTTTAAATACCTGGGAATGGTCCTGGACCAAACCATGGCCTATGAACCACATGTGGATGCATTGACTAAAATGCTCAACCTAAAAGTTGGGCTACTTTACAGACCTTCTCCCTACCTCTCTAGGGAGGCTTGCTGTACCATCGTAAGCAGTGCCCTCCTCTCCTACTTATTCTATGGTGCTCTGGTACTACAGTCAGTTCGAGAATTCACCCTCACTTGGCTTAAATCACTTTATCACAGAACTGGTGATTTGCATCTGGTACCCACCCCAGAATCCACCACTGCACAACACTAACAACCCTAGGATGGCCCTCCTTTGAAATCAGACTGCATTATCCCCTGTATCACCTTACCTTAAAGCTATTGCAATCCCTCTCCCCATGCAGTCTCTCTGGCATAATCCAATGGAAGCAGTTTGCTGACCTGTAAGAACCATGGCCCCCCCAGTGTTGGAAGCCCCCAAAGTTGGGTATAAAATAGGAAGGCGAGCCTTCTTGTTCACTGCCCCGTGGTGGAACTCACAGCTACCTGTGGTTCTGTCTTGTCTTACATTAGCTCAGTTTAAAAAGAGACTAAAATCCATCTTTTGGACTGCAGCTGTTTGTACAATAACTGTTTTCTTGAATCCTATGTGTCTGCATCCTCTCAGTCCTTCAACTATACTGGCACTAGTATCTCTGCCTGCTCAAATCTCAATAAGGTAAGACTACTACCTCCAGCAGCATTTATCACATTATTTGGTTATTTATAATTAGTAGATCACTTCCCACAAAGATAATTGTATGTACATATACATACCCATTGAAGACAATTGTATTTAAATATTCATAGCTACTACTTGTAACTAATATACAATCTGTCACCTACTATATGTAACTAATCCCGGGTCGCTCCTGAAAAAGGGACTTTTCATCTCAGAGGGCTCACCCCTGTCATCAAAATTCAAATAAATAAATTGGGTGCAAGGTTTCTGGCACACCAGTGATCGGTGCAAGCAGCTGTTTGCCACAGCTTGCGCCGGTCTAACTGCGTCTTTGAAAATGTGGTCCCCAGTTTCTCCTACATAATCCACTTGGTCTCCTGACACTTACAGAATGTTCTATGGTATCCTGCCCAACATTCCATCTGCTGATTAAAAAAAACAGTCAATGTAACCCCCCCCAGCCAAGGCACACCTGAAAACAAACCTAACATAAATAAATAAATGAACAAACAAACAAACAAACAGGTAAACACATATAAACATACGAAATTGCCAGCAGAAACATGCCTCACAGTCTATTGAGTCTGTTTACATAACCAAACGTGTAGGGTTCACATGACACTGAAATGTTACCTATAAAGCCATGGAGCAGAATTTTGCACCTTTTTAAAACTAAAATGGAGAGTTATGTGCTGATTAGATGCTGAGAAAGCTTTGCATTTTTGACCTAAAGGTACATTCAGAGCTGATATGCCTTAACTGGATTTTCTCAACACTGAGGAATTGTGTTCTGGAATTTATTTATTTGCTTTTGTTAACCAGATAAGCACACTAGACAACCAAGTGCCTATTTTCAGGTGCGACCCAGGAGGATTACAGTTGTACATAGAAGGGCATCAGGCAGACAGGGTGCATACAATGCATCAGAAAATGGGTTACATCAAGTGGTGCAACATGATCATCAAGCAGACAAGGTTCATACAAAATCAACAGAAACAGTGATTAGAATGAGGGATAGAAAAGCAACTCCGTACAGGCATGGGGAGTTTAACAATGGAGCATTACTACAGACATTAAGCTAGCTAGGTACATACAAGAGCATCAAGCTTAAAGATTTCGTCAAGAGGTAGATAGCAGCGAGGTGCCAGCATGGACAACAAACGCCTGTGAGTAGAGTCGACAATACCCTCAGGAGTACACAGGCATTAAGAGGCAGATTACACGGGAAGTGCTAGTAGAGGCCGGGGTCAGCACATCCTGGCAGTCAGGACTGATTTTGTAGCTCAGGCACAGTGACAGGCAGGGGACAATTTTAGGAAGCCCCATAGGGAGACTTTGAAACAGGGGTGGGAGGTAGTAGAGTGAGTGCTAGCAGGAAGGGAGTTCCACAGCTTGGGTGTGTAGGCAGTGAGGCCCATTCTCCCATTTGGGTGTAGGTTTTAGGAACCAGGAGGACCTGAGAGTCGCTGGATCTGAGATGGTAGGAGGGGTTCATAGGTGTGAGGAATGAGGCGAGTGTAGGAGGAATGGCATTTCTGACAATATTGTCATTGAAGTTGCCAAGAACAAAGGTGCGGTGGCACTCCGGAGGATGCCACTCCAGCCGGGAGTATAGCTCACATTGGTGTGTGAGGCGAGGAGCAGTGAGGGCAAAATGGCATACATTGTTGTATGCTGTGTCCTATTTGGAGAGACTGGATTTAAGAACGGGGTCAAAGGATACCAAGCCATAACAGAGCATGGGTAGGAGGATCCTCCTAGCAATGGCAAGACATGCGGCCGGGGTGAGGCAACCTCTGGCTCTGTAGGCAAGGCCCAGCTTGCAGTATGTGGCCTCACAGGCATTCCAAATGTGGAGTGTGAGTTTCCAGTTGTGGGTCAAGGGTGACCCCCTGGTACTTGACCTCATCTGCAACGCTCAGGAGGGAACCATCAGCTCCTGAGATATTTAGAGAAGCTTAGCAGGCTTTTATCTTGGCCAAAGAACCAAAGAGCATGGCCTGGGTCTTTTTAAGATTAATGGTAAGCTTGTGGTCCTTAAGCCAGGTTTGAATATGGTTAAAGTCAGAGTTTAACCAGGATTTAATGTCCTCGATGTCACGCGAGCTGACCAGCATGACGAGGTCATCCACATACAGGGTGGAGTAACCATGGGCAGAGAATGAGGGCAGCTCATTTAAGAATAGGGAAAACAGAATGGGTCCACGGACAGAGCCCTGTGGGACCTCGCAGGTCACCAGGGAAGGTTTGGAGAGGGGTTTATTAAAGTTAGTGTATTGCTGCCTCCCAGAGAGGTAGTTGGTGAACCCAGAATGGGTGAGGGGGGGAAGAATCCCATGGACAAGAGAGTGGAGCACAGGAGCAAGTGATCCACCTGGTCAAAGACTTTAGAGAGATTGATGAAGATGGCTCCAGTCAGTTTACCTTGATCAGTAGCAGACCTGATCTTAGAGGTGGCCACCACAAGGGCTGTAGAGGTGCTGTACCCTTTTCTGAAGCCGTGCTGTGCTTGGGAGAGTAGCTCATAGCTCTGAAGGTAGTGAGTGAACTGGGAGGCAACTACTTTCTTCAATAGCTTGCTGATCGCTGACAGGATCGCAGTAGGGTGGTAATTATTTGGATCCTTTCGGTTGCCTTGAGTACAGGGATGACCCCTAGCCACCTTCCATACATCTGGGATGGTTCCCATGATTAAGGAAGTGTTGAATATGTGAGAAATAGGCCAGGCTAGAGGGGGAAGCCCCAAGGCAGAGCAGTTTAGGCTCAAGGATGTTGTGCCTGGCTCCAGTATGAGGAGAGAGACTAGCCAGGAGCCTCTGGGTCTCCAAAGTGGAGACAGCCTTTAGGTAGAAGAAAGGTCGGCTAGGGATCCCACCATGGGAGGGACCAGAGTCACGTAGCCGGGGGGTTGTGGGGAGGGAGCAGCCGGGACCAAAAACTGGCAGTTAAAAACATTGGCAATAGTGAGGGGTTTTGTAATAGACCCCTCCAATCAGCAGGTCAGAGGCCTGGGCTCTGGCAGATCCTCCAACCAAGTTTTTAATGTTTTACCAGAAGGTCCTAGGGTTACAGGCTGAGGATAGCAGGGTGGATTGGCAGAATTCGCCATTTGCAGGGTGAATGGCTCTCTTGTAGGAGCTCCTCAGCTGTCTATATTAGAGGAGGTTGGAACTGGCATAGGAGGATTTGAATCTTGCCTAGCATCTGTCCCTTTGTTTCATAAGGGAGAATAGGCCATCATGGAGCCACTTGGTTACTGTACCCCTCACCCTCCTTTTTGTTAGGGGTGCATGTTTCTTTTGGAGGGGTGTGAAGACAGTGAGGAAGTTGTTGAGGGCATCCATGGGATCACTCGTGGCAGTGACCCAGGACCAGTCAGTTTGCCAAAGGTCAGCAAGGTACTGTAGTCTTCAATGTTAAAGTTGGAGTAGTCCAGCATCTGAATCACCTTGCTAGGGATTTTGTGGGGAGAGACGCCCCAGGTGCAATAGGTGGGGGAGTGATCTGAGATGGCATCAGGGAGAACTCCGGAGGAAACAATTCTATCTGGCCTGTTACTCAGTACCCAGTCAATGAGGGATCCTATTCCTCCAACTTGGGGGGGGGACTCGTGTGTTCAGTGATGAGTTGGTTAAAGGCGAGGCCTGACAGCAGAGGCTCATACTGCTTGGCATTACCTCCAACCAGTTTAAATTTAGGTCACCCAGGACCAATAGCTCATTGGAGCCCACTTTGACACTGAGGCAGTCGAGTAGCAAGGAGAGCCTAAGCGTTCCTCCCTTTGGAGGGTTATAGGCACATACCATGTAGATTTTTTTGATATTGCCAAGTAGGAGGACGGCATGCAAGAACTCACAGGCAGGGGGTGGGCAGGGGGTGTACCTAATGACAGACACATTTAAGTGTCCCTTAGAGTAGAGGAGCACTCCGTTCCCATGATTATTCCCTTCTCAGTCCAGCCTAGTAAGGTGGTACCCAGGAAGGGCACACGCGGAGTCTGGGGTGTGTGGCTTCAGCCAGGTTTTCGTGACCCCCAAGATGTCAGGGTTGTAGTGAGCCACCCAGGCAGCTAGCTCAGCTAGGTTCGGTAGTAAACTGCACATGTTCAGGTGAGCGAGCTTCATCCCTTTGGCAGATAGCCAGGCTGGGGGGGACTTGAAAGAAAGCAAGGCAGCCAGAGGCCCTGGGGTTTGAGCTGTGCCCCCAACTAGGCCAGGGAGGATCAAGCATCCCCAGGGCAGCATCCTAGTGGCCACAGGGGGAGGAGCAGGTGGGTCAAGTACAGTCGAGTACCAGGCCTAGGTCCTGGGAAGCCCAAGGGGGCAGAGACCAAGGCTAAAACCAAAATTGCAGCATGGGGTTATACTGGCAGGGACCTGGGGTGGCAATAGACCACATCAATTAAGAGATGGCATGCAGCCTCGAAAGATGCTATGCCAGGATCACCATGGCACAGCGGGCAGAAAGCTGCTGTGTACTGGTAGCCATAACAGGTCAAACAAGATGAGGGGTATAAACTGAACAATTCAAGCAATGACAATACCAAAGCTAGTACAGGGAGTCATAGAGACACGTTATCTTGCCTGCAATAAGTAAGTAGAAAGTGATGGCCCCTATAAAACACCAGTGAGTACAACCCAGTGCAAGTATCAACGCAGTGAGATAGCATGATGCATTATAATGCATACATAAGAATGATCTGGAACTACTAGACCTAGAGTATCAGCTGTAGGTATAATCCAGCAAGAGAAAAAACACAAGACCTAAGAAACACCAGTAGATACAGTCCAGTGATGGGAGTAGCAGAACAGGGCTAGGGGAAGTTCACTGTCTACAAGTCAAATTGAGAGGCTGGGTCCTTCCTAGCTAAGCCAGGAGAGGAGGCAGACCCACTGTTTAGACCCCCACAATGCTCGTCAGGGGAATGATCCCAGGTGAGACATAGAGGGTGCTGGGAGATACAGCACAGGGCCATCTGCGGCAACAGGGGCAGTAGGAGGTGGCCCTGGGCTAGTGGGAGGGGCTAGGGAGCATTTAATGGAAGGTAGGAATGGGTGGACGGGAACAATTTCCCCTTGGAGAAGTGCAGCCCCTGTGAGCAAGCACCCACCGAGCATTAAGTCCCAGCAAGATTCGGAAGCTGTTTCACTTTTTTCCTGTGCCACAAGTTCCAGTAGTCAATTCTGTCCCCCCATGGATGGCTGCAGCAAGCCCAGGCAGCGAGGAACAGGTCCAGAGAAGTCCCCCAGGTCATTGGAGCAGCAAGGCGGAGTCTGGTCATTGTGGGGGGGCATTGTGAGAGGGCTCCCAAACACCTCCCCAGGGTCCAAAGTCATGCAGGAATGAGCCGCCGGTTTCAGAGGCAGCTTTAGGTCAGGCTGGTATGCGACTGGGGAGCCAATCAGACGCCAGTGCAGGATTTTAAATTGGTGTCTAAATCTCTCCAGTCTCCAGTCAGGAGGAGCAAGAGATCCTAAAAAGAAATTTCCCCTTAGAGGAGTGCAGCCCCCGTGAGCAAGCACCCGCTGAACAGTAAGTCCCCAGCAAGATTCAGAAGCTGTTTCACTTTTTTCCTGTGCCACACAAGTCCCAAGAAGTCTGATTACTGTCCCCACATGGATGGCTGCAGCAAGTCCAGGCAGCAAGGAACAGGTACAGAGAAGTCCCCCAGGTCGTTGGAGCAGTAAGGCAGCATCTGGTCATTGCGGGGGGACATCGTGCGAGGGTTCCCAAACACCTTCCCAGGGTCCAAAGTCAGGCAGGAATTGATGGACCGCAACCCCAGATTAAACAGTAGAGTGTTTAGCCATGAAATATTGAGGCATTTTTGCAGTGGCTAGTATCAAATGATCTATTATTAAAATTAATTTATATACTATGGGCCCCATAGCCAGAGCTGGCCTGATGCAAGCGGAAAACAATGCTCTGCACAAAAAAAATGGGCCGGCCAGCTCTGGCACCATATTCAAACAGACTGAGTGATCTGAACAGATTGTGCAATCAGTTTGAATATCAGACCATGAATGCATGGAGCGCAAGGGGTCACCAAGTTCTGTGCAGCGCATCCAGGGTGCAGGGCTGAGGAATGTGTGGTGCATACTTGTATATGCTGCAGCCCCCATTGGTGATATTCATCCCAAACATGCAAATGAGCCCATTGGGCATGCACTGTGCAAAGGGGGAAATTGCATGCCCATTATGGGCTCATCTGCATGGCTGCCCCTGGAGGAATGCGTGAGGTGTCCCAACCCCACCCCAATCACTGATGAAAGTGAAATAAAAGCTCAATCCCAATTTTATAGTGTAGTGCCCCCCAACCCTGATCACTGATGACAGTATAATAATCCCACTCCAATTTCCATAGGGTACTGTCCCCCCTCCCCAGCCCCAATCATCGATGACAGAAAAATATAACCCCACTCCCATTTCCATAGTGTAGTGTCCCCACCTCCACAGTCTCAGTCACTGATAACAGTAAAATTAAACCCCAATCCCATTTATATAGTTTAGTGTCCCCTCTCCCCAGCCCCAATCACTGATAGAAACATAGAAACATAGAAGTTGACGACAGATATGGACCGCTTGGCCCACCTAGTCTGCCCATTTCCCTACCTAACAGATAAGCTGCAGATCCTAATTAACCAGCAGCCTTCTTCCTCCTACCCCCCACAAGAATTGCCTTATGTCTGTCCCATGCATTCTTGAATTCCCCCACTGTCTTTGACTCTACAACCTCCTCAGGAAGGCTGTTCCATGCATCCACAACCCTCTCTGTGAAGAAATTCCTTCACATTACCTCTGAGCCATCCCCCCTCTATCTTCAAATTGTGCCCCATGTTCTTGCACATCTCTTTTTCTGAAGGATGCTACCCTCTTGGACTTTCTTGATTCCCTTGAGGTATTTGAAAGTTTCTATCATGTCCCCCCTCTGCCTCCTTTCCTCGAGGCTATACATCTTAAACTCCTTTAGCCTTTCCTCATATGTCTTCTGGTACAGACCCTGCACCATTTTGGTTGCCCTCCTCTGGACAGCCTCCACCCTGTCTATGTCTTTGCCATACTCCAGATGTGGTCTTACTAACTGTCTGTACAGAGGGCCAACATGGTCTTGGATGTGGCTGCAGCAAAGGTGCTCCAGCTAACATCTGGCATATTCAGGTCCCCCATCAGCAATATCTTCCCTTTCTCTGCCATCCCAAGGATGCCTTGTATCATTTCCTTGTCCATTTCCTCCCCCTGAGACAGGGGTCTGTATACAACCCCTGTGCAGATTGTGAAGCCATTTCCTGCCTCCAGGGTGACCCACAGTGCCTCCTTTCCTATCTGTTTACCCTTTAGTTCTGTTGCTTTGATCCCTTCCCTTACATAGAGAGCTACTATTTATTTATTTATTAAGCATCAGTTTACAACCTTTGAGCCAGAGGCTCGTTTACAATGGTACCTCATCACAGAGAGGACAAAACAGTGATATCAACTTGGTACAGAGAAACAGTGTACAGTTTTTGAGGAAATAGGAGAACATATGAGATCAACAATTTACAACATACAGGATTGGTAAAGTTACATTGTTCAGGGAAATAACTAGAATATCAAGCAAAAACATAGGATATCAATACAGTGTGTTTTAGCGGTGTCAAGAGGGAGGTAACAGGAACCAAAGGTAGAGAAGGTAGAGGATTTGAGCAGCCAACGGGGCTTTGTCAGGGAGTAAGCAAGATAGTTTAGAAACAGCAACGCTGTGAGTAGTGAGAAGGTGATTCCGGAGGGTAGTTTTAAAGCAAGAGATGGTGGGGTGTCAGAGATACTGGCAGGAGGGAATTGTACCAAGAAGGGCATGGTAGAGGGAAGCCCGTTGTCCATGAGAGGTCCTTGCCCTAGGTACCTTCAATTTGGTTTTACAGGCGGACTGTGTTGAAGCTAGTGAGTTTACATGGTGGATAACGGCAGTCAGACCAGGAAGAGAGAGCCCAAGGAGGGTTTTTTCAGTAAGGATGCAGATTTGATAAGACGTTTGTCAAGATTGAGCAGATTTGCCTGGGAATAAAGATGGCAGGTATGTGTAAGTCTGGGAGCACCTAAGATTAGTCTGCAGGCCTTATTTAAGGTGAGGTGGATTTTGTTTAGCGAGGTCTGGTCAGCAGCCCCATAGACCGGTAAGCCATAGTCTACAAGTGACATAATGGAGGACATAACTACGAGTCGGAGGGCATCGGGGAGGAGACAGTGTTTGTGGTGGTAAAGGATTCCCAACCTAATATTAGTGGTGGAGGCTAAGGCAGAGATATGGGAATGGAACGTGAGGGCAGGGTCAAAGGTTATCCCAAGGTATTTGTATGTATAAACTTGTTCGAGTGGAAACATAGAGCTGGTGAAGACTTGAAGTTGGAAATTACTAGCTTTGTTTTGGGGGTGGGAGAAGATCATAGATTTGGTCTTTTTAAGATTGATAACCAGTCTATGTTCTTTAAACCAGGCTTCCGCGTCTTTATAGGATAATTGCAGGGAATCTTGGAGGGTGGCGGGGATATGGTCAGAAGTGAAGATAACAGCATTGTCTGCATAAAGGAGGAGTTTACCAGTACAGGCACCTGGCAGGGTGTTGAGATATAGGGAAAAGAGCAGGGGACCAAGAATAGAGCCCTGGGGAACCCCGGATCGGATAGGGCAGAGGTCAGAGAGTGTGCTATTGATTTTAACATGCTGGGACCGGGAAGACAGATAGCTGGAGCACCATGAGACAGGTCCTGCAGCAAAGCCAGAATGCTGAGTGCATCCAGCAGGAGAGGATGAGATACGGTGTCAAAGGCTTTTGACAGATCGATGAACACTGCACCAGCTAGAGAGCCCGAGTCCAGGGAGGAATGGAGGAAGTTAGAAAACTCGATGAGGGCAGTATTGGTGCTGTCACCAGCACAGAAGCCATGTTGTTCAGGGCAGAGGTTACTGTATTTGGTAAGAAACTCAGATATTTGGGAGGATACTACTTTCTCTAAGGCTTTTGAAAGTGGTGAGAGGATTGAGATGGGATGATAATTACCTGAAAGGGCCCCATCTCCACCCTTATGTATGGGAGTGACAGTGGCAATTTTCCAGGCAGATGGAAATTGACCTAGACAGAGTGATCTGTTGAAGAGGCTAGTGATTGGGGTGATGACCTGGTCCAATGCCAGGCTGAGGAGTCTGGGGTCCAGGGAGTCGCTGCCAGTGGTATTGCTCCTTAGGGCCTTGGTCAGATACGGTCTGACTTCATTGACAGTAACCCAGTGGAAGTGGAAAGATGGGTGTGAGGGAGCAGGGTCAGGAGAGTGGGGAGGACAAAAAAGTTGCTAGGGAGTACAGAGCTAAGGTCAGTAAAGGGTTTATTGAGATGGTTAGCAATGAAGGTAGGATCAGTAGAGATTATACCCTCAATATTGATTTCGGAAGGTGGAGGAGAGTGTGTACCACCATTTAGTTGTTTGATGTTATCCCAGAAGGTTCTGGAATTCCCCCAGGATGAGGTGAGTGAGGCCCGATAATGATCAGCCTTTGCTTTGTGTATGGTCCAGGTACATTTATTTTGGGCAGCAGCATATGCCTGTCTGTCGGCAGGGTGTCCAGTTTCCATGGCTAGGTGCCACAGGTTATCCCTGTGCCTAAGGAGTTGGAGTAGGGAAGGAGTGACCCAGGGAGTATGCTGTACCTTGGAACAAAGTTTGGTTAGGGGTGCAAAGATATCACAAGCTTTGTTAAACATTAAGGTGAAGAAGGCCAGGGCCGAATCAAGGTTGGGGGCAGTCTCATTGGGAGACCAGTCAACTTGGGCTAGGAATTGCTTCAGGCCTCTCAGCCCACCTGGTCGCAACCACCACCATAGGGTGGCCTTAGCAGTGGGTCTGGGTAGGGACATAATCCAGTGGAAAAGAATAGGGGAGTGGTCACTGATTCCATCAGGAAGGACTTGTAGATTGCAAACTTGGTTAGGTCGGTTGGTGAAGACTACATCCAGAAGAGTGCTCGACCCCATTGTGGGGTTCACTCTTGTTGGTTGGGTAACAAGTTGCATTAGGTCAATAGCAGTAAAGGAGTCACAGGTGGAGGAGGATGCGGGGCTAAGCCAGTTAATATTTAGATCGCCCATGAGAATATGCTCAGGGGAATGTGGTAGAGAGGTGAGATACTCTATTAGAGGGGCCAGGGCCTGAGTTTGATTTTTTGGGGGAATATAGGCGGAGGTTAGAAAGAGGGGGCCTTTAGAGGGGTCAGGGGTAAGTTTTAGGGTAAGGGCCTGGGCCCTGAGGTTAAGGGTAGAGGCTTAGAGGTCTACTCCAGGAAGGGAGTCTTTGATATAAGTAGCACAGCCTCCACCTCGTCTCCCTACACGGTCTTCTCGAAAGAGGGAGTAGCCCGGGAGTGAGACAAGGGAGTCGGGGGCAGAGTCAGATAGCCAGGTTTCGACTATGAAGATGATGTCAGGTTTGTGGACAGTGACCCAATATTGGAGTGAATCAAATTTCTTCAGGAGACTGCAGATATTCATAGAAGCAATAAGTAGCCCAGGGGATCTAGTCAAGGAGTTATTGTGGGTTGGGCCAGGGTTGGGATGAATGTCCCCTGACAAGATTAGGAGGAGAAGTGCAGCCCTGGTCAGGGGGGTGTAGAAGGCATTTTTGCATCTAGTGATATAGTAGGAGTGGGAAAGCTTAGAGACACAAGGAGTGGGCAAAGAGGTACAGGATGGGCAGGCTAGTACAATAAGTTTCCCGTAGGTGCAACAAGGGAAAGATAGGTGGGAACGGGGGGTACGAATGGTTGGGGTGCAAGGAGATAGTAGAGAAGGAGAGATGTGACTCCAGGGCCCCAGAGTAGTGGACCTGAGGACCCATGGGGGCACCTGGGTTAGATGGAGGCCAAGTGAGAAGGAGGAGGGAGAGGCATGAAAAGAGAGGGTGGGCAGTCATCTTAGGATGGGTCTGCAGATGGCAGTAATGAGATGGGTAGAAGAGGGTGAAGGGTCTACCCATAAGCGTAGTTGCCACTTTGGTACAGTGGTAGAGCCCCTGCCTCAAGTGCACAGGGTACCAGGTTCAAGGCTGTCCTAGGGTGATAGAAAAGGTCCCAGGAAGGTGGCTGTGAACGACGGACCAGCTGTGGCCCACAAGCAGTACTACTCCTCCCTGTCCCTCCTGTAGACTGTGTACCCTGGTATGTTGACATCCCAGTCATGGTTCTCAGTGCACCATTTTCTGTAACTGTCATGATATCCAGGCACCCCTCTTCCATCAAGGTCACCATTTTGGGGAACTTTTTACCTAGACTACGGACATTGGTACTTATTACCCTCCATTTTTTTATGGCTTTATTTCCTTTTACCCCATCCCTGTCCTTACTGCCTTTGTCTTTTTCTCAGTAATCCGTGAGGTGGGTGCATGAGGAAGGGCACCGTCCATACGGCAACTCCTCCCAGGTGCAATCCCTCACAGCGATGGGGAGGGTTGGGCGACCGGATGAGGCTGTGGGTGAATTGGGCGACAGGATGTTGCTATACGTACTTGCACGGGAAGGTAGGTGGGAGTGAACATTGCAAACGTGGGCTGGGAGGGGTGGAGAAGCTGTAGGGGGTGACGCTGCAGTGGCTGGCCGAGCTGCGTCATGGCATTGAGGGTTGGCAAGTGGATATAGTGGGAGAGGTATCGGGTCCGGGAGCTGGTGCAATTTTGTTGTGCCCAGCCTGAACCTTTTTTTTTTCCAGCTTTCACCCCCCCAACATGCACCTCCCTGGAGTTGAGAATCCTTATGTAGGGGGACATGGGGGGCAAAGCCCCCATGAGGGAAGGTGTGGTGAGGCACAAGCCCACCACAGAAAGCAGTAAAATAGTGTTCTGGTGCCATTGTCCTGAGACGATAGGGTTGTCAGAGTGCCAAAAGTGTTTTCGGCACTCTGACTGAGTGATAATGGTAATTGCCTTCAGGTGATCGCCGTTGTCACATAAACCCCTTTTTCTCCATTTACCCCTGCCCTTCTCCCTATCGACTGCTCTATCTTGGTGTTTACCTCACTAATTATCCTGACTTTTTTGGGTGGGCTAGGATTTCTCTTCTCGTTTTCAGTGCCTCCCCCCTTGGCTAGTTTAAATGCTTGTCAATGAAGCATTTAAACCTATCACCTAGGATCCTGGTTCCCCTCCTGGATAGATGCAGACCACCATGCCTGCATAGGCCTGCATCCCTCCAGGTGGAGACCCAGTCCCCAATGAAGATAAATCCCTGAGCTCTGCACCAGTTTTTTAACCAGTCATTGAATCCCATGGTGAGGAGTACCCTATCCTCATCCATGCCATAGACAGGTAGCACTTCCAAGAAAGTTACTATATGTGCTACTTGTCTAGGCCCTTCTCCAACTCCACAAACTCCTGTTGCACTGCTCTGATCCCATTCTCAGACAGGCCATTTGTCCCTAGGTGGATAATGACATCCATCTCCCTCCCCTTTGCAGCTGCTCCCACGATCCTGAGGATTCGTTTCCTGTCCCTCCAAGCCATGGCACCAGGCAGGCACCTTACCTCCCTCCCTTCCTCCCTCCTCCCTCCCTCCCCCAGTTCTACCCCTAACAATTGAGTCCCCACCAAGAGTTGTTTCCTTCCCTGTGGGGTCCTGTGCCACCCTCCTGTGGGTCTCCACTGTGGAGGTTCCCAGCATTCTCCTTGGACTCCACTGCCGGTGCTTCCATAGAGGAACCATGCTCTGCCAGAGTGGCAAATGAGTTGTGGAGAGGCACAACTGGAGGGATGTGCCTCTGTTCCACCACCCTCCCCCTTCCTGAGCCCACCGTCATCCAACCACTCCTCTTTCTTGGCAACCTCTGAGGTAGTGGTGGTGGCCTGGGCAGTTCCTGGGTGGAGGAGCAGGTTTCCCAATCCTTGCCAGGTCAGTATGGAGACGAACAACCTCCTACCTCAGACCAGAGAGGTGCCTGCAAACAGGGCAGCAACGCAGTCTCCAGAATGTCTCCCGGAAGACTGCTGCTCCACAGCCAGTGCATTGCACCACTCCCCACATGTCTGTGTCCCTTCCAGTTACAGATGCTTTTCTTTTGTTGTTTTTTGTTCTTGTTTTAGTGTCTCTCCCCTATTCAGTGTGCTGTGTCCTTTAAGGATATGAACAGGTGTATGTTGTTAGCAGTTTTAGGGAACTGATGTCAGAACCCCTGCTATAAAGGAAGTTTTGCACTTGGGGAGGGTGAGGTGAGGGGAAGGGTGGGTGGGAGTAAACCTATGCCACCCAGAAACAATCAACTACAACTCTGACCCTCCACCCCAGGGAGTGCTTTCCTTCCTTTCAGACAACTATTTCACAGAGGTTAAGTAGCAGGTCTCTTCACAAATGACTGCAAATATCTCCCAGCAACAGTTCCTCCCTGACAAATAAAAGTTAAAACTAAGAAAAGTCAACTCAAAAACAGAATCAATACTAGTTACTTACACAGGTCCTAAAAGTAATAACTCAGTTCAGTGCAGTCTAGAAAATAACCTCCATGATTCAAGGAAACTGTGGCTGCTTTCTCACTCTCTCTGTTTCAGTCTCAGCAGCTGATGAAAGTAAAGTTAAACCCCACTCCCATTTCCATAGTGTAGTGTCCCTCTCCCCAGCCAAGATCAGTAATGACAGGAAAATATAACCTTGCTCCCATTTTCATAGTATAGGTCACCTTAGAGACTGGAAATGGCACCACAGTCTGCACATGGGTTGTATACAGACCCCCATCATGGGGGAGGGAGTGGACAAGGATATAATAGAAGGCGTCCTTAGGATGACAGAGAAAGGGGAGATACTGTTGATGGGGGACCTGAATGTGCCAGATGTTAACTGGAGCACTTTTGCTGCAGCCACATCAAAGAGCAGGGCCATTTTTGATGCTCTACAGGGGTCATGCCTCAGACAGCTAGTGTTGGAACCCACTCGGGAGGGAGCAATCTTAAACCTTGTACTCTCAAATGGGGACAGTGATAGGATATCAAATCTAGAAGTGAGTAACCATCTGGGAACAAGTGACCACCAAACAGTGTGGGTCATGATAAACTCAGCTGCAGAGTCAAGCCATACGAAAGTGAGGGTACTGGACTTCAGGAGGGCTGACTTTGGCAAAATGGGAGATTGCCTTAGAAAAGCACTAGCAAACAGGCAAGAAGGAGGGGTGGAGCAACAATGGGGAAACACCAAAACTGCCATCACAGAGGCAACAAACTTTGCGTGAAGCAAATAAACAAATCAAAATGAAATAAAAAGCCACTATGGTTCTCAAAAGAGGTGGCGGGGAAAGTTAGGGAGAAGAAGATAGCATTTAGGAAGTATAAGGAAACACAGAAGAAGCAGGACAGAGAACTGTACCAGTTAAGGCAGAAGGAAGCAGGAAAGGCACTCAGAATAGCAAAGGACCCAAACTGAGGAAAAGATAGCCAATTCAGTTAAGAAGGGGGATAAAACCTTTTATAGGTACATTAGGGAGCATAAAAAGACAAAGGGAGGGATAGTGAGGCTGAATAGAATGGACGGTGGGTGGGCAGAGAGGGACAGTGAAAAAGCAGGGATACTGAATGAATACTTCTGCTCAGAATTCACCAAAGAGGAGGAAAAGGAGGTACCTAATCCAATTAACAGAAGCACTCTGGATAGGGGGGGTCAATCGCAGTCCTTTCACAGAAGAAAGGGTTCTGAAAGAACTCCTAAAACTGAAGGTGGATATAGCAATGGGGTATAATGGGGTTCACCCCAGAATTCTAAAAGAAACAAGGGGAGAACTAGTGACACCACTGACTACCCTTTTTAACAAATCATGGGAGGGTGGTGTGGTTCCTGAGGACTGAAGAAGAGCGGATGTGATTCCCCTTCACAAAAGTAGGAGCAAGACAGAGGCAGGAAACTACAGACCTGTCAGTTTGACCTCTGTGGTAGGGAAAATGATGGAATCACTTCTGAAGGAAAGAATTGTTGAGTACCTAGAGGCCAGTGGGGCACAGGACCCAAGGCAGCATGGATTCACAGTGGGAAGGTCATGTCAGATGAATCTAATCGATTTCTTTGACTGGGTGACCATAGTAGTCGACCAGGGAGGGGCTGTGGACATGGCCTAACTAGACTTTAGCAAGGCATTTGACCCAGTCCCACACAAACAATTAATAAACAAATTAGTCAGTCTGAGAGTGGGTCCCAGGGTGGTAGCCTGGGTAAAACATTGGCTGGACAACAGGACACAGAAGGTAATAGTAAACGGAGTCCACTCTGAAGAAAGGGGGTTTACTAGTGGGGTACCGCAGGGTTCAGTACTGGGTCCATCCCTTTTTAATGCCTTTTTAAGTGACATTGCAGAGGGACTGGAAGGAAAAGTATTCCTCTTTGCAGATGGCACAAGGATCTGCAACAGGGTTGATACACAAGGGTGTGTGGAAAGGATGAGAAGGGACTTGGCAACGTTGGAGGAATGGTCAGAAGTATGGCAGCTTGGATTCAATGCAAAGAAGTGCAAAATAATGTACCTGGGAAACAAAAACCCAGGGGAAGAGTACACAATGGGGGGGAGGTAGTAACAAATACAAAAATGGAAAGGGACCTGGGGGTAATCACATCAGATGACCTTAAGGTTGGCAAGCAATGTGAGAAGGCAGTAGAGAGGGCTTGGGGGATACTGGGATGCATAGGGAGAGGCATCACCAGCAGAAAACAGGAAGTTGTTATCCCTCTGTACAGACAGTTGGTGAGACCCCACCTGGAGTACTGCATCCAGTTCTGGAGACCCCATCTCCACAAGGACACAGACAGGATGGAGGCAGTCCAGAGGAGGGCAACTAAAATGGTGCAGGGTCTTCAAGAGAAGCCATATGAGGAGAGACTAGAGGAGCTTAATATTTATACCCTTGAGGAAGGGGGGGCATGATAGAAACTTTTAAGTACCTCAGTGGAATCAACTAAGTCCAAGAGGGTAGCATATTTCAGAAAAAGAGATGTGCAAGAACAAGGGGTTATAATCTAAAGATAGAGGGAGGACAGCTCAGGGGCAATGTGAGGAAGCATTTGTGGTGGATGCATGGAACCACCTTCTTGAGAAGGTTGTGGGGTCTAAAACTGTGGGAGAATTCAAGAATGCATGGGACAGACATAAGGCAATTCTTGTGGGGAGTAGGAAGAAATAGGCTGTTGGTTAACTAGGATCTGCAGCTTATCCAGTAGGTAGGGAAATCGGCAGACTAGGTGGGCCAAGCAGACCTTATCTGCCATCAAAGTCTATGTTTCTATGTTTCTGTGTTATAGTGTAGTGTTCCCTTCCTCAGCCCCAGTCACTGATGACAGTAAAATTAAACCCCGCTTCCATTTCCATGGTGTAGTGTCTCCCCCCTCCTCAGCCCCAATCACTGTCATAACAAAAATAAAACCCGATCCACTTTTCCTGGTTGCTAGTAGACCCCACACCCTGTTAGGCATTGTCCCCACCACCCTGCACCCCCTAATCCCAACCCTTGCCAGTGACTGGCACAACCCTCCTCACTGTGCCCCAGCCAGCTGTGGTCTGATTAGTACAGGAGTGCATACAGTAAATAGTATGTGTTCATTGGTTGTCTCGATAACCAATGAAGCACATACTATTTACTGTACATGCTCCTGTACTGAGTAGTCAGCAGCTGGCTGGGGTAGGGTGAGGAGGGCTGGGTCAGTCACCAGCTCAAGTTGGGAGAGGGGGTGCAGTGTGGTGGATTTATGCCTAATGGGGTGGGGGAACCACTAGCCACCAGGGAAAGGGGATCAGATTTTATTTTTGTTATCACAGTGGTTGGGGCTGGGAAGGGGGAACTGCACTATGGAAATGGGATCAGGGTTTAATTTTACTTTCATTGGTGATCAGGGCTGGGGAGGGGGGACACTACACTATGGAAATGGGAGCAGGGTTATATTTTATTGTCAACAGTGATCACAGCTGGGGAAGGGGGACACTACACTATGGAAACAGGAGCAGGGGGTTTATTTTACTGTCATTAGTGATTTGGGTCTGTGGGGGGTGGGGACGTGTACCCAACCCTGTTCATAGTTAAAGCAAGGTTTCAGAAGCATAACTATGTGCTGGCGCAACTGGTCACAGTTAAGCTCTGGGTGGTTAATATTGTGATGTGTGGCATATGCATGAGGGACCCCTCATTTGCATAGGTGCATCACAATATTGTGCACGGTGGTGCAGTTGGGGGTGCATGGTGTATTGGTGACCTTTGAATATGGCCACGCACCCAATGGCCAACTTAAGTCTGTAGTCCCTTCTCATCCTTTCCACCCCACCCTGTGCATCAACTGTGTTGGAGATCTTTGTGTCATCTGCAAAGAGACATACTTTTCCTTCCAGTCCTTCTGCAATGTCGCTTATAAAGACATTGAAGAGGACCAGTCCTAATACTGAACCCTGCGGTAAGCCACTAGTAACCCTCCTTTCTTCTGAGTGGACTCCATTTACTATTACTCTCTGTGTCCTATTCTCCAGCCAATTCTTTACCCAGGCTGTCATCTTGGGACCCACTCCCAGGCTGGCTAACTTGTGTATTAATCTTTTGTGTGGGACTGTGTCAAATGCCTTGCTAAAGTCTAGGTAGGCCATGTCCACAGCCCCTCCCTGATCTACTACTTTGGTCACCCAGTCAAAGAAATCTATCAGATTCATCTGGCATGACCTTCCTGCTGTGAATCCATGCTGCCTAGGGTCCTGTGCCCCTCTGGCCTCTAGATACTCGACAATTCTTTCCTTCAGAAGTGATTCCATCATTTTCCCTATCACTGAGGTTAAACTAACAGGTCTGTAGTTTCCTGCTTCTGCCTTGCTCCCACTTTTGTGAAGGGGAATCACATCTGCCCTCCTCCAGTCCTTGGGTACCACCCCATCCTCCCATGATTTGTTAAAAAGGGTAGTCAGTGGTGTCACTAGATCTACCCTTAGTTCTTTTAGAATTCTGGGATGAATCCCATCAGGCCCCATTGCTTTGTCCACCTTCAGTTTTAAGAGTTCTTTCAGAACCCTTTCTTCTGTAAATGGGCTGGTATCAACTTCTGTATCCAGAGTGTTTCTACTGTTTGTTTTGTACTCCCCCTCTTCATTTGTAAATACTGAGCAAAAATATTTGTTTAGTATCGCTGCCTTTTCACATCACCCTCTGCCCACCCTCCCTCCCCTTTATTAAGCCTCACTATCCCTCCCTTGGTCTTCCTTCACTCCCTGATGTACCTATAAAAGGTTTTATCCCCCTTCTTAACCGAGTTGGCTATCTAGCACTGAGGGATATTTGACATTTTTTTGATACTGCTCAATTCATTACAGCTACCACCCCACAATGTCTGATTCTGTGATAGGAATTCTGCAGAATAGTTTGTTTTTGTTCCACTCAGCATTACTCACAATGTTACACTGTTTCTATAACTCAAAGCAAATCGGTAAAATCCATTATAGCTGATCGCCTATGTATTTAAAGATTTAGTATAGCACCTTGTTAGGCATCATGTACATGCAATAACCTGTTAGAATTTGCTGTTTCATAGTTGTCAATTTGGCCACCCTAAATTAAAGCATTTATGGTTAACAAATCTCACATTCATCATATATTTACAATCTGTAATAACATTTTACTTACCTTGCTTATCATTTCTTTCACCAGGTCAAGAAATACAAACAATATAAAATAAAATACATTCTGAACAGTGTACAGTACATAATTACGATGAGGCAAATCTCCTTAACATACTTAAATTAGTATAGAGTCCCCACCACGTCCAGTATGTGTGATGTGAAGCTTTAAGCCCGAGAACTTCAAAGGGGTCTTTGAACTATAGGTTTCTCTACCACTATAATACCCTCCCCAATATATCTTTAAGCTACAAAAAGTATAGCATTATCCATATACTGTACATGCTCAATATTAAAGAACTCGTGGAGCCAAAACAGGCAGAGGGGCAAATAATACAAATTTTAAGAAGTAGTCAGTTGTAAGTTTTTATTTCTGAAGTACAGTATTTTTCTTTCTCCTTTTGCTCATTAGAAAGTGTTCTATGTGATAATGTTGTGCTGGATGTGTGGAAAAGCTCTTAGCCGGCAGCTGACATATCTATCTTTGTCACCCCAATTGCATACTCAGCATTGTGGTTTCACTGACATTGACATCATAGGTGAATGACCTGACAGCTACTGAGTGCTTGTTCCTAAGCAGCAGTGCTGTCATAGTCAGTGAAGTCCCAATGCTGATGATGCAGTGGGGTGAAAAGGGATAGTTATGTCAGCTGCCAGGCAGAGTGCTGCTGTTCCACACATCAGACCCACTTGCATCAGGTAAACAATCTTCTAATTAACTAAACGGAAAAGAAAAAGTACCTCAAATATAAAAGGTAATGGTTGACTCCCTTTAAAAACAAATATTAGTTTTAGGCAGTACACTAGCTCTTTAAGTAATAGTCAATATAAAGCCCTGATACTTGTGTAATTTAACAGTTTCAAGATCCTGGGTTTGATCAACTTTAATAATTGGTTTCTCTGTCTTCAGCTTCACATACAGTGTCTAAGTGCATCATCATAGTTCTTCATGCATTTGCTAAAGGTTTATTTCTGTTAAACTAAAACTGTAACATCTTCATCAACATCAAAACATCACATAGCCTGTAATTCATTTTTGCATTGACCCCCTTTACAAATTCAGAAAATTATCATACAGATTCATCTTCCTATCAACGCACACTGATGACAACTCATTTATGGAAAAAGAAGAGGCCTGTTTAGCACGCCCATGTCTATGTCCTTTTTACAGCTGCATAGTGAGAGCTATACTAATGTAGTGCTATTACACTGAGAAAGTGGCTCTGGAAGCAGATGACTGCAAACAGACCACAGCTGTCTTCTTACACCAAGTGGAGTTGAGGCACATCTCTCCATGTCCTCTCCATTCAGTATAGTGGGCCCCCCACGAACTATTGTTTTGCTCCCAACCCCACTGATCATACCTCTTTAGTGGCCACTGGTAGTACTGGCTGATAGAATAACCATCAAATCAGAATAAATCACTCTATTTCATGTATCAGGAAACCAAGCAATCATTAGGAATAATTGCAGTAGGCACTATAGCAGCCATCTTAGCATCACAGGAAGAGCAACTGCAAATTTAATTATCTGCAAATCTGAGTGCAAAGAAGATGCATTTCTGATGTTCTCTAGCACAATGAGCTGGGAAACTTTTCAGAAGTACTGCATGCAAATAATCAGCAGCAAAAGTCAACCCTAAAGACATGTGAAGGCACATAAAGAGAAAGAGAAGTTTGCAGTTGTAACAACTTACACTCAATAAGTGGGGCTGAGCATGTACAAACTGCATGAAGCTCAATAGTCTTCTGCATAAATCTGCACCAGGACTCAGATCCTATGGGTCAGCAGCTATACAAATAGGTTCAAAATACTCAGGGCAAGGCAACAAAAAAATAGGAGATAGCAAGAGTGAAATGAAAGTCTGACAGCATAAGAGCCAATCATCTCCCTGAAATCTGAGATGAGCTGGTTCACTTGAAGTGCTAGACTGATTGAGAGGGAGGGGATGGGCTTGACAGGGTGACTGGAAGTAATGTCTTGAAGATGTAAATAGGTTCAGAGTAGGGTACAGCTGTTCAATTCTGCAGCCTCATTCACAACAACAACAAAAAAAAAACTTCAGATAGGCTACTCGACTTGAGAAACAACTCCTAGGAAATTCCAGTGAGAGAGAAAGACAGAGAGAGAGAGAGAGAGAGAGAAATGTTCTAAGTGAAGACATGAGTAAGTTGTGGCTACAGTATTATCAGAGTGTCCTTCAGAATGAAACTGTCACACATCTGTGCAAAAGCATTTTTGCATGCAAAACTGCTTGAATTGATGATTCAAATTCACTGTTACTGTGCCAATAAATTCCCTCCTTATAACTTGTTTACATAGTTTCTGACAGAAGTCTCTGTAGCTTTTAAAGCTTGTATTAGATGTTTGTATTACTACAGGTAAATAAAAGTTTTAATTACCACAAGTTTGAGCATAAATTCTACTCTCACATCCACTGCAATAAAACTTCATTATAACATGTAGAGAATAACATGCAATAAAATAGGTTTCAGAAACAATTGAGAAACTGTAGAGAGAGAATCAAAGAAGCAGGTAATCATGGGGGAAGGTGAGACAGCTAGTTTAGTGAATGAAGTTTGCCCTTTAAGGGGCAGACCAAGTTGTCCTGGTGGACCCCTACTTTGTGGACAGGTTGGTTTTGCTCGGGGGGGAAGGAGGTAGGGGGAAGGACAGGTAGCCAGGACAAAAGACAAAAACAGGAAGGGGAGGAGCCAAGAAAGGAATGAGGCAGGAATAGGTGAAGAAGAAAATGGGAGGAGACCCAAGTTGCAGGGTACATAATAGTCAGCAGAGGTTTTCTGACTCTTTTGCTGAAGTTTTTGTTGGTTAAAGTAATCACTAGAGCTACAGCACATCGGATTGGCATTTTGATTTCACGACGTTTTCTGAGAAAAAGGGTTATGTACCAGGACTAATTGAAAGGTAAGAAGCAGAGATAAAGAATGATATGAAGGAGCAAGGAGGGAAAAAGTTGTAGGACAAGTGTTTTTATGTAGTGAATGCATAGTTTGAAGAGGAAAAAGTTTAATGGCATTCTGTGTGGGGCCTCAGCCCAGTAGCATGGATGAAATAGGAAAACGGTAGAGCAGCAAGATGGGAGGCAGCCAGAGCCACAACGGGGGACAGAGGCGAAAGGGAGATTCTGGGAGCATGGCACTCCAGACCCAGAGTGCGCAGCTTTGGTAGGCTGAACGAGCGAGAGAAGAGTGATTTGGGGCCATACAGAGGCGATGGGGGAGAACAGCGGCCTACGAGGCAGGAGAGTGCATATGCAGCATCTGAATGAGAAGCATTTTAGAAAATAATAGAATAAAATTTTGAAAAGGAGGAAAAGCGAGTGCAGGGAGGGACAGCAAAGGCTTGGAGGAGAAATGAGAGCATGTTCATGGTAGAGTGGGGTATGCAGGATCGGCAGAAAGGGGGGAGAAGAGAGAGAGAGAGAGGGGTCAAACAGGGGCCTGCCAGATGGGCCTAGCGGTAGGCCACGCAGCCACGACTTGGTGTCTGACGTCACGGATCAACCTGCCAGGCGGTTTTGACCCATGGAGAGCAGAGAAGTTTTTATTACACAGTAGGAGCCATGGCAAGGGGATGAAGGCAGGAGAGAGAAGAGCCAAGGAGCGGCGAGCCGGAAAGGCCTAGTTTGACAGTCCACGTGGCCTACATTCGGCGTCTGACATCACACCACATGGCATCACGGAAAGCAGGTAGAAGGGCCTGGGAAGGTGTGTTGGGGCTATAGGCGCCTGGCATTATGAAGGGTTACAATTTACAGCAAATGAGTGAACGAAACTGCAGGCACAAAAGATAATTAGTTTCTTGCAGTTTAGAAAACTGCTTGATGTTCTATGTCTGTGGCTTGTTCTGACATAGCGCTTTATCTCAGTAAACCTCATTGTTTAACCTGCTCAGTGCTGACATCTATTAAAAACCACTTAATCAGATTGTATTCAGCTGACTGTACTGTTTTGTTCTGCAGCATAGCGATGGGGGGGTGAATGAGATGGGCTCCTGCGCCCAGGGTGGGCTTGATATGGAAGGGGAATTTTTTGCAAAAATGTACAAAAATGGCGGCGCAAGGGGTTTTTCTCCTTTAAGGGCGTCTTTGGTGAGAATAAGATTGGGGGGGCAATTCAGTGGCGCAAGGACATCAGTCAATGGGTATCCATGGATGGAGCCTGGAGGGACAACACAATGGAGTGGGGATACCTGGCTGGCTGCACATATGAGAGTGGGGGTAGGGGGCTTGGGGCGAAAGCAGGCAAGGGCCCAAGTGTTGATAAGGGGGCCAAAATAAACAAAAAGGAAATAATATAGAATCATAAATAAACATGGTTAGCTAGGGAATGGTGGTAAGCTTTAACAGAGATGCTTTGTTAGTTTATCCACAGTGTTTCTTCAGGCAATTTGGAGGTAAAATGGCACCGAAGAAGAATAAGCCATCAAAGGAGGAAGCATACTAGGCGATAGTGGAGTTGGTGGAGAAGGCCAACAGAATGTGGCAGCTGGTGGAGGGGGAGGAGCTGGGGAGGTCAGGGGAGAGACAGAAAGCAGAAAAAGGTAAAGGGGTGATGGGAAATGACCTGCAGGGAGGCCACACAGCCCAAAAAATGCTGCAGCCGCCATGGGTGGTGCCTCCTCGAGCGGGTAGCCCAATACCACTGCAGCCCTCTCTACCTGAACCTTTACTACCTCCCCTGGAGCCGATCATGGTACCAATGCAGGAACCCAGACTGGAACCCCCCACTGTAACAGCTCCACCACCCCTGATGCTGCCTCCAGTGGTCCCACCACAAGAAACTGGAATGGTGCAGATGGGCGACAGCATTTTGCATGGAGTGGACAAGCCGGCAGGTAGTGTATCAGGTTCCATTGAAAAGAGTATTAAAGATTACATTGGGAAAATTGTAGTGGCCCTGGGAGCGGGCGGTCTTGGACAGATGGAAAATGCACTGGCAGAGATTAGGTCAGATAAAGAGATGGTTGGGGGGGAAAGGTGGTAGAGGGAGCAGGAAAAGGGACAAGGGATATAGGAGCCCCAGGGAT
Organism: Neoceratodus forsteri; assembly: GCA_016271365.2. Taxonomy (NCBI): domain Eukaryota; kingdom Metazoa; phylum Chordata; order Ceratodontiformes; family Ceratodontidae; genus Neoceratodus; species Neoceratodus forsteri. The sequence goes on from CM028136.1 coordinate 886,622,127, forward strand.
GACAATAGGGGAACACGTGCTGCTGGCCACAAAGGAGAAGATATAGAAAGGGGAGTATGTGGACATATTTGCCTTAGTAAGAAGAGAGGTGGCAGCAAAATATGAAGAAACTGAGAAAATAGGGAAGAGTGAGATGGCAGTGGCCATGGTTTTATTGGGTAAGAAAGAGGAGGATAAGTTTACAAAAGGAAAGACATGGGATGGGTGGTTCATAGGGTTCGCCACATATTTGGCCATAGTGATGGAAAAGAAACTGGAACTGGGAATCCCACTGATCACATATTCCCTGATCATACAAAAGGGTGGGGTGGATATATTATGATGAGTTTTTCCACCAAGGATGGTGACATATGGGGATGTGAGATGGGACACAAAACAGCTAGACCTATGGACAGACTATGTTACTGATCAATCCACACTGGAGGGAGAAACAGGTAAAAGGGGGGGGCAACCTCAGAAGTGCTGCTGGAGATACAACAGGGCATTTTGTTAATGGCCACAATGCCATTTACAGGATGCCTGCTTGAGATGTGAAGGTTCCCACCTGGCGATGAGATGTGGGAATACCTGGACCCATGAAGCCCAGGTTGGGGGAGCCCAGGGGATGGGCCACCAGCCCTTTCGGGAGGGCCATGGTTTAAGGGGCAGACATGGAGCAGGGGGGCTAGAGGCAGAGGTTACAGGGGTAGGGAGCCCAGGCGTATTGAAAGGAGGGACAGGGAAAAAACAGTCAGGGAAGGTGGGAGGGTTGGAGGGGAGAGGGCATTGGGGGAAGTGAGCAATTTCAGATGGTAAACCCCCCATCAAGATAGAGGTCTGGGAAAAGTGTCTCAAGGGGCATCCGGATAGGGGGATGGCAGAAGTCGTAAGGAGAGGTTTTAGAACTGGTTTCCCTCTACAGTGCAAAGGCCCAAGACAGGCAAGGGAGGCTAACAACTTGGGGTCAGTCAAGGGAAAAGAAGACATCTTGAGACAAAAAATAGAAAAAGAAAAAGCTGCAGGAAGGGTGGAAGGGCCACATCCATTTTCCCCTTTACACAATTTTAGAATTTCCCCACTGGGTCTGGTCCCTAAAAAACAAACAGGGGAATACAGGGTGATCCACCATTTGTCATTTCCAGAGGGACAGTCAGTTAATGATTTTATAGGGGAAGAGCATAGCAGGGTCGCCTATGTCACATTGGAAGAGGCAGTACAGATTAATCAGGTGAGCCCCAATGCATGGATGGCCAAGACAGATATAGAATCTGCCTTCCAGTTGCTCCCAGTGAGGAGGGAGGACTGGGACCTATTAGGTTTTAAAGTAGGGGACCAGTATTACTTCGACAAGGCTGTGCCTATGGGTTGTTCCACAGCTTGCTCCACTTTTGAAACCTTCAGCACCTGTCTACAATGGATATTCCAAGAAAGAACAGGATGTAAGACAGTCATACACTATTTGGATGATTTTCTGTTGATAGGCAGCGGATGCACTGAGGCTGAGAGGATGCAGGCTAGTCTCCAGGAGCTGTGCAGGGAGCTCAGGGTGCTACTGGCACCAGACAAAACAGAAGGCCCCAGCAAGGTCCTAGAGTTTTTAGGGCTCGAGATAGATGCACAGGGGGAAGTGTTTAGGTTACCAGAGAAGAAAGTGAAAAAGCTAAGGGAACTGATCCAGGTGCACATGAGCAGGATGCGGGTACAGTTAAGGCAGGTGCAACAGGTAATGGGGCATTTTAACTTCACCTGCAGGTCAGTTGGGCCAGGTAAGACATTTACAAGGTGACTTGCGAGGGCCACGGCAGGGGTGACAGGCACACCACTGAGTGGATATAACAAAATGGGTAAAGGAGGATTTTTTGGGGTATGGGAGGAATTCCTGAGCATCTATAATGGTTGCTCCTTTTGGCAGGAAGAATGAATCTATAACACGGATCTAGAATTATATACGGATACAGCAGGAGGGTTAGGAATGGGGGGGTATCTGAGAGGAAAATGGTTTTTGGAGCCATGGCCAGCAGACTGGGTAAGAGACGGAAGGGCGAGGGATATCACATTATTGGAAATCATGCCAATGTGGGCCTGCTCCCTGGTATGGGGAGAGGACCTGCAGAATTAGAAGGTTACATTTTGGTGTGACAACAAGGCAGTGGTGGATATTCTGAACAACAGGGGAGCTAGGTCTGAGACAGTGATGCAAGTGTTGAGACAGTTAGCATTAAGAGGCTTGCAACTGAATATGTCATTCAGGGCCAGGCACATAGATGGGGTAAACAATATCCTGGCTGACAGCCTTTCCCATCTGCAGCTGGACTGGTTCCAGATGCTGGCACTTACAGCAGAGGAGCGAAAAATGCCCATTCCAATGCACATCTGGGACACTGGCAAGAGGGAGATGAAATGCTGTTCTTCAATGCATGGGCGCCATGGACCTTGAGGGCCTATGAAGGGGCATGGTGGGCATTGCAAACATTCAGGGAAGCACACCACATGGAGGTAAGTGGGCCAGTCATGGAGGAACAGTTAGGAAAATTTACAGCAGAACAGTGGCAGAAAGGGATGGCTCACACCACAATGAGAATGTATCTAGCAGGGATCAGCTTAGTTTGTAATTTGAGAAAATGGAAGGATCCTACAGAGTCAATGCTGATACGGAGGATGATGCAGGGTTCGAGTAGGTTGAAGCATAGGGACAAGGATGGGAGGCATCTGACATCAGATCAGTGGTTAGCCAGATTAGGGGGGATACTGCCTGCAATTTGTAAATCCAAGGCTTCGGTGCAGCAGTTCCATATGATTTATTTAATGATGTTCGCGGGGGCCTTGAGGGTGAGCGAGGCAGTGGGGCATGGCAGGAAGAACGAAGAAGGAGGTTTGGAATGGGAAGATATAACCTGGGGGACAAAGGAAATAAAGCTTCAGATCAGAAGGTCCAAGATGGAACAGGAGGGGAAGGGGTGTGTCATAGCCATTAAGGCTCATCCAGACAGGGCCTTGTGCCCTGTGAAGGCTCTGTGGGCTTACGCCACGGAGTGTTATAACAAAGTAGGGAGACTGTTTGTGCATGGAGACGGGAAGCAGGTGTCAGGTTAACAGGTAACAGCCTTACTCAAAAAAGGTATGGAGTTCCTGGGTGAAGACCCAGGTAGTTATTCTTCCATTCATTTCAAATAGGGGCTGCTTCAAAATGGGCAGTAGAGGGGAGTCAGTGACCAGTATGCTGAAAGGGATGGTGGCGGTATGCCAGCTACAAGAGATACATTCAGGTCTTTAAAGATGGAGATTAACCTGTTGTCATGTATTTTATCTTACAGGAACAGAACCCAAGAGCGGGGGGTATATAAAAAAAGAAAAGAAAACAGAATAAGAGCAATCAGGAAAAGATGATTTTGAGGTTTAAGACATGTTTTGCTTGATTTACTAGGCAAAGGGAGGATCCCGGAAGTATGGATCTGCGGGCACTCCTACATTAACTGGGTGGGAAGGAGAGCAGAAAAGGAGGCCGGGGGAAAGCAGCTATACCAGGATGTCAGAAAATGTAGACTGGTATGGCGTGGCATTCGAGGGATGAGATGGGCACAGTTACAGTACTCCCAACTTTGATAGAGATGAGAGAGTGGCGTCCCACCCCAGATTTGATCATTATACACCTCAGGAATAATGATATTGGCGGAAAGCCATGGGTTGACACATATTTGTGGGTGAAACAGGACTTGGAGAAAATAAAGCAGTGGTGGCTGGGGGTGAGCATGGCGTGGTCAGATATGATACCAAGGAGGGTATGGAGACACAAACACGGTCTTGTGGCAGTGGATAGGGTCAGAAGGAAGATGAATAGAAGGGTGGGGATGCTGATAAGGAGCATGGGAGGGCATGTAATATTTAGAGGGGTGGAAGAGTGGGTAGTGGATTTTTACAGATCAGATAGGGTCAATTTGTCGGACTTGGCAATACATATGTTTAATATGGAAATGATGGGCTTTATTGGAGGAGACAGGAAGGAAGATGGGGGGAAGGGTTGGGGCTGAGAAGGAGAAAGGCCAGTCATCCAATGCAAGCTGAAGACAGGCTATGGGGAAAAAAGGGAAGGGGAGAGGGGAATGATAAAGGAATATGAGGAGAAGAAGAAGCAACAGAAGGAGAGAAACGCGGTCTCAGTTTTCACCATTATGTATAGAAAAAAGAGAAGAAGGCACCCAGGTTTTCAACTGGGGAGGCGAGAAGAAGAGGAAGAAAGAAAAAGGGGGATCAGAGATGGATATCTTAATGCAATATAAACAAGGAATTGTGGAAAGACAATAATGGAAACTGGTGATGGTATTTGTAAATATGAATGTGAAATATAATAAATTAATTGCCAATCTGAGCACAACACACAAGTGGTCTGTCTTTTTGTGGAGTAAAGGGGGGATTCCGGGACAATGAAACAGCTAGGAAAAAGAATAATAAACATACACCAAATACTATGGGCTGGCAGTGTAGCATAGAGGTTAGAGTAAGAAGCTGTCAATGAACTTGGTACATGCAGCAGATGTGGGTTTGATTCCCACAACCTCAACTTGCTTATTCTGTGACTGAGCAAGTCACTTAATCCCCGCTTCAAGCTGGTTGTAGAGCAAAATTCTCAACAATAGATAATTGCTTTATACTATAACACCTGTATGAGAAATATGTTACCTTAAGGCAACATAAAGTCTATGCTGCATTCATAGATTTTTCATCAGTCTTCTTTTTTTTAATTTAACATTTTTTATTGTTTCCAACCATGACAATTACAATTATACAAATCCATAAAAAAACAACAGTGTACTATCCTAAAACAGCAGTTACAGAGCAATATACCCAATGACTTGAAGTATTAACACAGCAACAAATTACAGATTAGTGAAGTTACAGAAAGAGGAGAAAAAAATATATATACAGTATATGAGGAGAGAAGGATTAAGACTGATACAATACAACCTTCCGTAGACATGTAATACTATACACCTGCGGATCAAAAGGAAGCAATGGGATTACTTCTGCAATCAAGTTGTTAGCTCTAAGAAGGGTGACCATATTTCAAGAAACCTTGGTGTCTGGTTAAACAGTAAATGACAAATCCTTTCATTCTGCGCTAAGGCAGACATATTATTAAACCATTCTGATACAGAGGGTACTGACTGTTCTTTCCAATTTGCCAGTAGTAATCTTTTGAGAGCCAAGGAAGCTGACAGAATCCAGTAGAACTGACATTTAGAGAGCAAACTTCTTTGGGAGGAAAAACCCAGCATAAAAGTCTGAGGGGACAACAATATATTTTTCCCCATAATGAACTCACAAATCCCATGCATTTGCTCCCACAGTCTATATACTTGAGGACATCCCCATAACGTGTAGTAGGTCCACGTGAGGATCACCACACTTCCAACAGATACCCCCCGGACAGAATCCCATCTTTTCCAGCCTGTCAGGAGAATAGTAATACCAATGGAGAATCTTAAATTGCAGAGTTCTGCCTTGCACCTCCTTACATGCACGATAAGCATTGCCCCAAGCAGAGGACCAATCTGCTGCAGAAACACTCAACCCCAAGTCAGATTCCCAATTGGATTTTAAGGCCTCACATGCTAGAGAGTGGTCAGGGTTGTTATATATTAACTTATACAGCTTGGAGACACCCCCTTTGGAACTAACCACACTACAGATGGGATTCCATTCCAACCCCCCATTGGGGAGTTTAAAATCCAGGCCAATAATTGAATCTTCTAGGGCTTTCCTGATTTGCAGAAAGAAAACAAAAAGAAACTTTAGAAGTTTGAATTCCCAACTGATCTCCCCAATGGATTTTAATATTTTAGAACTTGAATCTATCGGGTCCCCAACATTGGAAATACCAAGTTTGAGCCAATCCGTATTTGACAGGGAATTACCTCCCAACTGAATTCTAGGGTTAGACCATAGACCTTCCAGACTTGATGGAAAAGTATCCAAATGGAGTTTGGTTTGTAGTAACATAATCAATTTAAGAGAACTAAGAATACAAGGATTAGTCCCGGCTCCCAACCCCATGTTGAAGAACAGATCTGAAGGCTTAGCAGGCTTACAGAGCTGTCTCTCCACTTCAAACCATAGTGGAGAAGTCCCGGATGGGGAAAAGAGGTAATAAACAGATTGTTAAAAAAGGATGGCTATTACCCATAGATAAAATGCCATTTTTGAGCTCCCCTATTCTAGAATGGGAAGTCACACAAGCAATTAAGCAACTCACAATAGATAAGTCACCCAGACCAGATGGCTTCCCGACTAACCTTTACAAATTATATAATACAGAACTATCTCCCCTCTTAACAAAAGTATTTAATTTTTGGTATGAGTCTGGCTTCTCAGGTTATACATACCTTGAAGCTCTAATTACTATTATTCCTAAACTGGGTCGTGATCCACATTATGTTGAAAATTACCATCCTATTTCATTACTCAATGTTGATGTTAAAATATTAGCAAAAATAGTGGCTAATCGTTTGGGCCCTTTAATGGATACACTAATTAGTAATGAACAGATTGATTTTATGTCAGGAAGATCTTTGAGTGACCATATGCGCCGACTGTTGCACCTCATTCCCCTAGCTGGTAATTCAGATGTACCAATGGCCCTTATTGCCTCAGATGCAGAGAAAGCCTTCGATCGTGTCTCTTGGCACTTCCTTTTCGCTGCACTATCCTGTTATGGCTTTCCACAAGCATTTATTAAATGGATTAGATTACTGTACACGTCTCCTACAGCCCGGGTCTAGTGCAATGGTTACTTATCAAATTCATTCCCATTACTTTGTGGCACTAGACAAGGCTGTCCCCTCTCCCCACTCCTTTTTAATTTCTATTTGGATCCCTTTATCAGGAGATTACTTATGATGCAGGGCTTGCAAGGAATTTGAATAGAAACTCGACAACATCTTTTGTCAGCTTATGCAGATGACCTATTATTACATGTGATGAATCCGACCAATAAGTATTCCAGTCCTCCTACAAGAAATTGAATCCTTTTTAAGAGTCACCTACTACAAACTCAATTTGGCAAAATCTAATATTTTTCCTTTGAATCAGAAATTATTGCGTGCAGATGTAGAAAAATTTGGATTATATTGGGAATCTAAAGGTCTAACCTACCTAGGTATTAAAATCTTCAAAGAATACTCCTTTATCATCAGAGAGAATCTCATTAAATTAACCCAGATAATAAAACTGGACTTGGAAAGATGGAACATATTACCAATCTTCCTATGGGGAAGGATCAGCACAATTAAAATGAATGTTTTACCCAGAATACTATACCCTCTTAATATGTTGGCCCCATATCTTCCTAAATCGCGGTTTTCGAATCTTAGAAATTTGCTTAACAAATTCATCTGGAAAGGTAAAACAGTGAGATGGGCATATCACAAACTTACGGCACCGAAAATTTGTGGTGGGCTTTACCTACCATTCCTATTTAATTATTATGGAGCAATTCACATCACAAAGTTAGCACATTGGACATCCCAATTGTCTGAAGGAAGCCCTAGATTGTATTCCCCCTCTTGGCTAGATATCGAAAAAGCCTTGGTATCCCCTACACTATGTTCTTCATCATCTTTAATATACTCATCCCCAAAATATATTCCCAGAGAGCTCTGGAAATCTCCAATAGGATGGTCGCTGACAGCCCTGAGTCAGTTGCAGCGTTACCTGAATTTAAATTGGTATGTAGATGGAGAGCAAAAGCTTTTAAATAACCCCCATTTTAGAATCCAACAGAAACCTATTCCAGCAGCATTCTGGCCCTCCTTGAGAGGTATTAAGCTCAAGGATCTTGTGCCCAATGGCAGAGTACTCTCATATAATCAATTTTTACAAAGCTTTCCTGAGTTAAAAGGGTATTCCTTCAAATATTGGCAGGTTAAGCAGGCGGTTGCCTCCTTTATAGCCATTATGGGAACATCTGAATCACCCAACATGGATCTATATTCCCTCCTCAAGGTTGCTGGCCAACCGCATCCTATCTCCAAGGTATATAAAGAACTGCAGACCCTTGACACCCAACTACCTACTGGTATATGTCACTACTGGGTTAGTGTCTTATCACTCCCATCCGTATCTGATTTCTGGCAACAAAAATGGACCGACTTACATAGATTTGTTAAACAAGATCGCTTGTGTCTTGTACAATTTAATATTATGAATAACTTATATTTTGCCCCCCAGAAACTTTACAAAATTGGTAGGGTATCATCTCCTCAGTGCCCCCAGTGTTCTGATGGAAATTGGGGACCTTTACCATATGTTATGGATGTGCCCTAAAGTACAATTGTTTTGGACAGCTATAAAGAATTTCTTGGACCCTCTGCTAGCCTTAGACCCATTATTTTCTCCAGAAGTGTGTTTACTTAATCACTATCCAATAGGAACATTGAAATCTAAAAAATACTTTAAGGCTCTCATCTCTGCAGTGGCTAAACATACTCATGAGACACTGGACTGATGATTCCTTGCCTACAATACTAGAATGGCATAGAGAAATGTTGCAGGCTCTGCAGTTAGAAAAGCATATTGCCAGTATGGATAATCGATTGCAATGTTACTTAGATAGATGGGGCACTTTAGATGCGTTATTAATGGCATGGAAGCCCTGACTATGTAACCCATTGTTTGAGTACATTAAAAGTTGTCTCTGGCTTTTAGGGAGGAAACCTAAATACTTGTTGTCTTTATGTGGGTTTTTCATTTAAAGGCCTTATCAAGCCCTCTGCTCTGTTATAGTATACTTCTACTTTAAGACTGTATACACATTAGATGTTCTGGAAAACATAATATCATTATATAGTTAAATAAGTGTACTTGAATATTGACACTATGATTATGATTGTCCTTATATCTCTGTATACTACATTGTATCTTGTTTTTTTTTTTCTTTTTTAAACAAAAAAATTAAAACTGAATAAAGTTTATTGAATTAAAAAAAAAGGAAGGCTAGCTGATACCTCTCCCACCAAGGGAGTCCAAAACCTCCTTGAGACCAGTGGGCTCTGAGTTTGGGTAGAGATAGCCTGGGTGGTTTGGTGCCCCACAAGAATAACCTAACCATGCTGGTAATTTTCCTAATGTTTGCTGTACCAAACATCAGTGGGATGTTTTGAAAAAGGTAGAAGAGTTTAGGGGCCACTATCATTTTAACAGAATTAATTTCTCCCCATAGTGACATAGATAAGTTAACCCATTTCACCAGGTCTGCATTTATTTCTTCCAAAAGGATTTTCAACCCCAGATACAAAATTAAATCCTTCTGCCAGCAACTCTTTTCCAGAAGGTTGGTCTCCGGGTCACGCCCCCTCCCCCCCATCAAATACCAGCATTACCTGTTTTTTTTCCCAATTTACTGTAAGGCCTGAAACATCAGCAGAAGAATTGAGACAGGCACTAAGCGGGATGGCAGAGCAGTGTGATAGCTCTCTGTACACCACATTAATTTATTCGTATTTTATTTTCTGCTTTTAAAAAAATCTGCCGTAAGTTAGTAATGTACCAAAAACTTTACTCAGCTGTTCTTCCTATACCAAAAGCATGATGATTGAAGAAGGATAAAGCCTTTAATTGACTCTAATAATTTCTTCAAGCAACTCTGACTGAAACGGCCATTTCTTGATGGTGTCCCAAAGTGACAAAGCTGCTGCAAGTTCGAAGTGCTCAGTAAATACTGACCCTGATACCAACACTCACAGTAAGGATGATATTACTGAAATTAAACAAATGTTGGCTAGCATACAGCTAGATATCATGGACATGAAACAAGCCATACAAAAAAGCTCTTAATCTACTGAAGTAAAGGAGAAAGTGGACCACTTGGAAAGCAGGTTGGGGACAGTAGAGGATGCTATGTTTTTCATGGGAGACACTATAGAAACACATAAATAAATTGCCTTCCTTCTTGAAAAGATAGAGAGATTTGGAGAACCTGGAGGAGGAATAACCTAAGAATAATCATTCCTGAGGGTGTGGAAGGAATGGCGTGATTCAGTTTATGCAGCAGTTCCTGCCAGAGCTTTTTAAAACAGTTGCAATGGCCGTTAGATGTTGAAAAGGCCCATAGATCCTTAGCCCCCACCCCTTCTGGGAGCAGACCCAGTCCCATTATAGTTTATTTTCTTTGATAAACTAATAAAGAAGAAATTCTTCATCTTTCAAGGGAGAGAGGAGAGTTACTGTGGAAGGGGAACAAAATTTCTATTTACCAAAACTTCACCTCAAAGACTGTATCAAAATGTAAAGAATTTGTGGAGGTCAAGAAGGCTTTACAGAGGGAGGGGTGGAGCTATTATATGAAATTTCCTGCGTCTCTGATGGTATCGTATAAGGGGGTCCTAATACCTTGTGTAATTCCCCAAATGAAGCTTGACAAATACTATCCACCAGAAATAAAGAACTGTCAGTTGGCCACCAACGTTCTGAGATCCTTTCAAATACTGTGGTTCGTCAGCCTCCTGCACCATCAACAGCTCCAGTAAAACCCTCAAGACCACAAAAATCAGGTATGACTTCTGCACCTGTACAAATCACAACCTTGGCAAATAATCTTAGACAATGTAGCTTCAAACACATTCCCAGCTCTAATACCAGAAATCTGCCTCCTAATACCAAGAGCAATCACTATGATACACCAGCTAATCCATCTAACAAGTGGGGGGTTCTGATTCAGCCAGAAGACAAAACCTACTGTATACACAGAAGCTACTTGCCTAGGAGAGTACAGAATCCTAGGAAGCGCTCCCGTAGTCATAGCAGGGAAGGCAGACCAGACCTTCAGCATCGGATCCTCCTTTGAGAATGATGGTGAAGGGACTACTGATTTCCAAACAGAGATGTTGATCTAGATTGGATGCTGCTTATGCCAGTGTTTTCTGTTACTGTACTGGGCTGTACTCATGACTCGAGGTCATTTGTGAGGTTATGTCTAACTTTGGCCTGCAGTTCTATGTGGCTTCTGATGCCTGCACAGCTGGGACTGTCCTTTTAACTTTATTAATGCACTTTGCAGTGTTTTGATATTTGTTTAGTCATATCTCATTTATTTACTTATTTATTTATTTTTTTTTAATAGTTTTTCTGAAGTGTTCTATCACTGCAGTAAATGATGGTAACACCTCAGTTCCACTGCATGGGGTCGCTGTGGTATGCAGGAACCTGAAATCTGATTACTGGTGAGTGCTTTTAAATGTTATGCTATTATCTCTGATTCTTTCTGGTCTTCCAGCTGCTAGGATGTTAGTCACATTATGTGATGGGCGTTGGTTTAATCACCTTCCCCCATGGGAAAAATGTCTGCACTACTCAATGTTGGTCAGGAACATGCTGAGCTTTCATAGCCCTAGTTCTCATGTTTACCTACATGTAGTGATGGCTTCAGTACTGCAGACCGATTTGTTCAGTTACTACTTTGGCAAAACTAGATCTTAATCTCTAGCCCTCCCCTTAACACTCTGCTCTTGAGCCTAGAATACCTCCCCTTAATTTTCTATTTTAGAACTAGAATTGTGCTCTTTACCCCTCCCCTCCCTCCCTTTTTTTCTCAACATCTCAGTTGGTCATCCTATGGGAGGGGCTCTACTCTGCCCCTATTTGGGGCATTTGGCTGAATTATTGGGCAGTCATGCAATTCCAGTGCCTCCTTTTCCTTAATGAGATCGGGTCTGGCTGTTACATACAGGTAAATTGGTAGTTTATACCTTTTCGCAAAGCATTGAGTGATAAATGTTGCAGGGTTCCTGCGGTGGTCACAAAGTATGCTGAATTGGTCTGGTCTAGCAGGAAGATGCTTTTTGGAGCCTGGTCTGAGCTGAATTATGGGATTACTCTGGTACACGTTTATCAACTTTGCTTCAATTCGATAGTGTTGATCCTGTGATTTGAGCAGGCGTTCTAGACAGCCCTCCCACTAAGGTGTTGAACCCAATTGTTACTAACACCCTTTCTACACCTCTTCCTTACACCCTTCTATTTTAGATGTCCTCCAAGATTTGTTCTAAAGTTAAGTGGCTTCTCAAATCCTGATTCAGTGCAGAATTACTATATTGCGGTAACAGACTATGTCTTAGCTCTTGTTGCTCTATTTACTGTAGTGCGTGCTCTGCTGGCGCATTGGCAATTTCTGGCACATCAGCAACTCAGTCATCACACTAGTTGTGATTGGCTGTCTATTTTCCTTCCCTAGCCTTGAATTTAGGGTAAGTTTTAGTTATTGTTGAGACTATTTTGTCAATTTCAAACATTCTTGTTATTCTAGTTTAGTGACTAAGTGTTTTTTTCTGTAAAGCTTTGAACTTCATTTTACTGTGTACAATCTGAGATAGTTTTTTTATTTGTACTGGGTTCCACCCCCCTCACTGCACCATGTCTTCTACTACCTTATGTATTGCCTCCTGGAATGTCAAAGGTTTAGGTACCCCAATTAAGAGGAAAAAAGTATTAATTATCTACAAAAAGAGGTAGTGGATATAGTCCTCCTCTAGGAGACACACCTTTTACCTGAGGAAGCAGCTAAACTAACCAGGGGTTGGGTAGGTGAAATTGAGTATGCCTGCTTTTCCTCAAAATAAAGAGGAATATCAATCCTAATTTGGAAGGGATTATCCTTTTTCAAGAGTAGTCATGTGACTGACCCTGAGGGACACTTCCAGTTTCTAGAAGGTACTCTTAATGGAAAACAAGTGATCATTTGCAATGCCCCCAATAAAGACCAGAGTCACTTCTTTGATGAAATTTCTATTTGGCTAAGTACCTACTCTAACTCTGAGATTATATGTGGAGATTATTTCAGTGAGGTTCTTGACCCCTATTTTGACAGATCTAATGTGTGATGCCAGCATCCGGTACCTAGTCCCAGGAGAGCTTTTGTTAACTTGAAGGGGGGTTTAGGACTGTTGGATACATGGAGAGCTCTACATCTGATAGGAAGGATTACTCCTTCTATTCCAACAGGCATCTCTCCTATAGCAGATTGGATTACATTCTGGTTTCTAAGGGATTGAGTTCTTCCCTATCCTCAGCTGATAACAAAAGCAGAGTGATCTCAGATCATGGTTTGGTATCAGCTCACCTTAGCATTGAAAGAGACTGCAGTACAGACAGACATTGGAAGTTTAACACTTCTCTCCTTCAAGATAAGTCCTTTAAAGTTTTCTTGGAGAGACCTGTGTCAGACTACTTTATTATGAATGATGATGGCCAAACATCTTATGCAACTTTATGGGATGCCTTTAAGGTTTATCTCAGAGGGAGAATACTCTCCTTTGCTACTTATAAAAAAAAAAACTGCTATCAGTCTTCGATACCGTAGACCGAGATAAATTATGGATCAGAAAGTCTTCCTGGGACATCTGTCCAGCCCTTATTAACATCATTAGATTATTATATTCAGAAACATGGGCTCAAATAAGAGTTAATTCCTTCAATAGCATCTCTGAAAAATTCCCAACTAACATTGGCTTAAGACAGGGCTGTATTCTTGTAATATATTGAAATAAGATCTGAGGATTACACCATACATGTAGCCACTTGTAATTGAGAGGTTTAAAAATGTTATGCTGTATTAGTAAAAGGATCTGAAACTAATAAGGGCTGGATAAAATATCAACCAGCCAAATTGGCTTTGAAATATAGTCACATTTAATTGTGAGGTTTAAAATTGCCATGCTGTAACTGTGGCGGGATCTGTAATTAACAATAGTGAGATAAAATGCTGTTCAGATAAACTAAGAGCACACAACAAGCTCGTGCATATAGATAATTATAAGAAGAGCCTATTTGGGCAACATTTAACATTGGAAGCAATATTGTTAATTAATAGGTATTCGGATCCCTTCAAGTGGAGATCAATTTAATATCATTGAGTCAATTCATGACATCAATCAAAATAGATAGGGAGATAATATATTGCAGGCAGTGCCGTTAATTGATAAGTAATTGTATCCATTTAAGGGGAGATTAAACTAACATCGATGATTCAATTAATGAAATCAATTAAAGCACTTAGGGGATAAAAGCAGAGAGGAAACCCACTCGAATTCATTTAGAATAATGCGAGCTGCAGTAAGGACGGAGATGAGAAAAGCCCAGGTAGGCTTTTATTACATTCAAATTTAGAAAAAAATAGTAGCATATTCAGTTGAAAGGAATTTAAAAGTCATTGCTTTAAGAGCTGCACAATGATTTTAGGATTACAGCACGAATTAATGGTACAATCAGTAATAGAAGTCAAGACACACTAAGAGAATAGGATGATGCGTAATGTTTGTAGTTTGTTAGATAAAAAGCCGTATTAGCGGAAATGGCTTAGCTAACATAAATGACTACAGTTCAATTTTGACAGTGAAAGCCGCATTAGTGGCAAAATGGTTAAGTTAAATATAAGGCTGTGACTTGACATTCAACATTTGTGATGTTTCATAATTGTGACTATTCATAGATTGTTACATTGGCTACATTATAAAAAAAGGCTCTACAAAGTAAAGGGCAACAGTTTGAACATGTTAAGGAAAGCCATATTAGAAGAACACGACTAACCATAATAATTGGTAGTGATTTGATTTGCAAATGGAAGGAAAAATCTTAAACATGCTGGAACTTATATAAAATCAAGTTTAGAACTGACATAATTTAAAGGAGAATTTAGATTTATGAATAATAGTAACTTATAGATATGTAACAGTTTGGCATAACATTGCCGTATTTGATGGTGGGCAAGTCTAAATAGAATTTATTTAATATGTATAAAGACTAGCATTTCAAGATATAGTACCTAAAAAACAACATAGTTGGTATTAAATATTTGTGATTATGTTTTTACAGAGTCGATAGTAGAAGGGGTTTTATAGAAATAATCTGAATTAAGATGTGCTGAAAAATCAGATCACTAACAAGGTAAAGGATATTAAGAATTAAATATATATTGGATAACTAAGTCTGAAATGGATAAAATATATTGTTGTTTATTTGAAGGTTTAGGATAATTATAAATGTATGGATCAGTTTCATTTTGGTTCCTTTTTGTCTCTATTGTAGAAAATACATTGTTCTTGGTAAATTCAAAGTGAACAACATGTACAGAGATTTATGAAAGAATGTAAGTGACCAAATATTGTCTAATATATGGGGAATAATTTGTATGGTGAGATATGTTATGTAGAGAGATAACTTATGTATATTTATGTCTTTTTAAGGTTCTTTTAAAAGGCACCTCCTGATGAAGCCAATTATGTATTGGTGAAATGTAGAGGAATTGGGCCAATATTTAAAATAAAAGATTCAGATATTTGAAACACAGATAAGCTGTCTACAAGTGTGAATTCTTCTGGGTTGCGCCCTTCATTAAATCACCCCTTTCAGAATTATATGGGGTCTACAGGATTTGAACAGACATCACATCAGAAGAGGCAGCAGAACTAAGGACTTTAAATATTGTGTAACTATTCACATTCCCCGTGGTTTCCCGGGGGTTCTTTTCTGGATAACTTCTAGTAACATTGGCTTAAGACAGGGCTGTATTCTTGCACCCACCTTGTTTTCCAAATATATAAATAAACTATTATTAAAAGTTGGAGAGAGCCAAACAGATGCCCCAAAAATTGGTGCCACAAATTGTCCAGCATTAAGTTATGCCACTGATGTGGTTATACTGTCCATGACTCCCTCAGGTTTACAAAAATATACACATTACAGTGACATGGTACTGCCACTATAGTTAGGGTTGAGTACCCCATTTAAGGTTAAACTCTGAAATTTGGCAGCTTAATAACTTTACCACCATATGACAGATTTGCCTGAAGTTTGGTATACATGGTGTGGTACCAATGATCTCTGGATCTGCCAAGTTTCGTAATGGTCGGATATACGATTGTGGAGCTAAGTAGCGCCGGAGAATGCAGTAATTACACATTTTTGTGCATTCTTTGCTCACGCCTACAGGTTGCACAGTCTGTGTGACCAGTCCAAAACCTTTAGGGAACATGCAGCCGGGGCCCCCGATGTGCCTTTTGAAGATTTCATGAAAAAATATTGAACGGTTCAAAAGTTATTCAAAAAACAAGTTTCCCATTATAGGCAATGGTAAAAGTTTACAAAAAGTTTGAAAGTGTCGCAAATGCAGTTTTTAGTGTCCCAAATGACCCTGTGGTGTCGCAAATCTGCTATCTTGTTTTCAGTTGGTGGTCACAGAAATGCTTGGCATTTAAATTTGGGACCCTCTAGGGACACAATTCTTGCTGTGTTCACCTAGTTGAGTCCTGAGGATGCTAGCCATGGCTTTTTTGGGGGGTTTAACACCCCAGAAATATATTTTTAAAATTTTTGAAAACAGTAGTGTAGCAAAGTACTGTCGCACATTCAACATTTTCGTGATTATTTTTTGCGAAAGTGTCGCAAATCACACTACTTTGCAACACTATGGAAAAAACATTAGGAAATCTTTGCCACCCTGCTGCAAAAGAACAGTTTGGTCTTTTGGGCTAACATTTGGAGGTAAGAAAACCAATATCCCACAGATGTGCCTTTTGATGGTTTGGTGACAAAATATTATAGGCCTGCAAAGTTACGGCACTCCAAATTTGCTAAATTTTCCCATAGGTTAACATTACGCTATCCGCCCCCCCTTCCCTCAGGGCACATATCGCAAAAACGCTTCGGGATACAGACTTCTCATCAGAAAAATGCTTAGCCCCCTGTTAGGGGGCAAAGTATAAAACTAGCCAGGAAAATCATAAATAATATGAGATTTTAATTTTTTTCTACATCTTACGGTTCCTGAGAACCAATTTAGTATTCCAAGTGTTCATTTTCTGCTCCGAGGGCCATTATTATGCATACATTCTTTGTATTCACTGTGCTTCTGAATGCACCTTTTTTGGGAAAAAAATGTTTACTTTTGCATTACTGTTACAGTCAGCGTTTCTGCTTGTGTTTCTGCTACCATTTGCATTAATGTTTCTGTTTACGCCATCATGTGTGTTACCCTTTGCGTTTGCGTTGGCACTTCCTTTTGCGTCACTGTTACCATTTGCATTTTCCATTACTGGTTTTGTTTACGTTTCCTTTTGCATTACTGTGTGCATTACCATTTTCGTTTGCATATGCTCTTCTGTTTGGGTTTCTGTTTCCTTTGGCATCATCGTTGGTGTTACTGTAAGCATTTGCATTTCAATTGTGTTACCATGACCATGTGCATAACCATTAGTGTTTGCGTATGCACTTCCATTTGCGTTTGCGTTTCTATCACTCTTCATTTTGGCATCAGCATTGCTGTTACCATAACCGTTTGCATTTCCACATGCGTTACCGTTACTGTTTGTGTATTCATCACCGTTTTCATTTCTGTTGCCGTTAGCATTTGCGATACCGTTTGTGTTACCATTTCTGTTTCATTAACGTTTGCACTTGCGTTTCTCTTACCGTTCATGTTTCTGTCATCATGTGCATTACCATTTGCACTTGCATTTGCGTTACCGTTACTACTTTCCATTCACTATTTATAGTGCACATTCTTAAAAAAAGGGAAATTCATGGCAAAAAACTCTGTTTAATGCATCAGTTAGGGTTGTTCCACAGTGACAAAAGTGAGAAAATTCAGTGTTAGGGTTCAAAACCCTAACTGAGCATTCCCCTCACCCCCACCACACACACACATATACATGTAAGTAGGGGAAGGACCAAGGCAACACAATCACACACAAGCCAGCAGCAGGTCACTGAATAACATACAACTATCTAAACCACAAAACCACACACCCATGCTCCCGTTGGGCCCCAGCATGGGGTTGTCACTGCTAACTCTGATCCCAGACATTCCATGCACTGCAAAACACAAATCACTATACACAACTAGGCATCTTCGGCCATACGCTGTCACCAACACATAACTCACACAACACATATGGTATTTTGGGGTTCACAAGATCCATCACAGGATTTTGCACATTCCCTGATATACTTTCAAAAATCACTTTTGCTAATGTCACAGTGTTGTGATATGCATTTGCGACACTTCCATCTTTGTGACAGTATTTTCCATGTTTTTGCAAATGCGACACTGTTGTATCTTCCATTGGCGACAGTATTTTGCGACACTATTTTATATGCTTTTGCAAATGCCACACTTTCTTCTCTTCCTTTTGCTACTCTTTCATGTTTGAGGAAGTATTTTGCGACAGTATGCTCCTGATGACTGCACATCTTTGCCATCATCCTGCAAGCAAATGGTTGGGTCCTTTGGGCTGAAATTTGCAGGGTGGCAAGCCCCAGTCCAACAGATATGCCTTTCCCTGCTTTGGTGCTAAAATACTTGAGCATGACAAATGTACACTGTTCCAAAATTGAGCAATTTGCCATAGATTAACATTGTGACACCCATGATGGCTTTTCAGCACCCATATCTTGTAAACAAAGTGAGGTACACCATTTTAGCTACTGCCAGCTGAAGTTAGATTTCTTACCTACTTGCTACGGTAACAGACATATACACCTCCTGCTGGTTGTGTGTGATTGCTTGTGTTGCCTTGGTCCTTCCCTTACTTGCATGTATGTGTGTGTGTGTGTGGTGGTGGTGGGGGGAATGCTGAGTTAGGGTTTTGAAGCCTAATACCAAATTTCCTCTCTTTTGTTGCTGTGGAACAACCTTAACTGATGCATTAAATGGAGTATTTTGCCATGAATATATATAGAAAAATGTCTTGAAGGATACGTTCTTAAATGTTAATCTGGAAAAAAACTAAAATTATGGGGCCCGTTCTGAAAGGCTTGGCACAAGTCACACCAAAGGTGACTTGCCCCAAATGCTGATGCACCAGGGACCCTGTGCCTGATTCTATATCAGGCATGGTCTCCATGGCTAAGTCCCAGACTTGTGGCAACCCAAGCAGTGCACCGAATGGAGGGTGCACCTGAACAGGTTGCTGCAAGCCTGCAGCAATGCCCAGTAAAAGGGCACAGGTGCTCCCAGCCCCAATCCTGATAGAAATATTAATGCATCCCTGATGGGCTAGTACCCCCCAGCCCAGATCCCCAAAATAATACTATTACTGCAGCCCCAATCCTCATAATAATAATTGTTTCTACAGCCCTGATCCCCGAAATAATAAGTACACCTTCAGTCCCTATCCCTGAAATAGTAATTAATTCTGGAGCTCCAATCCCCAAAATAATAAGTAAGTCTTCAGCCCCGATCCCTGAAATAATACTTATTTCTGTCCCAGTGGGTTAATCCCCCTACCCTGATCCTGATCTCCAAGGTATTTCCCTGTTGAATTTTGTAAATTGATATGTTCATTTATTAATGTTGCCCTGGTGGTCTAGTGGACTCCCACCTCCCCACCCGGCAGTGCTGTACCACCATGTTCCCCCTCGATCCCTACCCAACCAGCAACTGGCATAGCCCACCTCTTGCCATCATGGCCTGCCACTGACTGAGCTCTGAATGAGCATGTACTGTAAACAGTATGTGCTCAGTGAATGATAGCAGCTGACCCCATCTCCACAAAGACATAGACAGAGTGGAGGCTGTTCAGAGGAGAGCAACCAAAATGGTGCAGGGTCTGCACAAGAAGACATACAAAGATAGAGTAAAGCAGCTTGATATGTATACCCTCGAGGAAAGGAGGGAGGAGGGGACATGATAGAAACTTTCATGTACCTCAATGGAATTAACAAAGTCCAAGTGGGTAGCATCTTTCAGAAAAAGAGATGTGCAAGAACAAGGGGGCACAATTTGAAGACAGAGGGAGGATGGCTCAGACGTAATGTTAGAGAGTATTTTTTCATGGAGAGGGTTGTGGATGCATGGAACAGTCTTCCTAAGGAGGTTGTGGAGCCAAGGACAGTGGGAGAATTCAAAAATACATGGGACAGGCATAAGGCAATTCTAGTGGGGGGTAGGAGGAAGTAAGCTGCTGGTTAACTCAGATCTGCAGCTTATCCATTAGGTAGGGAAATGGGCAGACTGGGTGGGCCAAGTGGTCCTTATCTGCCATCAAATTCTGTGTTTCTATGTTTCTATGTTAAGCACGTGCTCATGCAAAGCTCAGTCAGCAGCTGGCTGCAGTGGTGAGAGGTGGGTTGTGCCAATCACTGGCTGGGTATGGGTGGAAGCAGCAGGGTTGTAGGGCACTGCCAGATGGGGAGTGGGGATTCACTAGCCCACCAGAGCAATATTAATAAATGAACATATCAATATACAACATTTAAAAGGGCATACCTCAGGAATCAGGATCGGGGTTGGGAGGGTGCACTAGCCCACCAGTGCAGAATTAAGTATTATTTCAGGGATCAGGGCTGCAGACTTACTTATTTTGGGGCTTGGGGCGGCAGAATTAATTATTATTCTGGGGATTGGGGCTACAGAATTAATTATAATGTCGAGGATTAGTTTAGTTTAGTTTATTGGTCTAGGAATTAATACCTTTGAGCCAGGGCTCTTTTAGAAAGGTTCCACATCACATAGAACATCAAACAAACAAAACACATTACAAGTATTATCAGAATGAGAAGTTACATAATAAATATGCTTTAAACAGTTTCAAGGCAGTAAACAATTTAGGAAACAAAAAACTAACTTCCAAGGAGAGGGAGATAAATTGGGGGTCAGCAGGGAGGCGAAGAGAAGGGAAAGTGGTGGGCAGTAGAGCAAGTGAGAGGGGAAAGAAGGGTGAGTAGAAGAGTGAGTTAGGAGGCAGACAGGAGTAGTTGGTGGTATGTGTGGGTTCTTTAGACAAGGAGGATAGGCCACGGTTTGGGGATGGTCAGAGGAGGAATAGTCTTTATCGAATGCAATCACAGTTGCTACTGTTAGTGAGATGGGCATAGAGCATGGTTTTGAAAGCTCCAAGAGAGGTAGAGGATAGAGTAGGTGGACTTAGAGCATTGTACCAGGTCGGGGCCCTGTACGCGAACGTTCTTTGTCCCTGTGTAGTCCGGCATCTGGGAGCCAGAAAAGGTTGGTGTTCAGATCTGGTGGTGGGACGCATGCCATGATTCAGGCAGAGTAGGTTTTAGATACATAGTGGAGTCAGCCCCATGATAGATTTTTTTGCCATTATGCAGGTGAGATATAAAAGATGATTTGATAGTTGCAACCAGCCTGTTTCATAGTAAAGCTCACACATGTGTGTCAGTCTTTGTGCCCCCATGAGGAGCCTGCAAGCCTTATTTAGAGCGACCGAGATACGCCTTAGTGCCGTGGTAGTAGCTGAGCCATAGATAATGAGGCCATAGTCTATGATTGAGATTATGGAACTCTGTATAGCTATCCTCAGTGCAGCTTGGTTAAGGAATTGTCAGTTTCGAAATAGTATTCCTTGACATTGGTTCACTGTTTTCGCAGTGTTGTCAATGTGGGTTGCAAAGGTAAGACCTTGGTCAAACGTGATGCCAAGGTACTTGAAGGTATTTACTTGGTCCAGTGTATTTCTAGCAGAGGTTTTTATGGTGAGTGGAGTGCTTCTATTTTGGTTTTGGTGATTGGTAAAAAGCATGGCTTTTGTTTTATTGTGGTTAAGCACAAGCTTACTTTCCAGGAACCACTTTTCAACACTAGAGAAAGCAAGTTGTAAGCTCTGGCGTAGGGAGTTTGGCTCTTTGTGAGAAGAGAGAATTACAGCATTATCAGCATATAAGATTATTCTTTCAGGGCAGAATTCTGGGAGGGAGTTGAGGAACAGGCTAAAGAGGAGCAGGCCTAGAATTGAGCCCTGTGGTACACCCGAGAGGACAGGTTTAGAGTCAGAGAGTACATCAGAGATTTTTACAGCCTGTGACCGATTTGACAGGTAACTTTTTACCCAAGCACTAGGTCCTTCAGTCAGGCCAAGGCTGGTCAATAAAGAGATAAGTAGGCCATGATGGACTGTATCGAATGCTTTTGTGAGGTCAATGAAGACCGCACCGGTTTGATAGCCTTTGTCCAGGGCTGAGTGGACTTCTCCAGAGAAGTCAAGTAAGGCTGTTGTAGTATTATGTCCTTTCCTAAAGCTGTGCTGTTGATTACAGAGTAGATTGTACTTGTCCAGGTAGTCAGAGAGTTGGTCTGCCATGATGCGTTCAAGTGCTTTGGAGAGGGGTGGGAGTATTGATATAGGTCAATAGTTTCCTGTTGAGGCTTTGTCCCCCCCTTTGTGCACTGGCATGACTATGGCAGACTTCCATTTGTTGGGAAATTGACTTTGGCAAAGGGACAGATTAAGAATTTTGGCAAGAGGGTGGATCACTTCGTCCAAGGTGAGAGACAAGATTTTTAGATCTATGGTGTCACTACTTATTCTGTATTTGGAGCAGGCCTTTTTTATGTATTTGTAGGCTTCGTGCACTTTTATTTTCTTGAAATAAAATTGTGGATGGTCATGAGGGTTGCTTTGCGATACTAGAC
This sequence comes from Neoceratodus forsteri, assembly GCA_016271365.2. Classification (NCBI taxonomy): domain Eukaryota; kingdom Metazoa; phylum Chordata; order Ceratodontiformes; family Ceratodontidae; genus Neoceratodus; species Neoceratodus forsteri. The sequence goes on from CM028136.1 coordinate 886,644,523, forward strand.
ACAGGTAAGTCCAAGAAGAAATCTGGGGGGAGGACCCCACTGAGGTCTGTGAAAGTCTTATTTAGAGCATCTGCAATAGTTTTTGGGTCAAGTGTGGTGGATCCATCAACTTTCATAATGGTGGGAAGGGATTTTGATTGCTTACCCATTGTATTTCGGATGTTGTCCCAGAAAGATCTCCCGTCACCCCAGGTGGATTCAAGGGCGTTTTTGAAATAGGTGCTCTTCATTTGCCTAATTTGTGAGGTGCATATGTTTCGTGCCTGTTTGTACTTTAGGGTATCATGCGGGGAGCCTGTGTCCCTGGCTATGGCCCAGAGGTGGTCCCGAGCCTTGAGCTGGGCAAGCAGTTTGGTAGTAATCCAAGGATTTGAGAGCGCTTTGATTTTACGCTTTTTTTACTGGGGCGTGAGTGTCACATGCAGTATTGAAAGTTGTGATGAAGTATTCTAGTGCAGCATTAACATCAGTCATTTTGAAAAATGGTGTCCAGTCATGTTGCAGGAGACAGGTCTTTAGTTTGATAAGAGTCCCGTGTGGCAATACTCTGCTTGAAATAACTTTGGGGGGGGGGGCGGCTTGAGAAATTTATTAGACCAGGTACAAGACACTGGGGAGTGGTCACTGAGAGAGTCAGGAAGAACTGTAATGTTTTTTATCTGGTCAGGGTGATTAGTGAGAACCCAGTCAATGAGGGTGCTTGTTCCAGTTTTGTAATTTTTCCAGGTTGGAAAGTTACCATTTGTGTCAGGTTGGCTGCTAGGATGTCATCTTTGCAGGAGCCAGTGTTGGAGGCGAGCCAGTTTATATTGAAATCCCCGAGGAGGAGGAGCTCATTTTCAGAGGGTTGCAAGCTTACAAATTCAAGCACTGACTTGAGACCAGAGCGGTGGTCTTTTGGAGGGATATAGACTGCAGCCACTGTGAGTACTTTATTTTGTGCACCGAGGAGCAATTTGATAAGGAGAAGTTGCACCTGGGTATTTGTGGAGGTGAAGCTGCCAAGGTGACTGGATAGGTTGTCCTTTATGTAGATAGCACAGCCCCCACCCTTCTTGCTTGCCCGGTCGAGTCTGAAAAGATTGTAGCCTTCAAGCGAGACAGCATGATCAGGGGTGCTGGGAGACAGCTAGGTTTCCACAATGGCTAGTATATCGGGATTTTTTTGCCCAATGAATGTTTGAAGAGATGCCAGTTTAGGAAGGAGGCTGCAGATATTTAGGGTGATAATGGAGAGTCCACTATCAGCTTTCACTGTTTTTGATAATTTGTGTGTGACAGGGCCAGGGTTTGGGTGCACCCCACCTGACATTAGAAGTAGGAGGAGTAGGAGTTTCAGTGATACCATTCATAGTTCATAGTAGGTTAGAGTGAGTCTCTGCTTGTTCTTTATTAGGTGTTTGGGTTTTCTTCTGGGGTCCCAGTAGAGGGTGATAGTTAGCAATTGATCTTGATTTGACAGTTTCCAAGTAGGAAATATTGTATTTTGTACACAGATATTAGCAGAGTGATGTTTAATTAAGGATTCCAGTGGATTAGGTCTGGGGGTGGGGTCACTAGCCCACCAGGGCTATATATTACTTATTATTGAGGATCAGGGCAGGGGGGGTCCTACATGGACTAGGGGGATGGGCTGGCAGCATATTTGCACAACCCCCAGTGGACGGCAAAGTACACTTACACTAGCTCCTAGCTGGTGTAAGTGTGCTTTGAGGGATGTCCTCCAGGGGTTGTTTGAGAATGCCAAATTAGGGGATGTGGCAGCCACCCTTTGTGAATAGGGTGCTGCTGCTGCCATAAACCCCCTTGTGCCATGTCACATCTGAGCTTGTGGTGCAACAATGGTGCAAGTCCAGTTTGGTGCAAGCAGCCTGCATGTTGTTGCAGGCTGCTTTTGAGAATCCTGCATGGCGCAACTATAGGCACAAAGTGCTACTTGCATCATTCATGTTAGATGCAAATCACTTTGTGCCATGTGTATCCTTTTGAGAATAAGCCCCTTGATCCTTGGGGGTAAAAATCACAATCACAAATGGTATATTAACACATTACCAGTGGAAGTGATGAAAAAATACAGTACCAGTATTTAGGCTTATTGCTTTCTCCATCCCTCTCTTTGAAATCTCACTGTAATGCCATGTTGAAAAAGGTTAATATTACAATCAAAGCCCTAGGACGATTTAATGCAATTTATAGGGGGGCATTCATCCCATTATGAGGGCCATCGAAGTAAAATATAATGCACAAGTACTGTATGGTGCTGAACTATGTGATCAAAAATATATGGAACAATTGGAAAAAACTGGCTATGTAGATTCTCTGATCTGCATTAAGTTTTCCGAGGTCCACCCCTACATATTTTGTTTGAGCAGAGGTGGGACTAGCTAACCTAAAAGCTTTGGAAGAATCTCACAGAATTCATTTTTGGATGAAAGTTAGTAAACAATCAAAAAGATTAACAAAGGGGTGTTGGGAAGAAAAATTGTGATGGGATCAAGAAGGATGTTGGAGATCAACCTGGCTGCTGGCACTGAAGGCAGTTCTAAAGTCGGTAGGCTAAGTGGAGCTTTTGGATCTGGCTTCCAGTAATAGCAAGATAGCCAACCAATATAAAGCCTATATTAAAACAATTGCTTGTTGAAAAATATAAATATTATGATTTGGAAAAGATACCCATCTCCAAATTTGTGACATGGTATACAGTCAATGATTTTATACATATGTACAGATATTACTTAGACATTTTGGAAAATCCACTTCAATGTAAACTATATGCAATATTTAGAATTTATTTTTTTGAACTGAATAACTTAACAGCCAGATTCAAGAGATCCATAGACCCTGCATTCGCTGAATGTTATTGCGGAGGAGGGGAAAAAGAAAATCTACTACATGTTCATTGGTTCTTAGATGTCTTTGGTACAAAAGAGCTAGAAATAGATGGCTAGGTCCAATTGTCTATGCAATTATTGGAACTGATGAAAATGAACTGTTGTTTATGTTATTTGCTGTAGAGGATGATTTTATAATTAGGAGAACAACTAATGTCCTTATGTCAATACAAAAAGTTGAGAAAAGGATAACTAGAACGATTATAATATAAGGGTGGTTAAACTATTAAAGAGCTACTGACACCTCAAAGAAAACATTAAAAAAACATAAGAGGTAAGGACAATTCTGCTTGCATTCCATTTATGTTTGTTATATTTCTCCTCCCCATAATTTATAACTAAGGAAATATGTATGAATATACGATCATTGTCCCTTAGAGTTTATTTTGAGTTCATCTGCCTCTATAGCTTACTCCCTACTCCAAGTCATAATCCTCTGTTGTGGCATAAGTCTGTTGCCATGGGAGTAACTGTATGGTCACAAGCAGTGCTGTGTGACTTCAGACAGGGAGAAAGCAGCAGGAATAGATTAACTCTTCAGGAGCAGAAATCCTGTCTTCATACAAATGACCTCAGTAATAAATAATGGGGAGGAGAAATACTGAACTAATGGGAAATACAAGCTACACTTTGTCTTAATATTATGTTTTATTAAAGTTCACCTGAATGTGTCTCCAGCTTTTTAAGTGTATTCCTGCAAGGATATATAATGTGGAATAAGTTATTGTATTGCACAGTATTGTATTGTATTCTATTAAGATATGAACGCCTTTTAAGTATTTTTATAACTGTGTATTGTAAAGATCTATCTTTTTATGATCAAACAATACTATTACTACTACTAAAGTCACTTAACCTCCCCAGTGCTCCTATGTCACCTCTGACAACAGGGACTTGTATTGTACATAGTGGGTTTTACACAGTTACTGAAGAATTAAAAAGAATCTGCAGGAAGTGGGGACAAAACCCAGCAAACAAAAATATAAAAACCTGTATTAAAATACTTTAAAATACTTAGGAGTCACCATTGACTATACACTCTCTTTCAAACCACACATTGACATCACGGTCAACTCAGTTAACAGCAAGGGTGCCGGAAGATGGTAAAAGCTGAGGGGGCTGAGAATCAAAAGGGTACTTATAATGGAACAAAGGGCACTTTTTCTACTAGTTTTTGCCATACAGAAATAAAAAGTGGAGGGGCTACCGCCCCTTCTGCCCCCCCGGTTCCGGCACCTATGGTTAACAGAAAACTGGGAGCACTGTACAGAAATAGGCACAACCTCGCTCCTGCAGCCAAGCGCATCGTCATAACCAGAACTAACCTACCCATGATCAGCTATGGCCTCACAGTGTACAGATCGGCCACTGGCACTATTCTCAACAAGGTCAAGTTGGTCCTCAATAAGGCATGCCAATATGTAATGGGGCAGATAGGCTCATCCATACTTGCTCCATATGCCTACTGGGGAAAAAACAGCCCTGGGCATCACTCTCCCCACAATTAGAAACATGCTCAATCCTATTAATAACCAATATACCACTAAGAGCATGACCAGAAATGCTCTCTCCATCCCTTACTGCAGAACAAGTTTGGCCATAGGTTCCTTCACTGTCAGAGCCCCACAATGGCTAAATGAGCTGCCTGACTCCTTACTGGATTTCCCCAATATATCGCTATTCCAGAGAGAGAGCGAGAGCTAAGAAATGCTGTTATACCTAGCCCCCATGTGACTGCCACAACTGATCTCTACTTATCCCACCTGCTTTACTACTCTTTGACAACGCTTCTTTGAACTGCCCTGCTATTGCTGTTATATTTTGCTACTGCTTTACATTATTATTTTGACAATGCTCTTTATGTGCTGCCTATGTTTATGTCTTGATTGTTAATGCCTTATCATGAATACCTTGTGCCATCTAAGTATATGTTTTGAATGTTGTCTTATCTTGTAAGCTTTGTATCCTACCTATGATGAAGGAACCTTTGTAAAAAGACCACTTGTGCTCAAAGGTGTATTCCAAGGTGTATTCCAAATAATTTATTTGCAAAAAACATCATTAATGCACTAGTTAGGGGTGAAGCCATAAAAGTATGGAAATGTGGCATTAGGTTTTCCAAACCTAACACCCCATCTGCACCCTGCAGGCAGCAACAGACATGGGCTGTGCCTTGGTGTTGTCAACCCTCACCCCATTCTCATACACTGTACCCATCTCATTCTTTTTACTCATGGAGTGGGGTGAATGAAAATGTTGATATCCCCACCAAAACATGATTCTGCTCCACCACAATGCCATTGCATGCCACAGGTGTGAAAACACAATTTGGACAGGGTTTGAAAAATAACAGCTGTCACATTCATGAGGTGGTGTAAATAAATGTTTACCGTATGTTGAAAATGCTGAGTCAAAATATTTAAAATTGCCAAAGTTATGAGGGAGTGTAGCAAAATTTCAACATATGTGCATAACTTTGCCATTTTTACATATTTTGATCCCAGAATTTTAACATAGCCTTCTTATGACCCCATCTGATGAACAATGGTGGTGAGAATGTTCAAATCCTACCCAGAAGGTGTTTTCACCAAGTGACCACAAAATTGCCTTTCTGGCCAGATTTGCATAATCCCAGTGACATTGTCACTGAGGTGGGGTCCCCTAAAGGCCATATTGAAAATCTGAGCTCATAGTATGCAAAGAAGGTAAAGTTATGCCACAGAGTTGAAAACCCCATTGTAATACATTGAAGCCCCATACGAAAAAGGATTTTCCTCTCATGAAAAAGGATGACATCTTATGAAAAAACTATTCTTTTCATATCATGAGTCATGAAAAAAGATTTCTAATGTTACAAAAATAAAATTTTAAGGGCATTTCTCCAGAAGTTAAGTGCAGAATCCAGCTAAGGGGGTCCTAGTAAGCAAGATACATGTGTTGATTGCTCTCCAGCATGTCATTTTTGTGGCTTTTGAAATTTTAATTTTCTCTAGGGAAAACCAGAAAAAAAAGATGGTGGCCAAATGAAAAATGATTTTCCCCTCATGAAAAAGGGTAATGTTAATTCAAGAAAATTATTACTTTTTCATTTTATACAGCTTTTTTGGTGCTTACTGAGCATGCTCAGAAGCAGTAATTAAAAATTTCAAAATTTAATAACTTTGGAAGAGATTAATATTTTTTCACCAAACAAGAAAAAGGCACATCTGTGGGCCAGCCCCTTTCTACCCCAAAACATTTCAGACCAACATTCAAAACCATCTGGGCACTAGCAAAGTTGACAGAAAATCAATTCAAAGCAATGGGAAAAAATCCCCAAAAATGCACTTTTTGCACTGGCCGGGATATTCAAAGGGGTTGCGCATGGCACAACAGCATTGCACCATGCGCAACCCACTGATACACCCTGGCACAATATTCAAAAGGGGATGTTGCGCTGCACAAATCCCTTTGCGCCGGGGTGCACCAGTAATGTATGCGGCGCAAGTGTGGGGGCATGCCCATGCATAATTGGCACATCCCGATATTCAGCCCAGGATGTGCAGCGCATATGCAGGTACACACCTGCCTTGCACCACAGAGGTGCTGCAAAGATCTGCTGAAAAAAAAAAAGGAGCGAGGCTTGGCCACCCACAGGTGAGCTGCCATGTTGCAGGATGCAACATGGCAGCCACCAGCTGTGGGTGGCCTCCGGACCACCAGAGCCACAGCCCATCATCATCATGCCCCCCCACCTGCTCATGGGCATTGTAACCCCTAAAGAGTGGACCTGCACCCCCGGCCAATCATGGGCATAGCAAAAATAATCCTAACCCTGGTGGTTCAGTGGACCTGCTCCCCCACCCGATCATGAGCGTAGTAAAAATGATCTTAACCCTGGTGGTTCAGTGGACCTAATCCCAGCCCAATCGCAGGCTTTGTAAATGAAAATGTATCCCTGGTGGTCCAGTGGGCCGAATCCAGCCTGATCGATGGCTTTGTAATGGAAGAAATCCCTGGTGGTTCAGCGGTACCCCCTCCCCACCCACCCATGCAGACCCCCCACCCCGCTCCTTCCTGGTTAGTGGCAGGTAGCAGCTCCCTACCTGCAAGCCAGCTGCCCTCCCGCCGACTGACAGTGTACAGTACAGCTGTATGCCCATTGGTCCACAGTGTGGGCCAATGGGCGTGTAGACAGTACTGTTCTACACAGTCCCAATATGTGAATGAATTCCATTCACTAGGGATTTCTTCCATTACAAAGCCTGCAATCGGGCTGGAGTTGGTTCACTGGACCACAAGGGATACATTTTCTTATACAAGGCCCACGATTGGGCTGGATTCAGTCCACTGGACCACCAGGGAGTTTACACTTGTACAAAGCCCATGATCGGTTATTGGGGCACGTTGCCACCGAGGGGCAGGGGGCGTCAGTCCCCAACAGCTGCAGCCTGGCAGGGCACCAGGCACAAGTCACTGTGGATCGGTGCACCTGCATGCAAATGGGGCCATAATGACATGCAAATGGCCCTGTTTGCACCTTGCATGCATAATGGCTCCATTTGCATACACTCCACTGAATATGATGGGTTCTGTGCCTAGTGTAACTGCACTTGCACTGGCACATCCCCTTGCTTCTCTCTTGCCACTTGCGCTGATACAGTGCCACTGCGCCATGCACAATGCGGGCAGCCACGGTGCCATATTCAACAGTGCTGAGCCATGGCACAGCACCATTGGGTATCACCCAGTCCACACCCTGGCACATCCCAGTTGTGTTGCACCCAGGCTTGTGCCCCTGCCTGGTGCAGTCTGAATATCTGACCAACTCTCTGTATCTCAGAATCTGCACATCTGACCAAAACAAATCTTGGTACATCCAGAGATTTGCCATGTGAGACCATGCATGCAAACATTTGTGAAAATCTTTTGAACAGCTGCAGTTATTAAAGTGCAAAAAGTGGTGTTTAACATTGAAGTGCCCCTACAACCCTAACTATAGGGGAGTGATTCCACCTTTATAATAAATAAATAAATAAAATAGATGGCTACATGCAGTCATATTTTGTAGCAGTCTGTGCCTTTATTTCTGAGGAACATATTTTGCTGGGTTTAAGCATCATTTAAACCATATATTGTCTCTTTCTATGTGTCTCAAACACAGTCATTGCAGCTGCATAGTGAGAGCTATGCTGATGTAGTGCTATTACATTGAGAAGGAGGCTCTGGAAGCACGTGACTGTGAATGCATCACAGCTGTCTCCTTACACCAAGTAGAGTTGAAGCACATCTCTCCGCATCCTCTTCATTCAGTACAGTGGGCTTCCTTCCTGTCCCCCACCACACTATTTTCTTGCTTCTGATGTTGCTGGTCATAAATACCTCTTTAGTGACCACCAGTAGCGCTGGCCCTCATCACACACAGAACCATGTAGCAGAGGACAACAGGATGCCGAGAGATGTACTTCAGCTCTACATAGTGCTGGCACAAAACAGGAGAGAAGGGGAAGAAGCACTTCATAAGGGTCCGCTAAACCCTATCAAAACACTGATGAATGTTTCCGAAAGGGGCGGTATGCACTTGGGAGGCAGTTACAGTATATGCTTTACTTACTAACTGGCATAAATATGGCTGAATTATTGGAGCTCACCACATCCCATGGAAAACTACAATAATTTATTCTTGCATACCTGCAATCATGCATGAAGCAAAGCTATCAGCATGAAAAAGGTGCAATATTAGCTGGCAATGCTTCACCATGAAAACATAAAGTACAACCAACCTCTCCCTCTCACTGCCAGCAGGAACATCTGCTATTATTGCACCTTTTTTTGCTGACAGCTTTGCATGACTGCACAAATGCAAAATTACATTATTTTACTTTGCATAATATGCCGTCAGCTCCACTAATTCAGCTATATTTATGCCACTTAGATATTAATACATAATATAACTGCTTTCAAGAGCTTATCATGCCCTTTTTGGAAACATTCAACAGTGTCTTGATAGGGTTTAACTGACCCTTTTCAAGTGCACTGTCCTCTTTCCTGTTTTGTGCCAACACATCTTTTTTCTGGCAACCTGTTACATAGACCTTCAATGCTGAAAAATACATTCTTTAAATAAACAATGATCAGTTTATGCTTGCACATGTATTTGATGAATCTGGATATAGGGTGACTGTGGCTGCATCAAGACTTGTGACTATGTCATATTGAAGCACTAGATGGTTTTACCCAATCTTGAACCCAGAGACATGAGACATATAAATTATGTTCTCAAAAGCTACACGCTCATGATTAAAGAAATTCAATCAGTACTACATGTTGTGTGATTGCCCTCCAACACACACACACACACATACACACACACACACTGCCCATTTACTTTGAAGGATGTTTGGTACTTACAGCATGAAATACATATAAAATCCAGCTGTCACAGTAATGCTTTTGTTTATGGACAAGGAGGGGAGATGAAGGGAGTTATATTTGGGGAACATCTGAGGAGTAGGAAATTCACAGCAAATGGAAGAAGAAGAAGAAGAAGAATCAGCATTTATATAGCTCTTTTCATACACATTATCCCAAAGCGCTTTACAAGCAATGCTAGACTGGTAGTGAAGTGACTGGTAGTGAAGTGATATCATTATACCACTGGCACCAACATACAGCATACTTAGAGAATGTTTGTTCAAAATCTCCATTTTACACTTTCCTTTACAAAGCACGACATTAAAAATAAAACTCTGGTCAGAGTCAGTATGGCTGCAATGTCATGTATTTTATGGTGGTTGCATCCTAGCTCTTATATCCTTTATAAATGAATTTAAAAAATCATGTGTATGTGGGAGGTACCAACTAATTTATTTAAAGGAGCACACAGCAGCCCATTTTAAAGTGAGTGCCACTAGAAGATTTACCCCTGGAGCCTTCAGTGACAGATATGCGAATGTGCACAAAAGACATAACAGCTAGGATACAACCACCATCTAGAATATAATTTTGCAGCTGTACTGGCTCTGACCAGAGTTTGTTCGTAGGAGCCATATCCTCTATCACTCTATGCAGTGCTCGTCAATGCACACTGCCTCTTTGGTGTGCTACTGTTGAGTGAACTAAATGCCCAATTTCCTTGGTGATGACCTGTTACTTAGCTACTTAGCTAAGACAGTGACTGCACTATGCTGATGAGTCCCAACAAGAGAAAATCCATGTCTGTAGTTAGTTGTTCACATCCTATACAGGATCAGATGTACAAACCTAAGGTAAGCCTGCAAAGGCAGTTGCATGTACTGCTTTTACTCCTCATCTGCAGTGGGCTTGTGAAGGAAGGGAAGGGTGTCTAGAAATAGCTATCTGGGGTAAGCCATAGATGTTAGGTTATTGGATGTGCCATTTTATAATACTTCCTATCTGGAGAAGGAAGGTGGGGAAGGTGTACACTGGATCTACAAGTCTGAGGTAGATCTGTGGATACAGGGTGTGCAACACGTGTAAAAAATTATCAGGCAGGAAGGGGAAGAGTGTTGTAATATAGAGGTCTGGGCTTGCAGTGTTTCTGGGAACAATGTGGGAGCAATGGGTTTGCAAAGTATAAAGAAGGCCACATTCTTTAATGACTGATGGGAATCTGTTAAGAAGGGAGTTATGAATGCTGGTGGAGAGATAGAGAGACAGAGGGGAGCTGGGACAGACCAGGGGAAGGAACAAGGAGTGAAAATAGGGCAGACAAATTGGAGGTACAGTTGTGGTGTGGACCCACTAACCCAGAGGGAGAGGGAGAGGAAGCATAGAGAGGAGGGATGTATGGGCTCAGCCAGGTGAGGGAGAGGCAGGTGCATCTGCAGGGGTAACAGTAAGGAAGTGCGTCCAACCACTGAGTAATGTAGGGGTGTGGGTGACTTATGTGTGACACAGAAGGCAGAGTGATAGCTGGGCCATATCATGGGTTTTCATCAGGCTGAAAAAAGATGGAGGAGAGAGGGCTGGGTAATGTAAAAGGGGGAATATTGGGAGAATCATGAGGAGGTGAGAGTGTAGAGACAGGGTGGTCAACATTCAACGGGAACTGGGGAGGCAGTGGTACTAGTAGAGAGGGGGAGGACAAGCAGCAGACAGCTGTTGGGTGTAATGAGGGGTGGGGATGGTAGCAGGAAGGAAAGGGGTAGTAGGGTGGTAGGGATGGGAAGAGGGAGGTGCAGACAGCAGTACAGTAGTAGTAATAGATTCTATTGTAAAGGGATTGGTGGAATAGGAGAGAGGGGGAGCAGCAAAATAGGAGAGTGGTGTGTTTCATGAGAATGACAGAAGAGCACATAGGTCCAATGATATGCCCACTTGCGTAGAGATTAAGGGGAAGCTGCATGTGGTGATCCACCTACTGTAGTTACCTCTGACCGAGGTGAATGTGAGGTAAGGGTATCGCAACAGAGATTTAGAGTGGTGGGACAAATTTGTAGGGGGAGAGGTTAGGTTTGTAGCCTTGATGAAAGTGGTGCCAATACCTACAGCCAACTCAACTAGAAAACATAGGCTAGAGGAGTTTAATGACTGGCTCTGGGAATGGTGCAGGGAAGAAGGATATGGGTACATAGGAAAATGGGAGAAAATCTGTGATGATAGATCCCACTATGCACCTGACAGGTTGCAACTAAATTGGGGACATTAAAGTTTCTCAAAGAATGGATAGGGGATTATATCAGTAGTCCACTGAATTTAAAGTGAATCTGGAGTGGGAAGAATGGGTTTAAACACTGAGGGCTTCCAGGAAAAGGGTGCAGTCAGGCCACCCCAGGTTGAAAACACAAAGGGGCTAGTAGAGGAAGGATTAGGGTCAGTGGAAGAGGGCAATAGGTGGGGAATATCTGAAAGAGGGGGCAGTCAGATAGAAAGAATAGGGGGATCAGGAAGGGACACAACTGGGAGGAACAGAAAAGGAGTGGGGTAGGTGAAAAATAAGAGAATTAGATGGTGGAAAGGCTGAGGAGGGTGAGGAATCTGGGTCAGCAAAGAAGGGGAGGAATGAGAAGTGAAGGAAGGTAGTGTCCCTAAATGCTAGAAGTCTCAGGAACAACATGGATGACCTGCAGGCAATGGTGGCAGAGGGAAAAGTTGATCTGGCGGTGGTCACAGAGACTTGGGCAACCCCAAATCATGACTGGGACCTCACCATATCAGGACATACTCTCTATGAACAGGACAGGGAGAAAGGGAAAGGGATGTGGAACTTTATGTGCTGGAGGGCATCACTACCAGAAAGGGAGGAGATAGGGCAAGGGAATATATATGCTTTTTGGGTAAGATACAGACAGCAACAGGAGAGAAAGTGAGTCTGGGAGTAATCCATTTGCCACCAAATGAAGACAAGTTTAAAGACAGAGAATTGGAAACTACTCTAAGGATGGCAGTTTGAAGTGGTGAGGTAATGATTATGGGAGACTTTAATCTTCCTGAGGTAAAATGGAGAGCTCATTCCATCTCCTACATCAGGAATCAAGTGGTCCTAGATGCAGTACTGGATGGGTTCTTGATCCAGGAGTGACTGAAACTACCACAGAGGAAACTATTCTAGATCTGATACTGCTAAATAACCATGTGAGGAGATCAAGGTAGAGAAGCCCTGAAGGAGTGATGAACTGGTGTGGTTCTAGGTGAATATGGGGAGGAAACAGCATGCACTAAAACTAAAGTGCTAGACTTTAGGAAAGCCGATTATAAAATGAGGGAGATACTGAAGGTACACCTAGCCAGTATTAAGAACAGCATGGGAGTAGATCAAAAGTGAGCACTGATCAAGGAGGGTATAGCGACTGCCTTTAAAATCTGCCTTAGATATAAGGGCAAAAATTACAATGTCAGAAAGCCAAACTTGCTTATTAGAGTTGAGCCAGGTCATGAGTGTGTATAAAGGGCCACCTTTCCAGTTGGAGCGAGGTTACCAGTGGGGTTCCACAGAGTTTGGTCCTGGGACCGGTGTTATTTAACATCCTTGTGTAACCCCCAGGTCACTTTTTAACTAGTGTGCACCCCCATTAAAATCTGGAAACACTGGTGCCCAAGTTATTTTACAAACAGTTAGGTACCACCCTTGGCATTAGAATGTATACCTGGCTCATTTTCTAGAGGAAGAGACAGGTGGGGGTACAGAAACAAACAACATGAACCTTGTGCAAATAACACAGCCCAGGTCCTGGGTGGAGGCTGCTAGGCATATACCAGATCTAACTTGCTGAAGGGCCCCATTAAATCCACACAACCAGAAGCAATAATTGGAATGTCCATAACAGAGACTGGAATTATGCAGTATGACTTCATTAAACAGATGGAAAGTAAAAGCAGAAGTGGATCCCCAAGGGTTGGTCCAGGCTGGACAGGTACAATTCACAAACTCTTCTTGCATGCAGTATAGTGCATGAACAGCAAACAAACATCTTCTTCCCAAATTCCCAGAAGGTGCATTAGTGGACACCTGGCCATGCAGATTTTCCTTCCAATTTCACAAAAGGTCCATTAGTGGACACCTGGCCATGCACATGAACATTCCCTTCCATGAGTGTTGTTTCAGTGGGTAAAAGCCACACTCTCAGAACTCCTCTTTCCACATCAGGTGCATTTTAATGAAACTCAAGTCACCATCTCAACCTGCTGCTTGGCCACTTGCTCAGGTAAAAATACTAGTGCCTTTTACAAACCAGGAAGCCCTGCCTTGTATGCCTTAGATGGCATTCCTCCCACCCTTAGCCCCAAGCAACAGTCTCTGCCATTCTTCAGGGATGCACCATTCCCAACTGAAATGCTAGACTTCCCATTCTTTAACTTGTCACTCACTGGGGTGATCAGAGAATAAACTGCACTCACTTGGGTCCACAGTTTAAACAGTACTTCACTAACTTGGGTGAAACTAGGGGCACTGACAGATGCAATCCAGACTTATCTATGGGTACACACATGACAGACTATTGAATCCCCTAAGAAAGGTGGAGAATATGGTGTCCTAGAACAGTGCTCACATAAATTGTCCCATCCAACAGGGCATTGAACAAACAAAGAACAGAAAGGCACTCTCCTGGGTAGCTGATCATAACAGTTTCTTTCAGGTACTATTCAAGGCATCTGAAAATACCTTAGAACATTCAGGGGATTGCCCCTTGAGTCCACAGAGAACAAGAAGTTTCTTCCGCTTTACAGGGAGTAGAAATCAGGAAATCCTGCTGTAATCCTTGTCTCCATCATTTCTCCGGAAGCTGGAAATGACACTTCACTAGGGTGAGAAATTCTGGGCCCTCTCCTCAGATCCCACTGGCAGTCCTCCTGCCACTCTCACCTCCTCACTCAAGCTCACACTCACTCAAGACTGTGCATTCTAAACTCCCCAGAGCAGCTATCCACAGAGTGTGACTTATTCTGCTGCAAAAGTTCTAAATGACCCAATCATTCTTTCCTCAGGCTAACTGAGTAAATAATGATGTTATTATGTAAGGAGCCCCTAATGAACTCCCTAACAGCTGCCTGCTACCTTCCTAAAAATAATACTGATAGGATTCTAGTAACCCCACGGGACAGGGTGGTTACCCTTGTATCATCTATGAGGTGCACAAACAAGGTGTGGTTGTGCAGATTAGTGGATGGTGTAAAAATGGGAGCCATCATAAATAGCAAGGAGGATGCTGAATTATTCCAACACAAAATTAATAGCATAGCAGATTGGGCAGACCATAAGAAATTGAGCCCCCATTATTGAAAAATGCAAGATTATGCATTTTAGAGCAAAGTATACTAAAGTAACCTGTTACTTGCAAGAGATGGAATCGCAACATCAGAATTAGAAAGGGATTTGGGTGTACTAATATCAAACAGACTATCCTTTGAAGACCAGATTAAGAGTGTGGTCAGTATGGTTAATAGAATATTGAGGTGCATGGGAGGCATGTCAGGAGCAGGCAGAGGAAGCTGGTGATTCTCTTGTATTCATCATTGGTGAGGCTGCATGGAGTACTGTGTTCAGTTTTGGGCTCCATATAAGAGGGGAGATTTGAGGAGGCTGGAGGGTGTGCAGAGGAGGGCAACCAAACTAACTGCTAATGTCAGATATGAGACATATGAGGAGAGGTTGAGAAAACTGGACCTCTTCTCCCTGGAGTACAACAGGATGAGAGGAGATATATGCCTAGTACATAAAGCTTATAATAACAGTGATGTGTGCGAATGTATTGGACTTGAAAAAAGAGAACAGTATAGAGCTACTAGAACACATGGATTGAGTCTTAAAGGGGAACATTTCAAAAGAAACTGTGGGGGGGATGGATAAATCAGAGACTGGGCTCAATGTGGAATTAACTACCAAGGGAGGTTGCACAAAGCCAAAACATGAATCAATTTAAGCATTCTTTGGACCAATTCTTAATTAGTCAGGGTCTATCAGGATATGCTTATATATGTATATATAAAGTCACTATGGCCAATGCTGCTGACATGTAAACTCATATGATCCTATGATCATTTCGTTTAATTTTTGTTTTGTTTTTATTTTATACTGAAAGGCCTGTGGGCATATTGCCCATTTTCACAGGTGTCCAGATACAAGCATAAAAATCTTACAAATACAAAAACATTAATATTCAGAAGCAACAAACATGGATTCAATAAATAGAGCAATAAAATCAATTGAAACATTTGCAAACAGTGTTGGTCAACATGTAGTTTTGAAGGATCTCTTAAAACTGATATATCTGAGCAACAGACCAATGAGCTTGGTAGCTTATTATATGGTTGTATAGCCATGGCGTTCAATGACTTTCAAGCAAATGATGTATGAAAAAGGGGACTTGAAATTAATTTCTGCTGTATGTTCTTGTAGTAATAGTGCTAATGTTTTTTGGAAAAAGTTTAAGAATATAGTCGGGTAAGAGACTCAAATGTATTTTGTGCAAAAAAAGAAAAGATCTAAAGTTAAATGTTTCAAGCATTGGCAAACAACCAAAAGACCTGTAATGATGACAATGGTGTGTCTTTCTGGTAAGTCGGGTGGCAAAACAAATAATGTTATTAAAAGAAGACTGTAGCTTTTTGAGCATTCTTTCAGTTAAATAGGAATAGATTATGGAACCATAGTCCATAATTGATAATAACAGACTATGCATTAGAATTTGCTTAATTTCAGATGTAAGATGTCTGTTAATTTGTCACAACATTCTCAGTCTCTTGTGAAGTTTGCCAATTAGTTTAATGATATGTTGCCCAAAAGTCAAATGATAATTGCGAATCAGGCCGAGATATTTAAATTCTGATACCTTTTCAATGAGATTTCCAGCATTGTCATGTAATACAAAGTCTTTAATAGGAACTTTTCTCAGACTAGAGAAAACCATTAGCTTTGTTTTATAAGAATTTAAGACCAGTTTATAAAATTCAAACCAGGTGTGTAAAAGACTGAAATCCTTATGAAGAATTTTCTGTAGATTTGGACACTAGTCCCAGAACAGAACAGGACAGCGCTGACTGTGTATAATATTAATTCTGTGCATCTAAAAATGTCTGAGAGCGAGTTTACAAAAATAGAAAAAAAGGGGTCCAAGAATGGACCCTGGGAACTCCACATCTCCAAAAGATTAATTAGAGGAGAAACCATTTATTAAAATTCTTTGCATCCTGTTTTACAACTAATGTTCCAGCCAAAGGATAACCTCTTTAGAAAGATTAACCTTGGCAGCATCTTTAAAAGTTCATCATGGTCCACTAAATCAAATGCCTTGGTGAGGTCCACAGACTGATGCAACCATATTTTCCCTAATCAAGTGCTTTATAAGTTTGGCTAGTGAACCTCACTAAGGCAGTTTCAGTGTTACGTTTAGCTTGAAAAGCATGTTGAGCATCTGACCAGAGACTGTGTTTTTCAAGATGTTCAATAATCTGATCAGAGACGACTTTCTCCAGTATTTTCGATAGCAGTGGTAAAAGAGAAATGGGATGATAATTATTCAAATCTGACCTTGAACTTGATTTATGTATTGTTCTGACAATAGCACATTTCCACTTAATTGGAAAAACACCATGACAAAGAGAGTAATTAAATAATTTTGATTGAGGAGTAGCAATTAAATGACTAACACTTTCAAATATCCTGAAATTGATATTGTCAAGGCCAATACATGGTCTCAGATTCATTTTAGTAATGCTTTGATGTACATCATTAGGGGAAAGAATGCAAAAATAAAATTGAGAGACATCAGTAGCTATGGATTTTAAGGGGAGATTTTCCTGTGCTGCAGTATTAGTGTCATTAGAAATTCCTGTATGAATTTATGTCGATGGTCTATACTTCTCTAAATTAGAATGTAAATTAAAAGCATTAGTAACTCTGATTGGATCATTAATGACAGAACCATACAGATCAACTGAAAATTATCAGCCCTTTTAGTTCTTTCCATTAATCAATTTGGAGTATCACATGTTGATCCTATGATCCTATGAGGGATAAAAGGACTGCACACAAAACGTTTAAGAAGTCTGTAAGAATTCAGGAAGAGAGAGAATACCTTGGAAAGGCTAGGGAAGCTAATATGGTATCAAGCAGGTCAAGGCTAGGAAGGAGCTACAAACTGCAGATGGGATAAAGGAGAGAGAGAAAGCCTTTTTCCAATACAGCAGAGAAAGGAGAGATGCAAAAGTAGGTACAGTAAAGATAAAAAGTGGGGAGGGTTGGTGGGGATCATAGAGAGAAAGCAGAAGTGTTGAACACATTCTTCTGCTGTCTTCACTATAGGAAAAGGATGGATCCATGCTTTTTTGAAATTCAAGTTTATTAAATTTTCAAAATAAGAAAAACAACATTTACATAGGATGAAGTAAATCAGTTGTCTACCCTTGGTACAAAGTAAGAAAAGAAAGTACAAAACAAAACCCCCTATGACCCCACCCTCCCACACCCCTCCCCACCCCCATTCAAATCTCCCCCACCCAAGTGTGCCAATTAACCATATAGCCGAGAAAGAAGAAACCAAACCTGTTATATATATTACACAGGGAAAATCACACTCAAAAGTTCGAGAGATGCAACTACAAAAGGGAACGAGGAAGAAACTACCATGGGCTTCAAAGGGACAGCCAAGAGGTCAACGGTGTAAATAAAGAGCATATAATTTACCCCACCTCTTTTGAAATAGATCCATATGGTACCGCACACTAGCAGATAACCTTTCCACATTAAGACAGGCCGAGAGCTCAGTCAACCACTCCGGGTAGGTCAGGGACAATTGGTCGGTCCAGTGTCTAAGGACTAATCTTTTAGCCGCACCGGACACAAGGGCAATATGATATTGACGTTCAACACAGTCAATAGCACTATAATCCCCTAAAATACATATTTCGGGAGTGAAAAAGGAGGTAAGGCCCAATAGGGGGTCCAGATTGTCTTGGATAGCTGACCAGAGCGGGGCAACTTTAGGACAATCCCAGAAAATGTGAAGGGGATTCCCTTCCCCCTGTGAACATCTGGTACACTGGGAGATTGTTAGCCTATTGAGCCGGAAGAGTTTCTTGGGCGTATAATACATATTATTCAAAATATAGTATTGGGTAAGTTTAAGCCTGTCCTGAGTATGGTATCTATGCATGTCCCTCCAAACATGGGA
Organism: Neoceratodus forsteri; assembly: GCA_016271365.2. NCBI lineage: Eukaryota > Metazoa > Chordata > Ceratodontiformes > Ceratodontidae > Neoceratodus > Neoceratodus forsteri. The sequence continues at coordinate 886,663,025 of CM028136.1, forward strand.
CCAATTCAAGGTGGCATCGGGAAATAGAGAGAACCAGATACAGGATTCTGCAATAGGCGTGGAAAACTTATAGTCCAGTAAAAAGGAGTATATTGCCGAGATAGAGTGTGGTTTAGAGGCAAAGTAGAAGTACGACAGGAAGGGTTGAGGATGGATCCATGCTGCAAGGGAGGATGGGAATGGGGAGGAGGGTAAATGGATGATGAGAAACTGGCTACCGGACAAGAGACAGCACTGGTTCACATAAGGGAGATCCTGTCAGACAAACTCAATCAGCTTCTTTGATTGGGTAATGAAGGCATCAGACAAGGGACAGGCAGTTGATATTATATACTTAGATTTAAGCAAAGCAATTGACTCGATACCCCACAAGAGATTTAGCAGGAAATGGGGGACCTAGGGTGGTAAATAAATGAACATGGTGGGTTGGAGAATTGGCTCAGTAGTAAGACACAAAAGGTGGTGAGGGAAGAGCTATTGGCTATAAGAGCAGTCACAAGCAGAATCCCACAGGGGTCAGGGCTAGGCTTGGTGTTGTTTACTACATTCATAGATAACATTGGTGAAGGCATTAAAGGCAAAGGATGCTCTTTTGCAGATGACAGCAAGCTCTGTGGGAGGGTGGATGCAGTTAAAGGAGTGCAGAACCTAAAGGAAGACCTGTCAAAGCTGGAAAGATGGTCAGGCATAAGGCAACTCAGGTTTAATATGAAGAAGTGCAAGGTTACACATACAGGAAGAAAGAACCTGAGGACCGAGTACAGTTTGGGAGTTAGAGGTTACTGAATCTGAGGAGGAAAGGAGCTTGGGGATAATCACCACTAGTGACCTTAAGTGAGCTACACAGTGCAGGAAGGCAGCAGGCAAAGCAAATAGAATGCAGGGTTATATTGCTAGAGGGTTCATGAGGAGGCTATACTGCCACTATACAGATCCTTGGTAAGACCTCACCTGGAGTATGGCATGCAATACTAGAGAGTCTACCTATCCAATACTGGAGAGCCTACCTAAAAGGGATATGAACTAACTCAAGGCAGTTCAGAGGAGGGCAGTAAAGATGGTTCAGGGTCAGCAGGGCAGAGCATAGGAGGATAAACTGAAATAACTTAACATGTTTTCATTGGAGAAGGGGGCATGACTGAGTCCTTCAAATACATGAAGGGCATAAACAAGATGGATATCGGGGGACTTTTTTGTTTCAATGATAACAAAACAACCAGGGGGCACTGTTATAAGTTGGAGGGGGAAGGTTTAAGGAAGAAGTCTTTTAAGGGAGGGACAGTTTCCTTCTAGTTGGAAACTTGCCAGAGTGATTCCGATAGATAAAGGAGGAGATCCTATGGAAGCCTCAAACTATCGCCCAATAACTTTACTGTCCACGGTATCCAAGTTGTTTAAAAAAATTGTTCACGATCAGTTGATGGAGTATTTGGAGAAGTATAACAAATTAATACAATATCAATATGGTTTTAGGCTAGGTAGGTCCACGACTACCGCACTCATGGACTTCTTAGATCTTATAGCTACCCCTCTTGGGGAAGCAAAGTCCATGGGTGCGGTATACATGGCCCTATCCAAAACTTTTGATTTAGTAAATCACAGTATTTTGATTAATACATTGGAGAAAGTAGGAGTTGAGGAAGAAACCTGCAGATGGTTTACATCATATCTTGACAGACGGTCTCAGTTTGTTGTTTTGAATGGTCAACAGTCAAGAATGGACTATGTGACAAGAGGGTGTTCCCCAGGGATCTATCCTGGGCCCTCTCCTGTTCATAGTCTATTTAAATGACTTGCCAAACAATATTAAACATTCACAAATTCGTCTCTATGCAGACAATACTGTATTAGTAGCAGTAGGAAACACTCCAGGAGAAGTAGAGCAGAAATTACAAAGTGATTTTTGCATAATGCATGGTCATTTTTCATCTCTGGGTTTATTAGTAAATAATAAAAAGACACAGACTATGTTTTTGCATCAGAAAAGAAGGGTGTTTCATAATTAAAAATAATGACTCAGGAAGGTAAGATCTTGGAACAAACTGAGACGTACAAGTACTTAGGGATACAAATAGATCAGCATTTAACATTCCAACAGCATATAACAAATTTAATAAAGAAAATGAATGCAAAAATTGGAACAATAAGACGCATATCAAATTGTATGACAAAAGAAACAAGACTGATCATGATAAACCAATTAGTATTACCAGTAATTGTTTATGGAAGTCATATTTATAGACATATAACAAAAACACAATTAAATAACTTAGATACACTTTTCAATAAGCTTGTAAGATTTGTGTTAAGGTGCAACCTTAAAACCCATCACTGTACAATGTATATAGACTTAGGTTGAACTTCGTTAAACCTACGGGCTAAGGGTATTTGAACCAGGTCTGGGGCATATTTAAAAATAAATCTTTAAATTACTTAAAAATTCAACTATAAAAACCCAAACACAGTTTAAACTTAAGAAAAACTGGTGCTAGGGATTTAATCATACCAAAATTAACTACCCGGTTTAGTGTAATGACCTTTCAGTACCAGGTCGCCTCTAGCTGGAACTGCCTCCCCCCTCTCTACGAGAATGAACTATTGCTGACACTGTTTTTAAAACTGCAATGAACCATGAACTCTGCTTTCGTTGTTACTGCAATAGGTGAAAAGAATGTAGTGGTTAAATGACCATTAGCCTGTTTAGATGTTTTTGTAATATTTTGTAATTTACTTGTATGTTTTGTATTTTTGTATCTATGTTAAATATTTGTAATGTTGTAACTACTTAGTTTTATATAAACAGGTAAGCCTTGTAAATAGGGATTTTCAGAACCCTAATGGCTGTATCACTGTATAAGTAAAATGTTACCTACCTACCTACGTACCTTACCAAGAGGGTGGTGTCAGGATGGAATGAACTCATACTGAAGAACAAGGGGGGTTCAAGAGAGGATATGACAGGGTGAAGGGGAAGGTCAGGACTAGAGGGGAAGAGGTGGGACCTTCTGTAATCTCTGGGTTAGGCCCTTTGCAATTGATCAGATTTGATAGACCATAAGGCCTTTTTCTGCTTACTACTTCATATGTTTGTATGTTCGTGTGTTCGATGAAGCCTTCAAAAGCCTGCCCTGCAAAAGGATTTCTGTACTCCATGATGCCTTGCACTGGTATAGAAACTTTACTATGTGTGTGGTTTGGATAGAACCACAGAAACCAACTAATCTGGATATTTTCCTAGGGTTTACTAAGGTATTACAGACAGGAGTAGACCAGAAGCACTGCTGAGGCTGCCTACCCACGACTCAGTAGTAAACTGGTTGAATTTGTCCTGATAAAATTAATACTAACATACTATTTGCCAGCAGATTAGGCCTTATGGTCTATCAAGTCTGCTCGAACCTCGATCCTTAGTTGGGTGCCGAGACCCTCCCATCCCTTGTGCTCCAGAAACCCCTATCATCCATCCCCACCCCCCCGGGACAGGCCATCATCTGATACATCCACTTTCTGTGTCTGTCCCACCCTCTCTTAAAGCTCTCCACTGTGGATCTCTGAACCAGCTCACCAGGCAGAGCATTCCAAGGGTCCACCACCCTCTCAGTGAAAAACCTCCTCCTCTTTTCCCCCCTCACCCTTCCACCTTCCAACTTCAAACCATGCCCTCTGGTGATGCCTCCCTGCTTTAGTCTAAAGATCCCCTCCATGTTTACCCTATTTATTCCCTTGAGGTACTTGAAAGACCTCAATCATGTCCCCCCTGTCTCTCCTCTCCTCCAATGAAAACAGGCAGAGCTCCTCAAGTCTGTCCTCGTAAGTCAAATCCCCTAGCCCTCGTATCATCTTTGTTGCCCTCCTCTGTACCCTCTCCAGGAGCTGTATGTCCCTCTTCAAGTGTGGTCTCCAGTACTGTACACAGTACTCAAGGTGTGGTCTAACCAGTCCATTGTACAGTGGCAGAATCACTTCCTTGCTCCTAGAGGTGATCCCCTTGCGATGCATCCCAACATCCTGTTTGCCTTGCTAGCTGCTCTCCTGCACTGCTCAGTGTTATTCATACATGTATCCACCATGACCCCTAGGTCTTTTCCCCTGTTGAGGCTTCAGCACCTCCCTCCCAGGGTGTACCTGTGTTTAGGGTTTCCCGACCAAGATGCAACACCTTGCACTTGGTGATATTGAAATTTAATTTCCATGTGTGAGCCCAGCTTTCCAGGGTGTCCAGGTCCCTTGCAGGGCCAACCTCCCTCTTCTCCCTCAACTACTGCTCCCATCTTGGAGTCATCCGAAGAGACTCATTTCACCCTATACCATCCCTGATGTCTGATATGTATGCATTAAACAGGATTGGACCCAGGACCGAGCCCTGTGGTACCCACTACCAACCTCTGTAGGGTTCGAGAGCTCCCCACAGACCACTACTCTCTGAGTCGTCCAGCTATCCAGTTTTCAATCCATCTGACCATCAAAGGGCCTACTCCTAACCCCATCAGTTTCTCCACCAGACCATTGTGGGGACAGAGTCAACGCCTTGCTGAAGTCCAAGAATAATACATCCACAGGCTTACCCCTATCCAGTTCTGATGTTACCCATTCATAGAACTCCACAAGGTTGGTTTGACATGATCTACCTGGCACAAACCCATGCTGCCAACTATCCAGACCTCCCACCTCCTCCAAGTAAACCCCCAATCGTTCCTTTAGTATACTCTCCATTAATTTTCCCACCACCGAGGTTAAACTGATGGGTCTATAGTTTCCTGGTACTTCCTTCGACCCCTCTTTATGGATTGGTACCACATGTGCCTCTCGCCAATCCCTAGGTACCCTCCCTGTCTCAAGTGACCTGTTGAAAAGCTCCGCCAGGGGTGCAGCCAGTATGTCCGCCAATTCCCATAGTACTCTCGGATGAATGCCATCCGGCCCAGGAGATTTGTCTTTCTTTAGGGCCTTGAGGGCAAACCACACCCTTTTGGTGGGGATGGCATCATCCGTCCCCTCCACCTTACTGGTCTTTTTATCCTTATCCAGATGTGACACCCCTGGGGTACCTTTCCCTCCCTTTTGCTCCATTTCTGCTGCTCCCCTGATCCCACTCCCTGCCGCTTCTATCCCCTTTGTGCCTTGCTTTGTAGATATCCCATCCCCCTCCCTAGTGAACACAGAGGCAAAGTACTCGTTAAATACCTCTGCCTGGTCCCTCGCCTCTTCCACCCACCCTCCTTCTGATCTCAATCTGCTGAGATGGCCCTTAGTTTTTCTCCGCTCCCCAATGTACCGGAAGAACCCCTTTTCCCCTCCATGTATCCCCTGTGCCAGCCGATGCTCTTTACTGGACTTTGCTCCCCTCACCATACGGGTGACTTTTCTAGATGCAAGCTGGTACATTTCCTTATCCCTATCCCCTCTTGTTGTTTTATATTTTTTGTAAGCCGCCTTCTTTTCTCTGACTGCTACCTGGACCTCACTGGACCACCAGCATGGTTTATGTGACCTTGCTCCTTACGTTTCAACTTAGCAGATCCTGACTGCCTCATGAAGTCCCCGTTTATGACCTCCCATCTCCTTTCCACACTTGTTGTTGAGGTAATCCCTTCAAGTGATCCTTGAGAATATTTCCCATGCCCATAAAGTCTGCCCCTGAAGTCCACTGCCAGTGTCCTAGATCTCACCCCACTCCCTCAATGCTTATTTGAAACCAGACAGTATTGTGGTCACTCCCAGTCAGGGGTCCTGTACAACCATGTCCCTTACAGATCCCCATCTGCCAGAACCACATCCAGGACATGCCCTCCCTTGTGGCTCCATCACATGCTGTGTAAGAACACATCCTGGAAGCCATCCAGCAGCCTCTGCTCCTTGGCCACCTAGAGGACATGGTTCCCCAGTTAGTACCTGGCATATTAAGGTCCCCCATCAACACCACTCCTTCCCTTTTGGACCACACTGGGCAATGATGTTGTCCAGCAAACCATCCTAGAACATCACTCATCCGGGGGCCTATGCTACACCCAGCTTGACCTTATCTCCTGCTGGGGATCGAAGGTGACCCATAAGGCCTCCCACGTTTCCCTCTGCCTCTTCTACCATAGCAATTTCTATGTCATCTCTAATGAACATAGCCACTCCACCCCTCTGCCCTCCTTTCTATCCTTCCTAAGCATAGTGTACCCCGTATATTTAGGTCCCAGTCATGGTTTTGTTGGCCACGTTTCGTGACTGCCGCCACATCCACCCCTCGAACAGCATGGCCTGGAACTCTGGCAACTTGTTTCCCAAACTCCTGGCATTTACTAACACTAACCCCACCCTTATCCCTGATCCTTTTGTTCGAACCCCACCCAGATTCCTTATACTTCCATCCTCCCCTGCTCCTCCTGAAACCTCCACCTCCAGTCTGTTTCCCCTCCCCTTGGGCTTGAAGGTTACTCCCTCATCTGGAGGGAGGCTCTGTCAGCCCTCCCTTATCCCTTCCCCTTACAAGTTTAAACCCCACCTTTCTTGTATATAGTCAGCCATCCCTGTTTAGGACTTCCTTCCCTAATGGGGCAAGATGAAACCTGTCCTTGGCATATAGTCCCTTATCCTCCCAAACTCCATTCCAGTTCCCTAACACCCCAACCCATTCTCTACCCCACTTCCTGAGCCATTCATTAACCTCTATGAGCTTCATTTTTTCTCCACTGAGGCCTTTGGTACTGTAATATCTCCGAAAAGGAAATGTTGCATCCATTATCCCGACAGACTCTGGCAAGTTCTTGGAACCTTGCTTGGATTTCCATAATGCTATTTCCTCTAGATCATTAGTTCCCAAATGCCAGGAAATCCGGTTTCCTCCACAATCCCTAACCATTTCATACACCATGAACTTTGCTCTGTGCACTGTCAGCCCAGAGATACTCACTACCTTCACCTGGCTATGGCATCCATCCCCTGTCCTCCCAATGGATACCCTTAATCATCGAGTCTCCCAGTAACAGAACCTTAACACCGCCATCATCCTTATGGTTACCTCCACTATGCCCTCTCAGCCCCCCCCCCACTTTATTCATGATCACAATTTCATGGAGTCTTCCTGCCTTATTAGAGACCCTTGTCACCCTCCCTTTCTGCCTCCCTTGCATTTTGCCCACTTAACTCAAACCCCTCTGAATAGGTGTCCCTTTAACCCTCTCTTATCTGAACCATTTATCCTGGCCCTGATGGTTCCCTTCCCCGCACCCTCATCCCCCCTTGTAATAGTACCCTGTCTCCAGAGGCTCTCTGTGGGTCCCCTTTAGCTAGGGCCCCATCCTTGGTACTGACCTTCCTGCTGAAGGGGGCCTTCCACCTCCTTGTCTCCCAGTTCCTCTCCAATCATGCTCTCCTCCCTCATGTCTGGAATATGTTGCATCTCCCATTTGCTTAACATATATGTTTCCCCTTCTCCCTCTGGGACTATGTCTATCCTTTCCATAGCTGTTCTGTGATGCCCTATGGGTATCTGACTCCCTCCCCCCGGCCTCTGTATAAGTTTCCTCATTTCCACCAACCCCTTCCTCCCCCTCTAGGATGCTTAGTATCTCAAATTTATTGTGACACTATGTCAGCCTCCATCAAGTAACCCGAGTTTCCCCTGACTGCATCTCTAAACTGACCCTCTTCTTCCTCTCTTGCACTGTTCACCTTAGGAGCTCCCTTCCCACAGTCTGCTGTTTTAGGCTTCCGCACACAGCCCCTCCTGACTTTTCCCTCCAGTCTCCTTGAATTCAGAATTTTCACCCTGCACGCTTTCCCCTTAGCATCAACTTCCCTATCTAAGGGTCCTCTGTCCCTAATATCCCCTTCTGCTTGCTGTAGCATAATGTCCTGTAATTTCAGGCGTTGCCCCAACCTCCTCAGCCCCACCCTTCTGCTGCCCATATCCACACCCTTGATCCTTGGACACCCCCAGCTCCCACAGCTTACTCCTTAACCAATATACCTCACTCCTAATACAAGATAGCTGTCTACAGGTGGGCAGCCTCCCTCTCTCAGGCCCAATTTAGAATTATGCCATCCCACAGCCTGTGCAGCCTACAACCCTTCCGAAGATGCCTGCCATGGTGGAATATGGCCACCCTGATTATCTCCTCTGTTTATAATAGCACACCCTTTTCTCAGTCCCTTTCCTGAGTACAGTTTCTCTCTATACTGACTGTAGTTCTTTACAAACCAATTTCAACCCCACCAACAAAGTTCCCAAGTCTCACAAACACATACAGTCCAGTATGTGTTCAGTCCCACTAACAGTGTGTGTAAGCAGACTCCAGGTACCGTATGATGTCACAGGCCCACCAACTCCTGTTGCTTCAAAATTTCAGTCCCAAACAGAAATACTCAGCCCTTCAATCCCAACCCCAGTGGCTTTTCAGTATTTAAGTAAGCCTACAAAACAGGGTGGTGGGAGGCTCTTACAAACACCAGGCAAACACATTTAAATTACCTTCTAATTTTCCCTGCCAAACATCTATCCCCAAACCTACAATATCACAGCCCAAGTATCAGTTCAAATTCAAGGTAATAATTTTTAACACATAGAACTAATTTCACTAACAAACTATTCAAATATTTCAGTTTAAAACAAAATATAACTCCTGGCCTCTTTTCTACCAACCTGTTGCTTAAGCTCCCAAGTGAACAATGAAAGCCACAGTAATCCCTGTTTAAAGACAAATTAATTGCAGCTAATGTCCCCTCCTCCAAACACCAGGCAAACACATTTAAATTACCTTCTAATTTTCCCTGCCAAACATCTATCCCCAAACCTACAATATCACAGCCCAAGTATCAGTTCAAATTCAAGGTAATAATTTTTAACACATAGAACTAATTTCACTAACAAACTATTCAAATATTTCAGTTTAAAACAAAATATAACTCCTGGCCTCTTTTCTACCAACCTGTTGTTAAGCTCCCAAGTGAACAATGAAAGCCACAGTAATTCCTGTTTAAAGACAAGTTAATTGCAGCTAATGTCCCTCCTCCAAACACCAGGCAAACACATTTAAATTACCTTCTAATTTTCCCTGCCAAACATCTATCCCCAAACCTACAATATCACAGCCCAAGTATCAGTTCAAATTCAAGGTAATAATTTTTAACACATAGAACTAATTTCACTAACAAACTATTCAAATATTTCAGTTTAAAACAAAATATAACTCCTGGCCTCTTTTCTACCAACCTGTTGCTTAAGCTCCCAAGTGAACAATGAAAGCCACAGTAATTCCTGTTTAAAGACAAGTTAATTGCAGCTAATGTCCCCTCCTCCAAACACCAGGCAAACACATTTAAATTACCTTCTAATTTTCCCTGCCAAACATCTATCCCCAAACCTACAATATCACAGCCCAAGTATCAGTTCAAATTCAAGGTAATAATTTTTAACACATAGAACTAATTTCACTAACAAACTATTCAAATATTTCAGTTTAAAACAAAATATAACTCCTGGCTCTTTTCTACCAACCTGTTGCTTAAGCTCCCAAGTGAACAATGAAAGCCACAGTAATTCCTGTTTAAAGACAAGTTAATTGCAGCTAATGTCCCCTCCTCCAAACACCAGGCAAACACATTTAAATTACCTTCTAATTTTCCCTGCCAAACATCTATCCCCAAACCTACAATATCACAGCCCAAGTATCAGTTCAAATTCAAGGTAATAATTTTTAACACATAGAACTAATTTCACTAACAAACTATTCAAATATTTCAGTTTAAAACAAAATATAACTCCTGGCCTCTTTTCTACCAACCTGTTGCTTAAGCTCCCAAGTGAACAATGAAAGCCACAGTAATTCCTGTTTAAAGACAAGTTAATTGCAGCTAATGTCCCCTCCTCCAAACACCAGGCAAACACATTTAAATTACCTTCTAATTTTCCCTGCCAAACATCTATCCCCAAACCTACAATATCACAGCCCAAGTATCAGTTCAAATTCAAGGTAATAATTTTAACACATAGAACTAATTTCACTAACAAACTATTCAAATATTTCAGTTTAAAACAAAATATAACTCCTGGCCTCTTTTCTACCAACCTGTTGCTTAAGCTCCCAAGTGAACAATGAAAGCCACAGTAATTCCTGTTTAAAGACAAGTTAATTGCAGCTAATGTCCCCTCCTCCAAACACCAGGCAAACACATTTAAATTACCTTCTAATTTTCCCTGCCAAACATCTATCCCCAAACCTACAATATCACAGCCCAAGTATCAGTTCAAATTCAAGGTAATAATTTTTAACACATAGAACTAATTTCACTAACAAACTATTCAAATATTTCAGTTTAAAACAAAATATAACTCCTGGCCTCTTTCTACCAACCTGTTGCTTAAGCTCCCAAGTGAACAATGAAAGCCACAGTAATTCCTGTTTAAAGACAAGTTAATTGCAGCTAATGTCCCTCCTCCAAACACCAGGCAAACACATTTAAATTACCTTCTAATTTTCCTGCAAACATCTATCCCCAAACCTACAATATCACAGCCCAAGTATCAGTTCAAATTCAAGGTAATAATTTTTAACACATAGAACTAATTTCACTAACAAACTATTCAAATATTTCAGTTTAAAACAAAATATAACTCCTGGCCTCTTTCTACCAACCTGTTGCTTAAGCTCCCAAGTGAACAATGAAAGCCACAGTAATTCCTGTTTAAAGACAAGTTAATTGCAGCTAATGTCCCTCCTCCAAACACCAGGCAAACACATTTAAATTACCTTCTAATTTTCCTGCCAAACATCTATCCCCAAACCTACAATATCACAGCCCAAGTATCAGTTCAAATTCAAGGTAATAATTTTTAACACATAGAACTAATTTCACTAACAAACTATTCAAATATTTCAGTTTAAAACAAAATATAACTCCTGGCCTCTTTTCTACCAACCTGTTGCTTAAGCTCCCAAGTGAACAATGAAAGCCACAGTAATTCCTGTTTAAAGACAAGTTAATTGCAGCTAATGTCCCTCCTCCAAACACCAGGCAAACACATTTAAATTACCTTCTAATTTTCCCTGCCAAACATCTATCCCAAACCTACAATATCACAGCCCAAGTATCAGTTCAAATTCAAGGTAATAATTTTAACACATAGAACTAATTTCACTAACAAACTATTCAAATATTTCAGTTTAAAACAAAATATAACTCCTGGCCTCTTTTCTACCAACCTGTTGCTTAAGCTCCCAAGTGAACAATGAAAGCCACAGTAATTCCTGTTTAAAGACAAGTTAATTGCAGCTAATGTCCCCTCCTCCAAACACCAGGCAAACACATTTAAATTACCTTCTAATTTTCCCTGCCAAACATCTATCCCCAAACCTACAATATCACAGCCCAAGTATCAGTTCAAATTCAAGGTAATAATTTTAACACATAGAACTAATTTCACTAACAAACTATTCAAATATTTCAGTTTAAAACAAAATATAACTCCTGGCCTCTTTCTACCAACCTGTTGCTTAAGCTCCCAAGTGAACAATGAAAGCCACAGTAATTCCTGTTTAAAGACAAGTTAATTGCAGCTAATGTCCCCTCCTCCAAACACCAGGCAAACACATTTAAATTACCTTCTAATTTTCCCTGCCAAACATCTATCCCAAACCTACAATATCACAGCCCAAGTATCAGTTCAAATTCAAGGTAATAATTTTAACACATAGAACTAATTTCACTAACAAACTATTCAAATATTTCAGTTTAAAACAAAATATAACTCCTGGCCTCTTTTCTACCAACTCTTGTTGCTCCCAAGTGAACAATGAAAGCCACAGTAATTCCTGTTTAAAGACAAGTTAATTGCAGCTAATGTCCCCTCCTCCAAACACCAGGCAAACACATTTAAATTACCTTCTAATTTTCCCTGCCAAACATCTATCCCCAAACCTACAATATCACAGCCCAAGTATCAGTTCAAATTCAAGGTAATAATTTTAACACATAGAACTAATTTCACTAACAAACTATTCAAATATTTCAGTTTAAAACAAAATATAACTCCTGGCCTCTTTTCTACCAACCTGTTGCTTAAGCTCCCAAGTGAACAATGAAAGCCACAGTAATTCCTGTTTAAAGACAAGTTAATTGCAGCTAATGTCCCCTCCTCCAAACACCAGGCAAACACATTTAAATTACCTTCTAATTTTCCCTGCCAAACATCTATCCCCAAACCTACAATATCACAGCCCAAGTATCAGTTCAAATTCAAGGTAATAATTTTAACACATAGAACTAATTTCACTAACAAACTATTCAAATATTTCAGTTTAAAACAAATATAACTCCTGGCCTCTTTTCTACCAACCTGTTGCTTAAGCTCCCAAGTGAACAATGAAAGCTACAGTAATTCCTAAGAAAGACAAGTTAATGCAGCTTAATGTCCCTCCTCCAAAACACCAGGCAAACACATTTAAATTACTCTTCTATTCTTCCTCACAAACATCTATCCTCTCAAACCTACAATACTACAGCCCAAGTATCAGTTCAAATTCAAGGTAATAACTTCTAACACATAGAACTAATTTCACTAACAAACTATTCAAATATTTCAGTTTAAAACAAAATATAACTCCTGGCCTCTCTTACCAACCTGTTGCTTAAGCTCCCAAGTGAACAATGAAAGCTCAGTAATTCCTGTTTAAAGACAAGTTAATTGCAGCTAATGTCCCTCCTCCAAACACCAGGCAAACACATTTAAATTACCTTCTAATTTTCCCTACCAAACATCTATCCCAAACCTACAATATCACAGCCCAAGTATCAGTTCAAATTCAAGGTAATAATTTTAACACATAGAACTAATTTCACTAACAAACTATTCAAATATTTCAGTTTAAAACAAAAATAACTCTGGCTCTTTTCTACCAACCTGTTGTCAAGCTCCCAAGTGAACAATGAATACACCAGTAATTCCTGGTTAGAGACAAGTTAATTGCAGCTAATGTCCCCTCCTCCAAACACCAGGCAAACACATTTAAATTACCTTCTAATTTTCCCCGCAAACATCTATCCCCAAACCTACAATATCACAGCCCAAGTATCAGTTCAAATTCAAAGTAATAATTTTAAATATAGAACTAATTTCACTAACAACTATTCAAATATTTCAGTTTAAAACAAAATATAACTCTGGCCTCTTTCTACCAACCTGTTGCTAACTCCCAAGGAACAATGAAAGCCACAGTAATTTGTTTAAACACAAGAATGCAGCTAATGTCCCCTCCTCCAAACACCAGGCAAACACATTTAATTGCTCTTCTAATTTTCCTGCCAAACATCTATCCCTCAAACCTACAATATCACAGCCCAAGTATCAGTTCAAATTCAAGGTAATAATTTTAACACATAGAACTAATTTACTAACAAACTATTCAAATATTTCAGTTTAAAACAAAATATAACCCTGGCCTCTTTTTCTACCAACCTGTTGCTTAAGCTCCCAATGAACAATGAAAGCCACAGTAATTCCTGTTTAAGACAAGTTAATTGCAGCTATGTCCCTCCAAACATTCAGGCAAACACATTTAAATTACCTTCTAATTTTCCTGCCAAACATCTATCCCCAAACCTACAATATCACAGCCCAAGTATCAGTTCAAATTCAAGGTAATAATTTTAAACATAGAACTAATTTCACTAACAAACTATTCAAATATTTCAGTTTAAAACAAAATATAACCCTGGCCTCTTTTCTACCAACCTGTTGCTTTTAAGCTCCCAAGTGAACAATGAAAGCCACAGTAATTCCTGTTTAAAGACAAGTTAATTGCAGCTAATGTCCCTCCTCCAAACACCAGGCAAACACATTTAAATAATTTTCTAATTTTCTCCTCAAGCAAACATCTATCCCCAAACCTACAATATCACAGCCCAAGTATCAGTTCAAATTCAAGGTAATAATTTTTTAACACATAGAACTAATTTTACCAAAAAACTATTCAAATATTTCAGTTTAAAACAAAATATAACTCCTGGCCTCTTTTCTACCAACCTGTTGCTTAAGCTCCCAAGTGAACAATGAAAGCCACAGTAATTCCTGTTTAAAGACAAGTTAATTGCAGCTAATGTCCCCTCCTCCAAACACCAGGCAAACACATTTAAATTACCTTCTAATTTTCCCTGCCAAACATCTATCCCCAAACCTACAATATCACAGCCTAAGTATCAGTCTAAATTCAAGGTAATAATTTTTAACACATGGAACTAATTTCACTAACAAACTATTCAAATATTTCAGTTTAAAACAAATATAACTCCTGGCCTCTTTTCTACCAACCTGTTGCTTAAGCTCCCAAGTGAACAATGAAAGCCACAGTAATTCCTGTTTAAAGACAAATTATGCAGCTAATGTCCTCCTCCAAACACCAGGCAAACACATTTAAATTACTTCTAATTTTCCTGCTCAAACATCTATCCCCAAACCTACAATATCACAGCCCAAGTATCAGTTCAAATTCAAGGTAATAATTTTAACACATAGAACTAATTTCACTAACAAACTATTCAAATATTCTCAGTTTAAAACAAAATATAACTCCTGGCCTCTTTTCTACCAACCTGTTGCTAAGCTCCCCAAGTGAACAATGAAAAATACAGTAATTCCTGTTTAAAGACAAAGTTAATTGCAGCTAATGTCCCCTCCTCCAAACACTCAGGCAAACACATTTAAATTACCTTCTAATTTTCCCTGCCAAACATCTATCCCCAAACCTACAATATCACAACCCAAGTATCAGTTCAAATTCAAGGTAATAATTTTAACACATAGAACTAATTTCACTAACAAACTATTCAAATATTTCAGTTTAAAACAAAATATAACTCCTGGCTCTTTTCTACCAACCTGTTGTTAAGCTCCCAAGTGAACAATGAAAACCAATAGTAATTCCTTGTTTAAAGACAAGTTAATTGCAGCTAATGTCCCTCCTCCAAACACCAGGCAAACACATTTAAATTACCTTCTAATTTTCCCTACCAAACATCTATCCCCAAACTCACAATATCACAGCCCAAGTATCAGTTCAAATTCAAGGTAATAATTTTAACACATAGAACTAATTTCACTAACAAACTATTCAAATATTTCAGTTTAAAACAAAATATAACTCCTGTCTCTTTTCTACCAACCTGTTGCTTAAGCTCCCAAGTGAACAATGAAAGCCACAGTAATTCCTGTTTAAAGACAAGTTAATTGCAGCTAATGTCCCTCCCCAAACACCAGGCAAACACATTTAGAATTACCTTCTAATTTTCCCTGCCAAACATCTATCCCCAAACCCACAACATCACAGCCCAAGCATCAGTTCAATCAAGGTAACAATTTTAACACATAGAACTAATTTCACTCAACAAACTATTCAAATATTTCAGTTAAAACGAAATATAACTCCTGGCCTCTTTTCTACCAACCTGTTTGCTTAACTCCCAAGTGAACAATAAGCCACAGTAATTCCTGTTTAAAGACAAATTAATTGCAGCTAATGTCCCCTCCTCCAAAAACACACCAAGAGCAAAACACATTTAAATTACCTTCTAATTTTCCTGCAAACATCTATCCCCAAACCTACAATATCACAGCCAAGTATCAGTTCAAATTCAAGGTAATAATTTTTAACACATAGAGACTAATTTCACTAACAAACTATTCAAATATTTCAGTTTAAAACAAAATATAACTCTGGCCTCTTTTCTACCAACCTGTTGTAAGCTCCAAGTAGAGACAATAAGCCACAGTAATTCCTGTTTAAAGACAAGTTAATTGCAGCTAATGTCCCTCCTCCAAACACCAGGGCAAACACATTTAAAATTACTTTCAATCTTTTCCCTGCCAAACATCTATCCCAAACACCTACAATATCACAGCCCAAGTATCAGTTCAAATTCAAGGTAATAATTCTAACAATATAGAACTAATTTCACTAACAAACTATTCAAATATTTCAGTTTAAAACAAATATAACTCCTGGCCTCTTTCTACCAACCTGTTGCTTAAGCTCCAAGTGAACAATGAAAAGCTACAGTAATTCTTGTTTAAAGACAAGCACTTGCAGCCAATGTCCCTCCTCCAAACACCAGGCAAACACATTTAAACTACCTTCTAATTTTCCCTGCACAAACATCTATCCTCAAACCTACAATATCACAGCCAAGTATCAGTTCTAAATTCAAGGTAATAATTTTTAACATAGAACTAATTTCACTAACAAACTATTCAAATATTTCAGTTTAAAACAAAATATAACTCCTGGCCTCTTTCTCACCAACCTGTTGCTTAAGCTCCCAAGTGAACAATCAAAGCCACAGTAATTCCTGTTTAAAGACAAGTTAATTGCAGCTAATGTCCCTCCTCCAAACACCAAGGCAACACATTTAAATTACCTTCTAATTTTCCTGCCAAACATCTATCCCCAAACCCACAATATCACAGCTCAAGTATCAGTTCAAATTCAAGGTAATAATTTTAACACATAGAACTAATTTCACTAACAAACTATTCAAATATTTCAGTTTAAAACAAAATATAACTCCTGGCCTCTTTTCTACCAACCTGTTGTTAAGCTCCCAAGTGAACAATGAAAGCCACAGTAATTCCTGTTTAAACAAGTTAATTGCAGCTAATGTCCCTCCTCCAAACACCAGGCAAACACATTTAAATTACCTTCTAATTTCCTGCCAAACATCTATCCCCTAAACCTACAATATCACAGCCTCAAGTATCAGTTCAAATTCAAGGTAATAATTTCTTAACACATAGAACTAATTTCACTAACAAACTATTCAAATATTTCAGTTTAAAACAAAAATATAACTCCTAGCCTCTTTTCTACCAACCTGTTGCTTAAGCTCCCAAGTGAACAATGAAAGCCACAGTAATTCCTGTTTAAAGACAAGCTAACTGCAGCTAATGTCCCCTCCTCCAAACACCAGGCAAACACATTTAAATTACCTTCTAATTTTCCACCAAACATCTATCCCCAAACCTACAATATCACAGCCCAAGTATCAGTTCAAATTCAAGGTAATAATTTTAACACATAGAACTAATTTCACTAACAAACTATTCAAATATTTCAGTTTAAAACAAATATAACTCCTGGCCTCTTTTCTACCAACCTGTTGCTTAAGCTCCCAAGTGAACAATGAAAGCACAGTAATTCCTGTTTAAAGACAAGTTAATTGCAGCTAATGTCCCTCCTCCAAAACACCAGGCAAACACATTTAAATTACCTTCTAATTCTTCCCTGCCAAACATCTATCCCCAAACCTACAATATTCACAGCCCAAGTATCAGTTCAAATTCAAGTAATAATTTTTAACATAGAACTAATTTCACTAACAAACTATTCAAATATTTCAGTTTAAAACAAATATAACTCCTGGCCTCTTTTCTACCAACCTGTTGCTTAAGCTCCCAAGTGAACAATGAAAACTACAAGTAATTCCTGTTTAAAGACAATGTTAATTGCAGCTAATGTCCCCTCCTCCAAACACTCAGGCAAACACATTTTAAAATTTACCTTCTAATTTTCCTCCCAAACATCTATCCCCAAACCTACAATATCACAGCCAAGTATCAGTTCAAATTCAAGTAATAATTTTAACACATGGAACTAATCTCACTAACAAACTATTCAAATATTTCAGTTTAAAACAAAATATAACTCCTGGCCTCTTTTCCTACCAACCTGTTGCTTGAGCTCCCAAGTGAACAATGAAAGCCACAGTAATTCCTGTTTAAAGACAAATTAATTGCAGCTAATGTCCCTCACTCCAAACCACCAGGCAAACACATTTAAATTACACTTCCAATTTTCCTACCAAACATCTATCCCTCAAACCTACAATATCACAGCCCAAGTATCAGTTCAAATTCAAGGTAATAATTTTTAACACATAGAACTAATTTCACTAATAAACTATTCAAATATTTCAGTTTAAAACAAAATATAACTCCTGGCCCTCTTTCTACCAACCTGTTGCTTAAGCTCCCAAGTGAACAATAGAAAGCCACAGTAATTCCTGTTTAAAGACAAGTTAGTGAGCTAATGTCCCTCCTCCAAACACCAGGCAAACACATTTAAATTTACCTCTAATTTTCCCTGCCAAACATCTATCCCTCAAACCTCAATATCACAGCCCAAGTATCAGTTCAAATTCAAGGTAATAATTTTTAACACATAGAACCAATTCACTAACAAACTATTCAAAATATTTCAGTTTAAAACAAAATATTAACTCTTACCTCTTTTCTACCAACCTGTTGCTTAAGCTCCCAAGTGAACAATGAAAGCCACAGTAATTCCTGTTTAAAGACAAGTTAATTGCAGCTAATGTCCCCCTCCAAACACCAGGCAAACACATTTAAATTACCTTCTAATTTTCCTCAAAACATCTATCCCCAAACCTACAATATCACAGCCCAAGTAATCAGTTCAAATTCAGTAATAATTTTAAAAATATAGAACTAATTTCACTAACAAACTATTCAAATATTTCCAGTTTAAAACAAAAATATAACTCCTGGCCTCTTTTCTACCAACCTGTTGTCAAGCTCCCAAGTGAACAATGAAAGCCACAGTAATTCCTGTTTTAAAGACAAGTTAATTGCAGCTAATGTCCCTCCTCCAAACACCAGGCAAACACATTTAAATTACCTTCTAACTTTCCTGCCACATCTATCCCCAAACCTACAATATCACAGCCCAAGCATCAGTTCAAATTCAAGGTAATAATTTTTAACACATAGAACTAATTTCACTAACAAACTATTCAAATATTTCAGTTAAAACAAAATATAACCTTGGCCTCTTTTCACCAACCTGTTGCTTAAGCTCCCAAGTAACAATGAAAGCACACAGTAATTCCTGTTTAAAGACAAGTTAATTGCAGCTAATGTCCCTCCTCCAAACACCAGGCAAACACATTTAAATTACCTTCTAATTTTCCTACCAAAACATCTATCCCCAAACCTACAATATCACAGCCCAAGTATCAGTTCAAATTCAAGGTAATAATTTTAAATATAGAACTAATTTCACTAACAAACTATTCAAATATTTTTCAGTTTAAAACAAAATATAACTCCTGGCCTCTTTTTTCTACCAACCTGTTGCTTAAGCTCCCAAGTGAACAATGCAAAGCCACAGTAATTCCTGTTTAAAGACAAGTTAATTGCCAGCTAATGTCCCTCCTCCAAACACCAGGCAAACACATTTAAATCACCTTCTAATTTTCCTCCCAAACATATATCCCTCAAACCTACAATATCACAGCCCAAGTATCAGTTCAAATTCAAGGTATAAATTTTAACACATAGAACTAATTTCACTAACAAACTATTCAAATATTTCAGTTTAAAACAAATATAACCCTGCCCTTTTTCACCAACCTGTTGCTTAAGCTCCCAAGTGAACAATGAAACACAGTAATTCCTGTTTAAAGACAAGCTGGTAGCTAATGTCCCTCCTCCAAACACCAGGCAAACACATTTAAATTACCTTCTAATTTTCCTGCCAAACATCTATCCCAAACCTACAATATCACAGCCCAAGTATCAGTTCAAATTCAAGGTAATAATTTTTAACACATAGAACTAATTTCACCAACAAACTATTCAAATATATCAGTTTAAAACAAAATATAACTCCTGGTCCTCTTTTTCTACCAACCTGTTATTAAGTCCCTAAGTGAACAATGAAAACACAGTAATTCTGTTTAAAGACAAGTTAATTGCAACTAATGTCCCTCCTCCAAACACCTAGGCAAACACATTTAAATTATTCCTAATTTTCCTGCCAAACATCTATCCCCAAACCTACAATATCACAGCCCAAGTATCAGTTCAAATTCACAAGAATTTTAACACTATAGAACTAATTTCACTAACAAACTATTCAAATATTTCAGTTTAAAACAAAATATAACTCCTGCCTCTTTTCTACCAACCTGTTGCTTAAGCTCCCAAGTGAACAATGAAAGCCACAGTAATTCCTGTTTAAAGACAAGTTAATTGCAGCTAATGTCCTCCTCCAAACACCAGGCAAACACATTTAAATTACCTTAATTCTCCCTGCCAAACATCTATCCCCAAACCTACAATATCACAGCCCAAGTATCAGTTCAAATTGCAGTAATAATTTTAACACATAGAACTAATTTCACTAACAAACTATTCAAATATTTCAGTTTAAAACAAAATATAACTCCTGGCCTCTTTTCTACCAACCTGTTGCTTAAGCTCCCAAGTGAACAATGAAGCCACAGTAATTCCTGTTTAAAGACAAGTTAAGTGCAGCTAATGTCCCTCCTCCAAACACCAGGCAAACACACATTAAATTACCTTCTAATTTTCCCTGCCAAACATCTATCCCCAAACCTACAATATCACAGCCCAAGTATCAGTTCAAATTAAGGTAATAACTTTTAACACATAGAACTAATTTCACTAACAAACTATTCAAATATTTCAGTTTAAAACAAAATATAACTCCTGGCCTCTTTTTCTACCAACCTGTTGCTTAAGCTCCCAAGTGAACAATGAAAGCCACAGTAATTCCTGTTTAAAGACAAGTTAATTGCAGCTAATGTCCCTCCTCCAAACACCAGGCAAACACATTTAAATTACCTTCTAATTTTCCCTGCTAAACATCTATCCCCAAAACTCACAATATCACAGCCCAAGTATCAGTTCAAATTCAAGGTAATAATTTTTAACACATAGAACTAATTTCACTAACAAACTATTCAAATATTTCAGTTTAAAACAAATATAACCCTGGCCTCTTTTCTACCAACCTGTTGCTTAAGCTCCCAAGTGAAACAATAGAAAGCCACAGTAATTCCTGTTTAAAGACAAGTTAATTTGCAGCTAATGTCCCTCTCTCCAAACACCAGGCAAACACATTTAAATTACCTTCCTAATTTTCCCTGCCAAACTCTATCTGCAAACCTACAATATCACAGCCCAAGTATCAGTTCAAATTCAAGGTAATTTTTTAACACATAGAACTAATTTCACTAACAAACTATTCAAATATTTCAGTTTAAACAAAATATAACTCCTGGCCCTTTTTCTACCAACTCTGTTGCTTAAGCTCCCAAGTGAACAATGAAAGCCCAGTAATTCCTGTTTAAAGACAAGTTAATTGCAGCTAATGTCCCTCCTCCAAACACCAAGGCAAACACATTTAAATTACCTTCTAATTTTCCTCTCAAACATCTATCCCCAAACCTACAATATCACAGCCCAAGTATCAGTTCAAATTAAGGTAATATTTTTAACACATAGAACTAATTTCACTAACAAACTATTCAAATATTTCAGTTTAAAAACAAATATAACTCCTGGCCTCTTTTCTACCAACCTGTTGCTTAAGCTCCCAAGTGAACAATGAAAGCCACAGTAATTTCCTGTTTAAAGACAAGTTAATTGCAGCTAATGTCCCCTCCTCCAAACACCAGGCAAACACATTTAAATTACCTTCTAATTTTCCCTGCAAACATCTATCCCCAAACCTACAATATCACGCAAGTATCAGTTCAAATTCAAGGTAATAATTTTTACACATAGAACTAATTTCACTAACAAACTATTCAAATATTTCAGTTTAAAACAAAATATAACTCCTGGCCTCTTTCTACCAACCTGTTGCTTAAGCTCCAAGTGAACAATGAAAGCCACAGTAATTCCTGTTTAAAGACAAGTTAATTGCAGCTAATGTCCCTCCTCCAAACACCAGGCAAACACATTTAAATTACCTTCTAATTTTCCCTGCCAAACATCTATCCCCAAACCCACAATATCACAGCCCAAGTATCAGTTCAAATTCAAGGTAATAATTTTTTAACACATGGAACTAATTTCACTAACAAACTATTCAAATATTTCAGTTTAAAACAAAATATAACTCCCGACCTCTTCTACCAACCTGTTGCTTGCTCCCAAGTGAACAATAAGCCACAGTAATTCCTGTTTAAAGACAAGTTAATTGCAGCTAATGTCCCTCCTCCAAACACCAGGCAAACACATTTAAATTACCTTCTAATTTTCCCTGCCAAACATCTATCCCCAAACCTACAATATCTCAGCCTCCAAGTATCAGTTCAAATTCAAGGTAATAATTTTAATACATAGAACTAATTTCACTAACAAACTATTCAAATATTTCAGTTTAAAACAAAATATAACTCCTGGCTCTTTTTCTACCAACCTGTTGCTTAAGCTCCCAAGTGAACAATGAAAGCCACAGTAATTCCTGTTTTAAAGACAAGTTAATTGCAGCTAATGTCCCTCCTCCAAACACCAGGCAACACATTTAAATTACCTTCTAATTTTCCTGCCAAACATCTATCCCAAACCTACAATATCACAGCCCAAGTATCGTTCAAATTCAAGGTAATAATTTTTAATACATAGAACTAATTTCACTATAACAAACTATTCAAATATTTCAGTTTAAAACAAAATATAACTCCTGGCCTCTTTTCTACCAACCTGTTGCTTAAACTCCCAAGTGAACAATAAAGCCACAGTAATTCCTGTTTAAAGACAAGTTAATTGTAGCTAATGTCCCTCCTCCAAACACCAGGCAAACAGCATTTTAAATTACCTTCTAATTTCTCTGCCAAACATCTATCCCCAAACCTACAATATCACAGCCCAAGCATCAGTTCAAATTCAAGGTAATAATTTTTAACATATGGAACTAATTTCACTAACAAACTATTCAAATATTTCAGTTTAAAACAAAATACTAACTCCTGGCCTCCTTTCTACCAACCTGTTGCTTAAGCTCCCAAGTGAACAATGAAAAAGCCACAGTAATTCCTGTTTAAAGACAAGTTAATTGCAGCTAATGTCCCTCCTCCAAACACCAGGCAAACACATTTAAATTACCTTCTAATTTTCCTGCCAAACATCTATCCCCAAACCTACAATATCACAGCCCAAGTATCAGTTCAAATTCAAGGTAATAACTTTTAACACATAGAACTAATTTCACTAACAAACCTATTCAAATATTTCAGTTTAAAACAAAATATAACTCCTGGCCTCTTTTCTACTAACCTATTGCTTAAGCTCCCAAGTGAACAATAGAAAGCCACAGTAATTCCTGTTTAAAGACAAGTTAATCTGCAGCTAATGTCCCTCCTCCAAACACCACAGGCAAACACATTTAAATTACCTTCCTAATTTTCCTGCCAAACATCCATCCCCAAACCTACAATATCACAGCCCAAGTATCAGTTCAAATTCAAGTAATAATTTTTAACACATAAGAACTAATTTCACTAACAAACTATCTAAATATTTCAGTTTAAAACAAAATATAACTCCTGGCCTCTTTTCTACCAACCTGTTGCTTAGCTCCCAAGTGAACAATAGAAAGCACAGTAATTCCTGTTTAAAGACAAGTTAATTGCAGCTAATCTCCCTCCTCCAAACACCAGGCAAACACATTTTAAATTCAACTTCTAATTTTCCTGCCAAACATCTATCCCCAAACCTACAATATCACAGCCCAAGTATCAGTTCAAATTCAAGGTAATAATTTTTAACACATAGAAACAATTCTCACTAACAAACTATTCAAATATTTCAGTTTAAAACAAAATATAACTCTGGCTCTTTTCTACCAACCTGTTGCATAAGCTCCCAAGTGAACAATAGAAAGCCACAGTAATTCCTGTTTAAAGACAAGCAATTGCAGCTAATGTCCCTCCTCCAAACACCAGGCAGAACACATTTTAAATTACCTTCTAATTTTCCCTACCAAACATCTATCCCAAACCTACAATATCACAGCCCAAGTATCAGTTCAAATTCAAGGTAAATTTTTAACACATAGAACTAATTTCACTAACAAACTATTCAAATATTTCAGTTTAAAACAAAATATAACTCCTGGCATCTTTTCTACCAACCTGTTGCTTAAGCTCCCAAGTGAACAAACAAAGCCACAGTAATTCCTGTTTAAAGACAAGTTAATGGTGCAGCTAATGTCCCTCACTCCAAACACCAGGCAAACACATTTAAATTACCTTCTAACTTCTCCTCGCCAAACATTCTATCCCCAAACCTACAATATCACAGGCCTAAGTATCAGATTCAAATTCAAGGTAATAATTTTTAACACATGAACTAATTCTCACTAACAAACTATTCAAATATTTCAGTTTAAAACAAAATATAACTCCTGGCCTCTTTTCTACCAACCTGTTGCTTAAGCTCCCAAGTAACAATGAAAGCCACAGTAATCCCTGTTTAAAAGACAAGTTAATTGCAGCTAATGTCCCTCCTCCAAACACCAGGCAAACAACACATTTAAATTACCTTCTAATTTTCCCTGCCAAACATCTATCCCCAAACCTACAATATCACAGCCAAAGTATCAGTTCAAATTCAAGGTAATAATTTTTAACACATAGAACTAATTTCACTAACAAACTATTCAAATATTTCAGTTTAAAACAAAATATAACTCCTGGCCTCTTTTCTACCAACCTCTGTTGCTTAAGCTCCCAAGTGAACAATGAAAGCCACAGTAATTCCTGTTTTAAAGACAAGTTAATTGCAGCTAATGTCCCCTCCTCCAAACACCAGGCAAACACATTTAAATTACCTTCTAATTTTCCTGCCAAACATCTATCCCCAAACCTACAATATCCACAGCCCAAGTATCAGTTCAAATTCAAAGTAATAATTTTTAACACATAGAACTAATTTCACTAACAAACTATTCAAATATTTCAAGTTTAAAACAAAATATAACTCTGGCCTCTTTTCTACCAACCTGTTGCTTAAGCTCCAAGTGAACAATGAAAGCCACAGTAATTCCTGTTTAAAGACAAGTTAATTGCAGCTAATGTCCCTCCTCCAAACACCAGGCAAACACATTTAAATTACCTTCTAATTTTCCCTGCCAAACATCTATCCCCAAACCTACAATATCACAGCCCAAGTATCAGTTCAAATTCAAGGTAATAATTTTAACACATAGAACTAATTTCACTAACAAACTATTCAAATATTTCAGTTTAAAACAAAATATAACTCCTGGCCTCTTTCTCTACCAACCTGTTGCTTAAGCTCCCAAGTGAACAATAAGCCACAGTAATTCCTGTTTAAAGACAAGTTAATTGCAGCTAATGTCCCTCCTCCAAACACCAGGCAAACACATTTAAATTACCTTCTAATTTTCCCTACCAAACATCTATCCCCAAACCTACAATATCACAGCCCAAGTATCAGTTCAAATTCAAGGTAATAATTTTAACACATTGAACTAATTTCACTAACAAACTATTCAAATATTTCAGTTTAAAACAAAAATATAACTCTGGCCTCTTTTCTACCAACCTGTTGCTTAAGCTCCCAAGTGAACAATGAAAGCCACAGTAATTCCTGTTTAAAGACAAGTTAATTGCAGCTAATGTCCCTCCTCCAAACACCAGGCAAACACATTTAATTACCTTCTAATTTTTCCCTGCCAAACATCTATCCCCAAACCTACAATACTCACAGCCCAAGTATCAGTTCAAATTCAAGGTAATAATTTTTAACACATAGAACTAATTTCACTAACAAACTATTCAAATATTTCAGTTTAAAACAAAATATAACTCCTGGCCTCTTTTCTACCAACCTGTTGCTTAAGCTCCCAAGTGAACAATGAAACCACAGTAATTCCTGTTTAAAGACAAGTTAATTGCAGCTAATGTCCCTCCTCCAAACACCAGGCAAACACATTTAAATTACCTTCTAATTTTCCCTGCCAAACATCTATCCCCAAACCTACAATATCACAGCCCAAGTATCAGTTCAAATTCAAGGTAATAATTTTAACACATAGAACTAATTTCACTAACAAACTATTCAAATATTTCAGTTTAAAACAAATATAACTCTGGCCTCTTTTCTACCAACCTGTTGCTTAAGCTCCCAAGTGAACAATGAAAGCACAGTAATTCCTGTTTAAAGACAAGTTAATTGCAGCTAATGTCCCTCCTCCAAACACCAGGCAAAACACATTTAAATTACCTTCTAATTTTCCTGCCAAACATCTATCCCCAAACCTACAATACTCACAGCCAAATATCAGTTCAAATTCAAGGTAATAATTTTTAACACATAGAACTAATTTCACTACAAACTATTCAAATATTTCAGTTTAAAACAAAATATAACTCCTGGCCTCTTTTCTACCAACCTGTTGCTTAAGCTCCCAAGTGAACAATAGAAAGCCACAGTAATTCCTGTTTAAAGACAAGTTAATTGCAGCTAATGTCCCTCCTCCAAACACCAGGCAAACACATTTAAATTACCTTCTAATTTTCCCTGCCAAACATCTATCCCCAAACCTACAATATCACAGCCCAAGTATCAGTTCAAATTCAAGGTAATAATTTTAACACATAGAACTAATTTCACTAACAAACTATTCAAATATTTCAGTTTAAAACAAAATATAACTCCTGGCCTCTTTTCTACCAACCTGTTGCTAAGCTCCCAAGTGAACAATGAAAGCCACAGTAATTCCTGTTTAAAGACAAGTTAAGTGCAGCTAATGTCCCTCCTCCAAACACCAGGCAAACACATATAAATTACCTTCTAATTTTTCCTGCCAAACATCTATCCCAAAACCTACAATATCACACTAGCCCAAGTATCAGTTCAAATTCAAGGTAATATTTTTAACACATAGAACTAATTTCACTAACAAACTATTCAAATATTTCAGTTTAAAACAAAATATAACTCCTGGCCTCTTTTCTACCAACCTGTTTAAGCTCCCAAGTGAACAATGAAAGCCACAGTAATTCCTGTTTAAAGACAAGTTAATTGCAGCTAATGTCCCTCCTCCAAACACCAGGCAAACACATTTAAATTACCTTCTAATTTTCCTGCCAAACATCTATCCCCAAACCTACAATATCACAGCCCAAGTATCAGTTCAAATTCAAGGTAATAATTTTTAACACATAGAACTAATTTCACTAACAAACTATTCAAATATTTCAGTTTAAAACAAAATATAACTCCTGGCCTCTTTTCCACCAACCTGTTGCTTAAGCTCCCAAGTGAACAATAAGCCACAGTAATTCCTGTTTTAAAGACAAGTTAATTGCAGCTAATGTCCCTCCTCAAACACCAGGCAAACACATTTAAATTACCTTCTAATTTTCCCTGCCAAACATCTATCCCCAAACCTACAATATCACAGCCCAAGTATCAGTTCAAATTCAAGGTAATAATTTTTAACACATAGAACTAATTTCACTAACAAACTATTCAAATATTTCAGTTTAAAACAAAATATAACTCCTGGCCTCTTTTCTACCAACCTTTTGCTTAAGCTCCCAAGTGAACAATGAAAGCCACAGTAATTCCTGTTTAAAGACAAGTTAATTGCAGCTAATGTCCCCTCCTCCAAACACCAGGCAAACACATTTAAATTACCTTCTAATTTTCCCTGCCAAACATCTATCCCCAAACCTACAATATCACAGCCCAAGTATCAGTTCAAATTCAAGGTAATAATTTTAACACATAGAACTAATTTCACTAACAAACTATTCAAATATTTCAGTTTAAAACAAAATATAACTCCTGGCCTCTTTTCACCAACCCTGTTGCTTAAGCTCCAAAGTGAACAATGAAAGCCACAGTAATTCCTGTTTAAAGACAAGTTAATTGAAGCTAATGTCCCTCTCTCCAAACACCAGGCAAACACATTTAAATTACCTTCTAATTTTCCCTGCCAAACATCTATCCCCAAACCTACAATATCACAGCCCAAGTATCAGTTCAAATTCAAGGTAATAATTTTTAACACATAGAACTAATTTCACTAACAAACTATTCAAATATTTCAGTTTAAAACAAAATATAACTCCTGGCCTCTTTTCTACCAACCTGTTGCTTAAGCTCCCAAGTGAACAAATGGATCGAGCCTTTAAAGATCAACTTGTTAGGTGAGTCAATAACATATTTTGGCATGGCAATTCAACGACCTGTTATTCACTGTGTAAAATATATATATATATATATATATATATATATATATATATATATATATATATTCTTTATGTTGTTTAAATTCAGGCTGCATTAGCTACTTGGAATGTTCCCTGCTGACTTGTTCTTTCAGCCTTGATCTAAACCCCATCAATTCCATATTTTTTCTTCCCCAGTATCCTTGTTCAGATCCCATGCACTGCCCTTCCTGCAAACTGCATCTTTGGTATACTATTTCCAAGTGTACTAAATACCACCAGTCTGTGGCCATTTGAGAAGTACAGTAGTCTTGACATGGCTTTTAAAAATTTGAGCAATAACATGCATTGGTTAATTAGGGAACTCTTTTTACCCATCTAGTTGTTCCACAGTTTTTTTATTCATCTGATGACATTCTATGGTCTTCCAGCTCAATCAGAGCAGGTCATGGTCTACAGTGTCAAAGGCTTTGCTCAAGTCAAGGAACAAGGCACAAACGTAGTTTTAGCATCCAATGCTATCTCCAGTCATTTGTGACTATCACAAGCACAGATATGGTACTGTGGTGAGGTCTAAAACCCAAGCGCTTCATTTAGCAGATTGAGGGATTCCAGGTAGTGCCTGAGTTGAGCGTTGACAACCTTCTCAAGTAGTTTCGACAGGGTAGGTAGGAGCAATATTGGCCAGTAGTTGTTTAGATCACTGGAGTCACCAGATTTGAATAGGGGAATGACGTGAGCTGTTTTCCAGATAGATGGGAGTGTGCCCTGGGCAAGGGATAGGTTGAAGAGATGCGTGATAGGAGGGGATAAAGTGTGGTAACCTACTTTGAGATAGTAGGGCTCAATGTAATCTGCTCCAGCAGTTTTGCTTGTGTCTAAATCCCAGAGCAATTCTTCCACTTGATTCAGTGAGACTGGACAGAAGGAGAAAACTTGTTGTTGTGTGGGGGTTGAGGCATTTAAATGTGCCAAATCTATGTGATCCAATGTAGCCTGAAGGGTATTTGCTGGTGAGGTGTCAAATGCTAATCCTGCCATAGCAAAGTGATTGTTGATAAGTTCCAGTATCTCGCATTTGTCCATGGTGGTGTTGCCCCCAGTGGTGATTTTCTGGGGAAGCATGCTGGATGGGCTTTGACCTTCAATGTCTTTGAGGGTTTTCCAAAATTTTGCTGATCTTTAAGAAGAGATAGATTAAGCCTCCAAAGCATCTGTTGATGTGGTTTCCCTAAATCTATTTTAAGTAGTAATGTGGTATGGTCTGACAAAACCTAGTATTTAGCGAGAGATCCTTAACATCCATATGTTCCACTGAAATAAAAAAAAATCTATTCTAGATGAGGTTTTAAAATGTAGAGAGTCATATGTAAATCCTCCTGCTCTGGAATAGAAATGCCTCCAAACATCCAAAAATCCCAAGGCCTTAATCTGGGAGGACAGCCACATCTGAGCTGGAGATCTTCTATGAGAAAGGGGATTAGAGGTATCTATTTGGGGATTCAATGTGATATTAAACTCTCCTTCCATAAGCAATATCCCCTTCTGTAGCTCAGTGATTTTACTTAGAAGTTGACTAACTCTCCGTTGGGGAGATGCAGGTGGGAGATAAACATTAGCAAGGGTTATATCGTGACCAAATAGTTTTCCCTGGACTATAACATAACAGCCAGCAGGGTCAGCATATTCGACTCCCACCTCTAACAGTAAGGTAGCAGGAATTAATATGGCTACACCTCGTCTACGGCCAGTTTTACTGGAGGCTGAATATATCTTAAACCTTCCCCTGCCCCCAACTTCATGTATTCCGACTGGGTTAGATGAGTTTCCTGTAGATATATAATATCTGGAGCCTGTCTCTTAATATATTGGAGCAACCTAGAGTGCTCAACTGGGCTGTTAATTCCATTAATATTAATTGAAAGCACTTTACAAGGTGAACTACCCATCCTTAATAGGAATATTAAAAAATCCCATGTTTCTTCTGAAAACACTACCCTTTTCCCCCCTCTGCCTATCAATCTGCTTTCTCAAAAGCTGTTTCCCCAACCTTCACCAACAATAATGTTTCCACCAAATTTGAGTTATTAACAGGGATAAGATAGCAAGGAAGAGATTTGATTTTGGGTCCAAACAAGGAACCCGTCGTCTGAACAGTATACCTCTTTTATACCAATAACCAGGTATACAACTGCATATATAACCATTTGCCTGACTAGGCATAACTCCATAAACATATTGTAACTGTCTACTAGTGTGGCTTATTAAACAAGAAAATACAGCACTAACTAGTACTTCAAAGGGTGGGGAGGATATCTCTTCCTCCCTATATATCCCATGTGGTCAATCAGTACAAAACCAGAGCCCATGGGAAAGGAGGATTGACCCAGATCAATAAAGTCTGGGGCCTCCTGGGAGCACATGCAAGCTCCAACATAAAACTGAATTAGGAAAAAACAATAAATTTGGAAAAGAAGGAATTTGAATACCCCAGATCTCATGCAGCCACTCATATTAGCAGCCTAGTGTGAATATCCACTCCCATTTTAGGAGTCTTTAAATTAAAACTGGTGCAAAAGTCCCTCTAAAAGTTTGTGCGATGCAGTCCAGCATAAGAGTTCAAATAATTTTGACTAAACTTGTTGGGAAGATAAATACACAAAATACAGCATTAATCTCATGCAATATCCATTAGTCAGTAAGCCATGGGGGGGAGATGGCACCTACTCCCAGCACCACCTCGGCAAATGGCCCATGCGTCTTTAATAGTGCACAAAAATAAATGATGGTAGCCATTCGGGCATAGATTCAGGGCAGTTAGAGGAAGACGGGCATAGGGGATTACCCTTCTCCTCCACCCACCCACTAACCTGTTATTATATGTGTGTCTCCATCAGAATCTCTCTCAGGTCTGGTCAGTCCTGGTAATGGTTTCTTTTTTTTTTTTTTTAATTAAAATTTATTGGATAACTTTTCTTCCATAGAGATACATATATTAACAGACAAATAGTAAGTCCACTTCTACTCTCTTACACAGTATTAACACCAGAACCAAAGGAAAGAAGAGGAGAAGAAACAGAAGAAAAGCAGGACAGAAAGGAGAGGGAGATATAAGATTAACAGATGAGAGAGTGCCTTCAAACTTAGGAAAAGAGGAAAAGAGGAAAAGAGAAGGGAGAAAAACAGTTAAACATTATAAATACTGCCAATAAGTTATTGCCTCTAACAACAGTTGAAGATACCTCGGTTAGTGCTAAAATTCCAGACTTCCACAGTCCCCCTATTGGTACGCTTATATTAAATGTACCTGATGAATAGGACATATCCAGAAACTTATAATAAAACAACTCTGAGTCTCAGAAGTGAAGAGACCTCCTATCCTCATATCTCAGTCAGAACATCTGGACTGGACCTGGAGAGCCTTCTCAGACATATCTGGCAAGCAACTCTAATACAGGTTTCCCCTCCTGGGAGGCCATGAAATGCAAAAATGGTAACCATCTCCCTTTAAATTTGTCTAAAGATAGCCTCAACTTGGCCATCAGATATTCCATGTCTAGGATCCTGGTGCAAATATCATACCAAGTAGTGATTGTAGGCTTATCTGGAGTAAGCCATAACAAATTAATAGCCTTAAGGGCTGCTGCTACCAAGATTCCAAACAGATAACAGGAGGATCTGGAAGCCAGAAAGGGGGGGGACAATCCCAATAACCAATACTGAGGAGACTCTGGCAATACTAGCTCAAAAATCCTTTCAAAGATATCTCTTACTTCCCTCCAGTACTCCTGTATAACTTTGCATTCCCAAAATATATGGAAATATGTACCAACCGACAGTTTCTCCAGCAAAGGTCGGAGTGATGTAACTCATAATGTTTTGTCACAACTGGGACTCTAAAAAATCTAATGGCTAACTTCCACCGAAATTCTCACCAGAAGAGGGACGAAGTGGTGTTCTGAATAGCCTTCCAAATGGAAGTCCAGTCAGACTGTGACAGGGCCACACCAAGATCGCTATGCCAAATGTCCTTAACCTGAATTATGGAATCGTCCTCTGCGAAATTCATCCCCTGCACTAATTTGGAGATCAATTTTTTTTGATTCAGAGACCTTATCAGGGAGGATAAGGTAAATTGTACTGGGTTATTTAAAGGTTCCATACCCAACTCAAGCTCCTTTTCATATAAGTGGACATAGTGTCTAAACTGGAGGTAATGGAAAAGTCTGTCGTTGGAGATTGAATTCGGCCTTTAAGTGTTGGAATGGTTTTACTAGATTCTGATTGAAAAGCTAGCCCAGATTAATCAGACCAGCTCTCCTACCAATGAAAACCCATATCCCACCTGAGTGGGCCAAAATCTAACAGCTCAATATAGTCGTGTATCGGTTAAGCTTTAAGGAAATACCTAGTTTTGAGTTCATGTCTCTCCAAACCTGGGAAATCACCCTAGTGAAAGGATTCCTAAAATCAACCTGGCACAGCCTAGGAATATCCAAGAAAATAAGGTCAGAAATGTTTCCCAAAGGAGAATCAGCCCCCTCAATCTGAACCCACTTCGGAGGGGACTCCTGAGCCATAGTCACCAACGGTTTGCAGCTGAGATGCCCAAAAATATTTCTGGACATCAGGTATCCCAAAGCCCCCCTATATTTGGGGGCCAGCATGGTCTTCCATCTAACAGGGGTCCTCCTCCCAGACCAAATAAATTTAGAGAGGGTAGAGTTCAGATCTCACCAGAAATTCCTCGGGGGTCTGAAAGGAATGGCACCCATTATAAACAACAGGCGAGGGAGAATATTCATGTGGATGGATTCACCCCTGCCCGAGATGGAAAGGGGAGCTCCCTCCCTCTGTTGCAGTCCTCCTGAATCTCCTGAAGCACCCTTAAATGATTTGTAGAATATATGGCCTTGAAGTCCCTAGGGACCCATATTCCTAGATATCTAAACCCTGACTTACACCACTTAATTTGCACCTTTGGTAAGGGCTGATCCAAGAACCCCCAGAGAGAATAGCTCAGATTTATCCGGATTAACCTTATAGCCGGAAAGAGCTCCAAATTCAGAGAGAAGGCTGAAAATCCTGGGAACTGCATTTACTGGATCTGATATATATAACAAGGTGTCGTCCACATATAAAGAGACCTTGACCTCCACCCCTCTAACCCAGAGACTTTGAAAAATATCCGTTTGCCGAATATATACTGCCAGAGGTTCCAAACTAAGGGCAAATAAGAGAGGGGAGAGGGGTCAGCTCTGCCTAGTGTCTCGCTCAATCCCAAATTGAGTGGAAATCGTCCTGTTCACCCAGACCTTTGCTCAAGGCTTAGAATATAGATTGGATATCCAAGTCCAAAATTTCTCACTGAACCCAAAGCCCACCAAGACCAAGTCCAAATATTGCCAATTTAGATGATTGAATGCTTTCTCAGCATCTAAAGATAGTATTGCCAAAAGTGGGGAGTCCATAGGGAGCTGGGTTATAGAAATGACATTTAACAGCAATCTAATGTTGCCTTGGATGTGCCTCCCGGGTATAAACCCAGTTTGATCCAGGTGAACTAAGATGGGGACCACTTTCTGTAAACGTTCGTTGATGATCTTAGCAAAGATTTTTGCATCTTGGTTGAGCAGCGAAATAGGTTGATACCCGGTGCATGAAATATGATCCTTCCGGTTTGGGCAACACCAAAAAAGGGCTTCTCCCCATGTATCTAGCAGGTCCCTGGCTCCTGTACCTCATTGCAGACTCTGGTGAGTAACAGGGTTAACACCTCCTGGAACCCTTTATAAAATTCGGAGGTGAACCCATCGGGGCCGGGAGCCTTGTCAGAACTGAGAGCCTTGATAGCCACACCCACCTCTCCCTCAGTGAAGGGAGCCTCCAAGGAGTCTCTCTGCGTACAAGACAGGGCAGGGAGCTCCAAACCTTCTAGAAAATTAGAGACTGTCTCACCATGCTCTTGTGTTTCTTCCTTCATATAGAGTTGTCTATAAAATTCTGCAAACTCTTGTGCTATTTCACCAGGAAGAATCTTATAAGAAAAATAAGGTGGGTCTGAACTAACCTTAACCACATACCTATCAGATGCCTGCTTGCAGAGCCTTAGGGCAATCAATTTGCCTACCCTCTCTCCCCTCTCCTAATAACGCTGCCCCGCATATCTAAGAGAGTTCTCTACCCATCGGTGTAATAAGGAATTATAAGAATCCCTGGCCTCCCTCAACTTTTTAAGTGTATGACTAGACCCCGTATATTTGTGCGACACTTCCAGGTCAGTAATAGATGCGAGAGCCTCCTGCATATCAGCCTGATGCAGTTTATGCTTATGGGAGGCAAATGCTATTGTATGCCCTCTCACTACCGCCTTTAAGGCATCCCACAAGTACTTAGGCCTAGAAAGCGCCTCTGTATTTTCTTTTAGATAACATTGAATAACCCTTTTGGTAGATTCTTTGTACTGTTTATCGTTGAGTAGTCCCGGATCAAATCTCCAGAGTCCGCCCCCCCTCCACTGTGTCCCAGAGAAGCTGTGCCTTGACCATAGCATGGTCGGAGATCATGATCGGGAGGATGGAAATGTCCCTAAATGAATGCAAAGCATTTCTCTGGGTGTAAAATCTGTCCAATCTGGAGCATATATTGGAGGCCGGAGAAAAAAGGTGACATTTTTCACTGAGGGATTAAACTGCCTCCATGGATCTATTAGTCCAGCTTCTACAAGTAGGTTACGAAGTAACCAGGAGCAGGACCTTGATCCTGGGATTTTGGTAGAGCTTCTGTCTTTACTGATGTCCTCAACACAGTTCCAATCCCCCATAAGAATAACTTGTCCCAGAGGTAATCTAGCTACTGAGTTAAAAAGGGAGCGACAAAACTCTCCAGAAGGTTGGGTGGGGGCATAAATTCCAACCAAATGTATCATTTGACCCTTATAAATGCCAGAAACCATCAGTTGGTGTCCAGATCCTGACTTAATTACAGACTGAATCTGAAAGGGAAGGCCCCTACGAAATAAGATAGCTACTCCCCTCTTTTTAGATTGTGGGTGCTTGTCTGAACATACCATATTCACCCAATCCTTGCGCAATTTCATGTGCTCTCCCAGGGTCAACCTGGTCTCCTGTAAACAGGCAATGTCACACTTTTCCCTTTTAAAGTCAGCTAATACCTTTGCATGTTTAACAACATTGTTAATTCCTTTAACATTAAGTGAACAAATTGTCCCAGCCATGTTATATATCTAAGAGAACTCTGGAAATAATTATGCACCCTATATCCAACTGTACAATCATAACACCTTGTCGTACAAAAAAGGCACTCTCCCAAAGGCAAGTAAAGGCAGGAAAGAGAAAGGATAGAAAGAAACAAAGCAAAAATAATACAACCACCATAACACACATTAAGTCAGAAAAGGCTACAAGCACTGCACAAAAGCACTGGACCTGGCTTACAAAGGGAGCGTAACGACAAATGGTCATTGTTCTTACATGGCTTAAAAGCCAAAGCATCGATCCATGCTGATGATACTCAGCTCGGCAGGTGCTTCGATGAAGTAGAGGGAAAAAGAACTACACCCCCTAGAGGGAACAACACTCCACTAGGAGTGAAAGGGTTAGGGGCTCCCCAGAAACCTGGAGAGTCACCAGCCTGTGTCCTCTGTTGGTTTCCCTAAGGAAAAGCATCCGGGAAGGGCTGGGAAAAAGAACCCTTCATGCTCCAACATTCACCCATTAACTGAAATCGTCCTTAATGATGAATCCAGTGCAGCTCAGACTGCAAAAAAAAAAAGGGGGGAACAAAAAGGTTGTTAATTAATTAGCCCTCATTCTAAAATGGTACAAAAAGGAAACAGGCAAACCATCTCGAGGATGGAGCACACCAATTTGTACTCCCATTCGAATGAAAAGAAAGGGTACTTGAGTGGATTATATGTTCTTGGCCAAAAATAACCCTATGAGGCCTCGCCCTGGAGAAAAAAAATAAAAATAATAAATTATGTGCTCAGTCCCCATAAAGAGCTCTGACCATCAAGCAGGGGCCTAACGCAGCAGAGTTCCATCCAGGCCTCTTAAACTCCACGCCGGCTAGTGGTCTAATGCAGCTATCTAAATCGCAAGGGAGTAACCCTCTCTCCACTCATTCTATGAAGGGAAAACAAAAAAGAAAAATCAAAAAGCAGCATTTTCCCTTTTTCCTCCTTCTTTTACCCTTCCCCCCCAAGCTAATAAAGAGTAGGACCATCTGTTGCTATTTGTATTGAGGGGATGGGTGGTCAAAATGCCCATGACCCACTAGAATCAGAATATTGGTCTTACTTTAAATTATATGAGCTGCTCTTCTTGTGGGTGTTTAGAGTATGGCTGTTAAGATAGCTCCCTCCTCTGCAAAAATCCACATTAAATCAGCATCCTTCACAAAGAGGGGGAAAAGAGGAGGAACAGAAAAGCCCCTTGAGGTCATAGGGACCAGAACCAGAGACGGACTCTAGGAAGGCACCACCCTGAAAATAGGTCCTACCCGCCATGAAATCCGAAACAAAGGGACCGCCCTCCAACCCTCCCTCGGTGCCAATACAAACCAGCCTCTCACCAAAAAGAGGAAAGGGATCCCCCTAGCTCTACACCACCCAGGGCAAGGGCAACTGATGGGAAAAAAAACAAGGTAAACATCTTAACCGCCTTATTATAAACTGTAAAGCATTTTGCTTGAATAGCAATTGTAACACTTCAGGGTACTCATAATCAAAATGAGTTCAGGTTTAACAATCGGTCTCCTGGAAAGAAAGAGAAAAACAAAAAGCATTCAGTTACTACAGTTCAGGTAATCTTCTTGGAGTGCTTCCCCTTGGTAATCCATTTAGAAAGATCAGCATGTAAGGGCAAAACTGAGTCCGCTCCGAAGTGGGGCCGGTTGTTATTCCTCGAGCCTGGAGCCACTGCCCAGAGAAGCTGCCCAATCTCCTTCTCCATGATCTCTTCTTTTATATCTGGGACCTGAATGTCCTTCGAAACCAGGATATCGTGGGCCATCAGTAAGGAATCGTAGGTTTTGGAACCCTCAGGCAATTCTATCCACAATCTTGCAGTGTAACGCAGCTGCTACTCATGCCCTTCTCTTTAAGCTGTTTCACCACACAAGCACCTTCCTCTGATGTTGGACCAAGGCAGGGAAATCTTGATCTACAAACACCTTTGTTCCATTGCAATTCAGATCCCTCTTAGCCCATGCCAGATGGAGGACCTTATCCTTAATGGCGTACCTCAGAAATTTGATTATAATGGTTCCGGAAAGGGTGCCCAGCTTGGGCTTTGGGGCAAGGGCCCTGTGCACCCTTTCAATCTCCAATTGGGTGTCCTCCTCCATCTGCAGCTCCATTTTTAACCAACAGTCCATAAAGGCCACCATGTCAGCCTGCTCAGCCCCTTCTGGTATGCTGACCATCCTTATGTTGTTGCGCCTGGAGCGCAACTCTGCATCTTCGGCCTTAGCTGTTTGAGCTTTGATCCAGGGAGACCCACCACAACTAGACTGTTGCAGTGGCTACAGCTCTCAAGGTCCTCCAATTTAGCTCCATTTTGTTTAACTGCATTTTCAGAGTGCTGATTCTGGGGTCCGTAGCTGCCTTTCACCTCTCCAGGGAGATAGTCCTCACTTCAGTTTCCTTCACTTGCCAGGAAACATCACCCAGGTCCTTCTTCATTCTTGGCAGCAGTATAGCACGGTGGGTTAAGGCTCTGAGCTGCAGATCTGGAGACCTGGGTTTAAATCCTACAGCCACTTAGGTGCATACTGTGTGATCCTGAGCAAGTCACTTAACTTCCTTGTGCTCCCAGGTCACATCTGGAAACAAGCTTCAGCTTAGTGTGCTACTCTTGGTTAAACAATGTTCCACCCCACCTTCCCCCCATTGATACTACTTTGGAGGTGAAGGGTGAGTGCATCCTGAAGCAGCTTCATTTCTGTCAGAAAGTGCTCCTCTGTAAGCAGTGAAGCTGCCATTTTGCTGGAAGATATTGAAGGAGGCTTGGCTGGCTGCTGCCTGGATTTCTTAGTGGCCTTGTCTGGAGAAGGCGGCGGAGTGTGGCGTGGCAGTTCTGGCTTCATTACAACCTCCATTGTGAGGAACTGAGGTGGCTTCCAGCAGATGGTACACAGCAGAGCTTCTTGGTAGTTGTTTCACCAGCTTAGAGAATATCTAAAACAGTTTAAACGTTCAATTTATAGTGAAATAAAGAGCAAGAGGCCGGGAGAAAAACAAGTGCACTGCTTTTTCTAGCCAGACATCACATGACTCCCAAAATTAGATTACTAATTTAACAAAAAAGGTCAAAAACATTTCAGAATATTGGATAGACACTAAAGGGACAACAGCAGGACATTCAGAAATGTAAAAATCTGTTTCTTATTACTTTTAATGGCTTAGTCAACTAACCTAAGCCGTGGACATGTATACACTTCCTAAAAACCTATATGTTCTAAATCTTCTGGTAGCCTAAGAGCTAATGAAAAAGAAATGTTTAAGGTGGCTATTGCTAGTATTAAAAGAACAGTCTGGATGCAGGATTTATTGGACAAATTTACTTCATTATTTAAAAAATACCTTCATACAGGATCTTATCTAGCTATCATAGCTAGCTGCAATCTCGAGCAGCCTAGATCAACCATGATGGCCTTTGCTCCTGGTAACTTACGTATGTTCGTATTCTGGAAACAACTAACCCAGAGGAGTGTCTGATTGGCTGTTGTAACTTAAATTCCTTTTGCCATGCCTACATAAACAAGTTAACACTTCCAATTCAAAAGATACATGACTTAGTCATAAATGCACAAATGATAAAGGAGAACATAAAGTCTTAATTCAATTAAGGAAAAACAAAACCAAAGATAATATCAGACAAACCAATGCAAAAAGGAGAACTTCCAACAACAACAAAATAGTAGAACAGGAAAAAATCTGTTCTCAGAATAGGTTATGTCTCAGAATGAGATAAGCTGTAATTTATAATGACACCAAAGTGTTTGGGAACCTGGTTGCAAAGGAACATGGGAATTATCAGTCTGTGCTGGAAACTCTTATCACCCCTGAAGTTTGGGTTACATATTTTTCAGACCTCTTTTTAGGACTGCACTGGGCAGAGCTCTGCAGACCTCTAGCATTGCAAAAAAGCACTCCCGCATTCCTTGCAAACCAACAACTTGGTAGAGTTGAGCTAAGAAAAAGATGGCTACTTGACTAGGGAAAGCAAAGGCTTGTTCGGTCATGATAAAAAAGGCTTTTTTAATGAAAAAAAACACTTTTAAAAGATACAAGGTACACTGTAATAAGTAAATAGCATCTTGACAAAGCAACAGTGTAGTCATGAAACGTTGATGTGGGGGGGTGCAATTTACTTATTATGGTGTGCTTGTACCTTTTAAAAGCGCTTTTTCATTAAAAAAGCTTTTTTTATCGTGACCTAACAAATAGTTACTGCCTTTTCTTTCCCTGGTCAAGTAGCCGACTTTTTCTCAGCTCAGCTCCTTGATTGTTTGTTTTACAGATGGCACCTGTGCCACCTCACTTCTTTTCCTGCCTTGTGTTCCACAACTTGGTAAAGTGTCAAACAAGTCGCCCCCATGCTTGGAAGACTCTGCACTTGCACTATTTTTTTTTCCCCATATAGTTTTTTTCTTTGTTTTCATTTTCTCTCCCCACCTGACCCTCCCTCTTAGCCCCCACCACCGCACTCCCCCCAAAAAACATAACAGTGGCAGTGGGGGGGGTGCCCATCAGCCAGTGCAG
The DNA here is from genome assembly GCA_016271365.2 of Neoceratodus forsteri. Taxonomy (NCBI): domain Eukaryota; kingdom Metazoa; phylum Chordata; order Ceratodontiformes; family Ceratodontidae; genus Neoceratodus; species Neoceratodus forsteri. The sequence goes on from CM028136.1 coordinate 886,702,827, forward strand.
GAATCCTCATCGCCCCCCCTCACTACCCAACATGTGGGGTTATTTTTTTGTTATTTTTAGTTTGTTTTCATTTCATGTCTCCACCCAACCTTCCCTCTTAGGACCCACCACCCCCACTCCCCCAGAAATGTAGCAGTGGGACTGAGGGGTGCCCAATCCCCCAGTGGAGGAATCCTTGTTGTCCCCCCCCCACACACTACCACTCGTGTGGTTATTTTTGTTATTATTTTTAATTTGTTGTCATTTCATCTTCCCACCCAACCCTCCCTCTTAGCACCCACCACCCCACATCACCCCAGAAACATAACAGTGATACTGGGGGTGCCCAATACCCCAGTGTCACGATTGGCATCTTGGCCCTTTTTTTTTCATTTAGTTTCAACCTGTAACAAGAAAACTGTCCATCAATGTCTTTTGTGCCATTTCAGACCCCCTACCAAACCTTTGCACTGAGCACCCCCAAGCCCTTACGTACCCATCAGAGGTCCAACGTCGCAATCCTCTCTGGACTGCAGACACGTCTTCGCTCTTCAAAGCCTGGCTGTGAACTAAAGAAACAGGTATGCTGTTCAATGTATTTCAATGGGATTTTTTTGTAATATAATATTTTATTAATTTCATCTTTTATGTGTTCAAAAACAAACTATGCAACAAAACAAATACTTAATAAATGAACAAACCGATGGGCAGCAAAATCCATAATTCCAAAAAAACATTATTAAACTAATTTCCTTAGTGCATACCTTACATAGAAGGAATAGACCCAGTCCAAGACATGGGGAACCTAATAATACATACTTAATTATTAAGCCGATAGGTAGTAGCTTTACATAACTAACCCTCTCCACAAAATTGTTCTTATATCTTTTTTAATGTCTCCCCTCTTTAAATATAATAATAATGAACTTAAATTTAAACTAATTAGCACCCCAGTTCGATCAATTCAAACAAACAAAACTTAAATCCTTAAGTCCTTATACATCCATTCTTTCCAAATTCCCTATAATTTCATGTTCTGACGGTGTAGGCGATGAAAAAAGTGATTCTTCAGTCCCCTGGGTAGAATTATGAGTGTGAATATATGCAGTAAGCTGGTCCGCATCAAAGAATATGTTTACTTTACCATCCTTAATGATTTTTACCTTTGCAGGCGGCAACAAAGAAAACAAACCACCAAGTTCCAAAATTTCCTGACGATAAGCCAGAAATTTCCTCCTCCTTTGTTGAGTAGTGTAGCAGAAATCTGGATAAATGTACTATTTGGAGCCTTTATGCTCCAAGACTCCTCTGAGCCTGGCTAATTTAAATATATAATCATGATCTGAATCAAATCCAAACGTCGCCAAGATAGTTGTCTTCAACTGGGAAGTTGTGTTTTTCTCTCTTCTGAAAAGTCTAAAAGCCTTAGTGATTAAAGGGGGATTCTCCTGGGGTAGCTCAAAAGTAGTGATCAAAATATGTTTAACCAAATCCCTCGGAGATTCAAAATCAGCATCCATCTGATCTGCAACTCCCAGAAATCGAATGTTTTTGTATCTGAGCATATTTTCTGCACTTTCCAATTTTCTATTTATGATAAAGTTATCTCACATCGGCTGACACAATTGGCTTCTGCAGTCACCAGCTTAGCAGTGTGCTCCTCCAGTTTCATAGAGTTATCCATAGTGATTCCTTTGTTGTCTCTGCCACAGTTTTAAGGCTATTCAACTCCATTTGCAGGAAGTGTGTTTTTTTAATTAATGCTTCATATCGTCTATCGCTACGCTCTGTCCATGCCAACATTTTTTCTAGGGTCGAACCCAACCTCTCCAATGTATAACCTCCTGTCTCCACAGGGGAAAAAGGTTGATGTTGGCCAGAAAATATTGTTTGCTTGCTTGAAGATAAACCCGAAGTTTGTAATTCTAAGGGTGTAGAGGATGGCATTATTTTAGAAGCCTGCGGGGTGATCAGCATGCTACTCAAACTCCCGCCTCCACTCTCCGGGCTTAGTCTACCAGGAGGATGCCACTGCTTGAGCGGCCATGACTTTGGGGAAACAAACTGCAAAACTGGCCCCACTTTGTTTCTTTGCGAATCCATTCAAGCCATCATGCTCAAGACCGAAGAAAATACAAAACAAAAGGTGGGTCAGAAAGAATAAAACAAATGTCACTGGCAACACTGAATTCCCCATAGTTACAGAATAACTAGATCAATTGCTATACCCGTTGGCCATATTGGATCTTTCAGTGGGATTTTGAACTTAGAGGCATAACTTGGGCATTTATGCATATTTCTAACCCAAATTTTCAACACGTCTTCTTTGCAACCCCACCTCATGAACAATGTCACTGTCATTAGGCAAATCTGTCCTGAAAGGTGAGTTTGTGGTACCTGCATGAAATGAACTTTCAGACAGAAGTTGAATTTTTCCCTGCCATTGTTCATGAGGTGGGGTTATAAGAAGGCTATGTTGAAAATTTGGTGTACATTATTAAACAACAAAGTTAGTGAGCCTATGTTAAATTTTGCAAACACAGTCTCATAACTTTGGTAAATGTCAATATTTTTAACCCAGATGTACAGTATAGCCATATTTTTACAGCACCTCATGAATGTGACAGCTGTCATTTTTCAAATTCTGGCCAAAATGTTTTTTTTTTTTTTTTACATCCAAAATGAGATTTCATGACCCCTGCTCAAAATCACCTTTTTGACAGGAATTAACCATTGTCTCTGTCCTTGTTCATGAGGTGGGGTCATAAGAAGGCTCTGCTGAAAATCTGGTGTAAAAGTATTGGAAAACAAAAAAGTTATAAACCTACAGTGCATTGAATTTTGTGAAAGTAGCCTCATACCTTTGGTAATTTTCAATATTTTTACCCCAGATTTACAACATAGCCATATCTTTCCAGCACTTCATGAATGTGGCAACTGTAATTTTTCAAATTCTGGCCAAAATGTTTTTTTCACATCTTGAAAGGAGACTCCACAGTTCCTAGTGAAATCACCTTTCAGCCAGGAGTTAACCATTCTCTCTGCCCTTGTTCATGAGGTGGGCCCTGTTGAAATTTGGTGCAAAATGTAAAAAATTATAAACCTACGTTGAATTTTGCAAACACAGCCTCGTAACTTTGGTAATTTTCAATATTTTTCACCAAACTTACAACATAGCCATATCTTTCCAGCACCCCATGAATGTGGCAGTTGTCATTTTTCAAATCCTGCCCAAAATATTTTTTTACATCCCAAAAGGTGATTTCACTTATCCAAAATCACCCTTCAGCCAGGAGTTGAAAACTTTCTCTGCCCGTGTTCATGAGGTGGGGTCATAAGAAGGCTATGTTGGAAATTTGGTAGAAAATATTACAACTCTACAAAGTTATAAGCCTACATTGAATTTTGCAATTGCAAGCTCGTACATTTGGTAATATTCAATATTTTTACCCCAAATTTTCAACATAGCCATTTCTTTACAACACCTCATGAATGTGACAGCTGTCATTCTTTAGCTCCTGCCCCAATTTTATTTTTTATTTATTTATTTTTTATTTTAGTCTTTGGTAACCAGGTAAGGCCCACTAGGTGCAATTGCCTGTTTTTAGGGGTGCCTGGGAGCACTGGGCAGTTCAGTGACTTGCTCAGAGTCAAAATGTGTTTTCGCATTCCAAAAGTTGATTTTGCAGTCCCTGCACAAAATCACCTTTAAGCTAGGATTTGACCATTTTCTCTGCCTGTCTTCATGAGGCAGGGTAATAACAATGCTAGGTTGAAAATTTGGTGCAAAAATATTAAGAACTTTGCAATATTTTTACCCAAAATTCCTCAGCTGCAGCCTTATTGTCTCTGGCCTGAGTTTGATAAAGAAGAAACTAGGCATAATGTCACTGTTATACAAACATTAGGAATGTAGTATGTATAGCAGAGTCAGCCACAATGTAATGTGTAAGCAATAAGACACAACAGGGTGTGCATGGAACAGATTTTACTACACAGCCAGGGGCGTAATAAGGCATGAGACCTTAGCTGAGTGCCTTTAGCCACTGGCGTGTGGTAAAATCTGTTTCATACACCCACAGGGAGTGTCTTATTGTGCTTATAAAATGGTCTTTCTTTTTAAAAGTTTTACAGTGAGAAAAAATGCATTTTTTCTATTGAAAACACATTTGTTTATGTGTATTTATGATCAAATAGTCCTTCAGCCTATCACAGTATGATGTAATTGGTTCATAGCCCTAGGGATATTGAGGGGTTCAGGGACCTGATTGCCTACTGGGAAGCAGCAGCCTCAGCCACAGCCACTGAATTCCCAGAGTTCGAATGGAGGAGAAGCATCTGAATTTTCATTGCAGCTTGCTCACCTGAGGAGAAAACAGTGTTGCAGTGAAACGGGTCCCTAACAGCATCAGTGAGTGTCCGATCCATCTCCCCCTCTCCAGCTACCCATTCCTGTAGTGTGACCCATGGACCATTTGTCTCAGACCCCCAGTCTGTGCTCACTGCTACTTCATAGCCATAAATTAATAAAACACAAGAAAAGTCACTTTTGTTGAACTGAAGGCTTTGAGTACTAAGCACAGCCTGTCTGTCACTGCAACAGAAATCTTTAGATCATCGAATGAATCCCTAACTTGGAGGTAGAAGGATTTTCCACAAGAGATGAGAAAGTTAATGTTTCTTGCATTACTGACTCTCGCAGCTATCTGCATTTGATGATCACGCCCACTGCATTATCTAAAAACATGAAATAACAAAAAGTGAAGTGAACTATATAATCAGTGTTGTGATGATTAGATGTGGTAACTATAGAGGCCCTCGGGGTTCCTGTCCCAAAGTCTTAGTGAGAAAAACAATGGCAACATTTTAAAATGCCAACATTCTAGCTTCATGATATTTGCCTTTTTACTGCCATACTTTTTTTTTACCCATGCATGAAACATATTTCATGCATGGTGAGCCAGATCTCTGATTGGCTGGTTTAGTCTACCCATTTTATAAAATAACTTATAGTAAGTGAAATGTCACAAAATACTGCAAGACAAAAGGGCTTATTTGCCACTGAAGTACACTGTTCCCTGCAATACAGTGCAGCATTTTGTGATATACTATGTCGCCTCCAGGATGGTACCACTGTAAACTGTTACCCATAGTTATTATAAAGGATGTGATTACTATTGCAATTCAGGAAAAAAATCAAATAAAAGTAGGGCACCTGGTCCAGATAACATTATGAATTACATATATATATATATATTTTTTTATTGAATGGTGCTTGCCAGTATTATGTGTATGCTAACTCAGTTTTGCAATCTGAGTCCTGGGCAGGTAGCTTAATTATACTGATTCATAAAAATCACTGTTTATTGATCCATCAATACATCAGCCTATTTGACTGTTTGATACTAGCCAAACATTTGCTTCAAAAATAATCCTTATTAGATTAAAAGGATGGATGTAATCTCATGGTGTTCTGGATGAGTCACATGAAACAAAGATCTAAAATACAACATGGACGTCAGCTTTTGACAGCATTAGCAGGACCAAATGGTGGCAGACTTTAAGTGAAACAGGTACGAACCCTTGGCTACTTGATATAGCTATTCATTTACACCAAAATATATGGTCCAGGAACCTGCACAAACAGAATGGGAATCTTTCAAAACCAATATTAACTTGTAGGTATCCTACAAGGATATATTTTGGGACCTACACTGTTTGGGATCTACAGTGTTTCACTTATATATTAACCAAAATAATTAAGAACTTGTATGATTATGATTTTCTTAATTCCACATTTAATTCTTCAATTCCATGTCTTCCTTATGCATACGAACATAAAATACCAGCAGATGGAGGCCTCACGGTCCATAAAATCTGCTTGAGTGTGCAGCTGTCAGTTCTGAATACTGATACTGCCCCCAAATCCCTCATCTTTCACTTGACTACACTGTATGTGTACCTCCTCCCTCCCTCCTTCCCCATTCTGATTTTGCCCTTGACCCTGTCCTGCCCCTCTTAAATCCTTCTCATGATGTCTGCAATATCACTTCCTCATGCCACCACCCTCTCTGTAAGAAGGTGATTCCTCATCTCCCTCCTGAACCTCCCCCTCCAATTTCTGAGTATGTCCTCTTGTGATCCCTTCCTTTCTATACTTGAACAGACCCTCCTGGTGAACCCCATTTATGACCTTCAAGTATCTGACGATCTCAATCATGTCTCCTTTGTCCCTTCTGTGCTCCAAGGAGCACATATTTAGCCTCCGTAGTCTCTTCTCATAGGGCCTTTCTCTCATCCCACTTAGCATCCTGGTCACCCTTCTCTGCACCCCCTCCAGCAGCCTGGTGTGCCTTTTAAAGAAGGGCCACTGGAACTGCACACAGTATTCCAAGTGCAGCCTCACCAGTGCCCTGTACTGTGGCAGAATCACCTCCTCACTCCTTGAGATGATTCCCCTCATTATGCACCCCGGCACCTTATTGGCCTACACCGCCACCTCCCTACATTGTGCAGAGTGATTCATGTGGCCTATGATCAGCACACCCAAATCTGTTTGCTTGGCAGATACTGATAACTGCACCCCTCCCAGCTGGTAACTGTATTTAGGATTCTTGTTCCCAAAGTGCATAATCCTGCACGTCTTAGCATTGCAACCCAATTGCCAGGTATATGACCATCTCTTCAATGTCTCTAGGTCTTTCTCTAGTACCCCCACCCTCCTTCCCATCCACCACTGCTCCCAGTTTAGTGTCATCAACAAACAGGCTTATTTGGCTCCCAATCCCAGCTGCCATACCTGCTAGTAGATGCTGAATAACACTGATCCCAGCACTGAGCCCTGCGGTACCCCACTTATGACTACCTGTAGCATTGACAGTTCCCCCCTAACCACCACCACCTATTGTTTGTTTTCCAATCAGCTTCAAATCCATCTGACCACTTTATCCCCCATCCCTCAGCTTGCCTATCAGCCTCCAGAGCCAGCAGACAACATTCTTTAGCTAGCCACATCACTTTTAAGCTTACCAAGTAAGTCCAATACATATATCTAAAACTAACCCTTGACTAGTTAATCTAGGTCACATACATTTGGATAGTTGGCATAGATGACTTAAATACATCTAGTAATGATGTATTAATTGAAAATTCAAAATTTGTTTCCTGGAATATAGCAGGTCTCTCCACTAATTATTTCAGACCCTGACTGGCAGAAGTTCTGCCAAAATTTGACATATTACTTTTCCAGGAAACTTGGGCTACGGAATTGACATTGCTAAATGGCTATGAATCTTATTTTTGTTCCTGCAAAAATATAAGGAAGAACAGTAGACCCAGAGTTCTATACGTTTATAATGATACAAAGGGCATTTTGGTTTTGGATCATACCATACTGGCTGATAATATATTAGTTACATGTTGTAAAATGGGAAACTATCTATTTCTTATAGCAAACATTTATAACCCCCTAATTATCACACTTTAACCAATAACAATGTTTGATCCAAATTGGACACCAAAATTGATCAATTAATAATAAAACACACAGTTAATATAATTCTTTTGGGTGGAGATCTTAATGCCAAATTGCTAATTCTGACAGCTTATCACTGCTTCAATCTATGGTTTATCAAGGGAGATCTGAGAACAAGAAAATCAGCTGACACTGTCCTTAACTGTGCTGGGAAGAAACTTGTTGAATTTATTAATAGCAATCACTTTCTAATTCTTAATGGTAGAATTAAGGGAGACTTAATTAGAACTCCACTTATTTTTCATCATTGGGAAAGAGTGTTATTGACTATCTGCTTATCTCTCACATGACAGTTATGAACACTTTCGCTCCCTTGTGGTCATGATGAGACCAGAAAGTAGCCATGCAGCCTTGATAGCTGATACTGATACACTCAGGTTCCGAGAGACATTCTGGAGTAGATAAAAGAATAATAAAAAACTCAACAAAAGATAATCAAATCCAGTTAGAGTCTAGAGGGCAACTAAAATTATCACTAAGAGCAATTAATACAACAAGCATATTAGATCTAATATACTCCCCCCAGATGGCCAAATTATTCTTATTAGCATACAATTCTTGCTCCCCTCAAAATCTCTATGAATTATTGGAGACTGCTTACTAAGCAATTAGATCCAAAATATACAATTTTACAACAAATTCAATTAACATAAATACTTGGTTCGACAATCATTGTAAAAACAAAAACAGTATCTAATAGAAAATTATTAGATATACTAAGAAATTTCCAACCAGAGAGAATTTTGTATATTTAAAAGAAAAGGAAACTATATCACAAGTTTCTTGAAAATAAAAAATTAGAATTCAAGCAACTGCAATGGGAAAAAATGTACGATATTATACGATCCAACAATACCAAGGCATTTTGGTTAATGGTCTCTAAGGAGAAAGAACCGATTATTGCTCTTTATCAGTCCATATACCACAAGACACATGGATTATGCATTTTAAAAAACTACTTACTACAGACCCTTGGGTACTTAGTTTGCATCAAACCACGCATAAGATCCTACTAGCTGAATACCAACCATTATCAGTTTCCTTTAAGGAAGTTGAAGATGCTGTATTTAAATTAGCTATAAAGAAAGCCCCTGGTCTGGATCTCATTCCAGGTGAGAATATAAAAATCATATGAATTACTGGGTACCATTCTTTGTAAATTTCTTTAATCTCGTTTTAGAGAAAGGTACCTTCCGCCATCATGGAACAGAAACATTATAGTTCCTTTACACAAAAGGATCTTATCAGTCCCTTCAAACTATCGCCCTGTAAGTCTTTTAGATACAAGTGGTAAACTTTTCTCTAGAATTTTATTAAACAAACTTCAGATCTGGGTTGGAAAATACAATCCATTATCTAATTTTCAATCAGGGTTTATTCAGGGATGCTCAAAACTGGATAATATATATATATATAGATATATATATATATATATACACACAGGCCAGATATTCAAACTCGCTCAAAATGAGCGCAACAGCGAGCAAGCACAAACCCAGTTGCGCAAATGCGCAGCAGGTGCGATGTTCAAACATGGAGCAGAACAAATTGCGCTGAAGCAACATCTGAATATAAGCACATACTGCCATAGCGCAACAGGAAAGGAGAAGCTGAGCCGAAATGTTGCGCTATGGTGCAACAGGGCAGCCCAGCTTCAGAGCATTCCATAGGTGCCTGCTTACAAGCAGAGCCCCCCAGAGCAATGGAACTGCACATCCAGGGAGGCAGGCTGGGGCCACCGCCAGCCATGCCACATGGGCACAGGAACACACTGCAGAACCCACACCACACCTGCACACCCCAAGCACAGCATCACTGGGGGTGGGATGGATGATCTACTGGCCCATGGGGACAAGCCAACAAAGCATAGCAGACCGCATGACACCCCAGCACAACCACTGGCAGGCTGAGAGTGCCACACACAAGGGGTTGACAACCACAGTGCACATCAGCCCCCATCACGCACACAGCACACCTGCACTGTGACCCCAAGACACCACCTATGTGCAGTGACTGGCACTGCAGGAAACCATGCATCCCCCAGCACACGTCAACCCCGTGCAGCACAGAAGCCTACAAGCCAGACACACCCTGTGCACCCAGCAGTGGGTGGCAGCAGACGGCAAGACCAACAGAAAGTCACTGCCATGCTGGAGATACCTCCCCATGCACACACACGCACACACACACACACACACACACACACACATACCCAGGACCATACCACCCCAGATGGCATGTACACCCTGCAACTGAGCACCTACAAGCTAGCTGCAAATCAGAGACCAACACATTATTCATATCAAAATAGAAATGTATATTCAGATAAACAACACAACCAGAACAATAACAAACTATTTACAAGGGGACAGGGTACAAGGTAAGAGTGTTCAAGGGGTAGGGATGACAAACTTGGAGAGGAAGGCAGGGTGGTAGGGATGGGAGAAGTGGGAAGGTAGCAGTAGCTATGGGGCAGCTGGCCGCTCATCCTCCGGCTGGTGGAGCCCCATCCTGTGCGCCTCCTCACGAAGATGCCATGTAGGTGGATGGATTGTAGGATGGCCTGGTTGTCTGTCATAGCTGTCTCAGTCCCCGAACATCCCTCCCAATGTGATGGAGAATCTCGAGGCCTAGGAAAATGGGAACACAGTCAATGGCTGTGACTGACCACAACTCTGAACACCACCCAACCTGCAAGCCATATAGCCCAATGTCGCACCTGTGGTGGCATGCACCCACCACACAGTGAACATGCACATAGCCATGCAAACAGGCAGCACCAGCTATGCGCACCACTGCACACACTGCCCATGTCCATCCTAGCACAAACAAGGCTGGCAAGTGGCGTGGCAACGTGGTGCAATGCCAATTACACAGCTATGTGCCCAGTGCATGCACGGACCACCAGTGATGCATACACAGACGTGCTGTGAAACTGGACAGTGATGCATGTCACCTGTGTCATGCCTACAGACATACATACATAGCCAGTGTTGGCAGATAAGGGCCTATGGCCCACACAGTCTGTCCATTTCAGCCTGTAAGTTACTTTGTTTACCTAGAAGTCTGTTGCCCCTTACCCCTGACCTCAAGAATTCCATTATGTCTATCCCATGCCATCTGAAATCCCGTGAGTGTGTCAGCCCCCACCACTCCCTCTGGCAGGGTGTCCCACTATACACCACCTGTTCTGTGAAGAAAGTCTTGCTCATATTTCCTCTGAATCATCCTCCTCCAACTGCATCCCATGCCCTGTAGTTCTGGAACATCTTTGCACTTCAAATAGTGTTTCCTGCACCCTGTTCCACCCTTTAAGATACTTGTATGTCTCAATCATATCCCCTCTCCTCCTCTCCTCCAGGAGTACAAGTTCAGTTCCTTCAACCTGTCTCCCTAGGAGTTGTGATGCAAACCATGCACCATCCTTGCTGCCCTCCTCTGAACCTTCTCTGCCTACTCTACGTCCCTACGTAGGTATGGTCTCAGAAATGTACACTGTACTGCAGGTGGGGCCTCACTAGTGTCTTGTATAGTGGAATTATGACCTCCCTTTCCTGCATGTTTGTGTTGTGCATGGCTACTGGCCCCCAGCATGCAATAGCATCCATGAAGTCATGATACTCACACTGCTCAAGCAGCATCCGACTAGGTGCTGTTGCTGGCACTACTGCTGCTGGTGGGCTCCAATCCCTGCTGGCAATGGGTCCCTAGCATAGCCCTCTTCACCGTTGCCCGCATCCTCACATCCCGGCCTGTAGGAGACATATGTTGAGACAAACATCAGTGTGACTCAAAAGCAGACTGCCCCCTGCCCCAGTGACAGTGCCTGCCCACACAGCCATACCCAGTCATCTCACAGCTGCACACACTGACACAGCCAACCGTGGCCAAGCCATCACCTATGCACAGCCACCAAACACACACACACCCCTACAGATAATGGTGCATATATGGCACACCACCTGGCCTAGGCACCATGCCCCACCTGGCATGTGACCACAGCCAATCCAGCAGATCAGGATCCCTCTGGCGGAGGTCACTGTACCGGTGCCGGCACTGCTCAGCTGACCGGCACTGTCCAGTGACCCCCACCAGGTCAGTGGCCACTTGCTGCCACAGCTGGGTCCGGGCAATGGTGAGGGACACCTCACCATAAAGTGCCCCATAGTGGGGCTCCACTAGGGCCACCAAGTTGGCCACTTCAAGCTGGCTCCAGGACATCACCCTCCTCCTAGCCATGGCACCAACTTCACGGCAAGACAATATGGTGCCCAGCTGCACGTAACCCCGTGGAGATGTTGCACAATAGACCACCACAGGCTCCAATCGCTCTGTTCGAACAGCGCCGTCTCACTTCAGCGCCTGTCACCAGACAGCGCAATAAGGGGCGTACACATGGCAGGCGAACAGTGCCAGGGGCAAAGGTCATACACAAGGTCATGGGCAATGGCGCGAAGGCTACGCACAGTGCCATCTGACATATGGGCATCCTGCACAACCGATCGGCTGCGTACCAGTGCAACAGTGGAGTATTGTGGTAGTGCCACAGTGCCGCCTGGTGCCCGTGCTTTCGCCAGCGCCACTGGCACAATGATGGCCATGGCCTGAATTGCCGATCACGCTCAGCACATCAGCAGTGCGACAGATGCCTCACGAAGCTATCTGGGCATGCGCAATGCAGTGTACCACACAGGCACAGATCTGTGCCATTGGCTCAGCCGACTCTTCCGTATTGCTCAAAGTGCAGATTCGCGATATTCAGCTGACACATGCAAATCAGCTGATCAGCCATTCAAGGGTGCAGTGGCACGATTTGCATGTCATTATAGTTGCTCCATCCTAATTTGCATGTATTGCGCTATAAATAGTGCGACATTGGGCTGCGTGGCTAGATTCGGTTACTGCAGGTGAGAGGTGAGTTGCATGCTGTGTGATGTTCAGGGCGATGGTCATGGGAAAATGCTGTAGACTGCACAGTGACAGGTGTCCACTTCCCCCATACAGATCGCCATGACCGAGCAGAGTCATTGTGAGGAGTGAGGACAGTGGGTGTAGGAGGAGGCCCAACTTACAGCAGCATGAGACGGAGGCTCTCTTCCAGGCCTACCTGGATGAGGAGCCAGTGCTGAGTGGATGGAGGCACCCCTCAGTCCCATGCGGCTGCGGAGGGGGTAGCTCAGGGCCGTTAACCTGCCGACTGGAAGCCAGCGCCTCCGTGCAGGAATGCAAGAAAAGATGGGGACAGACCACAGGAGGTTGAAGGAGAAGGTGGCAGCCTTCAGGCGGTACGTGCTGGCACTGGTGGGGGCCGCCCAGTGGTGTTGCAGCTGACCCCAACTGAGGAGACACTGGTCATAGCCATGCAGCCAAAGCACCATTGAGGGCATACCAGGCGGAGGATTCCAGACAGGTGGAAGCCCATCACTGCACGGTATGACATGGTGGTGGTGTTTGGGGCAGTTGTTCACATGCACTCACATGTACTCTCTTTCTGTTACAGATCTGTTTGTCTTCAGGAGATGGTGGTGGTGGTCCAGACAGTGATGCTGACCTGCTGGACATGGAGGAGGTGCATCCACCTCCACCACCAGCCAGCAGGCACCGCAGCAGCATTGCAGCTGGGCCGCCAAACTCTGGTGTCAGTGATGCGGGTGCGGGGGGTGCACAGCCTGTGTCTCAGCAGTCTGGCATGCAAGCATGCCAGCACGCTGTGACCATGGCAATGTGCGTACCTGCACCATTGATGATAGAGGCCTGCAATGGGCAGTGATGGTTGTGTGTCCCATGACGGACACACGGCAGGCCAGCACAGCCCTGGGCCTGTCTGGTTCCAACTTGTGTACCAGCATGCTGGCACGGTCCCAGGCTGTGCCTGTCAGCACCGTGGGGCAGCACCAGTGGCTGTGCAGGTGTCTGGCACTGTTGCCAGCACAGCGGTGGAACAGTGGACCGGGGCACAGTGGTTGGAGGGTCAGCAGCAGCAGTCACCCACCCACCAGGTCTGGGGTACAGTGTCAAGCAGTGGCACATGTCCACTGCCCTGATCCACCATTCCTGGTCCTGGTGAACAGCGCCCACCCTCAGGGGTGTTGTGCATCAGGACCACTCCACACCCTGGGGGTCAGGATGCCGTTGGGCACAGTACCCATGGATGAGCACACCCACCTGCTGCAGGAATCAGTACAGCTGCAGAGGGTGGGTTGCAAGGTCCGTGAGGCACTGTCTGTGTCCGTGGGTGGCACAGCAGAGTGTGCTCGGGACCGAGCTGAGCTGGGTCCGTATGCGGACGGATGTGACCGCCGCCATTGACAGACTGACCCAGGCAGTGGTCTCTGTCGGGACGCATTGGGCACACAGTCAGGTGCCCTGTACTGCACACCCACACAGTGCACTCTCCACTCCCGTTCCCAGCATCGTGCGACACCAGGCCTGTCGATGCCGGGTTCTGCTGTGGGCATCGAGCACCCCTGGTGCAGGTTTGTTCGGCATGCTGCAGACCCTGTGCGGGCAGGTCATGTTGCACAGTGGGACCCTGGTGGTGCAACAGTGCCACCCCATGTGGCCCTGCTCAGCTTGCCCGTGCTGTTGGGTCACGGCGGGCCGCCCATGCATCCTGCGGTGGCTGTGGGACAGTGCTACATAACTGAGCTGTCTCCCAGTGCGGGCCCTGTCTGGTGCTGCCATGTGTGCAATGTGTGTCATGGTGGGCAGTGCACTGCTGGGTGCTCTGCTCCTGCACGACCTGGGACCACCTGCACCCTCCCAACTACTGTCCACAGGTGCATGTGCATGATGATGCCTGCATTGCACTGTACACCAAGGTGCAAGGGTGCCCAGGTTCTGACAGCACATTTGGACAGTACAGGTGGTGGGGTGGTCGGTGGTGCTGTGTGTAGCAATGTTGGTTCTGCAGTGCTGTGCATCTGCCCATGTACGCTCTGTGCCTGGTGTGTGTGTGTGTGTCCATATGGAGTGCTCACCCCTCCTCGATGGTGTGTTTGTATGCCTGGACCCTTCCACTCCCCTGACCATCCATGCACCCCTGGTGTGTTCCCCTGTGTGCCTGTGGTTTGTGCATGGACAGTGTTGGTTGCACATGTCCCCTTGACTTACCTGTGTTGTCGTGTGAGTGCTCCTCTCGGTGATGGTGTCCCGGTGCAGCTGGGCCTGCCGGATCAGTCGGGTCCCTCCATCCTGGGGGCTGCTCATCCCATCATCATCACCGGCACCACTGGCGTCCCCATCGCTGTCCCCCTGTTAGACCTCTATGGCTTCCCGCATGGTCTTTGGCCATATTGTGCAGGATGCAACAGGCCAGGAATATCCCACAGGCCTTTTGGGGGCTGTACTGTAGGGCACTGCCGGAGGTGTCTAGGCATCAGAAGCGTGCCTTGAGCATCCCAAACACCCGCTCTATGATGTTGCGTGTTGCGGCATGTGCCTCATTATAGCATAGCTGCACTGGGGTCATGGGGTGCCGGTACGGTGTGAGCAGCCAGGGATGGAGTGGGTATCCTCAGTCACCTGTGTGGAGATAGTGGAGATCAGTGTCATGTTCAGGTCCATATTGGCCATCTCCTGTGTGCCACTACCATGGCACCTGTGGCATCCACCCTTGCCCAGAGTTTGCATTCCATACATGTGTACTCACCCACTAGATGTCCTGTAGAGATGTCCCCACTCTTGAATTGATGGCACAGTGCAGACTGATATCATATGAAGGCATCATGTGCTCCACCAGGGTGTGTGGCACAGACATTGATTATAAGCCCAGTGGCATCACACACAACCTGGCAGTTGACACTGAGGAATCCTTTCTGTTCCGATATGCATGGCCATCAGGGCCAGGTGGCGTCGCGGATGCCACATGGGTGCAGTCTATAGCTCCCAGCGCCAG
Source organism: Neoceratodus forsteri (assembly GCA_016271365.2). Lineage (NCBI taxonomy): Eukaryota > Metazoa > Chordata > Ceratodontiformes > Ceratodontidae > Neoceratodus > Neoceratodus forsteri. The sequence goes on from CM028136.1 coordinate 886,718,237, forward strand.
GCATACGTAGCTACCCTGTGGAACTCCTGCATGTTTGCTATACGCTCTGCCATGAGTGCTGGGGAAATGGATGTACTCCGCAGCATGTGGCAGCAGTGCGCTGAGGGATGGGTGAGGATGCATGACGTGGCTGACTGTGTGATGCCTGTGGTGTCCCCTGTCGACCTCTGGAAGGTGCCCGTGGTGAGCAGGCACATGCAGGCTGTCACCTTGGTCTCCACCGACAGAGCGTGACTCCGTCGTGAGGGTGCCTGCATCACATCACTGCACAGCTCACAGAGCCATCTCAGTATTGCCCTGTTCAGGTGGTACCGGCCCACGATCTCTACATCTGTGTACAGCTCAAAGCTGTTGCGGGCATGGTACCGCCTGTCGGGCGTACTGCCAAACAGGCCCTTCACGGCCACTTCCCCTGCAGCATGATTCACCCCTCATTACAGCTTCCAGGTGGAAACTGGCACTGTCCATCTCCTGGCTTCTGCCCCCGGCTGGTGTTGCTGTGTTACCCCACTGTCCTGACTGCTACTTCCACTGCACCGGCACCCCCGCTGGCCTCTACAGACTATGGGACACACTTTCCTTGCCTGCCCTTGCTGTCTGTCTGTCTGTCTGTCTCTGTCTCTCTCCCTCCCCACTTGGCAGCCTGGCATGATTTCTTGCCACTTCCTTGAGCCTTTATTTTGGCTCATTTCATGAAATGCATAATTCCGGCTGTGCACTTCTTCGCGTACGCAAATCTTTGAATATTGCATTGTGGTCTTTATGCATGGATCCGCCCCTTCGGTTGCGCATGCCTTCATTTTCATTAAGCTGTTGCTCAGCATGTTTCAAGGGGCACAAGCTGCCTCCTTCTGAATATTGCAAAATGGCGCAGTTTTGGACTTGCATGCGAGAACCCTGTTGCGCATGGCGCAACCCTTTTGAATATCTGGGCCTCAGTATATATATATATATATATCTCATCTTATTGAGAAATATAGGATTATAAGAAATGAAGTCTATGCACTGTTTGTAGACTTTTCTGCTGCATTTGATTCTGTGATAAGAGAATTGTTATGGAAATTCTATATAAAAAATGTTTACCCTTAGAATTATTATGTCCTATTGTACTACTTCATTCAAATACATACACAGCAGAGAAATTTGATAACAGTGGCATTATTACAGATTACTTTCAAACCAAAAAAAGGGGTTAAACAGGGGTGCTTACTAGCACCATTGTTATTCAATGCTTATATAGACTCTCTTCTTTCATTTGGTGAATCTTTACCATTAGACTCCCCTAAAGTTAACAATGTTCCTGTTCCTATTTTGGCTTATGCGGATGATCTGGTGATAATCTGTCTTTCAAACACAGGACTACAAAGAAAAATGGATCGACTTAAAGTAAAATGTAACTATTTTCATCTTGGAATTAACTTAACTAAAACTAAAATAATGTTTTTTGGTAGTCAATCAGTGGTTCCTGGAATTTATATTGAGAAACAACTAGTAGAGGTGATGAAGTCATATGTTTACCTGGGAGTTACATTTACAGCAAATGGTCTCTGGAATGAACATATCAAAAAACAGTTAGACAGGGCAAAACTAATAGTGAAAGGATTACTCTGTTTTAACTTCAAGTTTTGAAGATCAACTGTATTGCCTGCTGTTAGAGCTGGAGAAGCAAAAATCATTTCATCACTTACCTATGGGGCAGAGATTTGGGGAACTAAAGAATATTCCCATCTAGAACTCCCCTTATCCTATTTCTATAAGGCCATATTACAGGTTCCCCTCTCCACCTCTAATTCAATAGTACGCACTGAGTTAGGCAGTATCCCAATAAAAGACATAATAAATCTATGAATAGTCTCATATTGGCTGAGGCTAATAAATAAAAATGATAATAATAAAAAGAACTGTACGAGTAGTATCACCTATCTTTGTCTTTTAGAAAAAAAAATCACTGGAATACTGAAAGCTTTCATTCTCTTTGGTTAAAAAAGTTGACCACTATTCTTAAAAATATCAATAATTATCATCTGTGGAAAGATTTCAATAAGGGTATTTTGATCTCTATTCAATATAAAAACAAAATTAAAAAATATATTTTTAGATTAGCCCAAAAAAAACAAACAAATGGAGTCAGTCAAAAGCCAAAACCAGGCAATTTGGTTCAGTAAAACTAAAATTGACTCAGGGATCGAAAAATATCTGTTGTTACACCTATCCCAAAGCCTCCAAAAAGCGATTACTTGGGCTAGGTTTGGAATTCTTATATCTAAGTATATTTATTTCAATCAGGGTAAAAACAATGAACAAAACACAGAGCTATTCTGCAAATGTAATAGGAGCTTCCATGAAACATTGGAGCACATAATAATACAATGCCCCTTGTATTGTCATCTAAGAGACTCCAATTTTAAACAGTTTTTGACAAAATGCCTAAATTTATATTATGATCCCGTTTTTATTCAGTTGCACCCCATGACCCTAGAGGATGCCATAATGATTGTTAAATTTATTGCATCTGTTATCCATTCAAAAAAAAAATTAAGGAAATTATTAGCCCATAATATTTTATTTTATTGCACAGATATATTATACTGGTAAAACTTTAACTTATTTACATCATTTCTATTTTTACTTTATCTTCTTTTTTATTATGGTACATGCTGTTTTTAACTGTTGTATTTATTTTAACTTTGTAATGTCCAAACTGTTATGTAATGGATGAATGGATAAATGATGATCATGATGATGATACACACACTCACACAATGACCTTAAGATACCGAAGGTAAAAAAAAAACACCAAACACAATCAGCTGAATGTGCTAGGATTTAATGATAAAAGTTCAGCAAACACTTGTAGCAGGCAAGCCACCGACCCAGCAAAAATACCCTCAACATTTTACGTTGCACACTTTGGGTCCTCTTGACAAAGTGCTGAAGCACGGAACATTGAGGGTATTTGCTGGGTCAGTAGCTTGCCTGCTGCAAGTGTTTGCTGAAGTTTTATCATTAAATCCCAACACATTCAGTTGTTTGTGTTTTGGTGTTTTACCTGTCTTAAGGTCATTGCGTGAGTGTGTGCACGCATTTTTTTTATTCCCTGATACCCTAGGTGTCCAGTGGGAAGGATGGTTGGCTTGAAAGGTGGTGCTGGTACAACATTAAGCCTTCTTCTCCTTGATGTGGGGCTGTGCTTAACCTGGTCAGCTTCTGTGCATGCTCACCGGTATATACATACCAGCTGGAGAAAAATGAAACTACAGATGAGGAATGCTCCACTGGTGCCTTTTCAGAGGTACACTTTGCCAACTTTCACCCCATAAAGGAACACATTTTGCAGCTTGTAGCAGTTGTGGACACAGAAGAAGAACACTTGATAGGACAGTGTTCCCCAGGCTGAATCAGCACTGGGTAGGCTCCTACAGTATTTTGATGCACAGTACTGGTGAATGAGAGAATGCACAATGGACCAGTTCATGGATTGAAGTGCTTTGTCCAGGTTAGCCAACATCACTGCCATTTCCTGTGGTCTACCATCTGCCTTTGCCTCCGATAATGCTTCCAGCTGGACACAAGACTGATGTGCTACTGTGGTATCTTATGTTAAAAGATGTTAAAATGAAGTATTGGGCTCCTCTGTAGCTGCCATCAGTCAAAACACATTGATGACTGTATCTGTCATACAGTATACTGATGCTACATTGCACCACTTTATAGAACCTTATGATGTCAATGACAATCAAGCTGTGGTTGACCACAATGTGGTTGGCCACAGCCTGATCATCAATGAATTCACATGGTTCTAAAATGTAGTAACAATGATACCAATATGACAGTTTTGATACTCTGGATGAATGCCAGCTACAGGTAAGCCCAAGAACTCATTTAAAATAACTTTTCATTGGTTTTCAAACTATGATATGCACATTTCATGAATGTTCCCCTTTAACATCTGACCCATCCCTCAATTTCACTCTGAAGAATGGTGGGAGAGTGGTGAGCAAAGTAAAGTGGTGTTGTTCAGCGGGGTCTGGTGGAATCCCTGTCCACTTGGGGTACCCTTGACCACTATGTTCAAAGTTGCTCAGTAACAGAGGGGCAAGGTTGTGTCCTTGACTCCACCCTATTTTCAATATATATCAATGAGCTGCTGAAAGCTCTGACAAAACCTAGCACAGATTCACCTAGGGTAGGGGATACTGATTGCCCCACCCTGATTTATGCAGATGACTTAGTCTTTATATTTCTCTTCCCTAGTGGTCTGCAGAAAAAAACTAGAAATCTTAAATGTTTCTGCCATTAACTTAACATTAAACATAAACATAGACAAAACTAAGATCATTTATTTTGGAGCATATGAAAATAATTTCTGTTGGCACTTTGTGTCCTCAAATATTGAAGAGTTAAATCATATTGCATTCTTGGTATAACATTTTCCTGGAATCAGTCCTGGAAAAATCATTGTGATAATATTCTGGATAAGCCAAAATCTGCAGTGCTGGGCCTCAAAAGATTCAAACATCTTTATGGTGAACATACCATTAGACCCTTTTTACAGACAATCCAGGCTAAATATAATAACCAGGTTTCGTGGGTCAGAGTTTTGGTCTATTTCCCAAATAAAAAAATAAAAAACAGAAAAGCCAGCAATTCAAATGTTGTATACTGTCTAGATTATAACAAGTCAGCTCCAAGTTATTTTGTTAGAGCAGAGCTTGGCCTAAATTATATACACACCCTTGCTAAAAGTAGAATGATCAACTACTGGAACAAATTAACTGCTGTTGTTGAAGAGAAAAATAATTCTGGATAAAAATTGGTTGTATGACTTCTCCGAGGTTTGACTATGTATACTATATAACCTTCTGTGTAAATATGGTATACAGGTTCTCCTAAACAATGTTGAGAAAAAGAAAAACTATAAGTAGATTGACCAGTCACAGTCAGTGAGCCATACTGTATACAGTACACACGCTCCATGAGAGCTCAGTCAGCAGCCAGCCACAGTGGTGTGAGGTAGGCTGTGCTGGTCACCACCAAAGATTAGGATAGGGCAGGGTGGTAGGTCACATTGGACAGGGTGGGGGAAGGACATTAGACTACCAGGGAATAGGTTTTGCACACTTTGGGATGGGAATCGGTGACCTGAGAGGGGAGGGACACTACACTATGGATACCTTTTTAATAATGTTACATGGGCAATTGGGGAGGGGAGGGACCCTAGACTGCCAGGGTATATAACATCTCTCTATAGATGGTGTTTGGAGAATGGGGACACTACACTTGAGGACTGTAGCTGCATGGGGCATGGGCTGGTGGGGGCCTACAATGCCATACTAGTGCTATGCAAATGAGCCCATAACGGGCATGCTAATGGCCACTAGCACCATGCATGCCCAATGCATTCATATGCATGGCTACTTTCATGCATAGCACTTTGCTACGTGAGAACTATTGGCTGTGGGGCCATTTTCCTGGTTGGCTGTGGAGGCAGCGCTACTGGATATCCCATTGCTTTTCCTGGGTTGCACTGACCCCTACTCACAGTCAGAGAGTACACACTCTCTGACTGTGAATAGCTCTATTGCCCACCAGCACAGCCACAAAGTGCAGCGCAAACCTTTGCATGTCACTTTGATACTTTTTGTGAATCCTGACCCTAGTCTTAGCAGGTGCAACAAAATAATACATTAAGTTCCAGAGCTGGTTTCCTGCTGACAGTTCTGTAAACAAGCTTGTGTTCCAGATTGTTATCTTTTCTAATAAACCCAAACAGATTTCTGCAATCATTTCAGCAATGTAATTATTACTCATTTACAAACAAAGGGATTCCAGTTTCATATAACGATTCATATATATTGTTTTAACCACAGAGAAGCTATGGAGAAAGAACGAATAGAAAGTGATGGAAGGGAGCTAACAAGGGGAAATTGAGGGACCAGTGAAGTCACCAATTCCTAGGTGTCACAGGAAAAATTTGATTGCGCAATCCAACAGGGAAGAAACAGACAAGTGGCAGAACAGGACAGGACAAAAAAGATCCTTGCTTTTATGTCTCTCTGCATAACAAATAGGATAGGGTCTTACCGAACCCTGTCACACACACTCCTCTTTAAAAGAAACCTGTTTTTCCCCCCCTAAAAACAGATTTCCAGAATCTTCTTTTATTTCCCTTTTAACATTATCTTATAACATTTGTAGTTTTTGCATAGGCAGTGTTCCTTTTTTCATAACACCTTCTACACCTAATATTTCAGTTAAGCACACACATTTTTTCAACCTTCTAAATTCTCAGTTCCTGATCCATATCTTAACAGAAAATCAGCATTGACATTCTCTTTTCCAGATTTGTACATTACTTTGAATTTAAATGGCTGTAGTGCCAGGTACCACCTGGTGATTCTGGGATTTTATCCTTTACTTGATAAAGTCAACAGAGAGGATTGTGACCTGTTATAAGTGTAACTCCTATTTGGCACTATCCCAAGGGATACTACCCCTTCCTGCAAGGCAAAGTGCAGGTTGAAGGGCCTGGGTACTGAAAACGGGTGCCTCCACCTGAAGGACAGGGTTAGTGGTAGCGTAGCTGACCTGGGTACAGCCCTCCAGGACACTGTTACTACCTTCTTTTTCCTCTATTGGCCAAAATGGTTCACAGAATATACAATTGCAATTAACACCTGACAGCAATTTTAACCCCACACTAGTTGCACTTACCACTAGGGCTGGTTCAGCTGGCTCAGCCCTGGAGACCCCCTGTAAAGTAAGAGTTAGCACAGCAACCAACAATATTTAAGTGCTGTTTGTACAGAAGTTCACCACAATCAGTTTCAATGCAAAAAAGATTTAGATCTGATTTATTCAAGGGGCAGTAACAAGGAGAGGGGCAAAATCTAGTGGTTGTTTTAAGATCTGAATAATTCAGGTTATAAGGTATATACTCAAAGGTCCCTGTAACACAGTCACACACTCAGGGTACCCAGTTGGAACTACGGCTAGCTTGAAGCATTGCCTGGGGTAGGCCGGTGTTGCAGCTGGTTGGGGCCCTGTGATAGAGAGAAAACATGTATGCACTTTAACCTACAATTTGTATCCAGAGCCGGATGGCTCAGTCCCAAATGATTAGCAACAACAATTAAATCAGTTGACACACTTTGATTTAAGCTTTGCTGCAAGGAGCTACCCTGGTGTTTACTCATGCTACCCACTACAGGATGCAGGATGGATGAAATAGAGACCTCAGGATGAAGTGCTGGATGCCAGGAGAAGCAGGGCCCACACGAAGCACCATGGTGACAGTCCTGTTCGTTGGTGTTGAGCAGGAGCAAGTCCCCAGGCGGGTCTCTTGTCAGTTGGTTCTCAGTGGCGTGGCGGTTGTCTGGGATGGGTGTTGAGGCCCAGACCAGTTGGAAATGAATGCAATTCAGTCCAATAAGTGCTGGATGCAGCTTCCAACGAGCATAACACATTAAGCAAGGTGGGGAACCAAATCGTGACCCACAATCCACAATCAGCACACTTATAGTAAAGCAAGTAAATATCACAGTTTGGATGGCAGTCCCAGTTGCAATTTACAGTGTCTCTACACAAACCGTAACTCTGTGGCAGTCTCAAGTCCTGACAGGCCGATCGCACTGAGGCAAATCTTTGGTCCACTTCAGAGGCAATTCACTTTGTCAAAATTCAGGATTCGATCGCAAAAGCTGAAATTTCAGATGAAGTCTGATCTCAGGATCAGGGTTTCTTCACTTTGGAAGATGGTAGCAGGCAGGCCCAACACAGCCTTTCCGCCGATTTCCCCTGCTCACCATGCTGCTCAACTCTCTCAAGCTGTTCACTGTTTCAGCTCTAAGTCCAGACTGACTCCTTGCTGTAGACAGCACCGGGACTTCCTAGAGACTCAAAAGGTTTCATTGGTTGATCCATCTGTCTGTCACAGCTAGAGCTACCCCCTCCAGGTCCATTTAGGCACCAAAGTGTAGAAACTACAATTCCTACAGAAATTCACTCCAACAAGACCCCTGGGGACAAACTCCATTTTAGGGTCCCTAAAGGTACTGATTGGTCCCAATAGGCAGTGCAGAACCAAGATGGTGGTGATTAACAGACATGTCCATGCTGCAAATGAAGGCAAGATAGACAAACTACAACATCTTGGTATGCCCCCATACGCGACACAAACACAACAAACTCGCTCCTGTCAGCAAAATCGACACTTTGCGACAGGTCGCTGTGATGGTGTGCCTGAGACAGTGGCATGCTGTCTCCCAGTCCAGCACCCTCAACTCAAGTTAACTCCAACTGGAGATAACAATCTATTATTTGGGGGGGTCCGGGGTGAAGCCCCCCGATAGAAAAACAGGTCCGGGAGTCTGCAAGGAATCATGCCGACCGCGATTTACAGTCTACATGATTCCTGTTGCTGTAATGCCGGTTGACATTAGCGATGTCAAACTGGCATGGTAGAGCCTAATATTTTTACAATTAATGCAGATAATCAGCGAACAGTTACAGATCCTTGTAGGGCTCCCTCTGCGTAATTAGCAATGGCAGAATGGAGCAATAATACTGCAGCCCAGGTGGGACTGAAGCCTGAAACTACTTGGCCCCTACCCAGACTAATCATAGTCTATGAAATAGGCAGCTCTTAAAGAGACAGGCATGGAGGCTAACAGAGCACTCACATGCAAACATTTTTAAATTGCTAGGACATAGAACACCAGCCTGGCAGTGGGCATTTAGGCAAGCCACAAAGAAGACTTTGGGAATCCTCATTGTAGGGGTTACATAAGTACAAAGTCACCTCTAGCAGATATAACATAAGGGACTTCATTGCCCATTTCACAGCAAGACATTATTTTTCAATAGTGGAATACTTTCTCTCTCTGCTGTACAGTTTTCTACAGATACACAGAAGGGGATGTTCCTTCTTATCTATATTCTGACTCATAATTGCACCCAGACCTACCACTGATGTATCTGTCTGTAAAAGAAATTGTCTCTCAAAGGCTGGACTTCTTAAAACAGGGGCTGAACATAATACCGCCTTGATAGCTTGAAAAGCTTCATCCTACTCTGGAGACCATTTCACATTATTTGAGAATCATTCATTCATGAGTTCTGGGAGGGGGCTGGCTAACTGTGTTAAGTTGGGAGCAAATCTCTGGTAGTAACCAGCCAGACCTAAAAATGATCTGACATGTTTCTTGTTTTAGGGAGAGTACTGTTAGCTATAGCTTGTGTCTTGGAAATCTCTGGCTTTACTGCCCCATGGCTCACAATATAACCCAAATATCTGACTTCCTACATGCTTAATGTGCACCTGGTAGGATTAATGGTCATACCTGCAATTTTGAAAGAATGGATTACTGCTCATAGGTGTACCAGGTGGACTGTACATCACAACATAATCCAGGTATGCAGCGCAAGAACCAGTGTGATGGGCTAGAATTACATCCATGTACCTGTATGTAGCAGATGTGCCATGTAAACCAAATGCCATGGTGGTGAATTGATAGAATCCAACAGGAGTGGAAAATGCAGTTTTGTCTCTGGATTCTTTCGCTAGGGGAATTTTCCAGTAACCCTTTGTGAGACTGAGGGTACTAATCATAGAATCATAGAATTGTGCCTGCACAAAAAGACCATTTAGCCCATCTAGTCTGCCAGAGATAGAACTCCCCTCCCATTTACTTCCCATCCCTCTGCCCTCCCTCCCCTCCTCTCCCATGCCCCATATAGTTGTCCCACGCTCTTGTGAATTTCTCCACCGTGTCAACCTCCATCACTCACTCCGGCAGCCTGTTTCATGGTTGTATAACCCTCTCTGAAAAATATCTCTCCTCACATTCCCCTTAAATCTGCCACCCTCCAGCTTATAAGCATGCCCTCTGGTGGTTTTGTTTTCTCTCAGCCTAAAGATGCTAGCCCCGTAACCTTGTTTATCCCCTTCACATACTTGAAGGTTTCCACTATATCCACCCCCTCTCCCATCTCATTTCCAGTGTATGAAGACCGAGTTCTTCCAGCCTTTCCCCATACATTCTTCTCTGCATCCCCTGAATCATCTTGGTTGCCCTTCTCTGTACTGGATTTTCCAGTTTGGACTGTACATCGGTACAGCGGTAACAAGCAGGTGCCACAGGGATGTACTGGGATCAGTGCTGTTTGGGATATTCATAGCAGATATCTCACTTGGGACCCTGAGTGAGATCAGTCTGTTCACAGACAATACCAAGATGGGAGCTGTGATGGATGACATTGAGGGGTGGAGGGGACTGCAGGGGGACCTGACTAAACTACAGGAGTGGTCAGAGTCATGGTAGTTGGGGTTCAATGCCAAGAAGTGCAAGGTACTGCACTTCAGAGCTAAGAACCAGAAGAGGAGCTATCAGCTGGGAGGGGTACAGTTGGGGTGCACTGAGGAGGAAAAGGACCTGGGGTTACAATGGGGAATTTGAACAACTCAGCTTGGTGCAGGAGAGCAACAGTGAAAGTCAACAAGAGGCTGGGCTGTATAGCAAGGGGATCTCCTCTAGAAGTAGTGAGGTGATCCTTCCTTGTACGGTCACTGGTCAGGCCACACCTGGAATACTGCATGCAGTACTGGTGCCCATTCCTGAAGAAGGACATCAGGCTGTTGGAAGGAGTGTAGTGTAAAGCAACTATGATGATCCAGGGTTTGGAGGAAATCCTATGAAGAAAGGCTGAACAGGCTAAACATGCATTAACTGGAGGAGAGGAGGGACAGGAAATGTAGTTGAGACTTTTAAGTATCTGAAGGGATAAACAAGGCAAATACAAGAGAGATATCCTGGATCAGATGGGGGAGGGATACTAGAGGGCACCAACTGATGTTGGGAGTGAAATTCAGGAGACATTAATTCACAGAGAGGGTGGTAGACAAGTGGAACACTCTACCTAAGGAGGTGGTTTTCTGTAGGATGGTGGGCTGCTTCAAGAGGGGTTGGGACAAGGTGAGGGGGGAATGACTGTGGGGTGGAGAGAGAAGTGGGGCAGCTGCAAGTTGAGAGGCTAGATGCACAATTGAGCAGACTTGATAGACTGTGTGGCCTGTTTCTGCTAGCATTTCGTATGTTCATATGTTTGTACTGTTTCCAGCCTATCCTTGTCCCCTTGCAGGTGGGGTCTCCAGAATTGAACTCCATACTCCAGCTGCAGCCGGACCAGTGTTTTATATAATGGCATGATCACCTCCTCTTCCTACTCGTGAAGCCCCTCTTGATGCATGCCAGCACCCCATTGCTTTCCAACTAACCGCCTACACTGTCTTCTAGCCCTTAATGTGTCCATGATCCATATTCCTAGGTCCCTTTCCTGCTCTATGGCCTGCAGTGTTATCCCCCCAGGTAGTAAGTGGTTCTTGGGTTATTTCAACCTATATGCATTATTTTGCACTTATCTGCATTAAACTGCAGCTGCCACTTTTCTGCCCATACCTCCAGCCTGGCTAAATCCTGCTTCATCCTCCCCACCCCCACCCTTGGAGCATGCACCCTATTATAAATATTCATGTCATCTGTGAATAAACATGCCTTTCCATTCAGACCCTCTTCTAAGTTCCCACATACATTAAATAGTTTCAGAGTGCTTCCCATTGACCACCACTCTCAGGGTACTCCCATCCAGCTAATTTTCCATTCACTTTGCAAGCTGAGCCCCCCCCCAGATTGTTCAATTTGCTTGCCAACCTTCTATGTGAGCTGGAGTCAACACCTTCCAGAAATCCAGATAGGTCACATCCACTGCCCCCAAATCATATACCTCCATAACCCTTCAAAGGAATTCGATCAGGTTTGTCTGGCAAGATCTGCCACATGTGAACCCATGTTGGTTATCATCAATCAGACCCTCCTCCTCTAGGTACCTCCCCTGCCCCTCCTTTATGAGAGTTTCCATCAGCTTGCCCACAAATAAGATGAGACTGTCTGGGCGGTAGTTGCCAGGCTCCTCCTTCCTCCCTCTCTTGTATATTGATACAACCTTGGCTTTTTTCCAGTCTCCCGGCACCCTCCCTGATTCCAGGGATAGATTAAACAGCCTTATCAGAGGCCCTACCAGATCCTCCCTTAGCTCCCGAAGCATCCTTGGAAGTACCTGGTCAGGTACCATAGCTTTGTCCATTTTTAGCTTTCCCAGCTCCTCCATCACCCTCTCCACTGTGAAGGGACTTGTGTCTGCTTCCTTGCCCTCCCTCCCTTCCTACTCCAATTCAGGCCCTTTTCCTTTCCTTCTCTGTCATGAAAAAGGATGCAAAATGCTCATTTAGAGTGTTGCCTTCTCCTTTTCTCCTATGACAATTCTACCTCCCCCCCCACACACACACGTTTTGGAATTCCTTGCCTGTTTTTCCTCTTATCACTCACATACCTATAAAATCTCTTGTCTCCCCTCTTCACTTCCCTTGCTATTTTCTCCTCTGTGCTTGCCTTTGCCTAATTGTTTTTTCCACTTCCCTGAGTTTATCCTTGTAGAGCTTCCTTTCTGCCATCCCCTGTGACCTTCTGTAGGCCTTCGTGAACCACGGTGGTTTTCTTCCCCTTTTCCGTTTGCTGATTTTCCTGATGCATTGCTCCGTGACCTTGAGAATTCCTCCCTTAATTTCTTCCCAAAGCTGCCCTACCTCTTCCATCTCCTGGATCACTGCAAGTTCTCTTCTTAGGATGCTCCATATTTTCTCAAAACTTGCCTTCCTGCAGTCAAGCACCCTGCCGGATGACCTTCCCAAATCCACCCTACCTGGATGGAGACCCTGACCTTCCAATGGTCACTGTTTCCCAAGTTTCGCTAACCTCAACCTCCCTATTCTGTCTCTGTTTGTTAAGACTATATCTATAGCCTCCCCAAGTATGTTCCTTAACTAGTTGGTTTGGGAACGCATCCTGCAGGGTTTCAAAAAGCCCATGTTCTTTCCGTTACAGCCGCTGGATTTGCCACATCCGGTAGATTCAGGCCTCCACCACTAAGGATTTCCCTTTTCTGGCCTTTTCCTGTATCTCCTAGCTGGTTCCTGATCCAACTCCTCACCCAGATGAGGTGGCCTGTATACCAACCCCATCCTTATTGCCCCTTCTCCTTACTCCCTAATGTAACCTAAAGGATCTTAGCAGATCCCTTGCCCCCACCTTCTACTGCTTTATCCCTTCTGCACATGCAGGGCTATGCTCCTCCCCTTTTTACCCTGTCTACCTCTTCTAAATAGGTTGTACCCTTGTAGTTCCACCTCCCAGCTATGTCCCTCCATCCACCATGTTTCTGTTACTGCTATTAGGTCGGGGTCATCCAGCCCCACCTCTACCTTCAGATATGCCATTTTGTTCACTAGGCACCTGGCATTGCCTAGGATACCCATTCAGCCCCCCCACCCTTATAGTACCCCTTTCCTTAATCTGTCCTCCACTTCACGTGCTGGGATAGTGCAGGCTGGGTTGCACCCATTACACTGAGGAATCCCTTTGCCCCGGGTGCCACACTCCCCCCTGTCTAGTTTAAATCATAGTTTACCCTCAGCTTCTCATCAATGTACCCCTACAATTACACTCTCAGTAATCTAGCCCCTGAATCACTTACATGTAGCCTGTCTCTTGCATACAGGTGTTCATCCCCAATGTATCCCACAGTCTCCCAGACATGTGAATCTCTCTTTCCACACTGCTTCATCAGCCAGAGGTTAAAATCCTTTACCCTGAGTTGTCTGGCCATGCTAGCACATTGCACTGGTAGGACCTCTGAGAAGCCAGGGAGCTGACCAAACCCTTACAGCCCTCCGACAACTCCCTCAACCTCCTTTGCACCACCTCCACCTCTTCTAACACCAAGTCATTTGTTCCCAGATGTACTATCAGGTGTGGTTTCCCTCCCACTAGATTGACACAGTCTTTTATCCCAGAGAGTGCCTTTCTCACCTCCATTCCTGGATCACAGAACACTGACCTCCCTTTGAATACTACCTTCCTCCTTTGCCATCGAATCCCTTTAATGATTGACTCCCCATATGTAATCACTGCCCTCTGCCTTTCTGTCCCCAGGCCTGCTTCTACCCTATTATCCTGTCCATTCTTGTCTCCTGCTTCCAGTGTAGGCACCTTCCCATTCTTGCCCCTTGTTTCCAATCCTCCCCCTCTGTCCTCTCCTCTTTGGCTACCCCAGCCCCCTTGTCCTCCTCTCCTCTTTCCTTGCTATCGTCTTTCCTCCCTGCCCTTTTTTGGGAAGTCCCCCCCATCTGAGTCCCAGCTCCCGGTCCCATCTCTTCCCCCCCCACAGTCTCATTCTTTTCCATGTTCTCCTCTCTGCACCCCTCTCAACTTCCCTTCCCTCACTTGGCCTCCCAGGACTCACTCTCCTTCCTCTCGCACTGTTCATGTTCCTCAATCCAGTCAGAGGCCAGTACCTGTTTGACTCTACTGAATATCTCCTGCAGAGCTCAATTTCCTCTTCCCCTCCTGTCCATATCCTCCGTGGCCTTGTCCGTCTCCAAGCCCCTCTGTTACTGCTCCAGGACCTGCTGACCTCTTTCCCCATCTTGCTTCCTCCTCTGCCCCTATAGATCTTCTCCCCATCCTTCCCCCCATCCTTTACCTTCAATGTCCCTCCTCTCAAGTACCCCCTTAAACTTTGCCAGTTCAGCCTCCATCCTCCTTAGTTTTGACAGATAGGGTATTCCCTTATCATCCACAGTGTTCTCATGAAAACAGCAGCCCCACAACCATTACAGCCAACTATTCTTCATCCCCATACGCCTTGCTGCCTTTTCTTGCTTGGTGCTGATTTTTGTCTCCCCCCCAAGGTGGCACCTGCTGCTGCTGTTGCCCCAACCCTCTCCATCCCCACCTTCTGTGATCCTCCCCAATTCCATCTGCCATGATCTCCCCCAGCCCAAGCTGGTTCCTCCCTTGCTGTTCTCATTTCTTCTTCCTTGCCCTGCCCCCCCTTCCTGTTTGACTCTCAATTCACCTGTTTGCCATGGTTCATTTCTGACAAAATTTAGGCTCTCCCTTCCCTGTAAGTTTCAGTCAGCTTAGTTCATTTCAACTCAAGCCCAGACCTCTCCCTGCCCACTTTCACCAATCTATACTCTGTCAGCCAGGGCCCCCCTAAAAAAATATGAGCTGAAACAACCCCATGTATCCGATGTATCCACTTAGAGCCCTTGTTACATGTCAGCGGATACTTTCCCTCAGTTAGTCAGACTAACTGGCAACCATAATTATTTCAACAAACAGTAATTTTTTCCTCCCATTGCTCAAGTGACCAGCCCATTCCTGCTGTCTTGAGTGGCCCCAGAAGCAATAAAAACACCTTTTATCCAGTCTCCTTTTCAAACCAGTTTCAAGTGACCAGTATATACTGTCCCCCCAGTTAGCCAACTAACAAGCAACAATAATTAATTCAACAAGGAGAAATTTTGCAGTGCTCCCAGATTGAATTGGCAATTTCCCTGCAGTGCCATGGAAATTCACCTGTAGATTACATTGCGTCCTATGGAAGCTTAATTGCCTCATTGTCCTGGGTAACCAATACAAGTATATGGAAACAATTTCCCTGTAAATGGCACAAAATCCCTATAAAATACAGGAATCCCTGTAGATCTGGGGGCGCTGAATTTGTACCCCTTGTTTCTCAAGTGATCAGCCCCAGAAGCAATAGCACTGCCCCGGTCCCATTTTCTGAACAGTTTCAGTTGATCTGAACTTTTCTGATGCTTTAAGATTACCAATTATTTCCTTCCTGGGTTTGCACAAATTTAAGTGATCCGCCCTTTTGTCCCTTTTCTGTGATTTGAGATTACCAATGAGTATCTTCTTTTTTAATGACCCCACACCCTGTGGGCATTTAATAGAGGTCAAGGTAGAGGTCGGGACTAGGGTGGGCAGGCAGGAGAAAATCCTCCTTCTTCTCCTCCTCTTCTTGATCTCTGGTCTAGTCTCCTCTCCTTTGCAGCCAAAGATGCCATTGCTGCTGCTGAAAGATGCCACTGCTCTGGGCTCACTACCCTTGTCATGGCTGGAAGATGCTGCCTGCAGCTCCCTTGTTGCGACTCTGAGAAGCCACTGCTATTCTCTGCCTTCTTGAACTGGGGCTTCCTTTTAAAGCCTGGAAGGCTTTGTCTTATGCACACCCTGCTCCAATTGGTGCTTGGCTTGCTCTTTGATTGGGGCCTTTACTCTGTGACTGGATTGGCTGCCGTATGGTACCCCAAGTGCTGCTGCCCAAAAATTCCTCCTTTGCTGCTCCTCTCGATCTCCAGTCTGGTCCCTCTCCCTTGTGGCCAAAAGATGCCACCACTGCTGCCAAAGATACCACTGCTGTGGCTCTGCTGCCCCTGTCCTTCCAGCTGGAAGATGTTGCCTGCAGCTCTCCTCATTGAGACCCGAGCCGCTGCTATTTTAATGTACCTGACACTTCCCAATCACCTATCCTGGGCATAGCATAGCTGTCAAAACACACATTGGATCAAGTTTCCCAAAATCAAGGCAGATTTCTACACCCCTTTCTTTTGTATCTACAATCACTACTGGTGATAACCAAGGACTTCTTAATTCTTCACTGATACCAAACTGTTCCATGTTTTGTATTTCCTTAACCACGTCTTCTCTTAACTGCTCTGGTAATCTGTACAACTCTTGTCTGCTAGGACAAGCATTCTCTGTCACAATTATATGATCAACCCCTTTAGCTCAGCCTGGCACTGTGATAAAAGTAATTGGAAATGTTTTACCAAGTTACAGATTTCTGTGATTTGTTATCTGGGTAAATAAACTTGCACCTTTACACATCAGAAGTCATAGTTTGCTCCAATCTGTCATAAGCTATGTCAGTATCTTCTTTAGTAGTTTCTGGCAATACTAACAAGGCCACCTTACAGTAGGTGTCTTTAACCCATTTTATTTCTGGAGGTTAGCATGGTATATCTTGATAAGATTTTCATATCAGGGTCACAATTTCATAGTTAACTGTGCCAGCACATCTAAGCACTTTATAAGACCATTGTCACTTAATTAACTGTTTGTTTTCTATATGGGTAATGGTAACAAGACCTTTGAACCTGGCTCAAATACTTTTCTTTACCCATGGTCATAATTCTCCTTCAGCTGTTTTGGGGCTTCTTCTTGATTACTGTCAGTAATTTCAATGTATTTTGCCAGTTCCTTTCTCAGCACATGCATATAAGATGTAATAGATTCTTCCTGAGCTGGGTTATCTTCCTATGTTCTTTTTTGTTACATGAAACATTTAAAAGGACAAAAACCTCTGATGCTTGTGGCACTTCCTGCAAGCAGAAAGCAGGTAAGGTAAGTATTGGTCCCAGTCTTTCCCTTTAACAAATATTTTAATATACATTTTAGGGTTTGAGTAAAACACCCAACAAGAATGTCCGTCTGAGGGTCATAAGGGAAAGTTCTTATGGCAGTGATACCTAGTAGGTGATACAGCTCCTTCAGCAATGCAGCACCACAACTGCTACCCTGATCAGTAATAATCTCTTTAGGGATGCCCACTGTGCTGAAAATGTTGTCAAGCTCTGCTGCCACTTTTGGGGCTGTGACAGTATGCATATTTATTGATTGACTGATTGAAAAGTTTAACCAGGAGACATAATGAGCTGATAACAGCTTGTTTGAGGATGTAGCCTGAGGGAAGGGGAAAGGGAGATAGCTAAACTATAAAAGTACTAAAAATAAGAAGTCAAATACAATACTATAGAAGTATGAGAAATATAACCATAGATATTAGAGGCAAATAGTACATGAATACGAGCACAAAGTACACTCATACGTGAAGAAGGGAAAAATAATAAACAGGGCAAAACTAGTGAAGGGGAGAATGAAGAGGAAAGGGTCATAGTCAGTCACTGGTAGGATAACAAAAGAAGAGACTTTAGGGAGGAAGGAGAACAGGCAGATCAAATTGAAAGGGGAAAGGAGGTCCAGAGTTTAGGAAATCAGTAAGAACAAGCAGATTGACCAATAGTAGATTTTCTAGAAGAATAGAGAGAATGGGATATTTTCTTGCAGAGACTAGGAGGAAGAAGGAGAGGACAGAAGGATTTGAGATAAGAGGAAGGATGCCAAACTAGAATTTGTGTTTAAAAGAGACACAATGGGAAGGCACCTAACATCAAGAGGGAAGAGAAAAGGTTGTGTAAAGAGAGCACTGGGAAATGCAGGTGGGCAATCTAGAACAAAATGACAGAAAGAATAAAATAGGGGTCCAGTCTGGCAAAGGAGGATTTAGAGTCCACTGCAGACTAAATCACTGTAGTCAAAGATAGGGAGAATCATTTTCATTACACTTTCTGGCAGGCAGGAAGTGGAATACTAGGGTTTATTCCTGTACAATACTCCAAGCTTAGGGTGCAGCTTATGCTGGAGTGCATCAATATGCACTGGAAATCAAGGTGCTGGTCAAGGCAGACCCAGAGGTAATAATAATAATAAATTTTATTTCGCATAAGCGCCTTTCGAGCCTTCAAGGCACTTTACAAAAAAATAAAACCAGTCATATTAAAACAGTAAATGTAATAATAGAATAAATAACATACAAATAAAATAAATAACAGGGGATCAGAGTTATATGGAGCCATCATAAACAAGACTCCATAAAGGTTTTCAATGCCTGTTTAAACCCCTCCACGGTCGTGCACTCCTTGAAGGAAGGAACATCTTCAATCTTAGTACCATCAATGGTATTAAATAGTGGGAGAGCAGTAAGTCTGGCAAACCTGACGGGTGCCAAAAATCATGGAGTCCGTTATTTGTTTTTTTTGGTATTGAGGGACAGCTGGTTAGACTTGAACTAGCACTGAATGTTGTAAAAATCCAACTGCAGCTGGGGAAAAGGGTCATGGGTAGAGGAGCCAGAAGCAAAAAGAACAGTGTCATCAGCATACATATGAACAGACGCAAAGAAACAGACAGTTTTGAGGTTATTTAAGAAAATGGAAAAAGGAACAGGACCCAGGACAGACCCCTGAGGTACACCTGAGCTAGGGGGAAGTGGAGATGAAATGGATTTTCCTATCCAGACAGCTTGAGGCCTTCCTTCAATGTAAGAATGAAACCAACTGACTTAAGAGTCAGAGAGGGGCCTGCTGCTCTAAGTTTGTCCAGAAGGAGGGGATGTGCCACAGTGTCAAAAGGTTTCGCAAGATCAATAAAAATGGCAGAAGTAATCAGTCCTTGATCCATACCTGTGAGTAAGAAGTTAGTGAGCAGAAGGAAGGAGATGGAAGTGGAGTAGGGTTTCCAAAAACACGACTGGAAAGGTGTGAAAAAGGAGGATTTGTCAAGAAAGGAAGTGAGCTGAGATAAAAAAAATATGTTTCTGTAACTTAACCAAAGTGGAAAGGAGAACTATTGGATGGAAGTTACCAGGAGAGGTGGGATCAACACCTTTGTGAAGAGGTATGACAGTAGCCTGTTTCCAAATATCAGGAACAGCAGCAGAGGAAAAGGAAAGATTAAGGAGAAGAGTAATTGACAGAGCAATGGCAAGAACTGAGAGAAGGGGAAGCTTATGGTCAAGGCCACCAGCACTACCCCCTTTAGAGGATTAAGGGCAAGCAGTGCCTTAAGGGAAACATAGGGAATGATAAGAGAGAAGGAAAAAGAAAGAGGAGAGGAAGGCAGAGAGAGAGAGAGAGAAGGAAGGAGGAAGGGGAGGAAAGGATTAGAGAAAGGGCACAGGTAGTTAAGTATGTGTTAAAAGACATAGCAACAGCAGACGGGTCACAGATAAGGGAGCCACCAACTTTGAGAATAGGAGATGGAGACTGGGTCTGAGGGGTGAAAAGGGAATGGATAACCTTCCAGAATTTGGAGGGATTTTTAATGTTGTTTTGAAGTGTTGATGCAAAATAGTCAGACTTCACAAGTTTGACAGTTTTAGTACAGGCATTGCAAAGGCGTCTCTATTTGGCCAATGGAGATTGGGAGCCAGTGATTTTAAAAGTACCTGTACACAAGGCAAGGTATCTGTTGTGGAGACCAGTAAGTACCTCAGCCAATATCTAGGGAAGATGTGAACCACACACTCAGTTTTTTGCAGGGGTGCATGATAATCCCATACAGCCAAAAATTAAGACAAAAAATAATGTATGGTAGAATTTATATTACAGGCTGCAGAGATGGGGGCCAATCAACTGACCAAAAATCAGTTAGGAGTGAAGCAAAGTCAAGTGATTTAAAAGACCTAAGATATATGAATGGGGGAGGCTTTAGGATGATATAACTTATGCACACAGTAAACCATATGATGATCACTGTGGGCATCAGGAAGGATACCTGATTCCACTAGATGGTGTGGATGAGAAGCAGGACCCAGCCTAACAGAGAGTGGTTTCGTTTCTAGCTGCTTAAAATAACCATGGAGATAAACATTGTTAGTTTGCTCTGAAAAAAAATCACAATCAGTTATCAGTTTAGTTTCAGCATTTTTTTTGTATCAACCCCTTATGTCCATCAGTGTTTTGTTGCCACTGTTTCTTCAGGTGTCTTCTTTCTTTCCTGGACTTCCAGATCTTGGACCTGGGCTCAAACAAGTCCAAATCAAAGTCACCAAAAGGAAAAGAGTCTCCAACATCTGAGATTTTCTTTGCCGGTGCTCTTGATAACACAGCTGCCAAAACAGCAGGGTTTACTCCCTCTGTGATAAACTTAGCAAATCCTGGAAAGTCATTTCCAGTAATCACAGGTGAGGTAACCTTGGTACTACCTCCACTTTAATTTGATGTTGCACCCCATTAATGTTTAGAGTCACTTGGATGGAGTCCCCATGGATGCAGATGACCCCAGGACCCGATCCTTTTGCACAGTACTTTCCCCGAACTTCAACACACACCAGGGTCTGTCTGCTTCCCTCCAGTTTATAGGTCCCTTCACAATCTTATCTCCCACCTTGACATCTGTTAAATATTGCCACAGTTACCTAAAAAGTCAAGTTTGCTCCAGTGTTACCCTCCTTTTTTATGGCAGTTTCTTGTAACATGGCCTGGTGTATTAAAGTTATAGCAAATAAAGGTTTTGGGTGCAGATTTGTTACCCCCATTTGAGTTTTTATCTGATATGGAGTTAAATCGTGAAAAGGAGGGTCTTACCATTCCTTGCCTGTTACTTCACTGCTGCTGTGTCTGTCTGGCCATCTAATAGTCCTCAGCTAAAGAAATGGCCTTTTCCCCACTTTCAAGTTGGTATTCTTTTACCCAAAGCTGCACAACTGTAGGAAAGATTTTGATGAATTGCTCCATTGTAAATATGTTGATGATCTGTGGAATTGTTTTGCCTTCTGGTTGTAGTCGTTTAAGGAGGGGGTTATCTGAGTAGAGTGAAGGCTTCAATTTTTCTGGAATTGAGTGGGTCCCTCCTTGCATAGAGGTGGTGATAGCACTGGAAGATTATTACAAAAGAAAGTTGCTGGATTTTTATATTAAACACTTTTCAACCAGTGGGTTTCAATGAGGAATGGGACCTTAAGCCTGCCCTTGAGTAAAAGAGATTGATATTATATTATTAGCTGGTAGGCAATAGTTAGGTTCATAAGACTTCAAATATGTGCAGCAGCAGTCCCTCTCACTTGTTTGAGCACTTTAGTGAAGGAAGTCTTACTTAGTGTTATTTGCCCAAATACATTGTCCTTTTTGGTGTGATTTTATAGTTTTCAGAGTCTTGATAATGGAAAAGCGCTTGCCTGTAGTTATGTGGGAGGAAGGGCTCCTCCCCAGAACCTACTTAAACTATCTGACTATAGCTGCTCTGCTTAGAGCGAGTCGCACTCACTTCTCGTGGTGCAGCTGGTCTGCCCCCTTCCTTCTAGTCTGCCTCCTGCTCTCCTGCCTTGTCTGGCCATTGCCTTGCTCACTCCCCTTCAATTCCCATTGTGCTTCCTCCTCCCACTCCATCTCTCTCTCTCTGCTGTCTGCTTTTTTTTTTTTGGGGGCTTTCTGCCTGCCGTGCCTCAGTTCATCCACCTAGCTCCCACTCCGGTTGGGTTTCCCTTTCCTGCAACATCTAGCAGACCTGCCTGGATCATTCCTTACCTATGAAGCAGCACACATACCTCGCTGCTGCCTGCCATTGCTGGCTCCCTTCCGCTGGACACTCACTGTTTTGGGCTCAATCTAGTGCTGCTCCATTCATTTCAGCTCCATTTTGCTGCTGCAGACTGCCTGCCTCCTACCTCCACTCAGCGCATTATGGATTACTGCAGTGCTGTTTCCTCCTGCTAGCTGCACAGCACAAAGAATGATGGTATGATGGCGGCTTGTTTACAGACTGCTTCCTTCTGGTTCCTAGCTCCATTGCACCTTGCCCTACCTTAGGATCTGACCCACGGAATCACACTGCCACCTGCACTCCCTAGCTTCTCTGGCCAGATCATGCTGCCTGTGCTTATCTAGTTTGCTTTTGCACCTCAGCACTTCCCTGGCTGCCTCACGCCATGCATATATCGGCCGCCTATATTACAGATCTGCATACCGACATCATTTATACGGGAACTGGAATGTTTCCTGTACAGCAGATAGGTACTTTGTGCCTATTCAGCTACTGCACCACTCCTTATCTCCTTTTAGATTACAGTCCATTCACTGCATGTGCATTCTATGTTAGATTGCTAGATGGCACCATAGTTCAGTTGAATTTCTAGCTTCCCAAGGTTGAATTCCAGAACTGCATCCTAGACTATAGGGAGTTACAGTTGTTACTATAATGGACTTCAGAATCTAACCCATTCTGGTCTCTCAAACCTTTAACACCAGTACAAGGTAAATGGACCTAACCATGTTACACACTGCTTGACCGCTGGCATGTTATTTGCATTTATTTGCTCTCTTGCTTCGGTTCATTTTGGGATCACATTTTATTCCATCCTTAAACACTAGGATATCAGTGTACACCTTGTCATGCCTGACTTCATTCAGTTACATTGTAACCTGGCTGTCTAACCTGGCTCTTGTGCGCGCCTATGTCTCTACTGCCCTCTACTGAGTTTTGTCACCCAGTGACACAGGTAACTCCTCTATGGCACAGGACAGCAAACACACTCCAGGATGTCCTCTCAGTCATGCCAATTGATTTCTGGATGCTGCAGCTCTCACCTTACATGTTTGCACTCTTCATCCAATCTAGGACCCATCTGTGCTCTATTGTGGATTTACTATTTGACTATGTCCTAGGATTTTACATCAATGTCTCTGGATGCTTACCATGTTGCTTTGCTTCATTTGGATTATAACTACTACCTTACTTTCTGGCTGACCCGTGTGGTCCAGCCACACATACTAACCTTCATGGGGTTTAGCTGCCACTCTCTACCTTATCGTCCTGCCTACATGTGGTCCAGCCACCATGACTTGCTAATGAGGGCTTAGCTGCACTCTCCATTCACTTTACTTCTCAGGATTGGATGCACTGCCAGTTATTCCTTGCCTTCAGTCATACTACTCGGATCCTGGACCTTGCACCCTCACCTTGCTGCTCACACTTACTTCCATTTGTCAAGGATACTGCTTCTTCCTTCCATTTGATTTAATTCTGGATTATATTTGATATTCACCTCAATTCCTAGGATGCTTCTTGCAATATTGCTTCAACTCCTTCGGAGTTACTACTACTGCTTCGTAATACCTTCCTTATAATAGCTTAAGCTTAAGACATAGATCTACTACAGTTTTAGGATGCTTATTACCTCTGGGCAAGTTGCCAACTCATCCACCTAGGTCTCTTCATTGCATATTTTACCATCCTCGATCATCAGAAAACGACAGACTACAGAACCCTTCTACTGTTCTCATAAGTATACTTCAGAATATATCTCTACGCTGCATGGAATTGGCTCAGGAATATGCTACCATTTACACTACCATTCACAATCTATTCCTTACTACTTCACTACTATTTCTGCATTGCATGCAGTTTGACATTACTATTACTCTATCTACCACTGCTCTATAACCTACCTCACCCCACGGGGCCAGAGGGTCACCGCATTGCATTTTGAAAGACCTGCGCCCCATGGGCCCGGAGGTTCCTTGAACTTATATTACTACACTATAGTCACCTGCTTCTATGACCTGCCTCACCCATCAGGCCTGAGGGTTCAACTACTTCTACTCTACACCTGCCTCACCTAGCTTCGGGGCCTGGAGGTTTGCACATTCTATTATACGCCTACTTGCCACCATGTCTGCCAGCCTTAGGAGCTCCTTTCTACTATGGACTTACATCTGGATTTGTTTAGCCGTATATCATCTATTCCTTGGAATGCTTCTGCCTTGCCACTTCAGTTCCTATTATTTAATACTACACTCCTACCAGGACTTAAGTTGAACCATCAGAAAAACTTTCAATCTCATGGGTTACGCCTCGACATTACTGTACTCCAATGCTCTAAGGCATTTGGATCCTACGACACTACTTCATCCGACTCAGCCTTCATCAGTTAATACCACCCATGTCTTTAGAAGTACATCAAGTCATGATTCATCAGGCTATTTTTACAAGTTTAATTCCAGCTGTACCATTCTGGCTTCACAAAACGTGTATCTACAGTGCTCTTTACTACTATTTGATCACCAGAAGAAAGCTCTTCGACTTACATGCTATTTAAATTCCCTCAATGCTCTCCGCTGTATACCATCTATAATCTACACAATACTACATCTCTGCTACTACATCTGCATCTTACAGGTTTGATATTATTACTACTACTGCTGACCTATGTACAGGTCCACTTATTTACGCTATCTGCTAATACTACCTCCGTCACCCTTCCAGGGCCTAGCGGTTCATCAAAGACTGTCTCACCTATTCTATGACCTGCTTCATCCCTCGGGACCTGGAGATCCATCTAATTTATGTCTACCTACAGTATTCATACCAAGATCTATTCCAATTCACTTACTTGTCTCACCCACTCCGGACCAGAAGATCCTACTGCTCCGCCTTGCCAGATTGAGCAATCTGCATCTAGCTCCTATGCTTCATCACCAAGGCCTTCATTTGCAAAACTTGCCAAGTGGAACACAAACCACCTGTCCTCCTACTCTGGAATTGGACATATAGCCTTTGGTTACTGGTTCTCCTTGGCGAAGACTTCCTCACCTGCTGGAGTGCTTCACCAAGGCAACTTCTATGCTTCGAATTATCATCGACCATAGATTCCAATCTACTATCATTCTGCCCTGGACATGGATTCTTGGACTAGGAGTTACTAGAAGGATGCTGCTATGTTCACCCTACACTTCTATCTTCAGTACTTTATTCAGTTTTCCGCTTCACTGGATCAGGATCTACAACATTGGATTTCAGATTAGCTGATAACTTAAAACTGTTACTTTGGATTACTCTCCTTTAGTATGTCCAGAAGGACAGGCAGGTCAGTAGCCATGGGTCCTCAGAGGTTTCCCCCAAGGGGGTGTTTCCTCTCCTGCGTGCTACTGGTCACGCACTCCAGAGTTGTAGGAGATAATCATGTGATATTATTAATTCTTTTGGGGGATCTTATCCAGGGGTGTCATGCAGTCAGAAATTCTGGAGGGGCACAAACTCTCAACCTCTCTAGAGGGTCTGGGGGATACCCCCCCAGGAAAAATTTGAAAAAGTGAATTCAAATGGTGCATTTTGGTGACTTTTGGCAGACCAGAAAGCTGTTCCCCAGCAAGCTAAATGCCATAATACTGATATAGGTTAGAGAAATGATAAATTGTATTTGTCCCTTGTTCATTCTATTTACACTGGATCTGCAGACCACAGGCAGAGAGGGCTAATGATGTACCAATGAGACCTCTGCCTCAGCCATTAGTTTCAGATCTGTACTTTGGTACCCCCCAAGTGAACTGAACAACATGGTAAAAACCACATGGATGGCATGCTTTCCTAATAATGACAGTGCTGCACTGGCGAGGGTAAGTGTTTACCACAGAATACCGAATGCATAGATTACATATAGTTAAACACAAAGCCTTTTGTGGTGAGGAGTGAGGGACAGTAATATTTCCACTGCATTTAGAGCAACAGGCTGATAGTTACACAATCAATGCATTAGATATTCTTTGGTGAACCCTTGCCCTTGCCTGTGGCACTGTCATTGGCATGCAGGCTTGCCTTCCTATGTTTTCATAATTAGAACATATAGGAATTTGGAACTGATATATCAGTCCATGGCCCTGCAAGGGATTAAGTTAGAGGCAATACTTTACATTTTAAGCAGTTTGACAGTCCTCTGCAATGATAAAATTCCTCTGGGACCCCTAAGGTGCATTGTTGTCATTTAGACTTTCCTAAAGCTTCCCATCAGCTGATCTGGGGCTGCACACCTTCAGCAATCAATGGTGAAGGGAATGCAAACAACATTTCTGCCATGCTTTGTACTTGTAGCAGTTATTTATTTTGCAAGTGAGTGCAAACAGGTGCTAGGATGCATTTAGCATTTCCCTCTACAGTTTTGTGGAAGCTGTTCTGATACACAGCACATAAGCTGCTTGGTTGGTTCTAATGCAAGGCTATGGGCAATGCATCTCATGCTACCCTATCTTGAGTCATGGTCCTTTGAGTTCTATAAGGATGTCAACAAAAACAAATAATGATTTAGTCTGAACAACAGGTTATCAATCTGGAGGTAACCCACTCCACTTCACTGACAGTGCTTAACACAAAAGCAGAATAAGCCTGCATCACGTCACAATATCAGAAGTAACACAAAAAACATTAGTGATTTAGAATTCAATAAAAAAAAATACTGACACCGTATGAACTCAGAGCATTTATTGGGCTAAAAAGCACACAACACCCCCCATAATAAAAAAATCCACGGCGGGTAACCAGAAGCATATCTCATTTAACCTGTTGCCAGCCGGGGGGATATAGGAGGTGGCTGCTTCTGACGTGCAAACGGGGACAGGCTGCAAACAGGCAGCAGTTACAACATGCTACTGCAAATACAGTAAGTCTCATCAGGACCAGCTACAAAATAAATGTGGACTGAACACTACAGCACCCACTTTCAAACATCGACATTTCAACATCTATAATGATCTCTTCCTGGAGTCTGGGACTGACACTCAGCAGCTATCCTTCCCTGACCAGCCCCAGGGACTGCTGCAGAACATCCATCAAAGCCAGGAAATAACTGCGGGGGAGGAATCGTGACAAACACCCCCTACTACAAACAACCACTAGCTACCCATAACAGGGTCAGCCGCTGCCATCTCCCCTCCCCACGCAGCCACTACTGCATGTTAATCTGATCCTTGCACATACTGTAAGCCCATTGTTTACATTATATAGCACCCACTACATTATATAGAACCCTGGCTTTAATTAAGAACAGCAACCTAGCGTGGGCCTAAAAAGACGAAAAGGAAAGAGCAACCATACTGTGGGGCTTACAAACGTACAGAAAACAAAATCATTTGGAACAAAGATTGAGAAGGAAGTGCTTTGGAATCAGACAGTTTATCTGGAAAGAATATTTAACTGAAGCATTAAATATAAAGTTTTGTGAAGGCACCTCCTGAGGAAGCCAATATTTCTAGTGAAGTGTACAGGAATGGGCCTGAAAATTAAATAAAGGAGTAAGATTTTGATATAAAAGACCTGTCTATTGTTGTGAACTTTTTGCGCCCCACCTTCTTTGGAAACAAAGAGTTGTTTTCATTGGACACATTGGGAGAGGCAGCACAGTGAAGGACTTAACGTGAATAGAACATTACCTGTGGACTATCTGAAATTATTCTGGAACTCTTTGTGTTGGCTGGCAGTTGCTCAAGGAAAGGAGAAGTCATGATTGGGGCTGATTGTTGCCACTCACACTGCATGGTTAGTTGCCAGGGCTACCAATTAACTGTTGTGTCTGCCTCTCTATTGTTTTTACAGGCACTCAGCCCTGAAGCCAGTCACCAGCCCAGCAGGAGCAAGTACATTTTTTGTAAACTGCCAGTGGCTCTAGTCTCATCATACCAATCAAATTCAGAACCCCATCCCCACAAAAAATACTTTGAAAACATCATTTTTTCGCCCTCTGGAGAATGAAATAAAATGCTAAATATTTTTAATAGACTGCACAACAATATTGAGGTACATGCCCCTCAGGCCCTATGGGCATGATGCCACTAGTCTCATCCTACTCAACTAAGCCTTCTTCCTAAGGTGAGATACAGAGAAAGGCCAAAACATCAAGTCATCAAGTCATAATAAGTTATTCACCAGTCTAAGCATCTAAGCACCTTGTACCTACCATCCAGTTCACATGTACTATAATCACTGGCTTGCTCATGTCCATGTTGAAGTTCCTAAGCACTAATCATTTCATAAGTCTAATAGTTCGTAAGCATTGCCGTATTTACTGGTCTGACCTCTGTATCCAAGCAACCTACATCATTCAGCTACAGTAAGTAGCATAAGTACTGAGCTATGAACCACACATAATATTGGATTATGGTATTAATGATAGCAATAATAGTTGGGCCAAGTTAGGGCAATCTAGCTGACAAATCAGATGTTGTCAATATGCATTAAACAATCACCAAGCTTACAAATTATCTAGTAAGTAAACCACTGTGTAAGTAGAATAATTTATTTACAAAAATATTTTTACCAAGTTTATGCACATAATTTCTGTTGTGGTTAATGTATTGTGGTGAGGACAGTATAACTAAGGACGAAAAAAATGTTTTATTTATTATTTTTTTTATTTTTGGGGCAAAAGGGGTGAGATTGGTGGGGTAACCAATAACATTAATACATTTTTTTTATTGGAATAACCCTTTTTCACCAGTCGCAGCTTTGATTAATGAAATATTTAAAGTTTGGTACATAAGTGTGTGACATTTGTAATGGGGAAAGTGTTTAAATGCAATGATCTTTCCTTTTCTTTCTCTTCTGTGTCTGGTTGCACAACCAAATTTTCCCTGTGAGACTGTGGACTTGAGCAACCTGAACAGTCTCGCAATTCTTTGCCTCTCAGTCTCTCAGCCCTCCCTTGCTATCTGTTTTTCTCCCTTGCATATCTATATCAGCTAATATAAAAATATGTGAAAATCATTGTGTGGAAATGTAACTGATAATGGGATCCCCTTTGTTTGGAACATGTATAGTATTATTGTTGAAATGTACATAATTATATTTTGAGATGATTGCAGAGGGTTTTTGTAAACTAGAGGTTACCAGAGTTCACATTTTAGGCCTTTTCACAAGAGCTGTGCGGGTGGAAGGGCTTCAGCAATCACGGTGTGTTCTAGCAGCTCCTGCCTGATATTTACAAAAACAGAACACTTTGCAAAAACAGGATGCTTGCTAAGAGCGGGGGTTGAAATAACTGATAAAAGAGCTAAGCTGCAACTGCTAAAAAGATTAGAAGAACAAGGGACACCGAGACTGAAAGAAAATGTTATTTTATTTTGCCTCTGTACATGGTTATTCTGAACAAGTTTATTTTTCTTATGTCACTGCTACTGTAAATAAGTATTTTTGGTGAATTCTACAACTGCTCCTGGTTTTTCTTATGCTTCCCGACCTGTGCCTCAATGACAGATGGCGTCAACCTAAGTGGGATTTAAGCTGTGCATACCCTAAGACAGGAGTTTTGTGCATGGGTACTGGACCTAGCACCAGGGAAGCACAGAGAAAGGTATGGATTCTGCAGCAGCAAGTCCAGGAGTGGTTACCAGGAGAATGGCAGCCAAACTAGCAGCAACAGAAGTCCAGCCTGAGATTGTACATCCAGCACAAGTTATGGAAAAAGAAAGGACAGTGACAGGACATGAAAGCCTGATAGACTTTTTCAAATGGTGGGCTATACAACAAAAAGAGATGGAGAAGCAGAGAGAAAAAGTGATTCGATGTTTAGAAGTGCAGAGGAGAGAAGAGATGCAGTAACAGGAGCAGCAGATAAAAGAAGAGATGCAGTGACAGGAGCAGCGATGGCTGGGTGCCTTGCAAGCTATCAAAGGCAGAGGATCTGACACACATCCAGATGAGCAACAAAATGCAAGCAACTTAAAAGCCATTAAACTTACAAAGTTGTGTCCCTTAGATGATATTGAGGCATACCTGACAACTTTTGAAAGAGTTGCCATAGCCTGCCAATGGCCAAATCAGCAATGGACAATTAGACTGGTACCCTACCTGACAGGGAAAGCCCAACTTGCCTACAGCAGTATGGACACTGCACAGTCAGGCCCTGTCCACACTACACCTCTGTAATGTTACAGAGGGCCCAAACCATTACCGCAATGGTTTGTGTTTACACCTGTAATGTTACAGAAGGCATTTTTGTAACCATTGTTGAAACCATATATGACATGGTTTCAACAACAGTTATGAAACCAGTTATGCCTCAGTAACGTTACTGGCCATAGTGTGGATGGATGGCAATGGTCCCCTAGCGCAGCACGAGCTGCATTGTTGGACTCGGTGCCACCATAATGGTCGTGCCGCCCCGCAATGTGGACCAGTGGTACCAGTCCCTTAACAGACACCACCGTAGTGTGATCGCACTGCACTGCTCCCTGACCGTAATGATTTGCATCCGCTATCGGGCCTGAGCAGTGTAGTGTGGACAGGGCCTCAGAAAACTATGACAAGGTGAAAGACAAAATCCTGAAAAGGTATAACATCTCTGAGAGATCTACAAGCAGAGGTTTCAATCTCTGACGAGTAACTCAGTCAACAATCCTCTCTGTTGGCTTAACCAGATGAAAGATAAAAATTCTGAATCACAAGGTGGTACCTGGCACTACAGACATTTAAATTCACTGTGATACACAAATATGGTAAAAGAATAGCAATGCTGATTTTTGTCAAGATATGGCTTAGGAATTGAGGATTCTGGAGATTGAAAACAAATGTTTGAAACTGTACTGTTTGCTGTACTGTTATAAAAAGAGAGATGATGTACATGTGCTTAATTCCTGAAATCAGCAAATGTTATTAGAAGTTAATAAGTTTTGGAAACCTGTTTAATAAAACAGGTTCCCTCTTAAGGAGAATATATGTGACAGGATGGAATAAGTCCCTGTCCCATTTGTTATAGGAAAGATTTTTAAATGCAAGGATCTTTCCTTTTCTTTCTCTTCTCTGTCTGGTTGCACAGCAAATTTTCCACAAGGACTTCGGACTTCATCAGTTCAAACAGTCTTGCAATTCTTTGCCTCTCACTGTCTCTTAGCCCTCACTGCTGTCTGTTTTTCTGCCTTGCATATCTATATCAGCTAATATAAAAATATGTGCAAATCATTGTATGGAAATGTAACTGATAATGGGATCCCCTTTGTTTAGAAAATGTATAGCATTACTGTTGAAATGTATATAATTATATTTTGAGATGATTGCAAAGGGCTGTTGTAAACTAGAGGTTACCGGAGTTCACAATTTATGCCTTTTTGCAAGAACTGTGCAGGGGGGGCCTCAGCAAGCACAATGTGTTCTAGCAGCTTCTGCCTGATATTTATGAGAACAGAACACTGCAAAAACAGGATGCATGCTAAGAGTGGGGGTTGAAATAACTGATAAAAGAGCTAAGCTGCAACTGCAAAAAAAGATTAGAAGAACAAGAGACATAAAGACTAAAAGAAAACTTTGTTTTATTTTGCCTCTGTACATAATTATTTTGAACAAGTTTATTTTTCTTATGTTACTGCTACTGTAAATAAATATTTTTGGTGAATTCTACAACTGCTCCTGGTTTTTCCTATGCTTCCTGACCTGTGCCTCGATGACAAAGTGTATCCTAGGCTTGAGTCCCACCTCTGGAGACATACATAGTGTGAGTAGACATTATTAAATAAAACGTTTTTTGTCTGGAAATCTTTTTTTTTTTTTTTTAACAAAAAGGGTGCTATGGTTACTTATGTTTAATTTTGAGATATCATGTATTTCACTTGACTATGTTTAGTTTGTGTCACTTTAAATGATGTAATGGGTATGTCTTTACATGTAATTGTTTGTTTCTTGATTGGTTTCAGTGGGTATTTAAGTTGTTTGAACCCCACTACAACAACACCTCCTGAGGAACCTCGAAAGGGTGGAGTACTGCAGCATTATTGGTGTGATGGTCAGCCTTGCAGACCCGGTAATTAATGCAATACAATGCTTAAAGAACAATAGTGGTCTGCAAGTGTGCAGAGAATTCGTTTTTGACTAAATCTATTTTTCTCTGTTTCTCAGTCTCTTTTTGTTGCATTGCCCACTATTTGAAGAATGCAGACATGCTTTCCGGTTCTGTCCATGCCTGTTCCTCGTCTTTCATCACTGGTGCTGGCTGTACTGGCTCAGTTTGGACTATTTTCTGCTTCTAGTTTGGCTGCCATTCTTTTGGTAAACACTCTTGGGCTTGCTGTTGCAGGATCTATACCTTTCTTTTCTGCTTACCTGGTACAAGGTCTAGTACCACACACATACAATTCCTGGCGTAGAGTATGCATGGCACAAATTCCACTTTGTTTGACACCAGCTGTTGTAGTGGCAGAGCTCAGGAAGCATAGGCAGACCAAGATAAGTTATAAATGTTGCAAGTAGTGTTCTAATTTTACTATTAATAACAATTAAAACAGAAACAATAAAATTGTATGGAACAGCTCCTCATGAAGGCACTACAAACAAAAAACATCCTCCATCTGAGTCTCTCCCTTAAAAAACATTGCACTGATTACATAAGATGTTTTTGCCTGGCAGTTCAAACTCTGCATCCTGTTGTTGTAAGTTACATCTCCTGTTTTTCACAAAATACATTAAAACATTGTCATTTTCCTTCCTGAGGCCAGCCTGAAGAGCACATCTAGACTTAACAGGTGCAACAAAATAATGCATTTTGTCTCAGAGCTGGTTTCCTGTTGACAATTCTGTAAACAAGCTTGTGTTCCAGATTGTTTTCTAATAAACCAAAACAACTTCTCATAATCATTTAAACAATATGGTGTGATGGGTATTTCTTTACATGTAATAATTTGGGAGATAGGTTGGTGGGAGGAGATGGGCTATGTTTTTCGGGCAGACTAGATGAGCCAGATGGTCTTTTTCTGCTGGCAGAATTCTAAAATTCTATGATATAATTATATACATTTGCAAACCACGGGATCCCAGCTTCACATAAAGATTCACTTATATTTTTTAATGACAGAGAAACTAAGGGAGAAAGAAAGAATAGAAACAGCAAGTGAATGGAAGGGAGATAACAGGGGAAATTGTCAGACAATCAGAGAGGCCAATTCCTTGGTATCACAAGGAACATTTGATTGTGCAATCAGATAGGCAAAAGACATACAAGTGACAGAATATGAGAGGGCAAAGTAGATCTTGGTTTTTAACTCTCTCTGCATAACAAATGGGTTAGGGTCTTACCCAACCCCATCACAGGATCAAGGGAGGGAAAAAACAGTTCTTTAGCTACAGTATATTAGGGAAAAAAGAAAGAAGGGAGGTGGAATCATTAGGCTGAAAGAGGGAGATAGAGTAATTGAGGAAGATGGTCAAAACGCAGCCATTCTTAATGACTACTTCTGCTCTGTGTTCACAAGGGAAGACAGAGGACCTGTGCCAGACAGTGGCATTATGGTAGCTGTAAGGGGGAATCCCTAAGATGAAGCAGCAAGTATTTACCATTGAAAGGGCTCAGGAAGGGCTAACAACCCTAAAGGTAGATAAGGCCTGGGGGCCATATGGGATACATATGAGAATGCTCAAGGAATTGGCAGTGGAACCAATTGAACCCCTGATAGGGCTATTCAATAGCTCAGTTCAGACAGGTGTAGTTCCAAATGGCTGTATGACAGCAGACATAGTCCTGCTCCATAAGGGATGGGACAAGTGGCAACTAAGTAACTACAGACCTGTCAGTCTTACTTCTGTTGTGGATAATCTAATGGTGACACTAGTCAAAGAGAACCATATGAACTACCCAGAGAGCAATGGACTCCAGGATAGTAAATTGCATGGGTTCGTGGTAGGGAGGTCTTGTCATACCAGCTTGATAGTATACTTTGAGTGGGTAATAAGTGTAGTGAATAAGGGCAATGTTGTGGATTCACTCTACTTCAATATAAGCAAAGCTTTTGACTCAGTGCCTCAGAGAAGGTTGCTGAAGAAGCCTGACTGCCTGGGTATAGCAAAAGACACAGATTGGTGAGAAGCTGCTTGGAAGGGCGACAGTAGAGGGTTGTGGTTAACAGAGTTGAATCAGAAGACAGGAAAGTAATCAGTGGCATACCACAAGGATCGGTTCTGGGTCCAGTCCTTTTCAATATGTTCATCAGCAACATGGGAGAAGGGATTCAGGGCAAGATGTGCCTGTTTACAGATAACACTAAGCTCTGTTGCAAGGTAGACACTGAAGAGGGGTTTAGAGAAATGCAGAGAGACTTTCAAAGCTAGAAAGCTGGTCAAAGGTTTGCTTGAAATTCAGTGCCAAAAAGTACAAGGTGATGCACATACAAGACAAGTACCCAAGGACAGAGTACTGGATGGTGGGGGGGGGGTAAAACTGTACATGACCTCTGAGGAAAGAGACCTGGGGTTAGCATCAGGGACTCCCTAAAACAATCAAACCAGTGTAACAAGGCCTACAGTAAGACAAACAGGATGCTGGGGTGTGAAGGAAGTGGCACTGACAGCAGAAGGAAGGAGGTATTATTACCTCTCTATAGATCACTAGTGAGGCCCCACCTGGAGTACTGTGCCCAATTCTGGAGCCCTCACCTAAGGAAAGATAAGGACAGGCTGGAGACAGTTCAATGTAGGGTGAACAAAATGATTCGGTGTCAGAAGAGCAGTTTGTATGAGGATCGGCTCCAGACGAGAGAGAGGAGATATGACAGTGACCTTCAGGTTCCTGAAGGGAATGAACAAGGCAAACTGTGAGGAACTATTTAGCATAAGTATATAGGCATAGAGCATAAGTATAGGAGGCAGTATAGTACTCTGGTTTAGGGCACTGATCTACAAACCTGAAGACCTGGGTTTGAATCCCACAGCCCTTGCTTTCATACTGTGTGACTCTGAGCAAGTCATTTAACTTCCTCATGCTCCCAGGTTGCACCTGGAAACAAGTCTTGGCTTAGTGTGCCTTTCCTGGTTAAACAGTTTTCCCTTCCCTAAGTAGCAGATTAAGAACACAGGGACATGAGTGGAAACTAATGGGTGGGGGATTCAAGAGGGAAATGAAAGCATTTTATTTTACAGAAAAGGTGGCAGAGCCACAGAGTGATCTCCCAGCTGATGTGGTGGATGACAGAATTATCAATGGTTTCAAACATGGCTAGGACAGAGTAAAGGGCTCAGTGGTTGCTAAGGGTGGTAGTGATAGGTGGAGAGCATGGGGCGGATAGTGTGGGTTAGAATGGTGCATGGACAATAGGTCCCAGGTTTGTTAGAGTTTATGGGCAGACTGGATAGACCAATGGTCCTTTTCTGCCATCATTGCCTATGTTTCTATGAAAACAGGATCTCTGACCCATCTGCTCTGGCTACTTATCTCTACCTGACATCACAGTCTTGTTTGTGACATCACAATATGTTATTATGGAGATAATAACATCATAAACAGGGGATTATGATGTCAAGTGTAGAAAAGTAGCCAGAACAGACCAGAAGTCTAGAGGACAGTGATCTTGTTTTCATTCACATATTTGGAACCGTCTAGTACAGTATGCTCTGCAAGCCCATTGGTCCACACTGGGGACTAATGGGCTTACAGCCCATACTGTAACTGACATTCAGTGGGCAGCCGGTCGGTATGTGAGGGGGTAGCAGCCACCCGCCTATGAGGGGAGTAGTGGGGTGGGCAAGGGGTTCTGTGTGGTTGGGAGGGGTGGGAGGGTGCCACTGGATCACCAGGGCATTTCTTCTGGAGGGGTACCGTGATTACAGCAATGGGTGGGAGGGTTCCACTAGACCACCAGGGACTGATGGTTATGCATTTCTCAGGGAATCGGAGACTCGGGTGGGTGAGGGGACCACTAGACTAACAGGACTGGTTAAGTATTTTATTCATCGGTGTATCAGGGATGGGGGGGCCACTAGACTACCAGGGATTACTGGGTATACATATACATACACTGCAGTTATGGCAATGGGTGGGGGGGTTCCACTTGACCACCAGGGTTGTGAGTGCTTGTGAACGGTGTTCTGGGTGGGCAGGTGGCCACCCACAGCTGGGCTGCTGTGTTGCACCCCAGGGTTTTAAATAATTGATTAGCAGTTTTTTTCTTGGGACAATACTAACTGTACAGAAAGCATTTATATAGGTTTTCTAGAAGTGTTATGTTTGTTAAACACAGTGAGGCAAGTGCTATGCATTTTCACAATGTTTTACAACTTTTATGAGCAAAACGCTAATCAATTTTTAGAGTTAAATAAAACCCTGCACCCTGAAATACAGCAGTCCACCTGTGGGTGGCCGGGATTTGTTCTTACTCTGCACAGGCTCAACTTTGAGCCCCTCTATGTGGTGCAGTGCAGGGGTGCACCAGCATATGCGCCGCACATCCTGGGCTGAATATCGAGATGTGCCACATATACATGGGCACACCCCCTGCATCTGTGCTGCATATAATTACCTTGCACCCCAGCACATCGGGATTTGCACTGCACCAGGCAGTCTTTTCAATATCCTGCTGGGGCACAATGCAGGGTAGCGCCAGCGCAACTCTGTTGCGCCAGGCACAAACCCTTTGAATATCCGGGCCTCGGTGCTTACACGCTTTCCTGTCTGATATAATACAGAACCCAGAACTGAGTTCTTTCTTATCATTTCATCCTGCCTTCATGGAGCCACACTTGCGAGATTAAGGAGTGAGTAATATTAGAATATGCCCTCACTTTTTAGCACACAGTTTCTCCTCTAGTACCAATCAGGATCCAATTTATAGAATCAATAATCAGCTTTTGAAAAGCCTGAACACATTTCATCACTGATATCATTGACCCTCTCAGTTCATTAGAAAAACTAACCTATCAGGCTTGAACCCTGCTATGACATGGGAAGCCTATAAATACAGACAGATTCCCAGTATGGCCTCACTCCCAAGAAATAAAACCAAAAAGGAAAAATAGTCTGCTACATAAACCTAAACGAATCCAAAAACAGCATGGAGACATGACTCAATTCACTCTGAGCTGACCAGAATTCATTTTATTAGAAGAGGATGGTTGAAATTATAGCATCACAGATATCAACAATTTGTGAAAATGCCACTTCTTTCAAAGTGCCATGCAGTCTTAAACCAAATCTTCCTCCTAGCCCTCTGTTGAATTATATCTATTCTGAATACATTAGGTTTAAATTAAGACAATCATCCTCTTAATGTGCAGCAAAAATGATTAACCAGTATACACAAAGACTTGCTGCAAAATGCAATTTTTCTTGCAGAGGAAGCATGACCCTTGCCCCTGGAGCAGATAAGGCTTTGTTTTTGGAAATCTGCTCATGTTTCTTTCACAATAAATATTGAATTTTGCAGCAAGTCTTTGTGTATGCTGGTTAATCCTTTTTGTTGCTCAGTCATTTGCCATAGACTGCACGGCACACAGTTCCCTAGAGTGCACTGATCCTTGTATTTCCTTCTCTCATTATGCCTGTGCTAAGGGTGCTAAGCCATAGGGACATAAGACACAGTCCCAGCAAACTTCAGAAAACAGAGATCTTCCATTATCCACAACAAACAATTATAATTCGGCAGAGGGATTTGTGGATGATTTGATTTAAGACTGTTTGGTGCCCTGATGAAGTGAAATATTTCACAAAAAAGTTGACATCTGTCATGTTGTAATTTCAACCATTCTCTTTTAATAACATGAATTTAGATAAACCCAAAGTGAGTTGTCATCACCATACTGTTTTGGAAGTTGTATAATTGCATCCTCAGGGAGGAGTTGATCAAGTTGACTGCAACTTGCAAGTAGAAGTCCAAAAACTTTGTCATCTGGCCCACAGTCAAGGCATAGTAGTTACTCAGGGGGTGGCAGCGAGGCATTGGGCAGGAGACAGAGCAGGGCAAAAATCTGCCTAGACAATAGGTCTTGGGGTAGAATAGGGCTTAAAAGGGCAGACTGGAGACAATAGTGGTCTATGTTTATGTGTTTCAAAGTCAAGGCTGCAGCTCTCCTTGTTGAAATAAGAAATATAAAGTGTTTGCATCCCCCTGACATCTGCTGAGCCACTCTGAGGAAGACCTGGATAGAGGTCAAAGTACTGGGGTGTTGATCAATATTTTCATTCGATCTGACTTCATACTTCATACGTCACATGGTCCCCACTGTAGCAGGTGAGAGAGCAAGTCGATTGGAACTACGTGCTCCTGTCTTTGTCGAGAAAAGTCAGGATGCCAGGTTACATTGTGAGTTTTATACTTTAAAAAGGTATGCCTACTATGCCTAAAAGCATGTAACCTTACCAGTCAATCTTATTGTTCTTTCAGCTTGGTTGGTTGCTGCCATCTCTTTTCTTGTTTGCTCATAGGAGGAAAGCTAAAGAGTTGGCCTGTATCACCCAGAGCTGGGGAAAGCAGGAAGGCCCATCTGAATGGCTTTTCGAGAAGTGGCAGAAAGAACGAACAACTTACAACTGACAGAGATACAGAACTTTTTCTCTCTTCCATGGACTCTAATCAGGCCTAGGACTAATTTGGAGAAGTCGGTAGAATTTGGTGGACCCTGGGGAACTGCTTTATTTATTAAAACTGGCAAAAGACTGCTGAAGTTACTGGAGTTAAGGAACCTGTCAAAGCTCACTGGAGATTGCTAGAGCCCTTTGGGAAAAAATGGAGAGACTATTTTACCCTTAAGTCTATTTTATTACTTCGAAATATTTTTTAAATAATTGAAGTACTATTTTTAGATTTGCTCTAGCAAGCTGTGTGCAGTTTTAGCTTTAGTAAGTGGTATTTTTATGTGTTAACTTCTATTTGTATGCCATTAGGAACTTGTAATTTATCTTGTTTCCTCTCGTTTATGTATTTTGGATATTTTTATATACAGTGTTATAGTGATATTTCTTTTTCTTTTCTTTTTTTAATTTTCATGCCATTTCTTGGTTTGAGTCACATGACGGGGTATGTTAAATTCACTCACCTGGGCAGACATGATATGTGCATTTGCCTCCTCACTAGCAGAATGCCAGCAAAATGCTGGTTCAGTCCGTAACATGGCAATTCCAGTAAGTTTTAAGAAATGCTTGCATTTCTACCTTAGTATTTGGTAGACAAGTTTAACCGAGTCGTGGTGTGTGATTTTGGCTGACCTAAAGCATTCTACTATGGATTTCTGGTGGTTGGCATTTCTCTACCTGTGCTTGGAAGATTGTCACTGGCAGGTGATTCCAGCTCGAGTAGTATGATTGCTGGCATCGGTTTTACTTCTGTTATTCAGGGGAGTCTGCAACTGGTTAGTGTCAGAAGAAATCCCAGCAAAAAGTAAGATTCATTTTTTGTACTACAGAAGGACTTGTCCAGTACTGACGTACCTCAAAAATAAAATTTTAAAAATTATTTGTATCTTTGAGGTCTTTTTTCTTCTTCTTTTTCCTTTTTTTTCTTTCTTCTTCTTTTTTCTTCCAATTCATACAAATAACAAAATGAGTAGTTTTGAGGAGATAGGGACTATTATAGATAAAAGATCTTTACCTTGTATCATTTCAGAAACAGAGGAAAATGCAATTCTAGAAAAGTTTAAATCTAAAAGACAATTTACAGGTCCAGTAACATCAAAGACAGTTCAACATGATTATGAGTTTTTTAAACAAAAACAACTAAAATGGGATTGGCACGCTTTAACTTTAACTGAGTATTTAAAACAAAAAATGATCCCTAGAGGACTTAGGATTTTGATTGAACCCAATCTTGGTTTCACCACAGAACAATTAATGGAAAAATGGGATGGGGCAAGGAATAGATGTTCAAAAGATTTTATATTGATTTTGGTTGAGGCCCTAACTAAAGAATTCGAAAAAATAGACAAAGAAATAGTAACTTTGAAAGAAGAAGTTAAAAAACAATTCTCCTTAGAATAATTCACAACATTTTTAGATAAAGTTAACAAACAAATAGTTGATTTTGAAAATGAAATCAGATGAATAAAAATAACTAAGTTTAAAAGAGATTTGAATGACTATCGAGATGGGAAAGTATATTCTTGGTTTAAGAACAAAGGTATAAAGAATAGAATGGCTTTTACATATGACCCAGATTCTGATAGTAACGTCTATACATTTAGCTGTGATATGGATATTGAAGGAAATAGGAGTGGGAGGGGTGAACATTTTTTAGGAAGGAGAAGATACAGTGGGAGGGGGCAGACTTCAATGGGGAAAACAAACCAGAGGACACCAATTTACCCGGAAAGAACCTATTATCACCATAGATCCAGACAAAGGGGTTTCAGGAATGGAAAAAAATCAACTCCAGTATAGGGCAAGAAGGAAAACGAAAAGAAAAACAAAAAGAACCTCTAACACAAGTGGTCACGAGGTCACAAGTGAAATAGGAATATTTAACCTTTCATCTAGAAATTTAACACAAGAAGAAATCAATGTGTTGAATAAAGACCTCACCTTCTGCCCTCATGAGAAAATCAATGATTTTGAAATAAAATTAAATCTTAACAGATTTTTTAGGAAACTTAGACTTAGATATTTTTTTGACAATAACCCTATGGTTGGATTAGATCAGGAAGGACAACAAAGTAAAAAGGAATTGGGTACAAAATTAAAATTAAAATCACAATTCCTACCACCTGGACCTATTCCTCATATTATTGAATCGTATATTTATATGGTAAGTAAAGATGTTGAACAAATATTAAAAAATGAAAATAATTCAGATAGAAGGACAAAATATAGCCTTTCTTCAAAGGAATTTAGAGCATTAAGAAGTTTGGAGACTGATTCTAATATTGTAATTAAAAAGGCTGATAAAGGTGGTGGAATTGTAATTGAGAATTATTTAGAATATAAAACAAAGTGTGAGAATATGTTAAAAGTGAAGGAGAATTATTTAAAACTGACAGAAGACCCAACCACAAAATTTAGTAGTCTAATCGAAGAAACACTTAAAAGGGCATTAGAAAACAATTTGATTAATGATTGGGAATTTAAAGCACTTAGGAAAGATTTTCCATTAATCCCTGTATTCTATACACTTCCTAAAATCCATAAAGACCCTGTCCAC
This sequence comes from Neoceratodus forsteri, assembly GCA_016271365.2. Classification (NCBI taxonomy): domain Eukaryota; kingdom Metazoa; phylum Chordata; order Ceratodontiformes; family Ceratodontidae; genus Neoceratodus; species Neoceratodus forsteri. Next base: position 886,759,404 of record CM028136.1, read on the forward strand.
CCTCCGGGGAGACCAGTAGTAGCTGGAATAGGATCAGTCCTAGAACCCATTTCAATATATGTGGATTTCCATATAAAAGAGTTAATAGAATCAACTAAGTCATATTTGAGAGTTTCAACCCACTTAATAAATCTTTTGGAGGAATTCAATAAACATCATGACCTAACTAATAAATCATTTTTTTTAGTAAGTTTTTATGTAAAGGATTTATATACCTCTGTTCCTCATTTAGAAGGTTGTGAGGCACTAAGAGAGACCTTAGAACTAAATAGGGAAGCAAGTGTACCACCTAATGAGTTCTTATTACAATTAGCTAATTTAGTTTTGGCACAAAATTATTTTAGATTTGAAAAATATTTTTATGCACAGCTCAAAGGAACAGCAATGCCATCAAGTATGGCCCCATCATAAGAAAATATTTTTATGAGTAGTTTTGAGACTAAATTTATTTACAAGAACAATTGTTTTCCAAAAAATGTATTATTATGGAAATGTTTTATTGATGACATTATTGTAATTTGGGAAGGAATGGAAGAGGATCTTTTAGAGTTCCATAGTTATCTTAATAACAGTACAGAATGTCTTAAGTTCACAATAGAATATAGCAGGGAGGACATTTCATTTCTTGATTAAGTGATCATTAAAATAAATGGAGATTTGGCACAAAAATGTTTAGGAAATTAACTGATAGAAATACTATACTAAGGGCTGATAGTTTTCACCCCAAAAAAACTAGTAGAGTCAATTCCTATTGGTCAATACTCAAGGGTAAAACGAAATTGTTCATTGAATGAGGATATGGAATTTTTTGCAGAAGAAATGACTGATAGATTTATAAAAAGAGGTTATAAAAAACAAGTTTTGGATAAAGCTAAGAACCAAGTAGTTGGAAAAGCTAGAATAGATTTACTAAATAAACCTGTAAATAATAGAAACCCAGTTAATGAGAAAATTATATTATCATTAAAATTTAGGGATGTTTATTATGACATTAGTAAGACAGTTGAAAAACATTGGAAGGTTTTAGAATCAACGAAACCGAGTGAAAAAGCTTTTAGTAAAGGTGTTCAAGTTGTGGCAAAAAAGGTGAGATCTCTTTCTAATAGACTGGTTCATTCTGAACACAAAATACCTGAAGTAAAAAAACAAGTCATGTTTATGACTGAAGAACTTAAAGGCAATTATAGTTGTGGGAGGTGTATACATTGTAATAACACCTATAAACTTAAAACCATTTGGAATAGTAGTAAAAATGAAAATTATATTATTAATCAATTTATTAATTGTCAAAGTGAAGGAGTAATTTATGGCAAAAATGCCCCTGTGATGTGTTATATATAGGGAAAACAAAAAGGAAATTAAAACAACGAATAGGTGAACATAAAGGTTATATCAGGAATAAGGATTTAACGTCACCGATTGCACATCATTTTATAGAAAGAGGACACCAAATTCCATCACTGAGGTTTTTTGGGATAGAAAAAGTCAGTAAGAATAGCAGAGGGGGAGATTTTAACAATAAATTACTCCTACGAGAAGCATGGTTCATTAATTTATTCCAAACAATTAATCCACGCTATGGCCTTAATGAAACTAATGAATGGCAACCTATTTTGTAATGGACTCATAGGGCCAGATATTCAAAAGGGTTGCACCATGCTCAATAGGGTTGCACCTGCATGAGTCCAAATTTACTCCATTCTGCGATATTCAGCAGGAGGCAGTTGCGCCACAGAAAACATGCTGAGCAACAGTGCAATGCAAATGAATGCACGCTGAACTGGAGGGGGAGGAACCATGCATAAACTGCACAGCCCGATATTCAGCCGGGCTGTGCAGAGTTGTGCAAGCGCAACAACCCAACCTCGCCTGCAGGACTTTGAGCCAAAAAAAGGCTTAAGTCGAGGCCACCCACAGGTGAGCTGCTGTATTGCAGGGTGCAACACAGCAGCTGCCACCTGTCAGCTGGCCTAACCCAATTCACAAATCTGGACTGTCATATGCGGTATGGGCTGCATGCCCATTGGCTCTTGCTCTGCACCAATGGGCATGCAGCCCTACCGGGCAGTCAGTCGGCTGGCGGTGGGGTGGCCGGCTGGTGGGATGCTGCCGCCCGCCGGCTGCCGGGGGGATCGGGGTGGTGGGGCTTCATGGGTGGGGGACACTAGCCACTAGGGCTATGTTTGGGGGTGTTTTTTATCATACATACCGCCCGTGATCAGGCATTTCGGTCCACTGGACCACCAGGGATATGTACGGGAGGAGGTTGGGGAGCCACATTGATGCCCGTGATCAGGCTGGTGGGGGGGAGTACACTATGCCCGCGATCAGGCTGCAGGAGGTGTCGGTCCCCGATGGCTGCTGCCTGGCAGGGCACCAGGCGCAAGTCCTCAGGGATCGGTGCACCTACATACTAATGGCATGCAAATGGGGACATAATCACATGCAAATGGCCCCCCCTGTGCCTTGCATGAATTATAGCCCCATTTGCATGTCACCTGAACTCATTGATTTTGCACATGGGCGCAATGGTACTTGCGCCACATAGGATGAATGCTCCACTCTGTCAACTTGCGGTGGGCGCAAATTCCACTGCGCCATGCACAGTGGCTGTGGCTGGGGGGTGATATTCAAAGGAGTTGCTCAATAGCGCAACTCCTTTGAATATCGCACAGGACACACCCCTGTGCAACTATTTTGTGCAGCTCAAGGGCTTGCGCCTATGAATGGCACAGTTTGAATATCCAGCCCATAATGTATTACTTATAGATAAATAGTTTCAATTTGCAATTTTTAGTTTTTCCAAAAGAAGGACATTTTTTTAATAATTCTTTTTTTACCTTTAAAGTTATTTAGATAAAGACATAGTCTTGCATACAATCATAATTACGGTTGTAATGATGAATATCAGGAGTACCTCTAACACCAAGACTTAAGGTAACTGGTGCTGCTTTGAAGTGGGTCTGGCTCCTAGGCAAGCAGATTCTGCTTGCGTTGCACTACTGCGTTTGGCTGCCAGATTTGGAGGTGGAGTTATAGAGTGATTTAAAACAGACGTCCTTTTGGTCCCGCGTTACTTTCACCTGAACCAGACAAAAGCTTACATCTTACGTGAGTAAAAATAAGACTAGAATTATACTAAGTAGTTTGAGTGTGATAATATGTACTTAAAAAGTTTGAAATAAGCTATTGTATTATTTGGGACTTAAATGCTACGAGTGTTTCAGTGCTGGCTAAGAGATGGCAACAAAACACATGTTGAGGTTAGCGGTTAACTTCCTACAATGCTTCTACATTCAAAGTCTTAGTAAAACATAAAAGAATGTAATATTTAGACGCTTAAATGGCTAGAAACATGCTAAACAGTTTAGAGTGTGACACAATTGTTTTTAAAAGTTTGAAATTAACTATTTCTTTATTTAGGAACTAAAGGTCATGAGTGCTTTCAGCGACTTATGCTGAGTGCTTTAGCTCTGGCTAAGAAATGGCTACAAAACACATTTAGAGGTTAGCGGTTAACTTCCTACAATGCTTCTACATTCAGAATCTTAATTAAATGTAAAAGAATGTAATACTTAGACGCTTAAAAGGCTAGAAACATGCTAAACAGTTTAGAGTGTGACACAATGTATTTAAAAGTTTGGAAATTAACTATTTCTTTATTTAGGAATTAAAGGTTATGAGTGCTCTAGCGCTAGTCTTAGAAACAGTAACATAACATATTTAGAAGTTAGTGGCTAATTTTTTACTATGCTTTGGCATTCATCATCCTTAGTTTAGTTTAAAAGAATGTAAGAGTTAAATACCACGAGTGCTTTGTGATGAGTTTGGAAATGGGGTTAAAATGTATTTTGAATCTAATAAGGCTTAGGTTCATTATACTTTATATTTAGCGTTTTAGTAAGCGAGATACGAAGTCTTTGGAAAAACGGTTTTGAAATGTTTGAAGCAAAATGTGAATTTGTTTATGTTTAATTAATTTATGATATTCTTTTTATTTTAGAAAATTGTACACACAGCTTTAAGCCGTCAGTAGCATGAACCTTACCAGCATAAAAAGTGCTAGAATAAACTTATTGAGAAATAATAAATTAAGGTCAGATACTTGATATTATCTTAAATTACTAGAAATAAAGGACATTTCAATCTTAAATGAAAGATTTAAAAGTTGTTTGTAAAAGGTTTTTTGTTTTTTATTATTTGTCTAGTGTCCTCTGGTGGGAGTCAAACAATAAATGCTAAAACACACATTGTATCAGAAAACAGTATTATTAGAAAAATACAAGTAAGGCTAAATTATATTTTTCTATGAGTTTCTACACCAGAATCACAGTTTTAATAAGATACATTAATATATACAGTATATATATATATATATGTTTTGTGATGTTTACACGTTTTTATAGAAAAAAACAGTCCTTCCTGAAGAAGGGTTTACCCGAAACGTTGACATTTTTATGGACTGGAAGTCATTTCAGTATATGTGAATAAATCCCATAAAAAGAAAAAACAGTGATATTGATTAATTATTTAAGGGTGAGTGGGACAATCAGAAACCAATACCTCCTAAATTAATTTTTTGTCTTTTTGTGTAACAGATTAAGCAGGGAACAGATTGGATCTGGTTAGCAGCTATATCTGTTTGATTGTTACTTTGATATAGCAGTTTTTATAGCCTTTTTTAAATATTTATAAGTATTGTTATTTAAGTTTTTTTTTTTGTTCCTAGTGAACATCAAGTGTAGGAGACGTTGCTTCTCATACCAATATACTTTGAAGGGTAACAACAGTGATTATGTGGAATTCCTACAATTTTCTTGGATGTAATTCTTGCAGAGTGTATGACGCTTATGGTGTGCTTGGTGTCCCATTCCTTTTCTGTTTTTTGCTTCTGGTAAAAGTATTCAAGGCTAAGAACATTGGGCCACTATAAAATCCTGCAGTGATTAATATTTAAAGCTGGAATTTGATTCTGCCTACGTATATGACCCTACTTCAACATCAGCAGTATGAGAAGGGAGAGACTGGCTACACTGGAGTCTTAGCAGTGGATGATAAAATATTCTAGAACTGTATCAGGATGTGGATTATGTGGATTGCTTGGATTACTTCTCTCTTGTCAAATATTTCCACTTACTTCTGCATTTAGTAGATGTAATTTAATGGCATATAGAATTCCTCTAACTGCACTTTTTACCCTCCAAGTTATAACTGAAGCTGGTTCAGCAACTTTTCTGTTTAAAACTGCCAGGCTATAAAGTGTTAGTGCCACTTATACATTTTTGTGTAGTTTTGATCTCATTTGTGGGACCTGTTCTTGAAACTATTAACTAGCATAGTTTAAGAAGCTGATTCTGTTTGTCTGATGTATGATATACTGTACATTACTTGACAAAAATCTGTATTAAAAGAGTTTGTAGTCTAGTGTTTTACAATGGTTAACACTAGGCTGCAAAGAATGCTTAATCCTGATTTCTCTCCTTTGTCAACTGACCTGAAGTGTAGAAAAGGGTCAGTTAAATTAAGACAGACAAAGATTACGGATCACTTGGGCAATGGTCTGTGGCAAATTAAAAATACCTCAACTCCAAGAAGCCCCAAGAGAAAATCTTTAAATATAAATAATGTAGAAAAAACATCTCTAACATCAGACAGTACAGATAGTCTTTAGATAAATAATTATCAGACTGGAGAAGACATGGAAGGCATAATTGGGAAGAATTGGAAGAGGTGAAGGAAAGCTCAATTGTAACATTACAATCCTTGAGCAGTTTGCCTGCAGAGCTGGAAATTTCACCAACTTTATACTTTCCTTCAGAAAGTGATAGTTCTGCAAAAAGTAATTATTCAGACAATGCCCAAAGAAAGTATAAGTCTCCACAGAGCAAAGGGAGACATACAGTATAGGAAGTATAATGTCCAATTTACAACAAACAATACATGGCTTAAAAAGCCTTGAAAATCATGTCACACAGTTACATGCACCTGTATTTTTATGTAATCAGAACAGGAAAAGGGAAGGCGAAAACTCTGGAATTCCCGCTTATATACCAGGGGCTGGATATTCAAACTGCACCCAAAAAGTGCGCAACAGCAGGAGCAAGCACAAGTCAATTGCACACAAGTGCAATACACGCGATATTCAAACATGGAGCAAGACAAATTGCACAACCAGCCAACGTCTGAATATCGCACAACCTGCGCCATAGCGCAACCAGGAAGGGGAAGTTGAGCAGAGATAATGCGCCATAGCACAACAAAGGCAGCCCAGCTGAGCAGTCCGAGGTGCCAGCACAAGCAAAGAGACCCCAGCAGCAGAGCAATGGAACTGCACAACCAGGAGGTAGGCAGGGGTCCACCACCCATGCCACAGATGGGCACAGGGACACACTGCAGAACCAACAATGTACCCCACACCCCAAGCACAGCATAACTGGAGGAGGATGGAACAGCCACCAACCATGGGGACAAGCAAAGAAAGCACATCCCGGCCGTGTTGCTGCAGCACACCCACTGGCAAGCTGGAGTGCCACACAAAGGGCGGACCACCCCAGTGTCCAGCAGCCCCCTTGTCAGCACACCCAGCACTGTGACCCTAAGACACCACCCCATGTGCAATGACCAGCACTGCAGGAATCCCCAGGCCCCCGCACACTGCAACCCTCGTGAACCACTGAACTATACAAGTCAAACCCACCATGAGCACCCAGCAGTGGGTGGCAGCACATGGCAATACTGAGTGGAAGCCACACCACACCAGAGACACCACCCACACATGCACACATACCCATGACCATACCACCCCAGATGCCATGCACACCACTGCAACTGAGCACCAATAGCCAGCTGCAAATCAGAGACCACCATAGTATTCATATCAAAATATAAATGTAATGAATAAGAATAACAGGAACAACAAAGCAACTAAGTACATATATACAAAGCAGGGGTGGGGGTATGGGTATAAGGTAGGGGTGGGTAAGGGGCAGGGTGAACAACCGGAAGAGGAAGGTGGGGTGTGGCGATAGGCAGCTACCGGCCAGCAGCCTGCCCTCCTTCTACCTGGTGCTGTGCCCGGGGCCTCCTCCGTGTCAGACGATCCTATGCCGCTGCATGTCCAGAAGGATGGCGTGAGAATCCATGGCCACCTGTGTGAGCCTCCACAGTGCTCGCTCTATGCGATGCAGGATCTGGATACCTAGGACGAGGGATCAGAGTAAATGGCTGTGACTGTCCACATCTCTGAATCCCACCCATCATGCATGGCATACAGCCAAGTGCCCCACTCCTGTGATGGACTGAACCCACCCACAGTGACCGTGCACATGACATGCCCAACCAGGCAGCAACAGCCATGTGTACCACTGCATTCACACACTGCCCATGTCCATCACAGCACAACCAAGGCTGCCCAGTGATGTGGCTACGTGGTGGGATGCTAGTGCCACAGCCATGTGCCCAGTGCATGCATGGACCACCAGTGACTCACACACACACATGCAGTGCCACTGGACAGTGATGACTGTCACATGTTGCGTGCATGGTAGTGTAGTCCATGGACGGTGGCCGTGCCCCCCTCCCCAGCATGCAATAGCATCCATGATGTAATGACACTCACCCTCATCAAGCTGCTGCTGCTGGTGCTGCTGCGGCTGCTGCTGCTGTGGCTGTGGCACACCACCTCTGCCAGCCACCCCGGCACCGCCATCCCATGCCTCAGCCTGGGCCCGCCTCTGCTCCTCCACGCCTGTGGGAGACAAATGAAGAGAAACACATCAGTGAGATCCCAAAGCAGACAGCCCCTTACCCCATTGAGTGTGCCTGCCCACACAACCAGACCAAAACAGCACACACCTGCAAACACCTTCACAGCAAACCATAGCCCAACCCACCCCCATGCGTAGGTCACATTACACAGTGTCACCAATGCGGACAATGCCGGTGCATACACAGAACACCCACCTGGCCTAGGCACAATGCCCCTCCTGGCACGAGACCTGAGGTGCTCCAGCAGAGCACGCTTCCTCCTTTGCAGGTCACTATAGTGGTGCCTGCACTGCTCAGGAGTCCTCCTCCGCCCAGTGGCCTGCTCTAGGGCAGTTGCCACCTGCTGCCAGACATGGCTGCATGCCATCTGCAGGGGCACTCCCCCAAACAGTGTCCCATGGTGTGGCTCCACCACAGCCACCAGGTTTGCCAGCTCCAAGGCCCCCCACTGTTGAGCTCTCCTGCATGCCATTCCAGAGTTATACAGTGGCAATGGCTCTGCATACGGCAGCCGTGGAAAATGCTCGCAATACAACTCCATGAGTCCCTATCGTGCTGTTCGTACAGCGCCATCAGTCCACATCGCGCTGTCACCAAACAGCACGACAGAGCCGTACACATGCCAGACGTACAGCGCCAGGGGCCAAAGGTCGGGCACAAGGTCATGGGTCAGTGGCGCAAGGCCACGAACAGTGCCATCGGACATCTACAAGTCCTGCGCGATCGGTCACCTGCATGCCAGTGCCACAGTGGACTATTGCGCAGTTGTGCCACAGCGCCATTTGGTGACCAGCGCTGAAGTGCCACTGGCACAATGGTGGCCATGTCCGGAATTGCTGATCGTGCACAGCACGTCATCAGCATGGCAGACGCCTCCGTAAGCTACCTGGGCATGCGCAATGCGGTGCTCATGATCACAGAAAAGTGCCATTGGTCAGCCGGCTCAACCATATTGCACAACTCGCAACGGTGCGATATTCAGCCGACACATGCAAATCATCTGATCAGCCATTCAAAGGTGCAGTGGCACGATTTGCATCTCATTACAGTTGCTCCACTCTAATTTGCATGCATTGCGCTATAAATATGCGACAGTGGACTGGCTGGCCAGATCGGGTACTGCAGGTGAGAGGTGAGTTGCAAGCTGTGTGATGTTCTGGGCAATGGTCATGGGATAACACTGAGACTGCACAGTGACAGGTGTCCACTTCCACCCATACAGACCGACATGACCGAAAGCAGACCAGGTGAGGATGAAGATGGTGGGCGAAAGAGGAGGCCCACTTCACCAAGTCAGAGAAAGAGGCAATCTTCCAGGCCTACCTGGAAGAGGAGCCACTACTGAGTGGATGGCGGGGCACCCCTCAGGCCCGATGCTGCTGCATGGGAGGGCCCCGTCGCGATGGCTCCTACTGAAAGCCACCAGCACTCCATGCAGGAATGCAAGAAAAGATGGGGACAGACCGGAGACGGGTCAAAGAGAAGGTGGCAGCCCTCAGGGCGGCACGCGCTGCCACAGGTGGTGGCCAGCCAGATGTGGCAGAGCTGACCCCAGCGGAGGACCATCTGGCTGTATCAATGCAGCGTAGTGCAATAGAGGGCGTACCAGGAGGTGGATTCCAGACCGGTGGAAGCTCATCACTGCACGGTATGAAATGGTGGTGGTGTTGGGGGGGAGGTTGATCACATGCACTAACATGTTCTCACTTTCTGTTACAGATCTTGTTCGTCTGCAGGGGACGGTGGTGGTGGGACCATGCAGTGTGGAAGACCTGCCAGTGTTGGTGGAGGGTCCATCCACCTCTGCTGCCAGCCGGCATGCACTGCACCAGCATGCACGCCTGGCTGCCACCTCTGTTGTTGGTGAGTCAGGTGTGGGGGGTGCACAGCCTGTGTCTCAGCAGTCTGGCATGTGATCATGCCAGCACGCTGTGACTGTGGCTGTTGCACAAACATGCACCTTTGATGATGCAAGGACTGCAATGGGCAGTGACACGTGTGTGTCTCATAAAAGACACACAGCAGGCCAGCACATGCCCTTGGACCTAGCTGGTTCCAACGTGTGTGCCAGCACGTCAGCACAGTCCCAGGCTGTGCCTGTCAGCACCGGTGGGGCAGCACGAGTGGCTGTACAGGCCTCTGGCACTGTTGTGGCCACAGCAGTGGAACGAGTGGTCCCTGGGGCACAGCAGTTGGAGGGCCAGCAGCAGCAGCAGTCACCCACCAGATCTGGGGGTACAGGGTCCAGCGGTGGCACATGCACACCGTCTGTTGACTTGCCCACACCTGGTCCTGGTGAACAGTGCCCACCCTCAAGGGGTGTTGAGCATCAGGCCCTTCCATACCCTGGGGGACAGAATGCCGATGTGGCACAGGACCCATTGGACGAGCACACCCACCTGCTGTGGGCATCAATAGAGCAGCAGATGCGGGTTGCAACGTGTGTGGAGGCACTGTGCATGGCTGTGGAGTGGAACAGCAGGGACAATACATTGATCCTTGCAGAGATGGTCAGACTGCAGACGGATGTGACCGCCGCCATTGACAGGCTGACCCAAGCAGTGGTCTCTGTCATGGCTGCATTGGGCACACAGTCAGGTGCCCCTGTACTGCACACCCCACACAGTACGCTCTCCACACCCCGTTCCATGCATCGCGTGACACCCAGACTGTCAACGTCGGGTTCTGCTGTGGGCATCCCGAGCACACCTGGTGCAGGTATGTTCAGCGTGCTGCACACCCCTGTGCAGACAAGGTCGCAATCGCGCAGTGGGACCCCTGGTGGTCCATCAGTGCCACCCCATGTGGCCCATGATCAGCCTGCCAGTGCTGCTGGGACACGGTGGGGCCACCCACACATCCAAGGTGGCAGTGGCACAGTGCTACCTGAGTGACCTATCTCCCAGTCACGGGCCTGTCTGATGCTGCCCTGTGTGCAATGTGTGTGTCATGGTGGGCAGTGCACTGGTGGTACCCTGCCCAACACACCCGACACAGACCACCTGCACACCCACCCGACTGCTGTCCACAGGTGCGTGTGCATGATGATGCCTGCATTGTACTGTACACCAAGGTGCAAGGTTGCCCAGCATCTGACACACGTACTTTGACAGTACAGGTGGTGGGGTGGTCCGTTGATCCATGTGTTTGCCATGTCTGTTCCTGCTCTGCTGTGCACCTGCCCATGTACACTTTGTGCCTGATGTGTGTGTCCATATGATTATTCACCCCTCCCTGATGGTGTGTTTGTGCATCTGGACCCTAACACTCACCTTGCCATCATGCACCCTGTGTGGAGATGGTGGAGATTAGTATCATGTACAGGTCCATATTGCCCATATCCCTGTGTGCCACTACCATGGCACCTGTGGCTTTCCCACCCTTGCCCCAACCTTGCAATTCCTACATGCATACTCCCCCACTAGATGTCCTGTGGGGATGTCCCCACTCTCGAATCGATGGCACAGTGCAGATTGGTACCATATGAAGGCATCATGTGCTCCGCCAGGGTATGTGGTACAGACATTGATGATGCGCCCACTGGCATCACACACCACCTGGCAGTTGACACTTGAGAAACCCTTCCGGTTTCGGTATGCTGCCCCATCGGGGCCAGGTGGCATGCAAATAGCCACATGGGTGCAGTCTATCACCCCTAGCACGCCAGGCATACATGCTACCCTGTGGAACTCCTGCATGTCTGCTGTATACTCTGCCACGGTGCTGGAAAATGGATGTACTCCACAGCATGTGGCAGCAGTGCACTGAGGAATTGGATGAGGATGTGTGATGTGGCCAACTGTGTTATGCCTGTGGTGTCCCCTGTCAGCCTCTGGAAGGTACCCGTGGTGAGCAGGCACATGCAGGCTGTTACCTTTGTCTCCACTGACAGAGCATGACTTCGTCGTGAGGGTGCCTGCATCACATCACTGCACAGCTCACAAAGCCGCCTCAGTATTGCCCTGTTCAGGCGGTACCAGCCCACAATCTCTACATCTGTGTACAGCTTAAAGCTGACGTGGGCACGGTACTGCCTGTTGGGGGTGTCGCCGTCGGGTCCTTCCATGGCCACGTCCCCCTGCAGCATGCCTTCTCACCCCCTCATTACAGCTTCCATGTGGAAGCTGGCACTGTCCATTTCCCTGGCTTGTGGTCCCCCCTGGCTGTTGTTGCTCTGTTACCCCCACTGTCTTGACTGCTACCTCCACTGCACCGGGTACACCTACTGGCTTCTGCAGTCTGTGGCCCCACACACTCTCCCTTGTCCCTCTTCTCTCCTGTGCACTCCCTGGCCTGCACTGTTTTCCACTGTCGCCTTGTCTGTCTCCCTGCCTCATGTGGCTTCTCTGTAGCATTCTTGCGCCTCTTCCTTGAGCCTTTTTATTCTGGCTCATTTACGCCATGGCGCACCTTCCAGCTGCTTCACTGTTGCGCATTACGCAAGCCTTTCATTATCGCATTGCGCTCTTTATGCATGGATCCACCCCTTCGGTTGTGCATGCCTTCATTTGCATTGTGCTGTTGCTCAGCATGTGTTCGGTAGCACAACTGCTTCCCGCTGAATATGGCAGAATCGCGCATTTTTGGACTTGTGCAAGCACAACCCTATTGCGCATGGTGCAACCCTTTTGAATATCTGGCCCCAGATATATTAAGCAGAGATTTAATAACATTACTTAAAAATCAATACACCACAAACTTAATTCTGATGGAACTGCTAGGGATTAATAAACATTTGATAGAACAACTAAAAGAAGATGTGTCAAGGAATGGATTTAAAATCGAAGATATACAGAGAAAAATGGAATCAGCTGGTAAAGATGTAGATTTGGACATTATGGACAAAGGGACAAATGACCTGGCTAAGAGAGGGATTAGAGAAGTGCAGGAAGAGTTTGTGGAATTGGGGAGGGGCCTTAGTCAAGTAGCACGCATGGTAACCTTCTTGGTGGTGCTGCCCATCTATGGCATAGGAGAGGCTAGGGTGTTCTGCACCATGGGATTCAATCAGTGGTTGAAAAACTGGTGTGGAGCTCAGGGATTTGGCTTCATTGGGGACTGGGGGTCCACCTGGAGTGATGCAAGCCTATATTGGCATGATGGGCTGCATCTGTCCGGGAGGGGAACCAGGATCCTAGGTGATAGGTTTAAATGCTTCATTGGCAAGCTTTTAAACTAGCCAAGGGGGGAGGCACTGGAAAGGAGCAGGGAAATCCTAGCACCCCCAAATAATCATGGTAGTAAGTGCAGCAAACACCAACATAGAGGTGTCGATAGGGAGAAGGGCAGGGGTAAATGGAGAAAGCGACAAAGGAAAGAAGGACAGGGATGGGGCAAAAGGGAGTAAGGCCATCAGGAAGTGGAGGGTAATGAGTACCAATGCCCATAGTCTGGGCAACAAGCTTCCTGAGCTGGTGGCCTTGATGGAAGAGGGATGCCTAGATATTGTAGCAGTCACAGAAACATGGTACACAGAGAACCATGACTGGGATGTTAACATACCAGGGTACATATCCTACAGGAGAGACAGGTAGGGGAGAAGAGGGGGGAGGAGTAGCTCTCTATGTAAAGAAAGGGATAAAAGCAACTGAACAAAAGAGTAAACAGGGAGGAGAGGAGGCACTGTGGGTCACCTTGGAGACTGGAAAGGGCACCACAATCCGCACAGGGGTTGTGTACAGAACCCCATGTCAGGGGGAGGGAATGGACAAGGATATGATAGAAGGCATTCTTAGAATGGCAGAGAAAGGGGGAGATACTGTTGATGGGAGACCTGAATATGCCAGATGTTAACTGGAGCACATTTGCTGCAGCCACATCCAAGAGCAGGGCCATTCTTGATGCCCTACAGGTGACAGGCATTAGACAGCTAGTTGCAGAACCCACTCATGAGGGAGCAATCTTATACCTCATACTCTCAAACGGGGGGCAGTGAGAGGATCTCTGATCTAGAAGTGGGTTGCCATCTGGGGACAAGTGACCATCAAACAGTGTGGTTCACATTAAACTCAGCTACAGAGTCAAGCCATACAAAAGTGAGGGTACTGGACTTTAGGATGGCTGACTTTGGCAAGATGGGAGAGTGCCTCAGAAAAGCACTAGCAAACAGGCTAGAAGGAGGTGTGGAGCAACAATGGGAAATCATGAAAACTGCCATCACAGAGGCAACAAGCCTTTGTGTGAAGCAAATAAACAAATCAAAACAAAAGAAAAAAAGCCACTATGGTTCTCAAAAGAGGTGCCTGTGAAAGTCAGGAAGAAAAAGATAGCATTCCAGAAGTATAAGGAAACACAGAAGGAGCAGGACAGAGAGCTGTACCAGTTAAGGCAGAAGGAAGCAGGGAGGGAAGTCAGAATAGCAAAGGCCCAAACTGAGGAAAAGATCACCAACTCAGTTAAGAAGGGGGATAAAACCTTTTATATGTACATCAGTGAGTGTAGAAAGTCAAAGGGAGGGATAGTGCCTAATCCAATTAACAGAAGCACTCTTGATAGGGGGGTCGATCCCAGTCCTTTCACAGAAGAAAGGGTTCTGCAAGAGCTCCTAAAACTGAAGGTGGACAAAGCAATGGGTCCTGATGGAATTCACCCCAGAATTCTAAAAGAATTAAGGGAGGAACTAGTGAAACCACTGGCTACTCTTTTTAATAAATCATGGAAGGATGGTGTGGTACCCGAGGACTGGAGGAAGGTGGATGTGATTCCCCTTCACAAAAGTGGGACCAAGACAGAGGCAGGAAACTACAGACCTGTCAGTCTGACCTCTGTGGTAGGGAAAGTGATGGAGTCACTTCTGAAGGAAAGAATAGTTGAGTACCTAGAGGCCAGTGGGGCACAGGACCCAAGGCAGCATGGGTTCACAGAGGGAAGGTCATGTCAGATGAATCTAATAGATTTCTTTGACTGGGTGACCAAAGTAGTAGACCAGGGAGGGGCTGTGGATATGGCCTACCTAGACTTTAGCAAGGCATTTGACACAGTCCCACACAAAAGATTAATAGTCAAATTAACCAGCCTGGGAGTGGGTCCCAGGGTGATAGCCTGGGTAAAACATTGGCTGCACAACAGGATACAGAAGGTAATTGTAAATGGAGTCCACTCTGAAGAAAGAGGGGTTACTAGTGGGGTACTGCAGGGTTCAGTATTGGGTCCAGTCCTTTTTAATGTCTTCATCAGTGACATTGCAGAGGGACTGGAAGGAAAAGTATGCCTTTTGCAGATGACACAAAGATCTGCAACAGGGTTGATACACAAGGAGGTGTGGAAAGGATGAAAAGGGACTTGGCAAGGTTGGAGGACTGGTCAGAAGTATGGCAGCTAGGATTCAATGCAAAGAAGTGCAAAATAATACACCTGGGAAACAAGAACCCAGGGGAAGAATACACAATGGGTGGGGAGGTAGTAACAACAACAAAAAAGGAAAGGGACCTGGGAGTAATCATATCAGATGACCTTAAGGTTAGCAATCAATGTGAGAAGGCAGTAGGGAGGGCTGGGGGTATACTGGGATGTATAGGGAGAGGCATCAGCAGCAGAAAATAGGAAGTTGTTATCCCCCTGTACAGACAGTTGGTGAGACCCCATCTGGAGTACTGTGTCCAGTTCTGGAAACCTCATCTCTGCAAGGACATAGACAGGATAGAGGTAGTCCAGAGGAGGGCAACTAAAATGGTGCAGGGTCTGCAAGAGAAGCCATATGAGGAGAGACTAAAGGAGCTTAATATGTATACCCTTGAGGAAAGAAGGGAGAGGGGGGACATGATAGAAACTTTTAAGTACCTCAGTGGAATCAACAAAGTCCAAGAGGTAGCATCTTTCAGAAAAGAGACTTACAAGAACAAGGGATACAATTTAAAGATAGAAGGAGGGCAGTTCAGGGGCAATGTGAGGAAGTATTATTTCACAGAGAGGGTAGTGGATGCATGGAACAGCCTTCCTGAGGAGGTTAGTGGTCTAAAACTGTGGGAGATTTCAAGAATGCATGGGACAGACATAAGGCAATTCTTGTGGGAGGTAGGAAGAAATAGGCTGTTGGTTAACTAGGATCTGCAGCCTATCCTGTAGGTAGGGAAATGGGCAGACTAGATGGGCCTAGCGGTCCTTATCTGCCATCAAAGTCTATGTTTCTATGTTTCTATTATGGGGGAGAAAATGCAAAAATTAGGTGTGGAATCAGATACAAAAACAAAAAGGCCAAATTTTAGTACAATTATCATCCCAGAAACCTCTACTGAGACTAGAAAAAGCGATAGTAACAAAACAAGAGCAAAAAAAGGAAGAATAAAAAGAAGAAAGGGATAGAACAGGGCCCTGATGTTAACAGTATTAAAGGTACAGAGGTAAATGATTTAGAACCCAAAACTAACTTGACTACATCTAGGGAAAAGAGTGTAAGGAATATGGACCCTCTAAATCATAAGGTGGTGTGAACTACTCAAATATCAGACCATGCACATAGCATTAAAACAGAATATTTAACAGATCCTTTATTTAAAGGATTATATAACCTGGAATTGGAACTAAAATAGCTGAACAATGCACTAGGAGTGTCGCAAGGAGTAGACAAGGTAGTTGAAACACTGAAGTCTGCCTTGTGTACACAGGGATTTCTGCCCTTGAACCCTGAAAAAGAGATCAGAGAGAGTAGACCTTTTGTTAGAATTATGGGGCTGACTGACTAGCTTGACTCAGATGTACTACAGTTTTTTTTAATTAAAAGAAAATATTAATATCTTACTGAATACAGATATCCGAGAGGAAGACAGTGTCGATGCCAGACTGTTACAACTGAATCACGCCATCAAGAGTAGTATAGAGTTCATATATCTCATCAAATGTTAAATTTCAGCCAATCAGCGTGCACCATGTCATTTGACAGGTGGTTACCATAGCAACACCCAACCCCCTTTCTGTCACCAGAAGTCCCACCCTCTGCGCATGCCGTACCGCCCTCTGCACAGGAAGGGACATAAACACAGGAAAAGACATATTCTCGAACCTGGAAATGACACATAATTTCTGTTCTACATCCCTACATCCTTCCTCCTCCTGCCCCAGTCCCATCGAACCTCCATGACACCATCCAAGCTCAAACCCAAGTCCATCCTCCATCCCCTCGAACCACAACCACCCCATTCTAGCTCAAACCTGAATCCATCCTCCATCCCTCGACCCGCCTGCCACAATATCTTGGCACAAACTCTCCCATCCTCCCACCTTGTCCCACCACCACCCTTGCACCCATCACCTACCTTGAACCTGAGTCTCTCCCCTCCTGTCTCCTTGCCCCACCACCACCTACATTGCACCCTGTCACCTACCTGGAATCCAATTCTCTCCCTCCTCTCACCTTGCCCCACCATCACCTACCTGGCACCCCCTCAACCTCCCATTGCCGATCTGTGGTATGACTGCTGGATGCCTTTTTACTCGGGGGATTTGTTTTTGTTTGAAATGTACTTTGAAGCTCGAAAGACTGTAAGAACATTTGTCTCTTCAGTGTAAGGAAGTTCTTTTATCACAATGCATTTTAAGTATTTATGAAAAAACAGTGATTTCTTTTTTAATGTGAAAAAGAAAATGAGTTCTAACTTTAAAAGCAGAGACAGCGTGTGTGTGTGTGTGTGTGTGTGTGTATATATATGTGTGTGTGTGTGTGTGTGTGTGTATATGTGTGTTTTGAAGCAGATGTTTCAAGGGTTTGTAGTCTAAGTAGACTGCTTCAAGTGCTAAAGTCTGATTTAAAAACATACATACATACTCTGTGCATTCCTTTTTTCAAGCTTAAAAATAATGGAACAGTATTCTGATATTTTGAGATCAGAAACTAAATATATTTTTCTATTTCCTTTGAAAAAGATAATTTACAAGATATCTTGTTATCAAAAGCACATATTTCTATTAAATATATACTAATGTTACTGGTGAAAAGTATTCAAAGAGGGTTTTATCCTCTCTGCATTTCCTGTAAGAACATTTTATCTTTGCTATATAAAAAAAATTCTTTTAAAATAATTCATTTTAAGTATTTATGAAAAAAACAGTGATTTCTTTTTTAATGTGAAAAAGAAAATGAGTTCTAACTTTAAAAGCAGAGATATTGTGTGTGTGTGTGTGTATGTGTGTCCAGTGTTGAAGCTGATGTTTCAAGGGTTTGTAGCCTAAATAGACTGCTTCAAATCCTAAAGTCTGTTTAAAAACAGTCATACTCTCTGCATACATTTTCTTTTAAATGAATTCATCCGAAATCTGGTATTTTGATGTCAGAAACTAAATAAATTTTTCTATTTCCTTTGAAAAAGATCATTTACAAAGATCACTGCTTATCAAAAAGCATACATAGTTGTCCCTCATTATAACGAACCCCTCTGGAGCCGCATTGAAAGTTTGTTATAAGGAGGATTCGTAATACCGGTAAAAAGTGAAATTCCATTGTCTGCATACTGTAATTTGCTGTTTCAGTTGGAGTAGCTGCAGTGATGAGATATATGTCTTTAGCGTAGACCAATTCCTAATCCTGCTACTCTCTCTGTAGCGTGAACAAAGTTAGGACCAGCCACACAGCAGATCACCCGACCGCATGTCTTGCCCCCACTGCGCCATGCCAGCCCAGCTGTCCAACAACCACCATTGCTGCAGAAGCAACCACCGTGTGCACAGCGGATGCAGGCACCAGCTGATTCCCCTTATTCCAGCAGGCCCCTGGTCTTGCTTCTCACCCCCCGAGCTCTAGGAGCTGTCTCAAGCAAGCTAGCACATCCCCACCATGAATGCCTCTACAGCCATCAGCCACCTTCCACATCTAACTACATACATGCACACAGCATGCATCATTGAAGGTTAGGGGGAAAATCTCATTATTTTTAGTGCTTTTTACATGCTTCTGATGTAGTGAGGCTCATTTTATTCTGGAAATATTATTATTCTGGAAACCGCCACACAAAAAAAACCCACCAAACCAAAAAAAAAATACTGTACTGTAAATACTGCAAGTTCAAAAGCATTGTTTTTGATGGGAGCCAAGCAGCCAGTTCATTACAACCGGGATTCTTAATAACGAGATTCGTTATAACGAGGGACAACTGTATTTCTATTACATATATATTAATGTACTGGTGAAAGTATTTAAGAGCATTTTAACCTCCAGAAAGCAACAAAAAGTGCTCTGCATTACCTATGAAAAACTGAAAAAACCAGTAGACTGCTTCATGAAGACTTTTATACACTGAGAAACTTAAGAAAATTCCTATTAAAAGTTCCTATTAAACATGCCCTTCCCATCATTACAGTATAAAAAGCACATACTAGTCATTCTATGTATCACAAGAGATGACATAACTATATTTATCAATGGGATCTGTCTTCTAGAAACCTTGTGATGGTCACATAGATGATAGTTGATATTAATAAACCCCAACTATACATGCTGATGCATGCTGCTTGTCATAAGAGATGACATAACTGTATTTATCAATGGAGGATTGTCTTCCAGAAACCCCGTGCCCATCTATGTGACAGTCACATAGTGTTAGTTCATCTGGCAGGGGTCTTATATAAACCCCTTGTTGGAGATGTGCCAGAATAGCTTTCAGAGCCTCATCGAATCTACTTTATAGGATCTGAGCTGATTATCCAAGAGATTCAAGAAGATGGCCCAGAACACAGCATCTCAAACTAACATTCTGGTCATGGAACAGATGGTTATGCCACCAAATGAACAGCCAGGAGATGAAAAGCCAGAAGAGAAGTTGCCTTTCAGGCCCAAACACATGTATGTGCACTACATAAAGCATGAAAAAGAATGTCCAATTCGAATTTTGGCCAGTGGAAGGATTTGTGACATAGAAAGAAATCTAGCTGCACGGTTTGGTGAATTGGAAAAAGCAAAAACTGATCCTGATATGCTTATTGAAGAGGCACAACTGCAAGACCTTTAAGAAGAGCTAGCATGTGAGTCTGTTACAGAGAAGGATGTGAAAATGAAGCCCAGAACAGAGAGTGACATGGAGGGAGAGTCAGATAAGGATGCCAAGACACAGGCAGAAGCAGCAGCCAGCCAAGAGGCAGATGGTGACACTGCCGCGACCAGAAAGCCACAGGCTAAGAAAAGAAAAGATAAGAAAAAGCAACAGGCTAAAGAAGAAGAAAAAGATGGCAAAGCATCTTGCACTGCAGAGGTAAATTTATGTTTTGTTTTTAAACACTAAAAAAATGAATGAATGGAGACATGTGTGCAGAGTGTAACTGAACAGATGAGTTAGCAGATGAACTGGAACTTAATGAGTAACAGGACCAATGTTATTTTCTTTTTGCTTTATCAGAGTGATGGATATGGAATGCAGCAACAGTCTTATTCAGACAGCATGGATACTCGAGTCTCCACAAATCTACTGCTTGACTGTGTTTACTGTGTGAAAGATACAGATGTGGTTATTAATGAGATGTGTGAGGGTCAATATGTTAGAACGTTAGAGTGCAATAGAATGCTTGAAAAAACAGAAAACACTGTAATCACTACACAGCCACAACCATCTTTGTCTACTGAGGTTAGACGGGTTTCCTCAGGTGAAAAACCAGGCCTAAGTATTAAGCCCCCCAAAACTGACCACGATGTGTATTGTAAGTATGTTATGTACCATACCATTCATGGTGTAATTGCCACAGTGATAGAGAGAGTGATACATTGTGAAATGGTTGCTGCTTGTCCTGGTTGTGAGATAGATGAACCTAGTCAGATAAATCATACATGTATCTTTGATGATCTGACCGCTAGAGAAGCATACAAAAATGTTTCTGAAGCCATACATATAGGGCATCTCATGCCTGTGATCTTAGCAATAGCCATGAAACAACAGGGCTTAAGCATGAGCAACGAAACTATAGAATCAGTAAGTCATGTTTTAAATGATGTGAAAAGAGCCGATGACCCCATGTGCTTACTTATAGATATGTTACAATAGACAGATGGTGAGATTAGAAAAGAGGCTAGACATCTAGTCAGTAAATGCTCCTTTAAAACATTTCTAACAAGAACTTCGGGGACTCTGTTAAATTTCTAAAAAGAAATTTAGGGACTCTTTTTTGTTGTGAAAATTCATTTAACTGCTGATCTGCTACAGGTTATGTGTAAATGTTGTAGAACCCAAAGCTTCATATTTTATTTTACAGAGAACCATGCAGGATGCAAGCAAAGATAGTGTCCAAAGTCTTATGTATCTGATCATAAGCCATTACTGTGATCCTTCCGTGTTCAGGCTGCCTGACTTTGAAGCATCCCTTTCTGACTTATCTTCTGCCATGGAACTGATGTTGCATGCCCCCTCAGACATGTGGGAGGATATAGATAACTATATGAAAGAATCTGAGTTGACACTTTCAGAAAACATTACAGTGATTGTGCCTAGATTTGTAGAAAATCCTTACTGTCTTTGTAACCTGTATATATTGGTAGTTGCAGCAATGTGTGTGTCTGCTTTAAAGCAAAGAAAATAATGTGATATTTCTCATACTGTGAAAGTGGCTTCTTCAATTGTTATGATGCTCCATGAAATGAAAGAGCACTAAGCATCATGTGTATTCATCACATTTTTGCAGAATGTATCACTTACATTGTATTCAATAAATGTGATGTAGCAGTCATTTTTTCTGAATAAAAAAGTGACACGCTAATCTGTATAAAGTGTATTATGTGTTTTCAGATGGAACGTAATGGCATGCTCCTAATATTCCAGTCACTCTTGATGGCTACAATGTGCCATGTGATAAAGGACATTTTAAAGACCCCTGTTTACTTTGGAAAGTGCCATGCATTAAACATATGCTGTGACAGTGCTGCACCTTCACTGGCAGAAAGGACAATGACTGAGATTAAAAGTATGCCCCCAATTATGTGGCATATGTATATCGATGCAATGAACAAATAAAAACCCACACAGACATATGTAAGGTGAATAGCATTTTTGATTCTGCAACAGTACCCCTCACAGATCACCCTGACTATTTGGAGTGGTGCATGGCACATGTGTGTGTTTTGTACCTATCTTGTCACCAGGGGGGAAGTGGATGAAACCCTTGCTTGTGTGCAACATGCAGCCCAAAAGTTACTGTCTCTGGGTATGGTAGAATGTGAAAGAATCTGGTCATGTAGAAACAGGATATTATGTAATCATTGCATGCATACTATGTGTTACGGGTATATACATGCTCTTTAAAACACTGTTATGGCTTTTGTATCTAATTAATAAATGTATCAGTTTACGTTTTGTATGTATGAATAAAATATCAGACATTGCAGTTTATGGTTGTCATCGAATTTTTAAGAAAAAAGAGCTCACACATACAATACACATACATCATTTTATGGGTGACAAGAGGTTGGCTAGTTAACAGATGTATTTTGGTACTGATGAAAGAAGATGACTGATTGACTGCTTCAGAATATATATTTGAATGCAAGAAAAGTGGGCAGTTTTAGTGGTGTGACTCAGTTATATAAAGCTGCAAAAGAAATTGATAAAACTGTGACCAGGAAAGGTGTTGCAGAATGGCTTGCCAAGCAGGAACCCCTATCGTTACACACAGACCAGCAAGGAATTGATTTAAGAGAAATCTGTCATTGTTTCTTTTATGAATGGCAATAGCAAGCCGATTTGATGATATGAGTCAAATATGCAAAGCACAATAATGGGTTTAAATATATAATGATGTGCATCAATGTGCTGTCAAAGCATGCCATGGGTAGTAGCTTTAAAAGATAAAACCAAGCCAAGACCATGATCTGAGCCTTTACAACAATTTTTAAAGAGGAGCGCATACCTGAGAAGTTGCAGACTGATCAGGTAAGAAATTCTAAATGCCTCCTTAAGGGCATTAATAAAACAAAATAAAATACATCATTGTAACAAATAATGAAGTTGAGGCTAGCATTGTAGAATTGTTCAATAGAACTTAATGACCCCACATGTGGCGTTACTTTTATTAAAACATGTGGAAAATATACTGATATGTTGTCAGTACCTGGTGCACAGCTATAATCATGCCTCACAGAAGCATTACCATGACCAGTGGATGTTAACCTTCCAGTGCTCTAGGGATATGGAAGACCATCTATGGCAAAACAGTTCTTGGAAAAAATAAAGGTACCCTTCAGAAAAGTGAAAGCGTGAGAATATCTAAGCTGAAAGGGTGTTTGAAAGGATATGAACAGACATATACAGATGAGATAGTTATTGTGAAGGAGGCCTTAAAACACTGAGACCCACCTATAAGCTAAAAAGAGCTATCAGGGAAAGACATCAAAGGTACTTTCTATGCAGAAGAGTTGGAAAATTGAACCAGATGAGGACTGAGTGTATAGGATGCAGAGAATCCTGCAAGAGAAAAAGCATGGCAGAAAAACTTGGTATCTGGTAAAGTGGCTAGGGTGGCCTGATAAATTCAGTAGCTGGATCGAGGCAACACAGGTTTGGGACATTAGAAGTGGATAAGATTTAAAAATGCTCAAAAATGGCTTTTATATCACCTTGCCTAGCAACACCTCACACAACTTTTTCCCCAATAATACTATATCCACTTTTACAGTAAAGTTACCACAAATGCTGGAACTGTCTGCAGGGAATGGGAAGTGGGATTACAGAAATTCAGTACCCCTCATACCTGGGACAGCACGCCCTACACAGAAAAAACAGGTTCAGTATGCTCTATCAGCCTCTAAGCGTACCATAGTAAAACTCACCAACCAGCCCTTTGTTGAGTCAGAAGCATTGAAAATTCCATCAGGCTATTATCCTAACATGGCGAGTGTTATTAATCAAATTAATAAAAGCATATTTTAAGCAAATGAACTGCCAGTGGTTTTGGAACAACAAGGCATTGGGAGAGAAATAAGCATTGACAGCGACATCAAATGCATTCTTTTTATGCACGGGCAATTACAGTACCTTTTGGGTTTTAGTAGACTTGAGGTACAGTAGGTGTAGGAAAGACTCTAACAAAGAACCCTACAGATATTAATAGGGTTTTACACATTATATATCTACATGACATTATCACGCATGAAATAGTGGGCGACAGTCTGGTACCCTCTGTTGAATCACGTACCGCCAAAGGCCAAGACAATGAGATAGTGCCCGTGATCTATGATAAACCCATTATCAAACAGTCAGTAAACATCAGATTAGTGAAGTCACTATTGAAATAAAGAATGATCAAAATGATTGTGTGCCATTTCAATTTGGAAAGGTGATCGTGAGATTGCATTTCACCCCAGAGTACTTTAAAATTTAAACAAGGATGATGATTATTCAACATTATGGAGACCCTGCCTTGTACAGAAGCTATTACAAGGCACAGAGCAGGATACAACCTTCCGGGCTTTCATGGACTTCCTACTATGTATGGTTCTGGTATAGGAGGATGTTCATAGTCTGTTTAGAAAAGCAGTTCCATTTTTAAGAAAGGGGTTCAAAGATGCCAAACCATCTACAAACAGCTGCTAAAAATGTCTCAAAGGATGTTGTAGGGCATGTGACTAAGCGTTAATCGCTCAAAGGATGTCAGTAGGTGATAAGACCACTCCAAGGGTGGTCCAGGGCTGATTGTAGTCCAAGAGAAGTAGAAAGAAGCACAAGTACACCTTCACTTCTCATTGGACCTCCCACTATTTTAAAAGCGTGTCTCAAAGCGCAAAATGTCACATAAAGAAAGAGGTCAAAGTCAAAGGACCTTGAGGATGTAAAAACATAGCGATTTATTCTAAAAACACAGCTTTCATGCTGTGGTTCTGAAGAATGCACAAAATCAGAACTGGACTTGTTTGTCGTTGCTCCCACACAGACAAGCATTGAAAAAAGCATTTATGTAGAGATACCCCCTCTGGCTGCCCTTTCAGAAAACTCACCAATTGAATTTGATATAGCAGGGAATGGTGAAGACTATTTGAATCTAAACAACATGCTTCTTTTACCTGGTTTGCCAAAATCACTAGGCGGATGGTGGTGATATACCTGCAGCGGCAAAGTGGGTCTTATAAACTACCCAGTGGCCACCATTTTCAGTCAGCTAGATGTGGCTAATCGGTGATCAACTCATCAGTCAGAGCAATAAATATTCGCCTACAGGGCTATCACAGAATCTATGTTGAACTTCGGTGAAGAGACCTTTCTACACAATTCACGGCAGGATTATTTTACAAAGAACACCCTGGAGAAACACAAAATCACCAGACAGGGCGGTGACAATGTAGGGTTTAATAAAAGCTCCTTCCACACATCTCCTGAGAGCGGTAGAGCTGCTGGACATTTGCACACAGACTTGTTTTTCAAGAGAAACTGATGCTGAATGGTATGAATATTAAATTAAACTGACACACAACAGGGACAGCTTTTGCCTGATGAGTGGAGATACTGAGCTTTATAAGCTAAAATCATAGCCACCTCTCTGTTTGTCAAAATGGTTAAAGTGACCCTAGTAGTTCGTCTGGGACACTCAGAAGCCCTGCTGACCTCCAATGCTAAATACCCTATAGACAAAGTGGGGATGAAAGTGTTCAGCCTCCCACCAGGTAACAGGGTCTGTAACCAAGATCATTTGTTTTTGGGACAGTTATCAAAAATGATGGTCATGGGATTTGTTGACAATGATGCTTTTAGCAGTTCCTACCTCAAAACCTTTAACTTTAAACATCATAACATTAATTTTGTGGCTCTGTATTTGAACGGTGAACAAATCACTAAACCTCTGCAGCCCCAATTTTAGAAATGGAAATGCTGTGAGAGAATATTTTAATCTGATACAAGACAGTGAGGAAAAACATGAAAGATCAATCATTAGTTGTCAACTGTCAGGAATTTACCCAAGGGTACACACTGTTTGCCTTTGATCTCACTCCAGGACCAAGAATGTGCTGATTATTACTCTTTAATTAAAAACTGGGAACCTCAGAGCAGAGATCAGATTTGCAGAAACCCTTCCACAAACAGTTAATCATTGTCTATGCTGTGTTTGATAAGGTCATTGAAATAAACCAGATAAGAAATGTTATTTTTGATTATATGTGATAAACCATAAAAATGAACACAAAGCAGCTGGAAAAATTGTATCAAATGACTCACACATCTGTGACTGCTTTCTGGGTGTGTTTCCTTATGATCTGCTACCCAAGAAGAGACTGAGAAACCTTCTGGAAGCACTAGTCATCAATACTGACCCCCTTGACCTCCTACAAATAGCACTGGTTAGCTGCATACATTTCAGAAAATGGGGCTGGGAGTTCTTTGATAACTACGGTTTTATCCTGTAATTATACAAAGTTGAGGTATTTTTAAACAGAAATAAAAAGACCATTCTATACAAAACACACAGTTGCAGATACCTTCTCACCACCTATGGATTTCACTACATCTTTTCTTACCACGGATGATAAGGACTTTCTTATGTTCAAATTCTAAATATGTACTCTAATGATTGCTCAAAAGATGACACCATGGTAACTAATTTTGTACATAGCCTTTCAGACATTGAAAATGTCCAGGGCCTGTATCAGTGGGATAACATGTTCAGACTTGTTTATGCCTGTAATGAATTTAAAATATACAGTCACCCATGAACGATACAACCATCATTTTATAAAATCATATATACCCTCATGATCTCTGTGTCTTTGTTAGTTTTGCTAGAGGAATGTAAATTTGCAGATATGTAATGTCTTCAGTAATGACATGATATATAAAATATTAAGAGGTATTGGTAAAACAATGACAGATAAAATCATAGATAGATACAGAAAACTAAAAGCCTCTTGTTAAAAATGCATTACATGTGACATACCACTAAACTAGGATTATGATATGCCCTTACTAAAAAACATGATTACATACATAAAAGATGAGGTGGCTAACATGTATCAGGTATACACCTTTTGTAAAAAAAAATACCCATATTCAGATGAGGTAGGATGATAACATACATCACTGTTAATACCTTTTGTAAAAAAAAAAAAAAAATATTCAGTACATATCGGTCACTAAGGTATATGATATTCACATTTATACAGGGAGCCAGGCAGGTTTCTTAAATATCTTACATCTTTGGGTGTCACTGACCATTTGCTAAGTGGAGAGGTTCAGGGCCTTTACATCAACTGTTTAGAGCACTCAACATATCTCCTGTTTGTTGAATGACCAAAGATAGATATGGGTATGTTAGCCTCTGCACCGCTTTTGAAAACACATCCACCTTTGGCACTCTTTGTGGTCAGGATAGCATGAGTGGCTGTGCTAGCCATTACCAAATCCAACCATATGTGACCCAGAAACAACACTACCCTTATACATCGAACCCCCATATTATTCCAAAAAGAATATTCTTGTTCTTTGTCATTTGCTTTAGTAATATCTCAGTATTTTTTAGACCTTTGAAAACACTGTTCAAAATATATTTTCATAGAACTTGTGACAAAAGAGTCTAAATGAGGGTTATCAGAAACTGCCTCACTCTTAGGCATATGTAAGGTCAAACTGGTTTCAGCCTGTTCTCTTGATGTACTAGAGTGATAACATTTCAACACTGCAAGTACAGCTTGGCTTTGTCATGATCTGATAAATCAGTCAGTGATAGTATGAGTCTCATTTCTTATCAAGCTATAGGCAAGCGACTTTTCATATCCTCATCAGGATAGTTTGTTTCATGCAGTCCAATTGCTGTTGAGGTACCAGATACATTTCTGAGTAAAACCAATATCTGTTAGCAGCAGGACCAGTAATCAAAGGAATAGCAATTCCAACACCGTCCCTATGAATTAGCCTGTCTGGTTTACAATCTTTTTTCTTTTAAAAGGCACTTTTCTGTTGTAAATTTTTTATGACTCTACCCTTTTTCTCAGAAAAGCTAGCTGTTTAACCAACAATGGTATATTTTCTCTCAGGGTGTTTAAAGCAACCTCTGCAATGACGGATATAAGTCATCAGAGACTGAGCACAATCAGCTTTTCTAAATAGGAGGTACTCTGACAAGTAACTTTAAAACAGAGGTTTTCTCGCAAGTCTTTAGACATAATGACAATACAGCATAATGTATTTCTAAAACCAGAATGTGTTTTTCAAGGCGTAAGCCACAGGCCAGTGAGGTGGAAACAACCACTGCACACGCCTGTATTCATCTACGTACCAGCTCCTTAAATCAACAATAAATAGCTGTACATTTTTTTTGGCATCTTCAAAAGCTTCTAAAAAAATTTGGTCTGACTCTAGTACATCTGTCTGGCCAGTATTTGTATCTGCAGCTTGTGTCGTGGATTTTTAAACAGGACCATATATTTGGTATTAAGCATGATTGTCCGGCTTTTCTTGCCTTGACAAAATGCATTCTGTACAATTAGAAATATTGTTAACTGTTTATGATGGCTGTACTTCATAAACCCATACTTGACTTCACTATTTTGACATGGAGGTCCATTAATCATCTATAACAGCAAAATACACCTTCCCGGGATAAAGAGATCATCATCAGCGAATGATGTAACCCCTCCACAAATTTAATCTGTGAAACTTTAACATCAGTTCATTATCAAAGGTTGCCAACAGCTGTAAAACCAGACAATATTTTCAGGTTTATGTGATAAAGTGGTATCATAATTTTCCAACAACTGCTTTATGAAGAAGCTTTTCCCACTGTTAGATGGGCTGGCCAACAAGCAAGTAAAGGGATGCTGATAACCTGATATCTCCTCAGTGGAGACCAAGAAGAATGCTGAGGACATCCACAAGGGAGATCCACAGAAGGGTGGCAAGGGACACCACAGGGGAAGGAAACAGCTTCTGAAAGGGGACTCAATTGTTAGAGGGGTAGACCTGGAGAAGGGAGCGAAGAGGGCAGTAAGGTGCCTGCCTGGTGCCATGGCTTGGAGGGACAAGAAGTGAATCCTCAGGATTGCAGAAGCAGCATCACAGGAGAGGGAACTAGATATCATTGTCCACCTTGGGACAAATGACTTGCTTATGCATGGGGTCAGTGCAGTGCAGGATGAAACTGTGGAGTTGGGGAGGGGTCTCAGACAGGTAGCAAGCGCGAGTTACCTTCTCAGAGGAATGCTGCCAGTCCATGGCAGGGGTGGGGCTAGGCTACACACCATGCAGTTTAATGAATGGTTGCAAAACTGGTGGAGAGCACAGGTTTGGCTTCATTGGGGACTGGGGTACACCTCAAGAGATGAAGGGTCTATATACTGGCACGATGGTTTGCATCTGTCCTAAAGGGAACCAAGATCCTAAGTGACAGGTTCAATTGCTTCCTTGTGACTTTTAAAACTGCAGCCATGGGGAGTGACTAAATAAGAGGCAGGAAATTTCAAGCCTCCCCACAAAACATGCCAGGTAGTAAGGTAAACACTGAGGTACAGTGCTCAACAGAGGCGGGACAGGAGTAAAATGAAAAAAATGAAACAAGGGCAAAAGAGCAGGGCAGGGAAGAAAGGATAAAGCCAACATTAAATGGAGGCAATGAGTACCAATGCCCGTAGTCTGGGATTTAAGCTTCCTGAGCTAGTAGCCTTGATGAAAGATGAACAATTGGATATTGTGTGAATCTGTCAAAACATGGTACATGGAGAACCATGAC
Organism: Neoceratodus forsteri; assembly: GCA_016271365.2. Lineage (NCBI taxonomy): Eukaryota > Metazoa > Chordata > Ceratodontiformes > Ceratodontidae > Neoceratodus > Neoceratodus forsteri. Next base: position 886,788,783 of record CM028136.1, read on the forward strand.
TGGGATGTCAACATACTAAAGGCTACAGTCTACTAGAAGGGACAGGTGAGGGAAAAGAGGAGGTGGGTAAGCTCTATACATAAGGAAGGATCAAAGCTATAGAACTACAAAGTAAGGGGAGGACAAGAGGCAATCTGGGTCACCTTGGAGACAGGAATGCATCGCAATCCACACAGGGTTGTATACAGACCCCATCTCAAGGGAGAAATGGACAAGAAAATGATAGGACATTCTCAAAATGGCTGAAAAAGGAGATACTGTTGATGGGGGACCTGAATATGCCAGATGTTAACTGGATGACATATACTGCAGCCACATCCAAAAGCAGGGTCATTCTCAATGCCCTGCGAGCGCAGGCCTAGAACAGCTAGTGTTGGAACCCACTTGGGAGGGAGCAATACTAGACCTGGTACTCTCAAATGAGAGAGGATCACAAATTAAGAGTCAGTAGACATCTGAGACAAGTGACTACTGCACAGTGTGCTTCACAGTAAGCACAAACATGGAGCAAACCATACAAAAACAAGCTTACTGGACTTTAGAAGGCTGACTTTGGCAAAATGGGTGAATACCAGAATACACTAGCAAATGGCCAAAAGGAGGGTGGAAGAACAATGGAGAAAAATCAAAACTGCCACCATAGAGGCAACAAGCCTTTATGTGAAACAGATAAAAGAAAACAAAGTGGAGTAAAAACCACTATGGTTCTCAAAAGAGGTGGCAGAGACGTTAAGGAGAAAACTGCATTCAAAAGTATAAGGAATCACAGAAGAGAGCACAACAGGAACTGTATCAATTAAAAGCAGAAAAGAAGTGGGAAGGCAGTCAGAATAGCAAAAGCCCAAACTGAGGAAAAAATAGCAAATTCAGTTAAGAAGGGGATAAAAAACCTTTTATAGGTACATTAGGGAGCATAGAAAGGTTAAGGAGGAATAGTGAAGATTAATAAGGGAGAGGCGGAGGTGGGCAGAGGAGACAGTGAAAAGGCAGAGATACTGAATAATACTTTTGCTCAGTATTCATAAAGAAGATGAGGAGGAGTTGCCTAAACCAGACAATAGAAGCCCTTTGGGTAGAGGTTGACACAGTCCATTTGCAGAAGAAAGAGTCCTGAAAGAACTCCTCAAAACTAAAGGTGGACAAAGCAATAGGGGCCAGATGGATTCACCCCAGAGTCCTAAAAAGAACTAAAGGAGGACCTAGTGACACCACTGACCACACTTTTTAACAAATCATGGCAGGATAGGTGGTACCTGAGGACTGGAGGAGGCAGATGTGATTCCCCTTCACAAAGTGAGAACAAAGGCAGAGCAGAAACTGCAGGCCTGTAGTTTGACCTCAGTGGTAGGGAAAATGATGGAATCACTTCTGAAAGAAGAATTACTGAGTACCTAGAGGTCAGCGGAGACAGGGACCCAAAAGCAGCATGGATTTACAGCAGGAAGTTCATGTCAGATGAATCTAATAGATTTCTTTGACTGGGTGATAAGTAATAGAACCAGGGGAGGGGCTGTGGATATAGCTACCTAGACTTAGTAAGGCATTTGACACAGTCCGCACAAAAGATTAATAATCAAGTTAGCCAGCCTGGGATGGGTCCCAGGGTGGATAGCCTAGGTAACCAAACTGGCTGCACAACATGACACAGAAGGTAACAGATGAATGGAACACATTCTGAAGAAAGGGGGGTTATTAGTAGGGTACCTCAGGGGCTCAGTACTGGGTCAGTCCTCTTCAACATCTTTATAGGTGACATTGCAGGAGGTCTGGAGAAGGTATGCCTCTTTACAGATGACACAAGATCTGTAAAGAATTGATACACAAGTGAGGTTAGAAAGGATGAGAAGGACTTGGCAAGGTTGGAGGAATGGTCAGACATATGCAACTTAGATTCAATGCAAAAGTAAGTACAAGTAATGCACCTGGGAAACAAATACCAGGAGAAGTACACAATAGCAGGAGGAATTACTAACAACTTAAAAATTTAAAGGGACCTGGGGTAGTCATATCAGATGATCTAAAGGTGGAGTAAGCAATGTGAGAAGTCAGTAAGGAGAGCCAGGGGATACTGGGCTGTAGGAGAGGAGCATCACAAGTAGAAAAGGGAAGTGGTTATCCCTCTGCTAGACAGTTGGTGAGACCCCATCTGAATTACTATATGCAGTTTGGAGACCTCATCTATGCAAGGGACATAGACAGGATGGAAGCAGTCCAGAAGGGCAGCCAAAATGGTGCAGGGGTCTGCATCAGAAACCATATGAAGAGAGACTGAGAGAGCGTAATACTATACCCTTGATGAAAAGGAGGACAGGGGGACATAATAGAAATGCTCAAGTACCTCAAGGAATCAACAAAGTCCAGGAGGGTAGCATCTTTCAGAAAAAGAGATGTAGAACAAGGGCACAATTTAAAGATAGAGGAGGGACGGCTCAGGGGTAATGTGAGAAATTTTTTTCATGGAGAGAGTGGTGATGCATGGACACAACCTTCCTGGGAGGTTGTTGGGTCTAAAACAGTGAAATTCAAACATGCATGGGACAGACATAAGGCAATTGTAGTGGGAGTGGCAGGAAGTAGGCTGTTGGTTAACTAGAATCTGTAGCTTATCCAGTAGGTAGGGAAATGGGCAGACTTGGTGGGCCAAGTGGTCCTTATCTGCCGTCAAAGTCTATATTTCTATGTTTCTCTGTTTCTATTTTCAGTCCTCAGTATCCGTAAAGAAGTGTTCTGAAATCTGATTGTAAAACTCGTTTATCATAAACTACTCTTTGGTTCTTGGACAGCGTTCTTGTTTCAAGGGACCACTGCTTTTTTGTTTCTAACTATGCTAACAGGTTGCCTCACTGTGATTTCTTTAGATATCTTTGACCCTGAATAATCAAAATCAGATATTTTAAGCTGTCAAAATTAATGTGTTCTGATTACCACATTAGAGTAAAGCCTTTCACTTTAACCACAATTTGTCCATCAGGACATACGTCTTAAGGACCTGCAGGCACAAACTCGTAATGTGCTCATCTGGAGGAAGCTCACTAGTCAATTCCCCTAAATAGTCACCTAGAGGGGGCTTCTGGTCACCCGGTCTAGACACAAAAATGACAGAGTCCGTCTCGTGATACAGACACCTGTCCTGTAACTTATCCAGCAGTTTGTAGAGTTCTAGTCTGGCATATGCAGTGGTGAAACTAGCTATGAATATGTTGACGTTGTTAGAATTTGGGTAGTGGTCTCTGGTATATTTCCAGCATAAACACGCTGTTTCATCATCAATGAACCAGCATGAGGGCCACATCATAATAGGGGGCAAACACATACTGGAAAAGCTTGACGGGGTCTGATACTAAACTGGTGGTGGGCAAATTAACCCTCTGTCCAAATCTCTCCCAAAGAGAATACAGTATAAGAACAGTTTATATATCTGTCTCTTTGCGGGGTTAACAGTGATGTCAGTGGGGTTCAAATGCACATTTTCTCTTTCAAAATACTGCTGTATGTACCTGACATTATCTGCTTCATTTTTTACCCATGAAGGGAAACCAGATGCCTCTTGCTTGCCTTTCAGATGCAGTTTGATGTAGTCTGCAAACAGTTCTGTTGATGACTCTCTAAAATGCCACACTTCATAAATTTTTTAAAATATTGTACCCTTTTTCCAGTGCCAGGTTTAGTTCCATGGTACAGTAGGTACTAGACAGTGCCCTTTGTTCATCATTGTGTATGTTGCGGTGTCTGAACTTTGTCTTCTGCGCGTGCACGACATAATGTGAATACAAGTTTTTTTCCAATCCTGGATGGCAGCACTGGAAAAAAGTGACCTCTGGGGCGTAAAACTTTTATTTTTGCCAAACCAAAGTACTGACTCACGTCAGCAAAGTTCTCATAAATGATGGCAGGGTGATCCACTGGGTACTGTTTAGTTTTGTTGACAAAAGTGTACAGGCTGGTAAAATCATAATAGCAAATTGTCTCATTGGGTTGTATCTTATAGTACAGAGAAATGGCATTTGTTCATCCCCCAAACAGTGACTCTCTAGGTTCGAGAGGTTGGGGTAGTTCCCTGTCCCTCAAAAAATCAGGCAGCCCCTGATCTGTGGCCAACATTTCTCTCCACTCGTGTTCCCACAGGAATCTAATGGCAAACCCCTGACTTTTTAAAAAATTAACCTTGTGCATGGTCCGATATAATAACTGCCCAAAAGTCATACCTGTCATATGATTTTGATCTTTTTCACAATAACAGATGTTGCAGACATGAACAAAACACCCGTTGAATTCAAAGGCATTGGGAACCCGTGGTGTCGAGCTAACCATCGAGAAAATATGGCCTCACTGTAAATTCCCCACCCCATAGTGCGTGCTGAATAGCAAGGTTTTCTTTCTCTGTTATGTACATTAACCACTGTATCGCAGGTGTGGAGAACCTCTTTTGCAGGCCGTGGTAATTATCTGGGGATAGAACTGCGAGTGTGTGTGTTCTTTCAAAAACATGAATCTGTATGTGGACATGCAGACAGATGCTATGGTTGTATATTGAAAGGGATCTAAACAAACCTCTTCATGCTCTAAAATGTCATCATCTGACTGTTTTAAAACCTGCATGGTTGTCATGTTCATCACTTCTTGTCTAAATTTGTCACAGGCTTATCGAAGAATTTCAGCATCTAACTGACAACAATAGCGAAGCTCTTTTTTCAGATCAAATTCTGTATGTTGGTTGACTAGGTACCATTGCATGAACTCTGCTTTTTCTCTAGGCATCCTATAATTTACCCCATAAAATTTGGCATCAGGCAGGGGACCTACATAGTTTTCATTGGCCTTGGTGTTAAAAAAATGTGGAAAGTACCCTTTAGCAATCTCATTTTCAAAGCCAAATACGCCTGGGATTTTAGACAAATGCATTGGTATGAAACACAGTGAATCTATAAATCTAATGTGTAGTGCAGATACCATCATGGAGAGCAATTTCCCTCCTTGTGTGAGCAATTTGATACCAATTTTTTCCTTGACTAGCTGACGAACAATAAAATAGCTGTCATAGCCTTTGGCATTGTGAGCTATAAATGTGTAGTGTTTGAATGGTGTATCTATAAAGTGCCTGACAAAATCTTTCACACAATCATCTCCTTCAAATGCCCAACATCTGCTATCATCCAGTTGCTTGGCATAGACATAATTTGGTGTGTGTGTGTTCCTGTTTCTTGTCTGGCCTCAAAATCAAACACTATATATTTCTCAGAGGTCTTCACTTGTTTCAGTGGAGACATGCAACACAAATGTTTGAACATATGAACTTATGAACATATGAAATTTGCCAGCAGATAAAGGCCTAGAGGTCTATCAAGTTTGCTCGAATGTGCAGCTAGCACCCCTTATTCTGCAGCTGCCCCCCCCTTCCACCCTTCCCCTTCATTAACCCTCCCCCTTGTCCTGTCCCATCCTCGTTTGAAGCAGTCCACTGTTCTACTGCATACCACTTCTGCAGGTAATGCATTCCACCCAGCCACCACCCTCTCTGTAAAAAGTGTCTCCTCATCTCCCTCCTGAACCTTCCTTGCTCAGTCTCATATCATGGCCCTGGTGGCCCTCCCTCCTTACTTTGAACAGCCCCTCTGTACCTGTCTTGTTTATTCCTTTCATGTATTTAAAGGTTTCAATCATGTCCCCCTGTCTCCTCTCCTCCAGTGAGTACATATTCCAACTCCTTCAACCTCCTCTCATATGATAAGTCCCCAGACCCTTAATCATCTTTAAGCCCTCATGCTGCTCCCTCCAGTAACTTAATGTCCCTCTTCAGATCAACGCCAGAACTGCATGCAGTACTCCAGGTGTGGTCTAACTAATGACCTATACAGTGGCAGAATCACCTCCTCCTCCTTGAGGATATACCCCTTACCAATACAACCCAGCATTTTGTTGGCCTTTGCAGCTGCCTTCCTACACTGTGCCGAGTTGTTCATTGACCCTGTGATTAGCACACCCGATCCTTCTCCTCTCTGTCTGGGCTAGCTGCACTCCCCTAGCTGGTAAGTCCTCCTTGGGTTCTTCATCCCAAATGCATCACTTTGCACTTTTGGCATTAAAGCCCAGTTGCCAGGTGTCTGACCAGGTTTCAAGCTTTGCCAGATCATCCTGCAGCCCTGCCATCCCCCTAGGTCATCCACCACAACCTTGGTATCATCAGCAAACAGACTGATCTTGCTCTTGATGTCCCATGATATGTCTGCAATGAATATCCCAAACAATACTGGTCCCAACACCGAGCCCTGTGGGACACCACTCGTCACTGCCCTTGGGTGTGAGGCTCCCCACCACCACCACCCTCTGTTGCCTTCCTGCAGCCAGTTTCCTACCCATCTCACCAGCATTACCTGCCCCTGTGCCTACTAACTTCCTTCCCAGCCTTCCATGTGGCACTGGTCAATGCCTTACTGAAGTCCAGATACAGGACATCCACTGCATGTCCCTGTCCAGTTGCCTAGTTACAGTCATAGAACCCGACCAGGTTGGTTTGGCAGGATCGCCACGTGTGAAGCCATGCTGTCTGCTGTCCTGTAGTCCTTTGGCATCTGAGAGGCCACCAACCTCTCCTTCAGGATAGTCTCCATTAGCTTACCCACGATGGATGTAGGCTCACTGGTCTGTAGTTTCCGGTTCATCCTTGGGGCCACTCTTGTGGAGGGGCACCACATGAGCCATCCTCCAGTCCTGAGGTACACACCCCGAATGTAGTGAGGCATTAAATAGGTCTGCCAGAGGTCCTGCAAGGACCTCTGCCAGCTCCTTCAGTACCCTGGGGTGGATGCCATCTGGGCCTGGTGCCTTGTCCACCCTCAGTGCCTTCAAACCCTCTCTAACTCTGCCCTCCATGATTTCCCCATCTGTCACCACTTCCCCCCTGCGTCTGCCATTTCACCCATCTTGGGTGTCACCCCCCTCTTCTCTTTAGTAAATACTGAGCAGAAGTACTCATTTAGTGCTTCCGCCTTATCGTACCCTGCTTCCACCCAACCCCCCTCCTTCCTTATCCTTACTATGTGGTCCTTACAGCTCCTTTTCTCCCTGATGTACTTAAAGAAGTCCTTCTCCCCCTTCTTAATGCCTTGTGCCAGCCTGAGTTCCGTAGATGCTTTGGCTCCCCTTACTGCCCTTGTCACCTCCTCCGATTCTGTCAAGTACTCCTCTCTGTCCTCCCCCCCTGTTTTCTTGTATTTCCTAAAGGCAGCTCTTTTCCTCCTTACCTTTTCCATGACCTCCTTGCTCAACCAGCTCGGTTTCTTAGCCCTAGCCTTCTTGCTCTGGGCTTTGCAGCAGGTTTTGGTTGCCTCCACTATCCCCAACTTTATGAGCTCCCATCTCTGGTTAGTATCCATACTAGATTGAATTCTGGCCAGGTACCCTCTTAACACTTCCCCATCCTCCCAAAGTCAGCCCTCCTGAAGTCCAGCACTCTTGTTCCAGATCCCTCCTTCCTTGCCATATCCAATGTAAGCCATACTGAGTGGTGGTCACTCCTGACAGCGGTTCCTCCACTGTAAGTTCTCTCACAAAGTCCCATTTGCCAGCACAAGGTCAAAGGGTATTCCCTAACCTGGTTGGTTCACTGACCATTTGCAGCAGGAAAGCTGTCCTGGAAGGCATCCAGCAGTACCTGCTCCCTTCTGTTCCTGGTTGTTGGGGTGCTCCAGTCCACTCCTGGCATGTTGAAGTCCCCACAATCACCACACTACCCTTCTCGCAGGTCCTCCTGATCTGTCCCGCTAGTTCCCTGTCTAACTCCTCCATCTGAGATGGTGGCCTGTACACCACTCCCATTCCTAAGACTCCTATTCTTGGAATCCTGGATTTACCAAAGTGACTCTGTACTACCCTCCTCCCTTCCTCCCTTACACACTTCAGTCCTTCCTTCACATATAGTCCACCCCTCCTTTCCCAGTCACCCTGTCCCTACAAATAACCTGTACCTGGTACAGACAGGTCCCAATCATTATATTGGGTGGCCCATGTTTCCGTGATAGCTGCAATGTCCACCTCTCCCTCTACCATGAGAACCTGCAACTCTGCAGTTTTCCTCCCAAGACTCCTAGCATTAAGGGTAACCACCTTCCACCATTTCCCCTCCTCCCATCCTGCCCTCCTTTCCCTAGCATCACCAATAGTACTTGCCATTTGTCCTTTGTCACTGTTGTAGGGGTAGCTCATGATTTCCCAACCTGTGGTCTCTGCATATCTCTTCCCCAACTGCCACCCCCACTCCTAGTTTAAACTCCCAACTTCCTCTATATATTCTTCCATCCTCTGCTTCAACACTTTCTTTCCTTCCTCACTCAAGTGTAGTCTGTCCTTGGCATAGAGACTACTGTCTCCCAGGTCCCTCCCCACCCCCAACAGCCCATACCCTTTAGCACAACACCAGGTTCTTAGCCATCTGTTAAATTCCTCTATTCTCAGCTTTCTTGTTGTGCTTGCCTTTGGCACCGGAAGTATCTCGGAAAAAGTTACTGATCTTCCTGCCCCCTCACATAATTGTGCTAGTTCCTCAAACCTCCTCTGGACTATATCCACTGTCTTGTCAGCCAGGTCATTTGTCCCAAGATGTATAATTAAATGAGGCTTGTCCCTACCCCTTCTAGCTTATTTCAGAACAGACTGTCCCACCCTTTCTGCTGTCATTCCTGGCATGGCCTCCACCCAAATGCGACTATGCCTCTCGCCTTGCCCACCTAACTCCTCTTAGTATTGAGTCCCCAGCACTAAGATTCCACCCCTCTTACTCCTGCTTGCTTCCTTTCATCTCCTCCCTCATTTCCAGCTCCTCTTCTTCCTCCTGCACATTATTATGCCTTTTACCCCTGTTGCAGTTCTCCAGCAGAACTTCCCCGCTCCAGTTCAGTCAGGCATTTATCAATTACTCCTCTAATTTCATCACTTCCTCCTCCACCTTCTTCCTCTCTAGCAGTGCAAAACTATTTTCTGAAGATCCTTCACAAATGCCTGCTCCCTCTCTGCATAGTAACCTGTTCTCTCCTTTCCACTCCATGACTTTTGCCACTTCTTCGCCTCCCCTCACAAGTCCCTATTGCCTCCTTCCATTTGACTTTTGTCTCCTGACCTGGTTTCCCCGGCAATCGTTCTTCCTGGCCTGGGCCCCTTTGTCTCTGCTTCCCTTCTTCTGAGCCTCTCCTCACCACTGTTGGCTTAAATTGCCCTCCCTCATCTCCCTTCTTCCTCCCTCCAGTATTGGCTAAACCCACCCCAATCTGCCTTGCCTGTCTTAGTTCCTCCTGCAGACCCTCAATCTCCTTTCTAAGTTTTTCTATGTGGTTGCACACTACATCCTCCACTCTCCAGGCAATGTTTAGAAAGATTGGTGCACCGAGTTGTTGCAACCTACCACCTACCCATTGCTGTCGTTGCCCTGGTGACCCCCACCCTTCCAGATGCAGGATACAAACATTCCCCAAGTCCCACTCTCCCCTCTATCAGTACAAAACATTCTTTTGTCCCTTACCTCCTTTGTTGCCACGTTTAGATATGTTGAGTAACTGCTTTTATATTCCTATCCACACTCAAAAATACTTTAAGTAGCCATTGCACAACCTTCTTCAACTCCTACTCCTCCTTTCCAATGCAATAACTATGTGAGTAGTAATAATGAAACGCCTAGATTTGCATTTACTTCCTTCCACTGAGAGAGCAGTCACCTCTTCACTTGCTGCAGTTCCTTTCCTGGATGTCTGCTTCTGTTATGACAGGTGCAAATCCTTTGCCTGTTTGAGAAAGTGATGTCAGAACCCCTAGTACAAAGGGAATAATTGACCAGGGGTGGGTGGGGTGAGGGGTTTGGGTGAGTGGGACCAGCCAAGTCCTCCGGAAACAATCAGGTAGCTGAGGCCTCTAGTCAGACAATTAGCACCTTCCCCACTCAGAACTTTGCAGCTAGTGAAGCCAGCAACAATGAATCAATTCTACTCAAAGCCCCAACATAGGTTTGCTCCAAAGAAACAGGACACCAATTCAAACAGCTTCACCAACAATACATCAAAATAGGTTTGGAATTATAAGATATAGGTCTCAATTCAAAGAAACAGACCAGTTAAATTACACCAATTATGTTTAAAAGAAGAAATAGGCCTCTACAAATGCAGCCTGCCACACGTAAACCAAACAAATGAGCCCACTTTTAGCTACCAAAACAGGTTTCAAAATTCCAACAGCCCCAAACAATACCTGCTAGCCCTTAGTAGTAAGAAAGAAAATAAACATTCTACCAAGTAGAATCCATGAAAACAATGTAAAACAAGAAGCTACTGTACTGTACTGTAGATCTGATCCTGTCCCCCTTCCAGTTCCTGTTTGTCAGCAGTCATAAGAGAACCACATCTAGGACATCTGCCCATTTTACATTTATGATTTCCTTTGTATACAGCAAAACATTCTTCACATACCTTGCTTGATTCACAAGGGATCATGCCTAAATCAGCTTTGGTCGTGTGCCTCTCCAGACAATGTAAGGATCTACAAATTTTGTTACATTTTGGACATTTCACTATACTGGCAATCTGTTCTGCACAGACTGGATCACAGCACACATTGCACAAGAGTACATGAGTGATGATTTTTTGTGGCTGAAGGCTGCTTGACAGTATTCACAGAGGTATCCGGCCCCTATAAATTTCTTGACATTTGTGACACTGTAAAAGTGATTGTTATAATGTAATACATACAGTGTTTTAGGATAGCTTTCAGACCCCATTGAAAATGTTTGCCAATTTCCTTCATTATGATATAGAACCTTAATAGTTACTCCTAAAAACTGTTCAAATTGTGGCACATCACTGAAACTGACAGGTGTGTGTTCTGACAAACCTATCTCAGCATGCAATATTTTAGCCTTACTGATCAACTGATTGTTGGTCAGGTGTCTGTTTAGGAGCGCAAGTACACTTACAGCAAAACCAAAAACATTATCTCTGTTGTTTAAATCAATCAAGTAACGTCTCTTTTTCTCAATTATTTTGCTATAGAGGATAGAACTCAGTGTACGTCTACACCCCAACCCCACCACCCTCCCGGTTTCTGGTGGTTGTTACCACCAACTGTAAAAAATCATCAGCAATGACTTCAGCATTGCTATGTAATCTAAGAATATACCAGCATTTAACTCTTCATGGTGTGTTCTCCTTGAGAACAAGGGGTGATTTAAAGAGACAGCACTCAAATGCAATTGTAAAAAGTCATGTACCCCTAACAGAGGGATAATGTGGTCTAAAATTTCTTGAATTGCTGATTGCACAGCTTGAATGGCCTGGCTGAATGAGGCTAATCTATCAAGATTTACAAACCTAAATGTCCGATAAAATTCTGTTTCTCTAAAGTTTCGTAGCACATGTTCATAATGCTGAATTCTTTCTAAAAAACTGGAGGGGGCTGCTGTTTTTTTAATTCAGCATCTGGCTGATTTTCAACAAGTTGCTGTGATGCCCTACGTTGTAATATGATTTTGGCATGCCTTATTTTCTTTCTCAGATGTTCTAGGATTCTTTTATTTTTATTCCATGTAATTATTTTCACTCATCTACTATTTTTTGTTTCATTCTTTTAGTGCTGATCCCCTTTTTATTCAGCCTGTGAGATTTTCTGTCTTGTCACTGTTTCTGAGACAGTTTCAGTTCCAGCGCTTTGATTGTTTGATACATTTCTGCTACCTGCAGAGCATTTTCAGCTCTGAGTTAAATTCCTTAGCTACACATATCAAAGAAAATACATGTTTTATCACAGTACCATTTAAAAGGTCATTTTTTTAAAAATGATGTCCCCTGTAACCTGCCATGATCCACAAGTCCTTTAAACAAGGCACCAGCTATTAATGGAAAAAATGTCAGCAATGACTTCAGTGCAATAATGTCCTTTTCCTCAATCCTGAGGTGAAGCACAGCTCTGTCTACAACCCCTGAACTGGTGGAAGGTTGTACCCCTCTAGTTAAAATTTAAACAAATGTCATTTATTGTATTTAAACTTTCAGTGCTGGTAGTGGCAATTTCAGTAGGCCTCTGTTTGTTTTCACAGACTTCTGAATGTCTCTTTTTATGTTGTCTTTTCTCTGAAGCACACATTTGAATTGTTGACAAAAAAAAAGCAGAGCATCAACCTATCACTTAAGCATTTTAAACATTACATGAGTATCTATAGAGTAATTGTAAGGTCTAAAGGGTCTCTAGGTCCATCATGTCTGCTGCCAAAGAAGAACTACCAATTAAAGGTTGCCTAGCTTTCATTTACATCATTATGAAGACATCTTCCAAAGATCATTCATACATACACACTTACACTAAAAAAATTAAGAAAATAAAAATGTATGTTAAATAGTTTCTCAAACTACAAAGCAGTTAAGCCATAACCCCAACAAAAGCTAGTCCCATTTCACTCTAACATATGTAGTAAGACAGATGTCCCCTAATGGATATATAGCATCGTATTTTATCTGACACACACACACACACACTCCCACCAGTCAGACAGAGGCTATTTATGTAAAACAATGTAAATGCATGCTATTTTCTCAAACTTGCACTACGAAGCATTTAAGCCAATATAAATACTTTTGTTTATTGTCAGCAAACATTTAAATTAACACAAGCTAACCCCCCAACCACAATCTACAAAGATTACCCCCACCATTTTACAAAACATATTTAGTAAGACAGATGGCCCCTAATAGACACATAACATTCTATTTATCTGTCAAATCCCTACCAATCAGACAACAACAACAAAAAAGCAGACTGGCTTTTAGTTGTAATAACAAGCATACAAGTAGATACATTTTACACATTTTCAGCAGAATACATACCTTGTGGTTCTGGTATTGATAGATTGGCTTCCATTATCTCACTATCAGATAGATCTTCTGAATCAGACCAGCTGTTCATGATCATAAAGTTTTCAAAACTATGAATTTCTGGTTCTTGGGATGCTTACTGTATACAAGACTCAGCCAGATGAACTCACACTATGTGACTATCACAAGGTTTCTGGAAGACAGTCCTCCATTGACAAATATAGTTATGTCATCTCTTATGACTAGCACCACGCATCAGCATGTATAGTAGGGGTTTATTAATATCAGCTATCCTCTATGTGACTATCACAAGGTTTCTAGAAGACAGATCCCATTGATCCTGTATGGTGATGTCATCCCTTAAGACAAGCAACACGCAACAGCATGTATACAGTAGTTGGGGTTTATTAATATCAACTATCATCTATGTGACCATAAAAGGTTTTCTAGAAGACAGATCCCATTGATAAACATAGTTATGTCATCTCTTGTGATGCACAGAATGACTAGTATGTGATTTTTATACTGTAATGTTGGGAAGGGCATGTTTAATAAAACTTTTAATAGGAATTTTCTTAAGTTTCTCAGAGTATAAAAGCCTCCATGAAGCAGTCTACTGGTTTTCAGTTTTATATAGGTAATGAAGAGCACTTTTGTTGCTTTCTGGAGGTTAAAGCGCTCTTAAATACTTTCACAGTACATTAATATATATGTAATAGAAATATATGCTTTTGATAAGCAGTGATCTTTGTAAATTATCTTTTCAAAGGAAATAGAAAAATATATTTGTTTGTTTGTTTGTTTGTTGAATTTTGTTGACCGGTAAGCCCACTGGGCCTAGAAGTCCCTTTTTCAGGGGTGACCGGGGAGAGGATACAGATGGTAAGCAACTGAAACTGAACCAGATTAATTTTTAGTTTCTGATCTCAAAATATCAGAATACTGTTCCATTATTTTTAAGCTTGAAAAAAGGAATGCAGAGAGTATGTATGTTTTTAAATCAGGCTTTAGCATTTGAAGCAGTCTACTTAGACTACAAAGCCTTGAAACATCAGCTTCAACACACACACACACACACACACACACACACGCTGTCTCTGCTTTTAAAGTTAGAACTCATTTTCTTTTTCACATTAAAAAAGAAATCACTGTTTTTTCATAAATACTTAAAATACATTGTGATAAAAGAACTTCCTTACACTGAAGAGATAAATGTTCTTATAGTCCTTCAAGCTTCAAAGTACATTTCACACAAAATAAATTCCCTGAGTAAAAAGGCACCCAGCAGTCATACCACAGATTGGCAGGGGGAGGTTGAGGGAGTGCCAGGTAGGTGATGGTGGGGCAAGGTGAGAGGAGGGGAGGGGAGAGACTCGGGTTCCAGGTAGGTGATTGGGTGCAATGTAGGTGGTGGTGGGGCAAGGAGAGAGGAGGGGAGAGACTCAGATTCAAGGTAGGTGATGGGTGCAAGGGTGGTGGTGGGACAAGGTGGGAGGATGGGAGAGTTTGTGCCAAGATATTGTGGCAGGGGGTCGGGGACAGAGGATGGATTCAGGTTCAAGCTAGGATGCGGTTGTTGTGGTTCAAGGGGATGGAGGATGGACTTGGGTTAGAGCTTGGATGGTGTTGTGGAGGTTCAAGGGGACTGGGGATGGAGGAGGAGGAAGGATGTAGGGACGTAGAACGGGAATGATGTGTCATTTCCGGATTCGAGAATATGTCATTTCCGGTGTTTAATACGTCACTTCCTGCTCAGAGGGTGGGACTTCTGGTGACAGAAAGGGGTTGGGGTGTTGCTATGGTAACCACCTGTCAAATGACATGGTGCATGCTGATTGGCTGAAATTTAACATGTGATGAGATATATGAACTCTATACTCCTATCATGGTTGATGTATATTTTTCATCTGCCTGGGTGGCAAACTATGTCTGGTTAAATGGGTCTTCAATACAAGACAATGAGTACCAATAACATTACTGAATAGAATAGAATAGAATTTAACAAAGAAATTAAATCTAGAGAGGACAGTAAATAAAAGTTTCATTAAGTTTATTTTTCCTACAGCAGATTGAGAATGAAAATGAAGAGAAACTAACTAACATCATTCTCAATTTTCTAATATCATGCAGCTCCCAAATTACTCTAAAGATCATTTCCAATTTTGAAGAGTTGGCATTGATAGTCAAATTGAGCTATTATGCAGAGATAGGGAACTTGCAGAACTTATTCTGCTAAAAAGTTCAAGTACGTGATAAATTGGGTCCATATGTGGTAGACTCAAATATACTGCACACTAATACAGAGGGCAGGCAAACTAGTGTACAGAGCTATATTACAGAAATAGGAACAAATAACAGATATCAAGCAATTGCTGGATATTTTCACTGACAGTTAATTGATATAAGAAACAGCAGTGCAGAGGATGTTTTATTAATAAATATTGTGCATAAAGAAAGATGATCCCTTTTATCTTGGAACATAGCAGGTATAAAAAAACAAGCTGGTTCAGATTAGGTTGCTTTTATTGAGAAATGTGATGTTATAGCTATGCAGGAGACCTGGCATGATAAAGAGGAAATCATAGATATAACTGGTTATGAGATATATCATACCCTTGGTAAAAAGATACAAATAACTGATAGATGCTCTGGTGGCATTGCCCCTTATTTTAAAGTCGGCTCTTTTAAAAAGGTCAGTTGTATAAAGAAATTGGACAACTTTATTGCAAACTATGTAGAAATGGAGAAAGTATGCTTTACTATTATTAATTGTTATTGCCCACCAGAAAACTCCAAATTTTATCCTACAGACTTTTGGGTTCAGCTAAGAGAGTTCTTAAATGTTTGTATGTGCACCTGTTTTAGTATAGGAATATTAATAGTAGAGTATTTTAATGCCTATATAGGGAAAGATAAAGGATTAATGAATAATGTCTATTATGACTGCAATATTACAAGTACATTGGTCTCAAGAATGACTAAAGATCTCTAAGTGAATCACTCGGGGAAAAAAATAATGGAAATCATGGAAGATCTGAACATATGCCCTTTGAATGGTAGATTAAGGGAAATGGTCTGGGAGAATGGACATAAAAAAAAAAGGTTTTAGGCACACACTAACCTCATAAAAGGGACACAGACTTCAAGATGAAAGTACAAAAAAAGCTATTTTATTTTAAAGTCAAACCATTAAAAATAGCACCACTAAAGAAAGGACATCTATTACATCAAAGGGTGCATCAGTAGTGGATCTCACACTTTGATTAGGTCTTGACTTGATGGGGGAAGAATTGTATGCACAAAATCATGCAAAAAGTAATCACTTTCCCATATTATTGTTGAGTAAGAAAACAGGTCAGATGGATTATATGTCTTCACCTGCAATTCCATTTACAGAAATTAGAGCCAGGAAGAGAATAATTTGGAAACAGGAGTCTAATGTACATACTAATAATCTACTTTCTGATACAGCTCTAAGAGAAAGGAATGAATATCTTGAAAGTTATAACTTTGAACAAATAATGGGTAACTTGACTGAAACTTATAATAAAATAAAGGAAAGACTTGAAACCCCATTTAACAGCAAGACAGAGAGTAGCGCTAAAGGGATGGTTTAATTCAGAATGTAAAAAATCTAAAAGTGTTATCAGAAAATTAACAAGAATCTATAAAAATAGATCAACAAAGGATAATTTAAAGGAATTAAATAACCATAAAAAATAAATAAATTACTTATAAAAGAGAAGAAAAGTTTGTTCTATAAGAAGCAATAGGAGTTAATGATGAAGCCATCATCTCAAAGGACTCAAGAATTTTGGAACCTTGTTGTAGGGAACTAATAACTATACATATAAGATTGACACATATACTGTATTACAGAGGATAAATGGAGGAAACACTTTGCAGGAAACTTTTGGGATCCAATGGCAATGAATATATTCCCTATACAGGAACAGAGGATAATGTACAAGTCACCTTTACTTATGATGAAGTTATGTTTGCTATTAATACCCTGAAAACAAAAAAAAAACTGTAGGCATTCCTGGGAAGGTGTATCTTTGTTCTGCTACAGAATGGTGTAAATTCCTGACTATTTTCTACAATAGATGAATTGGAGAGTCAGAATTCCCTGAATCTTGGAGCAGTGCATATATACAGTAGTACCAATACATAAAAAGGGAGATACAGCAGATACAGCCATGAGTCATCCAATCAGCTTACTTGACATAAAGTTAAATGTTTTTCTAAAGTTGTGTTAAATAAACTTCTTAACAAGATAGGATTGAGGGATCTCTGCTCTTCAAATTGGCTTTAAGAAAAACTTTTCTACATGTGATAATATGTTCATTCTGAGACATTTGATTGAGAAATACATTATCCTATGTAAACAAAAACTGTATACTTGCTTTATAGATTATACAGCAGCATTTGACCAATCTCAAGAAGTACATTCTGGAAGCTAAGTTAGATAAGGGGATTGATAAAAATCTAGTTTATATTATTTATAATTTATATTGAAATACCTGGGCCTCTATTAGGACTGGAGTCTATAGAACATTAACAACACCCCTTTCTATGAATAAAGGAGTACGCATGGGCTGCGTCCTGGCTCCAGTGTTATTTTCCTTATATATAGATAACCTCTTAAATGAAATTAATAAATTTCCTCAGATTCACCAAAAGTTAATAATCAAGAATGTCCTATTTTAGCATACACAGATGATTTAGTGATAATTTCCATCTAAGAAAGGTCTTCAGATGAAAATGAATTTCCTATATGAAAAATCCAAAGAGTTATAGTTAATAGTAAATCTTAACAAAACCAAGGTTTTAATATTTGATGAGAAAACAAAAAACTCTGGGTGTTGGAAAATTGGACCTAATGTTATTGCAACAGCTACCTCATGTGTATATCTCGGGGTGCTATTCCATATAAACGGTAAATGGAATGGTCATCTTGACATGATTTCAGAGAAATTAAAGAAAACTTCAAGAGGGCTGGATAGCTTTAACTGTCAATTTAGAGGGAATAGTATCCTCCCTCTTCTTCAGACAATTAATGCAAAATACATGGCCCAGGTCCTGTATGGGGCAGAAATATGGGAAAATAAAGCAATTGACAAACTTACTATACCAGTTTTCAAACTGCTGAGAAAGACATTAGGATTAGGTCACTCATGCCCAGCCTCCTACACAAGATCAGAGACAGGTCTGACTAATTAATGTGCACTTACTGACAGTAGAAAACTTTCTTACTGGATAAATCCTGCTGAGAGCATAAAGGATTCAATGATATAGTTATGTTTAAAAGAAAAACAGTATTGGCATGAGTTGGGTTATAGAACATATTTCTAGTTCAATATAATCGCAAAACTATTGGATAAGTACAGTCTGGGAAAACTGAAAATTGGGTAAATAATGGAATTGTCATTAGCTTAAAATACAAAAATATATACTGAAAAGAGTCAAAAGAATGTGGGAAAATGAGGACAAGCAAACTCAAAGATACAGCTTATTCAAATTGGCTTTCTAAAAATAATTATTCATTTGGACTTAAACCTTATATGACAATTTTGGATGATTATGAACTTAAGAAAGTCCTAATAGTGTACAAATTCAAATGCTTCCCTAGTAATGTTTTACAGGTAAGAAATAATAAATTGCCCAAAGAGTTGGAAAGACTGTACTTGTTCAAAAGGGGTAAAGAAAACTTAATACATGTCATGTGGTTTTGTGCATGGTATAAAAACGAAAGGGCCTATTAGCTAGGTCCATTCCTAAACTCTTATATAACATTAACCTTGAGACATTAACAACTATTTTATTTCACACAGCTGATGAATCATCTGTCCTTAGGTTTTAACTACTTTTTGGCTATTAATAAAATAAAAAGCAAATTACTGGGGACTCAGGTGGGAATAGTGCAATAGAATTTTCCTTATGATGTATTTCTCTGCTGTGTACTTGACAATTTGCTATGACAGCTGGCCTGTATATGTATTTATTATTATTAATAATTCATTATGTGTATAGATTATGATATGTATGCTGAATCTACTGTGTTTAATATATTTTTGTAAAGGTTATTTAGCCGAACAATAAAAATGTTAATCAACTGAGATTTCCATTCTTCTCTATGTGTCATAAGAAAGGTAACAACTGCTTGCAAAGTTGAAAGGGGAAAGCAGGATACACATTATCTAGGGTACAGTAACAAATACATTTCAAATAGGTAAAGGGAAAGGTAGGAAATCAAAGGAGGCAGGATGATAGAGAAAAGATTTAACAGGCAAAACTGACAACAAACAACATGATTAAGATGGGAAAGAGCATGGGAGTGTTTCAGTGTAACATGTGTGGAGCTGCAGTCTTTCAGAGCACATTCTGGAGACTGAAATGCTGCCCAATTTGCACTCCCCTCTCTGAGTTGAGGGCAGAGGTTGCTGGACTCTGGGCCAACTGAAAAGGGTTCAGGGAACCTACTGCCCCTACCAGGGGGCCACCAAGTCTACCATCACTTCCCCAGATGATGCCTAAGTAGAGACAGAACAGTTGGACATTGGTGGGCTCTGGAAGGGTAAGGGTGGTAGAAGTGAATGTACTCCTCAGTCAACATAATTCCTTCACCATACTGATAGGATGGGGCAACTGGGAAGAGGCACCCACAGCAGTGGGAAGGGAGGAAGTGGGGGTCCTCAGAAGGGGAGACTCCCAAGAAGGGAGGAAGAGGCTCTCATCTGAGGAGGAAGCAGCTTCTTGTGGGGGACTCTGCCATTAGGGGGACTGACTTGGAAGAGGAGGGAAGAAGAGAGAGGGAGGTGAAGTGACTCACTGGTGCTTCAACTTGGAGGGACAGAGAACAGATCCAGAGGATCACTAGGGTGGCAAGAAATGGGTGGGAGCTAGATGTCACTGTCTGCCTGAGGACAAATGACCTGGTAAGGGATAGGGAGGGGTAGTGTAAGGTAAGTTATAGGGCTAGGAAGGGCCTGAAGCAGGTAGCATACTGGCATTTGTCAAGGTGTCCTTAGTGGAAGGTTTAATGCTACTCGGATAAACATTTAAACTAGCCAGGGGAGGTTGTAATACAAAAGAGACAAGGATAGCCTCCTTTCAGACAATGAAGCAACAAGAAAGAGAGCCCAAGGAAGAGCTTCCTTCCGGCATGCACGAAGGAAGATGGGGTGGACACCAGGTGGAGGACAAGGGATTATGAATCAAGATAGCAAGAAGAGAGGAGTAAAGGAGACATAATGAGGGGGAGCTTCATGAAATAGCACAGGCAGGACAGAGGAGAAAGCAGGGAGGCAGGCAGGGAGAAGCAAGGGATGGAGAGCCATGTACACAAATGCAAGGAGTCTGGGGAAAAAAATCTGGATTTTGAGGCCATCATGGAGGAGGTTAGCCTGGATTTGGTGGCCATAACAGAGTCATTGTGCACTGAGAGGCATGACTGGAATGTGACCATACCAGGCTACTCTGTGTTTAGTAGTGACATGGAGGGGAGGAGGGGTTGTACTGTATGTGAGGAAGGGAATCAAGCCTATGGAACTGCAGGGGCATTTGGGGGAAAAGGAAGAACTGGAGGTGTTGTGTGTCATCTACGGAGGAGCAGAGGATGCCATAGGAGTCTGTCAGTTAAGTGCTGGGGTGTTTTATGTTTTGTCATACAACTCTGCATTGAAGAAAATGATTTCAAACTTGAATAAAATACTGTGGGGATTACTGTGATAAGGGTGGTGGGACATTTCAGCCAGTGGAAGGGCGAAGGTGAGAACAAGCCGGCACCATTGGTGGGGACTGAGGACCCACATGGCTGAAGTGAGCCTATAGGGCACCTGTAGTCCCTATATATTACCAAGGGCCAAGCAACACTCGTGTAAGCAACCCCGACATGAGTGCCATGATGCAGGAGTGTGGCATCTAACTAAGTGGCATCTGTGGGGATTACACAGAAAGAACTGCAGGCCACTCTGGACAGGAATGGGGGAAGTGGACATCACATGCTAGGCAGGTCTAGCTAACACAATGGCTGAGTCTTATCATCTAACATGGGGGGCAGCAGTAAATAGGAGATGGGGCAAATCCCTATCTACAGTAAGCCAAATTGGGGAATTGACAACAATAGCCTATTTAGTAATACAGTAAGGAGGGTCAAAAGCTCACTGAAGAGGATGTGGGGCCTAGGATCTGGGGCAGGCAGCAGGATAGTTGGGAGGCAAGGAAATGGGGGGATAGGGGATACAGGGCACAGAGGCAAGCAGGGAGGGTGGTTAGCTGCAATGGGCATGGGGCTGTCATCTTTCTGGGAACAATGTAGAGAGCAGGGGGCTGTCCATTGTGCAGACAACTGGGGCAACTTAGGGAAGATCTGTGGTGGTTGAGATGGGAGTTGGAATGGGGAGGGGAGAGGAGAGGCAGGGGGAATGAACAGGGGTGGAAGGGGCAGGGGATGACTGCCCTAGGCTGTATGGATGGTAGGCATATGACAGATACAGGGAGGATGCCAAAGGATTCAGGGACATCCCCCCAAGGGCCCTGGGGAACTGGCAGGAGGTAAGGAGAAAGAGTAGGAGGGGTTAGGAATCAGAACAAGTAGGAAGAGGAAAAGCACAGGGTGGGAGAATAGAAGCATGTCTTAATATGGGGGGAGCATCTTTGAATAGGTTCTCCATTTTGACCACTATGGAGGAACATGAGGCGAGGGGCTCTAAGATCAAGAAAGGGTAGGGGCCATAAGTGGGGTAAGGGGAAGAGGGAAAATGGGAGGGTGAGGAGATGAGGAGAGTGCAAGGGTGAGTGGTTGGTGGATATAAGGGGTGAGGATAGTCAGGGAGTGGAGTCTGGTGAGATGGGGATGGGGACCAAAGGGGAGCAACAGAGGAGAAGTAATGGGACAGAGAAATTGGCATTGTGGGAGGCAAGACAGGATTGGGGATGGGGAAAGTACAGAGGGTCATTATCCTGGGGGATTCAGTACTGGAGGGTTTGAGATGGGGAGGTAAGGGTGCACGGTATAGCCACTAGAGGGTAGAGTGTATGCCAGGCATGATGTCAGAGAGGGCCTTGCCTTTTACACTGGTTAACAAAAACTAAATAAATAAATAAAATAAATACCCAAGTGTGTGGGGCAGGAGCATGAAAAAACTCACATCATGGTGCACTTGGGTACTAATGACCTTGCAGGGTGTGAGGGTGAGGTGGAGGGGAGATTTAGGGAGCTAGGAAAAATTTGCAGTGAGGCGGGAAGGTCAGTAACCTTCTCTGAAGTACTCCCAGCCCCTAGGGCGAGTACTTTCAGGAAGCAAGGCATTGAGGAACTTAACAGTTGGCTAAAGGGTGGTGTGAGGCAAATGGGTACAGGCTAGTGGGGAAGTGGGGTAGGACTAGGGAGAATAATGATCTATTTGCACTGGACAGGCTGCATTTAAATAGAGAGGGTACCAGGGTCTTGAAAGATAAACTGGTGGAACACATGACTGCAAACCTTAATTTGAATTGAAGGGGGTCAAAAGGGTGGGCTACTACCATAGCCACCAGGAGAAAGAGACTGATGGGCCTCTCCCCATACAGTCATCAGAAGGAAGGAAGAGAGGAGGGGTGAGAGAGAGGAAATGAGAGAGGGGGAGGGACATAAAGGGATGGTAAGAAACAATGGGGTACGGGGGTCACAATGGAAGGTAGTGTCCTTGCCTGAATGCAAGCAGTCTGGCAAACAAGATGGCAGATTTTCAGGCACTGACAGCTGAGGGATAGGTGGACATAGCAGCCCTCACAGAGATGTGGACCACCCAATATCATGACTGGTACCTCATGATCCTTGGGTATAGAATTTACTGCAAGGACAGAGAGAAGAGAAGAGGGGGAGTGGTAGTCTTATTTGTAAGGAAGAGGATCATATGCACCAGGGAGGAGGAGGAGGAAGAGAGTAAGACAGAAGCCTTGGGGGTACAGCTTCAGAACACCAAGGGAAAAATGTTCAAATGGAGTGGTGTACAGACCACCTTCATAGAAGGAGGAGTTGGACAGTAAGCTGAGGGAGCAGATTAGAATGCTAGGCGGTGGGAAACATAGTCATAATAGGTTATTTCAATCTTCCTGGAGTTGACTGGATGACCCAGCTACCTCCTGCTCAAGGAAACTGGTCCTCCTGGAGGTTTTCAAATTGTTTCCTGATACAGGAGTCTAGAGCCAACCAGGGATGGAGCCACTCTGGACCTAGTGCTGTCATAGTAGCAGGACATAGTAGTGGATGACCCCCTTTCAGTCAGCGCACTTTGCATGGTGTGGTTTTACATTAATATGGGCAAGGAAACACCCAGGACTAAGATGAGGGTGGTGGACTTCAGGAGGGCAGATTTTGGTATGATGGGGGAAATCCTAGTAGGGCACCTTGCCAATATCAGCCTGAGAAGGGAAGCAGAGCAGAAATGGTCCATTATTAAGATGGGTCTAATCGAGGCCACTAACACATGTACTAAGACTCAGAGTAAAAATCCAGGTCCAAAAAACAA
Source organism: Neoceratodus forsteri (assembly GCA_016271365.2). NCBI lineage: Eukaryota > Metazoa > Chordata > Ceratodontiformes > Ceratodontidae > Neoceratodus > Neoceratodus forsteri. The sequence continues at coordinate 886,812,139 of CM028136.1, forward strand.
GCTGGTTCAGCAACAAGGTGGCAGCGAAAGTGAGGGAGAAGAGAGCAACCTTTCATAAGTACAAATGTACTATGAGAGAGGAGGACAGGGAAGATTACTCTGCGAAGTCAAGAGAGGCAGACCATGTGGTCTGGGCAGCTAAGGCCACAAGAGAACTAAAGCTGGTGAAGGGCTAAGGGAAAGGGAAAGGAACTAGGCATATAAAGGAGAGAAGAAGCTGCAAGGATGGGATTGTCCAGAATAAGAGGGAGGGTGGATGGGAGGAAAAAAGTGCAGAACAGACGGAGACATTGAACAATTACTTCAGTTCAGTGTTCACTAGAGAAAAGCATGGACCTATGCCGAAGGGAAAAATAGGGGTACTGAGAGGTCAGGGTGTTGAAACAGATGGACCAATCCAAGAAGATAAGGTTTTAAAGGGTCTAAGGGCCTTAGGGTGGACAATCTACTGGGTCATAATGTTATACACTATTTAGCATCGACATTACAGCTTGCCCAGAATAGCGCTGCCAGACAGCGAGTGGTGCAATACCGCAAATACTGCTGTACGTGGTATTGCACCACTCACAGTATCCCAGGCAAAGAATAAGACCTCTGCTGGGACGGTTTCCACCAAGCAGCTGCAGTGGCTCAATGGACTGAGCCACTGTAGCAAGAACAGACACTGTATCTGGGACTGGATTTGATTCCTGGTCCCAGAAACTTTTTCACACTTTGTGTGATTTTGAGTTGAACCCCCATGAAGTTGAGAATCCTTAGTCGGGGAGTTCAGGGCACCCACTTAACAGGGGTGCAGGGCCAAGCCCCATAAAAAAAAAATTATGCACATGCAGAACTCATGCTGTATGGCAGTGTGATTTTGCATGCAGCATAATCTTGCTACATTATGATCCCGTGCCAGTGGACAAGGCTCCTGGACCAGATGGAGTGCACCCAAGAGTCCTGAGGAATCAGTGGAGGTCTTGGCTAGCCCCCTGATTTACCTGTTTAACACCTCGCTGGGGACAGGGTGCATGCCTCAGGACTCGAGAATGGCTGATGTGGAGCCACTCCACAAGAGTGGATCCAGGAAAGAACCAGCTAATTACAGACCAGTCAGCATTACATCCATTGTGAGAAAATTGATGGAGACCATACTAAGGGAAAAGGCTAGTGAACTTTCTGGAGGCAAATGGTCTCCAGGATGATAGACAGCACAGATTTAGCATGGAGGGATCCTGCCAGACCAACCTGATAGACGTTTTGATTGGGTCACAGGGGCATTGGACAGGGCCAGGTGGTGGATGTTCTGTATCTGGTCTTCAGCAAGGCCTTTAACTCCATGCCACATGGGTGGCTGCTCAGTAAACTGAGAAACTTGGGAGTAGGGGAAAAGATGATGGGGTGGGGTGAGAGCTGGCTTCAGGGCAGAAATCAGAGGGTGATAGTAGAGGGAGAACTATTGATGCATAGGCCTGTGACCACAGGGGTGCCACAGGGCTCGGTACTTGGACCTGTGTTGTCTAACATCTTTATTGGAGACATAGCGGAGACAATAAAAAGTGAAATCTAGCTGGCCTGCCGGCTCAGCAGTAGCACTACCGCTTGTGATGCTGGTGACCCCGGGTTCAGGAACAAGCTTAGGGAGTCACAAGGCTGGCCAGGGGAGAAGGCTGAGCATCTGTGGACCACTCACCTTCTTCAGGGAGGGCGAGGGGATGAGGCCTGATGCTCGAGTGACTCCAGGCGGAGGCATGGGTACAGCAAGTGCCCTGCCATACAGAGAGGGGCTGGGCATGCCAGATGTCAGCTTATCTCTGCCTTGATGTCAGTGCACACGGTATGCCTGAAAAATGGGAAAAATGTCTCCCTGCGTTCCGGGAAGATGGAGAGCCAGCACATACCTCAATGGTCTCCTGCCTGCCCTGCGTGGTAGCCCTAACAAAGGCAATTGTTTGGGGTGTATGGCCCCCACCTCATCCCCACCTGGGGGAGAAACCAAGGCTACATGGGGGGGGACTACTGTGGAGCTCCAGGCAGGAAGGAACCAAGGCAGATGCCAGGCAATTCTGATGAGGTCAGAGCACAGGAGGCAGGGGAGGAGCATAAACAGAAAGTGCAAAAAAGCAAAACAAAAAAAGAAAAAAGTGAAATCTGCCTATTTGCAGACAACACTAAGCTCTATGGGTGAGTGGACATTGAGGAGAGAAGACAGGAACTCAAGGAGGACCTGGCTGGACAAGAGAAATGGTCGGGTATCTGACAGTTGGTGTTCAATGCCAAGAAGTGCAAGGTCATGCACCTGGAAGCTAATAACCCTGGGGCCAGTTACTGGTTGGGGGGTGTAGAAATGTCTAGTTCAGAGGATGAAAAAGATCTCGGGGTAATCATCAAGGAGAGCCTGAAGCACTATGTGCAGTGCCATAAACCAGCAGCCAAAGCAAATTAAATGCTGGGATGCATCCCCGGAGGAATCACCTCCAGGAAAAAGGAGGTTATCTTGCCCTTCTACAGGTCATTGATGAGGCTGCACTTGGAGTACTGTGTGCAGTTCTGGAGCCCTTTTTGAAAAAAAGACATCAAGTTACTAAAGGGGTGGAGTGTAGGGTGGCTAAGATGATCCAGAGCCTGCGGAAAAACATCTGAAGAGAGGCTGTGGGAGCTCAATCGTATTCCCTGGAGGACAGAAAAGAGAGGGGAGACATGATTGAAACCTTCAAGTACCTTAAAGATATGAACAGGTTTAGAACAGAGGGCATTCTCAAGTTGAGGGAGAGGATCCACTAGGGGCATAGTCTGAAATTGGGGGGATTCAAAGAGAAATGAGGCACTTTTACAGAAAGAGTGGTGTCTAAATGGAACGAACTGCGGAGGAGGTGGTTTCATTGAAAACAGTGGGCAGCTTTAAAAGAGGATGGGACATGGTGAAAGGTGGAGTCAAAACAGGTAGGATGATGGGTAGGGAAAGAGAGTGTGAGGATCAAAACTGAATGGGGAAGCGGGAGGGGCAGCTCAGTAACGTAGACTGAGAGCTGCACATTGGCTAGATACTGAAATGACCGGTTTCTGCTGTTATTTTAATATGTTCATACAGATCTCCAGCACAGGGAGAGGGCTGGATTAGGCACTTGAGGCGGACATCATCAGGATGATGGAGGTGCTGCTAGTTGGTGACTTCAATCTGCAGGTGTGGCTTGAAGCCTTCCAGCTGCTGCTTCTGCCAAGGCAGGGCCATCCTTGACTCCCTACAAGGGGCCTTTCTCAGGCAGCTAGTCAACAAACCCACTAGGGGTGGGGTGCGCAGTGCAGGACCTGGTGCTTACAAACAGGGACAGCATTGCAGAAGTCATAGTGGGCAGTCCCCTGGGTACCAGTGATCACTATACAGTGCGGTTTAACATTAAGATGGGATCAGAGGCAAACCACACAAGAACGAGGGTCCTGGACTTTAGGAGGGCAGATTTTAAGGAAATGGAAAACTGCCTCAGAAACTGCCTAGTGCCAATGTGATAGGAGCATATGGAGTTTGTTGATCTTTGAAGTGTGAAGTGAGGCAACTGTAGTCTGCAAAGAAAAGCTGAAATCTGATCTCTAAATCTTGTAATTCTTTAATTCTTGTAAATCTCTTGCAGGACAGAATGCCTTCTCTTACTGCTTTCAGAAAATCTGGAACTCTCGTCCCCTTACGGTTCACTCTGCCTCCTTCAAGTGCTCTCTTTCCTTGTTACTCCAAGCCCATACAGCTTCCACCTGCAATTTCCCTTAGTCTAATGTCTTGCCCCCCTTTCACTTTCCCCATCTGCTGCCAGTCCCCAAGCTAGTATAATACTATGACTAAATGTTTCAACCTCCACACTCTTCCTCTTCTCTTTTTTCGCCTCCTGTTCCCTCCCTACTTCCATTACCTTCCTCCCTTCAACCCTTTTCCTCCGTATTTTCCCCTTCACTACTACCTCCATTCTAGTCACACTCTCTTTCATCCTCTCCTTCCTCCCTGCTCCCTAACCCTCCTTATTTCTCCTCCTTTCCTATGTATATTTCTTATTTAGAAATTTGCCATTTACTTTACTGAATATACTGTACATAGCTGTGTCTTTTGCTTATCAGATTACTGCGCTTTGCATGTACTATGTATTTATTCCCACCTCCGTTCCCACAGGACACATCTGGAAATGATGGCTCAGTATGTATTTCCTAATAAATCTCTTTCAATAAATAAATAAATGTAACCCCTTCCCAAGTTGGGAGCTTACCTGGGGCACCTCCGTGTCCCACTGTCTTCTGCTGTCTCCCAGACATTGCTGCCAATAAGCTGCTCATTCCTTGCTCTCCTGGACTGCAATCAGGGCTGGAGAGCAGACAGAACTGTCATGGTGCCTCAATATGCCTGGAAAGAGAAGCAGCCGGTGAGCCGCTAGTGTGATTGCTTCCCTGCCCCTTGAACAGCCACAAAGCAGGGCACAGTACAGGCCACAAATGTTTTCAGTGCCTCAATCACCCACCGAAGCCACAGCAGAAGTGTCACTTGTTCCAATCCTCTCCCCAGCCCCATCAGACACTAGTGGGGCTGGGGAATAAATGAACATAAAATAAAAAACTTTAGAGCTCCTGACCCAATTCAAGCCTTCTGTGCGTCGGGAGTAAGGGGACAAATTGGCCACTGGGACTACAAGTCCATGATGCACTGCTGTGAAAGTGCCATTTTCTTTAGTTAGCTCCTGGGGACCTTGCAAAACAGAGCTTCCGATGGAGCTACTGTCCCCCAAAGTGCTCCTGGCCCTAGTGACCACCAGAAGGGACCAGGAGGGTCCACCCCATGCAGCCAGATGCTGCCAAGACTGTTTATTTTATTTGATCATGTACTGGGTTGGACAGAACTGTATGGAGCTGGCAATATTGGATGTGGTCTGCCTGAAGACAGCAAGGAACCCCTTTGTTAACTGCAGTACAACCAATCAGGGCATGGAGCTCAAGACTCCAGTGGACCAATGAGGTGTCGTGATTCAAGCTAACATTCTGGGTTTGACAGTTTGAACCTGTGTCTTTCTGTGTGAGTTTTGAAGAGAAAACAACTGTTTTTGACAGCTCCTGCTACTGTCACATCCTAAAACCATTTGGTCTGTGCCAAAATGAACTATGAACTTTAAAACCTGTTGCCAACTGCCTGATAAATCCCAGACAAGAGGTTTACCTCATCTTGACTGAACTGCTGTGTTTTGGCAACCAAGATTGCTGAGACTGCTGAAAGAGGTATTTCTTTGTCATTGGGTGAAGTGACAAAGCCACTGCCTCACTGTCCTGTTACCAGAGACTGTGATTTCTACCAGGTGACCTGAGCTCTCAGGTCCTGCCTGTCTGCCTAACTGCTGGCCTACCTTCAAGGTGGGTGAAGACAAGTCCCTCTGTGGGGTGAAGATAACTGCTTGCCTGAAAGGTGGGTGAAGACAAGTCCCTCTGTGGAGTGAAGACAATTGCCTGCCTACCTGTCAAGGTGGGTGAAGACAAGTCCCTCTGTGGAGTGGAGACAACTGCCTGCCTACCTGTCGATGTGAATGAAGACAAGTCTCTCTGTGGGGTGAAGAGAATCATCGTCCACATCCATGCCAGTTGTACCTGTTCTTCTCAATTGCCTGCAAGGGGAGATGTCCCCCAACTCCTGTATCATCTGTTCACCAAAAAGGTCATGAGTACTGGGTTTTACCCAAACCAATACTTTTCTAAGTGTTCAGCTAGCTAGCTAGTTAACTTACCATCTGGGCTTCCTGCACGACCTTAGCTGAGCCCACAGCAACAGTTACAACCAGGATAAACTGTATATCTACATCCACTGGTGTAGTTTATAACTTGCAACTGCAGCATCCAACCATTGCAACGGTGCTGAACCCAGTGCCTACTCATCACAGGCCTGCAACTCCTTGGTTTGTGCACACAAGGTATTTGGGAGCTCACACAGGGACTATGGGGTTAACTGGTGCACCAGTGAGGAGAGAGGTACTGGGACAGGAAATAGTGGATTGTAATGTATTGTGGTATCTGATTATTTTGCCTGATTCAGTATTTATTACAAGCATATTGCTGGATGTTTTACTACCCTTTGCTTCCCTTGTCCCTTACCTCATTATCCAGTACCAAAATAAACCCCCTTGTTTATTTTCCTGCAATTGCTGAATTATTTGCATTATTGTGTAGTATGATATTTGCATGCTTAGAGTGATAATTTGGGAGGGACTGTGTACTATTCTACCTGTCACCAATGGAGGCTTTATTAATTTCCTATGGAAGAACCTGGCAGTACACTGCTATAAGGAACCCCATAGGTGGAACAGCGCTATTCACCAAGCCAATAATAACCACAGACAGGCGCCAACCTATATCCCTTAGACAGCACCGCTTGTGAGTGGTTTGTAGACAGAAGGGTAAGGGTGGGTACATAAATAAAGTGCAGATCTGTGTCAGAACAGTACAAATTAGAATAATAATGTTGAAATGGAAAGATATTACAGGGATTTGTATTAATTGTTTGTGAAGCAGGGGAGTACTTATTTTTACTAGTCTGCAGTCTACTGTCTGTTTTCTCAGCTGAATAACCAGCAATCTGTTTGCATAGTTGCCTTCTTTCTAATAGCTCTGATTGCAAAACCATAATTTTCTTTCTACCTGCCTGTGACAAAGGTCTAAAAGTTCTAGCTGGGCCACTGGAAATTAGGCCAGAATATTATAATCCTGAGAGATGTTATGCCTGGCCTCCAAATAAACCAGTTGTCCCACTAACCTATTTTGAATTCATGTCACTGTTACTTTTTCTGAGAAGAGTACAAAATAATGACCCTGCAGATAACTGTTTTAAGACCAGTTCATATAAACTTTGGAGGGGTGTCCACTTAAGCATATACTTGAGAGTAATGGTTAATTTCAAATAAAAGCTGTTCTTTAAAGATGGTGTCAGTGAGAAGTGACATACTAGACTTCTAAGTGGTGTTCTTCCTGGGTGCTGATGTTTGTAATTAGACAGTATCAGATCGAGGATTTTACAATGGGGGTGCTGGGGTAGGGTACAATTTTTTTATTTTTTTAATTCTAGATATTTGTCTACTATTATCTTTTTCAGTACATTTTTGACAGAAAATACAGATGTAATCTATAGTTTTGAATGTATTTTCTTAAAATCAATAAACCAGGCTTCTTCATCAAATTGAAATGCAGGATCTTCTGCTACAGGTGTGGAGAAGATGGACATTTTGGAAAATATGCCAATCCCAAAGAATAAGAGATACATCAGTGAGCAGTTAAATGAGGAACAATTTATCAAAGTGAGTAGTTCAAGTGAGGAGCTATGGATCAGAGAACCTATGTATGGGACTCAAGAAGAGCTTCATTGAGATATTACATCATCTTATTACATCATCTGTAACTGCATGGGTCTGAGTGCTGAAGACACCAGCCTCATCTTGTGGGCAGAGGAAGTCAGTAATGCAGAGAGATGTGGAGATCTTTTCATTCAGCTAATTGAAGATGGAAGAGAAACTGCAGAACAATCTATGCTCAGCTCAACTTAACGTTGAAGAACCTGCTGAAACTGGAACACCAGTTAGGAGAAAACAGATATCTCAAGAGTAGCCAATTATCTCAGCTTCCAAAACCTAAAACTGCTACCTATTGACAGAAGGTAAAGAAGAAAAAGCAACCAAAAATATTCTAGAGCCTGCCCAGTGGCGCAAAAGTCTGAGACACTGGGTACCTTACTCCCACTATGCAGTGACCGGCTTCAGAAACAGAACCTGTGATGTTAAGGGGCTGACAGGGAGGATGATGGAACGTCTGTGGGACAGCTCTCCTCCCTTGAAGAGGGAGACTGAACATCCTGTGGCTTGCCTCCCACCTAGAGGAATCTAGGTGGAAGCAGTGTGGGACAGCAAGATAAAGGGGACACCATGCTCAGATGCTAGGGGCAACTCCGTGGAGGAGTAGCACATACAGTGCATCATTGCAAAGATGTGGGTCCCAATGGGGAGAAAATCTGAGGAAAAACTCTCTGGCTGTAGCATGGTGACAGTCTGGTCTCCCACAGGCCCTGCACTGACAGCTGGGAACCTCCAGCCAAAGTCCAGTGGCTGGACCCACAGGAACTGTAAGTCCCAGAGAAGTAGGGTAATGGGCCAGAGAGACCGGTTCAGATGGGGGCCAGTCAGAGAGCTGAAGAGAGAAAACAGCTTTGTGGGAAAAAAACATTCTAGACTCTGCTGGGGATCTGGATGGAGCAACTAATACGTGCCTCTTGCAGAGCCACGCCTATAATAACCAGTATAGACTCCAATGCAATACCATTTGTGCCACTGGATGAACTCCTGGAGTCAGATGAAGCTGTGGTGCCCATTATGACCAAGGATGTTTCATCGCTGGTCAGTGAAATGGGGATAATACACCCTGATGCTGAAGAAGAAGTGACTGCTCTGCTCTATCGTTCTGAGGGAGCCAAAAAAATATTTCAGAAAACTGGTTATGGCTCTTCAGGTGCCTCTACCAATCTGCCAATGCATGCATTGTACAGAGGAATATATGTCACCTTTAGATCATTGCCCAGAACTGTCTTTGGCAGTACCAAATTCCTATCACCCAAGGTGGGAGATGCAATAAGACTGAAAAAGAAAAAGAAAGTAAGAATGACGTTGACACCTAAATGCTTTCAGATGATTTTATCAGCTAGTTGCATTGGTCTACAGTAGAATGTACCGCATGCCTGCTCCAATCAGGAAACAATTGTCTAGGTAGACTGTGCATACTGAATGAAAGTTGTGCTTACAGCTTATTGTTCAGATCAATTCTGTTAAGTGACTTAACACGGATGTCAAATGTCTAGGTGGGAAGAGTGTAACCCCTCCAAATGGTGGTGCTTACATTCTACACTACTGAGCAAGGTGCCACCTGCTGCCATATTCTGCTGCCCATTCTACTTTTGCTCAGGCCCACAAGTGCTGCCTGCTTGGTGGGGTACCAGAGAAGAGGTATTTCAGCCATGCAGGCTGTAATTCTGGCACTTAGTGCACCCACTTTGATTGCCAATGATCGCGGCCATCAGAATTCCCTCCAGCATTTTTCAGCCCCAGGGACTCCAGTTTCCTGTAGGGAGCCCAGAGAGGAGCTGTGAGGGGGAGAGAAAAGTGCACGTGTGTACATTGCAGCTCTGGAAGCATTTTCAGGTGACATCCTATCACTCTGCATGGAGTGCTCTTTTGGCACTCACAATGGGCAAGATAGTTCCCAAGTGACTGAAAAACACTACTAGTTAGCAGGGCACATCAGCCCTAACAAAATCTGGGTGTCAGATTAAAATGAATAAGGGCACTAGCCAAAATAAATAACTGTGTGAGCAAGACTCCTTTCTGTTATGGGGCTGCAATTTTGTCAACCACTGACCTCTATACCAGTGGCACGGGGTCATAATGTTGCAAAAAAAAAAGTGCTGTGATAAATCCTACAAGCACAACAATGCCGAATGAAATAGAGTAGGAAATGTTGCATACAAGAATAGTGCACAGCCCATTGAAAACACATCCCCAGACTATATATAACAAACTCCAAGGGGGTGTGGATTTGAGGATGGGGCAAAACTCTATGGCAGGAAAAAGTTTAAGTTGCAAAAAAAAAAAAAAAAAATGCAAAAGTTGCAACATCGAGAAACCTGGTGGGAACCAAACCACAGTCCCAGATCTGACTATGTGTGGGCACCTTAGCCACTACACCACGGGAGTGGCTTAGCCAGGAAGCCCAGCACAGCGGTATTGAACACTTCCTTATTTGTGCTTTTTGAGTGACAGGGGTAGTGGTAGTTCCCTTCCACTATTAGGAACATACGAAATTTGCCAGCCGATAAAGGCCTAGAGGTCAATCAAGTCTGCTCGAATGTGCAGCTAGCACCCCCTATTCTGCAGCTGCCCCTCCCATCCACCCTTCCCCTTCATTAACCCTCCCCCCTTGTCCTGTCCCATCCCCTTTTGAAGCAGTCCACCGTTCTACTACCTACCACTTCTGCAGGTAACGCATTCCACCCAGCCACCACCCTCTCTGTAAAAAAGTATCTCCTCATCTCCCTCCTGAACCTTCCTCCCTCCAGTCTCATATCATGGCCCCTGGTGGCCCTCCCTTCCCTTACTTTGAACAGCCCCTCTGTACCCGTCTTGTTTATTCCTTTCATGTATTTAAAGATTTCAATCATGTCACCTGTCCCTCCTCTCCTCCAGTGAGTACATGTTCAACTCCTTCAACCTCCTCTCGTATAATAGTCCCCAGCCCTTGATCATCTTTGTCACCCTTGCGGTCCCCTCCAGTAACTTAATGTCCCTCTTCAGATATGGAAACGGGACTGCCATGATACTCCAGGTGTGGTCTAACTAATGACCTATACAGTGGCAGAATCACCTCCTCCTCCTCGAGGATATACCCTTGCAATACAACCCAGCATTTTGTTGGCCTTTGCAGCTACCTTTCTACATTGTGCCGAGTTGTTCATTGACCAATGAGCACAACCAGATCCTTCTCCTCCTCTGTCTGGGCTAGCTGCACTCCCCCAGCTGGTAACTCCTCCTTGGGTTCTTCATCCCAAAATGCAGCACCTTGCACTTTTGGCATTAAACCCCAGTTGCCAGGGTGTCTGACCAGGTTTCAAGCTTTGCCAGATCATCCTGCAACCCCTGCCATCCTCCTAGGTCATCCACCACCGCCCTACCTTGGTATCATCAGCAAACAGACTGATCTTGCTCTTGATGTCCCATGATATGTCTGCAATGAATATCCCAAACAACACTGGTCCCAACACTGAGCCCTGTGGGACACGCTCGTCACTGTCCTTGGGTGTGAGCTCCCACCCACCACCACCTCTCTTTGCCTTCCCTGAAGCCAAGTTCCTACCCAGCTCGCCAGCTTTGCACCCTCCCTGTGCCTAGCTAACTTCCTTCCCAGCCTTCCATGTGGCACCGGTGAATGCCTTACTGAAGTCCAGATACAGGACATCCACTGCATGGCCCCTGTCCAGTTGCCTAGTTACCCAGTCATAGAACTCATCCAGGTTGGTTTGGCAGGATCTGCCACATATGAAGCCATGCTGTCTGCTGTCCTGTAGTCCTTTGTCCTCTAGGAGGGCCACCAGCCTCTCCTTCAGGATAGTCTCCATTAGCTTACTCATGATGGATGTGAGGCTCACTGGTCTGTAGTTTCCCGGTTCATCCTTGGGGCCACTCTTGTAGAGGGGCACCACATGAGCCATCCTCCAGTCCTGAGGTACACACCCTGAATGTAGTGAGGCATTAAATAGGTCTGCCAAAGGTCCTGCAAGGACCTCTGCCAGCTCCTTCAGTACCCTGGGGTGGATGCCATCTGGGCCTGGCACCTTGTCCACCCTCAGTGCCTTCAAACCCTCTCGAACTCTGCCTCCATGATTTCCCCATCTGTCACCACTTCCCCCCTTCTGCCATTTCTCCCACCTTAGGTATCACCCCCTTCTCTTTAGTAAATACTGAGCAGAAGTACTCATTTAGTGCTTCTGCCTTATCATCCTGCTTCCACCCAACCCTCCTTCCTTATCCTTACTATGTGGTCCTTACAGCTACTTTTCTCCCTGATGTACTTAAGAAGTCCTTCTCCCTTTCTTAATGCCTTGTGCCAGCCTGAGTTCCGTGAGATACTTTGGCTCCTTACTGCCCTTGTCACCTCCTTGATTCTGTCAAGTACTCCTCCCTGTCCTCCCCCTCCCTGTTTTCTTGTACTTCCTAAAGGCAGCTCTTTCTCCTTACCTTTCCATGACCTCCTTGCTCAACCAGCTTGGTTTCTTAGCCCTAGCCTTCTTGCTCTGGGCTTTGCAACAGGTTTGGTTGCCTCCACTATCCCCAGCTTTATGAGCTCCCACCTCTGGTTAGTGTCCATACTAGATTGAATTCTGCCAGGTACCCTTACCACTTCCCCATCCTCCCAAAGTCGGCCTTCCTGAAGTCCAGCACTCTTGTGCAGATTCCACTCCTTCCTTGCCCATATCCAATGTGAGCCATACTGAGTGGTGGTCACTCCTGACAGCGGTTCCTCCACTGTAAGTTCTCTCACAAAGTCCCCATTTGCCAGCACAAGGTCAAGGGTATTCCCTAACCTGGTTGCCTCACTGACCATTTGCAGCAGGAAGCTGTCCTGGAAGGCATCCAGCAGTACCTGCTCCCTTCTGTTCCTGGTTGTTGTTGTGCTCCAGTCCACTCCTGGCATGTTGAAGTCCCCCACAATCACCACATTACGCTTCTCTCCAGGTCCTCCTGATCTGTCCCGCTAGTTCCCTGTCTAACTCCTCCATCTGAGATGGTGGCCTGTACACCACTCCCATTCTAAGAATCCTATTCTTGGAATCCTGGATTTGCACCCAAAGTGACTCTGTACTACCCTCCTCCCCTTCCTCCCTTACACACTTCAGTCCTTTCTTCACATATAGTGCCACTCCCCCTCCTTTCCCAATCACCCTGTCCCTACATAATAACCTGTACCCTGGTACCGACAGGTCCCAGTCATTGTATTGGGTGGCCCATGTTTCTGTGATGGCTGCAATGTCCACCTCTCCCTCTGCCATGAGAACCTGTAACTCTGCAGTTTTCCTCCCAAGGCTCCTAGCATTAAGGGTAACCACCTTCACCTTTTCCCTCCTCCCATCCTCCCTCCTTTCCTAGCATCACCAATAGTACTTGCCATTTGTCCTTTGTCACTATTATGGGGTAAGCTCACATGGTTTCCCAACCTGTGGTCTCTGCATATCTCTTCCCCAACTGCTACCCCACACTCCTAGTTTAAATTCCCAACTTCCTCTATGTACTCCTCCATCCTCTGTTTCAACACTTTCTTTCCCTCCTCACTCAAGTGTAGTCTGTCCTTGGCATAGAGACTACTGTCCTCCCAGGTCCCTCCCCACCCCCAACAGCCCATACCCTTTAGCACAACACCAGGTTCTTAGCCATCCGTTAAATTCCTCTATTCTCAGCTTTCTTGTTGTGCTTGCCTTTGGCACCGGAAGTATCTCTGAAAAAGTTACTGATCTTCCTGCCCCCTCACATAATTGTGCTAGTTCCTCAAACCTCCTCTGGACTATATCTACTGTCTTGTCAGCCAGGTCATTTGTCCCAAGATGTATAATTAAATGAGGCTTGTCCTACACCTTCTAGCATATTTCAGAACAGATTGTCCCTTTCCGCTGTCATTCCTGGCATGGCCTCCACCCAAATCATCTATACCTCTCCCTTGCTACCCCACCTGACTCCTCTTAGTATTGAGTCCCCCAGAACTAAGATTCCACCCTCTTACTCCCTGCTTGCTTCCATTCATCTCCCTCTCTCATTTCCAGCTCCTCTTCTTCCTCCTGCACATTATTTCCGCCTTTTACCCCTGTTGTAATTCTCCCAGCAGAACTTCCCCCCACTCCAGTTCGGTCCAGGCATTTATCAATTACTCCTCTAATTTCATCATTTCCCTCCTCCACCTTCTTCCTCTCTAGTAGTGCAAAACTATTTTCTGAAGACCCTTCACAAATGCCCGCTCCTTCTCTCTTCATAGTAACCTGTTCTCTCCTTTCCACTCCATGACTTTTGCCACTTGTTCGCCTCCCCTCACAAGTCCCTATCTCCTCCTTCCATTTGTCTTTTGTCTCCTGACCTAGTTTCCCGCAATCATTCTTTCCTGGCCTGGGCCCTTTGTCTCTGCTTCCTTCTTCTGACCCCTCTCTCCCACCACTGTTGGCTAAATCGCCCTCCCTCATCTCCTTCTTCCTCCCTCCAGTATTGGGCTAAACCCACCCCAATCTGCCTTGCCTGTCTTAGTTCCTCCTGCAGACCCTCAATCTCCTTTCTAAGTTTTCTATGTGGTTGCACACTAAACATCCTCCACACTCCAGGCAATTTTAGAAAGATTGGTGCACCGAGAGTTGTTGCAGCCTACCACCCTACCCATTGCTGTGGTTGCCACCAGTGACCCCCACCCTTCAGATACAGGATACCCACACTCCCCAAGTCTCCCTCTCCTCCCTCTATCAGTGCAAAACATTTTCTTTATTTCCCTTACCTCCTTTGTTGCACACATTTAGATATATTGAGCAACTGCTTTTTATATTCCTATCCTTCCTATCCACACTCAAAAAGAGACTTTAAGTAGCCATTGCATAACCTTCTTCAAACTCCTACTCCTCCTTTCTCCACTGCAATATCAATGTGAATAAGTAATAATGAAAGCTCCTAGATTTGCATTTACTTCCCTTCCACTGAGATAGCAGTCACCTCTTCACTTGCTGCTGTTCCTTTCCTGGATGTCTGGTTCTGCTATGACAGGTGCATATCATTTGCCTGTTTGAGGAAGTGATGTCAGAACCCCTGGTATAAAGGAAATAATGGACCAGGGGTGGGTGGGGTCAGCCCAAGTCTTCCAGAAACAATCAGGTAGCTGAGACCTCTGGTCAGACCATTAGCACCCTTCCCCCACTCTGCACTAAAACTTTGCAGCTAGTGAAGCCAGCAACAATGAATCACCATGCTACTCAAAGCCCCCAAAATAGGTTTGCTATCCAAAGAAACAGGACTCCAATTCAAACAGCTTCACCAACAACACATCAAAATAGGCTTGGAATTAGAAGATATAGGTCTCCAATTCAAAGAAACAGACCCATTTAAATCACAATTATGTTTTAAAACAGAAGAAATATGCCTCTACAAATGCAGCCTGCCACACAGTGAATCAAACAAATGAGCCCACTTATAGCTATCAAAACAGGTTTCAAAATTCCAACAGCCCCAAACAATACCCTGCTAGCCCCTTAGTAGTAAGAAATAAAAGAAATAACCTTCTATCAAGTAGAATCCACAAAAAACAATGTAAAAAACAACAAGAAGCTACTGTACTGTAGGTCTGATCCTGTCCCCTTCTAGTTCCTTCTGAGAAGCCAAAGCACCTGTCACTCTAATCACATAGCGCTCTTCCATGCGCGTTATTGCCGCATGGTCTTTCATTCCACTTATTGACCCAGTACCATACTGAGCAATGAGAGGATCTCGAGCTGCAACTGCAGAAATGTATGGAAGAATGACTGTGCTATCTGCTTTTTACTTCACCAATGGAGTGTCAGGTGAATATTAAGCTTACCAATTTTACAGATTGAAATTCGTTTGGACCAATCAAATACTGCCTTTGACCAGTGAAGTGCTGAGGGCAGTTCCAGAACCAATCAGTCCACAGCTTGCTCTTGCATAGAGTGGGGCCAGGCTGTTCGCCCAAGCATTTTGACGAGGTCTGCCTGGACTTCAACAGCCAAGATACAGGAGGCATGTAAAAGGTTTCTGCAACCACCAAGAAGCAGCCAGAGAAGTGCTGTGTGTTTGCTATTTTGTCATAATGACATAGAGAAGATTTGGGAGATGATGCTTGTCTACAGCATAAGAGATTATCAGTACTAGCTCAGCATTTGCACTGCACCTGCCAGCTTGCCATGTGGTGAGAGACTGTGTCCTGCCTTCAGAGAACAAAGGTAAAAGTATGCTTATCCAACATTAGTGCTACAGCTGCAAGCCTGAAATGTAGCTTACTACTGTGTCTTGCTGATCATCTAGGGACATGGCCAGTCAGTGCTACATAGTAACATGGTACGTTACAGCAGAAAAGGCCTGCTAGGCCCACCTAGTCTGCCCATATTCCCTGCTGCATCAGTGGCCGCTGACCCTACTTAGTCATTGGCTTTTGCCTCTCTTCCCACATCTAGGGTTCCTTATGTCTATCCCATGCATGTATGAATCCCCCACTGTTACCGCCCACCACTTCCTGGAGTAGGCTATTCCAAGCATCCACCACCCTCTCTGACAAGACAAACTTCCTCACATTTCCTCTTATCCTGCCCCTCCAATCATATATCATACCCCTCATCCTCGTACAACTCTTGTACTGAAAGATATCCCCGCACTTTGTTCAAGCCTTTAAGATACTTGAAGGTCTTTATCATATTACCCGTTCCTACTCTTCAAATGTATACATATTGAGGTCTTTTAATCTGTCCTCATATGTTTTCTGATGCAAGCCCTGCACCATCTTGGTCACCCTTCTCTGGACCGCCTCCAACTTGTCTATGTCTTTGTGAAGATGCAGCCACCAGAACTGAACACAGTATTCTAGATGAGGCCTCACCAGCGTTTTGTACAGTGGCATCACCACCTCCCTTCTTCTGCTAGTGATATCCTTCCTATGCACCCCAACATCCCACTGGTCCTCCCCACAGCCTTGTTACACTGTTTGGCCACCCTTAGGTCATCTGAGATGATTATCCCTAAATTTGCCTCTTCCCTGGTGACTGTCAACAATCCCCCCATTCTGTTCTTCACCCCAAGTGCATGATTTTGAATTAATTTCAATTGCCACATGTTTAAACATTTTCCAGCTTTCCCAGGTCCCTCCTCATTCTTTTGACCCCTCTGGAGTGTCTACTCTGTTGCAGATCTTGGTATCATCTGCAAATAGGCAAACCTTCCCCTCAGCCCTTCAGCAATGTCACTGATGAAGACATTGAAAAGGACTGGCCCCAGGACTGATCCCTGAACCACCCAACTGGTCACCCTCTTTTCCTCAGATGTGATCCCATTTAGTACCACCCTCTGCTTCCTGTCCCTCAATCAATTTCTAACCCAGTTTTCAAACTTTTTGGCCACCCTAGGCTCGCTAGCTTGTTCAACAGTCTTCCGTGGGGTACGGTGTAGAAGGCCTTACTGAAATTGAGGTAGGCTATATCCACTGCTCCTCCCTGATCCACCTCCTTCATCACCCAGTCAAAAAATTCAATCATATTTGTTTGACGTGACTTTCCTGCTGTGAACCCATGCTTCCTTGTTCTCCCATGGTTTCCAAGTGTTCCACAATCCTTTCCTTAAGCAGTGCCTCCATAATCTTACCCACTACTGAGATGAGGGTGACCAGCCGATAGTTTTCTGCCTCCTCCCTGCTACCACTCTTGTGGAGAGGGACTACATTTGCTCCCTTCCAGTCCTCTGGAACCACCCCTGTATTGAACGACTCACTAAACAGGGCTGCCAGCAGTGCTGCTAGCACCTTCCATAATTCCTTTAACATCCTGGTGTGAATATCATCTAGCACCATTGCTTTGTCAACCCTTAATTTTGTGAGTTCCTCCAGGACTATCTCTGCTATAAAAGGACTGGTGTTTACCTCTCTCCCATTGTTTCTGCTGCCTAGCTGTGGTCCCTGTCCCACCCCATCTACCATGAATACCAAACAGAAGTATACATTTAGTACCAATGCTTTTTCTAGGTCACCCTCTACGCACACCCCTTCCTCCCCTTAGAGCCTTACAACCCTTCCCCTGGCCTTCCTTCTATCACTAATGTATGTATAAAATGTCTTATCCCCTTTTTTTACAGTCTGTGCTAATCATAGTACAGTCTGTGCTTAACAGGTAGGCACTGACTAGTGTCTCACATGAGGGTCTGGAAGCCTAAACATGTGGCCCAGTACCGTTACTGATCTATCCCCCAGGCAAGACTGAGGGCCCAATTTTCAAAGGGCTTGGAATGAAGCAAGGGACTTGCATCAAAAGAGTTAGATGCAAGAGGTGACTTGCATCACAACTTGCATCAAACGCTATTTTCTATCACAGCCTGCATTAAATCCAGACACGGAAACAAAGTGGTGTAGCACTTGACAAAAAACAGACCAAGCAAATGGCTTAAAAGGCAATTATTTTATTGTTGCTCCTTGGCATATATGACTGCATAGGAGTTGGTCCTCTTGTGCTTTGGCCCCAATTCAGGTCTTCATCAGAGGGTTCCTCTGGGGCTGAAGCACCAGGGGACCAACTCCTATGCTGTCATGTATCCCGAGGAGCAACAATAAAATCATTGCCTTGTAAGTCATTTGCTTGTTCCGTTTTTTGGCTGGAGTGCTACACCACTTTGTTACGTTGTATTGAAAGGGTTTGCACTCCTGGACAAGCACCCGGGATTAGTCCTGTGTCACACCTGCTCTTTTTGTATGCAGTCAAATCCAGATGCAGCTGTGCCAAAGCCCCCCCCGCACTAAGGTTGCATCAAGCAACCTGGTGTGCCAGGTTGCAAGGGGCACCACTTAGACCAGCCAGGAGGTGGTCTAAGTGGCTTGTGTCAGTGGGACAGGGTGGAACATGGGCTGCCAAGTGCCATGGGGGCATGGGAGGTGGCATAAGGGGTGTTGGGGACAGCTGAGCATCATCTGCAGTGATGTGGCACCTGGCAGGGTGCATTTGCATTGTGCCCTAATTATATGTACACTAAACATATCTTCCATTGTGGTCTAGCAGACCTCTTGATCCCCAATGTTTATATATCTTCCCTGGTGGTCTAGCAGACTCCTCCCTGATCCCTGATCTCCCCCAGGTATATTGAAATAACATCTCTGGTGGTCTTGTGGACTCCTACTCTCCCCGCTGTAGTGGAATGGTAAAATCATCACCTTCTCACATTTTTGTTGCAACTGCACTAAAGTAAAGAAGCAACAGACAAGTGGTGTCCAGCACAAAAAGTGATTTATTTCTGGTTTATAAAGCAGGCTTACAACCAAACAATGTGATCACTGGGAGAATACCTCCAGTCTTTCTTACCTATAGGTAGCAGTACATCTCTTCTCAGAGAGCAGGTACTATGCAAAGGGTCTTATACCCCTGATAATAACCATGACAATGGCTGAAAAGATATATAAAAACATTATAATTGGTCAGTGGCAAATAGCCTGACTTGTCACTAGCCTGGGAAAGCATGCTGAGCTAGCAGAAAGACAAGATAGCTAAACAATAGATCTTGTATATGTGACGGACACTTGCGGTTACATATGCAGTTGCAATTCTGCACTAGCATTAAAGATGGCAGTATTGCCTAGCTAATCATTATACAATGGTGTAAATAGAAGTATCTTCCAAGTGTTACAATCAGGATAATAGCAAAAACATTATGATTCTCAGTAAAAATGTATAAAACTACTGTAGAACTCGGATCCTGACACTTATGCTTATATGATAAGTGCCTAAGCCCTAAGGGAAGTACATATACATATACATATACATAGTACTGTCTGCAAGGTAGGGGGGCCAATCAGGGGTGCTTGTCCATGGATAACACCACCCTGGCAGGCAGTGCCCACCACCCTGCTCCCAATCCCTTCCATGAGGCTGTGACCAGCACAGCCCTCCATTCACCACCATGGCCAGCTGCAGACTGATCTGTCAAGGAGTGTGTATTGTATACAGTATTCACTCATTGATTAGCTGTCAATCAATGAATGTGTACTGTATACAGCATGTGCTCCATAACAGATCAGTCTGTGGCTGGCTGTGGTGGTGAGCAGAGGGCTGTACCTGTCACACCATTGTGAAAGAGACAGGAGAGGAGCAGGGTGGTGGGGCACTGCCTCCTGGGAGGGAGGGTGGGGTCCACTAGACCACCAAGGACTGTTATCTAAATGGTTTGGAGGAGACTGGGATTGGGGGTCCACTAGACCACCACAGATGTTATATCATTATACTTGCGGGAGATCAGGGAGGTCCTGTAGACCTCCAGGAAAGATATATAAACATCGGGGATTGGGGGGGGTCTGCTAGACCACCAGGGGAGATATATTTACTATACATATAATTACAGCACAATGCAAACACACCCCGCCAGGTGCCACATCACTGCCGCTGATGCCCAGCTGTCCCCCTGACTCCTTCATGCTGCCTCCTGTGCATCTACTGCACCCTGCCCCCTCCTGTCCAGAAGCTTTACACACTCCCACCATCCTGGCCCCTCTAGTGTCATGCCAGGTGGGGGAGATCCCTGCAGCAATTCCAGCAGTTGCACCAACTGTTTGGTGCAGCTGTCAGCTTGCAGCAAACCTGGGGAATTTGGAGACAAGATCCTGACTTCCAGAAAATTGGCTGCAGGGTCCCTGGTGCACCTAGAGTTTGCCACAGCTCTCAGAATGATACAACTTGCCTCTCTCTAAGGGCTGTTTGAAAATCAGGCCCTGAGAGAGTAGCAAGAGGTCCAGACAACTGCTGAGGCAGAAAGACCTTGTAGTCACCTTAGAGGCATCCTCGACCTACATCTTTGTTCAAAACATCCAGAGTAACTGACTGACTGTGCATCTGCTGGAAAGAACTTGCAGTTGCAGATATAAGGACGAAGAGCCCAAGTTGTCGGGGAAGTTAGAAACACCAGAACTGTGAGTACTCTCAGGACTTGTGTACTGTATACAGTTTGCTACCAAAGTTTCAGTTTTGGCCATCAGGCCAGGATCTACAAACACCTTCATCATGGTTTACCTTTTTATTTTAGCAATTATATGACCTGTGGGGTTTTGGTTTAAAAAACAGTTTATCTGTTTTAAAGAGCAGCATTGATGGCCAACCCATTGCAACTTCTACAGGCCTGCACTGTTCCTCTGGGAAATGGGTAGTGCTCCAGTATAGGTGAGTTGGTAATACCAAAGGTTTACAGCAACTGTGTGTGCACTGTCTGGTGGAGAGTGGGCACTGCTGCTGTTGAAAGTGTGTTTAGTAGGCTGAACCTTGTCAGGCACCTAACACTGACCCTGGTTTCAAATTCATGAGTCAACAAGGACAGACTATCTGGGTCGACTGAGCCCAACATGCCAAAAAGGGACTACAAAGGGCAGACCAACAAACCTTGATGGAAGTGGCCAACTCATTTTCATCAAGAAATGCCAACATCTCAAACGGCAATCCCATGTATACATCAAGGTGTACTGAAACATTATAATTATACAGTAATTAGTATTAAATTCTCCCTTCAGAAAAAAAATAAAATAAAACAACCTCAAAAACAAATAAAGGACTTAGCCGATGGACAGGGAGAGCAGGGTTTTATTTAACTCTAAAAATTGATTAGCATTTTGCTCATAAACGTGCCAAAACTTTGTGAAAATTAATAGCTCTTGCCTCACTGTGTTTAACAAACACAGCACTTCTAGAAAATCTATACAAATACTTTCTGTACAGTTAGTATCAGCCCAAGAAAAAAACTGCTAATCAATTATTTAAAAATCCTGGAGAGGTCTCACGAGGTGACTGTTTTCTTCAGCGGAGAAAACAAATCTAGTGTTAGAACACGAGACGGAGCATCAGCACACAGCAAAATTTGAATGGAGTTCTGACTCCACAGCACCATTCTAAACTCCAAGGCAACATCTCAAGAGTGGAGATGATGCATTTTTTTGTATGGCATCACTACTGGACTTGTTTTGTTAGCAGTAAAACAGTAATACTGTTTCTATAATAAACACATACCCAAGAAACCTAATTCATTCAAAATATATTTGTATTCATGGTCCCTTATTTTAGCACTATCAGCTGATTGAGCAATTTCATGTCATATTGAATTAGTGCTCCATGATCTGACAAACAGCTGATTATTCCTGTAACCCCTCACCCCTGCCTTTTACAAAAGCGACAGGTGGCATGCTGTTGAAGCTGACAGCATTACCTGGTGGGGACTGGGTTCGGGGAGGATAAGGTTACTCGGCACAGGGGGCCTAGGTTTGGCTACTCTGCACAGGGCACCCAAGTAAATCTGAACACAGGAAGCAATAACTGTAATGTCCAGAACCAGGAATGGGATTCTACAGTGTGGCTTTTATTCACATCCAAGCTGAACAAACAAAGCATAGATGGACCCCCATGGGGCTACATTCCTGGTAAAGCAGATTAGAGACAACAGAACACTTCTTTACTATTTCCAGCCCTCAGGCTCTGAACCCACCAGGCACACAGCCCAGACTTGCACGCAGCTTTGGGTACACAACCCGACTTGTACACTACTGGGGTTTTCCCCACGGGCCCGGCTCCCCTGCCAGCCACTTGATCCATGGTCCATTTTGGGGAAATGAACCAATTATCAGTTAGGCTCCCAAACCACACTAGAGCCTTCGACTCCTAGAGGGAATTTTTCTTCCAATCCCATGTCTGGGTACTTCCCTCATCACTGGCCAAGTGCATGAGGCAAAGTAGAAATCCACAGAGTAAATTCGTAGAGGTGGACCTGGTCACTAAAGATGGGGGGTCTCCCACCTCCAGCTCCCACAGTCCATACCCAGCCATTTCTCTGGAAACTAAACAATTCCTTTACTGAAAGCTTGACAATGTAGATTCCTGGGTAGACGTATGTCACATCTCCTTTACATATCTTGAATTTCCCAATAAGCACTGGACTTGAACCTACTTTTACTTTTTGGCTAAGCCTATTACTCTAGGCCTCCCACTATTTTAGTAGTCCAATCCTCACATGTCACACAAGTCCCAGGGTGAAAAACATAGGCCCTTTCAGGAAGAGCAGACACTCACCCTACAGTTGCAGGTGCCCCACAGGCAATTCACAAGTCTTCTTGTTCTCCCAAAAAACTCTGGAACAAATAGGCAGCTTCTCCATTAATAGCAGAACCAGGGGATTGCCCCAGGAATATGCAGGAAACTCTTTTCCTGCCCCCATCCCCAGAGGGAGGGGGCACTGAGACCCGAAACAGCGGTTTCCACCACTTCGATTATCTTCTGTGTCTCTCTTTTGGTGGAGACACACACCCTTTTTACCTAAAAATAGCCCTCTGTCAGGGCTGAGGCTCCAAGAACCTACACTGAGCTGCTGTGCTGCTTCCACAGCAAGCTCCCAACACCAACTGACCACAGGCTCTGTTCAAACCTCCCAACATTCTATTCCAACTCCCTTGCTGCAGATTCCATTGTGGCTCATGCAGCTGCGATAGTTCTATTGGTGATGTCATCCCTCAGTCTCAGCTGAGACTGAGAACAGAGTGAGACAGTGTGAAATCCATTTAACTGGAGTTCTCACAAGCTGCCTTCCTTGCCTACCACTAGGTCTTACTGGGATTCTAGTAACCTGGGTAACAAGGGGTTACATTCCTTTGTTGTAAATTACAGTATATGCTGTAGTTTGTTGTTTGGTCACCCCCACTTGACTGCTCACACACGGTGTCTCCTACATGACAGCAAGCTCACTTTCTAGTAATAATGTCCTCCTTCAGATCACTCACTCCCCATGGCTGCTCGCCTTCTTCCTTTATTGGCTCACACCAGCAGCTTGCTTCCATCTGCAAGACCAGGAATGCAGAAAGTACCACTGGTCTCATCCAGATAGTGTTCTACTTCATGCTCCTGATGCAGCCGGCTATCTGATCACTTGTTACCACTGATTGCCTGCATCCTCTACTAGCTCAAGCATCCATATTAAAAAACAAGCCACACATGAAAGCAAAAAGGCAAAGGCTCGAATAAGTGAGGCATAGGTTTACTATGTACTATAAAGGAGCACACTTTTTTGTTCAACAGTGCTCACCCATCTGCCCTCACTCCTACTCACTTACTCCTACTTACATCCACCACATGGTCTCTGAATGTCAGAGATGCCACAGACATGCCACAGACACAGCATGCTATTAAAGTTTCCTTTTTCTATTAAATTTCACGATCCCTTTATAATCGTGGGTTTGTACGAATCCACTAATATAGCAAAAATAAAATGCCAGTAAAATACATCTACTATACAGTAGATAGATAGATAGATAGATAGATAGATAGATAGATAGATAGATAGATGGATGGATGGATAGATGGATGGAGGGATGGAGGGATAGATAGATAGATAGATAGATAGATAGATAGATAGATAGATAGATAGATAGATAGATAGATAGATAGATAGATAGATAGATAGATAGATAGATAGATAGATAGATAGATAGATAGATGGATGGATGAATGGATAGATAGATAGATAGATAGATAGATAGATAGATAGATAGATAGATAGATAGATAGATATACAATAGGGGTGAGAGCTATTTCTGTTTGATAAATTCATGTATTTACACCCCAGTTAGATAAAGGCAGCCGATGTCAGCACAGTGATAATAAATACCATTTACACACACTGTGCTGACGTCCATGAGATTATTATCACTGTAGCTACATAGCACTAACTAACCGCAGTGTACCTGCCTGCTAGATCTACTTCTTGAATGCATTTCAATACAAACTAACATTTAACTGAGTTTCACCTCCTGCTCCTGCAATAGCACAGATTTTTCATGCTGACCAGCAAACTGCGTCAGAGACACAGACACAGAATTGGACTCCGAGTCACACTAGTAAGAGAAATATCACAGCACACAAATCTCCAGAAGAGCACAAACAGTTTGCCAGCACTTCACATAGTGGTTTTATGTTGAAAAGTTGACAAGTACCTTATTTATGTTACTGTCAAGCACAGCGTTCTTCAAGAAGTGAAAGTAATTTTTGCCAAACAAAACTAATTGTCCAGGAGCTCCAGTAAAATAAACCAGAATGGACAGTGAAATAAAATATAGAAACACCATATGAAGCACTACATTCCACTCAAAATAAAGCAAATAAAATGGTTAAAAGTCAAACACCCATAAGAATAAATAAAATAAATCCTGTTTCCTGCAAACCCTCTTGCCCAAATGTCATGTCAAAGTCCCTCCCACTCACACACAGCAGCCAATCAAAAATCAGACTCACAGAGTAAATGATCAATCCTGAACCACAAACATGACCACCAACCAATCTCCAAAACCAAAAAAAAAATTCTTGCTATTAACCAATCGGAATACCAAGGAGTTTCTCATTCAGAAAAAAACAACTGTATAAGCTAGAAAGCAGCCATATATGTAGCAGAGGAATAGCACTCAGCCACAAAAAAGCACTGAGAAATATGAGACAAAAATGCCACAAATCTGGCCCCATTGTATAAATTGCACACATGATGTGCAGTCATGGAATATGGCAAATATCCCCCATTTGTGAACAGTTACCTCTGGATACTATCACTCATGGCTCCTATGCTCCACCACTTGTGGTATCCAGGGGTCACTGTTCACTCATGAAGATGTTGTCATATTGCAAAAACAATTAATACATCAGTTAGGGTTAAAGCGACAATAGTAGGGAAATGTGACATTGGGTTTCCAAGCCTAATACCACACCCCTACCCTGCACAGATAAGAGGGATTGGGGGTGGCATTGGGATCATCAGCCCCAACGCTCACCCCATTCCATTAGAAAATACACTGGGTGGCACAGCATAGGAGAACTGGGTGAGCATTAGGACTGACAATCCCAATGCTACCCCGATCCCTCTTTGTCTGTGCAGGGTGGTGTGTGGTGGTAGGGTTGAAACCCTAATGCAACATTGCCCTATTTATGTCACTTTAACCCTAACTGGTGCATTAATGAAGTTTTTGCAATTTATTGCCTTACATTTTGAGGTAGTATAACAGCATCCTTATTTTATGGTGATGACCAACCCTCCATTGAGATAGTATAACAGTATCCTTATTTTATGGTGAGAGTGCAGAGTTCTTCAGACCTTGCACTACCATCCCTCCATTGAGATAGTATAACAGTATCCTTATGTTACTGTGGGAATGCAGGGTGCTTGGACCCTGTCCTCCTATCCCTCCATTGAGATAGTAAAACAATATCCTTATTTGACCCCAGATTTTTGACATAGCTTTCTTATGACCTGCCCGCATGTAGCCAGTACAGAACATTTTCAAATCCCTGCCAAAACATAATTCAGCACAACTGTAATGCCATTCCATGCCACAGGTGCAGAAAAACATTTCTGGCAGGATTTGAAAAATGACAGCTGTACTGTTCATGAGGTGATGTGAAAAAATGGCAATTTTTAAAATTTGGAGTGAAAATATTACAAATTGCCGACTAGATGGGTTAGAGTGGTCCTTTTCTGCCGCCAGATTTCTATGATTCTATGATTCCATGCCACAGGTACGTAAACACATTTCAGGCAGGATGTAAGAAATTATAGCTGTGGTGTTCATGAGGTGGTGTGAAAAAATGACTTTTGCAAATTTGGAGTGAAAAAATTAAAATTGCTGAAAGTTACACACGTGCATAGAAAAATTTCAATGACTGTGAGTAACTTGAAGTTTTCTTTGATATTTTGCACCAAATTTTCAACATGGAGCTTTGGGACCCCACCTCATGAACACTAACACTGTAATTTTGTTACCTGTTCCCAAAAGGTTACGAGAGATGTCAACATAAGTTCAAAACACCATTGAAGGCCATTATATAGTACTTACCTTGATTCTTCAGTTCATGGTTTGGCTTTGAAGAGTGCAAACTTGTCCTGTCCCCAGAAGGTGACAGCCCTTGACCTCCAGTGGTAAGTATAGGGTAAGTGGGGACATGGGGTGGTGGGTGCTCAGTAGGAGGTCGGGATGGGGAGGGTGATGGGGACGACAAAGGACCATTTTCTTTTTCAGGTTTAAAAATAAGATGTTGGGGGACTTTTTTTCAGGTCTTCCTAAATTAAATAAACATTACAGGACATTGTGGGAAGGCTCACAGTGTCCCACACTGCTGGGGAGGGCTGTAAAATGATGACATGAGGAGTTGGCCCCAAAGTTGGCACATCAATAAAACAAGGGCTGCGGGAGTCATCCAACACTGGGGGTGGGCATTATGGTGTCAGGAATATATAAATTAAAGTAAGTAGAGAAGGGATGGGGATCAGAGGGTGGGGGTGCCATTAGACACCAGAGAATGGGGACAGTGACTGGGGAGTGAGGGGTTCCAATAGACACCAGGGAAAAGGGGTGTTCTTAACTCACAGTGCAGCACACAGCATGAGTTCAGCTGTGGCTGCAGAACTAAATAAATCTGCTGTTCTCATACAAAGAATGCAGGAGAAGGCTCCTCTGCCTAAGCTGGCCACCCAGGATTTTGGGTGCCCAGAAAAAGTATTTCTGATGCTAACTGTGGAAAACAAACACCAGAATCTAGCTAAACAGGTCCCATTTAGCTAGATTCTGGTGTTTATTTTTTTAAAATGACATTTGAATGTATTTTACAGTTCTTTTAGTTGATGGGAAAAAAAACACAAGATGGCTGCTAGTGAAAAAGGAATTTTCTGTCATGAAATAATGGTTTGTGTTCTCGTGAAAAAGGAATGCTGTCACAAGACTCAGTCCTTTTTCATAAGATCAAATCCTTTGTCGAAAAAATACAGCTATCCAAAAGATTGGAATGTTCAGAAAAGTCCCATAGGATATAATGGGAACTAAAAAATGTAATAACTTTGCAACAGATTAATATTATTGCACCAAATTTTCACTGTCTGTTGTGCTAGTAAAGTTCCTTCTACCCTACAAAAATCATGCATACATTCCACACTGTCTGGCAGCAAGGCGATTAGAAAGAAACTGCAATCAATGGTATTTTTATTTAATTTTTTTCACTATCTGGATCTCAGAATCCACACATCCGACCGGAACAAAACTTGCCACATCAAGAGATCTGCCCCACAGAAAAGTGTATACCAAATTGTGCAAATCTATTGATCAGTTGCAAAGTCATTAAAGTGCAAAATTTGTGGTTTAACAGAGAAACTGCTACTCAACCCTACCTATAGAAGCACAACGCCTCATTATATATATATATATATATATATATATATATTCATAACAAAAACTGCATTTAAAGCATCCTTTAGGGTTAAAGCACAAAAAGTCAGGAAATGAAACATTAGGCTTGAAACCCTAACCCCCCCACACACATCCCACCGCCATTCTCCACAGATGACAGATGTCAGGTGTGTCACTGGGTCGTGAGACCCAAATCTCACCCATTCCATGTGTAAGCAGGTTGATATGCTAAAGTAAAGGAAGTGGGGTGAGATTTGAAACCTCATGACCCCAATGACACACACGGTGTCTGTCAGTCTGTGAGGATGGCGATTAACGTAATGTGAGAAACCTCAATCTAATGTTTCATTTCCTGACTTTTTGTGCTTTAACCTAAAGGATGCATTAAATGCAGTTTTGCTATAATTTCTGCACTTTTTGAAAAAGTGTAATATAACTACAAAAAACATGTATTGGTGGGAGCCGGGGCCCAAAGCATAACAATATGCATCTCATGAGAAGCGTGGGCCCCCATTTATGCAAAGCTACAGAGCCATATAGCAGCCCTATAGGGCACCAAACCCTGTAACAGTAATTTGTGCATATCTTGTGAACCATAAGAGCTATAAAAAATTCAAACATCATTGTACTCATGACAGTGAGTACTTCAACAACAACTAACGACCGAACCCGTATCTCACATCTTTCTGAGATATGGGCACCAAAAGCACTGGACAGGCACTCTTTGAACCCTTGTGACAGTAATTTCACAATATCTCATGAACTGTGCAATGTACAAAAAAAATTCCACTGCAGAGTTACTCTATGATTTCAAATCTTTCAAATTACCTACAGGTGATGTTAGCTGCCAGCAGCAAAAAGCCTGTATCTCGCTTCGTTTCTGAGATAACGGCGCCAAAAATCATGACACAGACTGCAATGTAATCCTATGAGAAAAACATCAACTCTGTCATTGAATATCTCTGCAAACAATTAATTCCCCAACACCTAAACAGCATAATTCACATCTCTAGGACATCTCCTCAACACCCTGCAAATTTCAGGTAAAAAGACCTAACCGTTATGGAGATATGGTCATCCCAATCTGGGTCATCTGGTCTTCCCTAGGGCCATCTGGTCTTCCCCATGGACATTGCAAAATGCATATAAAGTTCCCCATAGGATATAATGGGAACTTCAAATTGTAATAACTTTTGAACAGATTCATATTTTTCACCAAACAAATGCTGGCATATTCCTTGACCCAAGCTCTTTTGACATCCCAAGTTTTGGACCAATAAACCACATGGTGTCCATGCAGTGCCACAGACAAAAACACACAAAAGTGACAAAAGGGAATTTTTGGTGTTTAAGCTGCGCCAAAAACCATATGTCCGACTGAAACACAACAGAATCAGAGATCTACCATTCAGACTGTGTATTCCAAATTTCTGGAAATCCATTGAACAGTTGCAAAGTTAATAATATGCACAATTTGAGTTTAACATTAAAGTGCAGAAAATAGATTTTTGGCACTTGCTGCTACAAACACTGTGGCCAGATATTCAAAGGGTTACGCCATGCGCAATAGGGTTGCTCCAGTGCAAGTCCAAAAATGCGCCATTCTGCGATATTCAGCGGGAGGCAGATGCCCCAAAATCACGCTGAGCAATAGTGCAATGATAATGAATGTATGCGCAACTGAAGGGGGAGGAACCATGCATAAGTGGCGCAGTGCGATATTCAACAACATGCGCCATGCGCAATAGGGGAGCAAGCGGAAGTTGCGCGATAGCGGAAATGAGCCAAAATAAAAAGGAACAAGGGAGAGGCACAAGAACGCTACAGGGAAGGCACATGAGGCTGAACCATAGCAAGTCAAACTGGGCAGGAGGGACACACAGGGCAGGCCAGGGAAAGGGCACCCTGAACAGAAAGGTACAGGAAGGTGTGCGGAGACACAGCCAGTGCAGAAGGAAGTGCTACACAGCACAGAGGCCGCCACATTTAGGTGTTCGGGTGCAGTGGAAGTAGCAGCCAGGACAGTGGGGAACACAGAAACAGCTGCGGGGGTGAACACAAGCCAGGGACAGGCCAGTGCCACCATCCAGATGGAGGCAGTAATGAGGGGTGAGAGGTGGGCAGCAGGGGGGCATGGCCGTGGAAGGGCCCGTCGGCGGTATGCCCCCAACAGGCAGTACCGAGCCCGCACCAGCTTCGAGCTGTACAGCGATACTGAGATCGTGGGCCGGTACTGCCTGAATCGGGCAATTCTGAGGTGGCTCTGTGAGCTGTGCAGTGATGTGATGCAGGCACCCACACGACAGAGCCAAGCTCTGTCAGTGGAGACTAAAGTGACAGCTTGCATGTGCTTGCTCACCATGGGTACCTTCCAGAGACCAACAGGGGACACCACAGGCATAACTCAGTTGGCCGCGTCATGCCACCTCACCCAATTCCTCAGCACACTGCTGCCACATGCTGCAGAGTACATCCATTTCCCCAGCACACCGGCAGAGCACACAGCAAACATACAGGAGTTCCACAGGGTATACGTATGCCTGGCATGCTAGGGCAATAGACTGCACCATGTGGCCATCCGCACACCACCTGGCCTGGGGGGGCTGCATATAATGTCGGAAGGGCTTGCTGGCATCAACTGCCAGGTGGTGTGCGATGCCAAGGCGCATAATCAATGTCTGTACCCACGCACCCTGAGAGCACATGATGCCTTCATCTGGCACCAGTCGGCACTGTGCCACAGATTCGAGAATGAGGACATCCCCACTGGCCACTTAGTGGTTTAGTATGCAAACCACATGGACAAACATAGGGCTTGGGAGGGGCATGGTCAGAGGTGACATGCGAAGTGGCCTACATGGCCCGAGGCAGGGCGATGCTGATCCCCAAACTAACCTCCACTCTCTACACACAGGTGACAGTGGATACCCACTCCGTCCCTGGCTGCTCACACCATACCGGCGGCCCGCGACCCCATCGCAGCAATGCTACAATGAGGCACATGCCACCACACATAATGTCATCGAGCGGGTGTTCGGTATGCTGAAGGCACATTTCCGTTGCCTGGACACCTCCAGTGGTGCCCTACAGTACACCCCTCAAGGCCTGCGGGCTATTCCTGGCCTGTTGCATCCTGCACAACATGGCCAACAGATGTGGGATAAGCTGTACAGGTCAAGAGGGGACAGTGATGGGAGCGATGAGGACACCAGTGACAATGGTGATGGGCAGCCCTCCCTTGAGGCAGCGGACCCCGACTGCTCCAGCTAGCACAGCTGCACTGGGACACCATCAGGAGGAGAACTTCAGCCAACCCAGGTAAGTCATGGGGCCATGTGCAACCACCAGTGGCAAAGGCACAACCCACAAACATGCATGAACACACACCAGGGTGCATGCCATCAAGGAAGTGGCGGGCATGGGATCGCACACACCACCAGGGATGGGCAAGGTCTAACATGGCGTGGTCAGACACACACACACACACACACACACTCACCAGACATGCCAAAGGGTGGAGACACCGACCAGATACCACCTAGCCACACATGTCCACAGACCACCAAGCTCACTGCCTGTCATTGTCGTGTGTCAGGCGCTGGGCACCATTGCACAGTGGCATAAAAAGCAATGCAGGCATCATCACGCACATGCAGCTGTGGACAGCAGCCGGGAGGGTGTGCAGATGGACTGTGTGTGTGCGTGCAGGGCTGGGTACCCACCTGTGCATTGCCTGCTGAATGACACAATGCACACAGGGCAGCATCAGACAGTAGCCATGCTGGGAGACAGGTCAGTCACGCACGACAGTGCCACGGCCACCACAGATGCGTGGGCGGCCCCGCCGAGACCCGCCAGCAGTGACAGGCTGACCACTGGCCTCATGGGGTGGCACCAACGGTCCCCAAGGGGTTCCACTGTGTGAACGTGACCGTGCTCACGAAGGGGTCTGCAGCACACCAAACATGCCTGTGCCAGGTGTGCTCGGGATGCCCACAGCTGAACCCGGTGTCGACAATGATGGTGTCGCACGACGCCGGGAATGGGGGGTGGACAGTGCACTGCATGGTGTCTGCAATGCATGGGCAAATAACTGTGTGCCCATTGTGGCCATGACAGCAGTGAATGCCTGTGTCTGCCTGTCAATGGCAGTGGTCACATCTTCCCGCAACCGGTCCATCCCTGCCAGGAGTAGAGTGATGTCTCTGCTGCGACGCTCCTCTGCCTGGCACAGAGCCACACTCAGTGCATCCACTGCCATCACAAGCCACATCTGCTGATTGACTGATGCTTGAAGTATGCGGGTGTGCTCATCCAAGAGGTCATCTGCCTGATCGGCATGCTGTCCCTCAGAGTGTTTGCTGCCCTGATGCTCATCACCCCTTGAGGGTGGGCGCTGCACACCAGGGCCAGGCCTGGGCATGTCCACAGGCGGTGCACTGATGCCACCCCTGACACTGTACCCCATGCCCATTGGCTGACTGCTGATGCTGCCCTCCAGCTGCAGCTCCCAGGCTCAATGGTGCCGCCGCAGTGGCTGCAACAGTCCCACTGTCCTGTACACACCAGTGCTGCCCACCGGTGCTGACAGGCACAGGCTGGGACTGTTATGACATGCAGGCCTCCGGCGGCACCACCCATAGCCATGGCCATGATGTAACCTGCTGTGTGGCCATCCTGCTGGCACACCGTGTCACTGCCATGGCGTTAGCAACATCATCGCCGGTGATGGATCCAGCACCAGCCTGAGTCTCAGCATGCTGGCATCCATGGATGCCCGGCATGCTGGGACACGAGCAGGACCTCCTGTACCTGCTCCACCAACATCAGTCTGGATGTCCAGGCGGGCCCACTGTCGCCCTGACCTGTGTATTCCTGTGGAGGTAGATGGGCCCTCCTCCATCTCCATGTGACTGGCCTCAGTGGAGAAGCCCACCACCACTGACCCATGCAGATGCTCAGGAGCTGTAAGGGAAAACAAAGTCGCGTTACTGCATGTGACCTACCCTGTCCCCCCCCAAATAGACAGACCATGACCTACCATGCAGTGATGGGCTACTACCTGTCTGGAATCCACTACCCAGAACACCCTCAATGGTGCAATGCCGCATGCTGCCAGAAACCCGCTCCTCCTGTGGGGTCAGGCGTAGCACCTCCGGCTGTCCCCCACCTGTCGCAGACCATGCTGGCCTGATGGCAGCCACCTTCTCCTTAATCCTCCACCTGTCTGTGCATATCTTCTTCTTGCACTCCTGCACGTAGCTCTGGTGGCTGCCATGCAGGTTTACAGCACGCGCCACCTCCTCCCATGCAGCAGCACAGGCCTGTGGTGTTCCCTGGCATCCGCTGAGAAGGGGCTCCTGGTCTAGGTAGGCCTCGAACAGGGCATCTGTCTCGGCCTTAGTGAAATTCAGCCTCCTCTTCCTCCCACAACTCTGTTCCTCTTCCTCCACAACATGCTCGGTCATGATTCAGCCTGTGAGAATGACAGGTGTTGCCTGTGACTGTGCAGTCCCATGCATGTCCCAAAATCCACAGTCCACACTCCCAAACAGCATGCAACTCACCGCAATAGACTACAGTAACCGACTATGGCCAGTGCAGTCCAATGTCATACTTTTATAACGCAACCCATGCAAATGAGATGAGGCGCATCTTTAAGTGGATGCAGATGCAGTGACTGTGCCATTGAATGGCTGATTAACTGATTTGCATATGCCGGCTGAATATCGCTCTGTTGCACTTTGTGCAATTGTGTTGAACGTGCTGAGCCAAGGGCGCAGTTCTGTGACATGCGCAGTACACACCTAACTGTGCATGCCCGGGTTGATGATGCAGGCACCTGCCGTGCTGCTGACATGCTGTGTGCAGGAGGCAATGCAGGGCACGGCCACCATTGTGCCAGTGGTGCTACAGTGCTGTTCACCTATATGGCGCTGTGGCACTGGGGCATTGTAGGCCACTACAGGAGGTGCACACAGGCACCCAATCATGCTACACGCATTGGGTACCAATCGCACTGTGGCTGTCTGTGCGCCAGAGACCCTTGACCCTGTGCCCAACCTTTGCCCCCTAGGCGACATGCATCAGGCATGGGTGCACCACTAACATGCTGTTCAGTGACAGCATGATAGGGAATGGCAGTGCTGTACCGTGCAGCATCTGCACGTGGCAGGACCGCGCTGCAGAGCTCCATTTTGACTGAACTGAGCAGCAGAGATGGCATGGAGGCGTGCTGTGCAGTGGAGCCAGGTCGAGCTGGCAAACCTTGTGGGCATAGTGGAGCCACATGTTGGGCCTTTGTTTGAGGAGGCACCCCTGGACAGGGCCAGGAGTCAGGTGTGGCAGGAGGTGTCCGATGCTTTGGAGGAGGCCACCAGTATGGGGCGGATGGCAGAGCAGTGCCACCACCGATATGGGGACCTGAGGTGCAGGGACCCAGACCTGCTTTCCTGCCAGTGGGCATGTGCCAGGAGGGGCACGGTGCCATGGACAGGTAGGTGCAACATCCATACACTTTTATCGTCCATACGGGTATCATGGTTACATGTGTCTGGCACATGGGGGGGGCGTTCGGTGTTGGCCGTGGTGGTAACGGGGTGTGGGGTGGGTGGATCTGGCTGTGTGGGATTGCACACACATGGGGGCGAGGGGAAATTGCTACAGGATTGTACTGATGTTCCTCTTTCCATGTTTTGCACTTTAGGGCCCGCAGAATGCCAGCAGGCCAGAGACCGGAGATGCCGCTTTAGGAGCAGCAGGCCAGGAGGGTAATGGTGGTCAGTGGCGCATGGACCACCCTGATGATGGTGAGTGCCTTACATCCATGATTACTATTGCATGCTGTATAATTGGGCGGCAGCAGGCCAGGCCACCATCCATTGACACCACTGCCATGCATGCAACTTGTTATAGTCAGCACTGTCCAGTGGCACTGCATGTCCAGGAGTGCATCAATAGTGGTCCATGTGTGCACTGGGCACATGGCTGTGGCACTGCCTTTACACTGCATAGCCAAGTCACTGTATGGCCATGGTGGTGCTGTGCAGGACATGGGCAGTGGTGTGTGCAGTGGTCCACATGGCTGTGGCTGCCTGGGTAGGCAGGTCTTGTGGACATGGTCATTGTGGGTGGTCGCACACCATCACAGGGGCGTGGCACATGGCTGTATGCCATGCACAATGGGTGGGCTGCAGGGGGCTGGACAGTCACACTTATTGACTCTGCTCCCTTGTCCTAGGTGGATGGCAACTCCAGGCACTGGAGAGGAATGTGAGAGAGCTGCTCCAGGTGGTGAGGGCAACACTGGAGCTGTTAGAGCGCATCCACTGCCATGGGGTGAGGAGGAGGAGGAGTGGCAGACATAGGCGCCACATGGAGGAGGACCGGGGCACACACTGAGCACTCCATGCCCTTACTACCACCTTCCCCCCTTTGACCCACCCTCACACCCCTTCTTCCCTCTCCCATATGTTCACCCCTGCCCCTCACCTGCCCCCACCTGTTATGTGTCCTTTCCCCCCTTGTAAATATTTGTATATATGTTTTTTTACTTCTTTTAAATATAAGCATTTTGTTATGACAACTGTGGTTGTCTCTGATTTGCAGTGGGCTACAGGTGCTCAGCTGCAGTGGTGTGCATGGCGTCAGGGGTGGTTCACGCATTGGCGTGTGTGTGTGTGTGTGTGTGCAGAGGTGAACCGCCTATGGTGTGGGCAGGGGGATCAGTCACTGTCTGTGGTTTGTGTGTTGTACTCTGTGCACTGGATGCCTGTGTGCAGTGGTCCATGGGGCCTGCACTGTGTACATGGCACCCCTGTCAGACCGTCCATGGCCTGTGCAGCTGACACCCTTGCATGTCTGTGATATGTACAGTCTGCTGGCATGTCAGTGGTGACTGTTGTGGCCAGTGCTGGGACGGGATGTGTCCTTGGGAGGGTATGCAGGGTGCTGTACCACTGGAGGTGGGGTCCGGGGCATGCCCTGTCGCATGTGGGGTACCTCATGTGCTGACTCATGGTCGGTCTGTCAGCTGTACCTCAGGAGGGACGTGCAGGGCAGCACCGTGTATGCATCTGTTGCATCACTGTCTGCTGCCGCCCACTGCAGGGTGCCCATGGTGGTGCTGCCTTGCATGGCTCCATGGTGCACAGGGTTGCATTGTAACAGTGGGGGTGGTGGCATGCATGGTGTGTCCTGCACTGTTGGGTGCTACTCCTGGGCAGGGTGTATGGGGATTATGGTGCAGGGTGTGCTCTGCATTGGTGGGATGGTGTGGTATGGGGTGGTTGGCCATCCTTGTGTGCCAGTCACAGCTTGCCAGGGGGTGTGATTGGGCACCATGGCCCAGCTGTGGGTTGGTTTCTGGTATCCATGGGCCGGTGCTTATTCCAGCTCTCCCCCAGTTGTGCAGTGCATGGGGTGTGGGGGGACAATGTCTGTTCTGCTGTGTGTTCCTCTGCCCATCTGTGGCATGGGTGGTGGGCCCCTGCATCCCTGGTTGTGCTGTTGCATTGCTGCCCTGCTGCTGGGGGCATCCCTGGTTGCACTATGGCGCATCTGGACTGCTCAGCTGAACATCCCTTGTTGCGCTATGGTGCATCAGATATGCTCAGCTTCACCTCCCTAGTTGTGCTATGGTGCAGATAGTGTGATATTCAGTCATCGGCCTTAGGCGCATCTTGGCCTGCGCAGTTTTTGAATATAGCACTTCTTGCACATGGGCGCCAGTGGACTTAGCGCTCCTACTGTTGAACACTTTTTGGGCACAGTTTGAATACCTTGGCCAGTATGTCCAACTTAAACACAACTGGAAATCAAGAGATCCACCACACCAGACTGTGCATTCCAAATGTCGTGGAAATCCATTGAATAGTTGCAAAGTTATTATCACGCACAATTTGAGGTTTAACATTAAAGTGCCTAAAAGTGCATTTTTTGGTGCTTCGCTGTGCAAGCACCGTATGTTCAACTGAAATGCAACTTAGCAAATCAAGAGATCTACAACACCAGACAGTGCATTCCAAATTTCATGCAAATCCATTAAACAGTTGCAGAGTTATTAACGCACAACATTTGAGGTTAAACATTAAAGTGCCTACTCAACCCTAAATATAAGGGCATGACCACACCCCATAATAATTCCCCAACACCTAAACAGCATAATTCACATCTTTAGGGCATCCTCTCAACACCCTGTAAATTTCAAGTAAAAAGACCAAACCATTAATGAGATATGCAATTCTAAAGTTTTTACACCTTTAAACATTTTTCAGCCATGAGATAGTAAAATGTTCAGCTGCGAGAAAAACGTCTGCTGTGAGCATGCAAAATCTTCAGCTGTGAGAGAAGACCAGATAGCCAGATTGCCATTCTTTTTTCACAAAATATATACATACATTTTCTCATCGGATATAATGGGAAATTAAAAGTTTAATAACTTTTGAAAGAATTAATATTTTTTCACCCAACCAATGCTGACATGTTGCTTGGCCCAAGCTCTTTCAATGTCCCACATTTTGGACCAATAGACCACATGGTGACTGTGCAGTGTCTACTGGCAAAAAACATGCACAAGTGGCGAAAAGTGCAATTTTTGGTGCTTTGCTGAGCAAAAACCGTAGGTCCGACCAAAACGCAACTTGGTAAATCAAGAGATCTACCATACAGATCACAGATCTCCAGGTAGAAGGTCACTGCGGGGTCCAGTGACCATCACATGGTATGGTTCAATTTGACCACTACATCTAAATCATCCCATTCCAAGGCAAAAATATGACACTTCAGAGGAGATGACTTTGATAAGATGGCCAACAGAGTTAAGCTAGCCCTGGCAAAAGAAACACAGGGTGGGGTACAGGCAAAGTGGGCATATTAAGGATGCAATACTTGAAGCAACATCCCATTGTGTTAGACAGAAAAGGAAGTGCAAAAGAAGAAGGAAACCACTTTGGTTCTCAAATGTAGTAGCAGAAAAGGTCAGAGCCAAAAGGCTGGCCTTCAGGAAAACAAGGGAACACAGTGGGATGAAGATAGGGAGGCATACCAAACTGCCCTAAGGGAAGCAGGGAAGGCAGTAAGGCAGGCAAAGTCCCAAACTGAGGAAACACTAGCATGAACAGTAAAAGAAGGTGACAAGACTTTCTATAGATACATTAGTGAAAGGAGAAAGTCCAGAGGGGGGTATTGCTAAGCTCAAAGGGGAAAAGGGGGCATGTGAGGAGGAGAACCCTGTAAAAGCATCTATCCTAAATAGATTCTTTTGCTCAGTATTTACTGAAGAGAAGGTATGGCAGGGCCCACAGCTCAGCACCATGGACACAGGGGGGAGGGAGGTGATCACAACACCCTTCACAAAAGAAAGGATCCTACAAGAGTTCACTAAGCTCATGGTGGACAAGGCAATGGGACCTGATGGCATACATCCCAGGTTACTTAAGGAGCTAAGGGTGAAACTAGCAGAGCCATTAGCAGAACTGTTTAGTGAGTCTCTGAGCAAAGGAGAGGTCCCAGAAGACTGGAGAAGGGCTCATGTGATCCCGCTCCACAAGAGTGGTAGCAGGGAGGAGGCAGAGAACTACAAACCAGTCAGTCTTACCTCAGTAGTGGGCAAGATTATGGAGGCACTCCTTAAGGAAAGGATAGTGCAACACCTGGAATCCATAGGGCACAGGATCCAAGACAGCATGGGTTTACAAAGGAAGGTCCTATCAAACTAATCTCATAGATTTCTTTGACTGGGTAACAGAGTGGTGGACCAAGGGTGAGCAGTTGATGTCGCCTACCTTGACTAGCAAAGCTTTTGACACTGTTCCACATAGAAGATTGATAAATAAGCTGGGTAGGCTCAGGTGGGTCAGAAGTTGGTCAACTGGGTGGCAAACTGGTTGACGGCAGAAAACAGAGAGTGGTGGTAAATGGAATACAGTCAGAATAGATGCAAGTCACAAGTGGAGTACCTCAGGTTCAGTCCTGGGGCCAGTCCTCTTCAATATCTTCATTAGTGACATTGCAAATCGACTAGAGGTTAAGGCTTGTCTGTTTGCACATGACAGCAAGATCTGCAACAGAGTAGATGATCCTGATGGGGTGGGCAGAATGAGAAGAGATCTGGATAAACTAGCAAAATGGTCAGAAGAGTGGCAACTGGGATTTAATGCAAAGAAGTGCAAGATCATGCACATAGGGAAGAGAAACCCTGAAGCCATCAATAGGCTGGGAGGGGAGTTGCTGGCAGTCATGAAGGAAGAAAGAGACTTGGGCATCATCATCACCGATGACCTGAAATCATCCAAGCGGACCTCTAAAGCAATAGGTAAGGCTAGGGGGATGTTAGGGTGTATTAGAAGGGGTATCACAAGTCGCAAGAGGGAGGTAATAATCCCTCTTTACAAGACACTGGTTAGGCCCCATCTGGAGTACTGCATGCAGTACTGGAGGCCACACCTTCACAAGGACATTAACCAAATTGAGGCAGTCCAGAGAAGGGCAACCAAAATGGTGCAGGGACTGCATCAGAAGACATATGAGGATGGATTAACGGCGCTCAATATGTATACCCTTGAGCAAAGGAGGGAGAGAGGTGATATGATCGAAACATTCAAACATCTTAAGGGCATTAACAAGGTGAAAGAGTCTAACCTGTTTAAATACAAGAAAAATAGCAGGACAAGAGGACAGAGCATGAGATTAGAGGAGGCCGATTAAGTGGGAATGTGAGGAAATTATTTTTCACAGAAAGGGTGGTGGATGCATGGAACGTCTAACCTCAGGAAGTGGTGGCTATGAATACAGTGCAGGGCTTCAAACAGGCATGGGATAGGCATAAGGAGCAATACAGATGAGTATGAATAGATAGGCCACTGACAGAGCAAAGGCTGATGGCACATTTATAAGGTAGGAAAAGAAATGGGCAGACTGGATGGGCCTACGGTACTTATCTGCCATCAACTTCTATGTTTCTATGTTTCTATAACAGACCATGCATTCCAAATTTTGTGCACATCCGTTGAACAGTTGCAAAGTTATTAACATGCAAAATTTGAGGTTTAACATTAAAATGCCTACCCAACCTAAATACAGGGGTGCAACTGCACCCTATAATATATAAATATATATATATATATATATATATATATATATACATAGATATATAGATATCTATATGTATATATCTATATCTATATCTATATTCTATGCAAAAATGTCATTAATGCATCAGTTAGGGTTCTTCTTCAGTGACAAAAGTGAGAGAAATTAGCCATTAGGGTTTCCCACCGTTGAACCCCACCCACCCCACCCACCAACAGGCATCGGGGTGTGCGTTGGGGTTGTTGGCCTAATTCTTACCCCATCCCATGTGTAAACAAGCTGAGGTGGTGCAATGTAGAAGAATGGGGTGAGAGTTAGGGGATAACCCAACGCACAATCGATGCCTGTTGGTGGGCTGGTGGGGTGGGTTCAACAGGTGGGAACCCTAATGGTGAATTTCCTCACTTTTGCCACTGTAGAAGAACCCTAACTGATGCATTAACAAAGTTTTTCCGTAGAATTTCCTCTCTTTTGAGAAAGAACAGAAAAGTGAAAGTTGCACAAGTTGGTGGGAGCACGGGGCACTTTGGGTCCCGCCTCCCACCAGCTTGTAAGTAAATATATTACACACCCAATGACTAAAAAGTACATTGACAACAACAAGGACACCCACCAAACAAATGTTAATCTAGTAGAGCAATAGAAACGCTGTCCACAAAACATAAACTGTGTCACACAATACCTCCATAAAAGATATTGTCCAACATATAAACACCGCTATTGACATCTACAGGACATGCGTCAGCACCCTCCAAATTTCAAGTATAAAGACCAAGCCGTGTCTGAAATATAACATGTCAAAATTTGAAATTTTCATTCATCAGAGTGGCACAGTTCTGCACCTGTTGACTTTTAACACATACAACAACTAAAAACTACATCCATGACACTAAGGCTAGGCACCCTATCAATTTCAAGCCACCAGCACAATTCAAAACACTATCCGCAACATGTAAAGTGCGTCGAGCAATATCTCTTCAAAAAAAAGTTCTCTGACACACAAACACCATAATTCACATCTACAGGACATGCCATAAACACCTCCAAATTTCAAGTAAAGACCAAACCATTTCCGAGATATTCAATCTTAAAAATTGGTAATATTTCCCTATCTATTCCATTATAAAAAATCTGGCCATCTTGTCTCCCCCTCGTGATCAAAGATGGTGATCAAAGAATCTCACGATCAAAGAATTTGCAGGCTCACAATCAAAGAATTTGCAGGGTCACAACCAAAGAATAAAAACTGTTCTAATTTAAAAAATTCTAAGAATTGCGGTAAATCACTGCCATGGTTCATCAGAACGAAGTCCCGTGAGTAAAGCCCACTGTCATTTGTCTTCCTAGGACACCCGTGGGCTGAGAAATAAGATATTTTAATTCGGCCATCTCATCCCTCGCTCGCGATGCACAATCACGATCAAAGAATCTCGCGATCAATGTTGCAGGCTTGCAATCAAAGAAATTGCTCACTTGCAGAACAAAGAGCGAGGAACGAGATGACCAGATTTAAAAATCTATTGTCTCAGCACAGGGTGCCTAAAAAATTAAATGAGGGTGGGTTTGCTCAGGGCTCATTCTGCCCATCTGAATAAAAAATCATGTTTTCAATATCTCTGGTAGTCTAGCGGCACCCCTCCCCGATCATGATAAAATAGATTACAATCTCTGTATCCCTGGTAGTCTAGTGGCCCCCAATGTGTATTTCATTAATATTGCTTTTTATATCCCTGGTAGTCTAGTGGCCCCGATCTGTATTAAATTATTATTATTGTTCATATCCATGGTAGTCTAGCGGCCCCCATCATGATAAAATAGATTACGATCTCTGTATCCCTGGTAGTCCAGTGGCCCCCCAATGTGTATTCATTAATATTGCTTTTATATCCCTGGTAGTCTAGTGGCCCCCAATCTGTATTAAATTATTATTATTGCTCATATCCCTGGTAGTCTAGCCCCCCATCATAATAAGATACATAAGCATCTGCAATTTCCTGGTAGTCTAGTAGACCCCACCCAGCCATGCCAGCCAACCCAGCACCCCCACCCTTCAGCCAGCGACTGGCACAGCCCACCTCACCTCCACGGCCAGCCGCTGACTGTGTGTATTAGCAGGTTGTTTGGAAGTCGAGATCAGCACAGTACTGGGCTAGGAATGTAAGAAACACAATGGGACACAGGTGAGAGTCTTTTGCAAAGCTAATTGAGTAAGTTGCAGCTTCTGTGAGAAAGAGAAATTGTTTTCTGAAGCAGTTTCCTTTAGAATGCAAGCTGCAGTGCAGATATTCTCACTCTGGTGACATCAGCAGTGTGGATAAATGTCATCTTCAGGATTTATTCTCACTGCAGTGGAAATAACACAGGATATCCATCTCAGAAAGCTCTCATCCCTGTGGTATAAATATATATATATATATTAGGGGCGCAGTCGTGCCTCTATAGTTAGGGTTGAGTAGGCACCTTAATGTTAAATCTAAATTTTTGTGCATTAATAACTTTGTAACCATTCAACAGATTTGCACAGAATTTGAAATGCACAGTCTGATATGTTAGATCTCTTGATTTACCAAGATACGTTTCAGTCGGACTTCTGGTTTTTGCGCAGCGAAGTGCTGAAAAAAATATTTTCCCCACTTTTGAAGTGTTTTTAGCCCATGGTGCTGCAACCACACCATGTGGTCTTTTAGTCTGAAATTTGGAACTTAGAAAGAGTTTGGGTCAAAGAACAATCCAGCATTGATTTGGTTAAAAAATATTAATCCGTTCAAGGTTATTTAATTTTTAATTTTGGGGTTCTGAGCATGCTCATTCACTCCAAGACTTATATGTATATTTTCAGACTAGGATTGGGCTCACAGTGAAGGATTTTGTCAGCTCACAGACAAGTTTAAAAATCCTAGTCCATTAGAAAAATCCTTGTCTGCGAGCCGCCATCTTGTTTTCTTTTTTCCCCAAACAAAATGTTGTAGCTTTCTCCACGGGTGATTTTTTGGTATAATGAGGCATGAGTTTTGTTCAGGGTGACACCCTCTACAAACTCATACCTTTGGTCTCCTTCGTTTTGTCCAAAAAATAGCCTTTTAAAATTTAACAATTCTTTGACCGCGACTCACTAATGATCCTAATCTGCGAGCTGTCAAAATCCTAGTCTGCGAGCCGATCCTCTTTTGTGAAGCTGCAAAATCCTTGTCCGTCACTTTGTGACCAGATGGCCCTTCTCGTGGATGAGGATTAAGCTCTCACGGTCAAGGATTTTGCTCCCTCGAGAAGAGGATCAGCTCATGGACTAGGATTTTGTCAGCTCATGTTAGAGGATTGAGTTCTTGAATCCTCTTTTGCAAGGTGACAAAATCCTAATCTGTGAGCCAATCTTCTTTCATAAGGCAGCAAAATCCTTGGCTGTCACTTTTTTTATTTATTAAAGTCTAGGAATTACAACCTTTGAGTCAGGAACTCATTTACAAAGGCTCCATGTCATACAAAGAATGAAGACAGGTACACAGTATAACAAATACAGTGACTAAGTACAGAGGCAATAATGCACAACACATACATAGAGCAACACTAAAGGTGTGTATAGTTAAATTTATTTATTTATTTAGTTGTTTAACCAGGTATAGCACAATAAGCTGAAAGCTTTTTACAGGAGTGACCTGGGAGCACAAGGAGGTTAAGTGACTTGCTCAGGGTCACACAGTATGCAAGTGGAAGCTGTGGGATTCAAACCAGGTCACGACTGCTGGATGTCACCAAATTTGCAGCTCAGAGCCTTAGAACCAGCCTATACTGCCTCCAAAATCATATAGTAGAATCAGATACATATTCAGCAGTGGAACTTTTGAACTTGTAGAGGAGTTTATCTGCAATCACAGTTGGAGCTGGACATAATGTGGCTATGTAGCTCAGATTTAAATGCCCCAACCTGGGGATAGATAAGGTAGGATCAGGGATTGAGTTCATCAGAGTGGAGCCAATAGCAAAAGGACCTTTGGTCTTTACAAAGGGATGTGAAAGGCAGTAGTGTCAGAGTGTCTTGTGGCCTGTGTCAGCAAACTCATTTGGAGGAGTGAGAGGCAGCCAGGGGCTAGCCCCATTTGGATGTTTTGGACAATAAGCAGGTCTGGTAGAATAGGCGCCCATGATGAACATTGGTAGAGGTCACAAGTCAATCGCAGCCTGTGACCAGCTGGCGAGCTTTGTTGATGGTGCGTTTAATGCTGGTCAGGGCAGTGTCAGAGGCGGCACCATAGATGACTATGCCATAGTCTACCAGGGAAAGGATGGAGCTAGAGATAGCTGAACGGAGGGCATCAGGAGGGAGACAGGGTCTATGTTTGCACAGGAGACCAATTCTGATGTTAATTGCAGAACATGTCGATGTTATATGCTCACGGAAGGTAAGGGCCAAGTCAAGGGTGACCCCTAGATATTTAAAACTGGTAACTGGTTCCAGCGTGGTACCCAGAAATTTTGTATAGGTAGTTTGGCTGCGTTGTGTTTATGTTGAGGTTGGGCGAATAGCATCACCTTCATTTTTTTGTAGTTGAGGACAAGCTTGTGAAAGGCAAACTATGATTCTATTTCTGTGAAGGAGCCCTGCAAGGATTTTTGGAGCTGGTAGGGTCTGGGTGCCGACTAAAGATCACAGCATCATCTGCATAAAGGAGAAGACACCCAGTGGAGGCCATAGGGAGGGAGTTTAAGTATAGTGAGAAAAGGAGCAGGCCAAGGATGGACCCTTGGGGGCACCTGACCAGACAGAAAGGTTTGTAGAAAGAGTGTTATTGACCTTCACTTACTGGGTATGGCAGTGGAGATAGTTGGAGAACTAGCCAGTGGTCTCTTGGGATCGCCAACAGAGAGGAGGGAGTTTATGAGCATACTGTGATTGACAGTATCAAAAGCCTTGGAAAGATCGATATAGACAGATCCAGCCAAGGTTCATCATGGATAAAAGAGGTAAACTCTAGGAGGGCAGTGGTTGTGCTGTGCCCTTTCCTGAAACCATGCTGTTGCTGACACAGTAGATGGTGTGAGTCTAAATATTCAGTAAGTTGATCTGCAACTATTTTTTCCAATGCTTTTGAGAAGGAAGGGAGCATGGAAATGGGCCTATAGTTACTACTAAAGGTACGGTCACCATTTTTATGAACTGGAGTAATAACCACCCTTTTCCACAGTGAAGGGAACAGCCCTAGGCACAGGAACATATAGAGTATTTTTGTTACTGGTGTTAGGACTGCATCA
This sequence comes from Neoceratodus forsteri, assembly GCA_016271365.2. Lineage (NCBI taxonomy): Eukaryota > Metazoa > Chordata > Ceratodontiformes > Ceratodontidae > Neoceratodus > Neoceratodus forsteri. Next base: position 886,856,968 of record CM028136.1, read on the forward strand.
AGGGTTAAGGAGAGCAGTTTTGCATCAAGGGAGTCACCTCTCTGCCTTGTCTTTCCAAGGAACATGGCAAGATATGTGTGGGCAACACTAGGGGAGATCATTTTGAAGTGAAAAAGTGGAGCGTAGGGGGGTGGTGGGAACTGTCCAGTAGATACAGTGAAGAAGTCAGGGGAGGATAGAACTGAAGTCAGAGATTGATGCATTGAAGGCATTTGCTATCTTGTTAGGGTCCTGTGTGGAAGCACCGTCAATAATAAGCATGGAGGGTGGAGGGGAGGCAGACTTGCCACTAAGTTCCTTTACATTTTCCCAGAACCTTTTCCCATTTCCCCAGGTGGCAGTAAGGTTGGCCTGATAATAAACCACCTTTGCCTGGCGGATAGCCCAGGTGCATGAGTTTCGGACAGCATGGTACAGTTGGCGGTCAGAAGAGCAACCAGACTCAAGGGCACGGTGCCACAGGTTATCACGGGCCTTCATTTGGTCGAGCAAGGACCAATTTACCCATGGGGAGGATTTAGTTTTTTCTATCTGCTTTACAAAGTGGGCAAAGATATCACAGGCAGTTTGGGAGAAGCTTATGAAGAAGGACAGGGCGGCATCCACCGACGACTGGTGAGTGAGTGGAGACCAGACAAGGTTAAGGAGATGGTTTCAGAAATGTGCCAGGAACCCCTTCTTTAGCTGGAAATACATGGAGATCCTAGGGGGTGGGGCTTCCAGCTGTTAGTCCAGCGACAGGTGACAGGGGAATGATAGTCCAGCGACAGGTGACAGGGGAATGATCACTGAGTGAGTCTGGAGGACCTGGACATCCTGTATGTGTTCAGGATGATTCGTGGAAGATGAGATCAATGAGGGAACTAGTGCCCTATATTGGTTTACTCTAGTAGGGATAAGTACCATTTGTGATAGCTTTTGGGCTGCAGCTGCATCCTAGGGAGGATGTCTGGGGGCAAGCCAGTTTGTGTTGAAATAACGAAAGGCAATGATTTCTGAGTTTTTATGGAGCTGGGCGATGATGTTTAGGATGGATGTGAAAGCATCCTTTTGGTTGCGCGAAAGTATGTATACTGACATTAGGTAGAGAGATTTACCTGAGTTGCCAACAGCAACCCTAAGGATGAGGGACTGGACACCCGCTACAGGGTTCATTGTTGCAATTTTAATACCTTGCAGGTGGTCTTGAAGGTACAGCGCACTCCTCTACCCTCCTACCAGTCTATCAAATCTGAACAATGTATAGTCCAGTATGTAAACAGCCGAGTCTGGGGTATTCTGAGACAGTCATATTTCGGTTACAGCTAGGGCATCAGGGTTGTGGAGGCAGACCCATGCTTGGAGTGGGGCAAGTTTCTTTTGGAGGCTACATATGTTTATGGAGACCAGCCATAGTCCTTTGGATTGCATTGATAAGCAAGGGGTGGGGACGGTGGTGCCAGGATTGGAGTCTATATTGCCCACAAGTAGCAGGAGGATAATGGAGATCCTGGATAGCGCACTTTTTAGGATCTTCTTGTGATTATGCAGCGATGGGCCTGCATGGTGGGGTGGCTTGTGGGTAAAATAAGAGCAGGTGAATCGCAATATTTCTGGGCCATATAGAAATGGGGTAACCACGGCTTCTGAGAGCAGGTGGTTAGGAGCGAGTAGGAGGTAGGGGGTGGGACATGGTTACTGAAGCAGGAGTAATCACAGGGGTGGGCAGCAGAAGGGGTGTTTGGAGGCAGCAGGAGAGGTGGTGTGAGGTTGAGTAGTGAAGGGGCAGGGGAGTGGTACACGGAAAGGAAGAGTTATCGAGAGGAGAATAAGCCGTGACATCATTTTGTGAGAGAGAGAGAGATTTAGCAATGTTGCTCAGCAGTTTTGGGTGGTTTAAGCAAAAATTCTATAGCTGTTTATGCTTATAAGTTTGGTAAAGACTGGTAATTTTACTGCTGCTGTGAGAGGAGAGGTAGGGCTAGAGGTATGAGCAGGTTTTTGTGATGTTTGAGTATTCTTATATTTCACACACCGAGCAATGTGTTGGAATGTATGGGCAGAAGAAATAGCAGCCACTAGTGGCAGGTACTGATAACCTGCCTATGGGAAAGTGGCCTGATTGGTTTTGTCAAGTCACCACGGTCCCTCAATATAACACCAAGTCGACCAAGGGTGGTGGTGAGGGCGGTTGGGCAGCCGACGCATAATGTCGGCAGGGGCTCCTATTCCGAATCATGAAATTTCACGGCTGCGTGTCTGCAGTGCTGCTGCTTGGAATGCTGCTCAAAAATCCACGTTACTTGGGAAATGCTGCGGGGGTCCTAAAAAAGCTCGGGGGATGGTGTCCTACCCTCACGGCCTGCACTCACGAGGGGAGCCTTGATGTGCTGTAAGAGAAACAGAGGAAAATGGAGTTATATACGGTGAGATTGCAAGGTGGGGGGCAGGGGGTTTGAATCTGAATTACAACGGGGACAAGACCTGTGGCTTTTACTGATTATCAGATTTTTCTTTAGTTTCTAGAGGCTGAGTCTGCATCAGGCTACTGTTCCAAATTAAAACCAACTTGCATTAACTACTGCCTCAGGCTGCATATAAGGAGTGAGGTTTGAAACATTAAGATGGTGACTAGAGCAAACCGAGGCAGATTCTAACCTCGGGCTTTGCCTGGACCTCAGCTAGGCCTTTAAATGGTGAGTAGGATGTTAAAAGCACTTTGACTTAAACAGCATGCAGTATCAGATCTTAGTTTTGATTGAACAGAAACAGTGATTCGTTTTACAAAGGCTGTAAGGCTAAGACATTTTTCCAATTAATAAAATTCGGGCAATGCATAAAAACTGGCTAAAGAAGGACTAGATACTGTTTAAAATAGGGCACAGTGAATAAGTTTGTATATTCGGCAGCTATTGAATGCACAAAAATACAATCGGTAGGCAGCATAGGGTGAGAGCAAATTATTCAAACTGAGAATTGGCGCCAAAATAACAGCTTTTAATGCACATACAGGGATTAATTAATTTGGCCACTGAGATGCTAAAATATTTATACAAATAAACTATCTTCACATGTGTGGGGTCAGTAAAACCTCAAAGTAGGATTACAGTCATTTAAAGAACTTTAAAATTAAAGGTTCAAGTCCTTGGCTCCTATTCCGAGTCACGAAATTTCAGGGCTGCATGTCTGCAGTGCTGCTGCTTGGAATGCTGCTCAAAAATGCACGTTACCTGGGAAATGCTGCGGGGGTCCTAAAAAAGCTCAGAGGAGGGTGTCCTACCTACACAACCTGCACCCACAAGGGGAGCCTTGATGTCCTGGGAAATGCTGCGGGGGTCCTAAAAAAGTTCAGGGGAGGGTGTCCTACCCTCATGACCTGCACCCACGAGGGGAGCCTTGATGTACTGGGAAATGCTGCGGGGGTCCTAAAAAAGCTTGGGGGAGGGTGTCCTACCCTCACGACCTGCACCCACGAGGGCAGTCTTGATGTGCTGCGAAATGCTGCCGGGGTCCTAAAAAAAGCTCAGGGAAGGGTGTCCTTCCCTCACGACCTGCTCACGGACAAGGATTGACTCATGGTCAAGGATTTTGTTACCTTGCGAAACAGGATCAGCTGATGGACTAGGATTTTGTCAGCTCATGAGAGGGGATTGGATTGCTGAATCCTCTTTCATGAGCTATAGCACATGCAGTCCACGAGCTTCAAAATCCTAGTCCACCACCCTATCCTCTTTCATGAGGTAGCAAAATCCTTGACCGTCACTTAGGGACCAGATGACCAAAATCTGATGGTCAAGGATTTCTCAGATGGTGATTTTGACAGCTCGAGGGAGGGATTGATTTGATGGTTGAGGATTTTGCTACCTCATGGACTAAGAATTTTTAACTTTTAAAAACTTTCCCACTGCATTGTAACTTAACGGTTTGGTCTTTTGACTTGCAATTTTAAGGGTATTAAGGGAATGCCCTAGAGATGTGAATTATGCTATTTAGGTGTTGGAAAGTAAGCGGTTCCATAGATATGCCATCATGAAGTTAAGAGTTTTCCATAGGATAACATTGCGCGGCTGTCACTCCTTTTCGGTGCCCGTATCTCAAAACGGTTCAAGATATGGATTTTTTTGTTGCAAAAATTATTAATCCTCCTGTAGGGGAACTAAATACAGAAGTAGGTTGGAAAGCCATGAATATCATCAGTTTTGAATTTATTTTCTACCTTGTACGGTTACTGAGATATTTGGAAAATAGTATTCCAATTGCTCATTTTCAGGTCTGTAGGCCAGTATTACACCCTCAAAGCTAGCACCCACAGTGCTTTTTGATGCCCGTATCTTGTAAATGATGCGAGATACAGATTCAATCTGAACATCTCACTGTCACTATTACAACAAAACTTGAAGTTTTTTCCTGTCTGCTACAGTTCCCAAGATATTGGCAAATTAGTGTTAAAGGGTTCCTTGCCCTATAGAGGCTGCTGTATGGCTCTGTAGCTATGTGTAAGTAGGAGCATATCATTATGCACAAATGGGCAGCTTGGTGAGACACTGGACCCAGAGGGGCTGTGCTCTTACCAACACATACCATTTACCAGTTACATTACACTTTCTCAAAAAGTAAGGAAATACATTGCAAAAAAACTTCATTTAATGTATCAGTTAGGGTTAAAGTAATAAAAGTGGGGAAATGAGATGTTAGGGTTGAGCCCCTAACACCCCACCACCCCACACCCCATCAGCCACAGACCGACAGACACCGGGGTGTGTCATGGGGTCATCAGGCCCCAACTCTCACCCTATTCTGCTCTACTGTAGCATGTCAACCTGTTTACACATGGAATGGGGGGAGACACTCCCTGGTGTCTGTCAGTCTCTGGAGGATGGGGGGGTGGGGTGGTGAGGGGGTTAGGAGCTCAACCATAATGTCTCATTTCTCCACTTTTGTCATTTTAACCCTAACTGATTCATTAAATAAGTTTTTGCAATGAATATATATATATATATATATATATATATATATATATATATTATAGTGGCACAGTAGTGCCACTATAGTTAGAGTTGAGAAGCCATTTACATGTTAAACCCAAAATTTTGCACCTTAATAACTTTGCAACTGTTTTAACAGATTTGCCTGAAATTTGGAATACACGATCAAGATCCATACGCCTTGGGATATGTCAAGTTTTGTACCGGTCGGATACACGGCTGCAGAGTTATTAAGCATGATCTGCTCGATGCTGACTGCTTTTTCTGAATTCTACGGGTCAAGCGTTTACAGGGTTTATTACAGTTTGTGCGACCGCCCAAAATCTTCAGGGAACATGCAGTCGGTCCCCTAATGTGCCTTTGAAGATTTCATGAAAAATATTAAGCGTTCAAAAGTTATTCAAAAACAATTTCCCATTATAAGTCAATGGGAAAAGTTAACAAAAATTCGACAGTGTCTGAAATGCACTTTTTTACTGTCAAATGGCCCTTTACTGTCGCAAATCCACCATTTTGTTTTCAGTTAGTGATCAGAAAAATGCTTGGCATTTAAAATTGAGACCCTCTAGCAACCTAATTATTTTTGTATTCACCTAGTGGGCCCTGAGGATGCTAGCCATGTCTTTATTTTGGGGTAAAACACCCCAGAAATATGTTTTCAGATTTCTGGAAAAGAACTCACAAAGTAGTGTAGCACTCCACGAAAGTGTCACTTGAAATTTTTACAGCTTTTCATAAATCCGCAAACATAGCACAAACCTATCACCAAAATAACAGTAATTCTTTGCCACCCGCTGCAAAAGCGGTTTGGAGTTTTGGCCTGAAATTTGGAGGAACACAGCCGACATCTCACAGATGTGCCTTTCAGTGTTTTATTGAAAAAATATTACATGGTGGCAAAGTTATGGTACTCCAAAGTTGATGCTTTTTCCCATAGGATAACATTACGGCGTACGACGCATTGCAGCAATCGTTTGGCGCCCTGCTGCAAAATAACAGTTTGGTCTTTTGGGCTGAAATTTGCAGGGCACATAGCCAACATCCAACAGATGTGTCTTTCAGTGGTTTGGTCAAAAAATATTACAGGGAGGCAAAGTTGTGACACTCCGAACTTCTGTTTTTTTCCCATAGGATAACATGACGGTGTTCGCCGCGCCTTTCAGGGCCCGTATCTCGAAAACGGTGCGAGATACGGACTTTTCGTCAAACAAATTCTAGCCCAGAAAGTGACAATTCATATGATAATTCATATGACTTTTAAATTTTTTTTCTATCTCGTACGGTTACTGAGATATAAGCAATTTACTATTCCAAGTCCTCATTTTTGTTCCGAGAGTCATTATTTTGCATACATTCTTTGTACTCACTGTCTTTCTCTATACAGCTTTTGGGGAAAACCAGCCTCTGCGCTTACATTACTGTTACCATTACCGTTTCCGCTTGCGGTTCCATACCTGTTTCACTTACCGTTCATGTTTACGCCCCCATGTGCGTTACCCTTTGCGTTTTCATTTCCGGTTGCGTTTGTGTTGTTTTTAACATTTCTGTCTACAGTACTGTTTCTCTTTCTGTTTTGCTTTGCGTCACCATGCGCATTACGATTTGCATTTGTGGGCACAATGTTACTATGTGACAAGAATACGCGTGGAGGGCCTGGGGCCCTGTGGGCCCGCACTCCCCGCTGCATTATATTCACTATTTCTCATTATCATTCTCAAAAGAAGGGAAATTAGAGGCAAAAACTCTGTTTAATGCATCAGTTAGGGTTGTTCCTCAGTGACAAAAGCGAGGAAATCGATGTTGGGTTGAAACCCCTTTGCACCCCTCAGCCACCCCAACTGGAATGGAGTGCGCATTGAGAATCATCGGTCTAACTGTCACCCCATTCTCCTATTCCTCAGCTTCTTTCCATGTGATGGGGTGACAGTTGGGCCAACGGCGCCCTATGCGCACCCCGATTCCAGTTGGGGGTGGGCTGGACCACCACAGTATTCATAACAAAATAGATTTATCTAATGAAAATATCAACAAGAACAACAGGAACAGACAGAACTATGTACAACTATATACAAGACAAGGGTGGGGTACAGGTACAAGGTAGGGGTGGGTAGGGGCAGGGGTGAACAACTGGGAGAGGAAGGCAGGGTGTGAGGGATGGGTAAGGGGAGGTGAGGGCAGCTACTGCCCCAGGCCACTAATCAGCTGGCTGCTGCTGGTCCCAGGGCCTCCTCCTGTGCCTGATTCCACTGCGCTGCATGTCCCTCAGGATCTCGACACCTAGGTCAAGGGATCAGAATCAATGGCTGTGACTGTCCACAACCCTGAAACCCACCCAACATGCATGGCATACAGCAAGTGCCCGCTCCTGTGATGAGTGCACCCACCCACAGTGACCATGCACAAGACAAGCCCAACCAGGCAGCAACAGCCATGTGCTACTGCACACACACATCACCATGTCCAGCACAGCACAACCAAGGCTGTACAGTGGCGTGGCTATGCGGTGGGAAGTCAGTGCCACAGCCATGTGCCCAGTGCATGCATGGACTACCATTGACACACTCCCAGACATGCAATGCCACTGGACAGTGCTGATTGTCACATGTCGCATGCATGGCAGTGTTGTCCATGGATAGTGGCCATGCCCTGCCCCCACAGCATGCAATAGCATTCATGATGTCATGACACTCACCCTCATCATACTGCTGCTGCGGCTGCAGTATCTTGACACCACCACCACCACCACCATGTACAGCCACCGCTGCCACCCTCGCTGCACTTCAGCCTGGGCCCGCCTCCACTCCGCCACGCCTGTGGGCAACAAAGGTGAAAACACATCAGTGAAATCCCAAAGCAGACAGCCCCTGCCCCAATGAGTGTGCCTGCCCACCCAGCCAGACCCATACATCACACACCTGTAAACACCGCCACAGCCAACCATAGACCAACCCTTCCCCATGTGCTGGTCACGACACAGTGTTACCCATGTGGACAATACAGGTGCATAGACAGCTCACCCACCTGGCCTGGGCACCACGCCCTCCTGGCATGTGAACGTGAGGTGCGTCAGTAGTGCCTGCTCCCTCCTCCGCAGGTCACCGTACCAGTGCCTGCTCTGCTCCGCTGAGCGCCGCCGGCCAGTGGCCTCCTCCAGTGCAGTGGCCACCTGCTGCCACACATGTGTGCATGCCACGTTCAGGGGTTCATCCCCAAACAGTGGGCCATGGTGAGGCTCCATTACAGCCACCAGGTTGGCAAGCTCCAATGCACTCCACTGTGGTGCTCTCCTGCATGCCATCCCTGCATGTATATAGTAGGCAATATGGCTCCAGCAGCAGCAACCACGTGGAAATGTTGTAGCAACACAACTCCGTTAGTCCCTATCACGCTGTTCAGTATAGCGCCCATTAGATCTCTATCGCTGTTGTTACCGAACAGCGATAGAGCTGCAGACATGCCATACGACAGCGCCAAGGGGCAAAGGTCAGACACAGGGTCATGGGTCTCTGACGCAAGGCCACACACAGCACCATCCGGACGTCTACACATCCAGAATGATTGGTACCCTGCGTGTCATTGCCACAGTGGACTATTGCACAGTTGTGCCACAGCGCCATGTGGTGACCGTTGCTGTAGCGCCACTGGCACAATGGTGGCCGTGTCTTGAATTGCCAATCGCGCACAGCACATCATCAGCACAGCAGACGCCTGCGTAAGCTACCTGGGCATGCGCAGTGCAGTGTACTACGCAGTCACAGAACTGCGCCATTGGCTCAGCCGGCTCAACCTTATTGCGCAAAGCGCAACAGTGTGATATTCAGCTGTCATATGCAAATCATCCGATCAGCCATTCAATGGCGCAGTGGCGCAATTTGCATCTCATTAAAGTTGCTCCAGTCCTAATTTGCATGCATTGCGCTATAAATGTGCGACACTGATCTCCAGTGGCCATATTCGGTTACTGCAGTTGATAGGTGAGTTGCATGCATTGTGCTGTTCTGGACCATGGCCCCAGAGAATTGCTGTGTACTGCACAGTCACAGGTGACCACTCTCACCCATACAGGCTGTGAAATGACCGAGCGAGGACTGGGTGAGGAGGATGATGGTGGGCGGAAGAGGAGGCCCAACTTTATGAAGGCAGAGACAGAGGCACTGTTTGAGGCCTACCTGGCTGAGGAGCCACTTCTCAGTGGACGGCGGGGCACCCCTCAGGCCCGTGCTGCTGCATGGGAGGGGGTGGCACATGCCGTCAACCTGCACGGCAGCCACCAGCGCTCTGTGCAGGAGTGTAAAAGAAGATGGGGACCGACAGGAGGTGAAGGAGAAGGTTGCAGCCATCAGGGCAGCACATGCTACAGGTGGTGGACAGCCGGAGGTGGTGCAGCTGACCCGGCAGAGGACATGCTCACTGCAAGCATGCAGTGCAGTGCCATTGAGGGTGTTCCTGGAGGTGGCTTCCAGACAGGTGGTAGCCCATCATTGCATGGTATGTCATGGTGGGGGAGGTAGTTCACATGCACTAATGTGTCCTTCCTTTCTGTTACAGATCCTGTGCATCTGCAGGGGTCAGCAGTGGAGGGCCTGTCCACTGCAGACAGCCACCCGGAGTTGGAGGAGGGACCATCCACCTCTGCAGATTGCCGGTGTGCACTGCGGCAGTGTGCACGCCCATCTACCTTCACTGATGTTGAGACAGGTGTGGGGAGTGCCCTTCCTGTGTCCCAGCAGTCTGGCATGCAAGCATGCCAGCACGCTGCAGCTGTGGCTGTGGCACAGACCTGCACCATCGATGATGCACTGACCACTATGGGCATTGACATGTGTGTGTCACAGAATGGACACACAGCAGGCCAGCTCATGCCCATGGACCTAGCTGGTTCCGACGTGCCTGCCAGCATGTCAGCACAGTCCCAGGCTGTGCCTGTCAGCACCGGTGGGGCAGCACCAGTGGCTGTGCAGGTCACTGGCACTGTTGTGGCCACAGCAGTGGAACCACTGATCCCGTGGGCACAGCAGGTGGAGGGGCAGCAGCAGCAGTCACCCACCGGGACTGGGGGTACAGGGCTCAGCGGTGATGTAGGTGCACCGCTTGTGGACATGCCCATATCTGGTCCTGGTGAGCAGCGCCCACCCTCAAGTGGTGCTGTACATCAGGCCCTTCCAGACCCTGAGGGACAGGTTGCCGATGTGGCAGATGACCTCTTTGATGAGCACACCCACCTGCTGCAGGCATCAGTACAGCAGCAGATGCGGGTTACAACATCCATGGAGGCACTGTGTGTGGCCCTGGAGTGGGTTGAGGAGTGACACAGCAGGGACACTGAGAGGATCCTGTCCCAGATTGACCATGTGTGGGTGGATGTGACCGCTGCCATTGACAGGCTGACGCAGGCAGTGGTCAGTGCCATGGCCACATTGGGCATACAGTCAGGTGCCCCTGTGCCACTCACACTGCACAGTACGCTATCCACTCCCCATTTCTGGCATCATGTGACACCCACCCTGTCAATACTGGGTTCAGCTGTGGGCATCCCGAGCACCCCTGGTGCAGGTATGTTTGGTATGCTGCAGACCCCTGTGCAGACAAGGTCACGTTCATGCAGTGGGACTCCTGGTGGTTCATCGGTGCCACCCCATGTGGCCCATGCTCAGCCTGCCAGTGCTGCTGGGTCTCGGCGGGGCTGTCCATGCATCCGAGGTGGCCGTGGCACTGTGCCACATGACTGAGCTGTCTCCCAGTGTGGGCCCTGTCTGGCGCTGCCCTATGTGCAATGTGTGTTTTGGTGGGCAGTGCACCAGTGGGTGCCCTGCCCTACACGCCGATACATGGACCACCTGCACACCCTCCCGACTGTTGTCCACAGGTGTGTGTGCATGATGATGCCTGCATTGCGCTGTACACCAAAGTGCAAGGGTGCCCAGCATCTGACACATGTACATGGACAGTACAGGTGGTGGTGGTGGCCTGTGGACGTGTGTGTTTCTCATGTCTGTTCCTGCTCTGCTGTGCACCTGACCCCTGTGCACTTTGTGCCTGGTGTGTGTGTGTGTGTCTGTCCATGTGGTGTGTTACTGTTCACCCCTCCCTGGTTGTGTGTTTGTGCTTCTGTACCCTGCCACTTCCCTCACCGTCATGCACCCCTGGTGTGTTTCTCTGTGTGTATGTGGGTTTTTCCCTAGCCACTGTTGGTTGCACATGGCCCCATGACTTACCTGTGTTGTGCGAAGTGCTCCTCTGTAATGGTGTCCCAGTGCAGCTGGGCCAGCCGGATCAGTCGTGGGTCACACCATCCAAGGGGGGGCTGCTCATCCCCATCATCACCGGCGTCACCAGCGTCCCCGTCACTGTCCCCCTCCTCGACCTGTATGGCTATCCCACAGTCTTTGGCCATGTTGTGCAGGATACAACAGACCAGGAATATCTCACAGACCTTTGAGGGGCTGTACTGTAGGGCACCGCTGGAGGTGTCTAGGCATAGGAAGCATGCCTTCAGCATCCCAAACACCCGCTCGATGATGTTGCGTGTGGCGGCGTCTGCCTCATTGAAGCGTTGCTGCGATGGGGTCGTGGGCCACCGGTAGGGTGTGAGCAGCCAGGGATGGAGTGGGTATCCACTGTCACCTGTGTGGAGATAGTGGAGGTTAGAGTCATGTTCAGGCTCATATTTCCCCAACCCTATGTGCCACTCCCATGGCATCTGTGGCTTACCCACCCTTGCCCCCGCTTTGCCAATCCTACATGCATACTCACCCACTAGATGTCCTGTGGGGATGTCCCCACTCTCGAATCGATGGCACAGTGGTGATTGGTACCATATGAATGAATCGTGTGCTCCGCCAGGGTGCGTGGCACAGACATTGATGATGCGCCCACTGGCATCACACACCACCTGGCAGTTGACACTGGAAAACCCCTTCCGATTATGATAGGAAGCCCCATCGGGGCCAGGTGGTGTGTGAATGGCCACATGGGTGCAGTCTATCGCCCCTAGCACACCAGGCATACGTGCTACCTGTGGAAGTCCTGTATGTTTGCTTGCGCTCTGCCGCGGTGCTGGGGAAATGGATGTACTCCACAGCATGTGGCAGCAGTGCGCTGAGAATTGGGTGAGCATGCGTGATGTGGCCGACTGTGTTACACCTGTGGTATCTCCTGTTGGCCTCTGGAAGGTACCCGTGGCGAGCAAGCACATGCAGGCTGTTACCTTTGTCTCCACTGACAGAGCGTGACTCCGTCGTGAGGGTGCCTGCATCACATCACTGCACAGCTCACAGAGCCGCCTCAGTATTACCCTGTTCAGGTGGTACTGGCCCACAATCTCTACATCTGAATACAGCTCAAAGCTGATGCGGGCACAGTACTGCCTGTTGGGGGCGTACCGCCGACGGGCCCTTCCACGGCCACGTCCCCCTGCAGCATGCCTTCTCACCCCCCTCATTATAACTTCCATGTGGAAGCTGGCACTGTCCATCTCTCTGGCTTGTGTTCCCCCTGGCTGTTGTTGATCTGTTACCCCCACTGTCCTGACTGCTACCTCCACTGCACCGGGTACACCTACTGGCCTCTGCACTCTGTGGCCCCACACACCTTCCCTTGCCCCTCTTCTGTCCTGTGCACTCCCTGGCCTGCACTGTTTCCTGCTCTGGCCTGCTCTGTCTCGCTGCCTCGTGTGACTTCCCTGTCGTGTTCTTGCATCTCTTCCTTGAGCCTTTTTATTTTGGCTCATTTCTGCTGTGACATAACTTCCGCCTGATCCACTATTGTGCATTGCGCAAGCCTTTGAATATTGCATTACGCACTTTATGCATGGTTCCACCCCCTTCGGTTGCACATACCTTCATTTGCATTGCACTGTTGCTCAGCATGTTTCCTGTGGCGCAACTGCCTCCTGCTGAATATCGCACTATGGCACAATTTCGGACTTGCGCTGGCGCAACCCTATTGCGCATGGCGCAACCCTTTTGAATATCTGGCCCATATATATATATATATATATAGATATAGATATCATATATATATATATATATATATATATATATAGATATCTATATCTATATATATAGATATAGATATATATATATTAGAGGAAAAACTCCATTTAATGTATCAGTTAGGGTTGTTCACAGTGACAAAAGCAAGGGAAATTCGGTGTTGGGTTGACCCCTTGCACCCCAGCCCGCCCCCAACCAGCAACAGGGGTGTGCATGGGGTTGTCAGCCTAACTCTCACCCCATCACATGTGTAAACAAGCTGAGGTATAGGAGAATGGGGTGAGAGTTGGGACCGACAACTAGCGCACACCCAATGCTGGTTGGGGGCAGGCTGGGGTGCAAGGGAGGCTCAACCCTAATACAGAATTTCCTTGCTTTTGTTGCTGTGGAACAACCCTAACTGATGCATTAAATTAAGTTTTTGCCTTTAATTTCCCTTCTTTTGAAAATGAGGACTATAAATAGTGAATAGAATGTGGTGGTGGAGCGTGGAGCCCTTCAGTCCCCGCGCTCCCACCACGTGATTTTGTGTGACATAGTAAAGGTAACAGCAATGCAAATGCAAGCGGTAATGGTTTATTTTTTATTTATTTATTGAAGTAATCAGTTTTACAACCTTTGAGTCAGGGACTCATTTACAAAGGTACCTCGTCATTGGGGGGGGAGACAACAATTAAGTGAGGTTTAGGACAGAGATTACATATAGATGAGATACATAAATACACACGTAGAGTTACAGGCAGCAATTATACAGGTACATGCATACGTTGAGTTACACGCATCATTATATGCAGATGGTGATGCAAACGTAAATTGTAAAACAAGCGTTAATAGAAACGCAGGTGCAAAGTGACGCCGAAGCGAAAAGTGATGCAAAACAGAGATGCAAGCAGCGCATAATGAAACACAACTGGTATCGCACACATTAACGGCAGCGCTATTGAAAACGAATATGATAACTGTGACAGGAACCATAATGTTAAAGGAAACAGAAATGGAAACGCAAACGCAAGCGTATACGGAAACACAAACCATAATGTGCACAGTCACAGTACCACATTTCTAAACATAAATGGTAACGGTAACAGCAAAAATAATGGCAAAGGAAACAGAATGCAAACAGAAACACAAGCGCATATGGAAACACAAACTGTAATGCGCACAGGCACGGGAACGCAATTGGAAATGCAAATGGTAACGGTAAGAACAACAATGACGCAAAATGAAAGACAAACGCAAATGGAAATTGAAGGGCGGCCACCAACAGAAATGGTAATGCGCACAGTGATGCTAAGCAAAACACAAACACAAACAGTAGTGGAGACACAAATGGTAACAGTAACGCAAATACAACCGCAAATGGAAACGCAAAGGGTAATGCACACAGTGGCATACACTGGAACGGTAACGCAAACGGGCGTGGAAAGAGAAGTGTAAAGCCTACGTGTAACAGTAAATGGAGTGTACACCCTATTTTTCCCCAAAAGCTCCATTGAGAAACACACTGAAAACAAAGAATGTATACATAATAATGGGCCTCGGAGCAGAAAACGGGCAGCTGTAATACTAAATTGCTAATATCTCAGTAACCGTACGATGTAGATAAAAAATTAAAATTTCACATCATTCATGAGTTTCCTGGCTAGGTTTTCATACACGTTGTTGTGATGACAATTCCGTATTTCAAACCGATTTCGAGATGTGAGCCCCGAAAGGCATGGCGGACGCCACCATGTTAGTCTATGGGAAAAAAACGTCAACTTCAGAGTACCGTAACTTTGTATCCGTGCAATATTTTTTTAACCAAATCACCAAAAGGCACATCTGTGAGATGGCTTTCTTCCCTCCAATTTTCAGTCCAAAAGACAAAACCGTTCCTTTGCAGCAGGCTGACAAATAATCCCTGTCATGTTGGGCATCCCATGAAAAGTAGTGTCGTGATTTGCGAAAGCTTTCACAAAAATTTGCAAAAGGGTCACAAGTGTGACACTACTTTGCGACACTTCTTTTTCCAGAAATTTAAAAAACATATTTCTGGGATGTTTAACCCCAAAATAAAGACATGGCTAGCTTCCTCAGGGCTCGAATAGGTAAACACAAAAGAATTATGTCCCTAGATGGTCCCATTTTAAATGCCAAGCATTTCTGTGATCAGTAACTGAAAACAAAATGGCGGATTGCGACACTACTAGGGTCATTGCGACACTAAAAAGTGCATTTGTGACACTGTCGAACTTTTTGTTAACTTTTCCCATTGACTTATAATGGGAACTTGTTTTTTGAATAACTTTTGAACCGTTTAATATTTTTTCACGAAATCTTCAAAAGACACATTGGGGACCCTGGCTGCACCTTCCATGAAGTTTTCAGACCAGTCACACAAACCATGCATCCTGTAGGCGCGAGCAAATAATTCACAAAAAAACGTAATTGGGCACACGAATGTCACTTAATAACTCCGCAGCCGTATATCCGACTGGTACAAAAGTTGGCAGGTCCTGAAATCTATGCTGCCAGTCTGTGCCTGCCAAATTTCAGGCAAATCTGTTGAACAGTGGCAAAGTTATTAAGGTGC